>CM046869.1:1386822-2692743 GCA_025617745.1 Heliocidaris erythrogramma | reverse complement strand
CTCATTCTAATTGCCTTCTGATTTGCTTGGAGAGAGGGTATTGGAACTATTTGAGTGAGCTAGGGGGTATTTGTTGGCTTGGTTTAATTGCCCTCACCAGACATCCAGATGATCCGACTAATCAGACATGGAGGCTGATGCAAACCAGATTGCCTGCATTTCACTAATTGACAACTTACTCCCTTTCCCTCCCTCTTTCACTGTCCATCTGTCTGTCTGTGTGTCTGTCTCTGTCTCTGTCTCTTTCTCTTTCTCTTTCTCTTTCTCTTTGTTTTTCGCTCTGTACTGCTCTATATCATCTGCCTGGTGACAAGTTATGTAATAGTCTATCTGTACTACTGTAGGAGTACATACATTGAGCATAGATCTCTTTATTTTGCTCTATCTTTGTCTCTCTCTATCTCTCTCTTTCTCCTTTTCTGTCTCTGTCTCTGTCTCTTTCTCTTTCTCTTTCTCTTTGTTTTTCTTTCGTTTTTGTGACAAGTTATGTAAGTCTATCTTTAGGAGTACATAAATGTACAAGTAGCTTAGATCAGCCCCCCCCCCTCATCTCGTTCTCTCTCTCTCTCCTCTCATCTCTCTCTCTCTCTCTCTCTCCTCTCTCTCTCTCCTCTCATCTCTCTCTCTCCTCTCTATCTCTCTCTCTCTCCTCTCTCTCATCTCTCTCTCCTCTCATCTCTCTCTCCTCTCATCCCTCTCTCTCCTCTCATCCCTCTCTCTCTCCTCTCCTCTAATCTCTCTCTCTCCTCTTCCTCTCATCTCTCTCTCTCCTCTCATCTCTCTCTCTCCTCTCATCTCTCTCTCTCCTCTCATCTCTCTCTCCTCTCATCTCTCTCTCCTCTCATCTCTCTCTCTCCTCTCATCTCTCTCTTCTCTCATATCTCTCTCTCTATCTCTCTCTCATCTCTCTCTTCTGTCTCTCTCTCTCATATCTCTATCTCTCTCTCTCTCTCTCTCTCATATCTCTCTCTCTCTCTCTCTCTCTCTCTCATCTCTCACTCTCTCCCTCTCTTTTTCTCTGTAACACTAATATGTCTGCTAAAGGGTGTTATGTAATCCCACTAATGTCTGAATCACTTAGCGAAAACATCTGCAAAAGAGAAACCCCCCTGTTATCAAAACATTATTGGAATGCTTGCACTGATAATGTGTATACATGTATTTTGAAAGACTATTTGGAAAAGAATTGACCCTTGAATCTACCTAAAATCCTATTTTTGGGGGGTAGTATAGTGATTATAAGACACCTATAGGCCTTCTATGATTGTTTTTATTATCTGATCATATAAACATTTGAAATAAAATATTAAATGGTTGTTTTTCCCTTGTGTTTCAGGCTTTCAGCTTTTAGTTTCAGTTGATTTTCTCCTATCTTTATTCTTTATTCTTTATACACCATTAGAAATATGCCACCCATTTTGTTGATTGCAATGTAGGCCTACATATAGTAGACAATTAATGCATCCTTTTGCTAACCAACTTTTGCTCCTCCAACAACAACTCTGGGCTTTATTTTGTAAACGGTATAGGCCTTATAATGTAAAAGGTCTTGAGTTAGGAATTAGCTCTATAACAATAATGATAAGATTTTCAATTAAAGTTACACCCTAATAATTATAGGGTAAAGGCCTATACATGAGTTTGCCTGCGGCTGTTAATAGTGGGGCAGCTCTGGGGTATGCCTTTAATGAGAAATCTTAGCGTTATTGTTATTGGACAAATGCGACCCACGCTTTAGGGTAACATTTGGGTTTGGGGTAAGGGTTAGGGTTAGGTAATAGTATAATGTTTGATCCATGATTGAGGTTAGGAATATGGTTTGTGTAGGATATTGACCGGCGAGCAATTAATGACGGAGCATTATGTGTCGTACTACTGGAAATCAATGAGAAAATACATTTGTATAAAGCATAGTGGTCTGTCTCTGATGGTTTCAGAGAGAGTGAGTGAGAGAGAGAGAGGGAGAGAGTGTGAGTGAGTGGGAGTGAGAGATTTTTAGCTTAATTAGTTACCATTACTAATGTCTGTGATCAAATAATTGAATTAGTGCAATTTCGGGAAGCAAATCTGTGTGGCTAGTCAAAACAAGTTTTCTTCCTTGTTACATTTTCTATACTATACAATGTTTAGAATTTCATTGATTCAATGGTTATTAAGGGTAATCCTGCATTAGTGTATTATTAAGTCATGATTGCATTATGAGATATACAGGCTAAAAGAGACTTTGCACTGTTTTCCACGAAGTAAACTGTCGTTTGGACCAGGTAATTGTGAAGAAGCTTCAAGAACTTCAAGAAAATCACAAACATTGAAAAGTCCCTATGCATTTTGTTCATCAAAGTCAGGGATAAATATTTTTTTTATCAACGTGATTTCCTTCTGTGCAAGTATCAGTGACACATAGTTGTGCTTGTCATGAAAAATTTGTTATTGTTGAAAAAATAAGGGGCAAAAATAACTACATGTATTAGTTCAATAGGACATGTTGATATTGTTGAGAAATCTTATTCTTGGAAATAATGATACAGTTAATGGTGAAAACTTGGATTCAAAAGTTGTTTACTACTTCTACCATTATAAATCTTGAATATAAGCAGAAAGAGCATCTATTTTTAATTAACCACATTTGTGTTGACATACAGACATCTTCAAATTGGCAAATCTGTAACGAGTCTGCTATTTATTGGCTATTGAACCCGTAGCAGTTCAGAATGTTTTCAAGTTCTAAATGAATCCGCTTTGATTCTCAAATTGGCACCAATCATTTGTATATTAAATAATCATAATAAAAATGTATATTAAATAATCAAATGTGTATGAAAATTATAAACTGCTACAAACATTGCCAATTAGTACATTGAAAATAGTTATTGTAAATCCCACTCAGTGTTGCCAATTTAAGGACTTTAATGCTTACTTTCAGTTAAATCTGCTCACTCATTAATGGTACAATTAATGTAGTGAAACATAAATAGACTCCAAATTTTCTGCAATTTTTGCTCTTTGTGCTCATGTGTAATGTGTAATTCATAGCATTCTGGATCAAGAGATATAATCCAAAAACATCTCTAAAAAGGGATACTAAATTGCTAAGGATTGCAAATTTAGAAAAAGGAGAGGAAAAAAATCTTGGTAAGAGATAGAAGAGGTATTGAGGAATTGAGCAGTGCACTTGACAATATGGAGTCCCCTTACAAAGATAGAAATGAACAGAGATGGGGTGATTCACGCTTCTTTCGCAGCTGCCCGATTGGCTCGGGGCGGATTTCTCGTATTTATTTCGTGAAACACAATACAGCAGGAATCCGATGCAGGCGTAGGCAGTATTGTGGGAGAAGAAGAAACAGAATTATATTTTGACTCTTTTATTAATCCAAACACGCAGTTTTTGAATTGACCGCCCCGGACGGACGACTCGATCGCAGACCTGGGGACGGGGCTCTATTCTTTGCGTTTGGAGAGGACATCGGGCCGACGTGATTTATTTATTCTGTGTATTGTGGATCCCTGAATGGCCTTCATTCATGTTTTACACCTTTTCTGAGCCTATTTAGAAAATCAAATAGGGAAATCCTGAATCCTTGCCCAGACCAGCTGACTCTATTATATCTCTTCTTCTACCCTTAATGTTTATCTGTCGGCCCTCTTTCACGAGCATTCTACTAATTTTACTGTTCAGTGAATTATTGAGTCGCTGTAAAGAAGTAGGATAAGATGGATATTTGTAGTTTAAAAAAAATACATTTATTTGACTCTTGTTGGAATTGGATATACATGTACATGAAGTGAAACAAATAGGCCATGTTTTATTTTGTAGTAGGTATAGTTTTGTCTCACTTATTCCTATATTTGTTTGCAATAAAGTGCAACAGGAGTCGAACTAGGAAGTGCTATTAAAGACAAGGAAATAAATATAAATAACAATTATATTCCACCCTTATAATGTTTCTGGACACTTAAATAATTGATGATGAAAGGCTGAATTCATTTAGAAAATGGGTGTACATGTATACGTTTTTCAAACGTTAAATTATTGTAAAGGGACGGAGGCAGACAGATTAGCTGAGATAGATATGGTTTCATCTGTTGAGAGCCAGAAGGTTGTAAAAGGCAAGGTTTAGTTCCGGGAAAGGTGGAAAATAATTTGTGAGCTTTCTCATTCTTTTTATGTTAGTTTGGAAGAACATTGTAGTAGAAATGTCCCCTGAAAACGATTGCTCTTCAGATGCCCTCATATTCGAAACATGCCGAGCAATAGCTGAAATGTTTGGGCCGAACATTCAAGCCACATGTGTGTGCAGTCCCATATACTGATTTCTGTGTGCAGCGCATGTGCTTTTCAGCGAGATTGGGTCAATTTGTTATCAGTTTGATGATTCCAAAACCTCACATTATACATCATTATACAATACAATACAATACAATAAGCATTTAGTACGCCCTTCCCATAAGGCTCGGAGCGTTTACAAAATATTTAAATTATAGAACACATTATAATTTGTATTTGTAATAAAACACAAATCATAGGGAGACAAAATGTAATGAATGTACCTGTTACAAAGTTTGATAGCGGATTTTAAAATAAATATGATTTTACAGCTTTTTAGCTCACCTGAGCCTATGGCTGAGTGAGCTATTGCGATGGAAATTTGTCCGTCGTCCGTCGTGCGTCGTGCGTCGTGTGGTCGTCCGTCGTCGTCGTCCGTCGTCCGTTAACTTTTTACATTTTCATCTTCTTCTCCAAAACCATGATCGGAATTCAACCAAAATTGGTAGGAATATCCTTAGGGTAGGGGACCCAAAGTTGCTAAAATGGTACATGTGGCCCCCAGGGGGGCCCAGGGGAGGGCCCCCAATTGTAAAAGCTATGTAAATTTCAAACATCTTCTTCTCCAGAACCAGGCATAGCTCAGATTGGTTTTTGTATGGAGTTACCTCTATAGATGAAGAATGGAATGTTGTTCATGAAATTTCTCTGAGTGGCAATATAGGGGCCCTGTGGGGGTACATACTGGAGGGGGGGGGGGCGCTGCCAGGCAAAATGTACATTTGATCTTTTCTCAAAACACATGATCGGAATTCAACCAAACTTGGTAGGAATCTTCCTTAGGGGTTGGGGACCAAAGTTGCTAAAATGGTACATGTGGCCCGGGGGCCCAGGGGGAGGGCCCCCAATTGTAAAAGCTATGTAAAATTTCAAACATCTTCTTCTCCAGAACCAGGCATAGCTCAGACTTGGTATTTTGTATGGAGATACCTCTATAGATGAAGAATGAATGTTGTTCATGAAAATTCTCTGAGTGGCCCTATAGGGGCCCTGTGGGGGTAAAATACTGGAGAGGGGGGGGGGGGGGGGGGGCGGTGCCAAAAAAAATGTACTTCTGATCTTCTTCTCAAAACCATGATCGAATTCAAACAAACTTGGTAGGAATTATCCTTAGGGGTAGGGGACCCAAGTTGCTAAAAATTGTACATGTGGCCCCAGGGGGGCCCAGGGGGAGAGCCCCCAATTGTAATAGCTATGTAAATTTAACATCTTCTCCAGAAACAGGAATAGCTCAGACTTGGTATTGTGATGGAGATTTTTTTCTGAGTGGCCCTATAGGGGGTCTGTGGGGGGGTAACATACTGGAGGGGGGGGGGGGGGCAGTTGTCCGCCATCCATAAACTTTTTACATTTTCAGCTTCTCCAAAACCCATGATTGAATGAATTTAAACGAACTTGGTGGAAGCTCAGACTTGGTATTGTGTATGGAAGATACACTATAGATGAAGAATGAAAGTTGTTCATGTGCTAGAGAGAACATGCACCAGATGTGAATTGATCCACCTCAGGTGAGCGTCGTGCCCCCCTGGGGCTTTTGTTTAAGGTCTTTATGGATGGACTGTCTGATGGTCAAGGGGAGATTATTCCATAGCTAGATGCAGTATAACTGTCTTATGTAGACAGGATCAACCTTTCCTAATTGCTTTGAGACGGTTGCTTTCACAAAGTAATCGCATGACCAGAACAAAACTTTATCTTTAGCTATATGGAAAGTGTTTTTACATGTAGTTAATGCAACCATTTTGTTTCTCCACGGATGATATCTGAATTTGGACAGGGAAGCGGGACTTTGAGGAGCATGTTACAGAATCAAGATTCACCGGCTTGTACGAGAACCAATTCTTCTTCATCAAACCACGATATAATCTTAATATATAGGAATACCATTCAGATATTTGTGTTTAATCCCATTGAGCATGTTACAAAGTCTCTCGATCCACGAATTAAGATTGAGCGTTCAGCCAACACTACCAGTACATGTTCTGCAACACTGCTTTCAATTCAACAATCATCAGCCGCATTGTTGCTCAATTTCATGAGGTTTGCCCCATGAATTGCTTCTAAATCAATTCACTGCTAACCAACAAAGTAACACCAGAGCCATAGTCAAGGCCCTTACAGTCTAACATATGGCGTATAGCTGCTTTACCCTCATTTATACTGGTAGTTTTCATTACGATTGGAATAAAGAGTGAACAACAAATTCCCTGAAACCTTTCATTCTAAAACCCCCCACTATTTGTGCATCAAAGCTGTTGAAACCACAAATTTACAGCAAAGGAGGGGTTAAGTTACATTTACTCTCATAGAAATGTACAAATCTGTGTATGAATCTTATAGGGTATCAGTAAAAGAGAAGAGGGTTGTTAAATATGGAAAGTGCCGTCTGACTAGTACAGCTAGCAAAATCAAGAAAGATTGCATGTTTATTATCTAGAAAGCATAATATTCAGATATACAGGTAGGGTATATGCTATGAAACTGGATTTTAAAAAGCCACAATGATTGTACCAATCCAATGAAGAGGAATTGAATAGATAATTTGTTCTATGATTATTATTTATTAGTAATTTATGGGAAGTATCATGAAAGTCTGGCATTTATATTTTCCAATTAAATATGATTGTTAGATGCAATTGGAAAAAACAGGAAGAAAACATGCAATTAAAAAGCATTAATTAAAGATATGAATCATAGCCATACAGATCAAGAGATAACCCGAGCTAGCCCTCCACAGTCAGACTTTCTTTCAATTAGTCGGCATAGTCTGAATCTGGGGAGTAAAAATGGCGATGTCCTGTCCTGTATTGGAGGAAAGAAACCAAGATATCAATGTCTGATTTAAGACAATTATGTTTGAGCTGGATTGCTACAAATCATGAAGCAGATATTGAATTTTGATGAGTTATTTCAGCACCATAGTTAATCAATATGTAGTACACTGTATGCGAATCAAGAAGCCCATGTGCCCTTGCATTCTAAAATGGGTTTCTGTTTATTTTTTTTCTTCAGAAATGCAGTATTTTTAGGGGGGATTGAAGAAGAGAGACAGAGACAGAGACAAATATATACACTGAGATAGTGCATGTGTTGAGAGCCAGAAGGGCGCTTACTCTGTGTTAAAGTATACGAGTTAATGTCCTTATTACTGTCAGCAGACGATATCATACAGATAGACAGACTACAGTCAGACAGACAGTTACTCTGTTATACTTATACATGTAATAATAATAATAATAGGCACTTGTGGTTGTGTGCATTCATTTTATATTTCATTAATGAAAGGCTTTGATAATGACTGGTAAACTGTTAAAAGGTCGTATGCAATCACATTATGGAACGAAGAGTGTGTGAAGTCTCGCAAAACCCCATTGAACCCAAAAAGGGTAGCATTAACCAACCATATCGAGATGGGAATAAAAGATTGAATTCATGTTCTTTTTAAAATCATCACATGCACATTGAAATTCATGTTCTCTTTAAATCATCACATGTATATTTTGTAGTCTCTCAAATCGCAAGACGAGGCTCCAGTATTCCTCTCGTTCTTTCTTTACATCACTCGTCACCATCTCCGCTTTAGATCTTAATTACAGCCTATGATAATTCTCTCTCTCTCTGTCCCCCCTTCCTCTCCGTGTCTCGCTATATATACATCTTCATGGAGCTACTCATGCAGTCAGATCGGAGTACTGGCAGGCTTTTCCTCAGTTTTTATCCCCAGATATTTTTTGTGAGCAGAATTTTTGAAAAGCAGATGCCATCTGTTCCCATGTTGCTCAAAGAACCAGGACCCTGTTCACACTTTCACTGCTCGCAGCACCGGTATCACTTGCACGTTGGGATTATCTTTAAATTGGATTAAACCTCCAAAATGAGACTTTCTGTTAATTTCACTATCTCATAGGAATATGTGGCTTAATAGACTTGAAGAGGATATGTATTGTCTATGGACAAGTACAGTAGGATAGAAACCCTCTTTTATGAATGCATTATTTCATGAATTAAACAAATTTAGCTCTTGAGCATCTTGTGTTTTATGTTTTACCAATAAAACCACATTTTACAATTTATCCTTACTTAACCCTGAAAGACTGCATCAGTGATTTAAAAATGTACTGGAGTGAGAGTTAAGAAGCCTCCAGGTCTGAAGAACTGATTAACAGTTTCTTCAGGAATCGAAGCTCAAGAATTTCAGAATCTAGGTTTTAAAGATTGCAAACACTTTCCAGAGTCTAGTGAATTTAATGGACTTCTTGTCATTTCCGTTTTAACACAGAATTTGATGGTAATTTCTGTTCTATTTATATTGACAACCAGGAAAAAATTACAACTTACGAAGCTAAATTTTCATTAAATCTTAGCATGAATTACCAGTTGATGCTTTTCATCGTTAATATCAATTACTCTTGATATGCATACATTTACTTGAAATTGAAAATCAATCATAACTGAAGTGAAGGAACGACAGTCTACCTCCCCCCTCGGTGTCATTGAAAGGATACTCTGTGTAACTCCCTATGCTGACCATTGACTATTTGCCCTTTTTAATTTCGCTGCTCTGTGGGTTAGAAAACCTTTGTGTGAACACACACCAGTATCTTCCTCGAAGGGGGAACAACAAATTAGGCTTGAAAATCAGAATGATAGAAATAGGGATATGAAGATATATGATTGATAGTCTCTGGAGGGCCGCGGGTATATCAATGAAGAACCCTTCCGCACATTAACAAACATTAAGGAAATATGAAGATGAATGGAAAGTCTATGGGTGCTTTATTGTGTTTGTGTCGGTTAATTGTTAGATGCTAGTACTGCTCCTGTATTCCTGTCTACACGAATGTGCTCTCTAAGTTTAATAGATAGAGACATGGAATTGATTTTCTACTCTCTCGCTTAAAAAAAAAGAGTGAATATTCACTCCATTTGCACTACCCTGAAGTCACATCAATGATCACTTGTTTAGGAGGTGAATATTGGGTGAATATCGAGTACTCGCTTAAAAGAAAGAGTGAATTTTTACTCTTTTTTCACTCTAATTCACTCCCTAGGGACTCGGGTTAGTATCTCTCAAATTTTTTTTAGAGTCTGTTCTTGCTTGTGTGGCGCAGATAAACACAACATTATATCAATTTCAATTTCAATTTATTTTCACTCATTAAACCGAAGAAACATAGCTTCTGATATATTTATTATGTACATTGTACATTAAAATTAAAGAAACAACAATAGAATGATATACAGTTTATTGCAAAACAAGAATTATCAGTGAATCCCTAACAACAGTTGTTTTCATAGCTAGAATAAATTGAAAAAAAAAATTCAGTGGTGTGTTTCAGTTACGTCCTTAGCTTAAACCTTACATAAATGTAGGTCTTTCAGTCCTGGGGAGGACTTCGATCCGCAGGTTTCCTGCACTGGGTTCTGTCTTGGGCTTTTAAGACAGCATGCAGTTACTTCAGAACCTGAAAATTTTGGAATCTGGTCGACTTGAGAAATTCACGAAGGCTTCTGGTATTACTGTTAGATCATGTACATGTAAGTGAGGTGAGGGGAATAACTGAACAATTTATACCTGAAGTTTTCTTATCAACATTGACTTTACTGTTTAGCATCGACACTTCTCTTTGTCTTAGAGGCAGAAGGGCATAAAGTGATATTTAACAATGTTTTGGCTTTGAACAGACATAAGAATATGATGATCATTTTTAGAAGTTTGCTTGATTTCTACTACAATAAGGTAGATGTATGGGTGCATACAAATACAGATCTTGGAGGAGGTATAAATTCTGTCCTGCATTTAATCTCAGCAGTTTTTTTTTAATTATTAGTAGCAATCCCGTAGCTACAGTTCTCATCTTAATTGTTCCTAGTCCTTGCAAAGCATGTGAGAGGATGATCAGGATCTTGCTTAACTGTGAATCATTTATAATTTGATTTAAATCTGTTGCTGAGGATTTTTTTTTTCTTGGAGGATCATGTAGTAGGTTTGGCTTCATGCTCCAAGCAAAATCAGGCTCTCTACAAACTTCTTCTCGCATCTGAATATCTTTCTAATGAAATTTTACCTGACAAGTTTTTGTCCTGCCTTATGATATGTTTAAAAATTGAGATGAATAGATGGAAATGTATCCCTGCGTTTCTTAAAATATCTTCCAACTTCAACAACAGGTTGGCGTTTGAGCTGTGATGCCTTGGTATAGTCCGTCTTGAAAATCGTAATTGCTCCTTTTATTTTCTGGTAATAAAATCCAGGCGTCCAGAATTACCAGCGATCAATTTCAGGCTGCAAATTCTCCAGTCTTTTTCTTTGTTTTGCTATGTGTTTCCTCCCACCGGCTACAGAAATCAGAGAACATTTCTGTTTGTGCCTCGATTTGGACATTTTTTCCCTGGCCAAAGTTTGTCTTGGTGAATATTTTCCAGGGGATGAGGGTGCAAGTATTCAATCCCACTCCTGACGCCAAATGTTGCCTACTTGGAATGATTTAAAACAACCTGTTTTTAGGATTGACCAAAATACAAATCTACAAACTTTGAATGGCTATTGTATATTCAGGTAAGAAGCAACTGCTACCTGCATTCATACTATTATACATGCAGCCATGAAAGTATTATCGTATAGTAAAACTGCTTATGACTTCTCTCTTTGCGGGCATTTCACGAGTAGTTGTGCATGTCATCGAATGACTTGTTTTGTTCCTGCAGTATAAGCCTTTCTGGAAGGGTAGGATAATGTTGAGAATATCAAGGATATGTTATTATGTTCTGCACAAAGGCTTTACGTGCTTTTGATATTGTGTACATTTCCTGGGAAAGGTATTTGCTGTCTTTCGTCTGAAAGAGCCCAATCATCCTATTGAAGACTTACATGTAGTAGAATTATCAAAGTTGGTTGAATGCTTTTTGTGCCATTGATGAAACAGGATGCTATTTTCATGATTATTACCAGAAATCATGCGCTATTTTCATGGTTACTTTGAGGAATCGTGACTGTTTGAAAGAGACGAAAGTAGGAGAAATCTTTGTGGTGAAAAGAAATCTGAAAAAATTGTGCATTTAATGGTGGATAATCTTAAATTTTATGGTTAAATTAACAAGTGAGCTGAAGTTAAAAATCTGTTTTCTCCTTGAAGTAGTACGGTAACTACTTGAATCTGTCAGGAAGCATATTGTGTGAATGAGTGGTGGGAAAAACAAGCTAATAAAACTTTTTTTTTTAATTATCTGAGGAATTCTGCCGACAGATGCCTAATGTTCGGTAAATGTTTCCCCAACAGAGTGAACAGTGGTTTGCACTTTTTTCCTCAGCGGTAGAAGGTTCATTACTACTCTCAACATATTGTGACTTATTCATTGTGAAATGTAAATTCAATTTTAGGATGCAATTGATTGTACTATTTGAGATTGGTTTGAACATCGAGTATTAAAGCAAGCATTGGAAATGAAATACAGAAGGAAGAAATTTTTGCTGGTAGAGAGTGAAGACTGTGCTTGCAATACTAGGAGAAACAAACACTTGCTATTGTTGAATGAGTAGAATTGTAATTTGGATTAGTAGTTTTTTCTTTTCCAATGTCATGAATATATATGAAGTGTCTAGAATTGCTTCATGGTGTGTTGCAGCCATGAGAATGTAAATTATATCGGTGATTTGACCGTTTTGTCAATATTATCACAGTATTTTCCAGCAGATTTTCAGAAACAAGTTGTCTCAAATGTCCCTGTGGGGTATTTCCTCCCTCTATCGATCGGGGGACTTGCCACACCACGAGCAGGCGAGCGAACCCTAACTCGATTACCAACGGTTACACGGATTTGGTCTCTCGCCGCACACGATGGCCTTTTTCCCCCCTTATCCGGTGGGAGAGCTTCTGGCTGGTATTTGGAGTGGTTTCACGGTGTTAGCTCGTCTGGTGGCGTAGTTGTTTGATGTTCGGTGCGACGCAAAGCCACCGCGGCGTGAACAGAAATGGACGCATTGGGCTCAAGCCAAGTGTGAATTATGCTCACTTATTGCAATTGTGATATTCTGTTGCCTTTGTCAAATCCATGGACAAGTAGTTTGACAATTTTGACACGTAATGAAATTGCCTTTCTCCCTTCTCTCTTCATATAGGTCTTTGGGAAAGCACATGAATATAAATAACTTGTTTGGTCGTCAGAAGCAATAAAAACATGAGGTACGGGGAAGAGGAACAATTTTAATAAAAGAGCTGTTTAACCATGGCTTACACTCTGTTCACTTCTAATTCTACAACTGGACGACTTTGAATGGGATAGAGCTGAATATTTGTTATTCAAAACAAGCAAATCCGGTGAAGCAGAAAAGTTTAATAGTTCACTCCCTATGTATTTTTGCACTGGGGCTGACGTAAGGCATACAATTAATCCATTGGCTCGTGACAATACAAGCAAAACCATACATTGTAACAAGGAAAAGAAATCTCAGATTTCATTACTTCTATTGGCCTCACAAACCTCACCAGTCATGATAATGCTCAGTTGTTACACCAATTAATTTGATTGGCATGGTTAATGCTTTCAATGAAAAGCTCACAGTTACACTCATTTACACACAAATATGACATACTCATTAAAAGCATAATTCCTGTTTTTATGATTTAATTCAGTGGTGTTTACCAGCCTTCTGAATGCTCCTGAAAATCAAATTAATTTCATAGAATTTCACATCCTAGCTCTGCTTTATTTTTGGCAATGAAATCAAATAGGTGAATGGCCAAGGTTGTAGCCTATATCATAGCATCATCTAGGATGAAATGTTCATTTTTGACTCTGCTTTAAGCTACTCTCACTTCTGACTGAAGACGCAAGAAGGCGTTTATTTTTGGTGTCATTGCCTTCAGGGCGTAGCAAAGGCATTTCGCTTACTGAATTGTCGCAATTTAGACGTGTGGAGATGTTGCATCCGATTTTCAGAAAGGCAAAAGAATTCATCATAACAGGCAGAGTATGTTCTACAGTGGGACGTATTTAGGACCCCCGCACTGGCTGAAGGCATACGCAAGATTCCGGGCATGCGATTAAGCCGGCATGCACAACTACCTCGTCCATCCTTCAATAACTTTAACATAATTTGGGCTAAAACAGAGCTCTTTTTTGCGGCTGTCAGTTTTGTTATTATCAATTACCCCCGCGCTTATCGCATCATTTATTTGCGGCCAATCCGGGCGCTTGCATGCTAATTCCTCATCAATTCCATTACCTAGGGCATGGTGAATGAGAAGAAGAAACCCTGAAACCATTTCTAAATTTCATCCATAAAACGGAGAAAAGGAGTAGACTCAAGAAGAAAAACGGTGTAGAACATAGAGAGAGAGAGGGAGAGAGAAGACGATAGACAATTCAGAACGGAACGGCAAAGGACGAAAATGAAGTAAAGGGATAGCAAGAGAGTAGCACAATCATCCCAATTTTAGCAAATTAATGTCCGCCCTTCTCTCTTCCTCTCTCTGTCTGTGTTCTTTCCCTTCATCTCACCCAGTGCTATTCACTACTGTAAATGTTTATAAATTGTTGTCGTCGCTTCCATACCACAAATTGTGTATACAGAGCTGTAAAGCTGGTACACGCCATGGTGAGATGTTGCTCTTCTCCCGTCATACCCCAGCCAAATCAAATCAATCCCATCCTCTTATGAAAGATAGAGAGAGATAGAGAGAAATCGAAGAAGACAGACAGAGAAAGAGATAGAATAAGACGAAAAGAGTAAGAGGTATAAAGAGATAAATAAGGTAAAAGAGAGAGTAAAATAATTATATAACAAGAAAGATTAGGAGAGAAATAGAATAAGACAGAAAGAAATAAAATTAGACAAACCTAGAGATGGAATAAGGGGAGAGAGAGAGAGAGAGAGAGAAAAAAGATCAGATCAGATCAGAAGGAATTCTAAATCTTTTGTTTATAAATTTACATCATACTATTCAAAGGCTGGGGACGTTTTGAGTTCAAATTTCATACCCGGTCATATTAAAAATAGATCAGTGGGCTGGCAGGAGTGACAGCAAAAGGAGTTGATATTATTAGATGATATGAGGCTATGAGAGAGCAATCTGAACTACATTATTAATGGACCCTGTAATTTTATCATTTTATTATCCATGAATGCTAATCTTTTTATGTTGTTAGTTGGTTATGTGTCTGTTAAATATCTAATTGAAATCTAGATTATGGCAATGCAAGCTGTTTTCTACTTGAAGTATTTCAAAATACAAATGAAGTAGAAATCAACATTTCCTTTGAGTTAATATTGTTGTAGGACCTGTGGCATTATACATGACGTTAGAAAAAAGATTTCCAGATGTACGCATATTTTACGTCAGCAGAACTCAATCATTCTTAAAATCTAATCATTTGTTTTTCTTTTTCTTTTCTTTTCTTTCCCAACATATTCTTCATCCACCATCTTTTGCTGTCATTTCATCAGGTGAGTGATTTATTTTAAAAAAAGAAAGGAAGTAGAATAAGGTTACAAATACATGTATTTGGAAAGAGAAAGCTGACTTGGTTAGCTTTTTTCAATTGATATGACCTGGTTTGTATTGTGTGTGTTTGTGTTTTAGTTTTTAGTTTTTTATTTTTTATTTTTTTTTAATTGGTGTGATAAATTGTTCATATTTTCACTAATATAGTTTGTGGCAGTTTTGATAATGATGATAATGAGATGATGATGGCGATAATGGCAATACAATGATAGTGGTGATGGTGATGGTGATGATGATTAATGATTCAAATAATGACATTGATATTGATTCAAATAATGACATTGATATTGATTGATAGCAGTTATGATAACAAAGATGATATTGATCATGATAAAGATTTTGATAACAAAAAGAATGAGGATATTAATTTGATCAATATAATGCACATAATTATTCAGTAATGTGACTCTACAGCCTTCATGATTTACTATGTAAAATAACAAAGTATGGAGAATGTAAAAACTTTACTAGAATACTTTTCAGAATAAAAAATATTGAATTATAAAATATATAATTTTCTGATAGACACCAGCATCAAAGAAGACTTGTCAATTACACACTTTTAGAAAGTGAAATTGGGGAAAAATGGGAAGATGACAGGACTTGAGTGATATCCTGTAAAACACAAGATATCAACGTTTTTGATGCGGATGCACTCACTTCCAGAATTATGCCCTCATCCCAAGTAAATTTTTGCCCCAGATTTTGAGTCAGGATTGGGCATATCTCTGTTGGAGGTAAAATAGAGAGGGGGAGAGAGAGAGGGAGAGATGAGATGGGTAAGGTATGACGGGCAGAAATATCAATGTGTCTTCATTTTTCCTCTATATGTTATAGAGTGTTTGTTCCGTGTTTGTGAATATTTGTTCCTTTTCTGTCAAGTGTTGTAAAGCAAGCCAGATGAAGAGAGGGGGGCCCCCAGAATCTTTTCCGATGGCCGCATATTTTATCCATTTTGTTGGTCCTGTTCTGTCAAATGATATTTCTAGGCATGACAGTCATGATAGAGATCAGAACGTACTTGTACAACTACAAGGAAGAAGATTGGTAAAAAGAGGGAGAAGGATAGAGAGAACGATAGATAACTATAATTCCATGTATTGAAAAATTCAGACAGCTTGATCCGATAGAGCTGCAAAGATGGAGTAAAAGAAGGGAGAGAGAGAGAGAGAAAGAGAAAGAGTAATAGAGAAAGAGAGAGAAAGAGTAAGAGAGAAAGAGAAAGAAAGAGTAAGAGAGAAAGAGAGAGAGAAAGAGTAAGCGAGAGAAAGAGAAAAAGTAAGAGAGCGAAAGAGTAAGAAAGAGAAAGAGAAAGAGAGAAAGAGTAATAGAGAAATATTACAATCAGAATGTAAAGGAAAGGATGAGGTAGAAAGAGAGATGATAGAGATAAAGATAAATAAATATATGCAGCCCTGGAATAAGTTATTGCACCAAGTTTTTGTAATAGGGTACTATAATATGCATACAAAATTTTAAAAATGATTTGTCTTTGTATTTCATTGAATGAATACCAAATTCCAGCAATTATACCTTGCTTTTATGATCTTTTATTTCCTTCTTACCACAAAAATAACACTATCAGTAACCATTCTTGGTCTAATAATATTTCCATGGCTGTATATTCATGTACTGAAAAAAAATCTGACAGTTACATCATGTTGAGCTGTAGAGAAATAGAGAGATAGAGAAAGGATATAACACGATCGCAGAGACTTTCAAGAATTCACCTCAAAAGCAATTTCAACGCTCTGTTGTAACTTGTATTGTTGGTAGAAATTAGTTGAAATCAAGTTCAGATTATATCTTTGTAATGTTTAATCATTTCAATAGGAGATTCACAAGGCTATTGAAATTGCATTAGGTTGACTTTTTTTAAGAGAAGCATTTTTGATCATGTTATATAATGTATACATTTATGTATAGTTTTAGATAAAGAGAAAACAAATATTTTTGACGTACTCTTGAATCTGTCCAGTGATATTATCAATTTCCTCAAGTTGTACGCTGGGAGCCAGATTAGAATAAACTTGTGCTTTTTTCGGAGTTATCGCCCTTCTGGCTCTCAAAAATTGTAATTGGTTTGCAAATGTTGAAAGAAAGATTCAATACAATGTTGTCCTAAATTGTGTTACATGTATGTACATGTAAGTTGTAGGAAGGGAAATATTATATGTCTGATTGTCAAATCCCTATATCGTTCAAGATTATGGAATTTGCAAAATGTATATTATTTTTAATATATATATATATATATGCAAATCCCATATGAATATGAGCAACATGATCTTATCATGATTAGATAGAATAATATTGGTTGTGTATGTTATTGCTTTATCTCACTATATCTTCATATCTCTGTCTGACAATGACAATGATATTTTATTTCTTGAACGGCCCCTCATGGGGGCATGGAAGAAATGCAATCATATTCAAACAAGGTGTATAAGGCAATAGTTGGCATAAACATGTGTGAAAAAAGAGAGAGAAAAAAAAATATAGGGAAGAGAAGAGAGAGAGAGGGAGATATACATGTACGTGTGTGTGTGTGTGTGTGTGTATATATATATATAGAAACATAAAGGCTATATAAGTATATATACAGTACCATTATTCAACTACATAACATTAAAGACAGATTCAAATGCAATATCTTTATCTTTTCCTCTCTTCTCTTTTGCTCTCTCTCTATCTCTCTTTTCTTGCTCTTTGTCTTTGTCCTGTGTTCATGTTCATTTTCTCTTTCTCTTTCTTTCCTCTCTTTCTTCCTCTCTCACATTGCCCCCTCCTTCCCCCTGCGCCGAACCCTAGCAAGAAAACGATAATAAACACCAGCTCAAGCCTGGGTCCAGGAGTTTACATTCGTTCGTTAGATGATGAACCTGTGTTGATTGTTGTGGTATTAAGTTACTAGAGAAATGGGGTTAGGGGGAGAGAACGATTCGCGCCTGAAAACACTCTCTGGGATTTCAAAAGCTAAACAATCAGCATTGGTAATAATCAGGTGCACTTTTCATTTGCAATTTCTCCGTTCAGCTCTGGCCATCGCCGGACTGTTTTCGGGATGAGGCGATAAGAAAACAGGCAATTAATCTGAAATGGGAGGATTTCTACTCTTGCATTGTTCCATAGAATGATATTTGCAAGTTTTTCTGTTGATTTTAGAGGAAAAGTCCATGCTGGCATCAAGATGGTGTAATCAAACGCATAAAAATAAGAGCAGCTGATCAGTGAAAGTTTGAGAAAAATCCGATAAAGGATAAGAAAGTTGTGAATTTGTAGATTTATAATCTGTCTAATGCAAATTAGCAACTCTGTGACATTACCTCTTCCATTTTTTTTGCACTACAAATTTCATAAATTTGTTTCCGAAGAGAATGTTTCATTATACCTGTCTCCTAGATACACTTGCATTATTGGAAATAAGTTTACACATGAAAGAGACATGAAAGAGATATGAAAGTGATATGAAAGAGATATGAAAGAGATCTTTTTTTTTTCATCAACAACCATAAAATGAAAATCTATGAATTTTCCCAGAAAGGGAAATAGTGTTTGTAAGAACTGAAGACGGACAAGATACTAAACATTATCAGGATCAGAAAACTGTCAAAAAGCCATCTTTTGACACCAAGTATAGATGCCTTTTGAAGAGAAAATAAATTTTGTTACTCATATCTTAGATTCTATGAGAGAAAAAAAATTAAAAGTGAGATGGAGAAACGGGAGAATACATGTAGGATAAGAAAGACATCATTGAGTGGAGTTTTTGAATCTAATTTGTTCAAGTCGTAGCTATCCAAACACTTGAGCCTATCCGTTGCCGAGCTTGGCGCCGGCCGGACTACACAAGTATCCTCCCGTATATTATCATCAATCGATTGCTACATTTCATCTCTCTCTCTCTCTCTCCCTCTCGCTCTCTTCTCCACCTCTCTTCTCTCTTTCTCCCTACGTCCGCGGTGCGTGCCTGCTGAAACGCTATCGTTACTCCTCATCATGAAAATTGTCATAACTTTGACGTCGAGTTTTCTCAAGTTATTCTTGTATTGAGATTTGCATTAATCAGTTATGTATACCCACACTCTCCCTGTGTCTACATGCGTCTTTTAGTGGGAGGCAGATTTGCTCTTTGGCGAGACATGGTTCCAACTTAATTTTGAGATTGCTTATCGTGACAGTTTTATTCTTTTGATAGGTCCATTCTTTGAGTTGACAAGCTTCACTTTCTTTCTTTGTTTTTTCCCCTCTCTCCTTCTTGCATGACCCCTACTTTCTATATCTCTCTCTCTCATGATATCCCTTGCCCTCCCCGCTCCCTCTCTCTTTTCATGGTATGAATTATATTTTTAATCTGATTCTATTCATTTGCAGTCTTTGTACTTAATCTATTCGCTGTATTCCAGCTTCCAATTATGTTAAAAGCAAATTCTGCTGTCACATGAACAATTTCCAAACATTTTTTTGAACTGCAGATGAATGGTCATCCATTAAATTGAGATATATATACCACATATTTACTGAGCTTTTACATTATTTTGATATGATATGTAATTTCAAAGCACCTCTTACATGTAAGTGGTGAAATAGCAAATGAGAAAAATCACTTTCAAGACTAAGGTTATAAAAAAAAATGAAATAAAAATAATATGCTACATGTCTACAAATAGGATTGTGTTTGGGCTGACCAAGCACTAACTTGAGTCATAACAGTGCTTGCTCAATAGACAGAGTAGAATTGCAGAAAGTACTTACTTATCCAATCAGACAAAGTTTTACTGGTATTCTGGTACAAACGGTAGGCAAGCAGATCTTTTAAAAAAAATTACCTCTTTTGTACAGCTGATTTCCCTGCTAGTTTTTTTTCTCCATTTGCAACAAAGTTTTAATATGCTTTTGTGGCTGTTATTTCATTTTATAATTAAGTTAGAATATGGAATATGGCAGTTGCTTTGTTCTAGTTGAATAATGCTTTTTCAAACAAATGAAATTTGTTCATCTATGAAATAAGCACCTTTAGGATAAATTTGTCATCTGTGAGAATTGAGGAACATGAAATTTAACCATATCTTTGTCATTTCTATGCCCCCCCCCCTTCAAGCAATTTCAAAATGTGAATCATATTCTGTTCACAGGTGCATTGAGTAGCACTTTTCGAATGAAAGCATAGCTAGAATAAACTTTCCACTCTGTTGGTGATAATGATGCACTGCCATTTCAGAAATTCATTTTGGAACAAACAAAATTATTTTGACCTACATTGTTGCTTTGTTCTGGCAAAGTAGCGCTGAAATTCTGCCCCTTTGTAATGCTAAAATTCTATGGCAAGCTTGTTAAAGTTCGAATAAAGGCTCTGTGTGCTCCGAGATAATGGGCTGTCATCAGCGATATGACGAACACAAAACGCAAAAAGGGAACCATTCCGCTCTTCACACCATAAATGAGAATTTTACAATTTAAGCTGTCAAATTGTATCCAGAGGTGCCATCTATCATCTATCCGTTACTAATCTCTTGGTTTTCTAACCAAAGCCAATGAAACGCCACCCGTTTTTTTATATATTTCATTTACTTTTTTTTCCGCGTCACAGAAAATGACTGCCAATTAGAAAGGCTATTGTTCCCCCACTTTCATGGTGTGGTTACTGGGAACAGTGGAGATGGGTGAACGACTGAGCAAATGGACCCCTTAAACTTAGCCGCCTTTATTGCTACTGAATATGCTCAACCTGCACTCTTAGAAAAAGCCACAGCTCTTTATTTTCTCTTATGAATATGGACTGTTACATTACAATTATATTCAATATGCTTTGTTGATCTTAGCACTCTGGTAAAAAAAAAAAGAGAAAAGAAGTTGTGATGTGTTTGATGAGCAGTTCGAGGTGTAGCTTCCATCCCCTCCCCATTTTTCCAAGGTGGGGGTTGGAAGCTGAAGGTGAATGAGTAGGAAGGCGTGGCCGTAGAGCCAAATGATTGTCCATATCTCTTTTCAAATTTTCTGCTGATTCCAGTAGTTCATACATGCAAGTTTGGGTTTTAGAAACTTTGTAGTTGGAGATCTTGTACATACAGATGTCTTGTTGACATTCATGGCTTAACTTTCAAACTCAAGCGGAAATATGAAGAAGAAAAAGTATTTTTTGTTAATGATTTTAGCAATTGCTGAGGATGAAATGCAAATTACTTCTTTAAGTAAAGAATTTTCCTTGTATCATTTGTTAGTAATACTGCTAGTAAAGATGTTGCATGCTAGAATATTCCATCTTCACTTTCTCTAAAAGGTTTAGACTGAAATCTGTCTCTTTGCAATCCTTTAACATGAACGCAATCAATAGCTTGCATTATTTACCTGAACTTGAAGATATTTTCTTCCCCCCTGTCTGTCTGTCTGTCTCTGTCTGTCTGTCTGTCTCTGTCTGTCTGTGTGTCTCTGTCTGTCTTTCTCTCTCTGTCCGTCTGTCTCTCAATGTTGTCTTATTTGTTCTTGAAATCAGCATATCGAACAAGGGAGGAGTCGGGGTGAGGGGTCCATTCCGAGAACGAAACGCTCGGGATAGAAAGGTTCGTTTGAGGGCTTGATCTTGAACTCTGAAGTAGGATGTCAAACGAAATGAGAAGGAAGGCCGCAGAGTGTCGTCCGAACTGGTGTCACAGATGGCTGCATATTGAATACATGTATACCCTTGGAGTGAGAGAAAGAGATTGAGAGAACGAGAGATAGATGATGGGATGGGTGGATAGAGAAGAAGAGGATAAGAGTTTGACACAATGGCCCCAGGTCAACTCTTGTGCGAGTGCTCAAAAACCCAGATCTTTAAAGGAGAGTTTACACACTTGTTCTAGAGGTTAGAGATGTAATTATTACATGAACTTTGCTTGCCTTCCTACCTTTCTCTTTTCCTATCACATTTGAAAAACTTTAGTTTCAGCTTTATTCATTCACTGTCTTCTCTCTTCAAAGTCAGTCCAAAATTAAAAGAAAGAAAACCCCAGACTACCGAGTACAGTGGCTAGGTGTCTGATTTTCCTCAAACTACATTCAAATAACATTTAGTGTTTCATTACTGTCATCTAGCATTAATTCTGGTCTTCTCTCTCTCTCTCTCTTTCTATAAGGTTATACATTGCTTCCTTCTTTCCATTTCTGATAGAATTTGTCCAAGAAAGTGTCACCTAAAATGAATAAGGTTTAGTAATGTTCAGCAACAGATAAGGACAGCTTAATGTAATCTAGGGGTAATCTTGGGGGATGGTCGCGATAGTATGCAATTGGTTGAATAAATTTAATGTGTCGTCTTTCGGAACTTTCCCGGACAAGCCGGCATGCCTTTTTTGTTGAAGATTAAATCATAATCGTCCACATCGACGACAAGCACGAATGACCTGCCGCAATAAAACTCAGGAATAATTTGAGCTTCCTTCCCTTAACGTTTATCGGGGAATAATTGTCCACGCCTGATCCCAAAATTGGATATTATGTTCTTGCCTCCGATGGTAAATGGTGAAATATTTGATGCTCGGAATCGTAGTGTCATGTTATCTGTCTAAATCATTAGCCGGCTAATATGAGGTCTTGGTAAGAAAAGGGATTGGGGAGACATTTGTATGGCCTTTGGTGGCTCGTTTTAGCCAGTTTCCGTCGTCAGTATTTTGGATAATTATGTGCCCAAAATGAAGGGCAGATGCAGTAGATATGTTGACTTAACTGTGAGTCATAGGGGAGTGGATGGACGGGTGTGATACTGAGGTGAAGCGAGAGGGAGAGAGAGAGAGAGAGAGAGATGGACAGAAAAGAAGAGAGCAAGAAGAGAAAAGATATACAGAGAGAGAGAGAGAGAGAGAGATGGACAGAAAAGAAGAGAGCAAGAACAGAAAAGATATACAGAAAGAGAGAGGGGGGGAGGGAGGGAGGGAGGGAGGGAGAGAGAGAGAGAGAGAGACAGACAGACAGACAGACAAGTAAGAGAGCAGGGTTTAATGAAAGAAATGGAAAAGAGGTACATGTAGAAGATTAACCCTTACAAAAGAGATTGTTACTTTTCTTACAAAAGAAGAAAATCAGAAAGATAATAAGTAACATTGTATGCTGAGAACCAGAAGGGTGTTAGCCTTTTCAGGACAGGAATTACGTAAGGGCTAAATTGATCACATTTTGTTCTTCAAATTGGCAAAAATAAGTATTTTTCTTTGAATGCTACATGGTTCTAATAAAGTGTAATGTCTTTGAGAGCAATATGTATGTACACGGTTAGCAATTTTGTTGAAAAAGTTGGGGAAAAAATTGATAAAAACCCCCAATGATTTTGAACATCTCAATGTGTTGCCAATTTAAAGATTTTAAAGCTTATTCTGCCCTTCTGCCTCTCAAAAGACGATATATGAAATAAGATGATGATACACATTTTATCCAGTAGATTAGTAGAATTATGTGGCAAAATGAAGCCTTCAAGTGAGCAACAGATCTTATATGCAGAGGAATGTGAAGGGGGGGGGGGGGGGAGGGGCTGTGTGATATGGGAAGAGAGATCGAGAAAGAGCGAGTGAATAATATGAAGGGAATTTTTGTATAGTATTTTCAGATGTCCATATCAGATGTGTAATATAATATGAACTATTTTTGTTATGTACTTAAAACAAAGGAAAATGGTTGAAATTAATATTTCTCCAGGAATTTGATTATGCATTTGCATATAATTTTTTTGTTGCAGTTTAATGAAATAACATTTTCATTGTTGATTCAATCTGTAGTATTCAACAATACTTTCTTACTTTAGATGAACATTTTCTGTCATCCTTTGTAAAGATTAAAATCTCATCAGCTGTTCTATTAATGAATGAAAATGCCACTTTTTTGTCCTCTTAAAGCATCCATAAAGTACCAAGTACCTCATCTTTACGCTATCAAAATATTGCCCCAGTTCATATATTTTGTTACCTGTGCCATTATGAGGCTAATGCTTGCAGCAATAAGGAATTACAGGGAATTAAGGTGCAAAAAGAAACTCTGACGCATCTCTCCGTCCACGGCGCCATTAGCCTTAAAGCAACCCATCAAGTTCCCGGCGGATCCGCGCTAATTGGTCCCAGCTGGCGCGCTAACGCGGCGGCCATGTTGCTCCACCTGACAAGTGGGGAGGACCTCGTTACCACAAACCCAGCCCCTAATTTCATTTTCTACCCATTTTCTGCTGATTTTAAGAGGGCCTGCGTATTCCTGGCTTGTTGGTGTACTTGTCGCCTTTGGGAGAAGCGAGCATCGGCGGTGAATGGAGAGGGTTTGTGTCAACATGTTGTTCCTCTCTGCCAAACATTTACAAGAGGGAGGAAGAAGGGGGGATGTACGGCTGGATGTTTGAGAACCGGGAGTCACAGAGAGAAATGAGAAAGGGGGGAGAAGTTGTTGAAGTTGTTGCATTGGAGGACGGGTATGAGAGTGAGTGTTTGTCGAGTTTTGGATGCGGTGGCAAGTGAGAGGTTTCGGAGTTTGGTGCCAATCACTATCGGTGCGACACTTCAGTGCTCGGTTTGTCGCCTCGTTCCCAGAGCGGCGATTTTATTCCGTTTTGGAGTGTGGGGTAAACTGGCTTCGATAACATTTGCATAACCTTTTGATACTGCACATCACTAAACAGGCTCATTTGCAATTCAGATCGATGCTGCTCTCTCCAAGTGAGTACCCGTCCCCCCAACTTGTCCCATCTGGTACTTCATCGGAGGGGTTGCCCGCTCGGTGATGAAAAATATTAACCAAACATGAGAATGAGACCAAAATATGCCATTCCAGTTCCCCGGAGACAGAACCGGAAAGTCAGAATTAGTCAATTATCCTGCTATTCCACCGTTTTTAATGCACACACTTTGCGACTAGTGAATAATGTTTTAATCCACTTTCATGATTGGAGCATGGCGCTTCAGTGATGAATAAAAAATTACTCGTATAATGTTGTCTGCATCATAATATTCTGAACGTTAAGCTGAGAGAGTGAGGCAGAGTTTGGAGCGTGTAGTGACTGAGAATTTGTAACTGCTGCCAGATTTCCCCCCTCGTCGTCCTCATATTTTCGTGAAAGTGTTACCCTAGTGACGACTTCATTCATGTTTCATCACCTGTTGTTACTGTGCTTGGTTTATTCAGACCACGTGATGAAAGCTGACTTTCTAATGAGCCCAGCCATGTTGTCTGATAGTAAGATCACATTCAAACTCATCAGGGCAGGTCTAACCATTTTTTGTGAAGACAAGATGGTGGGGTCCCTGAATGTGGGTATGAACTTGGAGTTACATGCTTTTCAATGTTTGTTTTTTTGCCACAGTAGGAATAAAAACCTTTTGCTCTGTTATTCACTGTACAGTAGGAATTCATTTTCCACAGTTCTGACATTTTTTAAAAGCATGTATACACTTACATGTAATGGTAAGGAGATGTATGCCCATGTCGTTCTGCAGTAAATCTGGAAAAAGTTGTTTAAAGGGGATAAGTTCTTGCCTCGATGCTGAACCCCGAATCTTCCGATTGTAGTATAGCGTGACCAATATTCTACCTCTATACAAAAAAATATGAGATGGTGGACATTCTAATGATTCATGTTAATTTTTATATTCTGTGCTAAAGGTGGCTCAGTATGAAAGATAGATTTGTTTGGGGGAAATTATACAAAATCAATGATCTTTTTTGCCTTGTAAGAGAACCTTAGTACAACTTCCAAATCCCTGCAATGTCATTTCATAGAATGATAAGACTGGTAGTGTCAAACTAAAAATAGAGAGCCGTAGACTGGTCTAGAGGAACGGTTCTTGAAGAAGGGCGTGCTTGTAAAGCAGTTTATATTACTGAATGTACCTACCCTGTATTTTAAATATATAACTCAAATAAATGCTAAGAAATCTTTTAAAAATTATGGTGATTTTTTTCTGTCTAGAGTTTTTGATATACGACTCTGAAATTGGCGATGCTTACAAATCTGTGCCATCTCATTCAGTAGAATATGAAGAATAGGTGCTAGTGTTGGAGCTAGTTTGGTGGCTCACATGGTCCCTTTAATTAAGGGACTTCGGAATGGATGGGTGCTCTCAACAGCTGAGGGGTGGTTTGGGTTTCATAATAATCTTGGGCACCCAGACACAGTGGCAGCAAATGCGCATCAAAAGCTGTGAAAAGACTGATAGTTGGTCTCCCTCTAATTGCCCTTTTTGCTTTTGTATGTGCTGATGTTATATATGCACTTTGACTTACCGCATTCATAAGTGCAATGTGTGCGTTAATGCTTCCTTTTTTCAGGCCAGAATGAGCCTTTTGTTAAGCATTTAGTTCAAGACACTGTTGCGTCCACAGTCATTTTCGTACAATTGCCGATTTGAAATGCCAATGTAAAACTCACAAAAAGGTGCATTTTGAATTGGTGTTTTTCCAAAAACATGGTTTCTGGGAAGCATAAACACACAATCATTTGTAAACGCAAACACTACCATATGCACACACAACATTTCTTGATATATTCAACAAAACTTCTTATAAATTGGTGTATGAAAATCAAATGTTAGTGATAAAATGATTTTTTTTTGCCGTCAAATCTTTTGTCCAGTGGGTCGCCTAAATGTGCATGCTTACCCGTTCACTCTGGATGACCCCAGTCTTCTTCCTCATAGGTAGTCTACCTTCGAGACAAGCAAATTTATTGTTATCAATTATTCAAATTATTCATTCCCTGGATATTAGCATTATCATCTCGTTCTGTAGGAGAGCTCTTCTCGTATTTCACAGTTTTACTATCTTCTTGAGATAGTCCCTTCTTATGACTGGGAAAATAGCCATGTTGCTGTGGATCAAACCCAATATGCATACTTTAGCTTTGAAGACAGACTACTCCACTTCCAAAACGAAGCCCACTCTGCAGTTCACCGGCTCACAGGGCTATAACCTACGATGGCGGCCGGTGCGATCCCATAATTGTGTTGAAATTATATAAATGTAGCTTGTTAAAGCTGGCAGTAAGGCGATACGGGGAATGCCACGGCTCTGACCTAGATAACCATAATCCAGTTTATGAAGATCAGCGACATGGGTGGAAATCATATTTACTCACTAGTTCTGAAATAGACCCTCGATCCTGTGAAGTGTGTGTTCCTTCTGGAGAACCCCCCCCCCCTGTAGTTCTCATTTTAGCCATGTGCCCTCATGTTCGCATAGTCTCGGCACACAGTCTTCTTGGGGTGATATATTCTGATATTCTGATTTGAAGAGCCATTTTAATACTGAACTCGCAAGCTTTACCCTTTATTATTATAATTTTACAAAATTCAGAACCCTAAGAACTGTTGATACATTTTTCCAAAATATACAGGAGTCTATTCTCCAGGAATAAGGCATAAGGTTTTCGAGATTTCTACCATGTGGCTCTCGATAACACCTCCAATCTAGTAAGCTTTGCTTTTATTGGTTGAACTGAGCGAGAGGTGTGAATTGACACAGTAAGCGTAAGGTTCAACTTTGGGAGCATTGACCTGGCTGCCATGTAATGTGTGCTAACCCTCTATTCATTCAGCAGAGTTCAACGGCAGACAGGCATAATTAGAATTTGGTTTCCCTTGCCCCCTTCTCACCACTGAGAAGGCCACTAATCTATGTATAACGGTTTTAAGGCCCTCCTTGATGAAAACACAAATGATAAATTTTGTATTTTCAGGGGTACTATTGAAAAAAGTGGACTTGGCAGTGGTGTCCAGTGTTATTGTGCATTTAGTCAATTGGTTTTACTTATACTAGGGCTGTTTATTCAAGTATGGTGAATTTTTCCCCCTAGATTTTAAGGGGAAAGTCTCTCTCAGCCCCCATTAACTATGAAGTACCAATTTCATGCAGAATTAACGCTTCTATTTGTTCACTATATTAAATGAGAAAGTCCTAGGTAGTGCAATCATAAGAAAGCTAGACAATATTGAGCTGTCAGAGATTTAAGTCTAATGAAGGTAGAGTGAATTATGAGAAATGACCCACATGAAAACTGTTATTATGGAGCATTGTCTTCTATGAAAGGTCAAAGGTTATCTATAGTAGATGTAGAACAATTGGACCTATGTCAAGTTATTGTACATTTTATTCTTACTGATAAAGTCTGTACCACTTAGTCAGATGTTGTGATTTCTGTGTCAAGGCCAAGGAACAAATTGTTAACTGTAATCATATAGACTTTTATTAAAACAGGTGTAACCCCCCCCCCCCCCTTAAGCCGATTAATCAAAATACAGAATATTGAGTAGGGGAGGATTGCTCTAAACCATCCTATGATATTACCTCTAGAACATAATTATGGCCTCCAGTGATTCAACTGGTGTAGGTGTACCATTTTAAGACAAGGGCCCCAGAAAAAATTGGGGGGGGGGGGGGGGGGGGGGGGGGGGGGCAGTCTTGGGCCAGTATTTGAATACAATACCCTCCCACCCGTTTGGATGATTAAAACTAAAAAATATCTGATTTCGAAGAGGACTGCTCACATCAGTTGCCCGTTACTATCTGAAAGATATACATGGTCTCTTTTGACTGGCGTAGGTGTTCCTTTAAGACAAGAGGGCCCCAAGAAAAGGGGGGTTCTAATAGAGAGTGCTGGCATAGCTGAGATACTTGTTTAATCCTATCTCCATCATTGACTTCCATACCCATGCTGATGTACATTTATGTCAGAATGTAATCTAGTAACAAAGGCCCGCACATTTCAGCATGGAGCCCGCACAAAAATAATTGAAAACCGGGTACATGCACTCTTAAACTTCAAATTGTTTTCTCTGAATTGAATAATTTGAACCAGATTAAAAGGTTTCAAGAAGATATGAATGAATGTTTTCAAAGTCTTAGTAAAAAAATAGAGACCTTCCCCTTCTCTTTGATGAACAAAAATTATGCTGGTATATACTACAGGGCATTACACCATTTTTAATGAGGAGGGAGGGGGGTGGGGGTCATTAAATATGGCAAAATGAGGGTGTCTGTTATTTCTATTTGATTTATATCATGGCAAGATGTTAAATGTGTATCTTGTTCTAGTGAAACTATTGCAAATGCTAGTGTAAATGATTGACAAAATAAAGAACGATATCCAGTTATTCATTAGATATGTAGCAATGTCCAATCCAAGGCTAGTTCAGAATTGTGGCGTGCGAGTTGGCCACGTCAAGGAGGATTATTAAACGTCTCTTATTTCAGTTTCACTTGCAGTGTGTTCACATGCCGTCTACCGTGAAAGCTTGCGACTGGTATTGATAGAAAGCTGAAGCAGTTCTGATTTTCATTTTTAAATCATAGAATCATTCATTGAGAAATTAAAGTTACTTTTGATTTATAGTAAAAGTAAAGTCAATAGATTTTACCTATTATATCATCTTACTTTAAATTTTTAATATGAAGATTACATCTTCTTTGAACTGACACATTACTCTGGCATGCAAGAAATATTGATCTGTTAAGTAAGTAACACAAAGGGTTAGGTTAGACATATAGGCCCGAATTCACAAAGGAGGTTTAAACCATGGGTAAGGTTTAAACCTCCGTAAGCGTACTAAAATGAGCGTAAATAAGCGCACACTGCCCATGCGCGAACTCAAAGAAAATATATGATTGGATCGGATTCCGTGCGCACATACACTTAAAAAACTCAGGAGGGGGTTTAAACCATGGTTTAAACCAAACCTCCTTTGTGAATTCGGGCCATAGAGAAAGAGTCACACATGCCTCAACATACTGTATAGCTTTGTAAAGTTTGTATGAAATATCACTGGGTGCCTTGCAGAAAAGCACAAACTTGAATTTTTGTCAACCATTGAAACTATTTATAGTGTTGATGTCTGGAGTATTTATAGGAAGTTATCACTGTCAATGATTTAGGATGATGTGCAGACTGAAATATGCTGCGTGGGTGTAGTCAAATAGGAACAAATTTTTAAAATCCGTTTTTCTGAAAATGTAGGCCTATATCCGTTGTCTAATTTCGCTGTGTAATGTAAATAACATTGTAAAGCGCATTGAAGTATTCACATAACGCACTATATGAATACAATATATTATTGTTATTATGTATTTGCACCCGTCTGTCGGGATCCCAACGAGATCTGGAGCTATGTCCCTCAGTGAGAACGCACGCTATGCCTCATTCATGAAGTATGTCTTAGAGGAAGTAGTCAACAAACAGCTTACATGGCATCCATCCTCGGCACTGTGCTCGGAAGTTATTCTTACAAATCACTTTTCCTTTCAGCAGGTTTAAATTACTAAAAGTAACTTCATCTTCATTTAAAAATAATCATCTCAATGTTTCAGTTTTGTCTGTGTTAGCAACGATATCGAGACATGTGCTGTGATATTCTTTCTCAAAACATCTAGCCTTCATTCTCATGTATAATTTTTCATCAAATCAAGGTTAAAAAGGACTTTATTTTTCCTTTATAAAAGTACAGTTTCATGATGATATTCAATATAATAAAACAAAAGACATATTTGCGTTATATTATTACATTATCATGGTTCTTTTCTTTTCTTTATTATTTAAGAAGAGAAACTGAAATGTGTAAATTGAGCATATATGTGATATAGCTGCCTATTGAAAATGGCATATATGTCATTTGTTGAATTTCATTGGTCATATTTTTAAAATCCAAATAGAGTTTTGAAGACTCGGGATCGATATCTCAGAAAATTTAGGACAACTTGATCATATGCCTTTTAGTAGAGATGGGGAGAGACTTGATATATACATGGAAATCATTCTTTGAAAACGACAGTAGTCCTTTATGCCGAACATAATGTGAAGAAGCAAGTGCTAAATAGATAAATCTTTAATCCCACACATAGTTTCCTCTGTGAGCGTCCCACCGAATGAGATTTCTGCAATACTGCCCATGTGTGTTGTAGACACGCTATATGGATTAAGCCTTGCCCAGCTGTTGGGATGGGAGGCACATTGAACGAAACACGATAGTCTGGTCTCGCTCTCAATGGATGGCGTCCCACAAACACCGGTCAAGAAGCGTAACGAGTGCAGTAATCCAATCAGACGAACATTACCACGGACGAGAAGGGGATTGGAATGAGATGAAATAAAGGTCATGTGACTACTCAAGCACCAGGCATAGATTGTATATTTCAGGGTTCACTCGAAAGTCTGTCATGTGACCGTGTTAGTGAAGGGTCAGGGGGCACCGTTTAGGCTAGAAGATTTTTTTTTTTTCAAGTTGCCTGGTTTTACCAATTACTTACATCATGTACTTTAATCTTATAGCAGATGTATAGATCTATGCATTATCATTTTATTAACCCTTTCATGACAAGAATTATTCAAGGGATAAATTGATCACATTTTGTTCTTCAAATATATTTTTCTTTTAATGCTACATGGTTCTAATAAAATGTAATATCTTTGCTAACAACATACATGGTTAGGAACGTCGAAAAGTTGAAAAAAATTGCCAATTTTGATAAAAACAATAACCTCTCAATGTGTTTTTAATGCTTTATCTCCTTAAAATTCCTGGCATCAATCGCAATATGTTCATGCAACAAAAATGGACACAGTGTGTGCAGAGATTTTTGCTCTTTCTACTCATGCATCTGGTATATTTTTAGAGCTCAGAATCAAAAGTTATTGAGCCAAATCATAAAATGTGATCAGTTGTCTCGAAAGGGTTACAGAAAGTATTAGAGCAAGAAAGAGTAAGGGGCGGAATCAAGATTTTGGCTCCATGTACAACAACCTAGGTTTATACTATTTAATCCTATGATCGCAGCATTATGCACTGAACAAGGACGATCTGCCCTATTAAAAGTAACAGAATATTTTGGGCAAGTTGTACAAATCTTGGAATACCTTGCCTCTTAGTATTTCAGCCTTTCAGGAGGATGTAATTTGTAAAAATTTCCTTCCTTTGGATTTACACAGTTTATGTTATTTGATAATGTAAAGCTGGGCCTGTGTTATGACATGTAAATTGTTTTAAAGAATTTGGATAAAACTGTAATGGAAGCTGAGGAGACTTTAGATAGATGGAATACATTAAGCATATACATGAACTTTATCGTTAGGTTGAGCTAACATTGCAGTGTTATACCACCATTGCAGCCTATGTTGACTCTTTTTTTTGTGTCGATGTGAACCGTGGAACTCAAACGTGAAAGAATCAAGCCCGATTCATGATCCTTCGGTGGGCAAAATGAGCAAGCGGATAGATACCGCTTTGGAAAGGATGCGAGGCAAGATGCTAGTTGGGGATGGCCATCTCCCGGCGGATGGCGTCCAACAAACATACGGTCACGGAGCGTAACAAGCATTGTAATCCAATCAGGGGAAGATCCCTATAGACAAGACAGCCACAGGGCTAGTCTAGATGGTACAGACTCGCTTATACATGTACAAGGTCAGAAAGCAGAGATTAGAAGCTGTAGAGAAGACTAATCATCCATACATGTAGCCCTTTGCCTGGTACCACGGACCTACTAGAGATACACAATGCATCTAGCTAGCTTACTTTAGCGGAATGCCGACCAATGAATTTGTTGTATCTTTTTGTTATTTGCAACTTCATAATATGAGTAGATTAGGTATTACAGACTTGCTATTGAATCAGGTGCAGATGGAAACTGGAGCTTAGACTAGCCATATGTTGTTGTGTTGTACTCAAAGCACCAACTACATGTACAAATATTGTATACACTACTTGTACCTTGAAATGGAGTTAGTCTAGATATTACAAACTTGTTAGTTAATAAGACATATCTTAATGTAGCCTTTGGTTGAATGCAGACCAATAAATTAATATACTACCTTTTTATCTGTGTGGTCTAGGTATTAAAGATTTTCTTGTGAATAGGATTTATCTTACATACTGTATTATAGCCTTTAACTAAATGCTGACCAATAAATTACCAGTAATATACTAGTTTATCTATGTGGTCTAGGTATTGCAGACTTGCCAGTGAAGGAGGTAAGAATTTGAAAGCTGAAGCAAAGACTAATCATACATACATAGCTTGTTGTGTGGTACATAAGATACGTTGACAAAAACATGTAGTCCTGTAATTTTACAGCTACATGTATTTCCAAAACTGCTGAGCCTGCCATATCATATAAGAAAGAATTGCCATATTTTGACAATGATTAAAACAAAAAATCAGTATCATCAAATCTTTGATTATTTTTTTTTACTCATACATCAAACATCCTAGATATTTTAAATGAAAACTAAGTTTACCAACAGAATTGCATCATCAATATTTGAGTAGGAGCACGTCGCCTACAAATTGGCGTCTGACAGATCGTGCCGCCTCACTCCTAACATGTGCTCCAACGTAATGTCGAGCGATATTTTTACGCACTGCCGATCACTGCTCCATTTGGCAGCCATTACAGCGAGCCGGGGCGTAATTTCATTGTTTTATCATGACCGTTTGAGGCTATACGAGTTCACGTTGATTAGAAAGTATGATCCGCAAATGAGCAATTCCCTGCACATAGGGGAATAGTCTGGTCCATCAACGTAAATCGGTAGATTTTTATTTTCTGTTTTTTTCATCGTCTTTAGTGCTCCAGCTTCCCTCGGAATAGTCTGGCGGCGAGGATGACCTTATTAGCAAATGTTGTTGTTCGTTTGAAGCTCGCTAATTAGCACTGTTTGCATACATTACATGGCCGTTGTGCTAATAATATTCCAGCGATGTAATAAGCATGCTCTCATGATGGACATATTACAGATAGATTGCCTACTTATACCGACGATAATGGTCGACAGATAGATATGGCTATCATGAAATCCATTTCGGTTTGGGGGGGGTGGTGGTTGTGTAACAGCTATGTGCTTTGTAGGAAAAGAAACAATATCTCTTTAAAGGGAGATATAATTTACAATAGCACTTCATACAAAACAATTTCAACCAGTTTCATATTTTTTGAAAGGGTTTAAACCCCTATTTCAGGGGACGGGAGTGTATAATATTTACGAGTTGCATGAAACAAAAGCATCTGTTTAAAGATAGATACAATTTACAGTAGCACCTCATCTTAAACATTTTCATTGTATTTGATTTTCTGAATTTGAACCCCACCCCAGAATGAAATCCATTTCGGGAGGGATGGGGGAGGTGGCTGGTGGTATAACAGATCACAACTTCTTCATAAAATACTAAACTATGACAATACTTTTTCAGATTTATCCACTTACTAACAATTTCTATACCTGATTACAGCTGACTCACTGAGCAGTTTACACTATGAACATGACGAACAAAGAAGCGGACAATTTATGCTGCTCCTCATTGTACCCTTCACAATTGCACTGGTTAACAAAAGAACATCCATTCATTGCTATCCTGTAAAAATATGTAGAACAGGTGTCACATAATAGCAGTGAAGGGATGTCCTTTTGTCTACTAGAGCTATTGAGGAGGGTACAATGAGGAGCTGCATAAATTGTCCGCTTTCTTTGTCACCGTGTTCATAGTGTTAATAGCCGGTTATGCAAACCAAATTCTAACAATGCGCCACACGTTACTGTACTCTCTGAATGAATTAGTGTGACTATATTTTATGGTACATGTACTTAGGTTAATTATGTTTTATTGTTTGTATTATATTAATGTTTGATGTATATCACTCATAGGCCTTTTTAGGCCGGCCGCTGGATGGCGGGTGTGATTTTTAATAAAGAATAAACTAAACTAAACTAAACTATACTATATGTGCTTGTAGGAAAACATGAATATCTCTTTAAAGATAGGTATGATGTACAATGGCATTTTATATAAAACATTTTCATCCTATTTCATCCTATTTTCTGAATCTGATCACATTTACATCTATAGGTCCTATTTTTAAAAAAAGCTGTTAAAAGACAGACATGATTAAGAACAGCCCTTCTCCCAAATCATTTTCATCCTATTTTATTTTAGAGCCTGTATATTTAATAGAGGGTATGTATATTATTTGCCATATTTTATGTATTTGAAGGAGAAAGTATATTTGGAGACTGAGAGCTATTCAAAAATAGGAAATTGTTATTTATTAGTTTGCTGCTGTCGAATAAAGATTTTCGATCAGATCTCATTTGTCAAATTTGATGGAACTGCATGTTTATAATGATATAATTGTACGAGAGTTGAACAAGAAAGTTAATTTTTGTGCAAGTGGTCGGGTAATTCCAATCATCTGTTAAAGATGACATTTGTATAATCTTCCAGAACCCTGACTTCTTCAGTGTTGATTTTGCTTAATTTAAAAAAAAAATGAAATCACCTTTATACTTTGCTTAAAGCTTCCCTCCTTCAAGTAATACATGTATTCTGATTTATTTCCGTGGTTCATAATTCCTTTCCTTTCTTGATGTTTGAAGTGCAATATCGTTGATCAAAGTTGCAGTTTTTCTTTTAATCAACGCAGGGTGTCACCTATCAGGTATAAGCAATTATCCCATTTTAATGAGGTTGACCTGAATTGGCAACATCCTTCCAGCCACAGGCAAGACCCAGTACAAGTTTAACAAATGTTTCTAAATGCATGAGAGGCTTAGGCTGGACTAATTATTCCCCTCCAAAAAAACTATGTGGAAGAAAAATGAAAATTCTTTAAGTACACAATATGAACAGTACATTTAGGAACGATATATGTAAAAAGTATGCACATTTAGATGGAGACGTAATCCTTATTATAGTTCAAGTATACAAGGAGATTGGCAGGAATGAATAATCAGGCTTCACAAAGTTAATTCAATCTAGGTTTTGAATAATACTTGGAGTTTGTGACGACTTCAGATAGATAGTCTTGGCGCGATGCATTCCTGTTAAGGGATATAGGTGATGAGTTCAGAATCTGGAAGAGGCTTGATTTATTATAGTTTTTGCTTACTATGATACTTTATTGATCAAAGCTTATGGTGGTTCTTTTATGCTGCCTTTCTTATCCATGATCTGGACATTTAACAGTATCACCAAAATTTTTGTTATCAGTGTTGCCAACATCATTTTGATTACTGCCATCATCACTGTCACTTATCATAATTGTCAGCAGCAGCAGCATTATGAATAAAAATCAATATTGAACATTATTAATTTATGCCAATATTACATTTACGATCATCATCATCATTATCATTATCATTATCATTATCATCATCATCATCATCATCATCATCATTATTAACACCATCATCATCATTACTAACACCATCGTCTTCATCACCACCACTATTATCACCTATCATCATATCGTATATATCACCAATATCTGTAACTTTTATAATTTCTCTTTCTATCTTTCATAACTTGTTTGGTAACCTCCTGTTAAAAGCTTGACCAAGAAGTAAAGCAGAGGAAAGATATAAAGATGAAGTGCCTCGCAGCTTGGCACCATTTATTCCACATCTGAATTTTAAATACAAAAATCCTGATTCCTTCTCAGATCTTGTTGGATCACCATATATTAATATGATAAATATTTACAATTTATCAGGATAAAATGATAAGGAGTTGCTGTTAATATCACTTCAATATGGTTCATGGAGTTAGAACGTCACTGAATATTGATGTAAGCTAGGTTCACACAAGAGGCCATAATCTTGAATTTCGGCTCATGGTTATCCTGCAGTTAAGGACTGTGTGGATGCATTCCTGGTTTCTGAAACATCAGTTAGGTTCACACAAGATTCCCTAAACTTAAAGTTTATCTTGTAGTTTTAAACCTGGAGGTGATATGCAATTGTGGATCATGCAGATGCTCTTGTGGTTATGTAACTTAAAGTTTACTCAATGTTCAAAGTTTTAAACCATGAGCGATCCTTATGGTTAATGCGAAAACTATGAGCAGAGGGGGACCTCACACAAAATTATGTGCCATGCGGACGCAGATATCTTTGAACTTTCGCCAGCTGGTTTTTACGATTGACCCCTCCACCCACATTGAGCTTCCGTGTCAGTCCTGCACAGAACAAAAGCATGTGCAAATTTGAACACATGCTATGCACAGTGTACGCTCAAGTACTTTCCGTTTTAACGACTGCTCGTTTGGCTTGTAGTTTAGAAATTGGAGCATTCGTAGTTTGGTCATGTGTGAACCCTCGTCGTTATTAGTGGTCGTCGCTTTAAACTTTGAGGTTTTGCTAACTTTAAGTTTACAACTATGACAATCCCATGCAAAAGTAGCTTCTAAGTTTACTTAAGTTTTAGACCACATGCGATCTCATGGTTAGCGCCATAAACTACAAGCAGCGGTGGTCCTCACTCATAGTTAGGTGACGTGTGGACGCAATTATATTTTGCCTGCTTGTAGTTACAACATGTCCAATGACAACTTGACTTGTAGTTTAAACCTCGATCAGTAAATTTTTTGTGTCGTGTGAACCCTCATCGTTTGTGGGTCATTGCTTAAAACTTTGGGGTTTCGCTAACTTCAATTTTAAAATTTACAACGGTGCCATGTGAACATAGTAGTTACCTAATCTTGTTTCTAAGTCAAGGATTTTATGAAGTGGGACATCCATTATTACACCAACTTTCTAATTTATTCAATTGGGTTCCAATAACAGATATTTAAAAATTTCAAAGAGAGATTTCACACACTTAAAATATTACTTCACTTTTACAATCAAAGTAAAAAAGTAAAGCTGTGGTATTAGGGGTATCTTTGCAAAGCTTTTTAATAGACTTTTTGAAAATCTGTACAACAATGCATAAACTAGAAAAGCATAGGAAGAAAATAAGGAATTGAGTGATGATTTCCTCTTCCAGAGAAGCATTATTAGTAGATACATGTAATCCAAGAGATAACTACTAAAAGTGTGACCAACTGTGTTGATGCTTTATTGTATCCCCCGGCAGTATGCCGGAGGATACTTTGGATTCAGCAGCGTTTCGCCGCCGCCGCCGCCGCCGCCGCCGCCGCGTCACATTCTTGTGTGCGCTCTAGCGGTCACATTTCTCAACGAATTTCTTTCAGACTTCCTATGGACGTGTATCTTGGTAAAATCTGGACCCCTATAGTTTCTGGTGATGCTGCCCCCAGTGTTCCGTCTTTTATAGGGTAAAAGGCCATATTTTTGGGGAAAGTTTGTGTGCGCTCTAGCGGTCACATTTCTCAACGGATTTTGTTCAAATTTTGTATGAAGGTGTCTCTTGGTAAAATCTGGAACCCTATAGATTTTGGTGATGCTGCCCCCAGTGTTCCGTCTTTTATAGGGTCAAAGGTCATATTTTGATAGATGTCTTGTGTGTACTCTTGTGTGCGCTCTGGCGGTCACATTTCTCAACGGATTTTGTTCAAATTTTACATGAAGGTGTCTCTTGGTGTAATTTAAAAACCTATAGTGTTTGGTGATGCTGCCACCAGTGTCCCGTCTTTTATAGGGTCAAAGGTCATACTTCAGGACATGTCGTGAGTGCACTCTGCAGGCCACATTTCTCAATGGATTTTGTTCAAATTTTGTATGGAGATGTATCTTGGTATAATCTACACATGTTTAATTTTTCGTGATGCTGCCCTCATTGTTCCGTCCTTTATAGGGTCAAAGGTCATTTTTCCATTTCTTGCACTCTTACTTCTGCATTTCTTGACGGATTTCGTTCAAATTTTGCATGAAGGTGTCCCTTGGTGTAATCTAAAAACCTGTAGTTTTTGGTGATGCTGCCACCAGTGTCCCGTCTTTTATAGGGTCAAAGGTCATACTTCAAGGGATGGCGTGAGTTCACTCTGCAGGCCACATTTCTTGATGGATTTCTTTCAAATTTTGTATGGAGATGTATCTTGGTATAATCTACACATCTTTACTGTTTGGTGATGCTGCCCTCATTGTTCCGTCCTTTATAGGGTCAAAGCTCATTTGTCCCTTTTGTGCAATCTTACTTCTGCATTTCTTGACGGATTTCATTCAAATTTTGTATGGAGATGTATCTTGGTATAATCTACACATATTTAATTTTTGGTGATGCTGCCCTCATTGTTCCGTCCTTTATAGGGTCAAAGGTCATTTTTCCATTTCTTGCACTCTTACTTCTGCATTTCTTGACGGATTTCGTTCAAATTTTGCATGAAGGTGTCCCTTGGTGTAATCTAAAAACCTGTAGTTTTTGGTGATGCTGCCACCAGTGTCCCGTCTTTTATAGGGTCAAAGGTCATACTTCAAGGGATGGCGTGAGTTCACTCTGCAGGCCACATTTCTTGATGGATTTCTTTCAAATTTTGTATGGAGATGTATCTTGGTATAATCTACACATCTTTACTGTTTGGTGATGCTGCCCTCATTGTTCCGTCCTTTATAGGGTCAAAGCTCATTTGTCCCTTTTGTGCACTCTTACTTCTGCATTTCTTGACGGATTTCATTCAAATTTTGTATGTAGGTCCATTATAGATTACACCTCTACAGTTTTTGGTGATGCTGCCTCTAGTGTTCCGTCTTTCATAGGATCAAAGGTCATATTTTAGTGGATGTCTTATGTGCGCTCTGAGGTCATATTTCTTCCGAATTTTCTATAAAAATGCATTATGCTCTAATCTACACAAATCGTTTTGGTAATGCTGCTCCTGGTGTTGACAATATTCCGGGCCACTGGCGGCAATTTCTACACCATCCTTTTGTTTGAGGGAGGGGATGGGGGAGGGTCTTTGTCCCTCCTTCAAATCGCTGCCAGCGCCGGGGGATACATTTCGCATTGCGCGGCACGAGGAATGCACATTTCTAGTTGCTTTTGCAGGTGTGGAAAAAAGTTGGAAAAAAGTTGGAGCCATCGGGAGGAAAATAACAAACTGCTCCTTTGACATAATTTCAATTTCAATTTCAAATATGGTTTATTTAAAGAATCCCTCGGATTTGCAGCAAAAAGTTGAATTGCACGTGATTTACATAAAGGAACATTCAATTATTACATAAACACATTGTAGAAACATGAAAATTCGAAATAATTCGAAGGAAAAATATGAGAAAATTCAACTTTGGTCTAATATTATATATATACCATGTGAAATCTGTTGAATAAGTTTCAATAGGAAATTACAATTATTTAAAAATGGTGCTGTCTTTAATTTATTTTGCTGGATAAAAAAATTGTTAATATACATGTAGAAGAAGAAAAAAACCCTCCAGAAGACAGTGACGATTTTCGTGCACATATAGACCTTGGCAATCCATGTTGAAGTCATTATAATGTATGATTTAGTTTAAACTGGACATGGTTAAATGTTATATTACATGTGGCTTGAACCTTGAAGCGATAATCTCTTGCAGGAGTTCTTTGAAACTATCACAGGATGATTTTTATGCCTCCTTTGGTGGACCGCTGGAGGCATTATGTTATTGGGTTGTCCGTCCCTCAGTCCTGCTTTCTGGTTCTAGTGATAACTCAAGAACCACATGAGGTATGAACTTCAAACTTGGTGCTAGTATGTATCAACATAGGAAGACAATCCTGATTAGATTTTGGGGTATGTAGGTCAAGGTCACAGGCCAATTTCTGAAATTTCAGGTGTTAGCCTCGTTCTAGTGATAACTTAAGAACCATTTGGTGTATGAACTTCAAACTTGGTACTAGTATGTATCACCATAGAAAGACTGATCTGATTAGATTTTGGGGTACGTAGGTCAAAGGTCATAGAGGTCAATTCTGAAATTGCAGGTTTTAGCCTTAATGTGATATCTCAAGAACCATTTGATCCATTAACTTCAAACATGGAACTAGTATGTATCACCATAATGAGACAAACTGATTAGATTGTTGTTTACGTAGGTCAAAGGTGACAGGTCATAGAGGTCATTATACAGGTGTATGTGAAATTAATGGTTTTTTACCTTTGTTATCACCATATCTTTTTGTATTCATGACTAGGAGGAGATAAAGTGATCAGACTTTTGGGTTATAAGGTCAAATGTCAAAGATGTAATTAGAGGCTTTTTATTCTGGTTATCACAATATTTGAAGAACAGTTTGAGCCATCAACTGAATTTAGGCTGTGTGTCAGTGAGAGGTGCCATGGTGAACAAAATAAATGCATTTTTCAAATATAACATAAAGTTCCAAAATGGCTTTTGAAATTAAATCTCTTTGACTTTAAATTTGTTTAACCTAGGATTACAAATTTTGTTTAACCTAGGATTACAAATTTTGTTTAACCTAGGATTACAAATTTTGATAAGAAGGAGCACTCTTTAACTGAATTTTGCACACAGAAAAAGGCATTAATTAAAAAAAATAAAGTGAAAAATAAAAACAAACACATTATGTAGTTACATTGTTTACATCATATAGGACTTGTGCATGTATGTCTGACACCTCTGGTCGCGACCCTCTAGCTGCGATACCGCTGAACTGGAAAATTAAGTGGTATCACTTTTAGCAACCCGGTTGTGTTGGGGCTAATTTCAGAGCGCCGCTTGCACGCCTGCGCTATTTTCGTGGCAGGTGCTAGACGCATCCTGCCTAGTCTCTGTCAGAAGCTGACTGGTCACAGACTGGGTAAAAGTGTCTAATCATTATCTCCTTGCTGTGGGAGACTTTTGTGTGGGTGTCTGCATACATTCAGGATGCAGTGACTGAAAATCAGTCGAAGATGTGACGAGCAGCATGTTAGCATGCCACTGAGAATACATATATAACCATTGAGGGCAGTAGTGAATTTTGGAGGGGAAAAAAAATTGCAAGTGACTTGGTGAGGTATAATTAAAGCGTGAATATTTATATTTATTTGCAATGCTCATGGGAAAAGCAAGTAAACATTGAGGCAAATTATCTTTTGATACAGGGTTTTTCTTACTTTTTTCTGACTTTTGCAAATGGATGCTTGGATCAGCCAAGAGAAGATACTTGCAAATATCTGCCCTATAAAGTTCAAACCAACAAATACATGATGTACATGTATGTGGGAAAGGTGCAATGTTTTTAGATTGGAAATGAGAGCCTTATAATATTGAACTCCAGTTTAAAAGGATACGCCACCAGGCGGCCGTGGGGAAAGTCAGGATTGCATAAGCCCCATTCACTCGTACAAAAAGTTTGTGCATCAAACACGTCCATTGGACTGCTGGGATTATATTTGGGACCGCACAAAGCCGACTGAATCTCGCACGAGAGCTCGAGCTCTGGCGGAGCATGCATGTTGGGCAGCAAAGTTTGCGCCCCACGGGGCAACGGATGATCAGGTAACGATCACGGTGCCCTCTCGCAGCATAAAAACGTCCACAATCTGCGGTTGAGTATCCCTTTAACATTAGTATACCCCCTGTGTAGACATCCTAAATTCCTTGTATGGCTGGGCTATATGATACATGTAAGTAATTAAATTTTCCTAGTCTGAATATTGTAATAAAGGAACATCATTACATGTATAACGAAATGTAAAGCGAAACGCAAGTTTGAGCACTGTTTCGAACATACCAAACCTCGATAAAGAATCAGCATCCCCTTGTAGTCTAAACATCATATTGTACGAGAATCATGACTATAGGCGGGGCATATCGTGATTACCATGACTCTTTATACAACGTTTCTTTTTACAAGTTTCGTATAGCTTTTCTGTCATCCGAACAGGCTAATAGTTTGTGTAGTTTGCGGCTGAAACCAAGAGACTATGATAGTGAGGGAGTGGGAAAAACTGGGATGATGGGTGAAAAGGTAATCAGGTTAATCAAATAGATTTTAAGTCTACCTCTTGCTTTCCTCGAAAGTCTCATTTTTGTTCCCCTTTGACCCCCTCCCACTAGCTCTCTCCCTACCCAAACTTTCTCTCGGAGACTGGTAGATTTCTTGTGTCATTCAGTCCGGCATGACACCATTTTGCACAAGTTGGACTGGGACTCGATGTAGCAGTCCTGGTCCCGGCCAGAAGTTAGATCCATTTTGACGAGGTGCATAGGCATGCTAACATCGTGCCACGAAATAGGTATCTGGCATCACATTTCTCTATTTCCGAAATGCGTTTAGCATTCGCGCCAGGGATAAAAGGGGAGAAATTGTTGGAGCTGCTTAGAGCTGCTGTTCGGTTCGTCCCCCGCGATATTGTCATAAATTGGCTGTAATGTGGCTAACAAGGGAAGAGGGGTAGTCCCTCTTGAAACCCAGGCTACGATGACACGAAGTCAAGAGGACATTGTTAGGGTCCTTCTCCCCCTATCAGCTGGTCTGTCAGAATGAATTATGGGGAACAGCGGCCAAGAAAGGACACCTCATCACTGGGTCTTCCTCTGTGATGAGTTAACCGATTTCAACATGGAGTGGAGCAAGTTGGTTACAAAAGATTAATACCTGGATATGGGATGATTACCCCCTCCCCCCTTAATTTTCCACTTCAAATCTATTTCAATTTGCTTTTAATTGATCATTATATTCAGTGGGATTCATCGCTTTTTCATCCCACATGTTGATTACGTTTTATGCAGAAGTTTCTAACAAAAGTTGTTAAGAATACTGGTACTGTTATTACTTTCTCTGTGTCGGTACTGATGGTTTTACGAGAAACTCGTAGATGTGGCTACACCTCAGTTGGGATCCATAGTAGGATCAAGAGTGGGGGGGGGGGGGGAGTTGTGTTTTCTAAAAGAGGATGAGATACATGTAGAGAGAGAGAGAGAGAGATAGAGAGGGGGGGGGGAGTAAATGTAAGTAATCTCGATAGAGGGGATTAGTGAATAATTTAATGTATGTATAGATCAGGGAGATGTAAAGAGTAAATAAATGTCTAAGGAAAGTATAGTAGAATTCTAGATTTGATATAGAAAATAACCCAGGAAGATGAAAGATTAATACATGTATGCAGGATATGAGCAGGAAATGTGATAAAGATTATGTAATTTGGGCAAGGGAAATCAACTCAACATGCCGAGTATGATTGGCATTTTTTTACCCTCCACCAGTTTTTCTGCACAGTCATGGTAGTCGAGGTAACTTCATGCAGGTTGCGGTCGGGGTGTTTCTCTGATGAACGATTAGTAGTTCTCTGCTCTTCCTTCTTATTCTTTGTCATTAAAGAGAAGGTCGAGTTCTTGGAAAGGAATAAAAAACTCACTTTTTAAAAATTTGTTTTATTTGCTTTGATTCGAAAACTGTCACGAATGAGTTCGAAAGTTTCTATTTTTGCATTATTCGAAGCCATTTAACCCATTGCCTAAGGGTACCTGGAGGTTCCTGTATGTAACCTATGGAATACGTAGAGGTGTTGTGGATCAGTGGATAAGTCCCCGGACTGTGAACCACGAGGTCCGGGGTTCGAATCTCACCGCAGCACTAGCGTCCTTTGGCAAGACGTTAATCTACATTTGCCACTCTCCACCCAGGTGTTAAATGGGTACCCGGTAGGATGCGAAAGTTAATGTCGTTTGCTTAGCAATGAGAGCGTCACTGTATTGCCCATTGCTGGAATACTCCCCAGGGAGTGGAGAATGTGCATACATTGTGTGCGGGCATGCCAGAATCCGATGACCGGGGTAATAATATATCTGTAAAGCGCTTAGAGACATCATCGATGTATTAGGCGCTATATAAAAACGGAATATTATTATTATAAGAGAATTCAGTAGTTCAGTAATAAGAGAATTGAGCAGTACTGAAACTATAACAAGCAGAATAGTAATCCTATGAAGTCATACTTTCAACCAGAGTTCACCTTTGAAGGAACTCCATGTAGAAGTCATTCAGGTAGCATTGCAATTCGACCCCACTAATCAACTGGGGTAAGAGAATAGTCGATGGAGGTATTCGTTTTCTGCGGTAAGGACACTGGAGGATATACGTTTCACATGGATGACAGTCTACTATATTAACAAACGTGACATATTTTACTCATGACGAAGAAGAGGGCAAGGTTTGTCGTCTGCTGAGGGTGAGAGCCAGAAGGCCGTTATAATTGTGTGTGAAGTGATATGAGTGAACGCCCTTTTTCCTTTCAGCAGAAGGCATGTTCCTATGGCAAAAGGGGCATAGAACTGCGGAGATAAGCCTATTGTTGAAACCTTTACCTTCAATATAATGTTTATTCCTATGAAATATATCTTTGCCTAGTCTGCGCAAGAAAAAAACTCATTGAAAGTTAATATTTAACTCTTGAAAGTTCATTTTCGAGCAATTGTCAAAAATCTGGTGGCATGGTAAGGGTTTATTGGAGCACCGTGAGCTTGAATGATGGATGTGAAAGAAGCCAATATTGTTATTACTATTACTGTCATTAAAGATCTTTGTGTCAGACAGCATGTGAAGCTATTGTGCTGTACAAGGAAAGATATACCACGCCTAAACAACGAAACAATCACTTTTAAGTCATAGAAAGTAGAAGAACTTGCTTCACGCATTCAGACACTGCAGTCATACATGTTTTATGTGATGGAGGTGTGTGGCAGTATCCAGTGATAAAATGTATTTGACTTCCTGTATTGCTGTAGAGAGGGAATTAAACAGACACTAGTTCAACTTCAAGTAAACTCTTGCATGTGATACTGTTTAACTCCTTCGCCGTTCTCTCCCCTGTCTTTTTTCTCGCAAATGTATCGTTCCAACTTTGATTCAAAATATCCGCGCCTAAAAGCACTATGAGACCTTCGATAAGTATCTGTAACAAGGGGGTAAATGGCCAGGTATTGATTAGATAAGTGGGTTCGGTGTTTGGAGAGGCTACCCGGCGAGTGTCTTGCCAATAACAAGAGTTACATCGGATGCGGTTGCCATGGTTATTTGGCAGAGGACTTTATGGAATCTTCCCTGCACAGAGAGAGAGTGAGAGAAAAAAGAGAGAGAGAGAAAGCGAGAGTGAGGGAGAGAGAAAGCGAGAGTGAGAGAAAGAGGAAGAAGCAGAGAGAATGTATGGATATGCGAATGAAAGGATAGACAGAAGAGCAAGAGATGAGGATGAGAAAGAGAAATGGGGAGAAAATAGATTTAGATAGAATTAGATCGAGAGATCAAGATAGAGAGAGAAAAAGACCTAGAAATCTTAAAGGTATTCTCTTGTTCAGGAGATGAGAATATGTCGCACACAATCTGGTGATATTTCTTTCCTTTTGCCTGACGATTTTTGGTAGAAAATGTTTAATAGGCCGATTAATAGGCAAAGAAGGCTGAGGATTTTTTGTCTGGAGGCAAGAGAAATCCAATTAATATCAACAGTCCCATATGTGAAAATTCATGTTGCCATTTTTTTCTTTAGTCCATGTGACTTTTGTACAGCAATTACGCCCAGTTTCATACATTTTCCCCCTTTGCAATATAATATTAGCTTTTGATAGGATATTACTAATGATTCACGATAGTTTCATTCCGTTTCTTTCAACTTGCTGTTTTATTACATGTACATTGTGTATTTGAGATTACTTTTAAGGAGGAGTCCTTCTTTGAATGTCACCTAGCAGAATTCATCCTCTCAAATCAAATTATAATTTGGATTGTAAAAAATAGGATTTTCTTTCTTTGGATCGAAGCATCCATATCATTCAAAACAAAAGAATTATTTCATTTCTGTGTGCCTTAAGGCTTAATTTTGCCTTTGATTTGTAAAACTATGGATGGCATTTTGCAACCAAATCTCTCCGTAATATCTCGTTATCATTTATGGAAATTGCAGTTCCTTTTGACAGTTGATGAACTTTGACCTTCGCAATAGCTCAGAAAGGCAAGACCTTGATTTCTGCTGCTGCGTAGCTGCTTGGGCAGGCATTCTTTTACTGTACAGTTGGAGAGGAAACAAAAAATAAATAGACCTCTGTGACAGACAGAAAACTATGTAGCGTTTAAAAGGAATTATTTAAGGAATTGGGTTATTTGCATAATGCAGCATTTGAATGAAAGTAGATTTCATATTGTGGAAATGTTGATTGATTCATATTTTTGCAATGGTTTGTCTACACTGACTGTTCTATTACTTCATTTTGTATTTTTGCATTTGATGTGTTTTCTTTTAGAATTTAAATGAACTAAAATGTATTTAAATTAAATGAATACACATGTATCTGGCATTAGATTGGATGGTTAAATTGTTATGAGTGATAACAGAAATTTGTATATCTATTTTTTGAAGTTTGAAGTTTATTTGTTCCACTTGTACATAAAAAACAATTCAGATTTTATAAGCATATTTGTCAATTTCAAACATACGGTTAAAGAACTCAAATCAAGTACAATGTACGGTAAATAGGTAGAAAGTCTCGAGAGATATGTGAACGACTGGCAAAAATGAGGGAGCCTAAATAAAAAACATTGCTTGTAAATGATTAGGCTCCTGTTTATTGTGTATATTTAAATTGTGTTTTCTATTTATTGTATTTTTTAAAATATCAGTTATTGAAAAATATGTATATGATTTTGATAGATAACAGTGATAAGTTTCATGTGATTACATGTAAAATATAATATAATTGGAATGTATGAGATAAGATACTTTCGATATGAATTGATGAAAATTTGAATAATAAACGAAAAATAGAAGTGTATTTTTGTGAGAGAAATCTACTAATAATGTTATGAAAGGACATCGGTAATTGAAAAAGATTGTTAATAGTATACCTGAAACTCAGCAGTATTTTTTAATGAAATTCATTTGACTGAATCTTTATGTTAACCCCTTCCATGCCACCAGATTTTTGAGCAATTGTCAAAAATGAATTAAATTTCAACAAGTTTTTTCATGAGAAAACTGGGCAAAGATATATTGCATAGGAATAAACATTATATTGAAGGCACAGGTTTCTGTATTGCAGAATTTTCAAACCATTCTGAGCGTAAATGAAACGTTCAACACTCAAATTTTTGGGGCGGGATTTGCAGCCCACGACATGGTAGGGGTTAAAAGGAAAAGGTAATTTTGGACATTATTTCTGATTTTAATATGAAGCATGAAAATACAGGGAAAGTAATTTTTTTATTGTCTGACAATTTTAAATCCTAGAAGATATATTCTCAATGCATTTTAACTAATCTCTCTTCTTTATTTTCTTTTTTGCCTCCACATATATGCTTCCATCAATTTTGTGGACTTTTTCCTGTACATCTCTGCAATAAAAACAGGTAAGATGCATTTTCAGTGTTTAAATCTTTCTTTCAATGCAGGAGTACAGTTTGCAGAATTCTTATGAGTAGCGACTCATTAACCCATTCAGGTCAAGGTCCTGATTTGTAATTGTACCAACAATTGTAGTGTTTACTGTGTAGACTAATTCAGCATGAATATGTCTATCAATATTAGATTATTTAATGAGTATTTATCTCAAATGAACACAATTTCTGCTGTTATTATCTAGAACATTGACTGCAGCAAGCATTTCCTTTAAATAAAATAAAAGAAAGTAAGTTCAGGTAGCAATAAAGCAAAATATAAGCCAAAAAAATTGAATGGTTTTTAATTTCTATTCTAACCTTGGTTTGACATAATTATAGATGTCTTAATAGTTTGAATTGAAAAAAAAAAGTCCTTGAAATATGAATGATTTAAATCCAAGTCAATGATGAACTTTTCTAGTCAGAGCGTCAGGCATTTAACGTATTAATAAGAATGTACAACAACATCTAAATTAGCTTTAATGATAGTAATATATTGTCCGTTTTTGTATAGCGCGTAACATACTGAAACAATGTCTCGATGCACTTTACGTTTTCATTCTATCCACTTTCGGTTCCCAATACTCCTTTATTTCGTCTCGCTCTCTCTCGCTCTCTCTCGCTCTTTTCCCATTATGAGCAATATTTTACAAACGATTTGCTAACATCACCACTGTTCACGCATTCAGAATAAATTTTGTAGTTCAATATTTCATGCAGCATTGCATCACTCTTTTTATATCCCTAATGTTTTTAAATTCAGTCCCTATTTCTGGGATCTCGGTTCTCTCCGCTCCTTTGCACCCTCTAGAATACCCATTTATTTTTTACATTACCGTATATATTTTTTGTTGTAGTTTGATAAAAGAAGAAATGTAAGAGGTTTTTATGCATCAGTTGCTTGTGAGCTCTCCTTTGACTGTTTGACCGTAGAAGGTCGCTTCAGAAGATAGTTTTCACTACTTCAGGAGCAAGTGGCCCTTAAGATGCGCTTATTTCACCCTCATAGCATCTGGGTTAAAAGTGTTTTCTCTATGCACGGCCCCCCAGATTTAGTCTTCCATCAAGGCCAAAGAATTTTGAAATGGTTACTGTATTGATATTGAGAAATCACCTTCTGCTGTAAGCCAAACAATAGCAGCTATTCATTTGCTATATCTTGAGGATAGTGAAAATTATAACTAATATTATTGTCAGATTTATGTTTGTTTAAGTAGATAGGTGTGATTTTTTGTTGGGACAAAAAGTGGTCCAGTTTCCTTGAGTTGAGGCTGCATGTGAGCTGCTGATCTCGTCGTATTTGTTAGACCTTATTGTGTGTTATTGTAACAAACTAATTTGGTGTCCAATGCAAGGGTTTCTCTATTTTGGTGGTGATTTGTAAACATTATCCTGATTTAAGCCACAGTTGTCTTCGATGATCCTTCGAAAGAGGCACAAGGTGTCCAAAATAAGTGCTGAAATTGAACATATTGTGAGACACACCACACCATATTATGAGCCAACAAGTTGTTTTTTTTTAGTTTTAAATATGATGATGTTGACCTTTATTTATCAAAATACATTATTTACTTTAGCTACAGTTGATTTCAATAGTCCTTCAGAAGAGGGACAAGGTGCGAAATTAAGTGCTAATATTGCACATATTTTTGAGGCACACATATTTTGAGCCAAAAAGTGTAATTTTTAAAAATTCTGATGATGTTGAACTTTTGTTTTCAAAACGGTTTATTTTAGCCACACTAGATTTTAGTCCTTGAGGTGAGGGACAGTGTGTCAAAATAATTGCCGAAGTTGCACAGAGTTTGAGCCAAAAAGTATTATCTTTTAAATATGATGATGTAGACCTTTATTCTTCAGAAATATATTGTTTAAGAAAAGTTTTGTATAAACCAATGAGAAAGAGGGAGAGGGTATTGAAATAAGCTCCGAAATCATGCATGTTTAGAGCCAAAAGTGTTGTATTTAAAATGATGATATAAGCCTAAAGGTTTTTTTCTAAAAGTTAATGTTTGTCACCCTTGAATAGAGGGAAAAGATTAGATATTGCTGTGTTTTGAGCCAAAAGTGTGATTCTCTGTATGTAATTTAGGCCTCAGCATTTTCAAAATACAGTGTTTTATTTTTGAGACATAGGGACAGTGGATTGTATCCTATTTATCATAAATTGTGTGAGGTATACAAACTGTAGTTGAATAAGAAAGAGATCTGGAGAACTTTGATGATATTTCAATTGAATATTGAAAATTAAAGGAATACTAAAGTGAAATGGTAGAATTCTCCAATCAAATGCTTTCTCGGTTATACCGTGGGTTCTCCTGTTTGGATATGAAAACATCCCCACTCTTCTCCATATCACATGCATTTTCCACACAAAGCCTAGGAAAGCCCGAGATACGTCGCTATTGAGCTCACATAATAACAGGAAAGCCAGACCAGAAGTTTAATTTTTCATAATCATTCTCTTCCGTGCTTTTCTCAAAGCATTGGCATGAACGCATCGTCTTTTCCCCCCTTCCCCCTTCTCTTTCTTCCCCTTTCCCCTTCCCCAATCTTCAATTAGGTTTTATAATCTGCATTTTCTTTTATGTTCATACCTCTGTTTGTTTCTAATGTTTGTTTGTTTGTTTTTCCAATAGCCTTCCTAATAGAGGCATAGGAAAGGTCACTGATACATGTAGTTTGACCTTGGATTTTTAGTCACATGACACTGACATATCAATATGGGCTGCGTGCATAGCAGCGTTCACTCTGGGCGCAGCATTTTTCTGCACGGTTCTCGTTGTTTTTAGCCAATGTTTTTCCCCAGACATTTCGTTGGAGTGTGCCCTCTCCTTTTGCTCTTGATTAATACTCTAATTGTAACAGGCAGCCTGGAATGGTTTTGCGATTAATGACGAGTTTGCGTGGCAAATTCATTATGGTTTGTCGGTGTTTCAAACTTTGGCGTAATTTTCCCCAAGATCCAATTTTTCAAATAACTTAAGCTGGAGGCATGCTAAACACATAAGGCACAAGTTCACATGGCTCTCAAAGCCCAGATGTTTGGGATATACTGTGCGTATTATCATGCATGTGTATTGTGTTCGCACATATAGTGGATGCTCACTTCATTACATAGATGTTGTGTCAGCGAGTTAGGAGTCCGTACAGGTCATAAGGTTTTCCCTATGTTGTTGACAGTATTGCTAATGGTGAGATATGAAAAGTGACCTTGCAAAAATTAGATAACAGTATTGATAAGTGTCTTTACCAGGAGAGGAAAAACACACAAATATAACAGGACAAAAGAAATATATTAAAGTATGAATAAACATCCAATAAGCATGTACAGGGGGTGAAATATTAAAGTGTGATTTATTATTTGTTTGTATCTGGGTTGTTTTTTTTATAATGAATTTTATATGAAAGTCTGAATATATTTATGACTTCTTATCTTAAAGGGAAGCTTGAGTTCTGGGAAAGGTAAAAAATAATTTGTGAGCTTTCTCATTCTTTTTATGTTAGTTTGGAAGATTATCATAGTAGATAATATGTCCCCCCCCCAAAAAAAAGATTGCTCTTCAAATGCCCTCACATTCAAAATATGACAAGAGACAGCTGAAATGTTTGGGCCGAACATTTGTGTGTATTCCCATATACACATTTCTGTGTACAGTGCATTTGACTCGCAGCAGGATTGAGTCAATTTCTTATCATTTTGGTGATTCCAAAACCTTAAAGCATACACCAATTCTTATGTGCTATATAATCAACTTTTCCCAATTGCTTTGAGACAGTTTTTTTTCTTCAGAATTCAATATCATGACCAGAACTCAACTTTATCTTTAAATGCTTTCACTCCCTCTGTTTTCTTTGTCTTCATCGCTGCTCTGATTTTTCTTTGTTTTCTCCCCTTCCCTCTTCTATTTTCATCCTTCTCTCTTACTTTCTTCTCTCCTTTTCTTGTAAATGCTTTCCCTCACTCTTTTTCCTTCCTTTGTCTCTATCTCTGCTCTACTCTTTAGTTTTTCTCTTTCCCCTCTTCTATTTTCATCCTTCTTTCTCTTACTTTGTTCTCTATTTTTCTTTTAAATGCTTTCCCTCACCCTGTGTTTCCTTCCTTTGTCTCTATCTTTGCTCTACTCTTTACTTATTTTCATCCTTCCCTCCTCTATTTTCATCCTTCTCTCTCACGCCGTCCTCTTCTCCCTTATCCGTGAATGCTTTCTCTCTCTCTCTCACCGTTTCTTTACGCTGGCTCTTTGTGTGCTTGACTCTCATTGCCATTCTCGTACTGGACAAACCGGAATCTTTCAAGTCTTGCCCTTGGGCTGCAACTGGATAGGGACAAGTCAGATGAATTTGGGGTGTTCATTTCACTTTGTGTTTAACTATCTTTTGTGTGTAAACGTGGCTTTTGATTCTGCTCCCCTCAGTGATTCCTAAGCTAGCTCTTGTGTTAAGCGAGCTGCAATTACACAAATTCCTTCTCAAAAACGCTCCGCTTTTGTTAGTGCTGCCCCGAAAAACAGGTATGCATTGCATATTTCTTTTCATATTTTCCCTCCCTTATTCTATTTTCTCTCTCCTCGTATTGCACGAGTCCAGGGGAAAAAAATTGTAAGGGGAAAGAAAAGCCTCTGTGTATACTTGTGTATAATGTTGTGTGTGACCACACAAATTATGCCTCTTGGAAATAAAGAGAAATACATTGGGTACATTTGTGGCAAGTTTTTTTCTCTTTCTTCTGCTTCTTTTCGTGGAGTTCGGCATCAGTGAACTTGCCTCAGGGCAATTGGTGACAATTTACGTCAAAATCATATTAGTTTGTGAAGTAGGGCTTGAACGCTCAGGAGCTCGCGGGAAGCTACTGGGATTCCTGGAGGTATGAATTCTCCTGGTTTGTTGACATTTTGTCACCTTTTCCACATTTCCATTTTTTACTCATCTTTCTTACAGTCAACCACCGTGTTTGCTTATATGAAGGAAAGTGGTATAGAAAAGTAGAGTGTATGAGTCTGTAAAGATATGAAATGATAACATACTATAATCAGATCCTTAGATTTGATATTATCCATAAATATGTATTGTGATCAAGGTTAAAACAACTTGAGGATAATTAAGCTGAAATATGGATGATAGGTTGCTTTTGGTTGAAATGAATGAGTTACTGAAGAATCTATGTTTCTTGTTGAAATCAAATGAAGAAATCTCAAGTCCATACTCCAGCCACAATGACTATTATGAGATATCTATTTATGATTAGTAAGATCTTCCTTGATAAGTACCTTATCGCGGAAGTGAGCAGTCCCTCATAATTCTTCTTTCTGGATCATGTAAGCTAATCGTTGCACACGATGTTACAAGATATCGCCTTCAAACCTGGTCAAGTAGTCTTTCAGCTTTGTCAAATCTGACAAATAATTTTAAAGTAATAAAATAGCAATTTTTCACAAGGACAGATATAAAACTGATATAATCAGTGGTGTAGTTCAAATTGGCAAATCAAATTGATTTAACTCACAATTGATGGTTTATTGGCACCAATACTGGAGCTTTAATGATTGAAAGATTGTTGATAGTCTTTGTACCATGACCCGGGGTCGTCTTCAAATCAAAACGCGCATTAAGTTAGCATTTTACTTAGCATTTGGCTTGTCTAAGTAAACTGGCTTAACTTGTATTCAAATCAAATTTAAGCACTTTACTGTAGCAAGCTGACTTTAAGGCAAAATACTTACTGATATCCATTGTGACGTCACATATCCTGCGCAATAAATATGTGACAGTAGATGCACGCTTACATGGTGTACTTGTGCGCCTTCCTTTCACTGAACAGCTCACATGTTAGTGCATGAGTACTCCGCTGCAGGCATCTTACAAACAACAATATTATGTGCCTTATTGAAGAAGTATTATTAAGTGGAACATTGCCCTTTTTCATAGCCGAATAGCTTTGTGTTAGAATAGCTTTGGAACACAACCCAATGATCTTGAATTTAACCTGTTGCCTGCTGAATTCTCCCATTCCCATAGATTTAATACAGGGTCTGCCCGGTTCCCGTAGGCAAGGGGTTAAGAGTACCAAGGTACATACCCAATTTAATCTTCTTTTCTTTCATATTATACATTGTTATCTCAATGCATGATTTACTTAACTAAGTTTTCATAGGTACCGGTATATGCTAGGTAACTATTACGTAATAATTTTCAAAAAGTTGTTAGAATTTTTTCTGGTGAACTTCCGTAGAGGAGGGACAAGGTCTAATGTATAGGAAACAACAAAAGGTAATTTACAAAGTTTCCAAACTTCTAAATTTTGAGTGACCCAGCGTTCTCTTGTAACCCCCCCTCCCCCCAATCTTACACCTCATGTGCCTCTGAAGAAGGGGTGAACGATCAGGATCCCATCTCGTTACCCAAGGCAATCCGGGCAGGCCTGTTAAAAGAACAAATCTCAGTTTACAGCTCAGCTGTGCATCCCGGGTCATTACATTTACATTTAGAGCAGCATAGGATACGCTTGAATGCCGCTGCGCAGGATAAGCCATTGCTCCTGTGCGTTAAGTCATTACCATGCAGGAGAGAGATTACACCAAATTATCCGGACCCTAATTATGTCACTAGCTCCACCATCAATCCTCGGGTGCCGAGCTTGTCAAACCTGAACCACCCCAACGCCTCCTACCTTACCACGGCAGCGACCCACCAACAACAACAACAACTGCCAGATGACGATGAGTAAAAAAAAAATGGGAGAGAAACGGAGGGGGGAAGCAAAAATCAGGTTGGACGATGTGGTAGTAAGGATGGGATAGTTTGAGAGAGAATTTATGTGTCAGAATATGCGGGATTAAGGAGATATTAGGAAGGAGTGGAATATGCTAATGAGGTATTGATGCTGGATGCAGGGTAGGCCCCGGGGGCACAGTCTTCTGATGTGAGAGTGTCATGGGGAGGTTTTCGTTGGAGCATCGTCGAGTCGGCTTCTTCTCTCTTTCTTTTTTTTGCAAACATGGTCAGGGAGGATCACGGAGGGCCGACTTGAAGGATGGGCTGTGTCGACGAACAACGCGGCGCATCGAATTTGTCACTGTGTCGGCCGCGATTATCGCGTGTGATGGATGGCGGTGTAACGCGATCGGGAGTCTCCCTTTTCGCTCGATGGCACCTGCGTCTCCGCGTGGTGTTACCGGACGCTCTGTCCGATCCTGGTGGCTTCACACGTTGGCTGCCCCTGTGTCTTTATTACAAGGGTTGGTGGCCAGAGAATGGCTTAATAAGGGGGGGGGGGGAGTTTCCTACCAATTTTAGAAGAGAGAAAACTATTACAGCTGTAGTAAAAGTTTTGTTGTTTAAGCATGGTTTCGATTCTTTGAGTGAAGAAGTTCCATAATATGACCTTTTGGGAAGAATTACAAGCAAATTAGTATTCTGTATTTATTTGAATAATAACACTCTAATCTTTTTACCCCAACATTTTTAGCTTACTTCTATTGCTCCCAGTTGTTTTTCTTCACATCCCCCCCCCCCCAACACTGAATCATAATCTGAAGAAGGCATATCTTTGGTAAATATTCTAATCTGTAAAATGTAGAAGAATCTGACTGCCTTCCAGTGGTGTAACTTGACTGTGAAAATATACAGCTGATTATAACTTTGGTTATACCAAAGGTATCTTGAGATAAAAATTTGAATATCTTTTCTTCCTTTAATAGTTAAGTGAATTTGAGTTATAAGTGGTTAAGATGAGGTTTATCCTTATCAGTGGGAGTTAAGTGTTATACTCATTTATAAATGTATAAACATGCATCATACAAATCAATATTACACCTCAAACCCTTCGCGAGCTTCGTCACTTAGAATTAAAGTTTCATGTTTTGAAGAATATTTTCTTGACCCGAATTGATCGCAAGTCCTCCAATCAATCGCAAATTTACAATCTCCTATCCCCAAGGTTCACAGTTGTGATCAACTTGGATCAATCGCAACTCTGTATTAAGATGGGTCCAAGGTCTGTAGTTGAAATGTTTAAACCTCCATAAGGACTGTTCTGTGAATAAGGAATTGGCTGTATGAAAAGGATAGAATGGTTAAAGAAAAAAAGCGCCAGGCTTTTGCCAAAACTTGCACCGGGCTATACCGATGTGTGAGAGGGAGCAGGCAATCACATTAATGGACTTCTATCACATTAATCTGTGAAGTCGGGTTAATTACGAGGCTAGCTGGCGGTGCTGTAGTCTCTGGTGCGTGGTTTGCGCCCTAGCCATGGGAGGTCAAACACAAGAGAGAGAGAGAGGGAGAGAGAATAGAGGGTATTCCTGGTTTGCTTCTGCATAACAATCAGGTAATGGATGCAGTGGCTTAGCGCTCTTTTTTTTTTTTTTTTAACAAGTCAGAAGGCAAATCCCCTCCCCGAAAATTGGGAGCTGCAAATCCCTGGAGCTAGGACGAAATAAGATTTTCCATTCATTAAGAGCCAACCTCACGGGCTATCACAACAGGGCTTTTGCGTATTAAGTGGGCTACGATTGGATTGAGAGAGTCTATTACAAGCAATTAGCGTTTTCGACTGTGCAGAGACGCGTGCAAATAATTGTCAGCATTTCATTACACCCCTCGCCACAAAAGGGAGCAAAAAAATGATATGACGAAAGAAGGCGAAGGCGACGGAAGGATCTTCAGACCCAAAACCACATTTTTCCTGAGAAAAGTGAGAAAAAAGGGAAGACATTGCTGCCACTTTGGCGAGGGTGGGGGGAGAAGGGTTGAAGTATAATGAGAATTGTATGATGGTGAGAGCTGGAGAGATAATGTGATAGTGATGAAATCAATGTAGATACCCACTGTGCGTTCCTTCCACGTTTAATGTATTAGAATTGATTGCCGCATGTGATTCATATTTCTTCAAGTCCTTCCATTGATGAAGGCCCCCCCTCCCTCTATCTCTGTCTCTCTGTCTCTCTCCCTCTCTCCCTCTCTCTGTCTTTGTCTCTTCATCTCTATCTCTTCATACTATCTTACTTTCTCTGTTGCTGTCTATGTCTTTCTTTCTCCCTATCTGTGGCTCTCTCTCTCTCTCTCTCTCTCTCTCTCTCTCCCCTCTCTCTCTCTCCCCTCTCTCTCTCTCTCTCTCCCCTCTCTCTCTCTCTCTCCTCTCTCTCTCCCTCTCTCTCTCTCTCTCTCTCTCCATCTCTTCTCTCTCCTCTCTCTCTTCCCTCACTTTCTCTCTTTTCTGTGTTTCCCTCTCTCTATCTCTATCTCCATCTGTCTCAGTCTCCCTTTCTCTTTTCTGTTTTCCTTCATTTCTCTGGATATCTCTCTCCCTCTTTGTCTCTTTCTTCGTCTCTCACTCTCCTTCCATCCTTTCTATCCTCACTTCCTTCCCTCCACAATAGTATTAAAAGTATCCCACAGTCAAAATGCATAAATGAATTGAATTTAACCGTTTGTTGGGGGAGTTTATTAGAGACCAATTCCTCCGTGTTTTGTATTGCTTCGCTCATTTGAATCCCTCATCTCCATAATTTATCCAATTATAGCGCATGCATGCCGTGCAGCGGGCACCAAGGCGTGGGGCAGAAGGGCTTATTTTCAATCCTATCATATTTATTTCTCATTAATCTCCCATTCATGTGTAGTGACTTCATTTGACAATAGACTGAAGATTAAGTGATTTTCTTAAGAAGTCGACTCTGAAAGCGTATTGTCATTTGTGTAGGGTGGAGTAGCAAATAATATGGGTGCTTGAGATATGGTGTCATTTGTAATATGAATGCATGACAAGGACTTGTCTTGTTTCTCTCATTTTATCACTATTTTTTCTCTCTGTTTCTTACTCCCCCCTCTCTATCTCCTACTCTTTACTGATCTCTTTATCTCTCTTCTCTGTTCTAATCTTCAAACTCTCCTTTGCTCTGGCCGCTAGTATCTGTCACAGATATGGACTTGCTTGCCAGCCTGATAATACCAGCAAATTATTTAATCAATTTTTGAATTTTTTGTTTTTGTTTACAGTTAAATGTTATTGCTCACATCAATACGTGAGCTATGATTGCCTATCAACTTTTTCAATTTCAAAGCATTGCTACCTCTGTTATTTCTACTTTTTAAGTAGAAAGTTTGCTTTTACATCACTCAAAGTACTTCACACTAAGTACTTAAAACTGTAATGTATTCACATATTTAACCAAAGCATCACGGTTGGCTTTTCCCCCCGTTTCCCACGGAAGAGAAAGTAAAGATATGTGTGTGTGTGTGCCTCGTTGAATCTACATCTATCATCAACGGATCCGTTAAGTGCATCCCATCGAAGCTTAATTAGCTTGCACGGTCTTTGTTCTTCCAACATCAACTCAAGAAGTCATTTCTAATGAATCCATTACTTTTGTCTCCCTCTTTTGGTTACAATCAAAACTCTGGGCTGGTGGGAAGTGGTCGTTTTAAGTAGCCCAGAACAATGGCTTACCATAGCGACACCGACAATCATGTGCCCATGATGAATGTTATGATTTTCCATCAATTAGCTTTCCGTTTAATCATGTCCTACACGTTTCTCTCACCGCGTGAAGTCCTAATTGATTTCTCGAATGCCCTTAACGAGGGCCTTGCATGACTTGCCGATCTACTTTTTGTTTCGCAGGACCGGTTCTATTATGATTTATGATGCGCTACCGATTCCTTATATGGATCCAGCGTCTTTGTAAAGAGGTTTCAATGGTGGGAAGACTGTATGAAATAAGAGGAAATGTTCAAGAAATAATTAAGAGCTCGAAAAAGGAAAGTGGTATGCATCCAGGAAAAGCTTGTTATAAAATTTACTTGCAACAATTTCCTTCCTAAAGCTTTGTGGATGCAGTAGCGTGTGAAAAAAAAATGAGCAGTCCAGAAGACAATTGCTGCATAATTTTAAATCTTTGTGAGGATATGAGATGTCGGTCTGTTCATGCATCAATTTTCTAACCATCATACTTCATAATTTTGAGTAGTGATAACATATAAATATAAAAACTTAGGACTACCAGAGTTGGAAACTGTTTACATATTGTATTATTGTATTGTATTATAATTTACTTATTTCTAAAGTTATAATGTCTTGCAGAAATCATGAATTCTATGTTTCACCAGGGGAGCGTTCATCAAGTGTCTTGTCAGTGATTTCTACTGGCAAATTTGCTCTCAGCCAATCAGATGCAAGGATTTCAGTAGCTTATAACAGTTGTTGGTAAAAATCACTGACAAAACACTTGATGAAACGCTCCCCAGTTTATGCCATATTTGGGGTAGTCTTGGGAGAAGTTGAATATTAGCATTTTCGTAAAATTTGTTTGCGTCAGTAACACAAAAATCGTGAAAAGTCTTGTTTCTTGAAAAGAAAACGCCGCACCGGGTTCAACTGGGAGTAAGCATGCCTGTCTGGCGGAACGTCAAATCAAATTTGCTCCTCCATAAATCCTCCAATGAAAAGCCACATGCAGATCCCAACATGGAGGATGAGACATGCATCTCAATCTCATACCGGGGAAAGAATTACTAATGCTAGCCACTCTTGCCAGCAAATGCTCGCCTGCGATGCTACACGTGAAGCGGGGGGCTGGACATAGTCAATAATGGGGGAATAGATGCTGGAGAGAGGAAGAAGGGGGAAGAGGGTCGCTTTTAGAAGATCGCAGAGTGACGGTTTGCTGGCCCGACCGCGACCACCGTCGACACCGCAGCACAGAGACGAGTTCCTTGTAGTGGATGGCATGATACAGTCTTGGAATAAACAATTCATTACATTTTCCATTAAGGGCTAAGCGGGCAAATTTGCAGCTGACACCATCGATACGTCCGTCAGACGTCAAAATGGCAACTCGAGTTTTGCAGCTCGTCCGCCACTGGTAGGTGGTTTAGTCGACTAAAGCCAAGATGAAGGTCCGCTTACAGAAGGATGTACCCTGCGATGTGTCATACATCTCGCTTGTATTTAGGCAGAAGGGAATCCATGCTGTAATATATGCTCTTTTATTTTTTATTTTTTTTGTCCTTCCTGTCTCCTAGTGTTTGGGTTTTGTAAGGGGAACTCCAATTGAATACCAAGTTGTATGTAAACCATTTGTTTCATACATGGTTTAATGATTAAATAATGATATTTAATATTTTTCACTTTGTCATGCAATATTTTCATTTTCTCTTTCCTTTCAAGGTAGATTTTGTGAAATCACTTTGTTATCTCATGTGTAGTCCCTGCTATTAGCTTTGATATGAGCAATTTAGAATATCATAATATTAGTGGTTCAGTCATTTGAAATTAGGATATCTTGAATTTGACTATTAAACCTTAACCAGATGAAGCCAAATCTCTCTTGTCTTAAAAAACAAAAGATAAACTTTGGAAAATTATATTTATGTTCAGAATGATATTTTATTCACCCTTGGAAATCCACTTGAAACAGATGACCACATTTGATGGCTTTAATATTAACCAAACATTTGAACTCTTACCTCAAAATTAGTTCATTTTTATGGCTTTTGGGATCAATTTATTTCTGGATAAAGTAGGCATTTAGTTTCTAGACTAATATGAGCAAGTTTTCATTAGCACTTTCAGGTTGCAAAAGTCACAGCCATGCATGAAAGTGAAAAGTTATAATCAGAGTTTGTTGAAAAACTCTTCCTTGATATTTTTATGTGTGGCTGATGTATTAGCAGCTTACCTTGTAGCCATTTCAAGTACAATGTATTTCCTTGGAAGGTTAACATCGTCTACTTATGTTTAGTTTTCAATTGGTTAGCCTTCGGTTATTTATTTAATACATGTACATTAAAATCCTAGTTGTTGAATATCACAGGCAAAGAAGATGGTACATTGTATAAAGCACCATTAATATATCATTAAGAATATTCTTAATGGATTAGTATGTAACGGAATTAGGACGGTAAGATACTTGTAATATTAGCCTAGATATTTTTGTCTTTTTCATAAATGATATCATTATTAATACTAACATGACCGTTACAGTCTAATTCACCATTTACTAAATTTATTAGAAAATCAGGAAGTGTGTGTATTATAAAATATGAATATTGGCACTAATTAGGTTTAAAAAGACAAGGCTTCTTCCAATTTTGTGCAGTATTTCTACTAATTGATTTACATTGATAAATTGAACTTTGGATTGAACCATAGTACTAGCTTCCGTGACATTTCAGCGTGTGTTAGCTAGTGGTTATGACTGAATAAAATGTATTTGTAATATTCCGTTGATTCAGGATGGTAGAGGAATGGGGGTGAGAAGGGGGATGGGAGAGGTTGAGGGGGGGGGGGGGGTAATGGATAAGGGAGTGAAATATGGAATGGGGTGGTTGAGGTAGGTGAGATGAGGGAGAGAGGGAAGTTGAAGGGGGGATGTGGATAGTTAAAGAGGAAGAGAAGGAGAGAGGAGGGGAGGGTTTATAAGGGAGAAAAAAATGGGTAGGATTTGCGGAGGGGATATTTGGGGGGGGGGGGCATGAGGAGGTCATGGATTTGATATAGCTTGATGAAGCATGTCATCCAGTGAGCACTGTCACAGCTCAGTCCAATCAACATCACTTCTGACCGGAGACTGGGGACGTAGAGGTCTCCCAAAAGAGAACAAAGGTTGTCCAATGGTTGAAGACAGGTGGAGCGTAGAACATGGTAGTCGTGGAGGGATGAATCCATGAAAAGAGAAGGATCCAAATGGATGGAATGATAGGAAATGTGAAATATGTGTGTGGAATAGAAACAATGATTCCACATTGATACCCCATGGTAGCCATGGACAGTTGAATGCATTAAAAATGGATCCAAAATGATGGAATGATTCCAATCATGGATTGGAGAAACAGAAGAAAGAAGAACAGCTAATTTGTGTTTGAAATAGGAAAAGAACAACTTGAAACCCTATTTATTTTATGCAATCAACATAGGCTTAAAGTATATATTCTAGTGGCCTGAGCTTGTACAGTTCAAAACAGGTACTCCTTCTCTTCAACCCATGGACTTGACATTGATAAGATGACAAGTGACATGTTACTAATCGGCCTTGTTGGAGGTGAAGACTGGGGCTATTTTGGTGACTGTGGACCCAGCCCCCTCCCCCCACTATTTACATTGTGTTCATCTGTACTGTCTGATTTAAGGTCGCAATCATAATTTAATAAGGGTTAAATCTCCAAGATGATTTATGATCAACTGACCTGTTTGCCTTGACAGTGTTTAGAAGACTGATACATTTATGTCACAGTCTAGTTCAGTGGAGAGACAAAAAGAGGGAAATGTTCCATGCCAGTGCCAATAAAGTTGTAATTAGTGACTTTCAGAGGATACTTAGAAAATGTAAAACGTGATATATTCATTGGTGAATCATTTGTAATATTTTGCTTGTTTGTGCGTAGCATAAATTTGGCAAAATTCTTGTCCACGGAATACCAATTACACGTAGTAAACACTGTTGAGTCTATAATAAAAGAAATATTTCTATATGCCTACTTATTGAGCAAAGTTAATAAAGACAAAAATATGCTGAAAAGTATTTTTCAGTTCTTTGTCAAATACATAAAAGCGACATTCCCAAACAATCTTGTCATGGGCCGACTTTTCCCCCCTTTTTCTTGTTCTAGTATCTTTGACTTGAGGAGCAGTGTAGCTCTTGGCTCCAGAGTTCTGTAGTTATGGCCCAAGCTTGGGGTCACATTGGTTTAATGTTTCGTTGCAGACCACGTAAATGAAGATTGCCTTTCTCGCTTTTACATCCCCATGGTATAGTTCTAATGCCATTTTCATTTCTTGCCTTGAGATGGAAGGTAGGATCGTAAAAGAGGACAGGGGTATAAACTTTCTCTTTTAACGTGTGTTTGCCCATAAGGAATAGTATATTCAATAAATAGTTTTTCTTGAGCGTCAATGTCACTTTCAAGATTGGTGGTGTCATAAGCTAGTTTGTTGATGCTGATTTATCAAATCAAATCAAATTATTTATTTCCAGTGAAAAAAAAAACACATTACAAAAATCATTGACGATTTACGGTGGTAAATAATAGTGGCAGGATCATAAAAAGTACAAAAATTATTGTGGAAAATAACCTTTTGATTGATTAACTATAGGAGGTAGCTATCTCAGTATGACAAATCAAATCTATCTCAACAAGACAAATCAAATCTATCTCAATAAGACAATCAAATCAAATTAATTTAGATCAATCAAATTACTATAGATGGTTAGACAAGTAAGCCTATAGATAAATGGAAAGGTGGATTAAGGGACGGGCTTCAAAGATTATATTGTATCTTTTCAATTGGATCAATATGCAAATGCAATAGATTATAGAAGAGTTTTATTCAGATACAAAAATTTGAGAGGTGTTGGAATGCATTTCATTTATAATGACAATTCTGGACACAGAGACAAATAATGAATTAGTTTTATTTGCAAACCTCTTTTGGAGCAGGCCTGGAGAGATTCGTTTTTAAAGCCGAGTGATCTGTTGTTAACTATATCGGTTATTAAAATTTGGCTAAGCAATGGTGTTATTATGTAAATAATAATGATATAATATATATGCTTTATAATGCGCCAAATCCACTCTGTAGAGTGCTCTAGGCGCAGTGTAGGATAAAGAAGTAAGGGAATAAGAGAGTAGTAATACAAGAGAAGAATGTAATCATCAATGGGTAGCATTGAACAAGTAAGTTCTCAGATTGCTTTTGAATGAATTTGGAGAATGGCAATTTCTAATAATGATGAAATAATGTTTTATAACTTCTTGAGCAGTTAATCACATGATATTCCACTGGCTGTGATCTGTTTAATTTGTATGATTCTAAACTTTTGCAGAGGAAACCATGTTTATCTTTATGTTTTGGTGGCCAGAAATAGAAATTGTAACAATAGGCCATTTCAGGCCTTCCTGTTTTCTTTTTCAGTCGCTGCTATTAATGTCAGCTGATCATTTATATTTTAATACATTCCCGTTTCATCAGTATGTTTTGTTTAACTTCCGCTCACTGAATTAGAAACCCTCCAATTAAAGAACTTTTGAAGAACTTCATGTATATCTGTTGAAAAACTATTGAATTTAGACGTATACAGTCCAGATTAAATATAAATGAAGTAATTAAGGATGCCATTGTCTGTGTGAAAATTCTGGAGCCTCCCTGCTCTTTCTACAGTTGGCTCTTGTCAAACTGAAACGGGCAAGTAGGTGATTAGAAATTTTGTTCAACTTGTTTTTTTCCGATAATTACTTGGCATTCTTGAATTATAACTGTGATGGGAAAAAGTGAATTAGATAACTGGAGCCGTGATTTTAAACTGTTTCTATCTTTAGCCCTTCTCGGTTCTCCAATTATTAATGATTATTTTTCTGCAACAGGAAACCAAACAGTAATTTGTGTAAGCGAGGAAGGAGCGTTTGAAAACCTCCTGACTTTGGCTCTGCCCTAGCTTGTGTTTATGCCCCCGTTTGCCCTCGCCCAGCGATCTGCCCTTTGCTTGCCATGGTTTTCTGCAGCCGACCCGAGAATTCCAGATAGGCTCTGTGTGTACACATGCAGCTTACGTGTAAATATACAGAGTTTCCTCATCTCGCTGAAAGCTTGAAGTCTATTTTTGAGAGGTGGATAGTAAAAGAGAGAGAGAGAGAGGCATGGAGATAGAAAGAGAGAAGAGGAGAAAAACACAATAGTAAAAATGAGGAAGGGGAGAGAGAGAGTGAGGAGGAGGATTTTGGGAAAAAATGCATGATGGAAAACAAAGGAGAGATGGAAGAGAGAGATTTAAGAATTGCAAAATAACAATAGAGAAGGTAAATTTGAAATGGACTAATAGGAAAAGTAGAAAAGTGAATCATTCGAGAGATTTTTCTTTTCTGAAAGAGAAAGGAATTTAAAATGAGTATAGCAAAGCTGATTGAAAAGAGTGACATTTTCATTGTGGATTCCTAATGGTGTACACAGATAGGCCGAAATTAAGACAGGATGAAGCTTAGAGGGAGTAAAGGAGTCTGGAGAGAGAAAGAGAGAGGAAGGGAGAGAGGAAAAGCTTGAGGAAAGTAGACTGGGCCCGGGCTCATACAGGAAGATTGTTTACCTCAATGGTTTCCTATTTGGTTCACCCTCCTGAAATTTTAAAGTGAGGCAAAATGGAGCCTGCTTGATGGGAACCATGTGTGCTATGGACAGACCTCGTGGCCTCTTCAGACTACAAGGAAGTTATACGAAAGTCGTATAAAAATTAATCGTATAGTGAAACGGGCATACACATGTAAAAAAAAGTTTCATATAAAGGAACATCGTATAAAGAAACAAGTTTTAGCGAAGTCAGCCGACACTGTATGTTTCTTTATCAGTTTACGTCATGGACAGATTATTACAGCTGATTGATCACATCAGTGCGCACACATCATAAGTTGGCCCTACCCAGTTATACAATTTTTGTACAATACGACGTTCAGACTACAAGAGGATGCTGGTTCTTTATCAGGTTTTTGTGCGCTATAACATACGTTTCGTTCTAAGACAACGTTTAGACTATGAAAAAATTTAGACCTATCCTGTAGCTTTATGGTTTTCTCTAAAGCTATACGATGAACTTTAGATTGTCTGAACAGGGGGTATGTCCCAAGCAAGAATTTGTCAAGTCAAACAAGAAGATGCTATGTCTACCCATAAATCTTGAAAGGACTTTCTCCGATTTGTTTACTCAGTGTTACTTCTAGACTAAAAGGCTTGGATGGAAATGTGATTTATACCCTTGATGAGATGGACTTGTGGGAAGCTCAAGTTTGACATACTTCTCTGACTGTTTTTGTCAAAGAATCTTTTTTTGGGGGGGGGGGGGTTTAATCTAAAATTTTCGAACAAAAAATATTTTATAATTCATATTCATGTAAACATGATTTATCTTTTTTTAGAGATGGACTTGTACGAAGCGTAATTTCTCTATTTTCGTCCAAGATAATTCTTTTCTTCCCACTCTCAAGATCTTTGTAAACATTTGTAATTTTTAAATTTGATTTTGATAATATAAATGTTATGAGCTCGCACTGTTCCAGTTCCATATGTAACTGATTAACGTGTTTCTCAAAGGAAAAAGAATGATAGTAAAATTAATGTGATTGCAAGGTGCCAAGATTGGTATAATTTTCTATTTATTATCAAATATTTAAAACAAAGTAAAACCCTGGATTGTTGTTGCTTTGGGGGGAAAAAAAGGTTTTGATACAAAAAAAGTGCATCTGGAGTGAGGGGGAAATATGAAAGAGATCAAATTGTCAGAGCCTGTAACTTTTGAATGGTAGAATGGGGAAAAATATAGCAAGATAGGGTCATAAAAATCTGCATGTCTCAGTTCAGGCCATTTATCATCTAGGCCCCATGGGTCAAAGTTGAGCCATGTCAACTGAAATTAGCCTTCATTATTGGACCCCAAAGAGGACAGATCTCATTTTATGGTATCCTTGACAGCTCCAATGAAAGCTCAAAATTCGGTTCAAATTATTCATGGGCATTTATTCGCACTTGAACAGGGTAGAATGATAAATGTTTATTTTATGAATCACTTGGTTTCATTTGATGGGTTATGAATTTTTTCTTTCTTCTTCAGTCATAGGTTTCAAACACTTGGCATTTTATGTAGGATTAGACCAGAAACAAACAGAGCAGAGACTAATATTTCATTGGCAACCTCTGATGAGCATTTCTTCTTATTTTCTTGAATAGTTTATGTGACCTTTTTATGTGATCTTTGAAAAAGTTGAAGTTCACATTTTGAACTACATTGTGATGATTAAGAAAAGTCAAAGATGAAAAGTTAAATTTGTTTTATTTTATTAATGTTGGATTTCTAGAGATACCACACGTTTTCCCATTCTTTTGATACACAGTCCTATAGGGATTATATGATCATTTCCAAGTAAAATTTTTTCACAAAGTTTGTTCGTAAAAATCACATGCTTGTCTGAAAAGTAGGATATATTGACTTGAATTGAATTGAATTGCAGCTAGACTTACAGCTAAAAAGGTGATAATGTGTGTGTTTGCAAAATGTGTACAAAATTAATCACGTCATAATGAAAACATCAAACAATAGTAACATTGTAGATAATGTCATCGAAGCAGCAAAAATTATAGGGAAACACATTTGAAGGATGAAATTTTTTAAATGGAAAAAAATAAAGAGTATTTTCAATTTTTATTCTTTTGGAGGTATTCACTAGTTACAGTGGATGACTGCATTTGTACATTATCACTAGACATGTGATTTTCCCCTCCCTTTTACTCATGCGGAATGCTAAAATTAAAAGGCTTCGTTTTCGGCAAAAAGCGAGTCTGTTTTGGGTATCTAGAGCGATGACTCCCATTGCTGTGACTTGGGGTGATTCAGTTTGTATCACACTTCTAGGCTTAGCGGGCGAAATCTAGATGGCTAAAATAAGTCTGATCCTAATTCCCTTAATCCCCTTAATCCCATACCAACCACAATCAGGTAACTTTGAGGAAATCCCTTTGTTCTCTGATCACAGGATGTCAAGAAAATGAAAAATGTATAAATAAAAGAATGCCTGTTTTTGTGAGTGACAAGCGCTGTTGCTATACCGGATGGTTGTTGTGATTTTTTTTAACAAATCAAAGGTAGCAACATCCTTTCAATATGTAAAAAAAAAATAGGCCTTATAAGTTGAATGTTCAATTTTGCATTTGGAGTAGAAAATGAAGTTTGTGGTCTGCTTTTTTTTGTAGATGTGTTACAAAAATGCACTCTAAAATATGCTTTCATTATCTCCAAATTTGATTTTCCGAAATAGCTCCCATTTTTTTAAAGTATATTTTCAAATAGAGGCCTATACACTGATAAAGATAATTACTAAGTTTGATTTGAAAATTCTTAATTGAATTCATATCATCAGTCATCTGTGTTCATTTTATTTATACACTTTGTCCAACAAAATCAAATGGTTGTCTAGCCATATGTAACATTTTTAAAGATTAATTTATGTGAATTGTATCATAGCCTCCCCCCCCCCCCAAAAAAAAATGGATTGTACTAATAAATAAAAACAACAGGCTATTTTGCCTTTCATTATCAGATAAGGTAATAATGTATCTGATTATTAGTATGTGTACTGTAAAGTAAAACAGTGAATACAGGTAGGACCGTTTCATGAAAGGAAGTTGTCGGATAAAATATCCGACAACTGTTATAAGCTACTGAAATCCTTGCATCTGATTGGCTGATAAAAATTCTGACAAGTCCTTTCATGAAACGCCCCCAGGTAGGCAAAATGAAATTACCCTGTTATAATTTAGGTTGTTATCTTCCATTTTTAACCTCCATGCCCATCCAACCCCCACCTTCCCAAGTTCAAAACTTTTAATTAAAACGGTCCTCTAGCTATCATTCCTGCTTTTTCCCAATCTCCCCCTCTTCGTCTAATAACCCTTATGGGGTCCCATCGTGACCCTCGAATGCCCGCTAATTGTCACGTGTTTTATGCATCACAGCATCGCGTACATTCAAATATTATAAACAATCTTCACCAGGACTGAATTCGGACTCGCCACCTATGTGAATGATTAGAATGGATAGTCTTGTGTCCAGACTCTTGTTTTGGAACAGATTTCAACAAACTTATTCTCGTTTTGTATGTGAATGGTTTGAATGTATTGTTTCTCTTCAGACCTTCCCATGGCATATTCGTAATTGGATTCTAACAATGGTGAATTTCTTGTTTGATTTGTAGATGTCTTTTTCAGAAAATCTGGACACAACAGATGGATTTGTTGCCTTGGCAAAGGTGAATTCCTTTTTGAGATTAGTCAAGATATTGCAATATTTTGTTTCATTTAGGATTTCAGTAAAGCAATTTCATAACTTGCATATTGTGAATGTAAAAGATAACGAATTATTCCATATTACAAATTAAAGGATTATTTTATTACCTAATAAGGTTGATAAACTTCCCTTTTTAAAATTGGTTATTGAAGTGTCAAATGTGTTAGAGATGATAATTGTAAAAAACTTACGTACAGTATTTTAATGAATTATGACGTCATGGGGAATTAATGAGACTTTGGGGGGAGACTGGTTTTGAGACTAGCCCGGGACAGGAGTGTCATGTCAGTCGTTATATTCAGCTAGAGTATTGCCAATTTGTCGGCACTCTGCATCACCCTGAATCCACCACGAATCAGAAATGATTTACTCTAAAATATTGCTCTTGAGTCTGATGTTGCAAGACAGGTTATTTGCAGGCGCATGTGTTGTAATTAGTTGTCGAGCCTCAGCATACAGATCGCAGATCTAGCTAGGGGAGAGAGAAAGCGATAAAAGGGGGGCAAAGAGGAGATAGAGGGAGAGAGAGAAGCACAGAGAGAGAGAGAGACTGACAGACAATATTTTTAGGAGGGACGAAGGAGATTGACAAAAATTAGAAAAATGTAACAGAATTTGGGAAGGGGGCATTGTGAGGATATAAAGAGGACAAGGGAGGTGGGGGGGGGGGTATAAGATGGAGACGTAAAACGTTTTAAAGGGCTGGGGGAGGGGATGTGATGAGGAATAGAGACATGTTTAATAGGATTTGAAAATGACTGAACTTGACAATAGGTAAAACAAGAATTAAGGGGAATTGATAACGAACAGGTAAGGAGGAAAATCAGATAAAAGCTCTTTGATATTCACAAAGAGGTGAAAAATGGGAGGAAAGTGAAGAAGGTAATGTTTTGAAAGCAACAGACAATGAAAAGAAAAAGGGATACAAATTAAGAGAACTGTAGGAGTTGAATGGCTTAACAAGTTTTTCAGATTTAAACTGTCAGTTTGATTGAATGTTAAAAGGTAATATGGGGGACATGGAGAAAAAGGAGAGAGAGAGAGAGAGAGATGGGGGGGGGGGGGGGGCTGAGAGAGAATAGAGAATGAGAGAGGTAGGTACAGTTAGGAGGGAGCACACACATACATTGATAGAAAGGAAGAGTCGAGCTGACACCTCAAATTGTCGTTGTCAAAAGATAATTTGTCAGCGCGGAGTGGTGCCCTATTTGTCAGAAGGTATTATGTATATGAGCAAGTGGGACACGTGCGTAACCAGGGCCAGACTGGCCGCTCACCCCTCTCAATGCGTTACTGACGACGACACTGACTGAAAACAATTGATGCGTCAAACAGAGGATGATCGGCCCCTAACTAGGTCAAGATGAGGGCTACGCTTACAGATTACCACGGAACTTGCCCCATTGATGGCAGTGATACTATTCCAGTCTTTTCATCACTCTTTTTGTGTGTACTCTATTTTGCAGCCAGCCAGAGATAGACTCCATAGTATATTTTGGCTTACCTCAAGCAAAGTACTTTTGCAGGTTGTACTCAATTTACTCTTAGTCATGATGCAAAATTATTCTGAAGTGTTAAAAATCACAGGATAAACAAGTGAAACAAACAACAAAATGTAGATAATTATGACCATGTTTGTTATTGTGTATTTTTTATATGCATTTTGAAACACACTGAGAAGAACTCAGAAAAATAATTGCATCTATTTATCAAAAGCTGCTGCCTTTTGGTTGTCATTTTACACTTGAAACTGTTAAGTAGATGCAACCAGGATATATATATATATATATTTTTTTTTTTCTTTCTGTGTTTTATGCAACCAGGATATACATTTAACTGCCCCCCCCCAAAAAAAAAAAAGAAAGAAAAGAAAAAAAAAAAGTAGGGACTTGCTCATATTTTGTTCACACCTAAAATAATTATATTAAGCTTTCAGAGAGAGAGAGAGAGAGAGAGACAGACAGACAGACAGACATAGATAGAGAAAGAGAGATATTTGTGTGTGTGTGTGTGTGTTACTCCATTGGAGGAATATTGAATAAAAGAGATGCAAACAGCTAGCTCAAATGTACTCAAAATCTCTCCCTTATTAACATTAAAATTTTGTAGGGTGTATGTTTGATATTAAGATATTTGTTTTTCTCACATCCCTCTTTTAGGATGAGTGTTGCCTTCATTATTGTCATTTTCAGAATAATGCATGATTTCAAAATTGTGAGCTTTTTCATTCATTTCATGTCGGTTTGGAAAAAAATCAGTAGAAATGTCCCCTGAAAACGATTGCTCTTCAAATGCCCTAATATTTGAAATATGATGAGAAATATATGAAGTGTTCGGGCGAAACATTCATGCCACATTTGTGTGCAGTCCCACATATCCATTTCTGTGTGCAGCCACACACGTTTTAATGAGTACGGGTCAATTTCTTATCATTTTGAGGAATCCAAAACCACTCAGAATACACCAATTCTTATGTAGACATGATCAACCTTTCCCCATTCCTTTGAGACAGTTTCTTTCACAATGTAATTGCATGACCAGAACTCTACTTAATCTTTAATTAAGCATCTTCCACAATCTATTGTCCTTGATGTAGGATTGAAAAAATAATGCCCTGGTATTATTCAGAAGGATCGAAAAGAGTAAGAAGAATACGAATAAAAGGTAATTTGACATCTAGCAGATGATTTCATTATCCTTAAAAATGCATTCTTCCCAGGTTTAAATCCAAGTAATCTCAGGCCCAGTACTCGGCAGGTTAAGTTTCAAGAATTCTCATTTAGAGGCAAGGTTTATACCGGTACTTCAATCTCAAAGCTAATGCATTTTTGTTTCTTATCTTAAGTTTTTAAAGAAGATCCTATTGTTTAGGATCCTATTGGATAGCATGACCCAATTGAAATGATAAGAAATACAGGTCAAGTGAGATTTCCATTAGAAATGTAAATGTATCTAGTTCCTATATCTTTTATTTATTGAAAATGTAAATGTATCTAGTCCTTGTAGCAGTCTTCTATTTCATTGTTCCTCTTATTTGTTATCACTTAGTTTTCTGAGCATGGATTCATTTTTCAGAAAAACAAAATATATTCCCTGTGCATGAATTGAATGAAAACCAAACCAATATTTGAACCCCACCCTCATTGCAAGAAGATTACTCACCCATCCTCCCTTTGATTCCCCCCCCCCCCGACAAGCCCCCTTTCACCCCCCCCCCCCCCCCCTCCTCTCTTTCTCTCTCAACTGTTGATTCACCATTCCTGCCTCGCTAAGAGGCTATCCAGGATGGGAATCTTTTCCACAATTTGCCCCAGAAGGGACAAATGTGAATTCATTGCTGCTGTAAACTGTTTCCATTCAGGCGCAAGCACCTCCAACGACTCCATCCACTCTGCATCTCCCGCCGAAGCCCCCTCTGCAAATTGGCTACCCCGTTATGAATATTTGGGGACATGTGCGTCTTATCGCTTTCCTTCGCGCATCTCTTTAAGTGGTTGATAAACGCAAGCACTGAGAATGCGAGATTATTATGATACAGTCGTAAGTAGGCCATAGGGGGGATTCTGAACAGAGATGGATTTCAAGACTTGATTAACTCGCTCTCCTCGAAATTGGGCCAAAACCGGCGAAGAATTGAGGCACTTATCAGCGTGATAGGGGTCGAAAGATGGCACTAAAAATCAAGCATCATCTCTTGTGTATAGAACATGGGATATTTCTCCATTATAAAGGAATATAATGCAGTTTTTTTTTTTCTATAGTTATTGCTGGAATTGACATAGTATAACAAATAAATGGAGCCAAAGATGGAAAACCTGATTCAATCCGGTAGAAATATTTTGGGATGCCATAAGTGTAGACTCTTTGACGACAGTATCATAAATAAAAAAGCATGGACGTGGATTCTTCCATTTATGAACTTAAAGAAATCAGGTTGACTTTCTTAGTGTAGCTGTATGAATAATGATGATAATAATAATATCATTTTGTTCTATTATTTGAGGATGTAGTTGTAACTAGGGTTACGTCTCCCTATTATTATTAGGGGTTTTAGAGAAAATATTACTGATCCTGTTAGAATTCCAAAATATTTTTCTTATTTATGCAAGTGGTATATGCAGTTCATTGTCATATTTTGATGAGATGCTGTAATCGTGCATTACGGATGACTCGAGTGAAAGTGGTACAGTCAAAAGGGTTATTTTTGGTAAACCAATCAGGCTTCAGTCGCAGACAAAGGCAAGCAAAATGTAGAGACGGAGAATAGGGATGCTCGGGGGTGGAAGGAGGAGAAGTGAAATTGATCCTCGCAGAAATGAGTAAAGCTTAATGATAATGAAAACTAAAATGGAGATGTAAAAACAAGAGATTTAGGTGGGTGGAATACAGGCATGCAATGGGCTTGGCTGGCAAAGCCGATCGACCAGCAGCGCTCTCGCTCTCTCTCCTCTCCTTCTGTAAACAAATCGGCTAAAACACCCAGTCGCTGATACCCCCAACGACTTTGCTCTTTCGAGGAAGAAGAAGAAAAAACCCCAGCCCTCTTCAACGAGCCCTGAATGAAATCCTGTAATTCCCGATTTCTATATACAGAGGCCGTCTCATGTTACGCCTGTTCTGATTTCATTTCGCTAATAGTGGCATTTTGGTGGTTACCACTTCAAATCCTTTCTCCTGGTCGCTGTTGTATACACAGACACGAACCAGGTCATACGGAGGCTGTGGTCAACACGGAAAGTCCAATATCATATATGAGCAGCGATCAAGATGGCTATTTACTCTTGCCTAATTAGAACAGAAATTGCAGAGATCATTAAGCAAAATACTTGTCAGAATGAAAATGAAATTGCAGTGAGTAATTTAAATTGACTTTCTGATCTGCGGTGTTTACACTCGATGTCAATTTATGGAAGAATACGGGATTGATCTCGTTTATTACATGGTTTATGCACAAAGGATTATGAAATTATGCTCTGTACTTGTTTTCATTATGAAAAAAAAAAGAAAAGAAAGATCATTATTGATCTGATTTTGGTCATACCGTTTACATGGTTCTATGCTTTCCTTCATATGGAAACCAAATTTTTCTATACATGTGGTCTTAACATAATTTTCTTTTTGTAAAGATAATCTTTTCAGTTTGTATCTCATATTTTTTCATATATATATCATCTGTTTGGAGGCAGAATTGTGTTAACTAGTATACTTTAACACAGAGTTAATGCTCTTCTGGCTCCAAACAGACGATATGTTATTATTCCAATATTTATCATATATGATAACAAAAGAGAATGTTCAAAAATATGAGAAAGGGATTACAGAGCAAAATCAAAGTTTTCTAGATATGCAGACATCATTTCTGGTTCATTAGTATATATTTATTTGTTTTCCAGGAAAATTAATATGAAAACGATAATACTTTTACAATATTGAAAGGTGCACATTGGTATGGTGAGAAAATGAGAAATTCATATTATATCTTCTTTAATTATTCAGAATCCTCACAAGTACAGCGATCAAAAATTGGATATACAATTTGTGTAGAACATATTTTTGACATAACTTGTTGGCTATTTTGACACGCAGATTTGTATCAGAGGTACATTCTTGATGTATGGCTAGCTGCATGTATGACAGGCAGCATTGTAACAGCATTGTTAGCAAATGGTATGATAATGCAGTCCTGTCAATATCCCGTATTCTTAAGAAAATTCAGGCATATAGAATTCGAAGTTTTTTCTGAAGCCTTCTTGAAAGGAGCTCCCTTAATTACCTCAATAGTAAACACAAGCCAGTATCCCCAGAGTCAATCTTCATTCCGACCTAAATGCCTAAATTTCTCCCTTATCCATTTACTGATTATATTTCTCCTCATGCTGGATGTGGATTCGTCCGCTACGCTTGTAAATCACGGGGAAACCCATTCCTTCTACCCGCTTTGCTTGCCTCGTTCGGTGGTGAATGCCTTCGTTTATAACCTTGAGTCGCGATATTGGCCATTATGGTTAAAGTGGGGCAATGCTTTGCTAGTGGATTGGGCTGTCCGCAGAGCTAATGAAATGAAGTAATAATGTTGCATTTTTCTTCATTTGGTTATCGAAGTAGTGATTTGGTTGCATGATTCTTTTAACCGGACACCCAAAGAGGGTGACTGACCCATTATTATCATTTCCAAGACACCATAGCTCGGAATGGAAGTGGCCTTGTGGTCAGAGAGCAGAATGGACATAATTATGGTTTCTAAAAGGAAAATCTGGAATTCCATCATATCACAAATTTGTTTAAGATAATAGTGAATACGAGGGATTGCTGTAATGCTAATATATATTGAACTTATTGGCGAGTTTTTCCATTTTTGTCATTAGCAGTTGATTATCTTGGAGTCGCTTTTTTGTTTTTTGTCTTTTGTTTAGAAAAATAAGAAAAGGCTCTTTCATTATTTCAGAGAGGGTAAGTAAGTTATATATTAAGAACAGGAAATAGAAGTTTTTGAAAATTATATTACAATTTGACTCTTTTCAAATATGAAAGAAAAATAGAAAAATATATTAAATTATTGGTATTTTAGGATATATTTTTATAGAATTAATGTCCTTCTGGCTTTCAACAGGGGATATTGAAGTAATTAGCTGCTGTAAAAAGGAATGAAAGCTTTTAAAGATATTTTACTGTTTCTTATGTGGTAGCCAACTACATACATGCATTATTGCAAAAGGGAGATTGCCTAATCTTTGACTGAATCAAAATGTTTATCCTTGTCTTAACCCTTTTACAAATGTTGTATTCTCAGTATAGGTCATATTGGTAATAAGTAGGCCTATATATAACAAGAAGTAGTATTTATTGTCATCCAGCCAAATGTCAGTTGGTGGTAGATATTAGAGCTGAGTTTCATTTAATACTTTGTTATATTTATTAGATTAACTGCAACTCGATAATTAAGGGGGTTTTAGCCGTAAGTCATCATTGACTGACAATAATTAAACCTTAGGATAGAGCACCGATGACAGATTTGTGTTACCGGTATGTAGGTCATAATTGTATAGCCAAGGTAGTGAATTGTGAAAGGTATTATTAGTATTATGTCTAATATTTATGGACAAGAGTTTGATTATAAACTGCCTCCATGAACCATAATCATATCTGGAGAAGGACTTCCATTACGGCTTCACTAATCACGCTGACATGTGTTATTATGTGTGCAGACCCATCAGTACGGGTCGAGCTCGCTGAATGCAGGGAGGAAGTTTAATTTAACATCCCGATTTGATATCTGCACAAAAGCAGGCCTGATGCGGATTACGCCATTAATCCTACCTCCACGATTTTGCTGTTTGGAGTCACGAAACTGGGATACAAGGGAAAACAAGAAAAAGGAGGGCTTGGCAGAATACGGCAGAAAAAAAAAAGACTTTGAATTTGAAGGCTGAGCCGAACAGGATGTAATATATTTTGAGGTGTATTTTTTAATCTTGTGGAGCGCTGGATGCAAGGGGTCGTGAGGGCCTGTGTTTTTCGGTAATCTCATAATTGATGTGTTGCATCCCCGGTTATCGTATTATGGACGCCCGACCTGCTAGAGTTTCATTGATTGCTTGGGCGATCACATCACTTCAGGCATGATATGTTGCGCGTTATGTTCATTTATTTCATATATTACTACTTTCTCATAGTCTTGGCCGCTTCAGACCCTTTGTCATATTTGACTAGAAGGCACCATTAGTTTAGTTACTTTAGTTGTAGATCATGTCACATTATATGATTGAATTTCAGTGCATAAGATTCAATAGAGCTCCAGCATAATTGCAATTAAAATATTTATAAGTAAAATGCATATTGCTGATTACATTTAGCAGACTGGCTAATAATTTACAAAATTTTACAGTCACATATATATATATTCCCTGTAAGTTACCACTAGTATAAATAGTATTTGTTCATTTAGTAATAGAGCAAACCCATAGGCATGCTCAGAACTTCAGTAGTTTGTCTATGTATCAAGAGTTTGATTATTATTTTTCTGTTTCTTGAGATAAAGATTGTGGATTAGTATTACATTCTTGTTCCTGAGTTGTATGTGTATTATATGAAAACATTGAAATCCGTGGTATAGGTTTTGGCGTACGATTTGAATGGAAGGTCTGGACGAGAGGCTATTGGTCTGCAATATTGCATTATTACATATCTCTTGTTTGTATGATCTGGATAATGCTGATCAGAGAAGGTATGGGATGGAGACTATCTAGGTGAAGGGGAGTGGGGGGTGGGTGAGATCATGCGACCGGTAATTCTGAACAACACGACCGAGAAAATGCCGCTCATCGCCCCGAAATCATGTTTGGAGTAGGAATATTGTCGCTGGCTTTGTGGACCAGATAAGATGAGAGGTTTTGAGATGGAGAGAGAGAGAGAGCCTATCTCTAGCGATGTGCCCGCCTTTTGGTTGTCTTGGTATGGATTTATTGATCCCGCCCTGTGATAATATTTGCCTTTCTTCATGCCGTGTGAAAAGAAGGGGAAAATTAACCTCCCACCCGGTAATCCCGCTCGCCCCAAGTAGAAAGAATGGGTAGAGGAACGTCCACAAGGCATCAGAATTATCAAATTATCTCACTCTGTTCCTTTTTCCACCTTTTCCTAAAAGTCTTCTCCTGCCATCACTACAATGTCGTCTTCGTATATCCCCATCTCATGGCCGCCTCCCAAGGCTGAATATTGACTTTTTAAGCTCTTCTCTTATTCTGATCGATTCCGTGGAAACGCTTTGGAAGAGAGAGAGAGAAAAAAAATATGCCGTAAATCATAATCAAGGCACGTTATAATGCCTGCTGTAATCTGGCAGGCTAAGCTTTGGATTACAAGACATTGCAACCGGCCATGCGCCAACCGGGCTGCCCTCCGTGAAAGAGAACCCTGCAAATTAAATGGAAAGGAGAGAGGCCGGGCAAAGAAATCCAGAGTGCGAACAATAAACGTTTTTACACGGCTGCGTGGCCCTCTGGCCGCTCAAAGGTTGCACCCGAGACACTCACAAAAGAGTGCCAGCAACTAGCTGAGGGGCAAACCCATTTTTAACCCCTCCGCACAATCACTCCTCCCTTTTTCTCCTGCTCTCCTTTTCATATTCTCGCCTTCCCCTTTATGAACTTGACAATGGAATCCAGCTTATCTCCAAGAGGGGTTAACACTGCTTACGGCCCTTTGACGGCAAATTTGGGGGTGAGAGCCAGAGAGACGTTGACGCAGGGGAGAGAGGTGAAGAGTGGATGAAGGGAGTAAGGAGAGTCCAGTGAAACAAGGAGACTTGAGGGAGTAGTAGGGTTACTATAATTATCTCTGAATTTCAGGTGTATATGCATAAAGGAGGGGGGAAATGGTTCTCAAGATAATTGCAATCAGACAAAAGCACACTGGTATTGATACAGGAAAGATACTTGGGGTAATTTTACTAATGTTTAAGGACCTACATACTTTATGAAATTAAAGAAAAAATACTTTTAATACAAATGTTGTAGGCCTATATACCCCTAAAAATGAAGGACTATATTTGGTTTAGCAGTATATCAACTTTCTGTTTCTTCATCTTATTTCTGATTTCTATGAAAAAGGAATTAGTATTAGAATTGGTAACGGAAAAGGATGTGGAGTTCCAGAGAATATATGGAAAGTTTAATCATTTTAAAATAATGGTGAACTAGGTTACAGATTATCACATTGGGATAGCAGGAATTGGTTAGAGTAGAAGAAAATGACAAGAGAGAGAGAGAGAGGCAGTAAAATTGAAGTAAAACTGCCTTAGAAGGTGAAAGAAGGAGATAGCATGTGGCAAATGGTAAGCTCAAATTCAATTTTGGCGAGACCCGTTGGATTCCAGGTTTGTTCAGGCCAATGAAGCCCGATATTAGATTTACGGGTATGTCCGTGGGCAACGCCATGGCATTGTATTCCATGTACACTGCACACAGCTAGAGCCAGCAGCTGCTGCAGACAAAAATATTGCAGCCATATAATGTTATGCTTTCTTTCTTCTCTTTCCTCTTCTCCATAATTTCTCAACTCTCCTCTCTTTTCTTTTCCTTTTTTTGGTCCCTCTAAATATTTTCTCTCTCGTCCTCTTTCTCTCGCTCACCCTCTTTTTCTCCCTCTCTCTCTTTCTGTTTATTGCACTGTCCCTCCTTCCTATCTCTATCTCTTCTTTCCCTCTCACTCAATTTCTCTCCACTCTCCCCGTCTCTCCCCCCTCCCCCCCCCCCCCTGTCTCTCTCCCCTCTCCCCTCTCTCTCCCCCTCTCCCCCTCTCTCCTCTCCCCCCCCCCCCCCCTCTCTCCCCTCTCCCCTCTCTCCTCCTCTCTCCCCCTCTCTCCCCCTCTCTCCCCCTCTCTCCCCCTCTCCCCCCTCTCTCCCTCTCTCCCCCTCTCTCCCCTCTCTCTCCCCCTCTCTCCCCCTCTCTCCCCCTCTCTCCCCTCTCTCCCCCTCTCTCCCCCTCTCTCCCCCTCTCTCCCCCCCTCTCTCCCCCTCTCTCCCCCTCTCTCCCCCTCTCTCCCCCCCTCTCCCCCTCTCTCCCCCTCTCCCCCCTCTCCCCCTCTCCCCCCTCTCCCCCCTCTCCCCTCTCTCCCTCTCCCCCTCTCTCCCCCTCTCTCTCCCTCCTCTCTCCTCTAGTAGCATATCTGTTGAATTTGTTACCATCACATCAAAGTTACACTTTCTACTTTTCTGCCTCTTCCTATCAACTTTTCCCTTCCCAATGAATAAATCTTCCATCCATTTGTTTTTGTATCCTTTGGAATCTTTCACAAGTTTTTTTTTCCAAGCTTTCTTTCCCCCTTGTTAAAGTCGTATTGAAAGAAAATACTTTAAAAGCAAATAGAAAGTCAAGATGTAATCGTGGGTCACAGTGACCTAGTTTGTTCGCAATGGTTGGTGACTACGGTAAAGCTGTCTGGTTATTTAAAAAAAAAACCTCTACAAAAGATTTCTTTACACTGGTACATCATATAAATTCTCTTTAGGCCTTTATTGGCAAATTACATTTATAAAACACAGCCCTTTTTTGTAATTAATATGTTGAATTATAATATGCACTATCGTGATGCTCCAAACTTGTCTGCTTCTGTGGGAAGACAGGTCCACCCTCCCCCCCCCCCATCTTTTCCACCCCCCCCCCCCCTTTACTGCAATCTGTGTAGGATTAAAAAATAAAATACAAAATGAAAATGATTGAGTATTAATATGACTGTAAAAGAGAAAAGGGGAATGCAGTAAGAGTTGGGGAGTCAGGTGCTTCTTTTTTTTCATTTACTTAAAAAAACGTCTTTTAAAATGGTTTATCTGTACAAACTATCTGATGTCCTCTGTTGACCTTGATTCCATGTCAGCAGCCAAGCAAGTATTTTTCCCCTTCTTTTCCCTTTTCTGTTTTTGATTGTGTTGTGACTCTGGAGGGCTGCCGTATCCATAGTCCTCATCACACCACAACCAGACCAGGTAGGGGTTTGGCCAGGTTCCGCCAGGTTCCGCCAAGCTTGGTTTCGCTCCGAGGCTTCTTCATTAATAGCCAGCCAGTGAGCAGGAGAATTGGGCCGTATCCATCCAGTCGCAGCATCATGATTCTTCTTCCTTTACCTCCTTGTAAACCCCCGTCCACCCTCCATTTTCTTTCTTTGTTTCATTCACTCTCCATCTTTCTTTCTCTTTTTCTATTTTTCACTCTATTTCTCTTAGCTTTTCTGTCTAATTCTCTCAGTCTCTCTCTTTCTCCCTTCTGTCCATCTCTGTCTCCCTTTCTCTCTCTTTTCTCTCTTGCTCTCTCTTGCTCTCTCTTGCTCTCTCTCTCTCTCTCTCTCGTGCGCTCTATTTCTCTCTAGTCTGTATCTCTCTCTCTGCCCCTTTCCTTCTCTTTCTATCTCTTTCTGTCTTTTTGTGTTACTATCTGTTTTTCTTTCACCTTCTGTATTTCTGTCTCTCTACCTGTGTCTGGGTCTATCTCTTTCTCCTCCCCCCTCTCTCTCTGTCTGTCTATCTGTCTGTCTCTGTATCTAAGCATCCATATTCCAACTACTAGTCAAGCAATCACATACTTAAATCTCCCTTTTTTTTTGGGGGGGGGGCATTGAAAAAGTAGCACAATTCACTAGACACTGCTCCTTATTTATTCCTTCTGTCTATCTCCATCTATTGCCGTTAACACATATTATATCCCCTGTTTTCCCCCTCTTCTCTTAATTCTTCCTCTTCTTAATTTCTCGTCTTTTCTAGCTTTCTTCCGATCTACCCGCTAACGACCCCTATCCTCATTACATCTCCACACTCCAGAACACTGCCCAGAGAAATTATTTTAGATGACAATTCCATTTGGTGGCTTCATTCTGCTCTCTACGACACCCTCCACTTGCTCTGTAATTCCCCATTTCCAAGTGCTTGTGATCAAAATTATGAAATTATTATAAGTAAATGGGGATGATATCGGAACGAGGGTTATACAGGCCGAGGTAAATGTCGTTTATTGGCCCCATGAGCGAGGGAATCGGTAAACTGCAGCAGTTTAATGGGTGCTATTACAGATTAGATTATGAATAGGGATAAAGTATGATTTATTTGATTGCCAATGATGAAGCTATTGGGCTACACTGGAGGTGTTAATGTTTCAATTAATATCAGATGATGATCATGCTTCATGTCAAGGAATAAGTGATGAAATTCGATGGAAGAGATTTTGTGCACGCTCAGAATGCATTAGTTTTTATCATTCATTCTAATATCTGTCTCTCTCCACAGTCTTGCATTTGACGTTCTGATTTGTGTGACAGTTGGTCTTTTTTGTGTACAGTGCACATACAGATCCTGTGTTCATAATTCGAGCGAAGGGTATGACCCGGAAGTTTAACATGAACAGCGAGGTTATAGCTAACTACAAGCTTGCGAAACTTAAAATTTATTCCGTTCACATGGTCTAAAACTGCGATGGAGGACCACCTACGGCTCGTGGTTTCGGCCATAACCACAAGCTTACTTGTGGTTCTAGAACTACAAGTAGACTTAGAGTTTCGATACTACGAGTCCGTTCATATGGTCTGAAACTACAAGATAACTACAAGCAATGAGTTATCCTTGCTACAAGTAAACTTACAGTTTTGAAACTACAAGCGAAACTTAAAGTTTAGCTTCCATCTTGTGAACTTAACTTATGACAAATTTGCTCTCAGCCAATCAGATGCAAGTATTTCAGTAGCTTATAACTGTTATTCTAACTTGTTACAGATATCAAGTTTTATGAAACAGGGCCCTGATGTTATTTCTTTTTGCTAGTATGGATGTTACAATATAAAATACTTTTCATTCCATATTATCAGTTGAGAGCCAGAAGGGCGTTAATTCAGACTATTTTACATTGAGTCCGCACCCTTCTTTCAGCAGATCATTTGTAAGGCTTTTGCAAGAGCATCACCTTGGCAACTAGTATGTCCCATATACATTCTATTTAGTGGCCTAAACCAAAAATCATGATCAGTGTAACCCAATAATCTGAGATGTCTTGACTCTTTGCACTACATCTGAACACCTCCACTTCAAAGCAAGCTCTGAGGATCAAAATGAGACTTCTATTTCTACATCACCTAAACCACCGGAGCAAGATGGTAGAATTTATATCGCTTTCCCAAAACAGCTGCATTCTCCCGTTTCTTTTCTTTCCTTGGACAAGATGGAAACGCTTTGATGACGCTGTACGCTCCACTTGCTCTCGGATGACTATACCAGTGTTGCTAGGGTCCACAGACATTTGTAAGTGGGGGTGTTATTAATTGGAAGACTGGGGAACATAGCATCCTAGGGAGCATGGTTATGTGCAAACTCGAGAGTAGGTCACGTCCAAAAATGTATCAAGAAAGTTCGTTTGTCGGCTAAAAGCATGTATGTGGCATTTTGAAGAGGTCCTTTTTATTTCCAAGTTGTCGTCATAGTTTCAAGAGAGAGGCAATGACATCAGTAATTGAGTCACATTGTCATTGCTGATGCAAGTAACATTTAGAGTGGTAAAGCATTTATAAAATTCATATATAGATAACACTTGTTTCGGACCTGATTATAGATGTACATGTAGGTGTATGCCTGTATGTGATAAAGAATAGAGATCAAGAATAAGACTATTATGCGAAAATTATAAATTGTATTTGTGCAGCCTGCAGGAATATCATTGATTTCAATAATAAGTTTGATCTAAATCAGCAGTTAATAAAATGTATTGCTTTTTAGAATGAACTGATATGTAATCAGAGTAATTATATGATAATTGATTCAAAATTAAAGGGTATGTTATTGGGCTAGAGTGAGTTCCAGTTGTCTACTTCACTTCTTCATCATGCATTGTTGATGTTTAGTCAGTGATGTTTACTGGCCGTTGCCATGGCGATTAGTCATTAGGTGGGTCCCTGAGCCTTGCTTTAGTCATTTCGATTCAGGACTTCATTAATTAGGCAAGGTTGATGAGCGATCACTGTCATCATATTCTCGAGATACTTTCTAAAATGAACCTCACACCCCCGAAAGTGGTTGATATACGTTCTTTATGAAAATTAATCGTTGGTGTTGATACAAATGTTAGTCTATTAATTTGGAATATATGATGATTTCAAAATCGCATCCAGTAAGTAATAATTAGAATGTGATTGTTGCTTGTGATAGAATGACCTTGTCTGCTGAGAGCCAGAAAGATGATAGATTACGTTCTGCTGTATAGAGTTACTTCTGGCTATCAGGGGTATGATACAAGACGTATATGCCTCTTTGTAGTATGTGCACTCATGCAGCAGGATCCCCCCCCCCCCCAAAAAAAAAAAAAATAAATAAATAAATAAATAAATAAATAAAAATATAAATTAAAAAATAATATAAATAAATTTAAAAAAATTAATAAATACAATTTTTTTGTTTGATTATTTTGATAATGATGCTTTAATGAGGAAGCTGATCCGAAGATATATGGTAATGATGATGGCAATGATGATGATAGTTACAATGAAGGGATGGTGATATCTCCAAGCCTTGAGCATGATTTGCCATTAATGGAATGGAAGGGGTTAACATGGCGAGTGCTCTCATTGAAGGTCATTGAACATGACATTGAGTCTGACATTGACACCGATGATGATCACGAGGTTGACTGTAATAATTGCAAAAATGATCACTTGACTTGCAGATGTGAGAGGACCAGGGGAGTGTTTCATCAAGCGTTTTGTCAGTGATTTTTACTGACAAATTTGCTCTCAGCCAATCAGATGCAAGGATTTCAGTAGCTTATAACAGTTGTCAGTAAAAATTACTGACAAAATGCTTGATGAAATGCTCCCCAGGAGTAAGAGACCTCGGACTAAACTTTAGAATAAGCTTTGAACAAGGAACTATAGGAGTATAGAGACGCAAATACCCTTTTATTTCAAATCATGAGAAATTGGACTCTTGGCTTTTTTAGAAAGTAGAGTGGGTTAAATCCTTGCGTATCCACCGGTGACGTTGCCTGACATTGATAGGCAGAAGGTCGGATAAAACGTGAATTCGGAAGACCCTCCCATCCCTGCTTAATATGCATGGCGCGGCCATCGTGGGATGAACGCAGAAAGGCAGAGTAATCTCGGAAAAACAACATTGACATTTTCAGCTGGCGGGCTCGGATCTCTCTCTCTCATCCCAGCGGAGATTTCACCACTTGTCCCTCTCTGTTATTTTCTCCCCGTCCCGAAGCAAGGGCGACAAAGGGAGAGGAGGAGAGAGAAAATATCCTCAAACATTCTTAGAACGAAGCTTAAGAGAGGGAAGAATTATGTGCACATTTTCACGCCGGGATCCTCCAGGATTACACTTCTGTTTCATGGGATTTTTATCAAATTTCATTGCAAGTGTCAGGGGATAACTGAAGCTAAATGACGCTCAACTCGTCACGGGATCTGTCAAGAATCTTTTGCTTATCTTTGAGCCTTTATTATCTGACTGGGGCAATTTGTCTGGGCTCATATTCACAAATCCATCCGGAAAAATGCGCCACAATCCACTCAATTTCCTTCCAGAAAATAATTTCATTAGGATCATACTTAATGCATTTTTTATAAGAAAGTTACTGCTTTATATGTGTGAAATATTATTCATGCTTTTTTCTTCCTATGGCGTACAAGAAAAGAAATATATAGATTTCGTGTCAGGAATGTGAACACTAACGTTATTCGGGATTGGGAAATTGACACTTGTTGGAATGTGAGATTCTATCTCCAATCTTCTTTGCTTGTCCAGAGAATTGACAGAATAGGGAGAGAAGATGAAGTAGGAGACATTGAATATCTATGAAAATAAAGATGGGGTGGAGGAGATCTACCCTGGGCCATGAAAAAGTCGGAAGATGTGTTCACACAACAACTCGTAAAGTGTACCAATCACCACAAACTATTTTGCTCTTAGGGGTTCTGTGTCGATATACTATATTAAAAATAGGAACTTCAAATTTTGATTCTATAAAGAGATATTGCAAGTTGAAATACACTCCCAATAAATAATGCAGCGACTTGTGACGAGACTAGTTGACGCATCACTACGCGCTCGCTTAGAATCGTTTAGAATGAGGACTTTATAGAGAATCAGGGTCGTCTTTTAATGTGAACGCTGTATAGTACTCTGAAAATCGTACACAACCTCACCCTTCACAGGCAAAGGAATTAGGTCTATTAAGTGCTGACAAAATGCCTATTTCATGGCTATATACATGTAGATACTGGAAACAATATAGCTGTTTTACCATGAAATACTATTCACAAATTTTTGCCTTTTTTATTTAACTTTTGAAATAATGCTATACGAGGTATACTAAACATCATTTTAGGAGATTTCTGTTTATCTCATAAACAGTTTATGAACAGGGACCTGTTTCATAAAACTTAATGTTATTAAACAAGTTGCAATATCTGTCATAAGCTACTGAAATCCTTGCATCTGATTGGCTGAGACCAAATTTGTTATAGATATGTGGCAGTTGTTACTGATAACAAATTTCTTGAAACGGGGGCCCAGATCTCCTCTAGGCTTACCCAGTAATCATTCAAATTGACTATGTAATCTGCTTTCAATCTTCTTCTTTTTTTCTTTTCACATTAAATTTGATAAGACTCAGGAGAAACCTTCCTCTTCTGATAAGAAGAACAAATGAATATTAATATAATCTTATGAATAAGATTACAAAGCTAGTTTAGAGTGGATTTTGTTGTCTTATATACAGTACAAATATAATGAGATTGCATAAATTTCCCCTCCTCTATTCAACCCATAGCTGTTCAATTTTCCCTCCTCAAATTGGCAACAATTATTCTTATTTTCCACTCTTTTATAGTTTGAAAAAATTAAAATATTTATCAAATGTACCAGTGTGAATGAAAATTTGCAAAATTCAACAGAAAAATTGTCAATTTGTACATGAACATAGTGAATATATTTTACACTATGTTGCCAATTTGGAGACTTTAATGATTAGGTACGATAAAATTGCTCTTATTCGTGAATGGCACAACATGCTGCATTGGACATTTTCTATGATTTTTAGCTCTTTCTGCTCATGTATAATGTTTTAATAGTTCCTATAGCATTCTCGATCGAAAGCTAATGCAAAAACATCATTAGAAGGAGACACTGTACTTCGCTATGGGTTAAATAATATGTTTCACCAGGAGAACAGTTGCAGAGCAAAAAGAATTACCTGTGTCGGTTGAAATTGTTCCGATTTGACTACTAAATACAGTCATGATCTTGAAAACTTGATGGTGACCTTTTAGATTATGATTAATACAAAATGCCAAGTAGATTCAAAACTGGCTGTTCATAGTCTAACTCTCCAGTCCCTATCAGTATTGTGTCACCGCTGGTCTTGATTTTGATATATCTTAGATCTCTGTGCAATTTATTTGGAAAGAACATTGGTCAGATGAGAAATATAGAAGATTGTTCACTACTGGTAAATACTAGAAATAATAATTTGTAAACTTTCTCATTTTGGCATTCCCATATCAAAGAATATCTTAATATAATATAGGAAAAGTTTCTAATGAATACTGTTTCTCATTGAAACCCATATTAAATCAATGTGTATTTAAAGACATTAAAGTTATTCTTGTCTCCCCTTCAGCAGGGTTTTTATATTTATTTATTTATTTTGTTTTATATATAGACATGTTTTATAGTATTTCACTTCTGTTAATACACTAGTACATGTATTTGTTGATGATATAAATGTGCCGTCTGTAAGCGCCAGAAGGGCATCAGCTCTAACTTCTATCCTACAATGCCTTTCTTGCTTTCATCAGATGTGTTCTCACACTGTTTCGTGCACTGCAATAATGAACAATGCACCAGGTAGGGAACTTTTGCCCGCAGCTTCGTTTGAAATGTTGTGATTTTTCTTTCCATTCTCCATGAACTCGGCCATCATCAACGGGGGTGCGAGCTCTGACAGGAAATGTTTCATTTTATTCACCTTGAATTTCGCAGTTGCTCCCATAATTTCCCTTTTCCTGTTCTCATTTTTCATCACGTTAGGGGCAGGTAGGTACCCCCAGCATCGTTGTCCACTCCAAAATGAGGTGTGTGTTCCCACTGCCTTCATGGCACCCAGGGGCGGATCCAGGATTGTGTAAAAAGAAAAAAAGGGGGGGGGGGGGTTCACAATTTTGAATATTATCAGGAAAAAAAAAAGATTATCATATTTCAAGGAGGGCCTTGGGGGCACATTTTTTTTTGTGTTCTCAAAGTATGCCACTCGGCTTTTACAAGGGGGCATGGGCATGTTGGTAACCCCTTCCCCGAATCCCCCAGTGATCTCCAGGAAACAAAAAGTCAAAGTACGTAATAGTTTTTTGATAACCTAGGAGTAGGAGCGGTATTACCCTTAACCACAGTATAAACACAACCTTGCCCCCCTCCCAATGCCTTTTGCTGTCAGCATAGGAAGTGCTTTAGGAAATTATGTCATATGTCAGAAAGGTAGATATTTTTTTCCCTTAAAGTCTGGATGAATTTGATTCCCATCTCGGGTAACGTGATGTCCAAAATTGAACACACTTTACCGAAAATGCCAAAGACTCCCCTTACTTTCCATAGAGAAAAAGAGAGACTATTTTGACAGTTGGTGATAATTTTTATCATCTTCAATTATAATAATATAATAATATGTTTCATTCAGAAGGTGCATTAAGTTTATACGTCGTTGTGCTTTATAATGTTATTTATTATTATCCATGGTCACTGGATTTCAAGCCTGCACACAACTATGAACCAGCTCCACTCCTTAGGGAGTAATCCTACAATTATGGAGTTTTATTTTTTATCAGAATTATCTGCAAAGAGAGAATTGGATCATAACTTTTGTAGGGTTTTAATCAAACTATAATCGTCACAATATAGAATGAGACTAGAATGAATTTATAACTATGTTGAAAAACGGTACAACCCAACTCATTAGTTACTCCAAATTGGTCCTTCCCATCAACCCTTGTATGACCCCAGAATGTAATGTCACAGTGAAACAGAGAGACAAGATGCACATCATCTCAAATTATGGAGTTATATATTTAATCAGAATTATTTGAAAAGAGACAACTATATTATTATTTTGTGGGGTTTTAAATTGTTATTTTCACAATATAGCACGAAACAATTTGTTAAAAAGGGTAGGCCTACAGCCTAACTCAGTTATTTTGAGATTTGTTCTTCCCATGCATCAACACTTGCATGACTTTAGGAGGTCAAGGGGAAACAGAGAGACAAGATTAAACTGTTATTTTCACAACATAGAATGAGACAAGTTAACTTTTTAATGTTAGAAAGGGTAGAGTCCAACTTGTTAGTTATTCCGAGAATGGTCCTCCTTCCCATCAACCCCTGCATGACCCTTGGAGGTCAGGGTGAAGCAGAGAGACAAGATCAGGCAGCAAGCAGGATGGCAGTGTTTATCTTGGATTCCATTTAGCTCCATCAGACTGATTACTCTCTTTCTCTCTCTCTCTCTCTCTTAGTAATGGCAATAGGCAAAAAAACGCTTTCACAACCGTTATACTCCCACTCCCCAAAACAAATACGCCGCCGACTTGCCCCCGCTTCTTCTGGGCTTGCTCACTGCTCGATCCAACCAAATGAGCAAAATGCAAGTTAATTTTTTATAGCGCTGACATGGTATTGCCGCGATAAGCACTTCCGAATTGGTCACAATGATAATAAATGTACAGTATGCATGCATAATAGGTGAAAAGTAATGTACGGGAATTAATCACGTCGATGTGTTTAAAATGTGTATAATTAAACTTTCCGAGTAGTGATGTTTTGTTTTATTTTTTATTTTTGTTTTTACTATTTTGGGGGGAAAGATGAGGAAGTAAGACATCCAAGCCTGTATTTTTCTTGTACTTGTGTACTGTTTATAAATTTTCTTTTATGTCCTTGGCAAGAAGCTTGACTAGCTTGACTGTACTGTGACTTAGATTTTCAAATTTGATTACCATGTTCATGGCTGTGATTTGAACGTTACATCTGGTTTGTGTTATAAGGTTAGGCCCAAATTGTAGAGCTATACTAATCAAGAATCAATTGGGGGTTTTCGCTTTAAACCTTAATAAGAATCAACATTTTTGTGGTTTGGGTAGAAAAATGTATGGTTTTAATTTTTTAGATGTAAAGATTACAATTCCCTGGCAAGAATGAAATGGCTTTGATTATAATGAAGGGAATTTGTTGCCTGAGATTTTTTGTGGTATCTGTAGAACTTACAAGCATTCCTCAGTTTTCGATAACTTTGTTGTGATTTATTTTGCCGGGATATAATGAAAAAAAAAAGTGAAAAAAAGTGGGGAAAAAAACTCCTCATACCGTTAAAAAACCCCAACAGAATCCAGATAATGATATAGGCCTCTGTTTCATCATATTTGTATATACATGTGGCATCCAAAGATTAATTGATAAGCATTATTCATTTTCAAACTTATTGTTTAATTCAGATTTTATTGTAGTCTTTCAAAACCTTCCCTCGGCTTAAATGCAGTAGCTTCAGCTCTGCTCCACAAAGCTCTCTCAATTTGATATAAGTGGGATATAGGCCTATACTGACTACGTGAAGACACTGAATATTGCAGCAATATGTATTCAAGTATCAACCAACGCAAGACCAAGAGCGAAGCCAAATACACAAACTGTACCAAGTCTACTCTTCCGAGCATTGACCTTTGACCTTGGCCCTTGCCTCCTGACTGCAAACTTGGTTGCAGTGGGGGTTCAATTTATGGAGGAATATTGCTTGGCAGGGAGCTAGTATTCCCTGCACAGCTGGGCAGCCAAAGCAACTTTTACAAATCAGTGGGTTGGATTCGTGGAATGTACTAATAGCTCTATGCACAGACAGTATATACATCACAACATGTTCTTGTGCCCTGATTGAGTACGAGTTGGCGCGCGGTGGATGGGGAGGGGGAAGGGAGACTTTGTGTTTTGTATACCTCTTTTTCGTATTCATCATCTTTTAATATGATTTTAAATTGTTTAAATGGGATTATGTAGAATCTTAACAAGATGAATGTATTCTGTGATAATACCTTCACTTTCTACTCTGGAACTAGACATGCACTTCATGCGTAGGCCCTCTTTTGTAAAGGTTCCTATTCCAATCTATATCTTTTGTTTCCAGGTCTGCTTTTGTTATTTCCCTTTTGCTCTTTTCTTCTCTCCCTCTGCCCTCTCCCCTCATTTTTCCTCTCCTTCTTTCCTCGCACTCTGTCTCGACAGTATATGTTCAGTTTCATCAGCTTATTCTCTGTGTCAATCTCTCACTTTACTCTCCATAAAAGAGTCCATTTCCCTCTATTTCTCTGTCTTTGTCTCTCCTTGTCTTTATTCCTTCTCTATCTCTTTCCTTCCCTTGTGCTCACTCTCCCTCCCTCCATCCCTCTCTCTCTCTCTCTCTCTCTCTTTCCCTCTCTTTCCCCTCTCTCTCTCTCTTTCTTTCTTCTCTCCCTCTCTCTCTCCCCGTACCTAACGTTCCCATGTTTTTTGAGAACGAAGAATTTGTCCCACTAGAAAACCTATTATGCCTCAATTTTCATCTTATGCATCATAATATAGCCGTAAAATAAATCAAACCTGTCAGCTTCAAATGGGAATAAAATTTACATCGTAATAATTATTTACTAACAGAATCATGCCTCATATCTTTATTTGTTTTTGTTAGGTTGGGACTAATCTAAGAATAAATACTTGCTACCAGGGCAAATACATTTTGTATACTAAAACTAAAAGGGAATTAAATAGAAATTGTTAGTTGTCAGATGGTGATATTATGGTATATCTATGATTTTAGAGTTATCTGTACCCTATCACAAAAAGAAGTCTTATTATTATTATTATTATTTGAATTGTATACATAAATGTATACCTTATCCTTCCATGGGTCCTGTTTCTGTACACTCTCAGGGATATTTTCCTTTCTTACATTCCAAGATGTATTTGTAGACGGTTCAACTATCAACTATTTTAATGGCCATGTAAAATTGTGAAATAGTACGCTTATTTTTCAATATTCTGTAAATTTGTATCAATTTATCTCATAAGTATGACCTGTTATATTAAGAAATACCAAATATAAATGAGAAAGCAGTCCTATTTATCCAATCCCACTCAAACATATCCCTTTAATATTATATGTGTGTGCAAATACATCTTTATCTGCCTGCTCAAGTCAATATTATTCTTTTGTGATAAGATTGTTTTAGAATTGACTCAGTGAAAATAAACTTGAAGATTAGCAGCATAGTTTTCATATTTAACATGATTATTTCTCTACAGGCTTTGAGAATGACCTAATAAATAAATAAAAAATAAATAAAAAAATGCACCCCCCCCCCCCCAATTATCTTTGGTCATTTACCTTTCCACAATTTAACATATTCTTTATTATTATTATTAGACAAGTGTTTTTCTTTTCAGAATTTATTTTCTTCAGACTTTTAAAGCAGTGTTCAGTAATTGCTTGCACTACCTCTCATACTATACCTGCCCATAGAGAGTTTCTTGTATGTCTGACCATGCAATGAAATACATGTATGTCCATGATGTTTCAAATTCACTACAATTTGTTTTATAACATGGGTATTTTCAAATATATTTGATTTTTCAAAACAATGAATGCATTTGTTGTTATTTTATACATTGCTTGTTTATCTTTTCTCTTTTACTTCATGGAAAACTGCAAATATATGTTCCATTTTTTATGTCTCTCTCTCTCTCCCTCCTCCTATCTCTCTCCCTCCTCCCCTCCCTCCCTCCTCCCTCCCTCCTCCTCCCCCTCCTCCCTCCCTCCCTCCCTCCTCCCCCTCCTCCCTCCCTCCCTCCCTCCTCCTCCCCCTCCTCCCTCCCTCCCTCCCTCCTCCCCCTCCTCCCCTCCCTCCCTCCTCCCCCTCCTCCCTCCCTCCCTCCTCCCCCTCCTCCCCTCCTCCCCCTCCTCCCCTCCCTCCCTCCTCCCTCCCTCCCTCCTCCTCCCTCCTCCCTCCCTCCCCTCCTCCCCCCCTCCTCCCTCCCTCCCTCCCCCTCCCCCTCCTCCCTCCCTCCCTCCTCCCTCTCCTCCCCTCCCTCCCTCCTCCCCCTCCTCCCCTCCCTCCATCCTCCCCTCCTCCCTCCCTCCCTCCTCCCCCTCCTCCCTCCCTCCCTCCCCCCCCTCCTCCCCTCCCTCCCTCCTCGCTCCTTCTCTCTCTATCTTTCTGTCTCCTCCCCCTCCTCCCCTCCCTCCCTCCTCCCCCTCCTCCCCTCCCTCCCTCCTCCCCTCCTCCCCTCCCTCCCTCCTCCCCCTCCTCCCTCCCTCCCTCCTCCCCCTCCTCCCTCCCTCCCTCCTCCCCCTCCTCCCCCCCTCTCCCTCCTCCCCCTCCTCCCCTCCCTCCCTCCTCCCCTCCTCCCCTCCCTCCATCCTCCCCCTCCTCCCTCCCTCCCTCCTCCCCCTCCTCCCCTCCCTCCCTCCTCCCCCTCCTCCCCTCCCTCCATCCTCCCCTCCTCCCTCCCTCCCTCCTCCCCCTCCTCCCTCCCTCCCTCCTCCCCCTCCTCCCCTCCCTCCCTCCTCGCTCCTTCTCTCTCTATCTTTCTGTCTCTGCCCCTCTCTCTTCCTCCTTCCCTTTCTCGCCCTCTCTCTTTCTTTGCCTCTCACTCCCTTTCTCCTTTCTTCTTTTCTTCTTCCTTCCTTCCAGTCTTTTCCCTTTTTCTTGTCCTTTCTCCGTTCATTATTGAGCTGACAAGGCAGGCCAGCCTTTTCTACTCAGCCAATATTTGCCTTTGGTTAATCATTACCACAGCTAAAAGTGGGACTGCAAATAATTGGCCAGAAATTTCACATTTTTAAGAGTAGGAAAAAAAAAATGCAAGTAGCTGTCTGGCAATACACAGGGCATACTGAACATTACTTGATGAATATAGTGTTTATTATAATCTCTATGGAGATTAAAATCAAACAATTTCTGCAGTATTCAAATACTAAAATGAAAATGGTGAATTGAAATGAAATTCTGAGAGGAATATCCCTATAATTATCTTAGACAAAGTTCTCCCCCAGAATGCACTGAAGAAGCATTATCTTTGCAACTATGGTACCGTGCAAAACTGTTTTTTCTGTTAGCTATGATTTGAACCATAGCAAAATCATAGCAATTACAATGCAGAAGTATGATTTGGCTCCTTTGAAGCATAGTTTTCTTATCCTTTTCCATATTTTAAACAATTTTCTCCTCACAAGATATACTTGTGAATCACAAAGGATTACCTTTGCATCCTAGGAACAGTGCAAATCTGTTTTTGTCAACCATGACTTGAATCTTACCTATTGTTAGACAAAACTGTCATTTGAATCTTTTAAATCACAGCTTTATCTAATAACCAAAGAGGGGGAAATATATTAATTCCTTGTAAGCGGGATAATGAAAGGGTTGCTAAGTGTTTCAAGTTCTCCTCCATCCCACACTCCCAACTCTGTATAATATGGCTTCCTTTGTTATTACAGTGTTTATCCTCAAGGTAATAGTATAGCATTGGAGTTAATTTGGTGTACGCATCTAAAAGAGAATCTCAATACTGCATGTGTCCCAGCACTGCGGCAGCGCCCCGTGTCGTTTCTCACGCGGCCGTCTTGCTTTCCGCACCCTGCGTCTGTGTGGATCTTCCCGTCATGTGTTACCTTACCGTGGTAATTGGTCCCAGTGCTGTAACATTAGTATCAGGGGAGAGCTAGAATTTCACGCACAAGCTGCAGCCGCGAACGTCGCCCTCCCTGGGTCGTTTATCGACGTTATTTCTTGTCGCCACGGCGCTCGGAGCCGGCGCGAAGCCATCCCGTCCCCCGTGAGCCTGCGAAATAAAAAATTTACGCATAATATGTTTGAAGAAATGATGTGTGCTCTTGTGGATTGGATCCCTGCACGAGTCAGACGTTGATGTCATCTTTTCGGAAGAGTCGATACATCGGGAAATCCGATTGGCCCTTATGATTAGCGGTATTACGTTGACGTATTGACAAGCGGGGGAGATAGGATTTCAAAGGGGAAAGATACGCGGGGGTCAAAAGAGGAATCTTTCTAATATTCATCGCCATGAGGCAGTCGTTTGGGATGCGAATATCAATATCGCAAAAGCTGGAAATCTGATACGCCCGTCCTCCCCTCCAAAACCCTAGGCCCCGTTTGCGGAAATATAAGCATCGCAATATTTGATGTCTAATGCCAGAGATTACTACACACAAATATCGCTGGGGTATTGGAGCTGGTGCGGGGATTATCAATTATTAAGTAAAATAGCCAAATAGAGAAGATTGTGGGAGAGGGCTGTATGAGTTGAGGATGAATAATGGAGAATTATTCCAAGGTATAACACTATTGAAACCGATCCCATTACTCAGTGGGGCTGGAGAGAGGGAGACAGAGAGACAGAGAGAGGGAGAAAGAGATAGAGAGAATGAGAATGAGAGAGATAGAGAGGGTGATGAAGAGAGAGAGAGAGAGGGGGATGGCATCAAGTTCAGTTTGTAAAATGAAACTCACATGTGGTAGAGCATCTTCAATTGATTCATGAGATGTCCTTATGACTGCTTAAAGTTAAGACATTAAAAAATATCTTTGAATAGAAATTTCCTTGAGCCCCTCAATCCAAAATGTTAGTATACTTAAATTATACTTGAATCACTGTCTGGAATTATGTTGTGGTAGTCCTATATTATTGTGTTAGTTAAATTCTAAAAATTAAAGAAGGTGTGAGATATATTAATTGTACCAAAGTACAAGTTTGTCCCCATGTACCATATCTGGATACTTGTTTATGTGCATAATTTTCTTTTGTCTCTTTGTCCATCTCTCTATGTCCATCTCTCTATGTATTTTGGTATTTTGTCACATGACCTTGCCCATGTTACTTTCCCTTTGAAAAATCAAGCTTTGAATTGAAGATGAAAAGGACAAAGCATAAAACTTACGGGCCTGGCCTATATATAGTTGATCTTAAGAAAAATATGTTATCATTCATTTGATAATATTTCACAATTTATTCTAACATATACAATTGATATTGAGGACTTGTTGCAGGTTCCTTTGTTTTGCTATTTCAATAGATAATGATGCTTACCAAATAGGTCATATTGTTCAATTATGGAAGGCAGAAGCACATTAACTCAGACTACTTTCATACAGGGTTAATAGCCCTTCTGGCTCTTAAAGAGATACTCAACCACAGATTGTGGACATTTTTATGCCGCGAGAGGGCACCGTGATCATGTCGTTGCCCCGCGGACTGGGCCGGGGCACAAATTTTGGACAGACTGGTCGCCGCGCAACATATGCACGCTCCGCTTGATCTTGAGCTCTCGTGCGAGATTCGGTCCGCTTTGTGCAGTCCGAAATGTAATCCCAGTAGTCCAACGGACGCATTCGACGCATAAACTTTGTGTACGAGTGAATGGGGCTTACGTAACCCAGACTTGCCCCCACGGCCGCCTGGTGGCATATCCCTTTTAATGTGGTGTAACTTTTAGTTTGGTTAGGGGGGAAAAAGGAGAGATGAGAGGACAAATTATTTTGGATATTATGAGTAATACGGGTATTTACCTTTAATTGAGATCAGGGGAAAATAAGGGGAAAAGAGAAAGAGAGAAGAAAAGAAATAAAAGGAGCCTAGTCCTATAGTCCTAACCCCTGTGGAGGGTCGATGTGCCAGAGGGCATAGTTAACCTCATTGACCAGGAGTTTTTCTTGATTGGAACCAGATAAGCATTCTTGCTGATATGATGTCATAAAAAAATTTTGTGAGATGGAAATAGGTTAGTGACATGAATGAGGGGGTAGCGAGAGGGTGGGGGGGGGGGGGGGTAGGTAAATGCATGTTGACAGAAATGGGTACATTGATAAGAGATGGGAGAAGGGGTGTGGTAGAACAAGAAGGGGGTATTATACATGTGTACCTCCTAAAGTGACTCCAAGGGGCTTTGGTTGATGCTTGATGGGGAAGAAGTATTTATATTATTGTAGTTTGGAATACCAAACAGGTCATTTGGAGAGGGAGGGAGGGGGAGGGGGGGGGGGGGGGTCAAGTAAATATATGTTGAAGGATAAGAATGGGGTACAAGGGGTGTGGAAGATGGAAGAGGGGGTATAATAACTCCTGAAATGACTCCTAGGGTCTTGGGTTGGGGCAGGGTGGGGAAGAAGTATTTATATTATCATAGTTTGGAATACCAAAGAGGTCATTTGGGGAGGGAATTGGGATTGCCAAGGTCAATAGATGATTAGGGGAGTCTATGTTTGAGGGCAAGACTGGTGATTGACATGTACCTCAAGACTCCCATTCACTTCTTCCATTCCTTTGGATAGAGTGAATACAATGTATTTATGGAAGAAGTGATAACAATCTACCCTAATTCTCTACATGTCAGCCAAACTGGATTCTTGTACTTTGAATTTTCCATATTAATGAATAAAAGTATAGGGCCTGTGAGTTGAAGACAGTAATCTTAGGTTTAGTATTGTTCTGAAATTTGATTTATTGATGAATTAATTTAATTGTGTTCTTTGAATGCAAGTCTTAAATTTGACCTGCAAAGATGATGATGATGATGATGATGGCTTCTTGTATAGCGTAGGTATCCGCTTCTGCTGTGCGCTCATGGTGCTTGCTCCTGGAATGTCTCACAAATTCAACTTTTCAGTCAGTGTTTCAAATCGAGATATTTAATTTTCCATTGTCCTTTGTTAGCATTATCATTCTTGCGATGATGTTGTAGCAAAGTGGACTTAGAGGCCTTTAGATTTCTTCACTGGAGATGTTATGTAAACAGAAAACAATGAAATTGAGTAGTATAATTATGAAAAGCTCATTTTTTAAAACAAGAATCACAATTGTGAATGGATAAGGTTTAGAGATTCAAGCCTTCAAACAGAAATTTATTTTGTAAAAAAAATACCTTGTTCACTCTTCCAGCTTTATCTTTTGGATTTCCCTTAAATGTTTGAAAATTAATAATCATATGAGAGAGAGAGAGAGAGAGAAGGTGAGAGGTTATTAAAAATCTTCAGGTGGATTTTGTCCTCCTGATTTTGATCTTTGATTGGTTGGTTTGGTTAGAAGGCATTGGGTTTGGGTGTCAGAGGATAGCCCCTGCCAGCTGCCTGCTATCCTCTCTCATTAGTCTCTTGCTTCATCTCTGGGTTATTGGAGCATGCATAGACAAATCCCAATGCTCCCTCTTCCCTTCTTCCCTTTCCTTCTCTGTCTCTTCTCTCGATTCTCATTTCTCTTCTTCTGCCCCATCTCTATTTAAAGAGAAGGTTGAGTTCTGGGAAAGGTGAAAAATAATTTGCGAGCTTTTTTATTCCTTTCACGTCAGTTTGCAAGAACATCACAGTAGAATGTCCCCTGAAAAGGATTACTCTTCAAATGCCCTCATATTCGAGATATGACAAAAAATGAAGTGTTCGGGCCGAAGATTCATGCCACATGTGTGTGCAGTCCCATATACTCATTTCTGTGTGCAGTGTATGTGCTTTTCAGCGATATTTATTATCATTTTGATGATTCCAAAACCTCACAGTATACACCAGTTCTTCTGTAGACATGATCAACCACTCTCAGTTGCTTTGAGACAACTTCTTGCACAATGTCTATTCTATCTTCTCGTCATTGCTTGTATTTTCTCTTCTTTCTTCTCTTGTCGTTATCCTCTCTTCTTTATATTCTTCCCCTCTTTAAGGGTTGGTCACATTTGTCCAGTAATGATAACGAGATTTTCAGTTCAAAGTTACACCCAACTATATTGTGTGTACATGCAAGTATGCTCATGTCTGTTCATAGAAGGACAGCTCTAGGGTATACCGTTAATGAAAAATCTCATTATCGTTATCGTTACCAGACATATGTGACCGGCCCTTTATTCAGTATAACACATATTCTGTTTTCATTTATCATCTCATCCTTGCCTATTTTTGTATGAAAATAACCTTTCTTTAAAAGAGTTAAAGTATAGAACGGTATATTTTAGCTTTTTCCTCCAGAAACAGCAAGCTGTACCAACCTGTCTACTAGTATGCAAATATACATTAATGGAATGAATCATGTTTTCCAATTCAATAAGTAGGAAAAGACCACCCTTTTTTGTGAAGAAAAAGCTGGAAGGGGTGGTAATATACCCCCTCTTTAATAAAATAGACAATTCATTCATGCATAATAGTTCTTATCTGCATGTAATGTAAGCTCCCATCTCATCCTGCCACTCATGTAATATCTGATTTACCATCACACCAAATTATTTAGGCTTTCCTGCTTTGATCACTAGAGGGGGCTATGTGTAAAATGCCTGTGGCATATATAACCTTGTAACTTGTCTACGTTCATTACGATGTACATAAACATACCCACTGGTGCATGTACACATGAGCATGAAGGTCTGCAATGTGGCGCGCACTTACTGCCCCCCCCCCCACCCCCCTCCTGCCCCCTTCCCCCCCCCCCCCCCCTGCCCCCTTCCCAATTTCAAAATGATTTGTGCAAAGAGAGAACAAGATTTGAGATTAGATGAAAGGAGAATTTTTGGAAAAAATATGACAAGCTCTATGAATTCATTACATGCTTATAAACTTAACCCATCGACTATGGGAGATTGGTGGGTACTGTAGCAAGCCTATGACGAGAAGAGCATTCGGTAGTCAAGGGCTTAACAATCTATATGCATGAACAGGGATAAAAGTCTGGATTGGATTTCATTTATATGTTAAAAAAAGAAAAAGATAATTGTGTCAAAGAGCATCGTAGATATCATTTAAAAGGGTATAAGGTACTGAAGGGTAAATCTTTTTATATCCCTGCAAAACATTTGAAATCTGGCTGTCATCTTTTCCAAGTAGACCTCAATGTGTCACAACCCTAATTTCCATATTTAAAAAAAATATATGAAAATATAGATGAGGAATAAGCAATGAAGTCACAAAGTCAGACAGGCCGGAGATGATTTTTGACAACTTGCAAATCCCTGTTGATAATCTTGGAGGGTTTTTAGTTGATTGCTGTTCATTTTTCCGTCTATTACTTGAATTATGTCTGTCTATTGGCTGAAGCTCTGATTCCAGTTTGAATGACCCTTTGGGCTAGGCTTGATTAAGCAGGCTTCTCCTGTCAACAGCATCGTTCAGAAGAGAGAAGTCAGGGGAAGTCGTATCCATAAAATGCTGCTGTTTGCTTTCCAATTTCTGCCTTTGAATTTTAGCAATACAAATCTCTAATGTATAGCGTTTGATTTTGACCCATAAAGAAGTAGGTTAGATTATCTGTCAAAAATTCTGGGGAGATATTAAAGGGAAGAGCAGAAGAGAGAGAGAATGAGGAACTGAAAGTGACAGGAGTGGACGAGAGAAATGAGTGATAGACAGAATGGGGGAGAGAAAATATGAGATGGAAACACCAAATTAGACATCTTGGGTGAAAAAGATAAGAATGTGAAAGGAAGCAATACAGGGAGAGAAAGAAAAAAGGAGAGAATATTGAGATTATTAAGAGAGGAAGAATTTTATTTATATATAGAACAGCTGGATTATTTCATCATCAATATGATATTGCCATACATCTCCAATTCAAAATATAAGCTCTACATGTATTCATTCATCAGCCAATTGGACGAATTATTCCTAGCATATTTGTGTGGATGTGGCTTATACTTGGAGACGGCTCAGAGAGAGAGGGAAAAGAAAAAAATCTCTCTAGTGTATTATGATGGATTAAACTTGACTGGTTTTGATGTAAAACCCATACCTTGTGGCGATGATTCAATTAAACCCCCCCCCCCCATTCTCAATGGTTTGTTTTTATGGAAAAGTGGGGCATTGACCCCTCTCCATATTGGTCCCCACTAGTTCAGAAGGGAGGGGGGAAGGGACTTTCAGAGCCTCTGTCAGCATCAATTAATCCTTCAAACGTTATAGCAACCATTTGTGGACTGTTCCAATTTCTTCCCCATGCCTCTCTCCTTCTCTCCCAGTCTCTCTGTCTCACTTCCTTCTAGAAATATTCAAATGTTGTTCCCGTGGATGAATTTCTATCCATCCCCTAAAGCTTCTGAAACTGTTTTCATGATGTAGCTTGAAATGCGGAGTTTGGGAAGTATGGTGATGCCGATGACACGGATTGCGTTCGCGGGGGTTCTTTTTTCCCCCCTCCCCATCCCTAATTTGTTTGAGTTTCTTTTATTGGTTGGCTTTTCCTTCTTGAGGGATTGTATAATATAGTGGATAAAGATTTGCCTTGATGAGGCGTAATCCATCACGCTGCGCCAGACCATAATGATGCGGTTAGGCTTTTCCTCCATGCTCTTGCATAATTTACATTCCATCCTCTCATTCTACTTTTCCATCTCTCCAAGATCCACTCATACTCTCCTCCTTCCCTTTTCTTTCTTTTCTCCATTTTCCATATTCATATTCATCATTTTGGTTTTCTAGGCCAGATATCTCATAGTGAATTGGCTGTGTTGAGTAGTTTTGAAATCACTATTGGCAGACATGAGATTATACCCTGTCTATGGAAACTAAGATCTTGAACTGAAGATTTGTCATGTCGACGTTACAGATTCCTTGCATATGGGAGAGACTACAGATAAAATTCGTTTTCCTAACATTGACTCTCCCTACCCAGGTATGGGAAATGGAATATCTGGTAGCATTCATTTTGCTCCTTGTAAAGCTCTATTTTCTGTTAATGGCTGCTGCAGGAGCAAAAGCCTCGATGATGATTTCCCAAAGTGCATAGAGATGTTCTTTCAGTATATCGTGCGATTTTCAAAAATGGATGGATAATCATATTTGAATACAATGAAATTTGTATGGATATTCACCCTTTTAAACATTTTTTCCCTCTTTCTTGTTATCTCTAGTTCTGAGTATCCGTGGTGCACAAGAGGAAGAGCCACCAGATCCACAATTGATGCGGTTGGACAACATGCTGATAGCCGAGGGCGTGGCCGGGCCGGAGAAAGGCGGGGGATCAGCGGCGGCGGCTGCAGCGGCAGCAGCATCAGGCGGAGGACTGGGTCAACCAGAGAATGCGATAGAACATTCAGACTACAGGGCCAAGCTGGCTCAGATCAGACAGATCTACCATACAGAGCTGGAGAAATACGAGCAGGTGAGAAATCACGAAGAGGAGCCAACGACTTCTTGTCGTCTCAGGGTGACATTACCTAAAAACCAGAGACTTCCTTTATATGCAAAGTAACTTTCACAAACGCAAGTCCTCCAGATTCATGCTGTAAAATTAATGAATCACAACACAATATTTGTAATTTGGGGAATGTTTCTTGCTGTGAAAACTGCTGTCAATAAAATTCAAATTTAAAAACCACAAGTTTCTTGTTTTACACTATTTAAAGGAAGTAAGGATCGAGATCTTTACAGTTAGCAAAGTATTTAAAAAACACCATATTTGTTTATCTTGTACAAAACAATTGATGAAATCCATGTTGTCTCTAGGGTTACCAAGATAGAATCATTCTCAAAATAGTAATTTTTAGAACAGTACACTGTATATCGGATGTCCGTGTCCAGCCAGTGTCACCATTCAAGGTTTGTGGAGTTGACTATATTCCACAAGAACAATATGCAACATTTATCATACCAACTTATGCCCTCCTCTTCTGACTCCCAAGCAGGCATGTAACGAGTTCACAACGCATGTCATGAACCTGCTCCGCGAGCAGAGCAGGACACGACCCATCGCCCCCAAGGAGATCGAGCGCATGGTCAGTATAATCCACCGCAAGTTCAACGCTATCCAGGTCCAGCTGAAGCAGAGTACCTGCGAGGCTGTCATGATCCTACGCTCACGATTCTTGGATGCTAGGTAAGGTCACAAAGATGATTTCAGAATGTCGGGGTTCAAAGTTGGTGTGAGACACTAATTAAAATCACTGGCTCAGAGGGATTAATTGTGGTCTTCGAACCATAAGGCAGGCATGACTTGCTTAGAGTTCATTGATGACGGGTAAGATCATCTGTAAGATTGCTGAATGTTAGGGCTCTGAGTTCTGAAGAATGGCATGTTGAGCCTTAAAGAGCAGTGGTCTTTGACCAGAAAGCCTTAATGAATCACTTACAGTCCCTGGAAACCAGGTATGATCACCAGCAGGATTCAAGAATACCAAGGTTTAAGAGATCTGAATATAGCAGCTTTTCACTCTACCAGGTACAAATATCAATATCAAAAATGCTTTATAGAGCTTAGATTTTGGATGCCTCGTCTGGCATTTGGGTTTGAAGAAACATTATGTTCAGACTCTATGGCTCAGTAGAAAGAGCAGTGTTGTATGATCAGAAGGCCTTCATGGTTCGCTTACTGTACCTGGAAACCAGGTAGGATCATCTACAGGCTTCAGTTCTGGGTATACTAGCCTGCCACTCTGTTGCGTTGAAGAGGATGATTGACTCGGTGGGAAGCATAATGGTTTTCCGACCATAAGGCCTTCATGACATGCTCACTTTAGTAGCGAATTGAGTAGTATAAGACTGGGGCAATAAGTTCGTGAAACCTTTCTGGCAAAAAAACCCCAACAATCACAGCTAATGCATATTAATTCTGCCAATATTCTGTGAACAGACTGTAATGATATTCCTTGATTCTATGTTTAGGTGAGCTCTGCTTTAATTAATTGTATGAGATCAGCTCACGAAGCTCTTAAGTGCTTGATGACCTACAATCTGAAACCCTACATCAAAATAACCAGAAGATCGAGGAGAGAAAATTACATATTAAAAGATGTTTACAGGAAATAAATTAATACATCAGTAGGAAACTATATTTTTAGAATTAATATCAACTAGCATTCTTACTTGTATGAAACCTTACTGGCTGATGGTTCAATTTAATTTAGGTTATTTCTGTGACATCAATGTTGGCTTGCTCAATATCAAGTCCTTCATATCAAGAGCTTTGATTTTTTTAAAGTTTGACCTCAAAGTCCTTTAGATGCTTTGTTTATGACAATGTTGTTCAAATTTTATAGATGTGATATTTGTTATTTGATATGTATATGTGTGATCTTTTGATTAATTTTTCTGTTATATATCTTTGTCTTTGCAGGAGAAAACGAAGGAATTTCAGCAAGCAAGCGACAGAGATCCTCAATGAATACTTCTACTCCCATCTTAGTAACCCATACCCAAGTGAAGAAGCCAAAGAAGAGCTAGCAAGAAAGTGTGCCATCACAGTAGCGCAGGTATGTAATCTGAATGCTCTTTTTTCCCCAATTTTTTTGCAAAACTGGACGAGTCCAACTGCTTTGGGAGTGCTAAATTTCATGTTTAACCATCCAAAACATGTAGGCCTACTCATATACACGTAATACTATTAATGACAGGGATCTTTGCTTGTTATATTTTCAGGAGTTGGGATACTTTCATCAAGTTCATGAAAATTTAAATGTCTGAATATGCCAGGCATAGAGTGGATATACACGTGGACAAATTGATAGGTAGATTGATAGAAAGATAATGAAGATAGAACAATAGATATATATATATTTAGTTCCCTTCAAAACAGTATTTTCATTGCTACTTGTAATGAAATGAACCTCAATGTAAAGATTACATGCTAATAAAGACTGTCTTCTATTTGCCCTTGATGGTCTCTATTAAGTACATGCTTCCCCTAGGTACCAAATAAATTAGATACTTGTGCATTCAAACCTGCTCTAGCAACCACCTGTATAGAAAGACCATAACTGTTGCTTCTCTTAGAAGAGAGTTTCTCATTGAAATATGTTTAAAAGGAACCTGATTACTAGTATACAGACCACCTGCTAATAATCATCTTCTTATTTCTTGAGTGTTCTTTGAATAGAGGTTTGACTGAGCTTTGACTGTGATACATCTCCACTTGTATTTGTCTTTAGGTATCCAATTGGTTTGGTAATAAGAGGATCCGCTACAAGAAGAACATCGGCAAGGCCCAGGAGGAGGCCAACCTCTATGCTGCAAAGAACGCCGCCTCGGCCGTCTCCAGCGTCAACCCGTCCAGCCAATCGCAGGCCTCGGCCGGCTCCCAGGAGGGCCAGTCACCGGGCACGCCCACCTCGGGCTCGGGAGGGGGCGGCGGCTACGGCATGTCGTCGGGCGGGGGCATGATGGGCAGCGGCGGAGGAGAGTACATGGGCATGCAGAACGGAGACAGTTACCAGCTGCCAAATCAAGTGGGTGCCAACGTTCAGTCCCAGGTATTGAGATGTGTGCGGTGATGGTAGGCTAGATTAGTTAAAACAAAAGGGGAGCAAGAGGGCAGGATTTACATCAGTTTTCAAAAGCTTCAGTACCCAGGAGCTGTCAGTATAACAAGAAAATGCCTTTAGATCCTTTCGAAATAAAACCGAGGTCAAGCTTTTTATTATTACAGCATAGATATGTTTGGTCTTGCAAGGCAGTGGTATCTTTTCAGATATATTATCAGGTTGGTACATAGGGATGAATGATATACATGTGTGAAAATGTTTTTCTGGATGTAAGAGGTGAATGGATTGTGCTGTTTGATTGGGGAAACAAATTAGATGGAAACTTAAGATGGACTTAACAATTCTTTTCTCTTTAAAAAATTGGGTTTAGGATAGATATTTTAGGATCATACTTTCTGCAATAGCAGACCATATGGGGACTGAAGTGTGCTTGGAGTGGTGTGGATGTATGAAAATGATTTATTCATATTACATTGAAATTTTTGAATATAATTTTAATTGTAGTAAAGCATTCCTGTTGTACATATTGAATTATAAACTAGTCACACATTTTTTATTTAATCATCCAGAGATAAAGATGTACATGTAGATTAGGTTAAAAGCTCCTTCACAGTAACTTGTGTCATTTTCTCATATAATGTGCTCAATTTGCCTCATTTGATCTAAAGCTGGAAGCTTTAGCTGGGCCCTGTTTCATAAAACTTGTTATCAATAACAACTGCCACATTTCTATGACAAATTTGCTCTCAGCCAATCAGATGCAAGGATTTCAGTAGCTTATAACCGTTATTGTAATTTCTTATTGATAACAAATTTTATGAAACAGGGCCCTGATCTTGGCACAAACAGTTAATTCTCGCTCACAAACATAGGATATTTGTAGGAATTTACAAAATGTATTAATCTTTTATTGAGTACTATGAGCGAAAATATTCAAATACATTCCCAAACTGGCCGGTCTTCCTGTTATATCTCGGGGCACAGAATTTGAGGTAGTCAGTATGTGTGCACAACAGTAAGGCCTATTCTTTGGAGAACATTGCAATTCATATACCAGTGAATCATATGTATCTTTCTACAGGGCACACAATGATGAATCTTATCTTCATTATCACTTTCCTGTTAATAGAGAACATTTTGTTTTATTCTCATTTTCACTCTCTTCTTCCACCCCTCTGTGCATCACCCTCTCACAGGTGGCGAGCTTAAGACAGGTGATATCACAGACAGGTAGCTACAACAGTGACAGCCTGCCACCTCACTCCCAGCCGCCGTCCATCTACAACCCCTCCTCCTTGGGGCAGTACCCCTCAGGGAGGGCTAGCGGGGACATGGTAGGTGCAACATGACCCCCCTCTCCCCACTAATCATAATCATCATCATAACCATCATCATCATCAGCAACCTCACTACACCACCTCTCCCCCTTACTAAGACACTTCAGATACATATCAGAGGGTGTGGATATATGTTGGTATGGGGGATGCAGCAGGTGGTGTCTCGTTTACACTAACTAGTCTAGAGATGTTTTACGGCGTTTGTGCTGTGCACAACCCTGTTAGCACACACAGTATCGTTCGAAACCTATGTGTGGACTCTTTTGCAAGAGATTTTTCTGAGCATTTTAAGCAACAATGTGAAGCCGTCTATGGTTGGTTAGGTATTAGCGAGAACTCCCAACAACCCAGAGCTTCTCTCCTGCTGAGGCTGCATCCCCCAATCCACACCTCGTCAGCCAGGACATCTGCTCCTCTACTATACAATGCAACTTGAATCCATTGTAAATTATGCCAAAAGTAAGACCATGTACAATAGGAGAAGTTTACCACCGAAATCTTGACGCAAATGATCTAGAGTTTAGTGTAAATCTTTAAACAAGAAAGAGGAGGCACGGTTCTTTTAGAGTGCCAAGAAATTACCAGTGAAATCATTGGCACAGGCAGGCTTTTATATGTTTTTAATACCACTTTTTTAAAAGATATATAATGCCTGTGGCTTCTGATTGTCCTTCACACAATTTAATGGACTGTCCTCTTTAGATGAAACAAAGTCCATGCCCATATATTGTTTTTATTTATTTATTTGTTTATATACAAATTACATTTTAATGACATAAATCCTTGAGCCATTGTCAGGAATATACCTGTATGCTCATATTGACAGATCCGACAAGTTTTCGTAGACCATTACGAATAGATGGCAAGTGAAATATCTAAGCCATTTTTATGCAGTCCCACATCACTTCTTTCAATGCTGGCTAAAAGCTTCAAAAGAAGCATTGCAATGTGATTGTACATTTAGTAGATTTATATTTATTCTGAGCCATTGACTGGTTGTGCCAATGATTTCACTAAGGTTTAAAGCAACAATTTGTCTTACATGTATGTAAATATATAACTGTGGTAGATTCAATTGTATGTCCACTTACAATATCCATGTAAGGCATTTGTGCCAAAAAAATATTGATTTTATTATTGGTGCATGATTACTAGGCAAAGTTTTTTCTCAGACTTTTAAAATGTCTTTTTACTATCACTTAATTTTTGGGCCCTCTTTATTTGGAAACCGGGTCGACGAGTGACCTTCAAATGATTTTTTTTTTCCTTACACTGTTGGAATTTAAGCCATTTTATATTTTCTTGCTCTATTTATGGTTATGTCGTACTACAATATGGCATTTTAGTGTAGAGATTCATTCATTAAACTCTTTTTAAAAAATTATTTATTTGTAGGGAAGTATAAAAAAAAAGATGCCTATTCGTTATGACTCGAGAATTGAAGATAGCTATGTTATCATATAGAAAATAGCTATGTTATCATATAGAAGATAGCTATGTTATCATATAGAAAATAGAGGAAGTTATTTTCTTGATTCACAAGAAAGTGGTTTACTATGTTTTACTATTTGGACTTTGAAAAGAATTTAACATTTATGTTTGTGCCAGGCTGAATTTTATTTAAGATAAGAACTAAATTCAATTTTAATTGTGGACCATCCACTAGATGTAAAAATTCCATTGATTTGAAGAGGGGCTCTACAAGGAATATGGGGTTATATTTCGTTTATAATTTAATAGTTGATATACCTAGGAAATTGTCTTATTTTATCATCATTGAAATCATAAAAAGTGCTATAAACTTAAACCACTGATTTAACAGTTTCTCCATCGACACAGATTTATTGATGATATTTGGGAGAGATGAAATGAATGCTCCAGTGGAGGTTTGACGATCTTATTAAGCTATGAGTTTTGCAAATTAGGAGAAGCTTATACACTTGACTTGCATAATAATTTTGATTTGGAAAGAAATTAACTCATAAACTCAATTATACTTTTGATGATATAATTAGCCCAAACAATGTTCACTATCCGTTCATTGTGAGCGCCCTATGACTTGCTTATGTATTAGATAGATAAAACTATCAAGATCTTTATTAGGATTTAATATGTTGCTTTATTTAATCCTTGCATGTTCCCACGAATCAAGTGTTAATCCCGATAATTCAGGGATTCAGAAAACGATTGCGAGTCAAGGGAACCTTGAGATATCTTCCAATGAAGTGAATTTGAAAATGAATTGTATAATATATATCTAAACAGTATCATTCTTTTCATTATGCAATTGTTACGGTGGAGAAAGGCAACATGTATCTTGATAGCAGAGCCCTCGGCACACGCTACGATCTGACTGCGATCCACTTTTGGAAGGGGTTGTAGCATCGTCAGATATTAAAGTTCATCATAAAAAATTCGTTCAGAGTTGAGGTTCCTAATAAACGTATAGTTTATCAAAACTGGATGTGTGGGATAGACCTGTTGTGTGTGGTACTGTGTACCTTCTGGGTACAGGGAAAGGCTGATCAGCTGCCGATCTTTGTGACGTCAGAGTATAAACAAGACTGTTCCTGATTTGAAACCGATGTGGTCTTTTCTCTAAGTGAGACTAACTGAAAGGTCTGCAGTACATCTCAATTTCGACTTTACTACTTCCACAATAGAAACCTCATACAGGAAGATTTTGCATGTTTAAATTTTCATATCTAAGGACATTGCCATTTCTTTCCAAATGGGATCACAGTCAGATTATAAAATGTGTGGTGGGCTTACAATGATAATTCTATATGTGAATATCAAATATTGCGAGAATACAAGATTATTCCTTGGTAATTTGACTTTAATTTATCTCCTCTAGCTGTTGTAAATGTTACTCCTGTTTTCTTTTCTTCTTGATTTTGACTTGTATTTATGCCGTGTACATGTATATTGTATAGTAAATGGTCAGCACATGTAACTAAAAAATAAAAACAAAAATCAGTGCCAATAAATTCTGTGCCATTTTGATTTGTGTTTCTTACAAGGTGGCTAGCTAGTGCCCAGTTACTTCAAATCATACAGTGATTTTCATAATCATTCATGTAGTAGGACCTTTTCTTTTGAATTATATATATTTTAAGACATGGATCCAGAAATATTATGGAACACACAAACATATTTGGCCAACAATTTCATTATTGACGAATAAAATATCTTCAGAAAATCAAGTTGGCTTTAATGAGGGTAGACAAATGAGAGAAATAGATATCAGCTTAAATTGTAAATTGCTGAGGTTGTGACGATCAAAAACAAATTGGCAACTCTGATTTCATGTCAAGTTTCTTTACATTTTGTCCCCCCCCCCCCATAATCCTTTTTTTTCTGTGTCAAAAAAAAATAGAGAGTCACTTGTTTATAAATCATATAGGTATAATGCAGGTGCCATTTTGTTTTTGATCTTCATGACTGAAAAAAAAATCCACAACTTCTTTATTTTGATCAGCACGATGGGGTCACAAAGTTTTTGATCTACTCTCGCTGATGTGTTTATTTTTTTATTTTCTGCTTTCATTAAAATTAACCTGATATTAAATATAATGGATATCCTTTTAACAACATACATATGAATATTTTACTATCATCATCATTGTCATCAGTCATCATCATTGTAGTCATTATAAATGATCTTTTCTTCTGTACTTTATTTTGTATGTTGATTCATGAGGAGAATCAAAACCAGATGAATTAATTCGTTTCTATGCCTTCAAGAACTATTTCAATTTACGATATTTATACTCCATCACAAATTTAATTCTTTAATGTCCTGTCAAAAAGGAGATTTTGATGTGTTTTTCCTAGCATTGCCCTAACGACTAATGCAGCCATTAACATTGAGTTTGCCTCTAATATAGATAACAATGAAATCTTTTTTGATATTCTTAGCATTCCTCCTAACTCTCAAGTATGAAATCATAGGACACATAAGTGAGCCGACAATGACATTTACAAACCATGCTCATGGTAGATGGATGATTTTTCATTTTTTAATATCAACCTCATGAAGATTATCCCTCATTCCGACCACCTATATTAAAATCAGATATCCTTTCTGTGGTATATAAATATAAGAGCAAAACATTGGTTTGCTGTTAGTATTTCTCTGAAAAAGAAAGAAAAAAACTTCTGCTTCAACATTCTATGCATGGTGTTTAACCCTACGGCCTCACTAACATCCTAACCCCCCCCCCCCCCTTTCAAAACCATTCTGTCTCTCTTATATATATTACCTGCACTTCTCTGTCGGTGGACATTCCTTTGATTATCATCTGTTTAGAGCAAGAAGGGCGTTGACTCTTAAAAGTATAGTATATGATATAACGCCCTTCTGGCTGTCAACAGAACATTTTACGTGTTCAGAATATGATTTTTTACGAAAGTATTGACATCGCAAGAAATCGCTGGAATGAATAATCGAAAAGAGAAGACTGACATCTGAGAATATTGTTGTCGTTCACTTCGATAAAAAGTTCAGTTTTGCTTTAGGCTGCTGGCATTCTGTCTTGATTATGATTTGGAAAACATATTAGGCCCATCTAAAATAGAGTTCAGACATCGTGATGTTCAATAAAATCAAGATATTTGGACTGCCGTGCGAATAGGGCCTAATGAGAGATGTTGAGAGAGCAAGATTAGATGTAATGATGTGTTATGTAATAAATGAGCTCTTGCCCTGCCCCCTTTGATTCTAACTGTATTCCAGTAGTACTCATTTCACTCATATCGCATGTTTGCATGTTAGTATACCACCCCCTCTTCTAAACCCCCTTTTTAAAGCTCTCTGTCCCTCTTCAGGTTCAGGAGAAATAGAGACATCTTAATTTGATGCACGGATTGACGTACATACGTCCTTGACTTCTTACAAGTTGTAGGAGGAAGATTTGTTTTGTTTGAGGATCGCATGTTTTGCAAACTATACTGCATGTTCACTCTGCTTTGGTCCCAGTCCCATCCTATTCTCATATTTATCAATGAAATATAATCATTATCTTCCCCCTAAAATGCATGAAGTCGGTGACTTTCATTCTACCAATCATTCATTCATTCATTCATTCATCCATCCATCCCCCATCAAAATCATTCCAGTCTGGAATTGATTTCAATTACGGGTCTATTTTTCAGGTAAAGAGGGAGAAATTTACAGTCAGGGTTGTTTGTATTAAGACTATTCTCAAGCCTTATTAATATTGAAGATTATTTTAATGAATTTGTATCATATTTTGGTAAAATTAGATTATAGGGTTAAGAATACCCCCCTCTTTGTAGCCCATCCGTGTAAAAAGAGCTCATTTATTGAAACATGTCGTTACTCTACTTTTTCTTGTTCTCTCGTTCTCTCAATCCTCCCTTCCCCTTTTCCTCCTTACCTTTCTGCATCCATATCCCCTATGCTTCCTTTCTATTACTTATCCTTCACCCTTTTCTATCCCAAACTCGTACTTCATCTCGTAAAATATTCCCTACCCTGACTCCGATGCCTACCCCTTCCCTATCATTTCCTTTCTTCAAACACCCGTTGACCTTATCCTCGCAATCTTTAATACCCTTTTCTTCCTCCCACACCTCGTACTACCCCCTTCTTTTATCCCCTTCCTTCTCTACCCTTACCTCCCACACTCTTCTATTTACCCCAATGCTTGATCCCACCCCTACTTATTCTCATTACCTACCCTATTCTCTGCCCTGTTTTCACCCCTCTACCACCCATTACCCCCTCCCTTCCCCACACTTACATGTATGCTACTCTGATGCCCTTCCACCCTTATGCCACTCTTGATGCCCCCTTCACCCCTATACCACTCCACTGCCCCCCCCCCCCTTCCTCACCCCTATTCTGATGCCCCCTTCCCGTCCGCAGGACACCGGGTCCCATGACCGTATGGGTAGCGGCAGCGACAGCCAACACACCTCACCCCGGGGTGGAGGCGACGACCGCAGCAGCAATGGTAACGTCAACGAGGACGGGAGTGCCAGCTGGGCTGGCGGCCAGTCCAACCTCGACTTCAGTATTCAGCCAATAGAGGGCGCATCCTTTGACGACGGCCGGGATTCACGCAGCAGTAGTAAACACTGAGACTTTGCTTGGGAGAGACTGAAACCTAAGGATTTGAGGACTTTCTTTTTTATCTCTTTCACTCTCTCTCTGTGTCCCTTTCTAGTTTTTTTTTACATATCGTCTGTTTGGAGCCAGAAGGGCGTTAAGTCCCATTATTTGTACAGAGTTAACGCCCTTCTGGCTCCAAACGGATGATATCTTAGCCAAATGTTACGAGGGATGTTTAAATTAAACAAAGATAACAATCTGTATTCAATCTTTGGTAGATTACTTTTGTTCATTTTTTTTTTAAGTAGTCCGTTTTCATACAGATTGCAGCTGTTTGCCAGATTCAAATAGGATATTTTTCAGGTCTTCAAACATGTTACTCAATATTATTATTATTAGGCATATTTTGCTTGGATTGATTTCCATTTTGATTTATGTTAGTTTTTTTTTTCTCTCTCTCTCTGTGCCAAAAGAAAGAAACAATGCAATTTTAAAAACCCTTGTTTTCACAATTAAGCCTTTTCAGTTCAATGTGTTCTTGATAGAAAGTTAAAACTATCGTCCAAGTTTCATGAAGTTTCTGTCAGTATCAACATAATTGGATTGACAAAAATGTACCTAAATGCAGCCACTCACATTAATTGGAAAACAACAGTAATTTAAATGAAACAGGTTTCAATAATGCATTTTTTAGAAATTCATTCAAGATTTTGATAGTGAAGTCATAGACCAGTGTACAACTGCATTCAAATGTAATGTACAATTTAAAAACAAAAGGCCCTGAAAGCATGCCTGAGGCTTGCCCGACATAACAGCTAATCAATTGAAGATGGATTCTATCTATAAACAGTCATCCGTAGCAGTCACCTCTCAGTAAAAATCACCTGTCTATAGTGGTCACCTACATGTATAATGTCTTCCTCCTTGGGTAGCCTGTATAGACAGGTTGAACTGGATATCATATTATCCATTGCAGATGCATTAGAACACAGGGCTTCTTGGAAGAAACATGAATAAATTTGAATACATTAGGAACTGGTCTGTGATCCACATCTTCAAGGAACAAAGTTTTCAGACAGGCTGTTGGGTCATATCCAATTCGAGCTATTAACCTTATGAAAACCAACTCCCAGCTCAACCTGTAACGACCCACTCGTAGAATTCTTTCAGTTTGAAGTATATGTAGGTGAAATTCTAACAAAGTAAGGGTTATTTAGTCCAAAAAATTGTCTGGCTACAGCTCATTAATCATTTGAGAATAGATATATCACAATTCCATTGCTCTGTTCAATAATTGTAATCTTGAATCAAAACTGAAAATAGCTGGCAAGGCTTTTATTAGAACAAGATTTATGAACCAGATTATCGTAAATAATTTTCCAACCTGCAGACTAATTCTTATTTACTGCTCATGATATCTTTGATTTTTGTCAAAGAGATAAATTTGTAGTTAAGAGTTTGGACTTTCACTTGTTTTCAAAGATGTCTTTCGAAGTAAATAGTTATTCAGCTCAACTTCTTGTAAAGTCAGTACAAGGTGTCCTATATTAGGGGATTGCTTTCTTTTATCAAAAGACGATATGAAATTATTTCAGCCCCATGGTAGTCGATGGAATTTCTTATCTTACACCATTGGTTGCAAGATGAATTGATAATATATTCATTATGATTTTCCAAATCCTCTTTATAAAGACGGAAATTCATTTCTCAGGATATTCATACCAGGATTGTTTTTTTTTCCTTCAAATTATTTTACTGTCTTGAAACAACATCAAGAAATAAACAATTTCATTTGCTGCTGCCAGTAGTAATTTTACTACACAAGTTATCGAAAGAAAGAAAAAGGCATAAAAAGGGGGTCATGAAATTTACATTGTGCGAAGCATATTTGGTTATTTATGAATATTTTTCCACGTTTTCATATCCTGGAGATTTTTTATCCGTTCTGTTATGCGACAGGTTTCAAGTGTAAATAAAAATCTCAGAAACCAGGACGTATGCTTTGTTAGACGAATCTTATTTAAGTCGCTGAGCCCCAGAATGCTTCATTATTCACTGGATGCTCAATAGACTTCGCAGTGTGGACATACTAAAGGGTTAATTGCTTTTTATTTCTAACCTCCTTGCCAAGTTCTCGTTTTTTAAATGTAGAAGGTGTAAAGTATTTGAAGAAATATTGATGACGGTTTTTCAGCTTAATTGTGTCTCACTTTCATTGTACAAATCCATTCATGCTTTTAAACAAAAAAATATGCTTTTAAACAAAAAATATCATGTTTTGTATCCTACACAAATGATTGGCAGTGATGTACGGTTACTGCTTTTATTTCTGCTCGTAGAAACTTTGTTTTTGTTTTTGTTTTGTTAATGTGACTCCATTTTAAGGTGCCAAATGTACGTAGGATGTCTTGGGGCGGGGTACCGAAGATAAAAGATGAGGTGGGGTTCCCGATCAGATCAATTTTTTTTTTTTTTTTTTTTTTTTTTGGGGGGGGGGTTGTTTGTTTGTTGTTGTTGTTGTTGTTGTTTTTTTTTGGGGGGGGGTTGTTACTTGTCGGGACATGGATATATAGATGTACCAGTAAAGTATTCAGTCAAGACTTGGTTGAATAAGCTTGATGTTGATTGCCAAAAGACATTAATTCTTTCAATGCACTTTCGTAGTCCAGTGGGTTTTATTTTGTAGAGGTACCCAACATGGAGAAGCGGAATTCCTTCACCTGAGACTTTCCCTACTTTCTGGAGCTAGCTCCTCCCCACCCACCCCTTGCTGGTATTTTATTCTTTTGATAGCAAGCCTGTTATTTGTGATTCATCTGGAGTCATTATCATGTGAAGGATACAATGTTACATCTTGTACATAATAAACATTGTATCACTGGAATTTATTTAGTTGATGTTTCTTCTCCAAGTGGTTCAAAAGTGGTGTAGAGGATCATTTGAGTGTTAGTAGCTTTTAATCTATTGGTAAAGAGAATGAGGATGGTAATGGCGAGTGGTGGTGAGGTGGTGGTGGTGATGATGATGGTGATGGTGATGGTGGTTATATCGATAATGGTGATGATATGGATGGTGGAGATGATAATGGCGGTGATATTGATGATGATAATGGTGATATTGATGATGAAGGTGATGATGGTGACGATGATGATTATGGTGATATTGATGGTAATGATAATGGTGATGATATTGGTGATGATGGTGATAATGGTGATGATGGTGATGATATTGATGATGGTGATGATATTGATGGTGATGATGATGCTGATGATGATATTGATGGTGATGATAATGGTGATGGTGATGATGATAATGGTGATATTTGTGATGATGGTGGTGATATCGATGATAATGGTGATGATGATGATGATATTGATGATGATGATGATGATGGTGATGGTGATATTTATGATGATGGTGGTGATATCGATGATAATGGTGATGATATTGATGATGATAATGAAGGTGGTGATGATTATGTTGGTGGGTGGTGGTGGTGAGAAAATAATTACAATGATCATGGTGATGATGATACTGCCTATAAAATTATAAAAATAGATGGTTACAAAATGTAAGGTCAAAATATGAAGATATTGAAAGTTGGTGAATAGGATGATACTCTCATTATGAAAGACATACTCGGATAAAGATGGAGGAAATTCCTTGGTGGTTTTCTAATTTCAAACTCTTCCATCCTTTTGTCTGTAGTCTGTCTGTATGTCTCTCTTTCTCTCTCTCTCTCTCTTTCTCTCTCTCTCTCTCTCTCTTCCGCTGTAGTGAAATACAGGGACGCATTCTCCTTCGAATCGGTACCCAATTCCAAATTCACAGGGACTCAATCTGACTCCATTTATCCAATGCAGCCATCAATCACAATGCTTAATTCCTTCCAAGAGGTGGCGCTAGACCTGTTCAATATTTGCACCAAATAGATGAATATTGTTACAGCAGGAAAAGGGCATTTGGGGAAATGCCATACGCGGCTTGGGTGGTTTTCTGTCTCTTCTGCGATTTTTTTTCATTCTGATCTTTCCCATATCTTCCAAGACACACTCTTCCTATGTCCCCCTCTCTTAATTTTCTTTTCTCTATCTCTTTCCCTCTTTCTCTCTCTTTCTCTTTTTCTCCCTCACCCTCCCCCTCTCTCTCTCTCTTTCTATCTATCTCTATTTTACCTTCTTTTTCCTCTCTCCATTCCTCTCTGAATTATGTGGACTGGATGGATAATGTTTAGTCAGAGAGAAAAAGAGAGAAAAAGAGGGAAAAGGAGAGAGCGAGAGAGAGAGGGAGGAGAAATTAAGCAAAATTGCGACTTCAAAAGTTTGGTCAGGTGAACGGCCTTCTCATTTTGCTACCACTCATCATACCCGATCAAGACCTTGAACTTCTTATCTTTCCTTAATATGATGACATGGAGTGTGACTGCATTATTAATTCATATTGATACAACAGCTGTACTACCAGGTGGAGGGGGGGGTGTTTTTATTACTGGGGTCTTCTCTTCAGTCTTCTTTCCCGTTATTCCCCCTGTCTCTTTCTTTCCTTTTTTTTCTTTCTTTCTGTTTCTGTCACTTTTTTTCTCCCTTCCGCAATCACTCCACCTCTCACCCCCCCCCCCTCCCAGGTCTCTTCTCTTTTTATTATTATTACCTGATCCATTCTTCTTTATGTGAGTCATAATTTCGGTATCATTCTAGACGGGTGGAGTGAGAAGAGTTCAAAGAACGCGATAGTAAACACTTTAAAAAAAAAAACCTCGGGAAATTTCAAATTTGTGAGTCACCTATGGAAATATGCGAACATTATTTACAATGACATATTACAAATCTGAACACGAATTTAATAGGCAATACAAATACAATAGGCTACTAATATTGACATTCCCCTTATTAAAAAAAAATGTTGTTGAAAGTCTTTGCCTCATTGTCGCCTAGATTTTCATTAGTTTCATTAAACATCACAAAACATATTCATCAAAAATGGAATATCGGTCTCTGAAATAAAAGAAACCATGTAGAAACAATGTATAAGTGTTATTCACTGCTGCTTTGTTGGGCAAGTTTTATTTTAAGTATTACCAAAAGTAGAATACAAGAACATTTCGGGTCATGGTTTCAAGATGCGTATATAGCATAGAGATCCTATTATAGGATCTCTATGCTAGAGATCAGAGCCATGTTTGGAGGGCTCTGATAGAGATACAGGTCTAGCGCCATCTTTTGTTAGAAGCATTAAAGTTATCGGTATTTCCTTCCCAAGTGAACTGTTTGGACCACGGACACTTGTCCTAAATGCTGATCACCTCAAATAATAAATGCCGGATGGATGTTTCTTTCCCTTTATCTATCTATCTGTTTATCTATCTATCTGTCCATCTATCTATCTATATATCCACCAATCCATCCATCCATCTATCTATATATCTACAGCCATGGAAAAAATTATTAGACCAAGAATGGTTACTGATAGTGTTATTTTTGTGGTAACAAGGATATAAAATTTCATAAAAGCAAGGTATAATTGCTGGAATTTGGTATTTATTCAATGAAATACAAAGACAAATCATTTTTATAATTTTGTATGCATATTATAGTACCCTTATTACAGAAGCTTGGTCTAATATTTTTTCCAGGGCTGTAATAAATAAATAGATAGATAGATGGATGGATATATACAGCCCTGGAAAAAAAAATTTAGACCAAGCTTCTGTAATAAGGGTACTATAATATGCATACAAAATTATAAAAATGATTTGTCTTTGTATTTCATTGAATACATACCAAATTCCAGCAATTATATATCCATCTATCTATCTATCTATCTATCTATTTTTGTCAATGTAAATTTCAGGTTGTACTGATGTGACTATGAGAAGGAAATAAATGTTTTTGAATCTGAATCTGAATCAGAATTTTTTTTTCTCTCTCTCTCTACTGTACATTTGTACGCATGATTTATAATCTGAAAATCTTCTGACAAACTCCCCCACCCCCCTCTGGATCTGCCCCTGTGTGCAATGATGTAACTGTAGGACATATATCTGCTGGTAATTGTATCACAGTAAATTTTGAACACTTGGGGAAATGTCCAACTTCACCCAAGGACCCAACACCATAACTAATACAAAACTAATACAAAAATCGCATCAAAATTAAGCCTGAATCCTACATTTTGATGAAATAAAGTTCACAGACAATGTTGGATCATCACCGATATACATGTACCCTCTCTTTATATTCTCTTTCTTTCTATCTCTGTCTGTCTGTCTGTCTCATATTTGCTCTGTCTCCCTCTTTCTCTCTACATACCTCTACGTCTCTCTCTCTCTCTTTCTCTCTCTCTATATATATACCTGTCTCTCTCATCTCTTGCTCTCTCTCTCTCTCTCATCTCTTGCTCTCTCTCTCTCTCTCTCTCTCTCACTTCTCTCTCTCTCTCTCTCACTTCTTTCTCTCTCTCTCTTACTGTCTCTCTCATCTCATCTCTCTCTTACTGTCTCTCTCATCTCATCTCTCTCTTACTGTCTCTCTCATCTCATCTCTCTCTTATCTCTTTATCTCCCCATCTCCCCCCTCTCTCTCTTTCTCATATCTTGCTCTCTCCCTCTCATTTCTCTCTCTCTCTCTCTCTCTCTCTTTTCTTTCTCTCTCTGTACACATCTATATCTACTTTTGTAAACCACTTTCAAACCCTTGAAGATTAAATGAACAGCCATCAATCACCAATAACCCCTACAAACAATTCACACCAAAGATGTACATGAATTCCAAAAACGTACAAATTTATTATACTTCGGATTCAACATCATGCAAGAATCTACATATAGTTACATTGTTTGACTTTTTATGTTTCTCTATTTACACAGTATAACAATCAAAATTTGCCCTACCTTCAGGCGCACGTATGGTGTACAAAGGTACAATTTGTAAATAGATATATATCAAATATTGTTAATTTTTTCACAATAACTCTGTTGTAAGTATACAAATTATGCTACATGATCAAGAACGATATTCACACATTAATAGACCTATACATGCACATCAAAGTAGATAGGATAATTTGAAAGGCAAAACATTGACATTCTATAAATGAAAATTCCCCAATTAGACATCTTTTTGCATGAAAATTGAAATCATCACTTTTCATCTTTTATTACAAAAATTACAAAATATCTTAAATCCCAAATATATCTCAAAAGGACTGGGTATACTCCATATTTATGTATAGCCAGACAAATTTTACTTGGCATCTGATAATTACAATGTGAATGGGTAGACAACATTTGTAAGTATTGCAAATAATTTCCTTGACTAGAATAAATGCATTCTCTTTAGAACACTTTGATAGGCATACATACCGTTTATTGCAGATCCTACCTCGAGCACAGGAACTTACTTCTAAGGTCAAACGAATAAATAAACGTAAATCAGTGAAGCAATCGAGGTCCCTTTCTTTTATAGAAATCACCCACACACAATGTGTTTGAAACTTCGAAAACATATAATCCTTAAACTCAAAATTGCCAGCAGTCTTGAGGTAAGGAGATAGAATGCCAGAAGAAACTTAAAACAGGTTGTACATCCGTTCAGATAACCCCTCTGTCTTTGACAGAAACACTGTTCTACATGTATGTAAAGGTATATATGAAAGTATGGTTGCCTTGTGAATGATATAAATTTACTTTTGAAAACAGGTTTCTCAAGTCTATTTGTTTCTTTAAACGAGTAAAAAGAAACAGCAAGAAGAATAATTAAATGAACAAGAAGCACAGTACGCCTGAAAAATACGATTTGACAAACTATTCACATGAACGTTCCTCCTTTTTTCTTCTTATTAACCCAACAAGGACAGGATTTGTAATGTGCTATATTGCTCAGCTTTTCTTTTTGAAGTTGGCAACATTGCTCTAATTATCTGATTTTGCGACACTTTTCTAATAAAAAGTTATGCACAGGATCTCCAAGGAAAATACATGAATAAAAGGTATGTTGAAAGGGATGAGAAATGCAAATATGTATGTGAGAAAAATCATTTTATCTCTTTTCAAAATGTTGCCACTTTTAATGATTTTAATGCTTAGCTTCCTTTTAAAATTCCTGACATCTAATGAGAAATGGGGATACCCTTAAAATGGACCCAGGTTGGAGAAATTTTCACTCCTTCTTCGCATACATCTCATATATTTTTAGGACTCCGAATAGAATGTTAATGAACGTAAACATGAAAAGTGGAATTTAGACCTTGATGGGTTATCAGAGCTCACCGACGAGGTAACCACTCTACATCTATCTACTATCTGGAATGTCGTGTATGTCTTGTGCAAATGTCTCTCACATTCTGTGATTCTAAATACAGCTTAATTTAAAAAAAAAGGAGAAAGTGAAAAAAAAGAAAAAAAGCTTGAGGGTGCACAGAATTAGTCTTTTGAAATTACAGGATGTGGTCTTACATGTAATATTTTAGTATATTAAGCATTAAAACTTAATTTATATTGCTAATAGAGACACATTTTATTGAAGATATACAGAGTCACATGATACACTGCAGATGAGTACGCACTTGCAATAAATATCAGGAATTTCTTTCCTGTAGTTTTTTCAGTGTGACCATAATATCACAGCAAATATACAAATAAATACTCTCATTAAATTTGGAGAAATTTGATTATTGGAATTTGGATGCCGGTAAGTTTTGCTCTTTTATGTGAACATGGTGCAAATAGAAAATGTTAGACCTACGTATGTATGCAAGAATTTGAACAAAATAAGGCAGATTTTCAGTTTTATGAAAGACTTGATTCAGGTAAGATCATTATCAGCGGAAAATGTGTGACACGATACTACCCAACTGTGGTATCGATAGAAAGCATAGATTTTGTTTTATGATATAAATATTGTCATGCAATATGTGAACAGATCTTGTAATGGAACAACACAGTACCATATGAGAACAGACTGCAAATGATACCACAGTTTTAAGCAAGCTTAAAGGTTATTGCTTGGAGAAAGTATACGAAGGACTGGAACACAATGGCAAATCGTTACGCCTTGTCACAGCGAATCCACTGATATTTCAACAGAGAGAATTAATAGAATTATTACTATTCCACAGTCCCAGTACATGTGTTTAGATGTAGGTGTCTGGTACATAAAGACAAGACATCAGCCCAAGTTTTCAGTATGATGTGGAAGACTAATATTTTGATATATCAACCGTTGGCCCCGGAAATGATATACATCTAATAAAAGTATACCCATTTCCATCAAGTTTATTACTGTACTTATGCAGCACTGTACCTCACAATTTTGATTATGATGAATGTTCTATGTAATCCGGTTGAAATTGAAATATTTGGGTGAAGAAGGCAACATATTTCTTCATTTCTTATACATTTGGAAGCATTGAGAATTTCAAGGTGTGTGTATCTGTGTGTTTATAAAACAAAAGAGTATTTAAAGTGCATTTACAAGACTAGCTTAGAAAATGGAAAATAAGAATTATTTGCATGATATTAACTTTGAAAGACTTTACTTAAATAGATATACATGTAGATAACAAACAAAGGCAATATTCCCATTTCAAATATTAAAGACCTCAGCCTGACCGAATTTTGAAATATACCCTTTATTCATCCACGGGAGCTATATATTTTCTGAACAAATTGAAACCAACTTCATGAGATTCCATTTTCCTGTGGAATGAGTAACAGCGTCCCGAATGTTGAGCCCCGGTGGTTTTTCTGACGAGGGCCCCGTCTCTGAGGAACGCTACTTTGCGGGGGGTGAAAATTTGATGACGACATAACGTGTAGACGCACTCGGAGCTGTATACATGACATGTCGTCACACGTCTAGCGACCCCCTGCAGTTTCCTCTGTTGTTACGGGGGCGGACCAAAAAAAATTATCTTTTTTATTTTTTATGGATAACGGAGACGAAAATTTATGAATACCCAGGGTAATTATATTCTTTGTTTACTAAGCTTTACGTCAATATATGGTTGTTTTGGGTCAGGCTGAGGTCTTTAATGATATGCTCAACATACTGCAAATCAGAAAAACAAATCAATTTCTCCTCTTCTAACAATGTAATTAACAAAAGACATGATTTTTGTGTCCACACATAATATATAATCCAATTTCAGGAATAGAAAATGATTACTTCAAAATTTCAGCATAATGTCATCGATACAGGCCCGGTACAGTCGCACTGAGAGAGATTCGCCGCTACCAGAAGAGCACCGAGCTTCTAATCCGAAAGTTCACAAAAAAAATCATCTATTCAGTTGTTTTTGTTCCTACTATATTTAAATTGATCATCAAGTATGATCACTGAAATGGATTATCCTATTCATACTATGACATAGAGTCTGTTTAGAGCCAGAAGGGTGTTTACTCAGTAAAAAATGATGGGACTTAACGACCTTCTGGCTCTAAAATGATGTTAAAAGATCATTTATCTATCTTTCTATCCTCTTCTCATCTCTACTTCTTTAATCCTTAGCAGAAAGCATACTATCTCCTATCATTGCATTCATGAACATAAATACCTACCAACACAAGGAACCCGATATACAGAAATGCAGCACCTCTTGATACAAATCATACTGGTATCGCTAGAATGTTTTTTTATGACACACCCTGTATGTTTCATGAAGCTTTCATTTAATGGGGAATTAAGAATGAAGTTCTTAAAGTCATTGTCCATAAACTTGAGACAAAATGTCACTATTACTCTTTTAGGTTGCATAATAGGCACAGATGAATAAATTATTTATTACTAATATACCTGTAGATACAGGATATATAATGGAAATAAAACCAATTGATCTCGGAGTCTTCCTTATCAATGCAATTGTCTGTTAAGGTGTTAACTTCCAGGTCTACATACATGTAGCAGTGTATAAAAATACTTTTTTTGTGTATGGGAGCTATTTTGGAGCTGATACAGAACTAGCTAGATTTTGCAGCAGTGATTTTCATGTATTTCATTGTTAATTTTTTTTTTACCAGGGGGGTGTTTCATCAAGTGTCTTGTCGGTGATTTTTACCGACAAATTTGCTCTCAGCCAATCAGATGCAAGGATTTCAGTAGCTTATAACAGTAATTGCAACTTGTAATTAATGACAAGTTTTATGAAACGGCCCAGAACTCAGAGAGGCCCAGAGAGTTAAATCCCTTCTAGCTCTCTGCAGGTGGAAATATCAAGAAATTCTCTCCTTAAATCGATCTTGGGACCTTTTGGCGACTAAGCTTCTCAGATGTGCCCAAGATCTAGTCAACTGTTTCATTTCTAACGCTTTCTGGATAATCAGAAAACCAAATGTCACTTTAGTGCAGCTATTGCCTTCACTTAGTTGAAGCAAAAAGTCTTCAACTCTATATCAATCTCCGATGCTATTTGATAATGGCAGCATATGAACACAATCTCCACGTAGTGGTACCAGCCATGAAGTCTTACAGAGCTACATGTAGGTGGAACATCTCAGAACCAATGAAAGTCACTTTCTTGAAACCTGGCGATCCTGAAACCAATCTTGGTGACGCATCTGCGCAATCCTCTTCTCACAGTGCCTTCACAGTACTACAACTCTCGTCTTGCCTTTATTTCATCTCGTCTGGCAAAGTACGGCTTCCTCACGACTTATAATCCGACCTGGAGTTCAAAGGTCGTACGTGAAGCATCAAGGCATCATTGTCCATCATGAGGTCGTAGACATCGTCCAGTTTCTTCTTCTTAATGTCCTGGCCATTGATTTCTAGGATTTCGTCCCCGACTTGAAGTAGACCGGCCAGGATCTTGGCTGGGTGACCGTCACCAAGTCGGGTTACAAATATACCTGCAGCAAAATAGAAAGCAACAAAGCATGTCGTAAGGTTTCCCTGGTGAAATAAAACAATTTCTTTGAGGAAGCACAAATTTTGGAGTTACTACACGGAAGCGCCGTGGTATATTGGTGAAGGATCTTGGCTCTCATACAAGAGGTCTGGGGTTCGATCCTCGCTGGGTGCTTACATCCTTAGACAAGACGTTTTACCCACATTTGTCCCTCTTGTCCCAGGTGTAAATGGGTACCTGGCAATACGGGGGTGATAATAATTGCAGGGCCTGCAGGAAGAGCAGTATTGATACCGATGAGGCTACTACCCTGGGTAAATTGGACGATACTATTAGGTATCATATTACTCTGCCTCACTTGTTGAATAACTCTTTCTTGCAACGGTGAAACCTGTATATAAAGACCGCTCAAGGGAGACAAGAAAAGTGGTCTTTATGAGCAGGTGGTCTTTATGTACAGGTTACTTTAATACACGTTTCATTGAGAAACACTTTTCAAGGGTAACAAAAATTGTGGTCTTTATAGACAGGTGGTCTTTCTATACAGGTGGTCTCTAAAGCAGGTTTGACTGTACTTTTAAAATCTGACTTATTCTAGGGAGCGTTTCAACAAGTGTCTTGTCAGTGATTTTTACCAACAAATTTGCTCCCAGCCAATCAGATACAAGGATTTCAGTAGCTTATAACAGTTATTGCAACTTGTCATTGATTATGACAAGTTTTATGAAACAGGGCCTAGAATCATCAAGCTTCAAATCAAGAAAGCAACAGTGACCTTGATTTGAATTCATTCGTTAAAATGTCTTACAAAGACCATATTTAGAATAAAAATTTCAAGAATACCGGTACATGTCCCCACTATATATCAATACTGATAAGGAAGTATAAATTTACATTAAGATTGTGTCAGCTATGTAGTGTATGTCTTTTGCAACAACAACAACAACAACAACCAGATAGCATCAATAAATGCTTTAATGAATTTGGCACAAAGGAAACTCGGCTACAAAAAAAGAAAGAAAAAAAAAAAGAGTCCAGATCTACAAATAGAAATGGATTTCGAGCCAACTTTTGAATCTTGGAATCGATGCCAAAACCAAGCTCACATTTCCTCAAGATCGGTATCAACAAAAGATGACTTCCTAACACCTGGAATATCAATCATGGGTTTATCTCAAACAATGAAATGGCAAAAAAGGAGTTAAAAGAAAAGAGAAAGAAGATAAAGAAGAGAAAAATATGAAGAGAAACAATGAGTAAGAAGTGATAGAGACAGAGAGAGAGAGATGGACAGGGAGCACGAAAGAGAGGGACAGGGGGGGGGGGGGAGGGGAGGGAGAGGGGGCCGGGGGGGGGGGGGGGGGGGGTCGACTGAAAGCAAATGAGAGGAGTTTCAAGACCTAGAATGCAAAAGCAGGAGAGAATATCAGAGAGGCAAAACAACAAGAAAGACAGAGAGAGACAGAGAATGAGGAAAATGAGAGAGAATGAGGAAAATGAGAGAGCAAGAGAGAGAGAGAGAGAGGGGGGGAGAGAGAGATAGAAAGAGAGAGAGAGAGGGGGGGGGGGGGGGATAGAAAGGAGAGGTAATGAAAGAAGGAACTACCGGTGCAGCACATGTATAACCACATGCAACACTCCTTTCATAGATGAGGAAACATGAATAATTTCCTCATGTTCACCGATATGTCATCACCCTCAACCTTAATCTAACTTCCCACCTCACCGTTTAAGACCAAAATTCTGGGGGCCCAAAAAAATCTCTATTTTAAAGGGAGTAAATACTGTTCCAAACTAAAAATCTGGGGGCTAAAGGACCCCTCTCCTTTAGAAGCTGGGAGTAAACACTATTTGAAACACACCTCATTTCACAATCACAACTGGGGGCCCAAATAATGTAAAACCAGAAATTTTTGCTTCAGTAAATTTTCAAAACTTACAAAACAAGTGCTGGTCATGCTGTAAACCAATCATTTTGCAGAACGAAACTGCCGTGAATATCCAGCACTTGTGAAATTCATGAAAATTTTGTGCACACTAATTTTTCATTTTATAACAGTAAAACTTCTCTTTTAAAGGTACATGTGGGGATTTAATGCTACAATTTCGGGTACAAAATACTTTAAAAGTAAGAAGTTTTCAAAACTAAAATCTGATAGTCAAAGAATTTTTTTTTTCTGAAAGGGAGGGAGAACTTTACATTTACAGTTTACTTTAGTAAACTGATAAACTCATATCACCAATTTTCCAGTATAAGATGTGTACAAGACTCCCATACAACAATTCATGTTTACGTTGAACCAACATATGATATTGTAGGGAGGTCTCTTTATCACAATTTTCAATGGCGTTTGTAAAGAGTGATGACAACTCAAGAAAAAAGGGGGAATACTGAGAATATTGATCGAGTCCTGATCTTTGCACCTTTTCTTTCTTGATTGACCAAAATGTGTGTATTTGTCTTTTTTTTTCTAGTACATAAAAGAGAACAAAGGAACATAGTGATTCATTCATCCATTGTAAGATGATCTTAAGGAACCCCCATGCAGTACTACTAGTACCTACAGTTACCTTTTAAAATTGAAATTACCAGTAATTTTATTCTTACGAGAAAAGTTTTGGAATAAAATCATTCAGACAAACGTGTATTTACAGTTGCATAAACTTCCTGCTATAACATATTTTCAAGTTTGAAAAAAAAAGGACAAATCTACATGCTGCTTTTTACATATGCAAGTAATTGATTATGTTGGTAAGAACATGAGAGTTCTGATTTAACATGTACTGATAGACAATTTACAGTTTATTTGACTGCAGCACCACAAAAGCAAAAATAGGATTGGAGGAGGCCAATCAGAGGGTCCTATCGCTTTAAAAGATCTATGCAATGGACTACGTAGTAAGGATAAAATGCCGTGCCAAAGATCGAGCACTATAGGGCATCGACTTGGTTTCAAACCTACATGTAGGACCTCCTACATAGATGTGTATAATTATACAAGACCACTCATCTGAAAACCATCTTAAGGGCTCCATAGAACAGGAGGTCTTGATTAGCATATGGCATCAATTCATTGTGTATTTAGACAGAAACTTGCTAGAAGATTCCATGGCCTAGCAGCACCCAGTGAACTTATAGAAAATATTGAAGGCAACTTAGGATTTGAGGCACACATTGTCACTTCTCATTAAAAAAAAAAAAGAGACCTATCATCAACTGATGAGTTTGCAAACAATTTCAAGTTGTTTCATAAATATTTGAGTGACCACAATGCTGAGGTTTTCAACAGATGTTGAGGTCAGTTCCATCCCTTTGTTTTGGTTGTAATGGACAGGGCATATGATATGCTTGAATGATAATAATTAACACCTGGTATTGCCCTCTCTGACGTTTGTACACTTAGGTCATTTTCATAAGACAATAACCCCACGGTACGGTCAAACCCACGGTACGGTCAAAGAAATAATTTCTCCTCATTCACAGGAATATTCCTAATCTTTGTTCCGACATGAAGATATCATTCCAATTATTACCAAAAGGTATATTATAGAGAAATCACTGCGTGAGACACAGTTACAATGACAAGCTTACTTTCAATCTTTTCATGCTCAATAGTCATTCCTTTAGACGTTCAACCAAAATAGTTTCACAGACATCCTTTATTTGTAGTATAGGACAGTCATTGTCAATTGGCTTGAATATGTGAATTGAGATTTTCTGTTTATATATCCAGAAATCAACATCATCGTTTTGATCCCCTGGTTGTTAAAGGAGAATTACGCTCAAAAATAAAGACGATAGTGTTCAAAGGTGTTATTTATTCCTACTTGTTAGACTATATGGCTTCGCGTCAAAATATACGAGATCGATACGAATCAAGATTTTCTGAGCAAAATTTATCATCTGCTAGCAATATGTATCGTCTGCTAGCAGCACATGGGGGCTGCCATTTTGTTTATGTGTACAAGAAGATTTTCTTAATCCAAATACTCAATTGCTTTTTTCAAAATTAAAAACCCATTTGAGATTAAAAATATAGAATAGATATGTCAATTTATTTTTAAACTGAAGATTTCCTTATATATTTCTGTTGAAAATCGATATTCGCTTAATAGAAATCTATTTTCTCAATACTGGACGTATGGGACGGAGCAAATTAATTCAAATTTTATGGATGCTTCTTCCCTGAGCATCTATAGCGGCAAACTATGCATTCACCTGCTTTCGGATAATGGACTTGAAAAGTCAGAATGCATGCTGCATATATTATGTTCTACTCTGTTTGGCAAACCCAAGAAAATAGATTTTTGTTAAGCAAAACCAGACAGTTTAAAAGTATCATTATAAAGATTTAATTTTTATAATACATGTAAACACCCACTTTATATTTTTTGTCACATATGGATTTTAGGTAATGAAGAAAATCAATTTAGGATTTGGATTCAAAATATCTTCCCGACTGGAACATTTCTCAATGTTTCATGTACAACTCCAAATCAGCAAGAAAATGGCAGCCCCCATGTAAATGAGTAGGAGACGATACCGGGTGTTGGAATATCTTTATTTATACCCTTTTCTGATATCTTATTAGAAAATGATTTAGGCCAATAAGTAGGAATATATTACACCTTCCAATATAAGTAAATTAGTAATCAGGGGTTAATTCTCCTTTAAGGCCATCTCTGTTACCTTCATGGGGTCTTTATGTACGGGTTTTACATGTACTTACCATTGCCTTTACTTGATGTACCCATGGCGATGTAAAACCCAAACGGTCCGTTTGGAGGCTTGACGAGTTCAATGACCTGTGTACCATCAGGTTTGATGGCGAGGAGACGACCGATCTTACGGCCATGGGTGGGTGACGTTACGTCGGTATCTACTGTCGTCCGTTGAGGTCTAGGGTGCCTCTCGTTGTCGGTTGTGGTCTCGAGGCCTAGTACACTGGCCGATCGCCTGAGAAACAGAATCATAAGTGGCAGTAAGATGTTAAGTTTTGCTGTGAATGGATTTCATCTTTACAAATCCTTTCAAATATTTCTCGAAGGCTATTTGAATGATATCTATTTATCAATGGAGTCAGTTTTGAAATTAGCTGTAAAAATGCAATAATGCTTGAAAGCCAGAAAGACACCAACATGGAGATAATGCCCTTCTGGCTTTTAACTCATTTTATTCTGCTGTTTATGAGTCCATATGGAAGAACCTCCCGTTTGAAGAATTGTGTTGTATATGGCCTTTATTTCTGTGAAAGTCTGTCGTTTGTCCCCTTCGTAACCTTTGAATCAAGACAATTCCTGGTAAACTCATCATTTAATATTTGTTTGTTCTGGAGGGAATAGAGTTGATAAAGCCACCATCCGCACACTGAAACATACTTGTGAAAATTTGAACAGCAAATCAAACCGGACACTGCACTGAACCAATATATTTTGTGTACCTTGCTCTGATATTAGGGCAGGGAGCAATTAAAAGAATACTGCAAAATATTTCACATTTTTCTTGCTGAAATACTCAGGAACATTTCCCAAACCTAGTGCATTTTAACGATGTAAAACATCTACAGGCATTTCCGAGTAAACAATAAGGATATACTCTATATTGTCCATAATTCTTCTGTTTGTATGTGTTTTGTAAAACTAATTTTTGATAAATTTCAGATGATAGTTACTCCCTTTTGCCTTTCACCTCTACCAGTGTCTATATATTGAGGATGCATGAACTATTATATAAAACTGTGCATAAAAGACAAACAAGCAAATGATGGTACAGCCCCAGTGGGACAATGCATAAAATTAAAATACAATCCAACCTTCAAACCAAGTTAAAGGAAAGTAAATAAATCAGAGAAACAGTTTGGTGGAAGATTGAACGGAACCGGATAATGAGAAGGCTAAGATTGTTTAAATGTTGTAATCAATTTAAATATGAGAATTTTAAATTGGCAAGTGAGTAATGTCAATGTGATCTAGTGTTGGATAGCTTAATGATAATTTTTTCTGAATTTATGACTAAGTAGGATCTTTTTGTTTTATGACGTCAGTAATATGCTTGAATACAGCTCCAAGGGCAATTGATTTGGAGAGAACTTGAAGTTAAATTATGACGAAGTCAAAAGACTAATTCACCAATTTGAGGATCACATACATTTAATGATCTCAACTTTCAAACATTCTTATCATTTGTCCTATCTGTTCAAACTTTATTAATTTTTTATTTTCTTTTGTATATATTATGCAATTGCACACAATAGCCATTTCAGGTATCAACATATAATTGTTGACAGCTGGGCAAGCCAGCAGTCCCCACAATGAGAGTCCTCGACAGGCCAATCAAATTGGTTTGCTGCTGCTCAGATAATGATATATATGCCTTTACTAAGCTGTCTCTTTTATTTTTCTGTTTTCACCTAATTCAACTTATATGAAAATGTTGGACTGCCCTTTAACTTTCAAACCTAAAACCCACCCACTCACAGTTTTAGAAAAACAGCAACACTGCCGAGGAAATATTACCTTTTCTTCAAAGGAGGTATTTTAAAACTTTCAAAATAAACAAAATGAGATTTCCTAAATGTTGATTTTCATGCTTAAAACAAAAATATCCCAAGCTCTTAAAAAAAATTCCAGGGTTACTATTTTTTAAAGCTTTCAAAAGCTAATTGCTATCTCCTATGTACATGCACAAGGTCTTTTTTTGCTGAATATATCTATGTGCTGTGGTACAAATTACTGCCAATAAAATAGTAAGTACATGTACTATAATATTTAGAAAAGAGGATTCAATCACCTCTGGCAAGCATTAAAAAGATAAAATTATAGAAAGGACACTTTATGCCTGACCTTACTAAAATAACGCTTCCTTATTCCCAGCTCCCCTTCCCAAACTAGGGAGAACCCAAACAACCTCTGGTGAATCACTGATGCACAGTGATAAAAGTATTTCAGAATTCATCCCTGTCCCTCTTTTAACATTGAAAGAACCTTGGACAGGGAGAATTTCTGGAAAACTTGGCACGCCACAGCCTGAGACTCACCAAAGACTCATCAGAGGCAGTATGGGGTGAATTCTGATGATTGATAATTACCAGGGGCAAAAGTACAAAGTCAGGTTATCCCGAAGTTTGTAGATTTTGAAATACAAAAGATGGCCAATAGTGTATCCTTTCAGAGTGGTATAAAAGAATCCGATAACATAATTTGGGACTACCATGGGCAATACTTTTAAGAATAAATTGAAGATAAAGATAAGATTTAGTAGCTGACATTTCCATGGACCATTATGATTATTAAGTAATCCATGCACTCATTTATTGAAGAAAGATAATTACATGACGAAATAATTAAAGTCATACCCTGTATAATATGATATTATCTAGTTCTTAATTCAAACAAGAACTTTTGCTATAATTTTGTTATTGATCAGTCATTCTGCTTACTTGTTTTTTGACACTAACTTCTTCTGTTGACAGTAAAATTCAGCTTATTGGTCACAGAATACTTGCTTTTACCGACTAATTAGTCACTTGGAAGATCTTAACTAATCACTGTAATATGCAGCTTAATGGCTTTATGCTTACTTAATATTAATCCAAGAACATAACCTTGAATCTTACCTTTTTGTGAATACTCCATCTGTTTCACTGTCTTTGTCTTTTTTCTTTAGTAAACCAGTAAGGGACCTCAAAGATGGGGATTTCTTGAGCTGAAAAGGGGGAGAAATTAAACCACATACATGTACATTACATGCAAATATAAAGGTACCTGTAAGCAAATAGTTTCAAAAACTTAAATGTGTTGCACACCGTAATTATCCTCATTTCTCAATCTTGACGACCCACACGCTTGTCAAAGGTGTGAGTGATACAGCAATGAATATTGTATGCAGAAGATATTCAGACAAAGATGGCAATATCTTCACTCTTAACATATGCTTCATCCTCAATCCTCAATATAGAATTCAGATATCACACTTCAAGAAATCAGCCTCTAGTCTATTCAACATCAAACTCATGTAAAGTATACTACGTGTAAGACATACACCATTCTCTCTTTAAATCAACCACCTGATTAAGAAAGACAAAAATTAATCAAGCATGCTTAATATCTACACACAAACCTCATTTCCATCAAAATACAAATGCGGTGCAGCAAAACTTTGCGCCCTTCTTCTCTTCTTGTAAGACATGATGCCAGGAACGGCCACATTTCTTATCCCGCCAAAAAAAAAATTCACCCAAATTTAACGGCCATGACGAGAATACATGCTAAAAGAACTGTGGTCTTTTAATCTCAACCGTTCAATACAAACAGTCCTATATGTGTGACCCCGCATGTATAAAGCACAAGGAAATGGTTCTCTTTGTAGAAGCTCTTTGATTAAAGTGAAGACGATGTAGGGTCCAGAATAAGTGCTGTCTTCAAGAAATGCTCACACCTTTTTTGTACCAAATGCCACGTGTTCCAAGCACCACATACATGTACAACAACATATACTCTTCCAGTGCTTGCTACATTTTAAACTCGACTGTAACAAGCTATACCTGAGGATCATAAGTCAACACTTACGATTTATTTGCTAAATCGGAAATAATGGACTTTCACCCAATATCAATATAGTATTCTCACACCCATTTTTTATTGAAGGCTAAAATTTATTGGCAAACTTTTCATAAAATACTTTATTTTTAAGATTATTTCTATTTATACTGGATAAAATATGACAGAGTCAAAGGTCGTTTATTAGCCAAACATGAAGTGTAACTGGTTTCCTTATCTCCAAAATGCAATGTGTAGTCCTTATCTTCATTTTTAGATAAGCTAAGATTATTAAAAAATTAATCAGATGGGCTGACATATGGAGGAGAGTCCACAATAAACATGATTAGATGCACACTTATTGCTTTTATTGTATTTAAATTGTTCATGATAATATATTATGATAATTCATATACTATTATAATTATTATAATTATGCTATTATTCTACACATGCTTTAGGTAAATGGTCATAATATGTCATTGATATTGCCAAAGAAAATCATAAATAATAAAATAATAATAATAATAATATATTACATCTATATAGCACAATATGTGAATATTTCAATGTGCTTTACAATTTTATTTATTATTATCCCTGGTCACTGGATTTCAAGCCCACACACAAGCCCACCAAGCATCATCACATTATAGACAAACATGTATCATTCACAAATTACTCCATTCAGTCATTTCTTAGTTCATTCGTTTTTTCGTTCGTTCGTTCGTTCATTCATTCATTCTTCCTCTTTCAATTACTCTAAATACCCAATGTGGACTCTGTTAAGGCTTTATGGAACTATTTTAAAAATGGTATGCACATCATGAAAATATCAATATGGAATATAATACATGGGAGGTGCAAATAAAACAGTGTTTTACATTAAAAGAAAAAATTCTTTGGATTCTTCTACAAGTTTGACAGACCGGACAAGCCCTATCATTGTCAATCATGTCCTGAATCACATGGTCCCATGTCATAAAGCTTGTTAATCAGTAACAACTGCCATGTTTCTATGACAAGATGCAAGGATTTCAGTAGCTTATAACAGTTATTGCAACTTGTTATTGATAACAAGTTTTATGAAACAGGGCCCAGATTGGTGTACTTTAAGAATAAATATAAATTGAATGGACAAACTTTTTCTTCAAATCTCCCATCTTGACAAAGCCCATGCAAAACTTTCTGCTAAACTTCCTAATGGGATCAAGTTTTAATTTTTTTATAATCATACTCCAAAAATATCATTCATTTCTCAGGTCTATAAAAGCCAGCCTTGCCCAGATTTTGGACAAGATAATTTTAATTTGGCATTAATTCCCTGCATTAGTCAAAGTTAGATTAGTGACTCAATATTAACTTGGCACCGAGATCTACACGAAGATGACGGAAAAGTAAACGTCAAAAGTGCAGCGGGGAAACTAAAATAAATCATTAATGAGAAGCCCAAAGTTTGCTGTGCCAGCCAAGCAGAGGGATGGATGAAATTATCAAAGATCATAATCAGAGTTAAAGATTAAAGGATTATCTTTTCACACCTCAATACTATATTTTCTTTCATTATTTTTTTCATATGATATAAAGTGAGCATAAATGTTTACATATACTGCTCCACTATTCAAGTGATTATAATACTTGATCTTTTAATATGATTCCTAATTCATCTTGCATTTACATGTAAATCTGTCTAGCTCTGTCCATCACTATCACGCTATATTTATCTATCCATCCATCTATCTATATATCTATCTCTATGTATCTACTATCTACCTACCTTCCTACCTATATGTATCTATCCATCATTTTCAAGAAGTTTATCTATATCTATTTATCTATTTATTTATCTATCTATCTTCTATCTATTTATTAATACGATAGAAAGAATCAGAATAAATATTTGAAGATAGAAAAATTCACTATTACCAGTTTCTTTATTTTTATTCACTGTTACCTTTTTTTTAATTTTTAATCTTCTTCATTGTACATATATATATATATATATTTGTCTATTATTTAAGAGGTTTATCTATATCTATTTATCTATTCATCTATTTATTTATCTATCAATTTATATGTACCTATCCATCCATATATATATGTCTATCATTTTCAACAGGTTTATCTATATCTATATCTATATCTATTTAGCTATTTATCTATCTCTCTCTCCATGTAAATGTTTATCATTTTCAATCATTCTTTCTTTCTATCAACTAAACCAATGGTGATTTCAATAAATGTGTGAATGTGTTTCAAGTCTGTTTCTTATTCATCACTCTTCTTTTGTTCCTCATGATCGTATCATTCTTTTATCATCACAGGTGGAACGGAAGGAAACAGCATGCACTATCTCATGCTTCTATTCTACCGCAGCTACGTGCTGACGCAAACAGTATTTTATGCAGGCTCTTAGCACAAGTGTCGTTCTAACGACACAGGTGTTGTAGGAGACACAACAAATGTCTGCGATTAGTTCTGTAAAGATTGATCTATTACACATATCCCCTCACAACGCCCCGCCCTTACCGCAAATTATGTACCTCTCTTTCTGACCCCAGTTATTCATTCGTTCAAGTCTGGAATACGTATTAACTTAGTAGACTTACACAATTATGACCATGTATGTTTTTGAATTCATACATGCACTAACCTAAAAGAACATCAAACCATTTCTTTACTACATCTACAGGGTACACTAAACTAAGAGTGCATTTATACTTTCTTTGCAATGGCATTATGAGCGTTTTGAAATGCTCATCTAAAACGAAAACCTCACTGCGCATGCTATGCGTTTACATATAAATCCCCAGAAACTGTGTTTTTGGAGAAATGCCAATTCAAAATGCACCTTTTGTAAGTTTTACATCGGTGACTACCGTATACGAAAATGACTGTGGGCACAACCGTGTTTTGAACTAAACGTATAACAAAACGCTCATTCTGGCCAGTAAAATGGGAGTACAAACGGACCCATAGAGGATTAAAGATCTGACAATGGCTGATAGTTGCTGATATGTTCAGGATATGAATAAAGGAGTATCCCATTCTGAATGACCAAAATATAAACTTCTTAAAAACAGCTTCACTTAAGAAACTGATGTCTTTTTTCAAATTCAGAAAAAAATGATTGATGATAACATGAATGAATAATCAAAATTAACCAAAAAAGAAAAAGTATGATTAGAAAACTGAATTATCAAAAGAAAGGTAACAAAAAATCTAATCTACTACTGCTTTTCATAAAATGGATATATATTTACATTATTCACAGTACCTCTTTCAGTTATAATGACTAAGTGGACTACATTCTCAACTCCCAGCAGACTTACAAAGGATTTGAGGTGCTTCATCTGTAAGCTACACAGTGAGTAACATGCTGAAATTAAATTATCCCAAGGTAAATTTAGCCATGAAAAGCATGGGAAATTCACACTAAATTGAGTTAAGCTACGTGACATTGATGTTGTCATCATTAATCAGCATTACCGGCAAGAATCCACGACTGACTTACATTTCTCCAGAAATTTTTTTTTCTCAGCATACTCACTTCTTCTTTTTTTCTTTTTGCATGATTCCTGTTTCATCATTATTTACATTTTCATTACACCTTTTCCAGTCAAAAACAAAGTTTATTGGTAAAGAAATGAGTTGTACACACATCTCATTTACATTGATTGAACTAATTTATGAAATAGTTGAATAAATGAAAGTAATGACAGGCAGTCAATTGAAACATGCTTTGACACTAGCTTTCTGAAGCAACATAGAATTTCTTAGGTTTTCTTTCATGGAAAAGGAATGATTTTTAATTATTTTTTGCAATGAACACAATGTTGATGGATACTAGTACCATAAATGAAGGTATTTTTTTTTAAATTTATAATTTTATTTTATTTTTTATTTATTTATTTATTTATTTATTTATTTTTTTTTTTTTTTGGGGGGGGGAGATTGTCTCTGAATACATCTTTGAGCCATCTTGCTTCAATTCCTTGTATATGAAATACACTCTCATAACCACCAATCAGAATCCAGGATTATTGATAGGTGTTTCCTAATTGGTTGTTTGAAGATTTTTTGATTGCATTTACACAATGATACTCCAAGTGTGGAAGAAGTCCTTTTTTTCTCACTCAATTTTCGCTTTGGATATTTCCATAAAAGAAAATTAGATATCCTTAGGGCTTTTCTTGAATATTTTTTCATTTCAGTTACAAGAACTCTATTAGAGCTTTACAGAATTAAAAGCTCAGAGCACCTGTATTATATTTGTAGATGGAGTGCTCAATTCAAATTTAATGATCTTATCACAAAAATGAAATAATGAAATATACTAAATACCTTTGGTTTTTCCAGGGAGTAGCTTTCTTTATTTGACGATGAGAGTTTATCCAAGCTGAGAGCCCGCCGAAGCTTCTTTTTCGTCTTCTCGACCTTCTCTGATATCGACGTCCTGGACAGAATGGAAAGCTGTGACCCGGAGAGTTTCTTGTAGCTGTCATAGTCACTGAGGATAAAGACAGAGAAGAGAAAAAACATTTTAATTAAGTATACATACTGGGAATTTGAGAGTAATTTTGAGGTGTGATGTTGCTGATAATGGAATTGAATTCCCAAGAAACTAACTAACATCATTCTTTGTTGTTTATCTTGCAGTAAAACGGGTTGTTTGGGGCAGCAAGATATATCGAGAAAATGGAACAACAAAAACTTGCTGAAAATCACATACACTAAAAAGAACCAATGGGACTAAGCGTTCAATTCTTCAGCTTGATTTCTTCATCGTTCCTTGTGCGTCGATCCTTGTAATGTTTCAGTTATTAAACATCCTCTATCTACTACATGTATTTCAAGGTTTAGTCATGAAATTCAGAGTAAAATTTGTTGGATTCTACCCTTTCTCAGAGAATCTAATTTTCCATCATTACATTATGTTAGGACTGCTAGTCAATAGAAAAATACTTTATTTCTGCATTTTCAAAAATTAACTGAAGTCAGCATGAACACCAGAAAGTTCAATGATTTATATTTGTTGTGCTAGGATGGTCTGACGTCAATAGGAAATGCATGAAATGAGATTTTTGCTCCTAGGAAATTAACAGTACCGTGCACAATGGGCAAATTTTAATTTAAAACCAAGAAGCACCTTGTTAAAACATTTTAAAACAGTTTTCTGTACTCTATAATTTTTATCAGTAGGTTATTTGTTATTTTAGAAGGTACCCTTCCTCATACCCCTTTTGTCAGTTTCCTATTAACATCCTATTGTTTTCAGTTGACCTTCTGCTACTTCATGTAGGGGATGTTTTTGCTTCATGGGGATTATTGATTTTAATTGCTTTTGTCAACTTCAACTGGCCTATAGCTTCTTCTATTGTCTCTCTCTCTTCTTCTATATTAATCTTTCTGTAGTCTTCATTCACTTGTATAACAACAAAAAATTTCAATAAAGGCATCTCAGTTGTGCATCTACTATACCTCGATGGTGAAATGAATTACTAACATAAAGTGATGTTTAACTCCAATTAATTCATTCTCCATAGGAACAAAAAGGTCATAGTACTAGTATTTCTTTCCTCTGTTCCTCGATCCCCCCACTCTCTACCCCCCCCCCCCCTCTCTCCCTCTCTCTCTCTCTCTCTCTGCCTGTCTGGTTATTTTTCTATAAAGCCCGGCGCACACTGCACAATCTGACTACGATGCGATTTTGGGAAAAGTTGTTATTACATTTGATATGAACCTTCAAACATGTAAAATCTTCATGATCAAAGTTCCGAATAGTAGTATGAATACTAAAATCGAAATTCCAGGCTACTGCGAGCCCCCGTGTAGGAATAAAAGCGAATTCAATTCCAAATCGTAGTGACGTCATACCAATATTGCGATCGACTAAGATTTGAAGCCGATTTGGCCTTTACTCTAACCTGAAGAATTGCAGTTAACCAAAATTTCGATATTAGTATTCGTATCATTATTCCGAACTTCAAATGAGATAATATCACTTTTTAAAACTTTCACATTTAATGCAAAATCCAATTTTTTTGAAAATCGGGTCGCAGTCGGATCATATAGTGTGCGCCGGGCTTAACAATATTCGCTCCATCCCTGAACTTTAAATTAAGTGATATTCAATCCTCATCATCAAGAATCAAAGAAGATTATTCAGATCCAAAGGACTCAATTAAAGTACAAATGACCCTTATTAAAGGTCGCAGGAAGATCACCTTCACCTCTGACTCAAGATTTTCCTAGCTCAGAGACAAGGGAAATACGATACAACTCATCTATTAATTGACGTTGGTATCTAAGTCTTGATTCTCTGATGATAAGCACTTAACAAAGGTCTAGAAGAAGGCATCCCGACAGTCTTTGCTCCACATGACGTGGACAGGAAATGAAAGATATGTTTGCGGAGACTTAAAGTCCGTCGTCGGTTACGATTCAACAACAAACTTGCTGTGATATTCCTTGTGTTTTTCACCTTGAAGGAGTCTTGTAGAAAAGAAAAGTGCATTAGCTTCTCTAAGCCACTGAGGCTGATCAAGAACTATAATTTTACATTAACTGCCCTCATTGGTTTATAGCAATGTGTGAATTACTCCATGTACCATACCGGTAGATTTACTTTCACACTGTTGTTGTTCCATTTTCGTGTTTTTTTGTGTACTTGCAAGTTTTTCCTCTCCATTGCGCCTTGAGCACATCGTGTGGAGTTGGCACATTACACATTCTCTATATTATTATTATTATGAACATGTCTTTGTGTCATTTACCCGGTTTATGTACATGTACCTCAATTTTTTATTCATGTTAATAGATATGAATAACTGATTTATTTTTCTTTTTCAGAAAGGGGGGGGGGGGGTGATCTTTCTACAATTCTAATGATATCTAAATATCGCCACTTCAACCCCAATATTGGAAAAATTACAAATATTCATTCACGACATGAATTTCTGTGAGAAATGTTTCCTTGAAGATAAAGTTGAGTTCTGGTCATGAGATTGAATTGTGAAAGAAACTTTCTCAAAGCAATTGGGAAAGGTTGATTTTATATATATATATAGCACATAAGAATTGGTGTATGCTGTAAGGTCTTGGAATCACCAAAATGATAAGAAATTGTCTCAACCCTGCCGAGAGTCACATGCACTGCACACAGAAATGTGTATATGGGACTACACACAAACGTTCGGCCCGAACATTTCAGCTGTTTCTTGTCATATTTTGAATGTAAGGGCATTTGAAGGGCAATCCTTTTCAGGGGACATTTCTACTATGATAATCTTCCAAGTTCACATATAAGGAATGAGAAAGCTCACAAATTATATTTTACCTTTCTCAGAACTCAACCTTCCCTATAAAGATGAAACATTGAGTTGCCAGAGTGACAGTGCTAAATCAAGTCAAGCCTCACAGCTTTAACTGAACATATGTGATGATAATCTGTGAAATCAATTTCTGAAACTTAAGTTGCAAACTCACTTTACATATCACTCTACACTTTAAGCCACGATATAAAAGTTCACATTTACATGTACAAAAGTTTAAAAGAGCAAAAGAAAAAAGTGAGTTTAATGCAGAATCCTCTATAACAGAACAGAACGAAGACTAGTTTTTCTTTCCAGCTTTCATCAGGTCCAACGTTCTGATATTACTATACAAATGAGCAACAACTATCATACCAACAGAAAAAAAAAACTATAATAAACTACAAATGTACATGCATGTATACCTTATGATACTTTTATAATAATACTCTTAATTTACTTTCTTTTGCATTGCATGTTAATATCAATGTTATATTTATACTGTTATATAATTTCATGTTTACATTTTGATCTGTATATTTTTATGATCGTGAATAAAACCAAACCAAACAAACCAATACCTAAAACTAAATTGAGTGCTCGACAAGCACTGCTATTGGCAATTATATTTACAGAAGTTCTGTCAATAAAAATGAAAAATTCAGCTGATTTTCATATAGGCCTTCATATATGATCTGTTGAGAGCGAGAAGGGTGTAAGACACTAAACTTTACGTAATGCCCTTCTGGCTCTCAGCACATGATATATTAACAATAAAGGGCCATTCTCAGTCACGTGTGTGACCAAAATCCTGAAAAAAATACTTCATTTAAACCTAATTTTCCAGTATTTGAATTGTAGTGGAAGTCTCTCATTTTGGAAATTTGAATATCAATCTTACTCCCGACAGGTTGAGAGCAATTATTTTAAATGAGAGTACATCATTTTCTTTCAGAGGTCAACATTAGGTTGGTCACATGAGTGACCTTGCACGAAAAAGGGTCTTACTTGTTGGTATTCAAACCTACTTTTCTAGTATTTCCCTTGGAGTGCAAGTTTCTACTTTTCATTGCTGTATGGTGGGATTGCTCTGAACAGTTTGAAAGCAATTTCCCATAAATTAGTGCACATTTTTGTCTTTTAGAGGAGAAAATTGGGATGGTCACGTGTGTGAACACTCAAAAATAGGGCTTTTTTAAATGTCTCTGTAAACACATTATGGTTGGGGAAACTACCTTTTCTTGTCATAGAAAAGGAAATATTTTTCATGCAATAAACTGGTAATATAAAAAAAATCAATAAAATGTAATCAGATTTTCCGACAAAGAGGCAAAATTAGATGGTCACGTGTGTGACCGATAGTTTCACTTTACAAAAAATGGCCCTAAAGTGGTTGGCCCAGATGTGAAACAAGGGATTTTAAAATTGATTCCACCCACAGATATAATAATAATAATAATAATTATAATAAAAATAGAATGTATTTTTATAGCGCACTTCACCACATTGCAGTCCCCATGCACTTTAAAGAAAAAAGAACAAGAAAGGAATACTAGAAGGATCAAAGGAAAATAGCATGATCATAAAAAATTCAATTTTGAAACTGATTCTAATATCTAGATATATATAAACTCTCAGTGTACATGTATATGTCACAAAAACATCCAAATTAAAAACTGTAATCAAGAATTTCACAATATACCCGTTGCCCATGGGATTTGAGCAGTTATCCTGTATTAAGCCGAGGAGAATTTGAGAGTGCAGTAGTCAGTGAGTTAAAGTATTAAATATCGTGCAAGCTTTGCGATTGTTCTGAAATTACGGCGTCTGGGTTGCGTCCGGGTTCATTGAGTATAATATAGTTGATTTCGAGTAATTTGTTATATACCTGCGTGATAACCTGATGAGTGCAGGTCGAAAAGCTTCGTTATCATGTCTCTTTTTCGTGCCATATTGAAATATGGTAATATAAATACAGTCAAACCTGCTTTAGCAATCACCTGTATAGAAAGACCACCTGTCTATAAAGACCATAATTTTTGTTTCCCTTTGAAAAGTGTTTCTCATTGAAACATGTATTAAAGGAACCTGTACATAAAGACCACCTGCTCATAAAGACCGCTTTTCTTGTCTCCCTTGCGTGGTCTTTATAGACAGGTTTCACTGTATTACCATACCCTTCTTCCACCCAGCATTGCCAGCAGGAGAAACTCTTCTCAAAATGAACGCTCAGCCTGTACTTGTAAAAAATCCTTCGTAAAATTTCCATGGTTTGGTGCTAGCTGCGATGTGCCACAACAAAAGCACAATCCTTTACTGGAGTTGCAACAAAAATCTTCAACCAAATGTGCTCCAAACTGTTTTTGCCATCACAGTGTTAACTTGACAGAGAAATAACCAGAATACTGTTCACATCAACTTGTTTTTATGCTCTAAATTATGGGTGGAGGTCTCCGATACGAAGTATATAATTCTTTCCTCCAAATTCTAGAATTAAAAAATGAATCCACGATCTCAAGAAAGAGACTTTCCTAGCTCAAACTAATCACCATTGCTGGTCGTAAAGTTAGTGAACATCACCGAATATCATATTGATGCTGTTTGGAGCAGGTCTAATGCTGCCAATATGGAGCAAGGAAACTTTCAAAAGATGACAGTTTTTAAAAGAGAAAATTGATGTATCTCCAGAAATTTTCCAAATTTAGCTCAAATCATGATGAGAAATCTCGATCTAGCCAGGTTTAGTCAGATGCGATGTTTTTCCGAAGTCTCTCTAGATCTCATGCTAACTCTCCCTCCAACCTTCTATCTCTCTCTCTCTCTCTTTCTTACCCTCTTTTCCCACACTGCCCGGCTCCCTCCCCCTCTCTCTTGTTCACTCTCTCTCTCTCTCTCTCTCTCTCTCCTCTTCCTCTCTCTTCCTCCACTTTCCTCTCCAAGCTTATGTCATAAGGCTAATATGACAAGGCCAGTTGGCTTTATTCCAAAATCAGAAGAAATCAGAAGAAATGAGATAGAAAAAAAATGAGAAATTTGTATTTTGGGCAGCAGCAAGGGCAAATGAAGATCCTCAAATATCGATGCATGTTTGGCTTAACAAAGAAATATAAAAGACTATGAAACATTATCTTCAACATTCATGACCAGAATATTGCTCATACTTTTTGTTTAAAAGTGCAATATGACTCAAATTAAGGTAGGCACAATTGTTCTTGCATCTCACCTTTATCCGTGGATACTGAAACTTCTCACAACTGGGAATAATTTGCTCCATAATAATATTTGCTAATGCTTGATATTAAATCTCCTTTAAAGATGCTTTTGTTTTCCCAAAAGTGGAAGATAAAAAATGATTTTATCAAAGCCAAATAAAAAACAAAAAGGACGAATGATTTAACAATCATCTAATGGCATATCAGCAAAAGGTAAAGCTAACAAATAAATTTGCAAGACATCACAACAGCACCCATTTTCACTTTTCACATAATGGGACACATTCTCGTAGCCAACAATCCTCATTTACAATACATTTTCTACCAAATTAATAATGCAGATAATATTGGTGCTCATGGACATTCAGTTAAAGTTTGGTTGGATTCCATTTTTTTTTACCAGAAGATAAGGTTAATATTTGTACATCCTGAGATGACCTTTAACTTGTATCACTTAACAATTGAGCTAACGCCCTTCTGGCTCTCAACAGACAATATAAAAGATTGATTAAAAAAAATGGCAACATAATTTCCATTTTAATTACTTCAAGAGCTATGTCACTACTTCTACCAGACATTCATTAATCAATCGCTGTCTGGGCCGGACTACCTGATGCTTTCCTGAGAATCTAGAATTTCTAATCACTTTCTTCTAGGAGCACATGACATGAGAACCAAAGGTTTCCCCAACATTTCCTCATGTCATGCGATCATCATGTCATGCGATTTTAACGATGGCAGCTGTCGATCAATCCGTGCATGTTCTGAACAAAAGGTTCAAAACAAAAATGGGGGCCTTTAAATGGAGACTGCCATAAACGTTTTAAAAAAATTAACTCCATGTGCATCTGAATTCTTTACTGCAATAGTGCCTCTTGGTATTAAATGTTCTATTCTGCTATTCACCCCTGAATGCAAAGTTGTATTATACTAAATCTGAAGAAAAAAAACTCTCTTAACTACACAGTCAAGTAATCCTTTTCTTGAAGAGCATTTTTGAGGGGAGAAAAGTTTGAGAAAACAGGAAAAGTGTAAAAACATCACAACTATCAATATCAGATAATGGAAATGACATTAGATTGGTGTTTATTTTTAATATCCTTCATCTCTTCCCTTTATCTCTTCCCTTTAACAGATTGATTTGGGTCTTACTCATGATAGTTTCTGTACAGATTATGTGATATTCTCTCTAATCTAGATTACTCGACAAACCATCTTTCAAGTGTTGCTGGTTTGAGAAGGGATTTCAGTTCACTATTTGATCTGAATTCTACAAGTTTCCGATAATTAGATTATCTTTGATTGGGTCTTATCTCCTTTCGCATGTCAATATTCATCAAAACAACTTCTGAAAATCTCTAGGAACCCTAGATTTTTTGCATGAGAACTTGCTTTTAAAAGAGATGTAGATCTATATAGATTCTTTCTGTTGCTACTACCAACATACTGTAATATTTTCTCTTTCTGAGACATCTTTAATCTGCAGTGTATATATTTTCTATTCTTTTAAAATTTCATATCCAGAAATGACTAAATATGTATATGCATTTTATCTAATTATTGCACATATATTTATGTACAAATAAATTTTAGTTAGAGATTTTCAAATCAAATGACCATATTATGACCATCTCTCTCTCTCAAAACAGAAAATATCCCACCCAAGTACATGTGTCTGAGGACAAAGCCGTCTTGATATCTTAATCAAGGAAGCGTAAATTAGCAATTATCTTTGTGTGTCGTGACACAGAGGGATAATAAATTTGGCACCTAGCTCAGTGACAGACTGAGGACATGATAATCTGGAGTTTCCTGTCTTCCCAGATAGAGAGCATGATAGGCATCCAACTCTGCTCTGATGGAGACAACATCTTTACCCTTCTTAAAGGTAGTTGTAAGTTTTGGAAATTACAAAAAAATTAAATTCTTAAAGTACAGTTTTGGTGGCAAAAAGGAAATTGGAAAGAAACATGTTAAACATAGTCTCATGTTTGTAAACAAATTTTTAGGCGTTACTCCCTCATGTTGTTTTCCATGTACCAAAAGATGTTTGTACGAGATCATTTGGCATTCCATCAATGATTTCTGGTGAACTTTACCGTAAATATATCTAAGGAACGCTAGATCATGGCAATATACTGCCCTGTGCTAGGACCTTTCCACCCCGACATCTCCCCGCACAACAATCTCTAGGCTTTGCACAGAGATGTGTGTCACTGTGTGTAGGTTTTGAAAGCTGGTATGGTGTATACAGTGCATGCTGAAGTTGGTACGAGTTTATATCCCTGACCTGGCACCTAAATTATTTTTAGCTTTTCATTTGTTTAATATCCCACTTTAGGACGTGAAATCTTCACATCATCTTTGTATTGCTAGCATAATTGCTACATGTACATGTATTTATCAACAAAAATCCAATAAATCTGACAAACAGTTTTTGAGGGCTTACCAAAACTAAACATTATCCAACAAAAGTTACAATGAATGTTGACTTCAGTGATATCAGTGAAAAGAAATTTGATTAATAATTTGATATAGTAAAAAAGGGAAATTAGGTTGATTAAGTTGTCAACAGAATGTTGGATGGGGTGACTCATAATAAGGGGAACAAAGAGTATGTGTCCGAAAATCAAGTGTACCAAGTCCCATATGGCCACAATTATGTTGGTGCAATTCAGTGTTATATAATTTTTATCAAGCGTGCCTCAAGCTTGCCGCAAGCTTGCAGCTAATTTGAACATTTGGTACAATACAAGCTTGCCGCAAGCTTGCCCCAAGCTTGCAGCTAATTTAAATATTTGGTACAATATGAGCTTGCCGCAAGCTTGTCACAAGCTTGTTGTCACATTTGTGGGCAGGCTTGCCAATAAGTAAACCAAAATTTGCATTGGGAAATCCTGATTAAATTTTGATGAATGCTAAATAATTAATAACTTTTCAAAATTCAATATTCCACTTATCACACTGAATGTCCTGCTGTGTATATTTTACAACTTCCTTTATATAAACTTGTTTTTGAAAGGAAGATTATAATTGGATGATTGAAAAGAGTGAAAAGGAGGGTGAAAAGAGTGAAAAGGAGGGTGAAAGAGAGAGAGAGAGAGAGAGAGAGATGGACAGATAAAGAGAGAGAGAGATGGACAGATAAAGAGAGAGAGAGAGAGAGAGAGCAGCTGGTGACATAGTAGTAACAATTAGTACTTCTTCAAATTATTTTGGGTAAAACATTTATATTTCAGCAAAGTCTGTTCACGTCAATAACATGATTCAACACCAAGCAAATAAGAAGTACCTTATTATGATCCCTATTTCTGAATGACTCCAAAAATCGCATAATGTGTTGTCAAATTGGCAGTAAAGATTATTAGAAATGACAAGACAATACAATTTTTCTGACACACAAACTGTCAATAAAAGTTGAACCCTGGCTTAATCCCTAGGTAGATTTTCTGTCCTATGTTTTCATATTACATGTATCTTGGATTTATAAATTTTGGCAATGGAGGCACCTGTGTACTTATATTTAGAAAAGAGGGGCGGGGGAGGTGTTTAAGATTTTTGTAGACTAGGCAAGAGGCTCCTAGGTACAATGGGAAATTACCATAAATTAGTATGTGCCAGCAAAAAATTAGCATTTTCCTTGCTTCCTTTTTCAGTTATAACTGAAGCAATGGTGCCAATTTTTAAGTGCATCATGCACTAATTTTCTCTCCCCTCCCTCTTTCTCTCCCCCCCCCCCTCTTTAACCTCTCCCTATATCTCTCTTTATTTTTCATCCTAATATAATCTACGACCAAGTATAGAGTGTCAATTTTCTACAGATAATATACAAAGCTCAAAATTGATATCACAAAATTAATAAAATGACAAACCGGTGGAGCGTTTCACGAAAGGAAGTTGTCTGATATTTTATCCGACAACTGTTATAAGCTACTGAAATCCTTGCATCTGATTGGCTGAGAGCAAATTTGTCAGATAAAATATCTGACAAGTCCTTTCATGAAAGGCCCCCCAGAACTCCAATACAAAGGATATGACCTACAAATGAATACAAACAATAAAGACACCAATATATTAACCAAAAGCAGGCCTGGGTTTATCTAGGAAGAAACAACAAAAACAATGACGACAACAACAACACCAAGAAAGGTGGAGATGATTTCCTATGACATATTTACATACAATGCTTCGGTGCAAGCTGCGACAGACACCGGACGGATCTTCTTCAGGATGATCGACAGATTTGAATTCCTTTTAACAGGCTCCGCCAAGTGCTGCAATGTTGGGGAATTCTGGATGCGTAGCTGTGCTTGATTGATGACCGCATAGCGCATGTACATTGAGCAGGACGGTGCGCGTTTCTCAAAGTTTCTTGGCCGCGGTTGTGCGTTGAGGGAGTTCTGTATCGCATCGTCTTTTCGTCGAGGCAACGTGGACGAAACCCAGTTGTCGACGCTCCTTTGAGAGGCAATCTTGTTCCTGGCTGACATTCTAGGAAGGCTATGGCTATCCCAGGTATTGGTATAGTCAGGAATGACGCCCTTCATTTGGTCGGAGACCATTTCTTTTCACCGATAAATCTGGCCTTTCTGTGAATATTGACTCTGCGGTTTGAAGAAGCAATTTAGTTTATTCCAGGAAATAAGATCCAAACAAAGGGCAAATATCAAGTGTGATAATCTCAGCTTTCACTCACAAAATATCATGTTCAAATCCAACATGAAAAATCAATTCATTAGGAAGAATCGAAGATTGACGAGGCAACTCAAGCTGAACGCCTTTGGATAATGATCAAAAGTGTCAACATGTATCTTCTTTACCCTCCAAAATACAAGTCTTCATCAAAAACTAGTTCACCTCACAGCAGGTGGTAAAACTAACATGGATGCCAAATGTTCCAAGGATTGTGATCATTCGATCACAATAGAAATAATAACTTCACCACCTTGTTGACTTTTAACCTAGTTGGCTACCCGTCAGATCACCGACTGGACCAAATTGCAGATGACCAGGTCGACCGTCGAGGAATGACTTGTTAGTCGCTGCGACATGATTAATTAGTCCACCGGAGTGATTCGACGATCCAATTCCTCTTGTATCACAAATTAACTCTTTCACCTGAAGCAATTACCCTGAATGACTGTGAAAGAGACTGGCTATTGCAGTTTTCCAAGTACCTAGTGAACATGACAAGACGCTTTGAGACCTCATGCTTGATAGAGTTCCTTCTAATTAATAATTATCACACCCTGCTACTCATGTACTAGTATAGCAAGAGTAGAGAGCTAAGCAGATAATTATCCTGTCTTGCATAATGACACCCTCACCTAGCGTGAGTCATGTCCTTGTCAGGAAAAGAAACAAAAAGTTTTCACTTGGCCCGGCCCTCTCCTATTCTCTCCCTCTCTCTCTGTCTCTCTCTCTCTCTCTCTTTGTGCCTTTTTGTCTTATTTGTTTAGAATTCAAATCATCTTTATGCTCAACATGCTCTAGCAAATGCTTGGCATTGACAAATGTGAAAGCTTGTCAGATATCTAATGATGGACCCACTTAACTCTCTCTCTCTCTCTCTTTTAATCTCTGTCTCTCTCTCTCTCTCTCTCCCCTCCCCTTCTCTCTTCTTTATTTTTATTTCTAACTTTACTATCTATCTCTGTGTTTAGGATTTAAACTATATATGCAGGAAATACATGAGTTAGCTTCAAAATAAGGTTATTTCTCATTACTTTCTCTTTCTACCTGTCTCTACCTGTCTCTCTCTCTCTCTTTCTTCCATCTCTCACTATTTTTGTCTTTCTCTTTCTCTAATCTTCTCTCTAAATATATGCACAACATACATGAAAACTCACAACTTGTTGGCATAGGTTACACCTAATAGATTTCAAATCCATGGGTGAACCACGATTTGCTCTGGCGATGTTTTCTCCAGGCTTTAATATGTACATGATATACAGTAAGGTCGTTAAGGCACGAGTTGCGATTGGGTCTAAGATTTGGTTTAGGGTTAGGTTAGGGTTAAGGATAGATGTAATGGTGGGTCCAGCATTGGATTTAAAGGAAAAGTCCACCCTGGTATTCAGTTGACTTGAATAAAAGCAGAAAAATGAGACAAACGGATTAGTAAAAGTTTGACCAAAATCTGATAAGAAATAATTTATAATCAATCACATACATATTGGCAACTCCGTGACATATCTTGTGAGCTCCTCTCCCATTTGCTCAGTACAGAAAATCTCATTTTCTTAATTTCTAATGAAGGAATAGATTTGTTTCATACATGTTTGTGTAAAAACATATGAACAATGATTCTATCTAAGGTGCATGTTTGTTTTAACATTTTTTTAAAGAGAGAAAATAGAAATTAATGATTTTGGACGTACAGGGCAAATGGGAGAAGAGCTCGCAAGATACATCACAGAGTTGTCGATATGTGTTTGACTGGTTACAACTTCAAAATTCATAACTTTCATATTCAACCTTCACTGATCTGTGTCTTTAATTTTTCTGCTTCTTTCAAAAGCAACTTGTAATCAGGGTGGACTTTCCCTTCACGTTCAGTTAGAAATTGACCGTGGAGTGTTTGTCACCACGGCCCCGTTTCTTAAAACTATGACAAGTTACAATAATTGTTATAAGCTACTGAAATCCTTGAATCTGATTGGCTGAGAGCAAATTTGTCATAGAAATGGGGCAGTTGGTATTGATAACAAGTTTTATGAAACAGGTCCCAGAGCATGCACTCTACAATGTTCTACTAACTCTATACCTCATTCTTTTCCCCTTCGACCATATTTTTTTCTTACCTACTAAGTATAGAATTCAACCCATTAATGCATTATCACTCCAGTAGGTACACAATAAGAACTCAAGTAATTGCTCCAATAAAAGAAAAACAAATTCAAATCCTTTACACAAAGTTAAGGCCTATATATAAGGTAATGACGTATATATATATGTATTTAAAGTAACATAATTTTGTGAACATGTAAATCCTTTACACAAAGTTAAGGCCTATACATGTATATAAGGTAATGACGTATACATATATTTAAAGTAACATAATTTTGTGAACGTGTAAATCCTTTACACAAAGTTAAGGCCTATATATAAGGTAATGACGTATATATGTATTTAAAGTAACATAATTTTGTGAAAGTGTAAATCCTTTACACAAAGTTAAGGCCTATATATAAGGTAATGATGTATATATGTATTTAAAGTAACAAAATTTTGTGAAAGATTACTCTGCACAAAGTGCAGATTTTCTCAGAAAACAAGAGCACAATAGAACATTTTACCTGAAGGTGTAACAAGAAATAAATGCCCTGATAAGCTCCATGCAAAACATTTCGTGGGCCGAGGAATCCAAATGGTCCATAAATCCAAGGAATATAAGAGCCCCCAGGTAATGAATGATATTATGAGCCCACACAGACTACTTCACAATCTAAAATGAACTTGGAATGGTATTCTGCTTCATCCAACTTTAATATATCATGGCAGAAGAACTGTTTGAAGATTGGTTAAAAAGCATCCCTTTTCTCTTTATCAATTTCCAACCTCACAATTTGACTACGCCCATCTTTTAAGTAACCAAATGACTCCTGGCTGAGAGGGGATAATGTGTTAGGCATGGTAACATTAAGAAATTGATAGCACGGCTTTGTGACAGGCTACATGTATTTGTTACAATTAACGTTCTATCATCATTAAGTTTACGTCTTCAGTGGGTGTGTTCAGAGAGTAAAATTGAAAGCATCCTAATCCCCTGCTGTGCATTCAACTTTGCCTAAGTGCTGTCATGTTTGCTTGATAAATTATTCACTATGAATAACTTGACATTGAAAGAAAGATTTGATTAAAACCAGGATCTGGATTCAGGAATGTACTTATTTAATGAAGGCGAGGTGAGGGGAGGGGCGAGGTGAGGGGAGGGGAGGGGAGGGGGAGGGGGGGGGGGTGAATTCATAGCATAATCACAGGATTTTAAGAGAACAGCCAATATGTATGATCATAACCATAACAATACATGACTGAAAGGTAAATCACAAGTATTGATCCAATTAATCTCACGGTTATGATTGGGAAGGATTGGGAAGGATTGGGAAGGATATACTAATTAAACACAAAGGGAGAGAGAGAGAGGGACACAGAGAGACAGAGGAGAGAATCGAGGAAGGAGGGAGAGAGAGAGCGGGAGAGAGTGAGAGAGAGGGGGGGGAGGAGGCGAGGGAAAGAAAGAAGTGAGTGAGAGAGAGAGAAAGAGAGAGAGAGACGGATACATCCAGAAACATGTACAAAGTACAAAAATCCAGAAGTACAGTACAAACATTTCAAAGGGCAAACCTCAAATCTCTTCCATGACTTTGCTTTCTACCGGTCAGCAGCGGCTTGACCGGTGTCCAAGTCGGCCAACTGAACTATGAGGATCAGTAAACCTTTCTCTCATGTCTCAACACAAATAGGTGACACTAAAAAATGTCTGGCAGCTTGCATTCTTCTGCATAGCACTCTCCAGATCCCAAAGGAAATCTTCCAATTATTTCACAAAGCTATTAATTACAGATAATCACTTACTAACATACCACAGATATACGTTCTAAGAATTTCTAATCGTATTTACGACACCTAGCTAGAGCAGTTGCTGAATCACTTTTACCAATCACATAGAGAATCTCATCAGAGTCTAACTCGGATCAGTCATAAAAATTGTCCTTACATTTAAACTCCTAAAAATCATTTGTAATATCACATTTTAAAGTTAAAATCAATAGACCATTTTTCAAAACACTTGTCAACTATGAATGTATGCAACCTGCATTATGACTACTGAAATAAATGTAAAATAATACAAATAACAAATGAATAAATTAATTTCTAACAAGGCACTTGAGGAAGAAGTGTTTAAAATAATTTAATCAATTATGAAAATGGCTTTAACTTAAGCAACTAGATACAATTCTGGATACATCATGCGTATCTGTGAAGTCGTTTCTTGGTTCTGAAACGGTGAGTTCGTTTCATCCAATCAGTGTGTTTCTATCGCATTACCAACAAGGAGGGTAGGAAGAAAACCAAAGAAAACTATGAGTAGCATAGAAGTGGTTCCATTTCAAACAAAAAGAGATATTTAATCCATGATTATTTCACAAAAAATGACGACCAAAATATTGTTCAAAATTTGCCTTGCAGAAAGCTTTATAGATTAAATATATACATGTATGCAGCAACCACTAAAAATAACAACAACAAACAAACAAACAGGAAATGGAAAGAACAGCAAATGAGGATCTGATGTCCCTACCTCCTTCGTATACAGCTGCGATATACCACTCCTGGCTTGCTCCCCCGATGACCCCCTCCCGGGTAGGGAGTAAACGATTGCACTGGCGAAAAATGCCGGTGTAAGTATATGCGCCTCACCAGAGGGGGGTGTGAGGACATTCTAGAGTTTGACTTCAGAAAAAGCACCATTGGTTCATTCAAATCCAAAAAAGCAACGTTTCAAGAAAAATAAAATCGTCATCCATGTGACAGTAGTGAAGATAGTGATGCTGCTGGCTCAAACCGAACAAAAATACATCAGAGAGTCCAGAGAATCACTTTGGTATTCCACAGTACATTTGCTTTCCTACAGGAATAGTTTCAAATGAGATATTTTCACAGGCTGTGATGAGCCAAGAGAAAAATGTGGTTACTCATCATGCAAGCTGTCACGGGAAAGAAGCGACCGATGCTGAATGCAATGAGACAAAAAAATTGCTTCTGATCAAACTGAGGCTAGCATCAGAGAAATCAGCTGGCTTGTGTCGCTTTAGCACACACATGGAATGCGATGTTGGCGACGATGTGTCCTGTCGCTGCTAGCTCCAAACAAACGTTTTTTCCAGTTTCCGGGGGGGTTGACAACGTTGGAATGCTTTCTTGCAAAGTGAAAGTTCTCGTTTGTCTGATTAAGTACCTCCTTTCCTTTATTCCAGGCTGGTCCACGTTGTCAACTCCTGCACAGGGTTTGTCTCATATCAATAAGACCTTGTTAAATGTGCCGACACGTATGGAAACGAGTCCATATTGGTACTGAGTAGTTGTCTATAGTATCGAAGGAAATGTATGATAGTTCCAATCATAGCTAATGAAAGATGACTCAATTATGGCATTGAAATCTTTCATGATCCTTTAAATCCAAACATTTCTTACTGCTGGAAAAGTTACATCAAGGTTTTCTCCCTCATCACCTTGACATAGTTAAAGGAATTGTCCATGCCTCAAGATTTCTAAAGGTCAGATGCTTATACCTTCTTTCTTTCACCAACTGTCCAACAAGAATCACACTTCCATGCCCGATCAATCAGTGAAAACAAAAGGGAGTAAACAGCCGTATCATTCTTCAGGATCGAAAGGACTTGAATATGTTATACAAAACACTTAAAGACTAATGGAAATTGTTCAACTTTCAACAACTGTCCCAAAAGAATACTACTTCCAAGCCTGCTCAGGGCAACAAACGCAAGAACACAGTTGTGTTACTCTTCACAACGGAAAGGACTGGAACATAAAGGTATACAAAAGTCCAACAAGGGTGACTATAACATCACTGAGGCAGCGATGGCTGTTTGAGGCTAATCTTACAAATCCACCAGGTTCCCTAACTGTACCTAAAGTTAAACCGTTCCCCTCCCACTGTACTCCCTCAAATCGAATGTTGGTATAGGGGAGCAAGGCTTTTGATCACGGATCGTCATGATGGTGTGATTGTTAATTCAGCTCAGACCTGATCACCTTAAAAATAGATCTTGCTCCATTTTTAGACCAGGTGGAGTACTGTTGAACAGCACTGTGGACACTTCAAAAGCACCTTCCTGTATGCAATGTGAAATGTTGGGTAGTCCCACATGACCACAAACAATGTCAGTATGTCATGCAAAGAGCCCCTCCATGAAATATGACCCCTTTATATACCCCCTCAAACAGCAGCCTGATGGAAGAATTACAGGAGTTTGTGAATAGAACATACTCTAAACCTGAATATCACTTTGCCTAGAAAAAACATTGGAAAGACCCCATGCATGAAATATGAATATGCATGAATATGAATAAGCATGAATATGAATAAACATGTATAAACAGTGTATAGATATTTCAAACTTGAGTAAATATTTGTACACGTATTTAACAGCAAATATCCACGTAGATTTAAAAGGAAAATGGTGCAGCATTAAATATCTTTACATCATGGACCCTACAAACACTACATGAACATCTGTACTTTCTCGAATGCCAAAGGAGTGTCAAACCAATTTTGAAAAAGTTCTTTTTTAGGATAATTTTTGGCACACTTCCCAATCACACTTGACTTTCTTCCTTTTCTTGAAATGAACAGAACTTTCGCTGAGCGCAAGAAGGCCATTCACTCACATACTTTTACATAGCTTTAATGCCTTTCCAGCTCTGAGAAGATGATAAGAGATACTGCTGAAGGTAATGACTGAGGAAGTTCACATCAATTCTGTCAATCTTCGAGGTGATAAGAAAGATCTAGATTTCATTGTCAGGCTGACATATAATTTCTACCATGAATTGCAAATTCCCATGTTAGGATGACATGAGACATGTAGTCCGCAAGTCCTTCTTTGATGAGCTATATTATCCTTTGTTCTAGTTCTGCTATGTTTTCTTCTTTTCTCTATTTATGTATTTGATTTCTAGTACAAGAGATACATATAAATGTGGCTATGAACTATTTAGAAATTTGGGAATTATAAGATGTATTTGCAGTTTATAAGCAGATGTCACTAGGTATTCAGGATTAAGCTCATTACAGTAAACTATTTGCTCACTATATAAATGAATTATGAGTGTCTATGTCAATTACACCACAGAAATAAATAACTGCATACATATTAAAGCTCATGGACAGTTTTGAGAGAAAAATGAAAATTGGAAAGAAACATGTTCAGTATAGTCTCATGTTGTTCTCATTGTATCAAGAGAGGTTTGTACGAGATCATGACATATTCAATCAATGATTTCCGGTGAATTTTCATGCAAATATCTGTAAGGAACGCTAGATCACGGTAAAAATACTGCCCTAAGCTAGGACCTTTCTACCCCGATGGCTTCCCAGTCTCGGGGCTTTATGTGGAGATACATGTAGCATGCGTGTCACTGTGTGTGGAATACACATAATCCTCATAGGTTTTTGCATGCATTATAGGGTATAGTGCAAGCTGCTGTTGAGTTTATATCCCTGGCCCGGTATATAAAATATTTTTGACCTCTCATTTGTAAAATATTGCACTTTAGGAGGTGAAATCTTCACAGCATCTTAGCATTACTAGTATCTTGCCATTTATCAAAAAAATTCCAAGAAATCTGATGAACAGTTTTTTAGGTTTTGAGTTTTTTTAGTACCAAAACTTAACATTACCTTTTAAACACCCTTGAATGAAAATAATAAACAAATCACCCATATCTGATACTGTGGACCATACAAAAAGGCTTAGCGACCATTAATCATAGTTCATATCCCTTAGATCCATTTCACTTTGAATTCAGTGCCTACAATGTACATGATGCTATTAAACAGCAGTGCCCATTCCCATGCCTTTAGAAATATGGCAAGATGGTCAACCACAAGAGGGAGACCTTCTAAAATCCAAATGCCAGGACTGATTCAGTGTTACATTTGCCCCTACTGGACGTTACAAATCTAAAAAAAGAATGAGAAGAGGTGAGGGTATACTTATTTTCTGAGAAGAAATGCGAAACAAACAAATTGTGTTTCCCAATTACTAGACCTACAATATATGTCTTGGTAAAATTCTTTAAAAATTGCATAAATTCCAACCATATATCAATACCTAAGCCTATTTTTATCAACTTTTACATTCAATCAAAACTGCTGCTTCAAAGAAAAAATGAATTTGATCTGAAAGCTGAATGATATCAGAGCAACACAGAGATTACAGTTGATGGATGTACTAATTACCGATAGCAAATGCTAATTACTGATAGCAACCGAAACATTTACTCATCAGAAACTTAACAAACGCGTAAAAGCCTGGAAACATCTGAATTCTCAGTATACGACGTCAGAATCTTCATTTTTTCATTTCAACGCATTTACTTCCTGACTGCATCAGTGCTTTCTTTTGTAATCATGTCGTAGAGAAGTGATTAGTACAATACGTGATACCACCCTTACGGAAAGATATTAATTAAGACGCTTGCCATGAGATAATACATCATTTCCTCTTCACAGGAGTTCAATACACTCCCTCCACCCCAAGTTCACGAAAGTTACAGTACACTGGATTCAACCGATGCACATGAGAAAGTGGTTTAGGTTTGACAAGTTCTTAATTAAAGGTACTCTTAGGTACTCCTTGGTCTAGGGGACCCAATCAACAAGAATTCATTTAGTTCTGTAGGTTTGGGGATCCATGCTTGCATTCAGAAGCTTTAAACAGTATTTTTGTTTCGAGATATTGCAAGTGTGAACCTCTAAATTTTGTTGTAAATAAAGGGAAAAGTTACTAGTGAGTAGACTGCTTGACAGTCTCATAAAGTGGGTGCAAGAAAGTTACCTCCAAGTAAACTTTTAAGTAGGCCTAAATATAAAATTTATTTTTCATTCATATATTAAATGTCACTTCTTGTAGATGAAATCATTTCTTTTCATGATAACAGAATACTGTTTGGGCGATTTGGCTCCTTTGAAGGGAAGGTTGAGTTCTGGGAAAGGTAAAAAATAATTTGTGAGCTTTCTCATTCTTTTTATGTTAGTTTGGAAGATTATCATAGTAGAAATGTCCCCTGAAAAGGATTGCTCTTCAAATGCCCTCACATTCAAAATATGACAAGAAACAGCTGAAATGTTCGGGCCGAAAATTTGTGTGCAGTCCCATATACACATTTCTGTGTGCAGTGCATGCGACTCTCAGCAGGATTGAGTCAATTTCTTATCATTTTTGGTGATTCCAAAACCTTACAGCATACACCAATTCTTATGTGCTATCTAATCAACCTTTCCAAATTGCTTTGAGACAGTTTCTTTCACAATTCAATCTCATAACCAGAACTCAACTTTATCTTTAAGGACATTTTGATGATTAAACTGATCTAAACTATCCCCTCTCCCACAAAGGAAAATCTCTCCTTCACCACTTACCTTTGGAATGAGAAGTTATCAAGTCGACTTGACCCCAGATGCTCGATGGTATCGTCTGCATCAATGACACATGGGTTGCCATACGATGACAGGCTTTCTTTGGAGTGAGAGCGCCCTCTACTGGTCATGGATTGTGATTTGGAAGGCTGCTTGTTGACGGCTGCGTAGGAAGGATCGTTGTGGCTTGGAGTGGATGGTCTTGATGATCTAGATTCTGTGTAGTTGGGGGGAATGATTTGTTAAATGATCTTTAATCATACTCAGCCCTCTATCATCATTTGTAATTTTGCATGCTTTTTACCTGCTTGTGCAAAATAAATATATATCAAATAAATAAGTGCTGTAAGTGGTTTAAACTGCCCAACTATTGATATTATTTTTAACGTCTTTTGACTGATAAATAAAAAAAGTTTCTTTGTCTTCTCGAAATCCAAAACCGGCTTATAAATTGTGAGGTTGAATATCATAGAACACTATTATATTAAGATGAAAAGAGGAAAAAAGACTTTATTATCATTAAAGACTTGTCTCATAAATTTGTATTGTTGAAACATTTTTGAAAGTAGGGGTTTTTCAAGCGTACTGTGTTTCACATTTGTGTATCACACAGAGAAGTGTGTATGTGTAGGACCTTTCTTGCGAGCAGCCATTTTATTCATCCCCACTTGCCATTATTTACGTTTAAAAAAACCCATGGCGGTTTATCACATCATACACAGTGTATGTGAACAAGCCTGACTTCTCTTGGTGAACAATCCAGCCCTCATGACACCTATTTTGAATACAAGTGATCCCTCTTACAAATCACCTTACAAGTTATAGTCTTGGCTAAACACAAACCTTTACTCAAGCTCCGTCTTCTCGGATCACCTGACCCCTGTCTTGAATCATGTGACCTGGAGGTAATAATCTCTGATCGTGGTCTGAATGACACTTCTTCATAATCATGTTCTGTTCTACTCCGACCACTTTGTCTAACAATACTATCATCATTAATACGACTGTATGGATCCTCCTTTTCAACTCCGTTTGTCCACACATCATGCCTTGACATACGGTCGTCACCTTGCCGAGAGGGTGCCCTAGATTTCTTAGATTTATCAACAGTGGCGTACACGGGCATGTCACCGCCATTGGAAGTTCCATTCTGTTGTCTTGAGTCTGGACGATTTGAGTGTTGTTTGCCTGCTGGAGATTCACTTCTCCTTGACTGTGATTTCCGCTCCCGCCTATCGCTGTCGTATGACCCGTCGGTGTCATCATCGAATCTTACTGACCTGGATGGCGATGGCGGTCTTGAGGATTTGCGTAATGCTGAAGGTGTGGTGGGCCGAGAAGAGGCGTTCTTGTCGTCGGATTCGTTTCTAATGGGAGTGTCTTGGAAAACTATATGCGTGACTTGTTCTGTTTCTAGAGAGTCTGTAGAAGAGTAGTGTTTAGGCCTTGCACCCTGCTCCGCCCAAAGGTCACGTGGAGAGCCCTCGTCTGGTGATCTTTAATAGGAAGAAAGTAAAACAAAAATGTGAGATATTGTAACCACTGCAAAAATTTAGGAGATCTTTCTTTCTTTAAATATGAACTCTGCATCAATATGTACAGTTTGCAAGGGACCTCTTTGCATGAACATAATAATATTATGCGCTGAGTGCTAGAAGGCCCTTAACCCATATATGTTTACATAGCGTTAATGTCCTTCTGGCTCTCAACAGACGATACATACATGTAGGACTCCAGGTTCCTGTTTCATAAAACTTGATAACAAGTTACAATTACTGTTATAAGCTACTGAAATCCTTGCATCTGATTTGTCATGGAAGTATGGCAGTTGTTACTGATAACAAGTTTTAGGAAATGGGGCTCAATCTGAATGTTACAAACTTATTAATACATCCGTGTAACTTTTAAATTGCAAAAATGGAGGAAATCTGAAATAAATTTCGAAAGAAGATATATTCTAACCTTAGATTTATTTCTCCTACATGTACGTGAGATGCAATATTATTCCCCTATTATTCATTAAATGTCAACTCAAAGACTCAAATTACTTTTACTTTCAAAGGTTAGTGAACATAAGTAATAAAAAGATACCATTAACATCTCATTTCTTGACATATCCCATTGGCATCCAATGCTGTTGAGCCAACAAAAATCCAACCCTGTTTCATATCCATTGTTACATAAAGATAAAATCTTATCTGTATATCACGAGGGATATTTTGAGCATCAGTTATTCACTCTGAACAAATTAATGGACTCTAGACAAATAGAGGAAGAACATTAATAAATACATATAATTAAGACATTTCCCTCCTTGACAAAGAGAAACAGATATATATCTGCCTTGAAAAATAGGTAGCATCAAATCTATAAATATCTGTCAAAGATTTTGATATGTTTCTGCTGTGCACTGCATGTGCCAACATGACTTGGCAGAATGTATACGTAACTGCTATAAAAAGATTAGAAATAACCTCCTTCATAAAAAAGAGGGAAATATAAAAGGAAGGTTAAAGAGAGAGACAAATTAATGACATGAAAAGATAGGAAAGGAGAAGAGTAAGAGAGACAGAGATACGTATGAAGGATAAAAGAGAGAGAAAGATAGAGAGAGGGGAGGAACTGATACTGAAGAGGAAAATGAGAGAGCAACAAATATAAAGGATAAGAGAGAGAGAGAGAGGGGGGAGAGAGAGAGAGAGAGAGAGGGGGTAGAGAGAGAGAGAGGGGGTGGTAGAAAGAGAGGGGGAGGGAGGCTGAGGAACTGATACTGAACAGGTAAGAGAGAGAGAGAGAAATATGAAGGATAAAAGAGAGAGAAAACTGCAGAGAGTAAGATACTATAGGGAAAAATATGCAGTATGAAGAAGATATACAAAAATAATAAATGTTGATTAAGAGATGAACGAGTCCACTGTCATGATCGGGACGGGGGAAGGGTCACAGTGTCAATTTTGTTTTGTTTTGTGTTTTTCTTTACAAATATATTTTTTATGAATTGCACCCCTCCATTTCTTATGCTCAATCAGCTTCTCTTTTTCTTTGGCATGTCAGGGTTATGAAGAATTGGACCCTCGTTTGCAAAATCCTGGAGCTTCCATTGATTGTGAAATGAGAAATAAGAGAGGGCAGATAAAATGAATATCGGTAGGCGGGGAAAAAAAATTGAACGCCAAAGAAAGAAAGAATGGGGGATGTACAAAATCATGACAAATACCTATTAGAGATGGACAATTGAGGTCATTGAAAAGGTTAAAATAAATAGTGAAAAGGTGATGTTCAGTGTACCAACAGGTGGTTACATTATGTCAATCATAATTGTCTCCATATTAATTTAATACGTTATATTTATACATGTACATGTACGCATTCTGAGTCATGGGCAAGGTCAAATGACTCAATAAAGATTAGTCTGCATATGGTGTCCACACAGCTCTCTTTCCCTATAATGACACCAGACGACTCCAAACCGATTGATAACCAATAAAACATTGGCCATACAGGGGTGATGTAATATTTTGTTGGGTCTATTATCAGTCTGATTTCAGAGTGCCTGGAAAAAAGATACTATTCTACAATTCTGAAAGTCTTAATTTCCTTGAGACTGGAATCACTGGATTGTGAAGAAAAAAGCTATGCTAATGTATATGGGAAAAGACGTATTGAACTCCTTGAAACAAAATGATATTTTAATACTAACTGGATTACAATGACATTTATGATCCCATGTTCTACAAATGATATGTTTCAGTTTTTGTAAAGTGTACAATCAAATATTTATGCTTCCAATTAAAGGAGCCTAGCTGTTCTGATACACTGAAGCATTCAAGGAATCGCTTCCTACCAGTACCCATATGCTCCTGGGTCAAGTGGAAAATGCAGATTACTGTCTTGCAAAAGAACTAAAGGGAAAGTCCACCCTTATATCAAGTTGGTTGAAGCAGAAAAATTAAAGAAAACAGATCAATGAAAGTTAGAGCAAAATCTGATAAGAAATAAGAAGTTGTAATTAATCAATAATATCAGGGTGGACTTTCCCAATAACGCTTTAGACTGTAGCCATTTGTCTTGAGGCTGCATGTTGTGCTTTTCAAGATCATTATGTACAAACCTCTTTTCCTTGGTAAATGGTTGTATGCTATGGTCAGCTTTGAGGGGTCCACTGGGCCCCTTGGGTGTGGTTCTCATGGGGCCATCTCTGTTACCCTTGGACATGAGACGGAAGGAAGATGGGAGTGGCCTTTTGGAATTGTATCTGCAATAGATGAGAATTGAATAGATGGTGAAATTATATCTCAGGGCTGGGTTTTCATTAACCCCTTCAGGACAGGAATTATTTAAAAGGCTAAATTGATTACATTTTGTTCTCCAAATTAGCAACGATAATATTTATCTTTTTATAGTGCTACATGGTTCTAATAAGGTGTAATATCTTTGAAAACAATATACATGGTTGGGGATTTTGTCGAACCTCATGTGTTGCCAATTTAAGGATATTAAAGCTTATTCTCCTTTTTAAAATTCCTGGCATCAAACGCAATATGGTCAAGCAACAAAAATGGACATAGTGCATGCTGAAGTTTTTGCTCTTTCTACTCATGCATCTGGTATATTTTTCAGAGCTCTGAATCAAAAGTTATTGAGCCAAACCACAAAATGTGGTCAATTGTCTTGAAAGGGTTAACCTACCATCCCATTGTATCATCAAATGTGCAAAAAAAAAGAAGATATTCTCTCCATTTCTTCTTCATTATCTACTATTTTCACATTATTTAAACATTAATTGTTAGGCATTTCTTGAGAATATTTTAGAAACAACTACATGTAAGATTTTATGAAATGAAATTAACACTAGCATTAGTGCTAACATATAAAATTCACAATCCTCAAGTTGGTACAAGCACATCTGATGAATTTTGAATACTTATAACACTGAATTATTTGGACATATTTTGTTGGTATTTCATCCACGGTTATGTACATACAGCCATGGAAAATAATTATTAGACCAAGAATGGTTACTGATAGTGTTATTTTTGTGGTAACAAGGAAATAAAATATCATAAAAGCAAGGTATAATTGCTGGAATTTAGTATTTATTCAATGAAGTACAAAGACAGATCAGTTTTATAATTTTGTATCCATATTATAGTACCCTTGTTACAGAAGCTTGGTCTAATAACTTTTTCCAGGGCTGTACATGAATTATATTCTTCATTTTGATATACAAGTATGGAAAATCAGAATTTTTCTTTTCAATTTCACACCAAATTATGTTGATGTGGTTATTTTTGTTCTTTTCACAAAGTTTGTACATGTATGCATACAATTTTTTTTTCAAACTCATTGTACTTCTTTTGAATATAAGTAATCTTTCTCACCTGCTATGTGAATCGCCATTTGTGCCATCATGTCGACTATAACTTGAATCTGTATCACTGTCTGCTGTATGGTAGCCTGAAAGATAATGAAGAAAAAAGAATTTGAAAATATTTTATGTCAGTACTGAAAGCATGGCTATCTAGGTATTTCTGCAACTAGATACATAATTATGATCATTTCATTTTATTTGATTAGATGTGATAAAGTTTGTTGACCTAAATTCAGCATTGTACTTAATTAAAAGCTGATACATTTTGAAATTATTAAATACATATTAAAATACATAAAGAAAAGTATACATGTGACAAGAGATCAAAATGGATGAAAGAATAAAGAGAAATGCTAAATCATGAAAAATCATGAAAAAAATCATGATAAAATTATCATCCATACTACTGATATAAAGTGAATATATTTTTTAAGGAATTGCAAATTTGAATTTTCTCTAAAGACATAACAAATTTATTCAGATGAAAAGAGGAAAAGCCATGTCTATCAAAGCAAAAGGTGTTGATTAATTGAAGCAATTTTGTTTAAGTGCAGCACTTCATAAGCACTCATACTCAATATTAGCATCTCAATCAATATGACCACAGAAGACATGTCAATATTTGCACAAAAATCACATGCAGAATTGTTCTGGAATTACTTCTACTATTTCAGTTTGTCCGTGTTGGCAAATACATGTAGTAAGTTTATTCTTTTCATTTTATTCTATCTAAAAAAGTAGATTTTAAAATTGTTTTTCCTCCACACACATTTATATGTATAGAACTTGCATTATCTGATGATAGGGCTACACAAGAAAGTTGGATGCAATGAAATACATTTTTAACCATAATGGTTTTTATTAGTGAGCTTTAATAAATTCAAACAACTTAGTCCTACATGTACATACATGTGTAAGTATGGTGGCAAAAAAAATCCCACTCTTTTGGGTATGTGGTCTCTAATACACTTTTCCATACATCATTTTAAGTTGCCCAAGGAATGCATTCTGTATGTTCACGAGATGTAGCTGTAATATATATATAAAATTGTCCATTTTAGCTATTGCAATTTCAATTTGCATGCCCAACAGTATGATTTGGTATGTTGCCCTGACATGTAGGCCTATTTTTCATTTAGGTAACTTTGTGGCGCGTAAAACTGCAGGAAAGACGCATATGACAAAATTATTCCAAATCAAAATTTTATTTTATAGAGGGAGAACCAAAATATAAGAATGTTGAATTAGTATTTACATCTTTGTACACTTTTAAGTAAACTAATATGACAACTTTTATTTAGATATGTCTGATTCTAATTTTAGAAGCATAGGCAAAACTAGCAATTTTCCTCTTTGCGTCTTTCTTTATGCGCCATTGCGTTTCGCTGAGCTACCTTACTCAAAGAGGTGTAGACCTGCTATTCTAAATCTCCCTCCTTACTTTAATTGGATGGTGTATAGGCCTATGTATATATGCTGTACATGCTGCAATACACCATGTTATTAATTCCCTGATCATACATCCCACTGGCATTCCATTCATACTCTGAATAGCTCAGGTGGTATTTCGGTCACCAAGGAAGCCATCTCCATAGCAACCAAGGATGCTAGCCTCATCTCCCCCATCGACACTCTTGCAGAACCCATTTATCCGCCAGTGCATGATGGCCGGTGCAAACACATTGTACAATTTTGCACGTAATATGACATCTGAATAATTGAAATCAGCTGTATTGTGTGCATTATGCAGACAAATTAATAAATGATCATATTAAACTTTGCTTCTTGTTTGTGAAACCTGTACCTAGACATATGTTTCATGTTTCCTCTATACACAGTGGAGGTGTCGTGGTCATTCACTTGACTCTTAATCAAAAGGTTGAGGGTTCGAATCCCAGCCCGGCACTAACGTCCTTTGGCAAGACATCAATCCACATTTGCCACTCTCTACCCAGGTGTAAATGGGTACCCGATATGCTAGAGCGCTACATGTACATATTTGGCCGCTAAGCTATGACCGGGGTAATAATGCTGAAGCGCCAGGAGCGTCACGACACGACGGACATGAGCGCTATACAAGAAGCCACCGTTATTATTATTATTATAATTCATTATTAAATGGAAGTGCTTCATGTCATTAAGGAATTAAAAACACCTTAAATTTATTGAAATGTTTGGATCACATACAAGTAGGCCTATAAAGAAAATATGTATTCACTTTATGGTAATCCAATTTCTAGTATCCTTTTAGTATAGATGTATTTCTGCATGCAAAAAATAAATGAAGCATATGTCTTTACATCTACAATATAATGTTCGTTTAATGTTTCTTTTGCTTTTGCAGAAGCTTTAAACAGCTTCAACAAAAGACAAGAGTGGAGAAGAAAAGAGATAACAGCAATTTGTTAAAAGCCCCTCTCTCCCATTCAACTCTTATACACATAACCTCTAGCATCTTTTATGGTTCTCTTTACTCTCTGCTTCCTATACTACTAGAACCTCAACAAACCCCCCTTTCTCTAAGCTCTGCCCTTACAAAAAAGTACCATGGTAATACCATGGTAATACTGCAGTAAATTGGGATAGTATTACTGTGAAAGTACCATGAATTTACCACGTTACCCATTGTCAAGATGAAAATACTATGAATGTACCATGCTTTTCATGGTACACGATGCAAATACTATGAATATACAATGTTTTTCGTAGTAATACTGTGGCAATACGATGTGTACCACGGATTTACCATGTTTTCGTGGTATTATGGCGGTAATACCATGAAATACGTAGTATTACCATGGTATTTTTTTATAAGGGTGGACCTAACTCTCAAAACCTCAGATCCAACCAAACAACAAAGACAAATTCCACTTTCTATCCTAAATCATGTCCCTCTTAAACCCTCCTATCAAGCAGTTTCTAAAGGAGGCTCCAAGGCCGTATATTCAAAAGGAAGAAAGGGTATTGATAAAGGACTATTGATTTCTTGGAAGCCTTTGAAATGCAAATTATTTGCATTGATGGAGAGAGCGAACAGACAGCTGCCAGAGATGTTATTAGTGCATGGATGTGTGAGTCGCTTGATTAGTTAGACTACACATTCGGAGGTGAAGGAGCTTTGAGGCTCATCTAATATGAAATAACACAACACTTACCACCGGTACTTGAAATGTATACTGTTAATTGATACTTTAATACATTAATATTTAAATTGAACCATAACTTGCCTTGTAATTAGCGTTTACATTCTTTTCCTTACGGGTGCGTGTGTGTGTGTGTGTGTGGGGGGGGGGGGGGGGGTAGAGAGTATCCTAAAATAGTATGCTCAACATCATAGTGGAAGGTACCATACAAAGACATTGTAAATAACATTACAGTTATACAGGGATGCCACTTAGAATTGATAAAAAAAGTAGGAAAAATCATCTAGAATGGGCCCTTGTGTACATAAAAAGTGGTTTTCTATGGCTAAAAATATGTTGAAAAGGTAGGAATTCCTACTTTTTGTCTGAAATATAGCATCCCTGGTTATAAACAGTATCATCCTGCTCAGAGCAATTATAACATGCATTTGTTGAATGTGAATCAATACTAATTGATCACTACAAATTTTCATTCATCATTCGAAAAAAGAAAAGAACATACCATACATGTAATGAACTTATCTCTTGAAACTCAAAAACTTTTGTAGAATAAACATCAACAAGGATAGCAGACTAACAACCTCAGATTATATAGAGTACCGAAGTGTGACGTCATCAAATTTTGATTTTTGTATTTCAGTATTTTTATGACCATATTTAGGTAGAGCATGATGGAAAACGTTCACACATCAAATTTGACATGAATCAGTTCATGGTGGCCCAAGGTAAGGCTATATGAATATCTAATTAGCCCCATTGAAGTCAGTGTAAATTGGCCTGGTTCTTAACAGTTTAGAACCAGGCCAATTTAACACTGACTTCAATGGGGCTAAGGAGGTATTCATGCGGCCATATCTCGGGGCCCAATGAGCCAATTGCCATAAAATTTGGGATCTGGATGTTTTTCACCATGTTCCTTTGAGATATGGTATAAAAAATATCAAAATGAAAAAATAGCTTTTTGTGACGTCATCACTTCGGTACTCTATTTAGGTATCATTACTCAAAATAAAAAAATAAAAGATAAACTGCTCTAATTCAATGCAAATAAAATTATTTACACTGACAGCTGCCAGAGATGTTAATTATTAATACATGGATGTCTAAGCTGCTTGATTAGTAAAACTACACATCGGGAGGTAAAGGAGCTTTGATATGAGACTCATCAAATATGCAATAATGCTACTTTTACATGTACTTATACGTGCACAGTGCACACTAATAAATCAATGACTGAAATACAATGTTTCTTGTTAGATCTGTATTTGCCTGGCAACCAAGAATTTACATTCTCGTTTTATGGGAGAGATCTATGGAGGTGGATATTTTAAGAGAGTAACAATGTACAATGTATGATTGCTCAAGACCATAATAAAAGGTACATGTAACATAAAAAGACATTGTGAAAAAAAATCATCTTCTTAAGATCAATAACTACATGAATTAGTTGAATGTATATCAATATTAATTGATCATTTGTAATTGTATTTAAAATTTTTGTTCTGTCATTTCAAGAGGAAACAAAATCATGAATTGATTTTTTTGAAACCCAAATAATTTTTGTAAATAAACATCAACAAGGATATGTTTATAACCTCAGCATGTTTTAGAAATATGAAATGAAAAAAAAAATTATGAATACAGGAATCATTTTAAACAAACCCAACATATCTACAAAAATAAATTACATTTAATTTCCTGTTATTTCAGGGGAGAGCCCCATGACAATTATTTACCTACATATATCACAGTAAATGGATTGCCTTTCTGTTATAGAATAGGAAGTGAATTTATGAAAATAATCAACTGGTCCAACAAAATATGTTGCCAGCTAGCCCATTAAAGATAAAGTGGAGTTCTGGCCATGTCTTTACATAACTAATTTACATGTACGTTCACACGATGGGAGCTAAACTTTCGCTTATAGTTTCAAAACTTTAAGTTAACGTAAGTAGTTATCTTATAGTTTCAGACCGTATGAACGGACTCGTAGTTTCAAAACTTTAAGTTTACTTGTAGTTCTAGAACCTCAAGTGAGCTTGTGGTTAAGGCTGAAACCACAAGGAGTGGGTGGTCCTCCATCGCATTCTCGATTAGCAATGACCTCGCTGTTCATGTTAGACTTCCAGGTCATACACTTCACGCGAATTATTAACACAGGATCTGTAATCTGTAATGTACACACAATCGGTAGTACCTACTTCCGGAGTTCAAGAAATTGAAATCTCTTAATATTTTTGATTTGTACTATTACTCCCTTGCTCTCCTTGGTTTCTTTTACTTTCAAAATAAATTACCCTCTAACATTTCTCAAATGTTCACTGTTAATTACCAGATACATAATCATAATACCCGTTTTAAGGATTCTTTTCACTTATGGCTAGTAAAAACAAATAATGGCCAGTAAAAACAAATAATGCCATGAAATCAGTACGACATAACTTCCCTGTAATTTGGAACTCAATCCCCAAATATATTTCTAATTGCAATCTAATCAATTTCTTTCAAAAAAAAGTTGAAGCATTTTCTTTCCCTTTAATATGTATAGTTATTTTTATTTTTCTTTGTTATCTATATTTGTGTTATATTTGTGTTATATTTTATTTTTATTTTTAGTTTTATTTTTAGTTTTAGTTTTAGTTTTTTATTTGTTGTCTATATAATTTTCGCAATATTTTTAGGGAACTATGCTTGTACAAGGCCCAAGGGCTTATGTAGTTCCCCCTTTCATTTTCTAATTTCATTTATGACATATTTTGTATTTGTTTTGAATGTACTTTTTAATTGAAAATGAAATAAATGAGAATTAACCTGAATTGAATTGAGTTAACCACGATGATCTCTCGGCTTGTAGTTTCATCTTGTTATTTAGGGCTCGTGTGAACCCACGTTGCGGGTAGGGAGTCATGGTATCGTTAACTTAAATTTTCGCTAACTTAAAGTTTTGAAACCACAAGTCCCGTATGAACGTAGCTATTGTGAAAGAAACTGTCTACAAGCAATTGGGGAAGGTTGATCATGTGTACATAAGAATGGGTGTATACTGTGAGGTTTTGGAATCCATCAAAATGATAAGAAATTGACATACAGTAATCTCACTGAAAATCACATTCACAGCACACAGAAATGGGTACATGGGACTGCTCATACCATGTGGCATGAATGTTCGGCCTGAACACTTCAGCTATTTCTTGTCATATTTTGAATATTAGAGCATTAATTTGAAGAGCAATCATTTTCAGGGGGACATTTCTACTATGATGTTCTTCCAAACTGACATAAAAGAAATGAGAAACCTCACAAATTATTTTTCTCCTTTCCCAGAACTCAACCTTCTCTTAACAATTTAACCAGATTTCTATTCCTATATTATGTTTTGGAGTAAAGCTTATAAATATACATGTACGTGTAGAGACCTGATAATGAAAGCTTTATTATGAATTATAACATTATTCTGATTCTCAAGTATCAATTTTATATTGTTTCAGAAACTAAACTACCAGGAAATTGAAGGGAATAGATACAGCTCTTGATCATATAAAAACATAACAATCATAAATAGCTTTCGTCCAGTTCATACAGCACATAAGTGATCAACAATCAACTATTTGAAATTAATAACAATAGAAACAAAAAGAAATATTAGGGTGCATTCCTTTTCTAAATGCCAGCACAAATACATTCTAAGAATGGTGAAATTTTGTATCTTGTTGAGATTTCTTAGAAAATAAATAGTCAATTTACATCATGTTTGGTGGCTAAATAAATACTTTATGGCCTTAACATCATTTTCAAGAAAGCAATGAAATGGTGAAAACGAAGCCTCATTTTGCCCAACCATGGCAAAATGAAAATAGGAATCATTATCAATAATATATTTATATCCCCTGGAAATATCAGGTAAAATGATACTGTAACTCTTTACAAGATCAAAATCTACAGTATATTAATGTAAAATTTATTGTTTCCAATTAAATATTATACAGTAACTTATATTTGAAAACAGTCACTGGCATATGATTTCATTTGGTAATGATGCAATGACTCCCAGAATGCCTTACATGTGTAATGGGGTGTTGCAAGAAAGTTGCGATTGATTGCAAGTTGCAACTGATCGGTACTGACCAATCAAAATCATTGTTGCAAGCGCATCTTCTTGAATGGGCAGACCCTGAACCATTCAGAATGGTTGTTCTAATTTGCTTTACAATTTGCAATTGATTGCAACTTTCTTGCAACACCCCATAAGACAGTAATTTCTATGCTGATTATATGTTGTGCTGTCAAAATATATATTTGTACTGAATAAATAACACAATAAATACTGCATTTCCTCTTTTCAATCCATAAATGGTAGCTTCACATGATCAAAAAGAAAAAAATATCTAGTCTATAGATCACTTATCTACGATAGTGTTGTAATAGTCCATGCCTATAGCCTGATGGTACATACTAGTACATGACCATAGCATTTTAATTGGAGGAAATTATCTGACTACCTATATATAGGGCAACAGTTTAGGAAATTATAGAATAAGATAATGGTCTCGCCACGAATGAGTAATTAGTCAATTAAGAAAATAATTGGTCTCTTAGGTAATGGGTGATGCTAGATCTATAAGCCCTAAGGCCAATATCATTTAAAATTATCTAGCTTTCTACATCATATATAAAGTAGAGGTTGTGTTAAATTACATTATAAAACGGGTTCAAGAATGTAGCCATCCTGATTGGTCAAATAACACCATGTAACCGTGCAAAAAAAAAGTGATAACGAACGGTAAAAAGGCTCTAATGCACGGCTGAGCTGTGCGTACGCGTACCTCTGGTGCGTGCAAACTTAAAATGCAATGAAATCGTGTAGTTTAATTGTCATTTTAGCACAGGGATTCCATGACTGTGCGACTCTTGGCGTTTCTATGGGGTTCGTAACCATTTTTATAGACTTCATAATCATATTGCCGACCCATTTTTGTGAGTTCGTGCGTTAGTGCGATCTGGCAACACGCAGGTTTTTATCGTGGTGTCAAACATACTCGGCTTGCACCTCGTGCGTATAGTACACCACGATAAAAACCTTTGTGTTGCCAGATCACACCAACGCACTCCCAAATATGTATTAATAGTATAATTAAATATCTACCATACAGATGACTTCAGCCAGGATTCACAATTTCATTATGAACAGGAAGTACACAAAGCAAAGAAATATAAACTCACTTTAACTCGACTGGGAAAGCAATTTTGTTGGAAACTCTTTATAAATCTCATAATTGAACAACAGCACAGAAAATGTTTGAAAATAAGGGGGGGTCCTTTCATAAGGCATTTTCTTTTGAGCCACACTCTTGTAATGAATAATGGAAACAGACCCTACATATTTTTTGTCTTAATTACCTCTGAGAGTCACCTGATCTACTCACAAGGCTATTGCAAGAAAAACACTTGCATGTGTCCCATATTTATTTAGCAATGGGAACAATCTTCTGCCAATGACTGAAAGCTAATTTAATAATACTTTGCTTTGTGTTATACACATGCTACAAGGCAGGCATTAGATCATGAAATATTTGTTTACCCTCCCCCCAATGGCATAGTGGGCAATGGGTGTTGTATGGAGCTGAAGCTGCACAAATTCATGGATCATTAGTTATTTAGTTGGGACAATGGAGAAATTTGCATCACAAAAGCTCACAATTTACAACCAGTTTGTATCTTTTCCTCAGAGAAGTCGATCATTAAAACAAGTCAAGACTTTATGAATGCTGCCAATCATGATGGGCAGGCCAGACAGTTTTGATAAATGATTAAAAGCATAAAAATGTAAACTTGTAGGTCTAATGTTTTAGATGGAATGCGGTATTCATGCCCTTAGAATAATTACCGGTATATCCTTTTGGCAAATTCGTCGCTGGCTTCGCGAACTGACGTTTCCCCTGTACTTAAGCCTATGCGTGTACGTCTGTTTGCGAAACCAGTAACGAATTCTGATGAATGTCATACAGGAGATTGATGAATGGCCGAGTTACAGCTTCAACTGCAACATAATAATCAACATTATAAAATGTAATATTCAAATAACACAAAATTAATTGTGCCAGCCTAAAATTAATTGTGACAGCCTAGAAATGGGTACCAGCTATTACAAGCAATATGATTATCACTTCTACAACTTTTTAATAGAATTAGTTTGCTTCCTTTGTGTTCCTTTCTTTGACCCATTGCCTACGGGAACCAGGGGAGCGTTTCATCAAGCGTTTTGTCAGTGATTTTTACCGACAACTGTTATAAGCTACTGAAATCCTTGCATCTGATTGGCTGAGAGCAAATTTGTCAGTAAAAGCACTGACCAAAACGCTTGGTGAAACGCTCTCCAGGTGGTCCCAGTATTAAGCCTATGGAAATTAGGGTATTCAGTAGCCATTGGGTTAAAACTTCCATTTATTAACACATGGCCAAAGGTAGAAACAAATTCTACTTCTTTTAAAGAAATGTTTCATCCTGCATTTATTTGCTTAATTTCCTCTCCATAACAATTTGGATTGATCTGGCATCAAAGCCATAAATAGACTAGAGCACTCGGAGGGGGGACCAGTCCGAGTACATGTATCCCCCGAACCCGTCACCCATCCCTCATTTGAATCAATGTTGTGACTGAAATGGATAAAGTGGCAATTTGGGACCTCGGGTATCACTGCAGACAAATTTGACCTTTTTGTACTTTTGTCATTTTTTAGTTGTTTTGACAGTACTTACCAAGTGTGGAAGTGTACGTCATGCCACTAAAAACTGCAGCCGGTAGAGCGCTCACAAGAAAGTCTTTACTATTTCTTTAAAAAATATGGTTTACCATGGCAACGATGACTCCACCCACACCAAAAACAATAGGCATCTTCATCTTACCATAATGCACCTCCATGCGAAATTTGAAGGTGATCCGACAAAAACTGCAGCCGGTAGAGCGCTCACAAGAAAATCTTTACCATTTCTTTAAAAAATATGGTTACCATGGCAACCATGACTCCGCCCACACCAAAAACAATAGGCGTCTTCATCTTTCCATAATGCACCTCCATGCGAAATTTGAAGGTGATCCGACAAGAACTGCAGCCGGTAGAGCGCTCACAAGAAAATCTTTACCATTTCTTTAAAAAATATGGTTACCATGGCAACCATGACTCCGCCCACACCAAAAACAATAGGCGTCTTCATCTTACCATAATGCACCTCCATGCGAAATTTGAAGGTGATCCGACAAGAACTGCAGCCGGTAGAGCGCTCACAAGAAAATCTTTACCATTTCTTTAAAAAATATGGTTACCATGGCAACCATGACTCTGCCCACACCAAAAGCAATAGGCGTCTTCATCTTACCATAATGCACCTCCATGTGAAATTTGAAGGTGATCCGACAAAAATTGCAGCCAGTAGAGCGCTCACAAAAAAATCTCTGCGGCGGACGCGGCGCGACGATGCCAAATCCATAGTATCCCCGAACACATATTACACATTTCTACATATTACACGATCTTACCATGATCAGAAGCAGTAGAGTAATAGAAGAGTGTCCTATCTCGATATGAATTCCTAATAATTTCCACTTCTATGGTGAGGGACAATGCATTGCGCAGAACCTCTGGTGGAACCGCTAGGTCCACGTACAGCACCACCATGTTCAACACTCAATTCTTTTATCAATTTATCAAGTCTAAATGTTCTGTATGTAATCCCTCAAACAGCACCAAGAGGTCCAAGACAACAATGAAAAACCATTCGTGACCTTAACTTTCGCTAATTGCCGACGACAATCATTTTGCAGCACAAAATTTTCACGAATTACAAAATTCAATTATTTCAATGTTTGGATGAATCCAGACGAAGCAAAAAAGAACCAAAGTTTCTGGTTTCAGAGTTGTCTTCGGTAAGTGCCAATGACAACTTGGTCTCACAGTTCAAACTATGAGTTTTAAAAAATGTGATAACTCGGACAAGTTGAAACATGAACATCCAGATTCAGAATTTCAACAGACCACAAGTTCTAGAACTCACATTGAACTTTGGAAGTTAAAAATTCTAAATCAGTCTACATGTATATCCTGCGCCTGTACCAACACACGAAACAAAAGAGAATCAAGACCAGCAGACAATGACCTCTGAAGAGGTCCAAACTGAAGAAGTCCAAACTGAAGAAGTTCAAATTAGCACTCGACTATGAGATACATGTACATGTAAAAACCAAATGTATTGTCACATTGGAAGGATGCACTCCTGATAAGTATTAAGCAATCTGTTCACGCATGTCATGAATGTTCCTGTATCCAAGAAACCACAGGAAACTACAGAGTACTGTGAATGGCATCAACAGGTTCGGGGAAAAAAAGGAGATGAAAATGTCATAAAAACGCCAGAACAGTTCAATGTGACAACTTCATCCCTTGCTTCAGTAAAATTGAAATTGTAATAAGATGTTCCTGGAGACCGAAAGAATTAAAAAATTGTGGACAAGAATAACACAAATCTGCGGTGACGATGGTGAGACGCTCCAATTTAGACTGTCTATTGCTTGAAGGGCAAGCTGACTATTAAAAGCTGCGATGCTACCCAAGATGGAAACGGCATATTGAAAACTGTAACTTTAGGTTCATGTATACATAAGAAATAACAACAACCAAATTATATGAGTAAATCAAAGGAAAACATGTGGACCAAGCCCCGCCCTCTCATAAAAATTACTGATTCACCTCGCATAATTTGCAACTGTTCTACTTCTTTAATTCTGCGAGTCAATGGTCCGGATGATACATATTTAAATGAGTTCATCTTGAAAACACAATTGTCCAAGTGACCGCCCCATGTCCTTGCCAATTTGGGGATCTGAGTGGAGAAATTACTCGTAGTTCTCCTTTAAGGACATATTTTTATTAAAGATAACAAAATAAGGGGCTTTAGTAATCCAGCCTGTCAGAATTGTAGCCAACTTCATTGACTCACATTAATTAGCATATTTTCTAGCACTTACTATAATATATTTAGACCAATGTTCTAGAAATGATGATTAAGACTGTTACGACTTGGCACAATGTATTTCCCAGATGTTTTGAATACTTTGTCTATTTTTCTTGGTCATCCATTCATTCAGTATCCCTACTTTTTTGTCAATCCATTTAATAATAACATTTTTAAGTATTCAACATGAATCTCCATTTACAACATTACTGAAATTGTATGATTGCATTACAGTTTTTACAATGCTCATTCACACATATGTGTTTTTGATACAAATTCTTCTAGCAGCATATTTGGCACAAACCTAGTTTATAAAACCGAACAATTATATAGCCCCATTATCAATAGTAATCAGATCTTTCAAACTATTTTCTTTTCAGAATGAAAATGAAACTTAAAATTGCATATTCTGTGTGTGTTTGAGGATTGTTTATCATTGTTTATCATTGTTCACAAAGTCTTACATATATGTTACATACGAAGTTGTTACAGAATAAGAATTTTGTATACATATTGTTTAATTGTATTCTGTAGAAAAACAAGGCATTAGCGATAATGTGTCTCGCCCACATGCGATAACTAGAAATATCGTGATCTCTGTTGCCATGCAACAGGTCCCCCAAGTGCATAAATCTGCATAAGTTATGCTTGCATATATCTACATTAGATGATCTTTGAAGGTTTGCATGGTGGAGCTTATAACGTGGAGAAGGTTTACGGTTCACCATGTGTGTTGGTAGGAGGAAAGGGAAAATAGGAAATTACAAATGGATAGACGAGAAAGGATGACAAGAGAGAAAAGAAGAAATATTCTTTTGTGACTATGGGTGAAGTCCTGAAAAGGACTGTAAACCAATAGGAAGGTTTACTGGTTCACCAGGGGTATGGATAGGTGAAGGGTGATGGATGATCTGTAAACCATAAGCTATTATGTCCGCACTCACGCCCACTCAACTCTCGGACATAATAGCGCCACCACCGACAGCAACCCCGCCAACCCCACCGGCCGCCGATTCCTCCGACGTCCGCACACACACCATAAAACCCTGCGCTCGTCTAGCACACTTCACTCCTGATGACGGACAGTCAACCTGTCCGAAACGTCGAGTAACCTCCTACTCAAGCCTCATCTACTCAAACCTTCACTACTCAATCCATCGCTACTCATCCATCGATCATCAACCAAGTCTTCTCATCTCATCTCATCTGGTTTACAGATCATCCATCACCCTTCACCTATCCATACCCCTGGTGAACCAGTAAACCTTCCTATTGGTTTACAGTCTTTTTCAGGAATATTTCTTCTTTTCTCTCTTGTCATCCTTTCTCGTCTATCCATTTCTAATTTCCTATTTTCCCTTTCCTCCTACCAACACACATGGTGAACCGTAAACCTTCTCCACGTTATATCTACATTACTAATGTTTGGAAAGTGACGTTTACAAAGTTATGTCATAAGAGAGTCTTGCGGGTAAACTATAATGTTTGACCTGAAATGACCTTTGACCTTACCATGTGACCTCTGATGGCAGCATAACATGCAGGTCCCCCAAGTGCTTCTAAAACCCAAGTTTGGTTGAAAAGTGAGTGATGGTTGCAAAGTTATCTGTCATAAGAGAGTCTTGCAGGTAAACTTTAACGTATGACCTTTGACCTTATCATGTGACCTCCAACGGCACCATAAAATGCAGGTCCCCTTAGTGCATCTACAACCCAAGTTTGGTTGAAAAGTTAGTGACGGTTGCAAAGTTATCTGTCATAGGAGAGTCTTGCAGGTAAACTTTAACGTATGACCTCAAATGACCTTTGACCCTATCAAGTGACCTCCAACGGCAACATAACGTCAAGGTACCCTCAGTGCAAATATGACCCAAGTTAGGTTGTAATCCAAGCAACTGATATGAAGTTATTTCACAAAAGAGAGTCTTGCAGGTAAACTTTAACATATGAAAAGAGAGTCTTGCAGGTAAACTTTAACATATGACCTCAAATGACCTTTGACATCATCATGTGACCTCCGACAACACAATAACATGGAGATGCCCCTAGTGCTTCTATCACCCAAGTGTGGCTGCCAATGCAGTAACAGTTGCCAAGTAATGCATCATAAGAGAGTCTTGCAGGTAAACTTTAACGTTTGTGACGGACGGACGACGGACGGACGCCATTTGGATCCCTTAGTCTCGCCTTCACCTCCGGTGGGCGAGACAAAAATCAACACAATCCAGTAGTTCAATATTAGAAATCACATTTGAAGTTTGCCATGAAACTTGTGCATTCTGATTTCACAAATATAGTTTGTCCCCTGGACAACTTACTAACATTCAGTCTCAAAATGTATCTATTTATCTAAATCACCAACTTTGAACATAAAATGTTATTTTATACTGTTCCCATCTCGATTCAGCAGCGATCTCCTTCATATGTTTCTTTCAACAAAAAGAAAAAGCAAATATTTTGTAAAAATTTAGCAAAAGGTGAATCATCTAAATTGAAAAGCATTCACAGCAAAACCATGATATAATATGAATTCATTTTATGATACAGTGCTTAAGTATAATAAAGTCATGGTCAGGTGATCAATTAAAACTCTAAAGGCCGTAACAAAATCAATATTTTTTTAATGCAAATTGTAGGTCATAACAACGTTTTACACTGTACTAACAACACTGTATGATTGTGAGTATGACTGTGTATACAATGTATGTATAGGAGAGAATACTATGGGTACAAGCATTCATACACATGTATGTCATTTCGATTCACATAATGACATCGGTGAAACAAATGCGTACTCATCATCGCCTCACAGATAGCGACAATTAAAAGCCGCACACAAACACACAAACAATGTCATGGCAAGATTACATCCATGCTTAATAATCCAGTCTGTTTACGATTGTATACCTTCGCTGCCATGGCAACCTCCTTTGACCTCCATAGCGCAGCCAGCAGTCATTGTGATCCAGGAGAGAGATAGAGGAAGAGAGATTGCTGTTGTGGTGGTTCGGGCGCACTTGGGGGTTGAACTTTACAGTCAAAGCACAGCCATTCGAAGCAATGATATCCAAACCCTCATCATATTACAAGCACTTAATAATCCAAGACCAAAAATGATTCTTTACTCGTTTTTCATCCAAAGTTCCAAACTGTGAAATGTTGACACAATCTCAGTAACAACAAAGCATACTATCCATAAAGTCTTGGGCAGAGTCGATCAACGATCATTGGCTTCCACAAAACTTGCTCATCATTCAATAGTTTTTGAAAAGTAGAACAGATGGCTCAGACTAGTTCACCCAATAAAAATGAAAAAGTATGAACTTGAATAGGATTAATGTGATTTTATCAAAGAAGGATGCAATTGTATGCATTTAACAAGGAACCTATAGTATTCTCTTCAACTCACTCTGCCAACCAAAGAAGCTTCTCAAATTCCCTATTCAGAGAATTCAGACAAAATGTAATTTATCAAATTTCCTTTGTCGGTCACTATTCAAAAACAGTGCAAAGAGGGCAGCTGGCACATACAGTTGTGAAGAATGACAGAAGTATAATGTGCTTTGCCAAAAATTTCTTACAATTGTGTTGAAAAGTAGATAAACTTTGTGTGTTACTTATTATGATTATTGTCAACATTAGTAATGCATGTTACAAACAACAATTTTCACTCTCATAAAAAAAGAGTTCATTGAAAATCTAGAAAAGCCAGTTATGATATATAAAGAAGAATTTTACATTGTACTATGTTGAAATACAATGCAAATTTTGTGGCTACTGTGTGTGCACACATGTCAAAATTCTATAAAATCTGGACTGAATTTGAAATCAATATTATCCCATATTGACCGTTATAGTTTTGAAAAATATTAATGAGGCCTTATGATTTAGAATTGAGTTTCAACCAGTCAAGAATATTTCCGACATTGAATTGGGCGTGTATTACAAATCCAAATTCCCTCAGGATCTCATGATATTTCTTTCAGCAATTCTGTATATGAGACCAAATCATTCTCATTCCCCAGCAGTTGAAACTAAGGATGTACAAATTCATATCAAATCATCAATGGTAGTAGATTTTCCCTATCCAAACTCAGCAACTGTAGCCTTTTATTGTTCCAGCTGAATCACAGCCCTATTCCAGCTGAATCACAGCCCTATTCCAAGAAATGAAATGGCCACTTCACCACTACTTCAATATATATTCAATATGATCAACAAAATATATTTCCTTTCATCTGTTTTTCCTCACATACGAAGCTTGTAGAATGCTTTTGTTGCAGAAGCTGCCACACTCTACATGTATAACTTTTCTGGTGAGTAAAAATTTCGGCGAAGAGACTATTTAAAGCAACCATCCAAAGCACAAGAACAGACGACTCAATACTAGATTGTCCAAAATCTTAGTATTTCGCTAAATAATACTTCTGATCCTGTTCACATTATCTCTGACTGCTGATGAGCAAACTTCGCAAATATTTGTGATAACTCCTCTGTGATAGACTTCTCTCTTCAATTCAAATAATCCACACAGCTGTTACATCAGAAAACAAACAAAACCCATATCGTTTCTGAATGTTTGAACGGAAAAATTATAATTTTCAAACTCAAAGATGCAGTTTCCATTCTTTCTGTACTACCAGTATCCTTGGTCTCTGTGGACCAACAAAACCTGACTCTCAAAGGCAGTCCTGGGCTATGAATCTCTTAAATATATTATCCCCCAAACGGGTCCAATAGAAGCTACCACTCAAAATGGTTCATGATGTTCCTTGAATGTTGGACTTGACTCAAATGGCATCTGCTTCAGTGACAAATATGGGCAGAGACGATGTCCTGCTGGAGCTGAATCCAAAACTGATTCCAACCATAAGATGCTCTCAAATCGCTCACGATCCGTCCTGCACAAGGGTTTTAGTACCAAATGGTATTCCAATTAAAATCAGGGTGCAAACAAAGCTTTCCAGAGCCATAAACCATTGCAGCAGATTGCATGAGATCTGTTTGTGTAATTGATGTTGGCGTTGGCCGTTAATTTTCCAAGACGGTTTTCGCATCAGGAACTCTGCATGCAGTTGGGTCTGAACTGATCTGAGTGTCAACAAAAGCCTCATGTTCATATCACCTGACATTGTACATTTGCAGAATGAGCAAATGAGCAAAACAGATTCCGTTATCAATAATACATGTTTATTTTCTTTTTTTCCGGAAAGACAAATTATTGATCAACCCCCAAGTGTGGTAGAACAGAAGCACTTTGATTTCAGCTTGAACACAAACTGCAGAGAAAACCTTACTGAAGCTCTTTGGTTTGGACAGCCAGCTCATAAAGAAAGCCATAAACATCTCACCTGTATTGACTTTAGTCAAAGCAATCCAGAGATGGCCGAATAAATGAATTAACAATGAATTCCTATTTTCAGTACAATCTGGCCTGGCTACACCTTCCATTCACTACTACAGGATGCAGATGTACTGCTCTACGACTAATGACTAAGCTGTATTCTTCTTCGGAGAATCATAAAATTACCCGCAACTCTAACTTGTAAACACAGAGAAGCCTGCATCTGTAAATTGTACTTAATTTTGCTATTCTGCTCACTGAACAGTCATTATAAAGCCAGGACAATAATACTTATATTATATTGGATGGCTCTGAATGGGATACCAGAGAATATTCCACGAGTTAGGGCCAATATTGCATGAATCGAAGATGAGCGCAATATTGGCCCTAACGAGTGGAATATTTATATTATATTGGATTAGTCTCAATGGGATACCAGAGAATATTCCACGAGTTAGGGCCAACATTGGCCAATATTGGCCGTGACGAGTGGAATATTTCTGGTATTCCATGAAATAAAGCCATCCAATATAATTATTATTATCTATACCCTACATGTACAGCAAAATGATTTAGAATTTAATAAAAATCATTTTAACCAACCACATTCAGTTAATAGAGCCTCTCATCATACTTCATTGTGATCACACAAGTTTAACTTAACCTCTTTATGATGTCATGTGCGTATATGTGTATGCGTTTCATTATTTACGCGCACGCAAACAGACCAGACAAAATACATAATACTGCACGGCAAGTTTAGTACTGTAGCCTATGGGGAATTCAGCGTTCTGTGCAATATGTTCTCACATTGCAGCGCAAATCAAGCGGACAAAAATACGCGATTTTAATGCGCCGCTAAAATGCCTTATATAGGTAATAATACAAAATAATGTATATTTCTTGCAATTACACAAAACAGCTTTAAACCATCCACAATTGTTATTTTTTTTCAAATACCAGCTATTTCAAAGGCAACAGAAGTGGAAAGATTTAGCCTAGGAGCTAATGAAATAATGCTGTATATTCAAAGGGACCACACTTCCATCACTACCACTCTTGGTTGCAGGCTGCTGACGTATCAGCGCTATTCCCCCGCCCACAGCTTAAGAAGTTGCGTCTTTCCCGCGGTCACGATTTCAACAGTGTTTCTAAACGCAGGCAGGAGAAATTAAAATGTGTTCACTACTTTTTATAAATAACCGAATATCGCCAAAATTTTACCACTTATCCTGCCCTACAATGTAAGCATCGGGAGCAGCACGGGCTTACATGTATGAACAACGCTCAATATTTCAATGGCAAGTGCTTTTTTTTCTTTTCTAAAAAAGGTAAAAAACAGGGGTGCGCCTTATATACACTGTACGAATGCGCCTTATACACAGTATTTTACGTTAAGTAATATTACTGATTATTATTTGTATGAAAGATTTTCAACCTACAAGTACAATCGGTGCATCTCATGGTTTGCACAAAAGTACCTAGATGACCGTGCAGTAATTTTCTAATATCTCACGATTTGGGGTGCGCGACTGCGTAGAAAAGGGTTTATGCAACTGAATATGCAAAGGCCCAGACAATGGATGTACATGTATGCGTGCAGCCCTTGTAAAATGCTTGGGTAGAGAAAAAATAAGTTTCCCTTTCTGTTTGCATCATGTGCAAGTTAATACAAAAACATAAGGATGTAATAGTGAATATGAGGTACTACATGTAGGTTTCATATAATTAATAATAATAATATTGAATGACTTTTCTTTCGAGGGACACAAGGGTATATCGCACTCGCTTTGAAAGTATTTCGCTCAACGTGCCGACTCGTAAAATATGCTCATAGCTCGTGCGATATAAATATACCCTAGTATCCCACTCAATGCCATTCAATATTATATAAATATTTTGTGACACGATCCATACATATAATCTAACTTACCCATCAGTAACCGAAGGGTTAATACACCACCTACTTTGTTCTCTTTTCACATAATATACAACAGCCCACCATTCCTGATTTGACTAAATCCTGAGAAATGACAGAATCGCTCTAATCGTTGACAACATCGCTGACAGCTCGAAACAGAAACATCAGTCCTCCCTGGAAGTCTCATGCAAATATCATATCATATACATGTACCTCTCACCGTCTTTATCAAAGCTGAGCTCCAGCTGGTAATTATGATAAGCACATTCCTTACATGTACATATATATATACATGTTCTTGTTATAATAAGGAAGGAAATTCAATTTTCCAAATTGTGAAAGCACCCAGAGCTATATGGAAATGAAACAGGAAACCGGGAACACTTGAAGTCAAAGCACCTCTTCAGATTTCCAGGAGGTAATATACAATTAAGGTTTCCATACTTTCAAAGAAATCACTGCATGTACTTCAGTTAACTCAATTTGTTTTAAAACTGCTTCCAAACATTGAAGAAATATTGATATGTGCCTAAAAGGTGTATCATAAAAAATGAGTATTTTACTGTATAGATTCAATGGATATCCTTGAAGTAGGTTTGAGTAAATGTCACATGGATAAATTCTTTAAAGAACAACAGCTGTAGGCCTGCATGTATGCTATAGCGAGACATGTATGAAAAATATCAATCGGACCAAAGCCAATCTGCTCCAACCATAGCTCAATTAACCATGCAAAAGCACAGTTAAACTCCTACGCTCATCGCAAACACGATAGATTTCTACCTTAATGGCCTTCCATTTAAAAAATGGGACATTCCAGAGTGCCTCAGAAACTAATGCCCCAAACATAGTTTTGTCTTTGTTACGGAACGATGGATGTAAAAGGGCTTTTGGACAATGGATTAGGGAATTCATTCTTTAAAGAAGTGTATGATGTAATAAAGAAGATACCAGGATCAGTTGTAATTGAGGTTCCTATAGCTGTTCACAGTACAGAAAGTTATACGAGAATTATATCAAGAAACGTCATATAAAGAAGCACCTTATAGTGAAAGAAGTATACAGACTGCAAAACAACTACAGTACATGTATAGGACGTTTCATTATACAATGTGCTGACTATAAAAAATTAATAACTTATGTACAGTTTTCGTATAGCCCTTTTCAGACTTTTTATTTATTTAAAAAGTGAGGGCGCCCTGCAGCTAATCTTTATTCGTTACAGAGTACTTTATTTTTAGTTTAATATCAAGAACTCTTATTAGAGCATTCTAGAACTCAATTGCTCTCAATCTGCTCCCCTGCAGAAAACTGACCACAAGTATACTTGTGATTTTGAAGAATTAAAGCTCATGTACAGTTTTGGTATCAAAAAGGAAATTGGAAAGACATGTGCTAAATGATATAGCTTCATGTTGTTCTTCTTGTATCAAAAGATGTTTGTTCGAGATCATTTGGAATACCATCAATGATTTTTGGTGAATTTTACTGTAAATATATGTAAGGAACGCTAGATCACGGCAATGCATGTATACTGCCCTACGCTAGGACCTTTCCACCCTGATGGCTCCAGCCATGGAGATAGCATAGTGTGTCACTGTGTGTAGGTTTTGAACGTGTGTATGGTGTATAGTGCACGTTGCTGTTGTTGGGAGTTTATATCCCTGACCCAGTATCTAATTTATTTTTTGTCTCTCATTTGTTTAATATCACACTTTAGGAGGCGAAATCTTCGTATTGCTTGTATATTACTATTTATCAACATAAATCCAAGAAATCTGACAAAAAAATTTTGAGGGCTTACCAAAACTGCACATTACCTTTAAAAGAGCAAGCACATAATGTATCATTGCATGGATCTTAATTTCAAACCTAATAAAAAGGAACTCCTTGAAATGTGTTTAAAAAATCTAGTAGTTTTTTTTAATGGTTGATGAAGAGGCACATACATACTATCCTTTTAAAACATGTACGTTACATATCAATACAACTTCTTACAAACTTTTACTTCTTACAAAATTTAGCTTTTTTTGATAAAACCCATAAATTAGCCTGTATACATAATTACATTAATCTTCAGCAGTCACAGACAAAAACAATATTTTTCTTCTTCAAAAAACTCTTTTGCAAAGTATAGCGAAAAGACAAGATGTCAGAGATAATAACTATTGATAATTCTAATTCACTAAATGCTGTCTCAGTCAGACCGCAGGTCGTATGCAAATGAGCAAAAATCGCGCATTTTATTTCCAGTGCCCGAAGTGGACTCTCTCCCTGCACCCAGTCGGCTGTATCGCATGGTCATCTTTAAAGTTATGTTCTTAAATAAATATAAATGCTATGCTCATTAGACTTTCTGCAAAAATAAATGAATAGTTTACCAACACAGGGATATTTTGTTTTAGTCAGAATTTTAGAAATAAGTTGTTTAAAATAACTGATGAAATAGTCATACAAAAGCCTTTTTTTCACAAGATTTCAAGTTGTTAAAAGACATATACAAAGTATATGAGCCGCCATCAAGACACATATGTATGGAAGCGCTGGAATCTCATCTTTTTCATCGTTACATTCAAAACATCCATAGATTTATGACAGAGTCAGGATCCAGCAATATTCAGCCGCAGATCATCCGTTGTCAAGACCATGGTCAAGACCATAGAATCTTAGCCCTGTGATTGGCAAGCAAGCCATCTGTAACCAAGTGCGCGTTGAATGAAACAATGCGCAACCTGTTGCTTCATCCTTGCGCAAACATGCGCATAGCTGTTGCCAGGCTGTGAGAAAACATCTTGCGTGGTAACCAATCGGAATGCTGGAATTGACTTTTTTAAAGACAAAGTGTGTACATTGGTTACATACTGCTGGATCCTGACCCCGTCATGAAGTTCACATTAATGTTATTTCAATCTTTGGAAAGTACAGAAAATGCCCTTTACGCTCATGTCAAATTTACCCTGGCTCACAATAAAACTATGGTAGTTTTGGCCAGATTTATATTTCATTTCATTTCCATTTTTTGTCATAAAAGGAACACCTTTTTTTACCAATTTCGTCTTTTATTTTGAAAACAACAAAAGCATGTCACAAATCTCTGATCCCTCTTCTTTTATTTGATGCATAACTCATGGCAATTGGTGAATGATAAGTAGTCTATTCAATAGTTTGCAAATAAGATGTTCCTGGCTGTTCTTGCTCATTATGTATTCATAGTCAGGCAGAACTGGAAATAAAATAGCGCGCTTTTTGGGGACCTGCGGATTGGCTGGTCTTTGATAAGAGTTCTTTATTAATCTTGAACTTATCTCACTTAATTTCCCAGCTTTAACTAATCCTTTGCAATCCTATTACCTGAAGAATTTGTGTTCAGTAAATACTGTCACAACACTTGTTTCAATGGTTAATTCAAATATTTGTGGGAATCCACTAGTACATGCTCATGTTCATTTTACTTCTATACACTGTACTTCACATTGTAATCAGAATACTGCAAAGTAAGAAAGGGGGCGGAAGGAAGATTGGAGGAAGCATTACTTTCATCACTTGCCCAAATTGCCAAGTACTGCCAAGGAAAACAAAATCAATTTGGGCGATATCTCTCAAAAGAAAATTGCTACTCTGCTTGTCCCAATTGAGAGAGCACAAACTGTTTTAATTCAAGAGGTACATGTATCAAAAAAGGTAAAGTTAGTCTCATACCTGATATTTCTCAATGGCATCATGATAATTAGAATATGTTCTTCACAAATGCATGGGCTAGTACAATTATCAGTAAAGGCTAGTATTTCTCAAATATTAAATATTGATCCCTTCAATCCTTGATGGGAACAAGAGCAACAACTGCTGTAAAGCCAGAAACTTTCGCGAACTGCAATAATTTTACGTTGTTTCAATTGTGATTGGATCATTTCGCGGCGTGAAACTTTCGCGAATCTCGACCACTCGCAAAATTTGGGAAAGTTTCATGCACGTGAACATTTCTGATTTCACAGTAATCGGTAATTTAATTAGCTCTTTTGAGGTTAACTATTGAACCTGGACCATGTGTGAAGTGTATCATAACTGGATGTAACCAAAGATGTAGCAACAGGGGATGTTCCCCCACCCCAAGCTATGAAACAGCAACGGAACAAAACAAAAGAGGAAAAGGAGACACAGAAATAGAGAAGGGGTGGCTACATGAAAAGCAGATAACACAACCCCTCCCTCACCTGTAAGCTTCCCTCACTCAATAGGCACATTCTCTGCCATTTCAGTCATCTAGTAAGCCCAGTGACCCCCCACCCCACCCATTAGATAGAGTGCCCCTCAATGGCTAGGCAAACAGTACATATACGCTAATGGTTGTTGGGCCCATATGAAAAATTAATAACTTACAGGCAATTGAAAAGATATTGATCAAAGTGAGATTTAAGATATGAATCATATCACGCATGAATTGAATTAATTCTTTAGAGCTACCACCTACAGAGAGAGAGATTCAGAGAACAATGTTAAATTAAGATTATAAATATTTCATACTAACAATAGATGACAGTTTAGATTAGAGACAAAAGAGAGAAAAAAAATCAATGAATACTTAGTAGGCATACATTAAGGCAAGCCATGTTTAAATCAATTAGGACAAGCATTATACATTCAAGTGCTGATATCGACCCTAATGAAAAGCATATTTGAATTTCACAGTTGTGTTGAACAGTGTAAAAGAAATGTCTTCAGTACTTTGTAATATACAGTACCTACATGTACTATGTATACTGTCTTTCAAACATCTACGGTATCAATTGAACATGTATGCTTATAGTACATGCATGTTGATACATGTATCTTTCATTCTTGTCTGTAACTGCTTAGTTACATTACTTCTATGAAAGTTTAAGACAAAAAAATCATTGCCAACTGAATCATTCAGTGTTTTTATCCACAAAGGTTTGATTGCTGTAATTAGTCTTTGGAAGGTACATGTAAAGCTATAACATCCCAAATAACAATAATAATTAAAAAGAAATATCTTTTGAAAATGTTGCCAAAACTGTCTACCTACCGTAGGTTCCATTCCTCATTTTGAAAGACATGCATTTCATTAAGACAGCCATGGTCACAGATTGAAGAAATATCCTTTAGCGTCCAGACACTGATGACTAAACAAAAACCACCCACTTATGCTGCAATTCTGCTCTAATATCCACCATTCAGCATGAAGCAATCGCTCAAATCACTAGCAGAAGGTCCTTAGCATATATCCAAGTATAAAGGAAGTGGGAGAAAAGCCACAAATGGGCCAAAGGCAAGACAGCGCAAAGTGTATAGTGAAGGCAAAGAAATGTGTCATCAGTTGTTGGACTTTCGGAAATATAAGGAGTGCACAGCCTTAGACCGAGAGACCGGTGAAAGGGGGGACGTGTTTGTTTGGACTCTTCGTAGAGAATATCGCAAGCTTACATCAGTGGCATGTGATTAAAAGACAGGAAGTTATCTTCGTCTGTTCTAATGAATCTCAATAATAACATTCAATTACCCCCTAGAGGGGTAGATGGAAAGGAAGACAGATCTACTGTTCAACAAATTTGGTCTTTCAAAACCAACGATATCTAGTATTGTCTGTAACGTGGAAGTATTGAAAAGCCGCTAATTTAAACATAAATCTAGAGGAGTTTCCCACCAAAAAACATTACACTTCTTTTAATAACTAATAGTCACTCTTAAATCTTACAGATAACGTTGCAATTTTTAATTGTCCTTTGAAATCCATAACAAACAAAAAACAAAATAAAACCCCAAATAACCATAATCATAATGTAACTCTAGAACTACCAAGCATTTTTGTTGAGTAACCTATTAACAGAAACTTAATGTTTATTGGTAATGAAAGAGAAGAGATCATGAATCATACATGTACATGTAGCTCCCCTCCCCCCCCCCTCCCCCCCCCCCCATAATATCCCTGCCCATATGTGCTCATGTTCACCCGAGTTTTTAAAATCTACAGTTTAGTATGTACATTGGTCTATATATATGAAACAAAAATACAGCTTTACTACAGACAGTACGTACTGCACAATCTTCATCAATTAACAGGGGTGAATGAAGTGCAACTGTAATGAAGTTATATAGAGGGAAGAGGGGAGGGGGGGGGAGGAGGGTCACATTCATAAATCAGAGATGTGAAGGGGATAATATTTCACAAAGAAGTTTGTCAAGATTACTTCTGAATTATCGAGACAGGAACAGGAAGCCAGGTTATGAGGGGGAGGGAAGAAATGGGTCAGGAACTTGCGTACTAGCAGAGCTCAACAAATTGAAGTTTGTTAGGAACGTGCGTACTGGCACAGCGTAACAAATTGAAGTTTGACTGCAATATTATTCACAACATTTCACAGCACTGCTCCGCTCTGTTCGTGATGATGCAAACAAGAAAATTATTTCATCACTTTTAAGGAGTCCATAACTGGTCAATATTAGTACCGTAAACACTAATGTAAATAGAAAGGCCAATTTTAGTAATTCACTTTAAATATTCTGGAGAAAATATCAATCAACTTTGAGTCCAATTTTCCCCCAGTTTTTTAGAATTTTGTTATAGTTTTAAATCACTTTTTACATACTTTCAAACAAGCAAAACCACTCTCAACTCCTACATGTACATGTCCATGCTACACTGTAGCACCAAGGACAAAAAAGGGTAATTTGCTGAAAGAAAGTTTTCAAGGGGGGGGGGGGGGGGGGCGGGTGTCACCCCATCTCCCCCTCTCTCTCCCTAGAGGTGCCCCTGACTAGGCTTGGGTGAAAGATGGAGGTGGGAGCAACCAAGCACTTTGCTTGAAGAGTACACAACTAAACACACTCTTCACAATACCTTGTTATTACATTTTTTCCAGTACATGTACATTTCCAATGAGTTTTTTGACTGAATTTTCAAATTCAAACTACCCACAGAATTAATCATCCCTGAGAAAGCATGAATGTTGGTGACAAGTATCATAAAAATAGGTAATACTAGGAGAAAGGACTTTCATGTGATAGTTATACCCACCTCTATGGTTTTCCCTGCTCCTGGTTCGATGGTGTGCTTGACCAGCAGAGTGCCTCCTTTCTTGGTGCCTGGATGGATAGTCAGCTGGCGTAGACTCAACAGACCTTGTTGACATACCATCAGAGCTATCTAGGTAGCTTCCATCTGTCCGACTGTCCAGATATGGATCTGGAGTCTCGTAAGAAGTATACGACGAAGTGTTCAGGTTCTCGGCACTCCTGTACCTACGGTTAGGAACATACGCCGGGCTTGTATTCGGTGATGGTGAACCTGCAGCGCTTTGGTGCTCATTGTTTGTAATATCTAATCTCTCCTTGCTTCCCCTCCGCCACTTTGATAGGCTAGGTGAGCGCAAGAGTTCGCCCATGCGGGCACGGTTCTTCTGCAGCCTGTCACGGATTGAGGGTGCCCTATTCCCTTCATTGCCAGGCATATCGGCAGGTGACTGTGGAGTCCTGGGTGACACTGTTGATGGGGGTGTTGGTGTCATGACCTTACTGGTCTTAGCCTCAGTGTCAGAGTGGCTCTGCCTGCTACGATTCAAAAGCATGTCAGCAGCCCTGCGAAGGCTCCTTCGTGTCCGTGAACCACGTGGCTTCAGACTCGTCGGGGGCTTAGGCTGTATCGCTGTAGTACTACCATCAGGTGCACTGACCCCATTCTGTGTAACAGCACTGTGGCAGAGCTGGGCGGGGGTAACAACACCGCCGCTATCCATGGTTCCGCTCGTGCCAAATTGGATTTCCTCGCAATACGTTGTCACAGGATGGTAACTCTGTGGCGGAGGAGGGCTCACATAGCCATTCTGAGGTGCCATGTTGGATGGGTGACTGTTGTGAGTGTATTCACGACTGTCGTTGTATGTCACATAGCTGCTGTTATTGTTGATCAACCCTCCATCAACCTGTAAAATGAAAAGAAAATTTAAGAAAAAATGTGATTTTTGGCAGATTTCCCTTTAGTTATTGGTAAAAAGATCCTACTGAGTAATACATTTTGAAAAACTTACATTTTAGTCGTTTTGTGTGTTGGAGCAAATGGGGAAGTTGTCTGCCAATACATCACAGCACCTGACATTACCTATTCGGCCAATTTGAAATTCCCATGGTGATTACATTTTAAAATTCATAACTTTCTGATTGCTTGTCCAATTTCATTCAAACTTTCACTTCACCAATCTGCTTCTCTGATTTTTTCTCTTTCTTTCAGAGACACTTGTCATTAAGGTTGAATTTCCCCTTAAAGATCACATTACAAGAAAATTCCATCAAAGTAAATATTGGCTTAATACTTTTTATTGCATATATGGCATAAATTAAACAAGGTTATCCAAATTCAACGCTTGGAAACATTTGAAGTAATGATTATTATCAATTATAAAACGGTAAAATACAGCCCCCGATATAGCAGCTGAAGAGCTCCTCGAACGCTGCTGAGATGTGTGACGACACACCAGGGGCCAGTCCTGTCTAAGCAGACGATGTCCCATAACATCTTACACATTTTTCAGTGCCTGTTTTGTCATCTCCTCTTCACTTATTTCTCTTACTTGACTAGCGTCAGTCTTAATGTTAGTCTGTTGCCTCACTCTTAACTTCGTGTATGGTATTATTTTGATGAAATATGCAACGTTAAAAAAATAAAGGAATCAGTCACTTGTAAACAAAATAAGACGCCATTGTATTTTCAGCTGCTTGCACCGGGGCATGTTCGGCGTTTCAAGAGGGAACGAATACCATCCATGCTATTATTCGGGCTTTTAAATTTGAAAATGGGGTTTATTTCATTATCATTGACCCTTCTCCTGTGTATTTACAATCAAACGGTTTCAGTTATCAGAATCAGTTTCGCCTTCCCTTTTAGAATAGTGTGAAATAAGGTCATGTTGAATATACCAAACTCTTTATAATTTGATAAATAATTGCATTGCAATTACGTTCATTCATTATAGGACGTTGTCTGCTTAAGCAGGATCGATCCCTCGTGTGACGACATCAAAACATTGCTATATTTCTGGCGAATCCTCGGATATTCCAGATGCTTAGAAGAGCTTTTATTTATGTTGTTTTTATAATCATCAGATACGCAGTTGACATAAAACTTATACGATTGCCATTAAAGCTTCCCAGTTTCTAGTGATACATTAATTGCCATATTTGTGATTTTCTTGTAATGTGATCTTTAAGTATGATTGAATGCATAGTTATCATTGATACAGTAAAATCTTTTTTGTCACAGCCATTGTTAAGCATGCAAAACATTACATTTCACATATTTCTACAGCATTGAAGAAGACACTATGTTTGCAAAGTCTATGTATTCAAAGCCGCTGCTATATAACGCACGCGCAGCGAAGTCTATGCTCATTGCCTGACGAAGCCTAGCAGTAGCGGTCGAAACGTTGTAGCTTTCCTCGTTCGCACATCGTGAGACAACTGATCAACTTTTCGTCTTCATCTTTCACCATGATGAACCTCTTCCTAACCATTATTCAAAGTTTTGTTTGCAAAGTCCATTCAAGCAGTCAATTCAACTCATCATTATACATGTACATGTACATGTATGTTATGCTGAAAGATTATTTTTAGGTAGGCCTATATTACAAAACTTTACATCCACTGAAAGTTACCTAAATAATGTATACTTCATTAAAAGACCTTGACAGTACTCTGTAAGTATTATTGGGTTTGATAATTCTATTTTCTAATAAGTCTACAACTGTACCAAAATATCCTTGTATGTATCCTTCATTAAAGACATCCAACAGAAAATGTTGACTTTTCGATGGCAGATTAGCAGTACTGGGATTAACCACTTTGTACATGTAAATCTATTCAGTTCAATTACAGGCCTAACTAAATGTATTTAACTTATTTACGACTACAGTATGAAACAAGCTTCTTAAAAAAAGTTTTTTTAACACAGCAGGATTAAAAATAAATACAATGATTTGAATATATATGATATTTCTCTCAAAAATTTAAAATTGTTGGTGTAATATAGTGGTTTTTACTAACTACTTTCAACAAACCCACTTAAAATTTTTTTTAAATGCCAAAGAGGTTACTTCCCCTTTGATTAGTAAACAAAGGTACATGTATTGTACATGCCACTATGATTTTAAAAAAAGTTTAAGGGCAATCCAACCTTGGTAATAAGATGATTTGTGTGAAAGCAGAAAAATAAGAAAAACAGGACGGTGAAAGAAATCAGACAAGGACTAAGAAAGTTATGGATGTTTGAAAAATGAGATCACTACATCTATGCGAATCTCAAATTGGCAATTTGGTGAGTCGATTGTGACATTTTGTGGACAACTCTCCCGTACACAAAATTATCATTAATTTGCGGTTTTCTTTGAGGCGCTTTTACCCTTTTTACTGACATTTTAGTCATTTTGTGTGTTGGAGCGAATGGGGGAGTTGTCCACAGCTACATCACAGTGACATTACCTATTTGGCCAATTTGAAATTCCCAAATATATAGTGATTACATCTTTCAAAAATTCATACCGGTAACTTTCTTATTGCTTGTCCGATTTTGTTCAGTTCAAACTTTCATCAATCTGCTTCTCTGATTTTTCCTCTTTCTTTCAAAGCAACTTGCTATTAAGGTTGGATTTCTCTTTAAGAAACCAAAATTAATTATCACATATCAAATTCCTTTTAGGACTTACCGAGTTATTATCACTTTCTTCATTTTCTGAATCTCCGATATAAAAATCAATATTACCAATGTCCAATGCATCCTCCATAACAAGTATCAACCAAATATTCCCACTTCAAAATCATCATTTTCCCAACTTGCGCAACCTTGTCTATATTAACAAATAACCAGTCATCGGTAATTCCACTTGTCACAGCAAGTTTCCACACAACCACACACCAAAAACAAAAAGATTTCCATTTGAGAATCATTCACTGACTAGCAGATTTCAGCAAGGAATTAATATGTACATGTAACAAAAAGATAATTCCACTGATAACTGCGTGTATTGCAGTTCAAACAACAAAAAAAAGATGTTACAGCGCAAAACCGGTTTGGTTCACTGTTGTTAGAAGCGATAAATTTTAATGAAGTACTTCATGTAATGCACTTGTAAATCAAATTGTCTCCTGAACTTTGCACATTGATCTCTTTACATATTTGCACTGACGAATCTGACAAGAGAAGCTATGTATAATTTATCATAAGAATAAACAGGATTGTTTCTCCCATGGTATGTATGTGTACAGAGATTTAGAGTGTTTTTAACACATCTCTAGTGGCATTACAAACAAAGCTTGATTGCATTGCTGAGGTTAATTAATTCATCTGTTTAGAGCCAGAAGGGTGTTAACCATACATGTGTTAAACTATATGAGTGAACGCCCTGCTGGCTCCAAACAGACGTATTGATAGTTGATCAAATTCTTTCTCATCAGTGAACGCAGTCTTATGGTCTCATTCAAATTAATAGTACAACTTTTATACTCTTGATTGTAGGCTACAAGTATGATTCATGTTAATTTACTAAGATTTATTTTCATCAAGACTTATTTATATTAATGTGTTTTTATTTTCGCAATTTTCGCGAGTCAGTCCTCGCAAAAATTCCCACTTCAATATATGGCTGTTTATAGTAACAACAACATCACTAAAATTGCGAAATTAAACCAATTTCCCTACATGTACCTATTCCCAAATCATGAAATAATCTGTACGCGAAATATATGGCGTATATACAGTAATTCACTTTAGTTTGTCTTTCAAAAAACAGGAGGAAAAGAAACGAAAAAAAAAGAAACATACGTGTCCACAGGCACGGCAGAACATCAGACTCAGACAATGGAAGTGGGGGGGGGGGGCACCATTTGTTTGCCAGACAAAAGATGCCCCCACTTCCATTGTCGGAGCCTGATTTTACGCCGCATCAGCATGTCCACTTACACATGTATCAACATACAGTATACATTTAAACATATAAACACACAATGCATCTTTAGGTTAAAAAAGTTCATAAATACAGTACATACATTTTTAATCTACATGTACAATTGTACATGTATTTAATCATAGTTTAATGTATATCACAGGATTTGTACATACTTTCCCCATTCATGAATATCTGCTTGTGTGGTATGATTGTGCACACATTATTTTGTTGGAAAATATATATATCGGAAAATGCTACATGTATGCAAGATGATCAAATTACTTGATAGAAGATAATGCTTCTTTTGCATATTCAGGAAATTTCTTTTCAGAATATTGCACTTGGCTTTTGGATAAATTATAAATTGGAAATTTCGTAAAATGAACATCTTTAAAATGTTTCTAAAAATTCTGTGTACCGGTAATCATGTTATCACATGTCATGTTATAGTGATCTTTACTTTTCATAACATTTACACTGTAGGACTAATTTTGTCAATGTGTCGCCTTCTCTTAAAAATTACAATGGAAAAATTCATTGAAATAGCCAACCCTTGTAAAAAAGTACTGCAAAGTAATGCAGTAGTACTGCAGTAGTTCTGCAGTACTACTGCAGTACTCGCAATATTTTTGCAGTACTCATAGTACTTTTGCAGTACTTTCTGAGGCAGTACTGCAGTAGTGTAGAAACTTTGAGGTACTTGCACAGTACTCATGATACTTCTGCAGTACTTTTTGAGACTACTGCAGTACCTGTACAGCAGCTGCAGTAACTGTAGTACAGCAGCTGCAGTACTTGGATCCAATTTACTACAGTACTACTGCAGTACTTTTTCACACTTGAGGGAAATAGTTTACTTGAAAATTTTACTTAAAAATCCTTCTTCTTCTAGTAATCTTCAAACGAATATATTTATTATTGAATGGTATGTTTATTGAAAATTTGTATGGCAGCCAGGCTGAATTGTACAAATCTGCAGTCTATCACAAAGATCTGTATGAAGACACAATACCTGATGTGTATGCAGGCACACTAAACACCGGGTTTACACCCTACTCTCCATGAGAAGTGTATGCATACATGTAGGGTGCCGAGTGTGTGACTCTCCTACACAAGGGGCCTCCAGTTAATGTTCTTTCAATCATTTTTGTCAGGTCAGACGCGGGAATTGAACCCACACACGCAAATGAAGAAAGTCATGATTAAGAGCCTGACGACTAAGCGATTGCGCCACACTTCCTCCTTATTAACAATCGAAAGTTTCAGACATACACACAAAAAATTGGCAATTTTTCATACTGTTGGGAAAATGCTGAGGAAAGATTTGCTACCTATGTAAATATATACTAACCTCTGCCCTCCCCCCCCCCCCCCCAACAAAAAAAACCCAACAAACAAAACAAAACATACATCTGAGACAATTCCATAATACTGTCATAATTGTTCATTGAACCAAATTGTTGTTCTTGTTCTTCTTTCATATGTACATGTACATACATTTTGTAAATATATATTGCACCTCTGCCCCTCTCCCCCCCCCCCCCCCACCAAAAAAAAAAACAACCACCAAAAAAAAAAACCCATACATTTGAGACTATTCCATATTGTCATAATTCATTTAAAAAAAAAAAAGGGTGTGGTCATCTGCACTTACATGTAGCACTTAATTAGCATTCCTCACAATAACTTTTTATTTCACTCCATCTCAAAAAGTAGAATAACCAAAGTTTATATATGATGAAGTCGAAGATAAAACTTCATTCATTCATCATAATTCATTTGACATTCATTCATTCATTCATATTTCACTCATTCATTCAATTAAAAAAAAATTGCTTCCCTAGTGTTCATTTTGAAAATAATCATACTAAAGTTAGTACCTGTCCTGACTGTTTAACTGATGATGGCGAAAGATGGTGACTTGGTTGGTGATGTTGATAGCCAGCGGCATGACGGGAACCATCTAGCGAGGACCTCGGGGATGGAGTGCCGGTTATCATGAACCCTCGTCCGTGAACCATGGGACTGGTTCTCCCATTGTGATGTTGATGTTTACTACTAATTCGATCGCTTTCCTGTCCAAAATCGTAGGTTACATCCTGCACTTTGTAACCATTACTGGGTACGGGAGATATCTGACTACGGAAATCTCCCTGCGAAACTGGAGAATAAATATCCATCTGAGTGGAATTCGGAGAATAAGAGGAGTATCCATTGGGAATTGGGGTGGACGATTCGGGAACCAAGTCCTGCCGCATCGACGAGACCAAGGCCGCCACGGTCGGATCGAAATCTTGTCCATTCGCGGGCATTTGCCCGCCGCCTCGATGAATGGGCTGTCCGGAATACTGCAAAATATCCATGTTTTCTCACTAGAATGACATCTCTCTAAACTCAAATTCACCTCAACATCTAATATTTACACTGCTCTCAGCATACATGATATCAAATTTGTCCATGGCCCACGTACGAGACACGTATTTCCGTACGATCGGGTATTTCACCTGTTGACAATTTTGAACATGGCGTCCTCCTTATTGTTGCTAGATGTACACTCAATTATGCATGCAAATATCGCTCTGTGACGTCATGACCAATCTCCTTTCAACAAAGTTGTCAAGTCATGAATATTCACCATAAGGGTTACCACTGACCGAAATTTGTTCATTCGAGCAAAAGTTCTTTTCAACGGAACTTTTCAAACGGAAAGCGGGTATCATGGACTTTGCACGCCACACCTAATTATAGGTTTGTCTTTCATCATATAAACTGGATGAGCAAGGTCTTCGCATGTATACCACTTCACTTGAAAACAAGATATAAATCTTTCTCTTTCGCAATGATAGTTTTAGCACTTAATCAGGAACATTACACGAACACAGATTTTCTTTTGTCCTCATTAGACTCTAAATTTCACCATGAAAGTGAAATTGATTGGAGGGACAGATGAAATTTGCAACATGCAGACGTTTCTCTGGTGGGCACGGGAGAAGGAAGTGGTAATAGATATTTATGCAACAGTTTTCTCTATCATTTTTTTTAAATACATGGATATGATTTCATACTTTTACACCAAAATTCATCATGCAGTCATTATGTTTTCCCCTCTCTATTTCTCTTTCTCCTTTTCTATGAGTCTCACCTTTCCCTCTCTCTATCTCTCTCTCTTTGTCAACCTTGTTTTCTCTCAACCTTTCATTTTATTTTTGAGTATCTATTCTAAGTGTTTATCTCAACTCTATCTTACTTCTGCTCTCTCCCTCTTTCTCTTTAATTCACTCTCTACATTTCTTTCTCTTTGTGTATATCTTATCATTTATTCTTCTTCCAATATTCTGTTTTTCCAACTGAAGGAAGTAAAACAGATCCTTCTTGTCTGCATAGGCCTACTCACTCCTTTCCATTACAAGGCCTTGCAAATACAGTAGAACAAATACATAGGCATATGAGGGGGGGGGGGGGGGGGGGAGGGAGGCTGGGTACAGATATTCAGGCAACCACTACCTCATATTCGGGGACCTTGCTGCCAGAATATGTGATTCTGTGATTCAGTGATGTGCCAGAGTATGTAATTTCTTTACATTTTCATTACAAAAAAAGTAATTTTGCTTGCTTGCTTCAAAGGCTTACAGAATTTAATAATAATAATAATACAACGCACTTATATTGCGCCATCTATGTAGTTAACTATTCCAAGGCGCGTGATGAAAATGAGAGAAGCAAGAAGGTAGAAATAGAATGGACTGAAGAATACTACAAATCTGTGTTGAAATACATTTCACTGTATGCTTTAGAAAAAAGGACGTCTTCAACTTTAGAAACTGGAAAGTTGATATTCAAGCATCACGTTTCCATCCCCCTTGTGGAAAAAGTGCCTGTATGTCTATGAACAAATCAAAAGTGAATGCGATACTATATGTTTATTATTCCTGTAGAGTTACACGTAAATCAAACACTTCTCTTGTAAGCAATTAATAAGGAGTTTTCGATTTGCACGTTCACGAGTGGACTGCGACGTAAGCGGTCATTTTTGAAGCAGTGCGCATGCGCATCGACGAGCTCATCGTTCGTTGCAGATTTCTAGAACGTGTTCACCCTTGTTTTGCCGTCGTTCAGAAACTGTGATGACTTTGGCGCGATCTTTGGTAAGCACTATACAAAACACATTAGAAGTCACAAAATGGACCCAAGTGACTTGATTCTGCAAGCGGAGAGAGTTCTCTAAAACTAACACATTCTCTTGTCTGTGATTTCCCTTAAATCAAAATTGTTGCAGAATAATCCATAAAATGAACACATTTTATTTATGCATCGCCAATCTGTTGCAGCATACAGTATGCATGAGGATGACGTCACTATAGCTGAGTGTATGTCGTCTTGTGAAATCGAAAAGGTGATAAATAACATATGCGTGCCTCGTCAACCCTGCTTCAAGAAATGACCACAAACGTCGCAGTCCACTAGTGAACGTGCAAATCAAAAACTCTCTAATATCAAATGAGGAAGACTCTTTGCATGCAGGAAAACACACTCATCCAAAGACCCTCATAAACAACAAGTTAATACTCATATCTTAGACATTTTATTATTCAATTTGCATACATTTCTACCGATACAAAAGTAGAGAATCTGTAATACATGTATAAACTTCTTGGTAAGATTGACAGAGTTTTATAAAAAATGAAGGAAATCAAATAAATTTAGATAAATGTTTCATACAAGGTATAAAAGTAGTCCTTCAGAAAGAATATTATACACTTTTACCTGTGTAAAGTGTCATGATTTTCACATTACTTTTGACACCTTGCACAGCACTGTTTAACAAATTATTTTACTAAGTAATAACAAAAATCTGCTTTTTGCTTGTCAGAAAATATTCTGAGATCTGTGCCCCCCCCCCCCCCCCCCTTACAAAATCCTGGATCTTCCCCAGTTTCGATTGGTGATCTATTTATAGGAACAAATATCTTTTCAGGCAGCCTCCTGCATGGACCTTTCTACCTTAGATATAATAGAAACTACAACAACAACCACAGAGTTCATATAAAACACACAAATTGCATTTTCATTATTTCAGATTACTGTCTATACACTACAGGAAGGTACAGAGGTAGAATTGAGATGTCACACATGATCAAAAGTGAAGAATATCCTTACCTCTAATAAAACATTAAAGCTCTCATATTTCATGACACATTTAAAAATAAAACTTTGATCAGGCTCTGAACACAAGAAAATATAGATTTTTATAAAAATACTTACAGATTTAAAGAATATGCTATTGCATACAACTTTCGTAAAAATGAAATATAAAAGCACTGATAAACAGTTTTATTAGATATCCAGAGCAATATGCCATTTCTTTCTTTCCCTTAGTTACTGATGATATATTTCTTGATTTTTACTGTTACTGCGCATGTTGCAAATTTGTATAATGATATACATGTAGTTTTCTTTGAAATCAAGACATGATTACAATCAAATTCTAAAACTGGGATAAGGCATTTAAGCAAACTTCTGTCGTAAGGAGACACAGCCACACCAGAAATACAATATAAGAAACATATCAGAGCCCTTCTCTTGTACACTACATATCACTGGTCAGGAGGTCACCAACACACGTCCGATAACGGCACTACTATACACATTTACAATAACTCTTGCACGGTACAAGAGTGAGGGGCCAAGGCAGACACATGGAGTGTACGCCTTGGCCCTCCTGGAGCAAATATGAATATGTATGAGCGCCTTCCTGGTGTGGGCATGTCTCCGAGACTACAGACACAAGTTTCATCATTATTATGCTTTCTTGTGTTTTTGGTTCCAGGTATCAACCCATCCTTGGATGATAAGCTTCTCTTGACTCCTCGCTTCAATCACAGACTCTGGGTCCTTGGGGTTAGATCCTCTGAAACATTCAAAGAAAACGTATTCCATTCGAGTAGAAGATTTCACCATAAAACTATGGTCATATGGATTTTGCAAATTGCTTAGGAGCAATGTCTCTATGGGCTTTAAATCATTGTTTTCCAAGGGACAAAATTAATGCTCACATACAGTTAGAGCACCATCTTCACTTCTTTGGGAGCTTTTCTACTATGGATGGAGATAGAAATGATGGTGGTCAAAGTCCTGGATGTGGTGTTTAAGTGTGTTTCTTTTGAACTAGAATCAAATCAATGATAGGTTAAATAATTTGTTATTTTAGAAATTTATCAATATGTATCTAAATTTTCTGTGAATTATGAATTCAAAAACCATTTTATCTGCATAGTTTTTATACCTGAATAAATGGGCCATACCACAAGATATGTATATGTGACGGTAAAAATCTTTAGAATCAACACTAAACACAAAATTTCTCAGAAACGCATGCATCCTAGAGTGAACTTGTTTCGTTTAGCTGATTTGTTTAACCATAATTAATGTATCAGAAATTAAAATTATGGAAATCTACTTTCTTCCCCCTCAGAGATTTTTGTTACGAACATAGTGCGTTATCTTTAAAAGAGTTAATAAAAAGAGTTACTAAAAAGAGGACAATATTATTACCTGAGATCCAGATGATGCGCTCCACCAGGGATTGGTATTGCAATGATGCTCTCTGAGAGGTCCTCTGTTACCCCTCCCTGTCTCCATGGATCCAGTAGCCCGTTAGAGAAGATGATGTTGGAGGAACTGGCTAGACCTGGAAAGCAGAAAACATGCAAGGTTGGCAATTATAAGAAGATGGAAAAAATTTTGGCTGATATTATGTTAAAGGTACTGGCACACATCTCATTGATTTATCAAAATTCTAACGGATGTTTCTTCCGCAAGGCCATGGTTACAAACTATTTAATCACCTCTTGTGGACGACAGGATCTCTATGAATAAATTGTTGCTATGTCCTGACAGATTCAGGAAAGCCTTTTCATTTTCTAGAATGTGAATACACTGGTAAATTTGTCTACTGTAACAACAAAGAATTCCATAATTTTCAAAACTTTCATATCAACACTACAATACTTTTTTTTAAAGACATGTCATGTAACATAAGCTTAGTACAACTCCCCTCCAAGGATGGAGTCATAGCATTTTACACTAAAATAACTTTTTTTTTTCTTTACATCCAACAAAGTTAATGCTCATAACCTATATAAATGTACAAATATATGTAGTTGTTAAAAAAAACTTGACAAACTGCTCAGAAATAACATATTCCTTTTTCGTAATCCTTGTAATATAAGGGTCTCAACAACCATCATTATGATCTATATTACTGCTTACATAATTAAATAATAAAAATAGTCACACCCATCTCACTTTCATATATTCTTATGTGAATACAAATTTCAAATATTCACCTTTGCCAAATCCTTGTATTTTCAACCAATCAGGTCGCGGCGTTACATTGTACATGGTCTGGCAGTACGATGTTCTCATGTCTGGTGTGAAAGGCATGTCGGGAAACATGTCCGTCTTGCTGTTGCTACCGGCGGGCAAGGTGATCTCAGTACATGCCTACAATAACACAGGTGAAAAGGAAGCATGGTATTAGATAATTAACATGAATAATATGTTTATTAGCTAAGAATACGTCAGCATGCAATCAACTGTAAACTGAACACAGATATGGTAGCTAACTATGTCTTCTGCATTAGAATTATGGCTTAATGCTGTCCACGTCTTTAGTCTTATTTACCCTTATTTATCCGTTTATTCCTGATCTTCATATTTACCTCTCTTTTCTTCTTTTTTTTTTTTTCTCCTGTTTTTCTTTTTCTATCCTACTTTATTTCTATCTCTCCCTCCATTTCCCCACATTTTTGATCCCTCACCTGATAATCCTAAGCAGTAGCGTTAACCCTTTCATGACATGAAATATTCAAGGGCTAAATTGATCACATTTTGTTCTTCAAATTGGCAACAATATTTTTCTTTTAGTGCTACATGGTTCTAATCAAATGTAATGTCTTTGAAAGAAATATACATAGTTACAAACTTACAAAGCAGTGATGGTGAACCTCTCAATGTGTTGCCAATTTAAGGATTATGATGCTTATTCTCCTTTTAAAAATTCCTGGCATCCAATGCAATATGGTCATGCAAAAATGTGTGCAGCAGAATTTTGTGCTCTTTCCACTCATGCTTCGGATTTATTTTTTAGAGCTCTGAATCAAAAGTATTGAGCCAAACTACAAAAAATGTGGTCAATTGTCTCGAAAGGGTTAATCTCTAAAATTACATAAAATATATGTATATATATATATATATACATATATATATATATAAATAATTTCTTGGTACTGCAAAATTTCAATATGGCACGAAAAAGAGACATGATAACAAAGCTTTTCGACCTGCACTCATCAGGTTATCACGCAGGTATATAACAAATTACTTGAAATCAACTATATTATACTCGGTGAACCCGGACGCAACCTAGACGCCGTAATTTTAGAACAATCGCAAAGCTTGGACGAACTCCTTTTGTCTGCACAGAAGAGGTTCATGCGATTGAATGTAAGCAGCTTCCAGAAAGCGTAAATGCGCTGAGCTTCTGGCCCGGGACATAATTGAGAATTGATCGTCGGCATAGCTTTGTGCGCAAGCTGGATTGTTCAGCAAGTGGAGACCAATCGCTGAATCGCATTTGGCTATCTTTGGTCTGTTAGCGTGCATTTCAGATTTGCAGGCACGGACGGGCTGCGTGCGCTGATTTGTTGTACGGTTCCGAATAGTCGAGGGGATGTGTTGTTTAATGCGATCAGCCAACCTGCGTGATAACCTGATGAGTGCAGGTCGAAAAGCTTTGTTATCATGTCTCTTTTTCGTGCCATATATATATATATATATATATATATACATCCATCTATATATCTATCTATAAATCTCTCTCTCTCTCCTCTTCTCTCTTACCTGATAATCCCAAGCAGTACTATCAGTGCCCAGACCACAACCTGTAGGATCAGCACACTGAATGAACTCAGCATAGATGTCAAAGCATTTCAGCGGTGTAGCACTACTGTTGTAGTACAAGCCTGAATTCCACCAATTAAAAAAAAAAGAAGCTGTATGAATTATATCATATGACACAAGATGTCAAACTGAAGAAGTTAGATATAAGTTTAAAGGTTTTTTGGGTTTTCTTCAGAATGTTAATTTTCAATAAGTTCTTACACATGTACTATGTAATATAGAATCAATTCCTAACCCAAGAACACTCGCACACAGATTTGGTATTTGGTCTTGAACCTGGGATGTTCCAGGGCCCTGTTTCATAAAACTTGTCATCGATGACAACTTGTAGTAACTGTTATAAGCTACTGAAATCTTTGCATCTGATTGGCTGAGAGCAAACTTGTCAGTAGACTTGTCTAAACAACCATAGCAATACAAAACAACCCTTCCCCAAAATGTTCCATACAAAAGAAAAAAAGAAGTAGAAAAGAAAAAAAAAAAAAACGTGAGTGGAAGAGGGCAACAAATAATTGGCACATATTTGTTTTTGCAGGATGGCTACACAGTTGAGAAAAAATTGTCATTTACCCATTTTTCCCAGGTGTTTTCAGCTGTTTTCACTGATATAAAATATAACTTGATTTATTCACAATCAAAGAAAAATAAGGCGCCTTACGAAAAGTTTTTACAGCGGCGGGCCCTCGGCGGCGCCGAATGATATGTGGAGTTAACATTCTATAAGAAATGCCTACTCGACAATGTATACCCATCATAATTCTACCCTAAATAACTGGTAATTATTTCTGTATCAGTATATTTATCAAATTAAAGGGAAAGTCCACCTCGGTATTTAGTTGATTTGAGTGAAAGCAGAAAATGAGGGAAACAGATTAGTGAAAGCTTGAGCAAAATGTGACAAGAAATAGGAAAGTTATTAAATTTTGAAGTTGTAATCAATCAAACACAAATTAGCAACTTTGTGACATATCCTGCAAGCTCCTCACCCAATTTGGTTTGTCCAGGAAATTTCATAAATTTTCATTTTCTTAGTTGTTGATGAAGAAATACATTTGTTTCATACAGGTTTTGTGTAAAAACATGTGCAATGATTATATCTAGGTTGTATGTATAATTAAATATTTATTTTAGTGCATGGCAAATGGGAGAGGACCTCGCAATATAGGTCACATAGTTGCCAATTTGTGTTTGAATGGTTACAACTTCAAAAATTCATAGCTTTCTTATTTCTTATTGGATTTTGCTCAAATTTTCATTGATCTGTTTCTTTAATTTTTCTCCTGCTTTCAAAACCAACTTGATATAAAGGTGGATTTACCCTTTAAGACCAAAAGATAAAAATAAATAAATAAATGAACAATGATTCCCTTTACCTGAAGCCTGAGCTAGTCCTTCTAATACAGTTGAAGCATTTAGTAACATGTGGCAAGATACCTAGAGGAGAAACAAGAAAGCAACATGTAAGCTATATTGATTAGTCTGCTGAATCTTAGGAGGGTGGTAACTCCATAGAAATAAATGTATGTCCTAATGCCCTTCTGGCGCTGAGTAAAGGATTTATTCTTTCAAAAATCATTCATTTATTTGTTCATTTTATATTGTACATGTATATCTTTTCATGTACCATTATTATTATCTTTTTATTTCTATTTTTTTCAAATTTATATATATATTTATTTATGTATTAAAAAAAAAATTGGGGTGGGGGTTATAAACAGAATATTCATGACTTAATTCCCATAGTATAACTTAGCTTTGCACCATTTCAGATTTCAATTATAAAGAGCTCATAGAGATAGCGTTATGTCTAGGGGTCATCTCTATAGTGTGCCTACGCAACAACCTGGGGGTCGATCCCCAGTCAGATCTCTCGTATGGTGATGATAAAGATCAGTCCCAAGACATAAATAATCAGATGCAGGGCCCTGTTTCATAAAACTTGTCATCAATGACAGGTTGCAATAACTGTTATAAGCTACTGAAATCCTTGCATCTGACTGGCTGAGAGCAAATCTGTCAGTAAAAATCACTGAAAAGACACTTGATGAAACGCCCCCCTGATTGACAGACATCTTTAAAACCTACTTATAAAACAACGGATTAAGCCCTACATGTATAAGGCCGTGGGACAACGATAGTCCTACATCGTCTGGAATTGTAAGGAATTCCTTGTCTATGTCATGGAGCTACTATTTTATAGCTTACATCAACCGGATTAGCTAGGAGGGAGAGTAAGGATAGTCCACCATGATCTGGAATAAAAACAAGTTCCTGGTCTATGTAATAAGACTATTACATTATATCTCACATTACGTGAATTAGCTGGGAGGCTTCCCATGAACAAGGTAGAGTAAGGATATGTAGAAAAAAATATTGGAGTTCCTGGTCATCTATCTTTAAACATACTAGTACCATTTTATAGCTTACATTAACAGGACTAGCTAGGAGGTAGAGTAAGGATAGTCCAACATGGTTTGGAACAGAAAGGAGTCCCCGGTCTATCTTGTAAATTAAGGATAGACAAACATGATCTAGAATAGAAAAGGATCCCTGGTCTAACTTATAAAAAAAATCTTATAAAGTAAGGATAGACATACATGGTCTGGAATAGAAAGGAGTCCATGCTCTATGTTATAACGATATAAGGACAGTCCAACCTAAACTGGAATGGAAAAGAGTTCCTGGTCTATCTCAAAGACCCACGACTTACATTAACTGGATTAGCTGGGAGGCTTCCCATGAAGGAGGCAGAGTAGGGATAGTCCAACATGGCCTGGAATGTGAACGAGTTCCTGATCCAGCCCAGTAGGTGATAGTACTCAGACTTAGAGACCAGAGCCTTGCACAGCTTGAATGTAGTACTGATCTGGTTCAGGCCTACATGTATCATAATAATAAAATAATAATAGACCAGTTCTTCTATAGTTCAATCTACCTTTGAAGAAGGTCTTAACAAGAATAAGATATGTAAGTATATGATCCTATAATTACACACAAATTTTTACTTCTTATTCATAAATGGCTTACTGTACCATAATAAGGATGGATTCAAACTCTTTAAAGATTTTAGTTCTTTCTGCTCATGTATTCTAGATCAAAAGATAATGCAAAAAAGATTGCTAAAAAATGATGATGTACCTGTATGGTTCAATGTAAAAACTAAAAATAGTATAATATAAATTCTCACCCCCACCACCACCACCACCACCACCACCACCACCACCATCATCATCATCATCATCATCATCACCATCATCACCATCATCACCATCATCATCATCATCATCATCATCATCATCATCATCATCATCATCATCATCATCATCATCATCATCATCATCATCATCATCATCATCAATTTCAACACCATATAAAAGTATTATTATCTATGTAGCCTAGCAATAGCTTAATGGCATGGAAACAGACTGCAAGGGGGATAACTGGTGGTCATAACAGCACATCTAAATTTGTAAATCAACTTACAATCCTGAATAACAGTTTTCAGAATTATTTAGCCTAATTTAGTATGTAGCATAGATACTGATAACATAGCTTTGCATCTATAAAACGATGTCTTTCCTAGTTCATGCGACTAGATTTTGTTAAGCTACCTTATGCCTCATTCAAATGATGCAGTAAACCATCTAGAACAAAACGCCAAGAGCTACGATTTAGAAATATATTTTGTGCGTGATGTTGGAATGAAGAAAGGAGCTGCAAAAACAATGGCCCAAGGGTAATTAACTTTTCTCCAAGTTTAATATAAGATAGAGAAATGTAAATCCCAATATATATATATAATGCCATTTTATTTTGTTGCTGCAGCTTTTTGAAACGGTTTACCATGTCTTGTGTTAACGAGGCCTTATGGAATTAATTTAAAGGGAAGTCCAACCTTTGCAAAAAGCTGATTTGCATAAAAGGAGAAAAATAAGAGAAAAAGGATGGTGAAAGTTTGAAAGAAATTGGACAAAGAATAACTAAGTTATGAATGTTGGGGAAAATGAGATCACTATATTGTTGCAAATCTCAAATTGGCAATTTGGTGAATCGACTGTGATGTATTCATGGTCAACTCTGACATTTGTCGTACATTAGGATATCATTAACTTCTGTTTTTCACCTGACCACCTTTTCCCCCAGGGCAGTACTCTAAATAGCATATTGTTATAGGTCCTCCAAAAAGGAAAAGATCCCACAGAGTTATATTTTGAAAAATTGACATTTCAGTTATTTTGTGTGTTGGAGCGATTAGGAAAGTTGACCGCCGTTACATCACAGTGACCGCACCAGTTCTGCCAATTTGAATTCCCATATGTGTAGTGATTACAACTTTTTTTTAAATCACAACTTTCTTATTGCTTGTCGGCCAATCTGTTTCTCTGATTTTTCTGCTCTCATACAAGTCAAATTATTACAAAGGAATACCTGATGTTCCCTGGTTGGCTAACTGATCTAGTTTAGTAAATCCTTGCCTCACAATGTCAGGACATTTGGCATTCACATCACGAAAATCCTGTTCATATCATCATAAAAAAACAAAAACAAATGTAAGAAATCTTTAAGTATTTTAGGGTTAAAGAAAAGATTGAGTTCTGGGAAAGGTGAAATATAATTTGTGAGCTTTCTCATTCTTTTCATGTCGATTTGGAAGAACATCATAGTAGAAATGTTCCCTAAAAAGGATTGCTCTTCAAATGCCCTCACATTTAATATATGACAAGAAATAGCCGAAGTGTTCGGGCGGAATATTCATGCCATATTTGTGTGCAGTCCCATATGACCATTTCTGTGTGCAGTGCATGTGCTTTTTAGTGAGATTGGGTCAATCATCATTTTGATGATTCCATAACCTCGCAGTATACACCAATTCCTTTGTATACATGATCAACATTTCCCAGTTGTTTCGAGATGGTTTGTTTCACAATGTAATCACATGACCAGAACTCAACTTTATCTTTAAGGTTAGGGTTTATTTAAGGGTCGTCATTTCAACTAGTCATTAGTGTATCATGCAAAATGTTTTGATGAGCATAGGTGTGAGTGGACTCCAAGGGTTAGACAAAAAATGTTGAAAAAAATTAAGTCTACAAATCCTCTTCAAACATGAAAAACTATACTGATGCGTATTACACTGGGAGTAATATGCCGAAAGATTTGTTTACAAATTAAAAATTAAAAGCTTCTTCGTATACTGATGCGATATATTACAATACCTTATTATAGCATAATGAGGGCATAATATTTGGTTTAAGATGTTTCGTCAGGGTCAACTCGTTGCATGGATGTCTGGGAATTTTACATACATGAAACTCCACACATCCCTTCCAAATTTTACACATTTATATGCGCAATATGTGTCCAGTGTGTAGGCTAGTACTCCCCTTTCGATAAACACTCATCGTAAATCTACATATATATATATATATATACTTGTATATATATGGTTATGGGGACATTCGCATTGTTATACGTCATCCCAATGTCCCCATTACCGGGCTCCATGTCCCCGTAATCGGGTTGTTTTCACACTGACGGAATAAATCGCATTGTTATAGGTCCCCATAACCACAGTTTTGTATGTGTATATATATATATATATATATATATATATATATCTATATATATATATATATATATATATATATATATATATATATATATATGTATATATATATATATATATATAGGATGTTTCTTTGAAACATATTTTTATACAATTCTACCTCTTGTGTGGAAAGGCTGATAGTGAATGTGGCAGCTAGAGCAAAATTTACCTGAGTAACTGCTTGGAAGAAGTAGGTTTGGGATGATTCGTTGGCTGTGCTGTATACAGGAGCACTGGCGGCTAGGGCACCTGCCACTAGATGGGGGTATTTCATCCTCATGTAAGCACTCAGCATTCCTCCATAACTAAGAAAATAATGAAAGTCAGAAAGTTCTGGAATTTACAGTTTTTTTGAATTTTTTATTAGACTTACTTAAATCCATGATATCCATTACAAAAATCAAAAGAATAAAAACATTTATCAACCCTGCTACCTACTATAGTAATGAATTATATAAGCGAAAAGGAAAAGTATTCAAAGACACCCTGCAAGTTCTTTCCGATGGGAGTTCCATCACATCACATTTGCCCTGTGCAACTACGTTTAGAGTTCCTGCTTCTGTACCGAATTTGCTAGCATCTCAAAATCAGGTGGCCCATCCAAATAAGCCAGTTCGTAATTACAATTTGCGCATGGGCAGATAAAGGTCATTTGTACCGAGTGCAATTGACCTTTATACACTGTTATTTTACGCACAACGATGCACGTACCAGTATGATTTACCTTTTTAAACAAGTAGCACGTCCACCAAAATAAATGCGCATGTGCTGACAAATTGGGGTCATTTCAGAACCATTTATACGATGAACTAATTAAGAACTGGCTTATTACAGGTTGTTTGTAAGAGCAATCAGATTTGGTTTAGGAGAAATTTCATGAAAAGATATTTTTCATGAAATACATGTATGCATCATAAAAGACCAGACAGTCTTAAGCCAACCACACACTATACAATCGGTCTGCGATCTAATTTCTGAAGAAAATGTAATAGCATTTGATATAAGCATTTAAACAAGTGAAATCTATTTGACTGAGGTACTGAATATTCGTATAAGTAGTAAAATAAAAATTACGAGCCTTCTAGTCAGGGGAAAGGCTAAACTGGCTCTGAATCGTAGTGATGTGAAAGGAGTCCTGCGATTGTCTACGATTTGAAGCTGATTTGACCTTTATTCCGATTAGAAGGCCGACAATGCATCAAATGCCTATGGTTAGTATTGATATCATTGTTCAGAACCTGAACCAGGGAGAATTTATTCGTTTAAATGCCCAAATTCAATGCTATCGCAGTCAATCATATAGAGTGTGCGGTGGGCTTTACAGAGTCGGGCTACTAGTTGAAAAGGTTGATGGTTTTATTTTACCCGACACTAAAAAAGCATGTGTATGCTTGTAAGTAAGCAACCAGGGCACCGACGGCTTTAAGTCCTCTCTGAGGGAAGTGGTAAAGAGGTTTTTAATGCCCTACTAAAGGGCACTAGCGCATCCACTTGGTTTCGAACCCGGGTCCTCCCAGTTACGAGACCACTGCTCTACAACTGAGCCATCACGCCTCAACGACTGAATGACTGAGAACATATAAAAATAAAAATACAGATCAGTAAGCACACAGTGGTTATCAGTTTTGCCACAGTGCTTTTTTGAGACAGTTTACACCACTATGTCTGAACATGGATTTACCTTCCACCAAACACCACCACAGGTGTGTCCTGTACCCCAAGCTCTTGCTTCAGAGTAGTGATCAGTGTGGCGTAGTCGGCCAGGGCTTGTTCTATCGTCAATAGGCCGAGGTTTGATGAAGTGAAAGACTGGTTGCCGAGCGGTAGACTCTTCCCGTAGTATCTCTGTGAAAGGGTCAAGAGGTCATGAGAAAACAAAATGTATCTACAGTGAAACCTGCTTTAGCGACCACCTGTATAGAAAGACCACCTGTCTATAAAGACCATAATTTTTGTTTCCCTTGAAAAGTGTATTAAAGGAACCTGTACATAAAGACCACCTGCTCATAAAGACCGCTTTTCTTGTCTCCCTTGAGTGGTCTTTATAGACAGGTTTCACTGTACATGTAAATGAAACAAAACTACTACTAAATGTACTATGTTTGGGGGTATGAGAACTATGGCCCTTAGTACGTGGGAAATGGTGATATTTAGATCTCGATTTTTTTGTTCGTATCCCCCTCCACACCCAGTATATGCATCCCATGTACAGCTCCGTGTGCCAGTACCAGATTGATAAGCCACATAGCTCATACAGCTATGCCCAGTCTTACAGGAGCTACCTGTACATTAACTTACATGTTCGGCGAATATGACAAGAGCTCTAAACTCTGGTGCAATGTCAAAGACATAACCCGTATTGTTGAAGAAAGCTTCTATAGGGCCCTCGTTGCCAGTATAGAAGAAGATAGGTCCACTGCCCTTCTGCCAGTAATCATCTACATGAAAGGGAGAAAATTAAGAGGGAACGATTACTGATTCAGGAGAAATCAGGCATTATCAAGGAGGAGAGTACTTCTTCTTTTGTGTGGTTGCTAACTTCTGTCAAGATCAGTCACATGGGAATACTGGTTGACAGCCAGTTTACAATGTCATCAAGTTCTTTTAAGCCTTCAGAATCATGCCCAGGGAGCCTGATGGATGCTGCAACTGGAGAGTACAGAAACAAAATAAGAAAACAAAAACCCCACTGCTATGACATCATTTGATTGAATTTCAAATGGATAATATCACAAAAATAATGCAGAAGACAAAGTCAAAGTCGAGGATTACTTTACCTTTACTTTACTTTACCCGAGATTCTGGAAGAATGCTGTCATCTCAGCAGTCGGGCTTCCAGTTCTAGCTCCTTTTGACTATTCTCACTTCTGGCTCGGGATCATCCTTTCTTTTCCTTTCCTTGTATATTATTCTCTGTGTCTCTTTTCCTTTTCTTGTATATTATTTTCTGTGTCTCTGGCTCTCTTACTGTGCTCTCAGTTTCATGCTCTACATGTATGGGGAGCTGAATCGTTGGTTTGCCCATACCCGGTCTAGTCTGATCTTGAATGTGTTCACCGAGGGAGCAGTGACCACTTCCTCGGGCAGTGAATTCCACTCATTAAGTATTCGTTGGCTGAAGTTTTCCTGTCTTTGCTTTAGTCTTGCATCTGTTTTTGGTGAGTTTCAGGCTATGACCCCTTGTACTGGAAGTAGAGTATTCAAAGAAGGCATTACTCGGGATTCTGTCGAGGCCATGAATGATCTTGTATACTTGGATCATGTCACCTCTACGTCTTCGGTATTCAAGCGAAGGAAGGTTGAGTGTCTGCAATCTATCTGTATATGGCAGGTTCCGGATGTCAGAGATCATTTTTGTAGCTCTCTTCTGGACTTTTCTATGGCTTTGGAGTCCATTATGAAGCGAGGGTACCATATGGAGTCTCCATAATCAATTATGGGCCTGACTAGTCCTTTGTATAGCTTTGGGATGGTGGATCTATCTCTGCATGCAAAGCTACGTCTGATGCAGGTTAGCACTCCGTTGGCCACGATTATGAAATTTCAGCTCCTCATTATGAAATTTCAGCTCCTCGCATGCCTCGTGCAACACATTGTAAACATAATATAACTAAGCAATTTCTTTGATGATACCATTTTATCAACAAGATCGGTAGGTCTGTGTCTATAAATTCATCATGATTATGTTGATTTAACAATAACATGTTTAAACATTCCTTATGTTTCTCTCTCACAACGACTAGTGAAAATCAGGAACGCCATAACATAAATATTATCTTTCGAATATGATACATGGTGCAACAACTTACAAGCCAACTAGGTCAATGATCTACATTATATTTTTGCAGAATTAACAGTGTAATGAGTTTCTAATCATGTATAATCTTACCTGTGTAGAAATATCTTTGTTTGTATGTCTGCTTTCCATAACTTTCTGAGTTGAAATGGTCGATGAATTGGTCGAAATATTTCTCCTCGTATGGATATCGTGGAAATGGTTTTCCTGAACATACCCATGAAGAAATCGATAAACAAATCACAGAAGTGATCAGTAAACTTTTCATCAATTCCATTCCGGAAGCTTGAATTCAACTACCCTTCTGCAGCAAACTACATGCACAACAATTGAATTCATCAACCATCTGAGACGTAATAAGTGAAATTGCCAAGTACAAAAGTCGATATGATATCTGCCGCATGCAGCTGCAGTTGTACTATAACTGTGCGTGCGTGTTGAGAAAGTCAGGTGACTTGAACTATTCAATCATGTGACTCGGTTACGACTATTAGTCTGTGTGGACAGACTCAACTTGATCCTAATCAAAGTCAGGTGCAGGTGTCCATCGTGAATTTATTTGGCACCGGCAAATATTCAGAGTGCATAGAGGGCATAGACTCCAGCCATTTATCTGAATCTCACTGAAAAGTTATACATTAGGCCCCATTAGGCCTATGATTTGTAGCATTCTCATATGAATGTCCTTTTCTTTATAATTATGTATCTCATCCCCTCCCCTCTTTCTGTACATAATCCCTTCTCCCCATCCTTTTAATGATTTAGTTATTTCATGTCTATAAAATATACAAACACTTATATGACAAACAGTTGTTATTTGTTATGTTAGCTCGTTAGGTATATTTTCTTCTATTAAACATAATTTGTTTGTTCATCTTCTTTATGGTTTGCTTTGAGGGACCTGACTTTTACAAGCTAAGCTTTACCCAAGGTCTCCTCGTCTTTCCTTATCTTACTTTATGTGTATTTATAATGGATCATTGTTCATACTCAGTATGACATTTCATTTTAAATTTGTAAAACTGTGTAACATGTTTGTTGAAAGAAAGACAAATAGACTTGAACTTGAAATTGAACTTATATAGACTGACTAATTTTCTAAAGACTGGGAAAGTGATCGTTCATAATAGTGACATAGAAACATTTAGCCGGTAGTCAAAACTTTGTAAGTACCCTGTCCTCGGAAAACGTACTATGAGCGACGTATTTTTTCACAGGAACACTAGAAAATTAAAAACTAGAAAGTTATACCAGAAAGCGGCTACAACGCATAACTTTTCAGTGAGGATTTTACTGATAGAAACCTAGCGGCTGCACTATAATTAATAGTCAAAAAATCTTTTATGTACTCTTCCTCGGATAGCGTAATAAAAAATTAAACAGCAATATACTAGAGCCCAGGGTACGGTAAGGCCTACATCTTAGTTTTATAGGCCTTTTATTTCTTATTGGCCATAAAGGGCAATTAAAAAATATTGGGGTCAGAGTCAAAAAAAGGAAACCATGGCGAAAGGTCGGAATTTCAATAACTTATCTTCATTATGACAAAAGAAATACATTGCAGATGTTAAATTCTTTGTAGTCTACACTATTTTTTTCACCTCCCCCCCCCCCCCCCTTGATTCCGCCTACCCCTCCCCCTCTTTTTCCTTTTCCATACACACAGACAATAGGCATAATGTATATACAGTATATGCCAACATCTTCCGCTTTCATCCATTCTTTGGCCCTTTTAAATACCGCAGTCAAAACAGGAATGGTAACCACAAGTTCCTTTGCTATATCGCAACATCAGGCTATGTTGTGAGATGGAATTTCCGACACGTGATGAAAAGCTTTGCCTCCGCAATGGAATGTTTTATAGAGCATTGTTTTAAGATTAATGTACATGGCCACCAGGTGATGATATATAGCATGTAGTTTTCGCTGTATATTTCCCATGAAAAGACATTCGGTTAATATTTTGTCCCATTACATATTTATTATACACGTATATGACATACTTTGGGTGCGACAGCAATTGGTCCCTTATTATGCAGTTACCGTTTTTTTTTGTAGGTCATTTCTGTTAGTCATTTCTTTTCCCTCAATAAACTCAAAATTTGTTTCTTCATTTGTAGTTCCCCCCCCCCCCCCCCCCCCCCCCCTCTCTCTCTCTCTCTCTCTCCTTCTCTACACAAAACCTTTCGGCCTGTATCATTGTGTCTCATATTTTCTCGGCTTCATTTTTCTCTTTTGAAATATATTCCCCCCTTTACCCACAATCATTTCAGGTTCCCCATCCACTCTGTCTCTCTCTCTCTCCTTCTCTTGATTCTCCCTCCGACTAACTCCAAAACTCTGCTTCATTTCATATCCAAATACACATATCCATCATCATTATCATCATCTCTCTCTTTCCTCCTTTTCTCTCTCCCTCCCACCTGACAGCTCTCTCTCTCTCTCTCTTACAGGGTATACTTTAACTTACTCTCCAGCACTCTCATCTTAATACCCCATAACCCCTTCTCAAATACCTGCACACAACATTTAAAAAATGAGACCTAACAACTAAATATGCTTTCATCTAAAATCATCTGCATATCCAGATACTTTATTGACAACCCTTCACAAAAATACAGGTTAACAGGATAGAATGATGACTGTATAACAAAACGATTGGTCTATGATAATAATAATAACAATAATGAGATACCATCTAGCATGGCATGTTATAATCAAAGAGTAACAAGCATTAACCAGCTTTTTGTCCCAAGAGACCTGATATAAATGTAGCCCTCAAGAGCTTGAAGATGGCAACTTGAAGAAATTAAACGAATCACGAAGTACAAACTGAACATTTAGAAACAGATTTCCAAAACTAAAGTGTACAGTCCGTAATCTCCTGGACCTAGTGGGTCCATGGTAATCTCAAAGCATTTATAGCATTGTGGCCTTTTGACCAACTAACACTGCATGGCATAACAATGGGGGTGTTTCACAAAGTCTTAGAACTACTTGATTTTTTAGACGACGCCAAAATCAAATCTATAGCCGTCAAAATCGAACTTAGTTCCAATTGTACGTGATAACACCCCCACGTACTTTGAAACACAACATGGCATTACAATTCTACAACAGCATCATGTGCAATAATTAAGAGATGACATTTCCACAAGGTGTCTAGCAGTAAAAACAAACTTTCTTCAACTATGAATCAAGGGTTAGAGTAAAAAGGACGTAAAAAAGGGGAACATTCGTTTTGGCAAATTCAAAAAGGAATAAATGCAATCAGGATAAAAATCCTGAATGACTTGAATGGTCAAAAGGCATTTAACTCACAATGCAATCAGCATGAACATATTTTGAAAGATTTTACAAAGGATGATTAAAAATGTGAGATGTTTCATTAAGTTTGGCAAAGTTACACCAAATATCTTGTTACCATTGCATGTTTTAAAAGAAACATGATGCGAAGTGATTTTCCCCTCAAATGAAGGATAACTGTGCTAGAAAGTAGTGGTTTCATTTATGCTGTTACAAGCATACAGCTGTCAAAAATTGGTGTTGTTTTAAGTGATATAAACTAATACTTGAAAACTGAGAATATCAAAGCATTCTAATAAAACAAAATTCTGCATGAAACAGCTTTCACAAAAACAATCATTAGGATTTCAATTAAAAAAAGAACAGATTTCAAATGGGTATCTAAAATCTGACATGGAAAAACCGAAAGATAAGTAAAAAGGTAGATTAACTTTCAAGAAAGGGTAACATTACAAGAATAACATGAATCCTCAAGCTTAACATCAAAACATAGAAATACTAAATACACTTTTCAGGGGCATTTCTAATGCAATACAAAACACAGTAACACAAATTCAACAAGGTACACAGGCAGTGAAGGCACAACGTTTGAAAGATTCGTCATTTGCAAGTAAAAAAAAGTAAAACTTACTTTTCAAAAAATGGCATATTTTATACTCGCAAGACAGGATTAAAAGTACCTTCTTGCAACATGTTCATAGAAGATTTGATCTTGGGCTCTCTCTCTTCCAAATTCAATATTATTTTTACTGTTTCTTTAAAAATCTTGGTTAGAAATTTATTCTAAAAATTCTTTCTTTCATCGATTCCAGAACAATATAAAAGAAAATGATGTCCGTAATCAAAGTAGTAATGCACATATTTAATGCACATCCATATTTCAACAGAGATATATTTTTCTACTTAATTTGACATGCATTTCACACAACATTATTTCTGAAGTATAAACTTTGGTGTACATATAGATAATATGTTTATAATTGGGGAACGTTTTAGAAAGATTTAAAAAAAACATATAAAATATTTTTGAAATTCAAAAACTCCAAATGGATCAGACTCTCTCTCTGTATTAATCTACCCTGTTCCTTCTTAATTTGTGGAGATTTCATGCCTCCTAAAGACACCCCTTTTTGGATAAATAAGTTTCGACATTTTCATATTCTACAGTACAGTTTACACTGGTACTCTCCATCAACTACGCAATGTACTGACAACTTAAATGACAAACAGCGATACAAAACATATGAGATACTATATATAATATAACATAATTTACATATACAAATATACAAAAGTACCATTCTAAATTCATTCCAAAAAAGCCATAACAGCTTTGCCAATTATTAAAATAAATCATACTTCATAAAAGGGGAGCTCTTTCTTGAATACAAAACGGGGCTGTCATTTTAACAAAACGGAAAATACTCATGATTTCCCATCGATGGTCGTTGCATACATTCCCTCCATTTCACTGTCATAGAACAGAAACCAAACTTATTATTCATCAAAGTTGCCATCTTTAAAAAATGCATTTAAGTACAATTGCAGTTATTTACACATATATAGGCACTTTCAAAAAGGACATGAACAAATGACACACAATGGAGATGGAAAATACAGGAATCTAACTTTGAAACTGGATTTATATGCAAGCTTAATGTGTTGATACGACAGAAATTTGACCAAAATGTATGCAGGTAGCTCATATTTAAGAAGTCATTATGACTGATCTGTTAAAACTTACTCTCATAATGTATATGAATTACTACTGAAGTAGGAAAATGTTTAAAGTATGATAAGCATTCTGACTGTACAATATTTACCCCACTTTCCAATTACATGTGTACCTCTGATAATATTGCTTATTGAAGCCCCCATTCTATTCAGAACAAGGCACAATTTTCATAATTTTCATAAAAAAGTTTCAAGGTTACAAAGAAAAATCGACAAAAGGCAGAGAACATTTATTCCATTCCAGCCTGTATGTATTCATAATAGTAACATTCAATGTACATAATTGCCCTAATTTACAATACATGATACTTTAAAAATATCTTCTATATATAATAACAAAATAATGAGTCTTTCCCCTATTTAAAAAAAAAAAGCATCGACATAGCATTTTCGTGGCAGTTGGATAATATACATTAACTTACACAACATAATACATATACAATCATCAGTAAAATGATATTTGGGTAGTTACGCATAGAACAATATAAGTACAGAGTGCATGATAAATTTAAAGTACTTTGTCAACATCACTAGTACATATCACTTATTTGCAGTACACAGCCTCATTGTAAATAGTACAATATAGTCATAGTCGTTTTACATAAAGTCAGAAGTATTCCTAACATCTTTGTGTGCATAAATAATACCATTTGGATTGAAGTGGCAGCTTTCCGTTCTGTATCTCCAGCATTTAATACCTGTGTTTGCAAAAAGAATATCTTCAACTTTAATACAACCCCTTCTGACAAGAACCGAACAGCTTTTCATGTCAAATGGATATGCATAGTCATAACAACAGTGTTCCATTTTACGACAAGGAAAAACCGAAACGAAAACTACATTTGTGACCCGGCACCACAAAACCACCAAAAAGTCGCAAAAAATAATTTTTCTGATTTTATCATATTTGGATAGAACACAGTCTCAGCTTTAAAATGATGTATGACTCATTATAATTGAAACGTTCTAACCCTTTTAATTCAGCGAATGAAAGGAGCTTGTAAGAGATGTTTGCTGTTATTAAATAGGGAGGAAATGAGCTCTAAAGTTGGGGCCTATTTAAGCGTGCGGAGTAAGAAAACGAGAGAGAAAATTGATTGAGAGCGAATCAAAAGGCCATAGCACCCACTATGAATGAATTGTCGGATTAGGTTGATATTTTGTTAGAAGCGTTGGACATAGTTTATTCATTCTATTGCCAAGACTTCAAATTGTGAACTTGAGTCATTCGAAAGTTATTATGATGCAAATGAGAGTGTTCTAATGGGCGATTAAGCGCACCTCGGTGGCCCGACACATGCACAAGACAATACCTATTCACTCCACTGGGGTGTCTTTCCCTGTTACATAATACTGGTTTGTTACCTGGGTAGTCCTTTTGTTATCATACACTGAATTTGTAATTTAATTTTTGATGAACTGTAATATCAGTATGATGAGATTGCTGAGAATTTATTCTTTCTATCAGTATGAAAATCATTAGGGAAAAGGTAAGTTAAGGCCAGTGAGATTGCAGTGATTTTACGAGAGTGAGCGGTACCGATTAAAAAAAAGTCATACGGGAAGGCGAAGAATTAGGAAGAACCCGAAGCTGTGCGCAAAAAAATGGTCTAGAAAAACTGTTAAAAACTCATCTTCTACTGTGTTTTAAGCTTCCAGATTTTGATATAAGGTACAGAAAAGAACGATCTTTCAGAAACACCAAAAGTCCGAAAATAAAATTTTCCAACCCAAATTTCCATTTCAGCCGTTTACACAAAATCACAGGTTGCGACTTTTTGGTGGTTTTGTGGTGCCGGGTCACATTTGGTCTGAAAAAAGTGGTGGACAAATGTGACTGAAAAACAAAATTGCATTCCACTTGGAATGCCATATAAGTTTGGTATAAGTTAAGAATGTTGCTTTATATCACAGCTCTTGTGTATGGAACAAAAAAAAAGGGAATTTGGTCCATAAAAGGATTATCCATTGTCGAACATTAGGAATGTTGCATTAGTTTTTACAATGGTCAATTGAACATTGGAATGTGTAATTAGGAAAAACGATCAGGAGAAATTTTAGTGACAAGATGATGACATCATTCTTAATGTCTTTAAATCTCTTTACAGCTTTAACCAAGCACTACAGAAGCAGATTCTAAGAAAAAAGTACTGTACTCCATCCAGTCTCCAGACATGTAAGATGATAGGGAATGTGAGCTGGGATTAGACCGTCGTGAGAAAGGTTAGTTTTATCCTACTGATGAAAGGTTGTTGGAGACTGTACTCCAGTCTCCAGACATGTAAGATGATAATCTGAATCTGAACATTTTACAAAATTTCTTGACTCGTCTTCGCTGAAAACAATACCGTCAGATGGTATTTCATAATTGCTCTTTCTCTAGTATTTCTCTCCAGTAAGAGTCAATCTCTCTGCATTAAGCATGATTCCTCTAGATGTACGCGACTTCAGTACAACTTCCTTGTAACGCGATACTGATTGGCATTTCATGTCCATTAATTATCCCACCGGTGTGCCCATGTCCATTGAGTAACTCTTGACCGTTCATCTGCTGTTGGTTGGGAGGGACAGGAGGGCTGGAGATGGCCTCTGACCCGGACCAATCCGATGCAGATACTGGAGATGGATTTGACCACTTGCCTGGGGATTCTGGCGAGGGTGTCGGGAAGGAGTGATCCGGCATGCGAGCTGCCATGTTGTATGTACTTGAAGGGTCCATCGCGCTCCCATTGTGGCTGTGCTGATTTGAGAACTTTTCTGTCATCATGTCTCTGTGCTGGCCATTTGGCAACTTGCCATTCACCAAGTACATGTTCTGTTTGCCAGGGTTTAAGAGTTCAGGTTCTCTAAGTAGGTACTCCTGCATGCAATTCTCAGGCGAGTTAGGATGGCCATTTGGCAGTTCACTGATACAAGCATTGGGATTCATCCCGTTTTGGTGCGGATACATACTATGGATCTGTTGAGGTACTTTGCCCCGATGAGGACTGCACGCGTACATGGGGTTGTTGGCTATGGCATACTGAGTTGCTTGCTGGCTGGTTGTGACAGGAAGATTGGGGCTGGAAGCTATGTAGTGGTTAGACAGGGCGGGACTCGGAACCATGGTGCAAGGTTTGGGGCTAGAGTCACGGGCCTCTGGGCTCATGGTCTGCAGGGACTGTGTGCTGGGTGCCTGCCTGATCATGGGCCTGGGTTGAGAGGTGTTGACTTGGACCATGACCTGTGAGTCAGGCATGTGCATTGTCATGCCGTTGCGCAGCGCTGTACGACCTTGAGGCCAGATGGTAGGCGAGACCAAATCAGAACCTCGTGGAATGTCCATAGTTATCTCCTCTCCTCCCATAGACCCCTTAGCTGGGCTTGGATTATTCCCAGGGCTATATAATCTCCCATTCATGATCGTATTTGGGTGCATATCTACAACATGCGGTCCCTGCGCTTGCCTTCCGACTTCCTTCAACTGATAGTGATCCTGCGGAAGCATCATATTTTGCGTCGTCACAGGCAATGAGTAAATGGCCCCTGGAGGTGGAGTCCTGTTATAGCTCAGAGGTGATTCCACCGATTCTGGCGGCGATGGCATTGGCGGTGGCAGAGACTCATCCGAACTCGGCCGCTTTTTCCCTTTACGCTTCTCCTTTCCACGTTCCCTCACATCCCCATTCTTATTCGTGCCTCGCTTCTTCTTTGGTTTGGCTCCGTTGGTGTAGCCATTAGCAACTAACTCTCCGTTGATATCCACAGGACTCGTCACATGGCTGTTGGGGGTCAGAGCAGGACTCATCATGCTGTAGGTATCCAGAAGACGAACAACATTGTGGAGACACATCCTGTTGGCAATCTCTCTCGGAGACATATCCAGATGATCCGTGATCTCCCTATTTGCACCGTGATCCAAGAGCATTTTCACTGCCTCCAAATGGCCTTCCTTGGCAGCGAGGAACAAAGGCGTTTGTTCCTGGAAAAAACAAATGAAAGACAAAATAATCAGTCAGCATATATCGATTCCATCATAGCAGATATGTCCAGTAGGACATCAACTACTTCTTATGACACACTATGACATGGGTGGACTTAATGTATTCAATGTAACTTATATTTATCTAGACAATATACAATGGCACCTCCCCCCCTCCCCCCTCCCACCTTTCAGTGAAGGTCCACACGTCCAAAAAAATTGAGTTCTGGTAATGAAACTGTAGACAAGCTGGACTTGATTCTGAATGGACACGCGAGTCAATGTAGTGTCTAGGTACATGTAAGTAAATACACTGCCAGTAATGTTCAAAAGTGAACAGTATGTAACTTCAGTAAACATATCTGATGATTGAAGAAGAATGAGGTGCATAGCCCCAAAGCCCGACATCGCAACGGCACGTGATGTATGAAGTGCCAATGAGAATGTATACTGTCAAAAAGTGGCTACCATGCTAACTGTTGGTATTCCTGTTGGTATTATAAGTCCAAGTAATGCTAACAGTGTTTAGAAGAAAAATGATACCATACCTGATTGTCTTGAAGATCCTTGTTGGAACCTTTCTTGAGAAGGAACTCGAGGGCTGGTATGTGGTTCAATGCTGCAGCCCACATGAGTGCAGATCGTCCTGTGTATTGGGAAAAATCGGAAGCATTAGAAGATAAAAGCCTATCTGCACAAAAAAAGACACCAATATATTTAGAAAATTTTGTTGACAAAACTAAGTCAAATTTAGATTTTGGAGGCGACGACAGGAAAGTACGTTAAATATTAGAATTGCAACTAGGAAGTACACTAAACATCAACATTGTATGATGAAGATAAATCATCACAAAATAATTAGACTAAAGCATACAGGACAATTCATATTGCTATCTTACCATCATTATCAGTGGCAGAGATGTCGGCGCCTGCGAGATCAAGCTCTTCTACCATGTTTTCTACCATGAGTCTGACTGCAATGATCATAGGGGTGAATCCAGCCTTGGTCTTAGCATCGATCTGAGTAGACCGGTTCTGAATCAGAAGCTGTTCATGAGCGGAGAAGACGTGGGATAGATTTAATCATGGATAAAATATTCAGGAACTGCCACTCAAACTAAAAATTTTCTTTCTTTACAATACTGTTATTCATCTAATAAAGTATAGTTTAAACTATAAAATTCTGATTACTGATACTGATCCCATGGATTGCAATAGAAGTGATTAGAATAAACATATTGGATTGATGAGTTTCAATCGTGGCAAATTTCTCTTGGAAATAAACGCTTTTTACATGGCCATCATACAAGAATTGGGCTCTTATCCAGAGTACATTGCATGTCCTGTGCAACTTACTAGGCAAGCCTGTATCTATTCACCTTTAAGCCTCGAGGAGCATATTTATATTTATGATTTTTTACACACTAATGCAGATATGCCTCGAGAAGGTTTACAGGCATATTGCAGTACATAATATGTGGTAACCGACATTTGAATTCTTACAAAGAAGAGGTCTATATATAAATTTATGGTGCTCACCCTAAAGACTTCAATGGCATCAGCTCTCACAGCAGCATGTAGTGGTGTCTCTCCCATATTGTCCTCTGCATTGGTGTTCACAGAATACTCCAGGAGTTTCCTCGCCGCCACAGGTAGGTTATACCTCGCAGCTAGATGAAGCGCAGTCTCGCCCCTGGTCTCCGTGCGGTCATTGATGTCCGCCCCCCTGGTGATGAGGTCCTCAATGAAGTGGGCGTTGGACTCTTCCTCCTGGTCACCACTCATGGCTGTTGACCTCATGACAGCCAGCATGAGCGGTGTGAGGCCATCAGGGCCCTTGTTGGTTATAAGTGAGGGTTCCTGGTCTCGGGGTGGTGTGAGGGCCATGGAGGGGTGCGGCAGTCCATTGCTGGTCTGAGTGGTCCAAGGAGAATCCATTTCCAAGGTGGTGTGGCCTTGGCCATACATGGTATTGGTGGGGCTATGCCGGGAGATCTAAATAGATAGGGGAGGATAGAAATTAGAATTCAAAGTTCAAAGGTTTAGCATGAACCCACACTAGCAACACTAGCAACCACACAAATTGCTCAAAATCGAATGGCACTGATACAAGGTAGATGTATTTCTGTAAATCTTCCCTTGACATTGCTTATTGTTTTTGTAATATCATAATGTATCTTTCATTGCACTTATACCTGATTCCATTCAGCATGCCTTCTGCACAGTTGTTTTTTTTTTTTTTTTACAATAGGATTGCATTAAAAGTACTTGATGCAACCTGCACTAGTTGGCGTTTGACTAGGAACCAATGAAATGAAAGAAAGGGATACTGACCCTCTGTCTTTTGGGAGCCCTGTATTCTAAGGCATTCATGGCATCTTCACCAGCATCGATGGAGGAGCAGATGGTGGAAGGAGGAGACTCATTGCCGAGAGGGCGTTCCCTGATTAGAGGAATCAAGAAATCAATTAAACATGTAGCAATGAAATCTGACATGTATATTATATGAGGAAATAAATGGCATATCTTTCAACGAATCCCTATAACATCAGAAGTTTTGACTTGACAAGACAAAGGATAGAGATTCCCTTTTCAATTCTGGTATTGTTATCAGGTGTCATGTAAATTCATGATGTACAGAGAACACAATTGATGGTCAAAAGGACTTGACATGTCTTCCATTATCATTAAATATCTCTTCTTTCACAATAAACATGAATTTGTATGCATTTATAGGCCTTTTATTATGTGAAAATTAAGGCACTTGGACAAATATGCTGATGAAATAACAATGTCTCTCCTACAATGACAAAAGAAAAAAAAGAAACAAGTATCGCATTCATCTGGAACAATAAACTTGTGCACAGTTTCAATAAAATTCTCCATACCTTGGAACCTTTGGTGTTTCTGATTTTGTTGATGAGGTGCGGACAAAGTTGCTTGGGAACCATGTTCCATTGGTCCTCAAGCGCTTCCGTCCAATTACACACAGAGCGGCGATCACAAAACCTCCTATAATGCCAATAGCTATCAGTACATTCATGCTTAGACCTACCCCAGGTGGATCTGTAAGAAACACGTAAGTTATCGTGCAAAGTCATATTTAAAACTATGTCATAATATCATGCTTAGGTTGAATAAAAAGAAATACTTTACAAATGGCAGTAGATAAGTCATTAACTTGCCTTAATCAACCCTTTATTGGTTCCTGAAAGTCTCTCACTTCATTTACTAACTTCATGAAAGCACACTTTGTGCACAGTTGAAATATACTAGTTGTGCCCACGAGTCATGTACTAATGAAGAAAAGGCATTGAGTGTATCGTATTCCCTCACTACCCACATCTAAATACAGAAAAGGACCAACGGAACATTCAGAAGCCCTTGCAAGAATTAGAACTGTTTGTAGTACTACAATATATCAGTTGCTGCTAAGAAGACAAAAGTTGGTATTGTAATAATTCAAGGAAACCAGATACTCAGTCTAAAGTCATATTCAACAATAGGAAAACTTAGACTTCTGTCTAACTTCCTTTGTTCAAACTAAAGTTTCGACCCAGAGATGGGTTTGAATTTTAACAGATTACTGGCCAAATTTTTTTATTTTAAAGAAAGCAAAAGCTGGCAAAACAATCTTACCTTCTTCACTTCCAACTCCTGCAATGGGTAGACTTATTGGGAGGAGCTGGTTTGCCACCAACGCTGCCAGGTATGCTGCAGCTTCGGAAGCCTTCTCAAAGCAGTTACCAGGCCGATCAATGTGACATTTGGAATTCTCAAGCAGCAAGAAACATTCAGACCTGATATAGGAGAGATTGGCGAGAGGAGAGAATGGATGGTGAATGTCAAGTTTCTTCATCACTACTAGTACAACATAGAGATGTCTTCAACAAACATTACTGGGAAGCAGTAGAAATGAAGAAGGGTATAAAGGTAAGCACAGAACAGTGAATCTGGAATTTGAAAGAGAGAAAAAAATATGTACCAATACCTATGAAAATGCTCTTCATTCTACAACTATTTTTGATCGTCATATTATTTGGCATTTCATGGGTAGAAAACATACAATTCACAATGCATACTTATGCATAAATCGGTGACACAGAACAATAAAGTGCTACATAGATATGTTGGCATCATTAATACAATTCTTGTGGCACCTTGTAGAATCTGAACGAGGGAAACGCATCATTTGTCATAAGATGGACTTCTATGATGTCCTCTGGTAACATATTAAACCTCAGGTAAAGCAAAGAACTCACCCATTATCTGTGGCAGAAAAGGTATCCCTTTTCTCAACAGTGAGTCTTCCGTCTCCGTTCACAACAAGAACATCCCTCTTGACAGGTGCATGGACAGCTCTGGGATCGCTATCCCACCGCTCGATCTTGTTCTCATTCTGAGCAGTTGGAGCAAAGAGGATGACAGTGTTGAGAACAATGCTCATGTCTTGGAGGAATGCATGGGACCGGTTTACAGTGAGCATCTCCTCGTATGGGATCATGACGTACACGATGAGCACACCATGGGCGTACTCTGGGCTTTCCTCACAATCCAGTCCATCGTAAAGGCAACCAATGTTGTTGCACTGCTCATCACAGAACCCGTTCCCGTAGTGCTCCAAACAAAATGCATTGTCCCTGTTGGATAGAGTTCACAGCAATATAAATTAGATTCAAATATCTTCTTTTGGCAAATGATAGAAAAATACTGATAGTTTCACTACTAAAAGAAAAAGGCCTTAGATATCAAGACATTGGTCTTGCAGTGTTTAATAAAGATGGCTGAAACGTACATGTCTTAATTTCATTAAAAAAAATTGTACTCCACTTGTCTACCACCGAAGTTTTAGTTTCTACCAAATCTTTAGTTGGTCACTACAGCAATTGACACCATTAAAGCAATTATCAGCATTCAATCTAACCCTTTGATTTACAAGACAATTGCATTTAGACAAGGAGATAAACAGTAATTTTCAACTGCAAGGATTCTTGAAAATATCTGACCTGAAGAATTTGGACACAGAAATTTTTTTGGAGGAATTGTGTTCTGTTAGGTCATGTACACTTACAAGCATTCTTCTGGCATAGTATCCGTGCAGTCAAAGCCATCAAATAGACATCCTTGTGTGTTACACTCTATGTCACACTTGCCATCATTAAAGTGGTTCCAGCACATGGTGTTGACAGCGGTACAGTTCTCCCATGGATCCAAGTTCAAAGAGCAGTCCTTGCCATCCCACCCACATAAATGAGTGTTACAGTGATCCTGAGAGATTTCAAAGAGTTCAAGACATTTCAAGTGTATTATCAAAAATTATACAGGAATGGACAAACATTGCATTCAACAAGGGTCAACTTACATATCGAAGCACATAGTTTTCTCTGCAGATTCTTACATAAATACTTATGTCTATTGTCAACTGAAGATTTCTTGAGAGGTCTTGGGGGAAATGCAACACTTACATCACAAATAAAGTTCCCTTGCTGCTGAAGACATTCTTGAGAGCACCTAGGTGGCTCTGTGGTAGTTGGTACAACCGCTTGAGTTGTTTCTGGAGGTAAAGTTGGGATCTCTGGGTCCATTCCAATACCCCCTGCAAACGTTGGGTCAAACAACTGGCAGTTGCGACCATTCCACGTTGCAGGGCAGTCACAGCGATACTGGCCATACTCGTTCAGGCAAGTCCCTCCATTGGTGCAGGGTGAGGAAGCACACTCGTTGTCGTCGATCTCACAGTTGATGCCAGTGACGCGAGAAGGACAGATGCAGGTGTAGCCATTGAGCTCTAGGCGTGATTCCACACAAGTGCCTTCATTCTGGCAAGGGAGAGTGGCACAGGGACTTGTTTGACAGTGGACTCCAGTGAAACCCTGAGGGTAAAAGCATCAACAAAGGAAAAGGCCAGTAAGAAAGTAATCCATTATGTAACTGTTATTATTAAAGAGGGAAGAGATAGTCAAAGACAGAGAGAGACAGAGAGAGAGACAGAGAGAGAGAGACAGAGAGAGAGAGACAGAGAGAGAGAGAGAGAGACAGAGAGAGAGAGAGAGAGTGAAGACGTGAGAGTGAGATAGAGTGAGATAGAGTGAGATAGAGAGGGAGAGAGAGGGAAAGAGAGGAAGAGAGAAGGAGAGAGGGAGAGAAAAAGCGAAATGAACCTTTACTGGAATTGTTGGTATCTCAAGACAAAAAAGCACAGCCAGAAAAACTTACCATTAGGCAGTTGCAGAAATAGCCTTCATCCCTTGGCAGGCATACTCCGCCATTCTGACATGGATCATCCTGACAATTTGGAATTTCTTGCTCACAATTTTGACCTGTACAAGAGTAAAGGAGATCAGATCAATCTTCCATCAACCACAAAAAACAATCACATAAGAATGAGATATGTTGTTGTTCTCAAGCATTTTAAATGGAATTGAGATATCATTCAGATCCATACAGGTGAAGTTCTTGCACTACATAATTGCAATGTATTGGGACATCATTTTGAAGTGGATATGAAAGAAAGGCATCATTTATGTTATATACATGTAAATAATATTAATTCATTTTAATCCCATTCCCTGAATTGAACAAAGTTTAAAACAAAAACAAACTCACAAATATGGAATATCTAAGTGAAAAAAAAAGTGACAAAAACTGTTTCGTACCAGTATAACCAGGTTTGCAGATACACTGATAGTTGTTAATAGATTGAATGCAGTCTTGGCTTCCCACATCATCACAAGGGTTGGATAGGCACTCGTTCACATCGCCTCCACAGTGCTGACCTACGAACCCCATAGGGCAGTCACAGGTGTATGTGCCTACTTGGTCTACGCACACTCCATCGTTGTAACAGGCTCCAGCGTAGCAGTCGTCCAGGTTGATTGAACAGTCCGCACCTAGAGGCAAGTAGACAAGAATTTTGGTGATTTGGAACAAGAATGAAAAGAGAATAAACTTTTAATACTACTACTCATAATATTTATAATGCCGACATGTAGTGCAAAATGCCTCAAGCACAAAAAAAGATAATGAAGATAATATGAATATGGTGACATCGTCTGCAGAGAGCCCAAAAGGTGTTAACTCAGGACTATCACTTTACAAAGAGTGGATGTTTTTCTGAAACTAAGCAGGCAATTTACAATGAACATGCTTCCAGGACCACCTGTCTAAGGAGACCGCATTTTTTGTTTACCTTGAATGATGTCCCTAATTGAGTTCTGACCTTAAATAACCTTACATATAGACCACCTGCCAATAAAAAGACCACTCTTCTTGTCTCCCTTCGGTGGTCTTTATAAACAGGTTTGACTGGAGTTGTATATGTCTTTACCTTGTGTTCCAGCTGGACATGAACAGGTGTAACGGTTGACCATGTCGTGACACTGACCGCCATTATGGCAGGGGTTGGGGGCACATTCATTGATGTTCTGTTGGCATTGGGGACCCTCAAATCCAGGCAGGCAGGAACAAGAGTAGCTGTTCACACCGTCATTGCAAATACCCCCTGAGTGAATCAAAGGAAAAAAAAAGCAATAAATCTTGTCTGTCTCTATTCTTCCTTCAATATCTGTCCTTTCTCTCAATTTTTCTGTTTTCTACTGTTTCTCTCTCTTTGCCTTTGTCAGTTTGTCTGTATATCTGGGTCTCTCTCTCTCTCTCTCTCTCCTGCATGTCTACCTCTCTTCTCTCTCTTTTTTCTTTTCTCTCATTATTCTTCATTTCTTTTTCTCTCACTGTCTCTCTCCTTGTCACTCCTATATATTTCTGCTTCTGCGTCTCTACTGCTTTCTTATCCTTTCTCTCTATCTTGCTTCTCTTCTTCTCTCATTTTTCTCCCGTCTCCCTCTCTCAACCCCAAAAATCTATACACATTAAGCAAACGCATATTCTATTCTAGTCCTATGTGTCTATATTATTGACACATTTCTAGTGTACCTGGAAATCCAACATTCTCTTTCATCATAACTTACCATTGTGGCATGGGGCCGAAGCACACTCGTCTATGTCTAGCTCACAGTAGGATCCTGTATAGCCATCTTGGCATAAGCAAGAATGAGTGCTTATGGCATCTATGCACGTTCCTCCGTTCGAACAAAGCTCACTCCTTGACACATCTGGAAATAAATGAGAGAAAGGGGTACCATAACTACTGGAGGAAATGTATACAGATTGCATGTGTCATAACAGTGGTATTTCTCTGCAATACTTGAAAATCTCTCATAGTCCACCGAACATACTTCTTATGTGATATGGGAATGTCATGGGGATGGTAAGAAGAAACCAACGATATCTGAAAATTAGACTTGTTTTGAAAGTTTGTGTTATAGAGTATTTATAAAGCAACGTCTCAGTTACTGCCCAAATAGAACTCTTAAAGGGATACTCAACCACAGATTGTGGACGTTTTATGCCACGAGAGGGCACCGTGATCGTTACCTGATCATACCATTGCCCTGCAGGGCGCAAACTTCAGACAGACTGGTCGCCGTACTGAGCTCGAGCTCTTGTGCGAAATTTGGTCGGCTTTGTGCAGTCCGATGGAACCGTTTGACTCACAAACTTTGTGTACGAGTGATCGGGGCTTACAAAATCCTTTCCCCACGGCCGCCTGGTGGCGTATCCCTTTAATATAGTGCTCCATGCCACATATCGCCATCTCTGCATTTCTTCAAAATCTTTCACATTCCACCAAACATAAATTTGTAAGGGTTTGGGGGATGAATAGAAGCAAAGCTCATTTCCATCGATTCAAGACTTACTTTTGTCGGAGGCAGCGATATCACAGGACACCTCCGGTACATCGCATAGCTTTCCTATCCAATTAGAAGCACAGTGGCATTCATACAAGTGACCCACAGCAACGCATACAGCTCCATTGTAGCATGGGTTGTTCTGTGGACTACACCAGTCAACAAGAAGCTGGATGAAAAACAAAGGATGATAATACTTAGTTATACAGAAGAGAAATATCAAATACAATTGAATAATATAGATATTTTTTGACAAGTGAAATGTGAAGCAGATCCAATCACAAGATGATTGTATGATGCATGTTCCAGCAACAATTGCTCTGCTTTCAATTTTACACACTAATTAAAATCCAAACTTCAACACTCAATAGGAAATGTACCCCAAACCCTATCTTTGAAAAAAATAAAGTCAGAGAAAACATCCCCCAGAGCGGATGTCAGATCACCCTTTTGGCAAGGCAACAGGATGACACTTTCATTTATTTTCTCACATCATGTTCATTGGACTTTCCTGAGACCATGCATAATGCAGATATCAACATAAAACAATGAAAATTTTAACAATTAATTCTTGATGTATTCCCTACAGGTTCTTCTCAGTTTGTTTAAAGGTTTTGAGACAATCTAATATCCAAAATCCATACATTACCTCACAGTTCAGGCCTGTGAAACCCACATCACAGTGGCAAGAGTAGGAGCCAAAACGATCCAGGCAAGACGCTGCATTCTGACAGGGATTAGAGTCACATTCGTTGATCTCAATCTGACAGTTTGATCCGGTATACTCAGTGGTGCACTGACAGGTGTAGCTGTTGGTGCCATCGATGCAGGTGCCTCCATACAGACAAGAGCTGCAACAATGTGGTTATTAGAGATTTTAAAATTTTATCAATAGGTACTATTTGGGTTGCACGACATATGCTCTGGCAACAATTGGTCTGCTATTTCCATACATTAATCCATACACCTTCAACCTTGGAACAAACCCTATAGCTTTGATGAATTAAAGTCCAAAGCAGTTGTTGGAGCATACGTCGGAGCACCACTTTTTGATATTTTGACACAATCAAGAAAGTGGTTGAATTGTTCATAAATCTGTCTTAGGATGGACCCTGACTGCTTATCTACAAGTATACATTTGCTTTCCTAGCAGTCAGGTAAAATAAAAGTATCATGACTGCAGAGAAAATCTAGTCCTGTCGACATGGTAGCACTAACTACCATCTTGAGGAGATGTGAGTTGGCTTAGCAGTAATGTCAGGAGTGCAGTCAACGCTCTGTCTTTGCCTAAAAACTGACTGTAATTGGACCCCTGTCAAAACCGAGTCACTTCTTTCAGACGATGTAAAAAGTTTGATCCCCAAATGCAAATAATCATATCTTATTGATACACATCTGTAAAAACCAGATGACACACACACAGACTAGCACTCATTAGGTTTAGGTAAGGGAATCTAATTGATCACTGAAGATGAAAACCTCTATCAGCTGCCTGGTTCCCTACACGATTTCTTACCTATCTGTGCAGTCCTGGTCATTGATCTCACAGTGCATGCCACTGAAACCAACTAGGCAAGAGCAAGTGTAGCTGTTCACATATTCATGACAGGTGGCGCCGTTAATGCAAGGTGAACTAAGGCATTCGTCCGTGTCGTGTTCGCAGTCTCTGCCTGTGAATCCCCGCTCACAGGAGCAGGTGTAGTTTGCAATACCGTCAATGCAGGTGGCACCATTTTTGCAGGGTCCTACAAATGTGAAAAAGCAACTTCATCATTACAATATCTCATACACAAGTTGAACTGAATATACAAGTCACAGCTTTTCTTATCTCTCAATGGAAATGTTGAACATGTCCCAGCCTGATTGTATGTTGAAGACTGATAATGGTTGAACGAGTCCTCTAGAACATTTTCAGCTTTTACGATGACTATAATGTACACTATTCATTATACTAGCATGATATAAGCATGAACAGTTGAGATACACAGCTTGTATTACAGAAAGATCTTATATTTGAATTTAAGCTATCTACTAAAATGGAAAGACATTAAGATCCTTTTACTGCATATTGATAAGTACATGTATGCACTTTGTCTCCTGGTAGCTTGGTCGTATAAAAACAAATACACAATACTTGGACCTACCAAAGGCACATTCGTTAATGTTTACATCACAGGTGTCTCCTTCAAACCCATCCTGACAGGTACATGAAAAGGTCCCCTCAAGGTTGGTACATGAGCCGCCATTCCGACAGGGAGATTTGACACACTCGTCACGGTCGGTGTCACAATACCGACCTGGTATGAGAAGAAAGAAGAATGGTTATCTACTAAAGAACAGCTGGTATGGACTAGCTCATTGATGGAAATGCATACAAAATTAGGTTTGAAGTATGGATTTTAAATATCTGACAGATTTCCCACATCAAAACTTATCTTTATGCTTCATTCTTCTGAACTCCTCGCTGTGATAATATACAGTCACAATGCAGGTCATATGCAAATTATCAAAACGGGCTAATTTCATTTCTGGTGCCTGAAATAGCACACTCTCCTCGCAACCAGTGAGCTGTTTAGCATGGTCATATTCAAAGTTATGGAACTCAAGAAATATCAATGCTATGCTCATCAACTTTTCTGGAAAGATAAAAGGATATTTCCCCAACACAAACACATCATGCTTAAGTTACAATTCAAAGAATAAGTGGTTGAAAATAGTGATGAAATAATAAAACAAACACTTTTTATAAGATTTAAAGTTGTTACAAGAAATACAAAAGGTATATCAGCCACTATGGAATTGTTAAAGTTCTATCTTTTACATTATTATATTCAAAACATTGATTCATTTATGACAGGGTCAGGTTCGAGCAATATTCAACCCAAGTACATAATATATCCTTGAAATTGTCAAGGCCATAGATGTCCTAGCACTGTGATTGGTTGGCAGGGCCACCCTGCAAAATAGGGCGCGATATTTGAAACCACCTCTTGTGCAAACATGGTCTTGGCTGCGAGAAAACATGTTGATCTATTATGGGGAAAGGGTCTGTGAAGTAACCATCTGAGGGCTGAAACTCTAATTCCTCCTCTTTAATTTGATGTATAAATCATGACAATCAGTAAATGTTAACTAGTCCATTCAATGATTTGCAAATAAGATTCTTGGTCACTATGTATTCAGAAGCTGACCCAGTCAAGCAGGACTGGAAATAAATAAAAGCACTTTTGGGGGACCTGCAGTTTAACTGTATACCAGTAATTTTTCTATGATCAAACTTCTTTTATTCTTCTCTAGGAGACATTCATTCTTAGTTTTTAGAAAGTTATATAGATGTATGATATGCTGTGCTGAAAATGTAGAAAAATCCCTCTGTTTACATGACTGCATTCATTCTCTAGCCTGCTTACCTAGAAACCCACTAGGGCAGCTACACGAGTAATCTGAATAGTCATCTGTGGGCATGCATGCAGCACCATTCTGGCAATTGTTGTCCTCACAGGGAGACCTCTCCACATCACACACATGTCCTGTGAACATGTGGGGACACACGCACCAGAAGGAATTGACACCATCAATGCACGTTCCACCATTCAAGCACGGCTCCATGGCGCAGTCATTGATGTTCATCTCGCAATTCTCGCCGGTGTATCCTGCCTGGCACAAGCAGTTGTAAAAGGCGAGACCATCTATGCAAGAGCCACCATGCTGACAAGGATTGGAGGAGCACTCATCAAAGTCACTTTCGCACCGATATCCTGTGTAGCCTGCCAGACACTCACAGCTGAACTCATTGACACCATCCTGGCACGACCCTCCATGAAGGCAGGGATAGCTGTAACACTCATTGATGTCTGACATGCAGAAAGGGTCATGATACCCTACAGGACATTGACAGCGATAGCCGTTGACTTCGTCCGTGCACGTTCCTCCATTGTGGCAAGGCTCCGATGCACATTCATCAATATCATTCTCACAGTGTGGGCCATCGTAGCCATCGCGACACATGCAGCTGTATTCGTTGATATCATCCACACATGTTGCACCATTGAGGCATGGGTTGGAGGAACATTCATAGAAATTTTGCTGGCAGTTGTCTCCTAAATGAGCAAGAGAGAAAGAATGCTAAAGATCAGTCTGCATCTCACTACATTAAAAATGAAAAAAATAGCTACTGATTCACATATATATCATTCCAGTAACCCATGAGGCAATGTAAGCAAGAACATTTTCGTCCACCAAACTGGCAGTTTGTATTACGCACTTGATTACACATGAAAACTCACATCACTTTGTAAGTGTTGAAAAAGAATAAGAGATAAATGGCATATGAGAAAAAATGTAAAAAGTGCTATTATCATTTTAAGTCCATCATTCATATAAAAATTGACCCAATTGCTAGTAATCAATACAGGGGAAAAAAGAGCAGCCAATGACTAACCTGTTGTTCCAGTAGGGCACTGACACTCGTATCTTCCGACCAAATCAACGCAAGTTCCTCCGTTCATACATGGTCCACCTTCACACTCGTCAGTCTCCAGACTGCAAAAAGGACCCTCATAACCTGTAAGTAATCCATAGAAACATCATCATGAGATCAGTTTTCTGGTATTCAATTCACAAAGTCAGTCACAGAAATTTAAAAAAAAATTATATTCTTTACTTTTGAAAGCTTGCATGCGCACTGTATTGCTCTGTAATTTCTTTCACAGCACTTCTCATTAGAAAAATCATTGCTTTTTTCCAATAAAGTTAAGCCCCATATGAAATAAATTCTTCATCACTTGCTCAGAGCTTCATATAAAGTTAGGGTTTGGATTTTAGCTTAGGTTTGAAATCTGGGTTAGGACATAAGTATATGTTTTGTGGTCAACGGCTGAAGTTAGGCATTCGGTTTGTGTCAGAAATTGATCGTCGAGCGATTTTTGCAGGAGCATGTGCAGATTTCACTCACCTGCTGCACACAAGCAGGAAAATCGATTGGCGCCATCCATACAAGTCCCTCCATTATCACAAGGCAATGATGCACACTCATTAACATTGTCCTGGCAGCGTGTTCCTGAGTATCCTGGCATGCAATCACAGTGGTACTGACCAATTAGGTCTTGGCAGGAGCCACCATTGGAGCATGGGTTACTGGAGCATTCGTTAATGTCAGTCTCACATAAGTTTCCTCCATAACCTTCGGTGAAAAGGGAATATATTATTTACTTAAAGATAAAGTGGAGTTCCAGTCAAGCAAATTGCATTGTGAAAGAAATTGTCTGAAGCAATTGGAAAATGTTGATTATGTAGTCCGCATGAATTGGTGTATACTGAGAGGTTACAGAAACATCAAAATGATTTAAAAATGACTCAATCTTACTGAACGTCACATGCACGGCACACAGAAGTGTGTATATGGGACTAAACATACACACATGTGGCATTACACTTTGGTCCACACTTTTCAGGTATTTCTTGTAAGATTTCAAATATAAGGGCTTTTGAAGAGCAAAACTTTTCAGGTGATATTCCTGCTATGATATGGTCCAAAACTGACATAAAAGGGATGAAAAAGGTTGCAAATTATCTTTAATTTTGCACCTTTACCAGAACTAACCCTTCTCTTCAATTATCACACGAAGCTGAATGTACGATCAATCAATTAATGCTATGATTGATATTGTGCGATCAATCGCATATAAAATGACATAGAATTTAGAATTAGAAATTAGCAAACTATTGCAAAATTATATTTAGTGTTACAGGGCCCAGATTTTCACGAACATACCTGATAGACAGAGACACTGAAAACTGCCTCGCTTGTTGTAACAGGTTCCTCCATTAAAGCATGGATCATCCGCACATTCATCGATATCAGACTCACACCGTTCGCCGGTCAACCCTTGATCACAAAGGCACTCGTAGCCGCCTTCGAAGTTCTGACATGTGCCCCCCGCTTCACATATGGAACCTGTGGGTCAAAATTCATGGTTACGGCAGGTCTCGACACTAAGAGGCATCCAGGACATATGGACACCATAAAAATCTACATCCAGATCTCCAAAATTTCACAAATTTAACATGGGGCTCATGCATACTTATCCTAAAATTTTCAAAACGGACCCCTCATAAAATAAATTTTATGGCGTGTGGCGTCCTGGGTACTGTCTGCTGTGGTTAAACTGTGAATACACCTGGATGTGTCACATTAGCTTCTGTTAGGAGAATCAACTCGGCTGGCATTTCGCAGAGCAGGAAACTTTACGTAACACATGCTTCCTGCATCTAGGATCCATGAAACACAAAGACTTCAAAACTCTTCTTTTAGTTAATGTTGATATGTTTGTCTGTTCTTTATACGTAACATAATTATGAATAGGCTCTCTATGTAAGCAAAATGATCAGCAGCCATGTCAAATGTATGACAGATCAATAAATAACATGTAATGACATACAGTTAAGGCTGCCTTACCGACCACCTGTATACAAAGACCACATGTCTCTAGAAAGACAACAATTTTGGATTCACTTGAAGTGTTTCTCAATGAAATGTGTATTAAAGGAACCTGTACAGAAAGGACGACACTGCCTCATAAAGACCGCTTTTCTTGCCTCCCTTGAGTGGTCCTTATATACAGGTTTCACTGTACATACCTAAACTACACTCGTCAATATCCTCTGAACAGTTGAAGCCTTGATATCCCCTGGCACAGGAGCACACGAAGGAACCGTCCAGTACGGAGGTGGAACACACTGCTGTATGATGGCACGGGTTGCTTATGCACGCATCGTCAAGGTGGCATAAAAGACCTACGGGCGACACAAAAATCCGCATGAAACGAAACATGAATAAAACATGAAATGATTATAAAAATAATCCATTTTTGTGGTAGGATATTACAATTTGCCTTCTATTTCTGAATTCATGTCTTGCCACTCAGTTACATGTGTAAATGGGTCCCCTTCAAGATGCCATTGCTATTAAGTATTTCGCAAGCACAGTACACAATTCTAAAATGCGCACAATGCATACCAAACCCAATGTACCCACTTCTAAAATGGTGCCTGGTTGGAATGCTCCCTGGAGAGGGGAATAAGCACATTTTGTGCATAGGAAGGGTTCTCTTCAACATATTAATCATACCTTTCACATCTCAATCCACATGTTACCAATATATGACAGGGGCTTAAAGGGCCTTACTTACCCGTTTTCCCAGGTGGACATGTGCATGTGAATGCATACACGCCATCGGTACACACCCCTCCGCTCTGGCAGGGGTTTGGGGTGCACTCGTCTATGTTGGTTTCGCAGTTACGCCCCTTCCATCCAGCCACGCATACGCAGGAGAAATTACCAAACGTGTTCAAGCAGGTACCTGCATTGTAGCAGGGGCTGACAGGTGTGTCGCATTCATCAACATCAAGTTCACAGAAGGGACCTGGAAAGCGAATCGAGCATTTCAAGTTATTAATACTAATGATAATATATTTCACTCATAAAATGCCTTTTCCAGAGATAAAAAGTGCATTCAACAGGAAAAGATAATTGTGTTCTACAACTGCTTACCTGTATACTCTTCTGGGCAGGAGCAGGTATAGTTATTCACCCCATCCTGGCACGTCCCACCATGCATACACTGGTGCTGGGTGCAGTCATTAAGGTTTATCTCACAAGTTTCTCCCATGAATCCTATGAAAAATGAAGGAAGAAAGGAATAATGATAAATAATAGTGCAGCGCAAGCTATTTATTATTATCATTATCATTATTATTAATATCATCATTATCCTTATCATTATCACTATTATTATTACTATTATTATTATAAAGGGTAAAATAATTAAGTGCATATAACTGTCTGCTCAAATCTGTTTCATTTTGGATAGTTACATAACTTAACTTTAACAAACTTTAACACACAAAAAGCTGCCTCGTTAAATGTTAAGTGTTTTTACCCCAAAAAATGGAACATGAACAAGGAAATAAACAAGATTGAGTCAATTTCTTGATTCCAAAACCTCACAGTATACATAAATTCGTATGTACTACATAACCAACCTTTCCAAATTGCTTCCAGACAATTTCTTTCACAATGTAATTGCATGACTAGTACTCAAGTTAATCCTTAAAGGGCAATCCAACCTTGGTAATAAAATGATTTGTGTGAAAGCAGAAAAATAAGAAAAACAGGATGGGGAAAGTTCGAAAGAAATCGGACAAGGAATAAGAAAGTAATGGATGTTTGAAAAATGAGATCACTAAATCTATGCGAATCTCAAATTGGCAGTTTAATGAGTCGATTGTGACACAGTGGCAGACAACTCTCCCGTTTGTCGTACACTTAAATATCATTAATTTGCGTTTTTTCCTAAGGCGCCTGTTTGCTCAGGGCAGTACTCAAAATATATTGCAGACAGCATATTGTTTTAGGTCCTCATAAAAGAAAAAGATCCTACTGAGTAACACATTTCGACAAAATGATATTTTAGTCATTTTGTGTGTTGAAACAAATGGGGAAGTTGTCCGCCACAACAATCACAGTGACATTACCGATTCGGCCAATTTGAAACTCCCATATGTATAGTGATTACAACTTTCAAAAATTCATAACTTTCTTATTGCTTGTCACCAATCTGCTTCTCTAATTTTCCTCTTTCTTTCAGAACAACTTGCCATTAACCCCTTCCATACCACCAGATTTTTGAGCAGTTGTCAAAAATGAACTTTCAATAGTTAAATATTAACTTTTAATGAGTTTTTTCTTGAGCAAACTGGGCAAAGATATATTGCATAGGAATAAACTTTATATTGAAGGCACAGGTTTCTGTACGAGGAAGAATTTTCAAGCCATTCTGAGCCTAAACGAAATGTTCAACACTCCAACATTTGGGCGGGATTTGCCGCCCACAGCATGGTAGGGTTAAGGTTGGATAGAATAGAATCCTACTCACCACTAAGACAGGTGCAGCTGAAGGTGTAGGGTCCGGTAGAAGCGCAATGGCCCCCATTCCTGCAGGGGTCAGGTGAGCATGGCTCGTAAGCGGATTTACACTGATCTCCTGTGTAATCAGGAGGGCACTCGCATCGGAACCCCCCTACCTGGTTGTGACAGGTTCCCCCGTTGAAGCAGACGTCTGGTCCGTTGGGTCTCGTGCATTCGTTGATATCGGTATCACACGTCTCCCCCTCGAATCCTGTCATACATGCAGAATATGGAAGGAAATGGAACTAAAAGTTGATAGATATTCTTGGCTCCAGTATCAAGTATCCCTTGATCAACCAGTATCATTTGGTGAATAATATTTTTATCATGTGTAATAATCCTTCTCATGATCAAATGAATTCTTTGTGGGATTTACATTAACAAATTATTTTTTAATTATTATCCAGAAAAGATGTGTGCTGTGTTCTACCCACTGAAGAAACTACATGTACATCAGGGCTTACCTTCGGCACAATCACAAGTGTAACCATCGCTGGATGATATACAGTTGGCTCCATTTAGGCATGGATTGCTTACACAGTTGTTATCTTCTGTACAATTAACACCTGAGGAGAAAAAAAGAGAAAAGTTTCAGAGATAATCACCCCCCAAAAAATTCTTTCTTCTTCTTTTAGTTTTATTTTATTTATTTAATTTTTTTTTGGGGGGGGGGGGGTGGGGGGAGTGGGACGAGTGGGGACTTATGGTGACTGTGGATATCCCTGCTACACATATCAACTTTAATATTACATACTAAATTCATGATAGAATTTCTTTTTTTTTTAATAATGAATTAAAGCGGTTTATAACTTTACACAAATAAGAAAAAAAAATGATCTGAATATTACTTCAGCATTAGAATCTAATGATACTATACTTTCATACTCGTGCCTATGTTTTCTCTATCTAGAATAAGAAGAAATGCATTCAGTCCTGCATAGTGATTCAAAACACGATGCCCTAGTATGCTCATGCTTTTTAATCCTTAACCATGTGAATGTTCTTTTTACGTCAGTTTGATAAACTATCTTAGAACAAATGTTCCCTGAAAAGGATTGCTCCTCAAACAGAACAGCTGAAACGTTTTGACCAAACTTTCATGGAACATTTGTGTGTAGTCCCATATACAAATTTCTGTGTGCAGTGCATGTGACTTTCAGCAAGATTCAATTTCTTATTCATTTCGATGATTCCAAAACCTCACAGTATACACCAATTTTTATCAACCTTTTCCCCAATTCCTTCCAGACAATTTCTTTCACAATATCATCGTCAGAACTCAACTTGATCTTTAAAGAAATTTTCTTTCTTGTCTGTACCTGTTTTTGCTGGAGTGCAATAGCATTCATACTCCGAGAGCGATGTTGTTAGCCGGCATGTTCCGCCACTCTGGCAAGGCTGCTCGATCTTACACACGTTGTCCACCTCAACCTCACATAGACTTTCTTCATACCCAAGCGGACAATTACAGTAGAATGAAGGGTTTCCCCCATCGCTGTCGTATTGGACTTGGCATACACCGTTATTTTGGCATGGGCTGCGATAACATGGGTTGCTGTACTCACAGTGGTTCCCTACGTTTAATGTGTCGCACCTAAAGTGAAGAGGTAAAGAGAGGGAAAAGGATTGACAAATTAGCACAAATCAATACCACAAGGGTTAATCTGAAAGTTTGATATTTTATCTTCAATCATATTATTCTTTGTCAAAAGTAATACATGAGTATTTGTAGAAGTCGAAGATGTAAAATATATCAAGCTTTAATTTTTAGATGTTCTGAACTGTGAGGGTAGATACAGTACAACCCAAAAACATTTCTCTCCGATGCTTCCATTTTGGAGAAAGCACATGTTTTACGCATAGTTTAAGGCAATTGCCATTTATAAATAATTATAGCTTGTAGAGCTGATTACTCAAATATAAATACGTCATGGATGAGATTTTCAATGTGGTTCACAGACAATAATCTGTCAGATATTGTGTGTTGAGAGCTTTTAACACAGAGTTAACGCCCTTCTGGCTCTCAACACACAATATTTCCTATTCAAGAGATAGAAAGAGTTGAAAACTATAAAATATAAAACAGTAAATAATGAAGCATATTGCATCTACTCATATCCATCTGAATTGTATCCCAGTGTTGTGACTTAATTTTGAATTAAAAAAACCCAAACAAGTCATCGACCCCTGATGCCCTAGAGGTTCGCTCCTGCCCCCCTCCCGCCTTTCACCTTCCTTACACCTCTCTTGTAGGTAATTATAAGGTAAGGTCTATGTGACTCTTTGATTATATTCACAAAATAAAGGTGTAACTAATTTGGCAAACTGTGGAGTACATGTAGGAGCGAGGCAACTCATAAACAAGTTCTCTGCCTCTGGCAATACTCAAATGTAGCAATAATTAATGTATAGTAACTTGTTTGATTGGTGCTGGTCCTAGCCCTAGCAGATCATTCAGGCTTTGTACATGAAAGCCTATAGGGAGCTAGAGAGCAAGAGATGATTTAAAAAAAATGATATTTCATTATCAAGAACCCATGAGCAATCACTTCTCAACCTTTCTGTCTATCTCTCTTACTTCATTTAAGTTATATATACATGTACTGTTTAGGCACATGAATTAAGTCATGTCACTTTCTCAGTTTTTATGATTCTTTAATATCTGTCAAAATTTGAGATTTAATTTTATAAAAAACAAAAGAATAGAAAACGAGGAAAAATGAAAAATATGTTTTTTTTTTAATAGTGTATGAGAGTAAGAAATACGGCAATGAAAGGCAGAACAGAATATTAATCAAAATGTTGGCAGAATGAAAACATTGTAAGTAATGTAGAAATAAATACAATTACATTGTTGCAAGCTAAAATAAGCATAATAACTTTTTATTTCCTTTTTATTTGTAAATCATCATTACGGCGGATATAGATAGACCTACATGTATCAACAAAGAGAAATCAACGGCCAACTGATCAAGTAAATCACATCTTCTATAGGTGTTGACACAGTTATAATTCACTCGATATTATGCTATTTGCTACAATAATTTTACACCTTATCAGTAGCAGTCATCAAACACTTAGATCAAAATCAGCTAATATATATCCATCACTTTGCGAAACACCTATTCATTCCAAAAAAAAAACCAAATCAATTTTCTTTCTTTGCAACACGTTCCACCCCAATTATTCCAGTTTAAAAGAAGAACAATGTTTATCAAGATAACACAGAACGTGGACTATTCTGTGGGGGGATACTCTGCCATCTAGCGTGGGAAATGGCAGCTCTTCTTAGCAGAAAAATAAGTCATGTCCCCAAACTATACAAGAAGCTAGTGTCATCCATACCTATGCATGACCACAGGCTTCAGAAAGACTTTTCATGGAGATGAATCAAGTTCGGAACAAAAAGGAAAGAGGAAGTTTGCGAAAGAATTCATGTGATTTCATGGCTAAATAGTGGCAGACATAAACCTACAATCCCTTGATATGTTGTAGCAACAGTCTGAAAAGACAGCTACCGTAGGATCTTTATGCTAATTGCACAAACTCATGCAAGAGCTGACAAGAGATTCACTTTAAAATTATGACTTTAAACACTGGTGAACAGGTAATAATATGAGAAAAGATAAAATAGTATACACCAGAACTTGGTAAAAAACTTAAACCACAGGCAACGTAATATAGGCAGATTTATATGCCTATATATAGATAGAGAGAGAGAGAGAGAGAGAGAGAGAGAGTGAAAATACAGTATTGCAAGAGCATGGATGAACATATGAAAACATGTAAAGAACATTGAAGAAGGAAATATTGTCTGATCAAGAAGGTGAAGGAAGAAATCATTTTAAAAGGACCTTCAAAAGAAAATAAGCCTCCAGAGGCTCCATGGCCAAACAACAATAGCCTACCAGCTCACAAGTTATCAGAGGCTATTGTCATGCATGCACTGAACTAACAAAGGCTCCACAATAGAAAGGCACAGGGAGAGAGAGAGAGAGAGAACTGAGCCTCTCCCAAGAGCCAAGTGGAGCCCATTCACACTCACTTCGTTAGAGCGGTCTAACTAAGACCCGTTCCTCAGGGGTGGTTCTGAGGTGAGTGTGAATGCTAAAGTGATCCAGGAAGCGTTCTTCTGGAGCACTCCAGAACACCACCTCGGGAGGTGGTCTTAAGGAACGGTTCTTAGTTAGACCGCTCTATGACCCGATTTACACCAAAAGGCCGGCCCGAGGCCAGCAATTTTTTGCGTTTACACCGAATATTGGGACGGCATTTTAAGGCCTCCTTTCCCAAACTCTCCGCACGTGTCGCCCTACATGTAAACAAAACATTTTTTTTCTTTCGCGCTTGTCTTGTTATACTCTCCGACTCCGTGCCCTTGGTGGTTGCTGTAAAATAAGAAAATCCTTACCAGCATCAGGAAATTCAAAACAGGATAGGTGATAGTTCAGGGATATTGTCGTCTGTTTTGATATCTTTATCAAATTTATAATACAATATGTCGGAGGTTAGTTCAGTTGATGCTTGCACGCCAGATACTCCGGATATACTTTGCGCGTTTTGTTTGTTGTTACGTAACAGCGTCGCATCACCCGCAAAATTGGAGGCCCAAGGCCTCCTTTCCATTTACACCAAATTTAGGCCGGCCTCGGGCCGGCCCGAGACTACCTCCAGAGGTAGTCCCAAATTTGGGAGGGCCTCAGGCCGGCTAACATGCAGTGTGTACGCGAAAGCGATCCTAAAGCGTACTTCAACCCAAAGTAAGTGTGTGTGTGTGTGTGTGTTGCGCAGGAGATCTTGTGTGATTTTCCTTGATTTTCCTTGATTTTCCTAATTGCAGGCCGTCGCTGCATGATAGAATGATGAAAAGAAAGAAAATCATAAAAAAAGATAGAAAGAGAAATGAAAAGAATGATAAAAAGAAAGAAAAACATAAGAAATTTAAAGCAGAAGACGAAAGAAAGAAAACATAAGGAAAGATAATAAGAGGAAATGATTGAATGATGAAAAGAAAGAAAAGAGAGAAAGGGAAAGTGATAGAATGATAAAAACAAAGAAAAGCATAAGAAATCGAAAGAAGGAAACGACGAAAGAATGATGAAAACAAAAACATAATGAAAGATAGAAAGAGAAAATGATAGAATGATAAAAACAAAGCAAAACATTAGAAATGTAAAGAAAGAAAAGACGATAGAATAATGAAAACAAAGAAAAACAAAAGAAAACAAGGAAAGATAGAAAGAGAAAATGATAGAATGATAAAAACAAAGAAAAGCATAAGAAATCGAAAGAAGGAAACGACGACAGAATGATGAAAACAAAAACAATGAAAGATAGAAAGAGAAAATGATAGAATGATAAAAACAAAGCAAAACATAAGAAATGTAAAGAAAGAAAGATGAAAACAAAGGAAAACAAAAGAACACAGGGAAAGATAGAAATATAAAATTATAAAATTATAAAAACAAAGAAAAACAAAGAAAACAAGGAAAGATGAGAAAAAAGACAAGATGATAGTATGATATGCACACAGAGAAAAAAAGGAAAAGTGGAAAAAAAGAAGCCATGGAAAGATATAAAGATAAATGCATCAGGCAGGCAGTATACGGTTTGAATTCCGCACGAAAACATTGACCCGCTGACCTGAGCTGCCATAGCAACAAGACCACTTTGACTAGTTGAGCGATTTGAAACATAAAAAATGCGTGGAGTTTGTACGCAATCAAACCGTTCCTCTAGAGTGTTCTAACTAAGAGCGGTCTAACTAAGAGTGGTATAACAGGGAGTGTGAATGGGGCCGTGGATGACAAGTGAAACTCCATACACTGTGCATTCTAATACGGGTAGCTCATGACGACATGCCGTGAATGCAGTTTCTGATCAATAGCTTTTGAATTCATCCTCTACCAGTCAGTCCTACATGTAGGCCTATATGTCATATTGATTCATTCAAATGTATATATTTTATTTCAAAACACAAACATTATAGATGCTCCTATGAGCTGTCACTGGTACAAGTCTAGTTTTGTTATGTTTTTTAAGGTAGGAACTCAAAGTCATTATGAATAACTGCTGTGTGAATATAACATGTAGGCCCGAGGCATATTTGGCCTGCTATGAAATGAAAGGTTACAAAATGTTATCTCTTGTATATGCTGTTCTTTACAATTTTCTTAAGGGTTTGTGTTCTAAGACATTTAAGCTACTTGAACTTGGCCATCCTACATGTACTGCTTTATTGCTGATGTGAATTACTTCCCCTTTACTAAGAGAAATAGGCTTTATTAGTTCATCTTCTCAATCTAATTCCAAATCTAAGTATTATTCCTCTCTGGCATTCATCATCCATCCTGTTCTATTACTATAATAAGAAATTTTTCATCACCTTATCCTGCACAAAAACCCGTTCTTTCTTTGTACACTAAAACTTGCCAAGCCTATGTGCACACACCAATTTGTGCTTATCCATCCCTGCACTAAATCACTGTAAGTTCAAGAACAAACATTACAAGTATGGGGTGCACAATGCAGCAGAGAATTGGGCACAGAGCCTATGTTTATGTTCAAACTAGAGCCGACCTTCGACCTCTAGACCACTTCCTTAGTAAGTTTTGTTCTGCAGCTGGCTGCAGGTGCCACTGTGTTGGAAGCAGCCATTGGCATTCCAATACGCAAGACACCACTGATGAAAAAAAACACCAAGGAACCAAGAAAGAGTACTGCTTGGAAGTAAGGTCAACAGTACCACAGAAGTTTACAATACCCCTCATGCATAATGGATGAGAGAAGACACAAGTGACCAATGGGGACACAGCTGGTCGTGCGCCAGACAGGTGTGCATAATAATGAGCTTGTTTTATAGAGTGGGCTAACCCATTGGAGTGTGGGGGAAATGGAAAGCGAGGAAACTTGTATGGAAGTAGTTCCGGTAATGCTGGAATCGGGTAGAAAAAGAGGATGCTTTGGAAAAAACGTGTGTTTACATTTGTATGCAAGTGTATTGAATACTACATGAGCATGGTATTAGCAGGGAACTTGCCTAGTACCTCCTTGGTAATAGTGACTATTTTCAGGAAAGAAATACAAGTAAAATTTTAACAAGCTAAATGTCAAAGAGAAGTACAACCTGATATTAGGTTGATGTAGTTATAGCAGAAAACTGAAGGAAACAGATCAGTGAAGGTTTGAGAAAAATCCAATTATAAACAATATGGTTAAGAATTTCTGAAAAATTGACTGATCAAACACAACTGGTAACTCTGTGACATATTTTTCAAGCAACTCTCCCAATTAGTTAGGTTGTTAATGAAGGAATAGTTTTATTTCATACTGGGGTCGCATAAAAACATATGTCAAATAATTCCAGTATTGCTGTGTAACTAAATTATATCATACTAATAAAATGTCACTTCCTTTTCAAATGCCTCTGTAGAGGCCTACAGATGTATCACTGACATTAAAATAACTGTAAACTGAAGCTCCTAATGGCGTCATCTTTTTGATTTGAAAAGTGCCTGTGTCTCTCATTTAGCCCAGCATGCCCCATTCTAGTTTGTAGAAGCTTAGAATGTACCTGCAGGCAATTTCCACATTTGCGAAGTCAAAAATAATGGTTTGAAATATAAAATGTGCCTATTATCCAAACAAGCTATTTGTCAAAATTCAAATAAAATGCAATTAATTTTCAAATTATAATCTTAATTTAGCAGTAATTGTAAGATGGAGCTGTTCAAGTTCTACCAGTTTAATGCCACTTTAACATGCCAAATGTCACATCTCAAATTCCTAAGTCTTATCTGCAGCCACACAGGTAGTAAAAGAGAATACAAGTGTTTGGGAATAGCTTTCAGGTGGTAACAAAGACCAGTCCAGATGAACAATTTCTACAAAGTTTTGCCAACCTACTTCTTCACCTCTAGGGAGCATCAAAACATATCCTACTCACTCAGTAAACAAGTATACAGCAATAACCATGGAAGTAAAATAGTATCATATGGCTTGGCTGGTCAGGTCGATGTGGCAGTGGCCAGAATGAGAGGGGAGGCACTGTAGGAGTTGGTGAAGTTGAGGTAGACAGATTGTGGGCGCTTCAGTTCATGGCAGAGGGCACGAAAATGGCCTCTTCTTGATTGTGCCGAGGTCAGATTCTGGACCTCTGGGGTCCCTCTCCAATTTGAAAGAGGTCACTGAGAGAGGGTCTAGTCTTGGGTTCCATAAGGTATAACATCGTCTACCCGACAGACAAGCAAATACTAGTATATTACCCCTGCATTTTAGGCAATGATGATTATGAGGAAATAGATATTTCAATACTGCATGCTGATGCACATGAATGTGATTCTTGTTACTTTTTCGTACATGCAGAAGGTAAATTATATGACTCTGACAGACCCTTATCTTACCATTATTATTAAACTACCTTTAAAACACTTTGATTCCACGTAAAATGTGTGGAAATCAAAATATTAAAAATCAATGAGCTTTACAGACTCCTGATTATATGCACAAGACCTAAAAAATCATACCGCTCTTCATTTCCATGTAAAATTTCTTGCCTTGATGAAGAATTTGAAAACACTTCTTAGAATACAAAAATTTCCTATCCAGGATTTCTTTCTACATGTACATTCAAACCACAGCGTGATTCATCAACAGGACATGAAAAATGGTACAGATACCATGGTTTATACCACGTACAGAACACCAACACTTTCATTTAAAGTTTAAAGGAGCGATGTAGTGGTACTGATTTTGACATTCATAAAATCTGTTTTCAAGAAGATATGCTAGAGATATATGATTATACAATTTCTTAAAAATAACTCTCAAAAGTTAAGCATCAGGGCTGACATTGTTGCTATTGTCAGATTTGTGAAAGTTTCATGCCGGAAAATTGTTGATCGTAATTGACATAACACTAAATTTTTGCAAAGTCGCGAAAGTTTCATATCGCAAACGTTTCTGGTTTTATAGTATAAGGACCAAGCCTGTGCTTTCAGGTTACCCATTTCCTTTCATGCTACATGCACCTCGTGAGTTAAATGGCAGAAAGGCTTTGCACAGGTTTAAATAATGGGTAACTTTAAGTAGTTCTGAGCAAATCTAACAAAACACATGAGTAAAACACATGAGTCAGCTGAAGTGATATACACATCATGTTTTTTTAGTCATAACGAAGGAAATTATATATATATGCCACATTCGTTAAGTTCAGATACACATGTTTCAGTACTTTTGTCAATGACAAACACCATAAGACAAACCCACAGAGACACAAGAGTTTGCTCCAAACTCAAAGTCAATACAGCAATGCTAATAATTTTGAAAAGCTTGTCTTTCCAAATGAATTGTGTCCTGCCTATTATCTCAGCTACTGATAGCGATTTTACTTTGACCCCCCCCCCCCCCCCCTTAGGGTCCACACCATTCTATTTATCTGTGCACTATTTTCTTGATAGGGCAATTCATATTTGCAGTGCTTGTTTACCCAGTCTTTGTGTGCCCCTGTTTGTTCAAAAACTTTAGAAAGGGGGGGGGGGACCCTATTGCAAATGGCATGCAGCAGATAAAAGGTGAGTTCAGGAATAGTCTGTTTCAGGTAAGTAGAGATGATTTGATTTCCTGAAATGCATGTTCACATACATGTATGGAATTGGAAGTTTGCCTTTCCTGTGAGGGATGAGAGGGTAGGTTGGGCCCTAAAAGTCTGCTTAATAGATTACTAAATTCATAATGTTTCAAAACGATCTCCAACATTTAACATCCTCATATGCCTACATATTCCTAATATGATCAAATTGAGAAAATTTAGAGGGACCTGTTGATGAACACGTTGGAACAACATTTATGACTTTAATTAATTCATTTAAAGCGTCCTGTTTGATACATCACCCATATGTCTGCAAAAGACATTCTCTGCTGTTATGGCATAAAACAAAGGATCACATAGCTCCACATCCCAAAGTACAAGTGAACCCATCGACCTTTTAACCTCTGAAACAACATTATTAGCAGTACTCTGCTGAATCCATACATCAGAACGTTACAGAGTTACATTCTATACAGGTAAAACGATCAACCAGGTAGTTCCTTTCCTTTTTCATTTTCAACAAAGACTCTCTTTCAACAGCTATTCATTCTATTGCAATTATAAAGACTTTCATTAGGGGAAAGAACCCTCAAGTTTTGTAGTTGGATGAACAAAATGCATATTAAGATAATTAAAGGCCTTCATCACGTCATTAATGTCTACATATAGACCCCTTATGTAACTATATCACAAATCAGCACAAAGATTAACGATAATTAATGATATAGGGTGATTTCATACTATAAAAGTCCACATATAGTAAATTTTAACTAGTTATGCTTTATATCAAAATGTTACACCCATTCTTGACTGTCTATAAGTAGAGTAGACCTAACAGCTTGTACATGTAGGCTCTCTATAGTGTAAAACATTAGTGCAAACCGCCAACACCCCCCCCCCCCAAAAAAAGAGGAGGAAAATCCTTTATTTCAAAGCACTCTGAGCCATTCCATAAGCATAGAAATTTGACCCAGTGCTATTGTAGGTTATGAAAAGACTGAACTCTACCATTGAAACTTGTCTATTCTACCCCCACGAAAGTTTTCTATGGCTTGCATGTTTTCTTTTCACCCTGCCGAACTTCTCTGTTTCCTCCGGGTATACTTGCTCTATGAAAAGGGAGAGAAGAAAGTCTGAATAGCTCTGAAAGGTGGACCGGTTTACAGCTCATGTTTCAAGTGGAGTTCAGACAGACAGATTGAGATGTAGCCCATCATGATTACCTGTGAAAATTTTATATGACATGATGCCACTGTTTGAAACTACTGGATTAAAAAAACAACAACAACAATGAATTACTTGTATATAGGAGCTCTGCACACGAATGCAATTGAGGCTTACAGAGCAAGTCACTCCATTGCAGCAGGGTTTGCAGAAGTGACACAACATATGCACCATGCTATAAGCATACTGGTCAGATAACTTGATGTCAAGGTTGATCAATATTTATCTGATATTTCTACTTCCTAATATCTTATACTTTCTTTATTAAATGTATACTATTTCACATTTTGACATGGCCACATGGCCACGAGAGTACCTGAATTGTACATTAATTTCTCATAGAATGTAAATGTTAGGAAAATGTACAGAAAGAGGGTGATATTAAGATATTCAGTAATAGTGCTTATTTCTACTGATTCATATTTCTTAGTATATCCACCGCTCACACAATTTTGCTTTCCATAACATAATGGACTAGTTTTCAACATGTACTTCCAGGTCCTCTCAACTAGATTTGCGAGGACCTGTAACTACCTTTAACTGAATGGTTGTGACATTAAAATCCAAGTCTAGATTCCAAATTATCCATTTCCAAAGGATGATTGAACGTGGTGTCCTACTTGCTCAAGTGAACACGCTTTTTTGCAAGGAGAGCAGAACAGGTTGCAGTATTTGAATTCTAAAGGTAAGGTGTTGATACTGAGGCTAAGGTCATGCCTCCAGCATGACCCACCGAGGGTCAATTTACCTTTGAAGGAACTGATCGCTGGCTATCAAGACTCAATTAGCAATGAATTAAAGATGATAGAGAAACAAGAATAGTCCAAGTTCATGGCAGGGTCAAAGGACAAGGGGAAAGTGAAAAAAGAAAGAGAGAGGGAGAAGAGCAAATAGTAGATTATAATGAGGCCATAAAATACTTGCATTTAAAAGAAAATTATGAGCATTTGGCACAGAATAGACTAAAGAAAGCAAGACGTTGAAGCAAACAGACCAGCATGATGAAGTTTTAAAGAGACATTTGCTAGAATGAAATGCAGGATGAATGAACGCAGTCAAGCCATATGAGGAAAGAAAATGGGAGAGAGGTGAATATTGGGTCATGGATGGCGTTCTTCGACAGGATCTCAATTTTTAGGCAACAGCTAGGGAACCAGGCGAACATGATGAGGTCTTGGGCCAATTTCAAATGCAGACACATTAAAATTTTCACTACAAATAGATTGCTTTTCTTTGATGTATGTTCCCAATTGTTAACAATGGATGTTTTCCTAGACTCATAATCAAATTTGGTTCAAATTGATTTTCATGAATTCTTGTTGATACTTTGTCCACATTAGCACAAACAGGAAGTTTTGAAACGAGGGGCGTATTTACAAGATCATACCACGAATATTACTCGCAAAGTTGTTTACAAATACAATCCTAGCATCATAGTACCAACCGGCGAATGATTCTAATTGACCCATGATCTCCCTTCTAACTTGTTTATGATGAAATTACCAGACCCGTATATTGAATTCAGGTATTATAAGTATGGGAGGGTTATAGGATGATGCCTAGATGATGGCTTTTGTAGGTTTGGGACAGCCTTCCATGGTGAAAGCATGGTATAAGAGTTGGCAGGGGGGACCAAAAGGTGACGGTTACAGATGGTTTAGTGGTGCATCTCTTGGCAACGATCGGCAAGTCGCTCACGATCAGAGACACTAGCCACTTTCATAATGCGTACAGGTCGCGTCTGTTGCACTCGTCAGCAGCCAACGGAGAACCCTTGTAATGCATAAAACATGCGATTATTAGCGAAAAACCAAATTTGAACTCGATCTTCCGAGAAGACCCCCCTCGCTGAACCATCTACGGGACAAGTTTTGAACAACAAATCCTATCCTTTGTTGGCAATGAAGCTGTAATACAAGGAGACATTTATCTCTTTATTGCAGTTTATGCTCAGTAAGAGTATTCATCTTCTTGACAGCACATTTCAAGACACATTAAGTCTAATTTACCATCATAAAATCCCTGACAAGGTGTTGAACAGTCACTGTAGTTTTGACAAATGTCAGAAGTACTAGTGCATTCGAAAACTGGCTTCAGATATGAAGAAAATAAGCCCAATGGACAAGATTTATGACCAATTAGCCCAATTTGTTTTGAAAAATTAATAACTTGTAAATATAAAAGTGAGCAAACAAAGATCAGATAATATCATCAGGCCAGGCATACTCCTTTATATTCTGTTATTAGAGCACATAACATTAGTGACCCCCCCCCCCCCCCCCCCGAACCAAAACAAAGGGGAAAAACCCAACAACATAACCTACACTTAAATATGTGGGACTACAAATACATGTACTTGCTCATCAATATGCCTGCTCATTTGTATATGTATCATGGACTGGCCGAGGCTCTTTTTTCATGGCCATCACTGCCAATGTCGCCATTTTCTGTGGTTGGGACCAAATAATACAGAAAGTACAATTCATATACATTATTCAATCTTGGCGACAATTTCTGCATGATTGCAGCATAAATCGTCCCCGTCACACATGGCCGCTACAGCACAATGCCAACTACACAATAAACCAATTTTTCTCATAAAATTTTGAAACTGATTGCAAACCCCATGAACCGTGCGATCTCCATACTTATATTCTGATGACCTGCATGGAACAACAATTTCCTGTGCAATTAACTAAAAAATACAAGACTTCTGTTTGCTAATATATAGTCATCATGCTCTGTTGACGATCATTTTCAATTAATGGGAGGTTTAAATAATTGGCAGAGGAGTTACTTATTAGTTATTCCTGCACTCTCTCAAGCTTCATTATGTTCCCATCATTTCAATGTTAGGCATGTTAAGTAACCCATCTCGCTTTATTTACAAAAAACATATAAAGCTTTATTTACTAGAGGATGCCAAGAAATCTTACAGAGAATGTTACAATGGAATCCAACTGCAAGAAATATTTGCACATCTTACATTTGACATTTAAAAATTATGGGGTCATCTTTTTTTATTTAGTAAGTGAAGAAAAGTTCCAATATTTCTTCACATACAGTAGAGTGGTATTCAATGTCACAATTCATACCCTAAAAACATGTATACCTGATATTCAAAATGGAAGATGCAACACTTATCCATGCTTCACTTCTTCCCAAATTCTTTATTCAATATTCAATCCAACTTGAGCTCCTAGAAATATGAAAGCAGACCTCATACCCTGCAAGCTATCCCTATCATTACATACCTACAGTCTCATCAAAGTCAGGTTAGTGACAACGAAGTTGGAGCATTTTTCTTTTTCTTGTAAAACTGACTTTCTTTTAATTACAAAGCACTATACTAAGCCTTGAAGCACATTAGAAGTGAAAGAAGATTTGTCCTTTTTTAATATCTGTTTATATATATATTTTTTTAATTGTGAATTCTTGCCACTCTTTCTGATAAATATCTTCTTTTCCGAGACTACTAACCACCAGTGGGGCTCCCTTGCAGTTGTATTTTCATTCACAATATCGCAACTGTGCAAGAGTATTCATTGCGCCATACCTCCCTCATCCACCCCTCCCTCCACAAATTCCTCTCCATGCACCCCATTCCTTTTAAAAAGCATGCTATTCATCTTCCATTGCTCATACTATATGCCAGTCCCCGAGGGGGAGCAGGCCAACCGTGGGAAATGCTGTCTCGCCTGTGACAAGTGGAAATCAGGGATGAATTGGTACGCCATTCTGTTCCAACAAAAACTCTTTTCAATACATTAAGACTTTTATTACTTCTCCAACAATGTCATTTTTCAGTGTGTGTGCGTGTGTCTCTCTCTTTTCAAAGAGTAGAAAGAAAATGGGAATTTGCAACAGGAACAAACAAACTGGATAATCTATAAGTAGCCAGATTCAATATTAAGATAATATCCCTATCCATCTGTTATCCAAAGTTTATGTTGTTTAATCCAACTTTCTATTATAAAAGATCATATGATCTTATTAATCAACACTTGGCAATACTTTATAGTCAACAGTATCTAGCATCCTGAATTTTGAAAACTGATGCATGCAGTAATCCCAAATTGGCAACTGTAGTTGCAACTACATGTAGCCTACATCCCAGACAAGTTGGACAATGCAGTCCACACCCACCATTCCTGTCCTTCCGTTTCAATTCCTTTACACTACTACATGTAAGACCTAGGAAATCTAAACATAAATCAGCTGTAAGCACTTATAAATAGCCTCTTGAATATGGAGTTGTTTGTATACATTGTAAGGTCTCAAAATCCACACAAATCATTTTAACAAAGACCCCATTTACAGTGCAGGGCCGGGCCTCGGTACTCGGCCCCTCAATTTCGTGCATTTACAGTAGCGGTCTCGGGCCGGCCCTAAATTATAACCTTTCAATATTTGCTCGTAGTGGCGCCCTGCATGTAAACAAACATTTATTTTCGTGTGGCCCGGGTTATTGTATCTGATTTTTTTAGCTAGCATGCATACAACGAACAATCTAACACCACAGCTGCCCACTTAACTTATCGGATAATTTCATATTTTTCTATGCAATTTTAATATCTTTGTACGATCGAGAAGAGAAGAGGATAGATGAAGAAGGTCGTATTCGTGGAATTCAAAGGTATAATCATGACAGGATGAGGAGAGAGCAATATGAGGAGAATCATCGCAGGAGGAATGGCCTGCTGCTCGTGTTTGCAATTCTGCACTTCCAGGATCGCATTTGGTACCGCATTTGGGTCCGCGTGCGTTTCCAGTGAAAGAAGACCAGACCGAGGCTACCTCCAGAGGTGGTGCAAATGCGCGGCCGCATTTGGCCTTTTGAGCGTTTACATTTAAGCTGGCCTAACTTTCACTGTAAACGGGGTCAAAGTAACAGATCATGGCATGAATAAACCCTTTGCATTTAGATATTTTAAGCTAATAAACCACATGATTCCTAGCTTAACAACCCCAGAGTAATTAACGGCTCATGAACTTGATTAGGTAATTAGGAAATCCCTCTAGAGTCAAAAGTCATGTCTTCCTGCCATTTTACATTTGTTTACAACAGAATATGCAGAGAAAGGACGGTGTTCCCTTTTCTTTTTGTCCGAGTACCCTTCTTCAAAGCACTTCTCCCATTCATTGATCACAGTAAATTCCCTTATCCTCCCATTACACAATACCAAGAACAAGAAAGTTGAGGACAAAGAATTTTGTCCTTCCACCGCAACAGCACATTACTGAAAGAAGGAAACATGAATGGGCCACGTAAACTGGCCATTTACCTTCAAACCACAACGGGCAGCACATGGTTTCACATCTTCCAAACTCCTTGGAAGACAACATTCATGCCCAGGTGATGACAGAGACTAGATTATGTTGAATTCAGAGTTTCAGGGATACCTATTAACTAAAGCACTATAAGACTTGTGGTCTTAAGTGAAGTACACATAACTAATTACAGCAGTTTCCCGGGGGAGCCCATTTGTTGTAAGACGCAAGCATTGCCGCGGCCGCTTCATGTAATCATCATCCTCATTGATTTCTTTGTCCTTTGAATGAACGCCTTGTAAGAATGCCCTAACATATTTGAATCTTAGGGAAGAAAAGGCACGTGCTTGGGGAACAAGAGCCGTTAAGGGGGTACCTTTATAGGTACAGGGGTGCACTGGTGGACCATAGTATAGGCACCCAATGATGGCAGTACAGGTGAATTGGTATTGTTCACGAACAGGTGCAAGGGGAGCACTTGGTTAACTTTCCGAACAATGTAATCTCAAAGCGGTCTAGTTTAACGGCAGGTCAGCTCGCAATAGAGTGCCAGGTCATGATCAGAATCCAATCTCTAGGATCCTCAGGTGAATTTAAACCTCAATCACAATGAATAACAGCAGCCAGCCACGAGGTGCTTATTCAAAACTTGAACAAACACTTCAACTGATTCAAAACTCAAAGAGCAATTTGGAATGATTTGAGCTAGCCCAGACTCCGACAGATCATGTGACTTGGTAAGGAACGATTAGAGACAAGGGCAGGGGCCAAGGAAGCTGGAGAGATCTTAAAACAACAAAAACCAAAACTTTCAAGAGCAAGTCAAATATCAGTGATTAGGGACTTTGGTCTGGATTGTGACTTTGGAATGTCATATATAAAATTACATTATTGGCACATGGTGTCAGTCTGAATTCTAAATATAGGTCTCCAATTCTTTTACATCGTGTATTGAAGTTTTGTTCCAAAAGCTGAGCATTGTAATTTTTCAGACAATGATTCTGCATAATAAACATTTTCACACTTCTCCTTTATTCCTGACCATTTCACCCAATTTCGGACAAGCTCAGTTAAGATTTTGCTGAATGTTTTTCAGCATTTTGGTTCTTGCTGATTTAACTGACATCCTACCTCAAAGAGTGACATTGCCAATCAACAAATTTCCTCTACATATGGGTAATTCTATCAACAGGAACTGCCTATAACAATGTTCCCAAATTTTATGCATTTTGTGGCAAGAAGTTCTGGCTGGCTATGCAAATTTAAATAGGTATAATCTTTTAATCCTTCAGCTTGTCACAGCTTTGATTTTAAAATTCCCAGGGAAGTATTCCCTTTAAACATCTAATTGAACGAGGCACAAACCAAAATGGTAACACATTTTTTCATATTTCCCATGCTTCTTTCCACAAAGAGGTCGTATTTCATAAAACTCTTGTTTATAAAACACACTCCCCAAATCAAAGAATTGTTCATTCTCAAACTGTTCACACGCAATCCAGCTAGAAAGAAACATACTTTCATTCCATCTTGATAAATGATTTTTAATGTGCATTATAATAATTGCTGGGGAGTTATCCCGCTATGTTCATCCCTTTCAAAACAGGTGGATCAGAACATTTCCCGCCTTGAGCTACAAGCACAAATACTTTTGCAAGCAGTAAACAAAAATAGAAGAAAAAAGGTAACAAATGAATCATCCAAGCAGACAAGGAAAAGGCCAATGGATAGAGCACATTGTTTACCATTGAATAGCAATGACACCGTTTGGTACATGACGTTCCCATCATAGCTTATCGTAGGATTGAACTAGTTATTTGCAGAGCATCGACTCTTTGCACGCTGCATTTGCTGTTGCATGATGGTCTGAAAAGCTTGTAAGATTGATACACTTCACACACCAAAAGATAATTTTTTCAAAACTTTGCAAGTAACACTCATCCTTCAAATTTTCTTCCAGTTTGACACATATACATGTAACTAATTATAACTAAAGTAAACGTGAAATGCATGTGATACCCCTAGCAAATACTACAAGTTTCATGTTTCAAGTACACACATGAAATAATTTCTCTGAAAATTTTCACCAAACTAAAACCTTTCCATGATGAAATGTATCTACTTGACTCCACTACTGAGGCCAAACAAAGAAGACACAACTACATAGGCTAAAATGTAGCAACAAAAGATAGGGAGAGAAACTGATAAGATGCGCTCAAATTTTCATCAGTAACAAGTTGGACAAAATGGGCTGCATTTCTAAGGTTTCCCTATCAGCAAGACATCCCCTCTATCTGCTGCAAACAGGCTTATGAAATGTGTCAATGAAATGTGTCAATGAAATTTGTCAATGGAGGGGGGGGGGGGGGGCTTAGCACTCTCCTTTATCAGGAACACAGAATTTATTCAACTAATCCTTATCCTTAGAACTGGGTCTAAATCATGGATTTAATACAACTAAGAAAAGGGCTGATTCACATGTGCATGTTGGGGCATAATAAAACTATATAGACAGACCTAGACCGATCTAGGTCACAGTAAGTGGCTATGTGACATGCGAATGCAGCAAAAGTCAAGTTTAGTCCTAGTCCAACCTATGGGATGTTGCAAGAAAGTTGCGATTGATTGCAAGTTGCAACTGATCAGTACTGACCAATCAAAGTCATTGTTGCAAACGCATCTTCTTGAATGGGCAGACCCTGAACCATTCAGAATGGTTGTTCTAATTTGCTTTACAATTTGCAATTGATTGCAACTTTCTTGCAACACCCCACTAGACAGTAGTATATACAACCTAAGAAAGACAAATTAAGGGTCTTGATGAAGATGGTCAAAGTCAACTTGAAAGTGTGGTCTTGCAGCATATGCTGGCATGTATGGGACCAAAACCTGGTAACCATTGGTTTGAAATCTCCCAGAAATGCAATGCAATTACAAATTGCTCTTGCCAACAATAACATTGACTTTCATTCATAAGATGGAGGGCAAGCGCTCTGTTACACTGAAGAGCGATCTAGTTCTAATTTTACTAGTGCTATGAAGATCCAGTGAAAGCAGCAAAGATCATGCAAGCACATGACATGGCTCAATATAGAATGTCCAAGTGGCTCTTTGATTTTCAATAAACTCTTTAAGAACCGCACTTTCTATGCGCTTGTGCTCTGACTGCTACCCAATACCCAGTCTTCATGAATGTAAATCGCACCCTCACCAAACTACCTATTCCTTCCAACGGCTCGATCTAAAGCTATTCTGGTGGCTCTGGATTTCATATGAATAGTTTTAAATGGCCACTAATACTAGAAGTCCCTTGTGATTTGCTTTGTAGTCATGGTCAGCACTACCAGGCCCATCTGGCAAGCACTGAATGAACAGTGTCTGCATGCAGATGTGGAGGGTTCTGATGACATAGGCCTGCATGGATTAAAAGTACTTGTACTTTCACTTTCACATCAGGGTTAAGACTCTAAACGAATGCAAAAGGTTACAGAAGACAGGAATATAAACTTTTTTAAAAAGCAGCCAAAGGAATGTTTTATCCGAAGATAAATTTGTCACTCATTGTGGCATTACGTTTTCATAATACGCTTTTTGAACATACTGAGAAGATAAAAGAGCCAAATATCTCTTTTAAGGAGCAAACGACCATCATTTTGCTAGAAACTGGCCAATATTCATATCTTAAAGACCATTTAAGACTGTGTTATACGCACCAATAGCTTCAATTATTTGATCGAGATATTACATATTCCACAAATTCAAAAAAATGTTGCTTCAACACAAAGTTCATGTACAACTACAAGGATGTAGCATTCTAGCCATCCTTTAATGAAGATTGCGTGTGCCTTGTGAGGAAACACCGGGAGAAAATCGTGTCAAGCCTCAAATCAACCAGGATGCACATCTGGATCTCTTCCTTCCCCTCCCTCGTCAGAAAGAAACAAAACGAAGACCGAGAGCTAGTGACCCAATCAAGACATGAAAGCATTTTTAAGAAATAATGTGAACATACACTGTACTACCTCTTCATCAAACTCTGTTTCATTCAAGTAGTTATGTTTCCTTGATACCAAAGCATTTAATAATACTCAATGTCATCATTGAGTAGTTCATTTGTCTTTCTTCAGGATGCTTCATCAAATCTAACAAACAAAAATCAATTGTGATTGCTCTTAACCCTTCTAAACCAATACCTCAAAACCACAGTAAATATAGATGATGACTCTACCTAGCCTTGTTATAAGCTGTGCCATTCAATTATTGATCCACCCATTTATAAAACATATTTAGACATTTTCCGCATCATCCTCGTACTTCTATTTTGCCCAAATCTACATGATGAACCCCAAATTGGAACAAACGTATGGATGCTCAAATTGCATGGTCGAGATGTATCCCCCGCTGCTCAACGCCTGATATAATTGGTGGCCGACGTCCGGCACCGTAGCTGCACTGGTGCTCACAATAGTTCCTCTCACCCAAAATGCCACAGACCTTTTTCCCCTCTTACTAGGAAAAAAAATGCATGTGAAGGGAAACCTGCATGATTGCATGCATCTATGTAGCCTATTCCTGCACACAAGACATGTGCATGTCCTTCTATTCAGCAACGACTAAAACAAAACAATGCCAGTTCAACATCGGCCCAGGCACAAGAAGTGCGCAGAATAGAAGCTTGGGCTGCCTTCTCCCTGCAAATGACATGTGTTGCTTTTCACCGAAACTATTGATTACTTCACAACTTCTCTCTCGCTCTCTGCGCTTTTTACTCCAGCCCTATTGCGTGTGTGCATGCCGTCTATCATGTCAGTATTTTGATATTGATTTGGCTAGGAACAGGTACAAGTTCAAGTTCAGGATGAGAGCAAACGAAGGTTGTTGCGGATAATATCTGGCCTGTCATGTTGATTGTTGACAACAGAAGTTACAGTTTTACAGAAAATATATTTGATCATGGGAGCTTTTTTGGAACATTTATCTCTCTCTACTCTAATTTTTTTTCACTTTGTCATCAATGTTGATATACTCTTTCTCCTACGCCTGATCATTATTATACTTTAAATCTTGGACATTCGTTATATTTTGTCCTACTCAACATGAAGACTGTTCACAAAATGAAAGTGTTTAGCAATGGACATTGTTCATATCTGTAGCATCTAGCTTGCAGTGAGTATGCAGTCTCCACAGTTTTCTATGTACAATGAACCACTTTGCTACATCCACCAACTCACCAAGTGTTCTATTTTTAAATGAATGCAACTCATATACATATGAGCAATATTGAAAGCAAAGCGCATCTTCACCTTGAATATCTTCCAAAGACTACAGATCCAACTATGTTATACTGTAAATGCAGAAATATTCACGGTACATTAATTTTCGCGGATTTCACACTATTTTCGGCTGGCGCGAATTCTAGAACTCGCGAAAATATTATCCTGATTTCCTATGCAGGTTGAATTGCACGCTTCAGCACATTAATATGCGTGTGTGTGTGTCCGATTCATTTTTGAGTACGTGTGTGTATTTGCGCAAGCCGTATGCATTTAAATGGACTGCATGTGTGTAAATCAATAAATGGAGTGGGTGTACATACGAGCGTGTAATTGTGCAGCGCAAATTTAAGAACCCGCGAATATATTTTGGGGTCGCTCAGCGCGAAAATAACAGCGTTTACAGTAGTCAGTTCAGACTGCAGGAAAGTTATACAAGACTCATGTAAAGAAAAATCGTATAAAGAATCATGATATTAAGCAAAAGGAGTGTACAGACCGCAGCATCGTAAAGAAACCGGTTTTGGGGAAGTCAGCAGACACCATATGTTTCGTATCATGTTACTTCAAAGACAGCGAGGGAGCATATGATATTACACATCAGTGCGCACACAGATAAGCCCCGCCCAGTTATACGATTCCCGTACGATACGACGTTCAGACTACAAAGATATGCTGATTCTTTCTAAAGTTTTTGTTTGAAACGATGCTCAAACACGCAATTATTTATACGACGTTTCATTGTACATTTCGTTATTCGCTTAATTATACGTTTCTTTCTATGCTGTTCAGACTTTACAATTCTCGTACTCCCATACAATGAATTTAGGTAGTCTGGTCAGGGGGTCACATGCTATTTCGTAGAAGGGAAGCATCGCTTATGCTATTGCGATAAAAAAAATTCCCAAGACTGGCAAACTTATTACAAGGCAGGTTGCTAAAATGGGCACATGATTAATTTCTGGTTCAAAAATGCAGCTTGGGTAATACCAGCTACCCTGCCTGGGCTTTGGGATGTAATCATTGTACGTCGCCATCAACACATGCTCTTCATGAGCTTGTCAAGTACATTGTATGTCAGTGTAGCTGTATAACAGAATGCCTAATACAACCCTTTCTTAGTAGCTTCCTAATACAAGTATCTTGCAAACCATTATCAAAACACACAAAAAAAATTCTAGTATAAAAAAGTATTAATTTTAGCTGAAGAAGCTTCAATTTATTTCGCGTATTATATACAGGCCTAATATCTTGTGTATGCACTATCTTTAGTTCTGTAGAGCACCTAAAACGGTAAAAAAAAAAGTCTTTGTGTTAATGTATCCCAAACTGTAAATATCTCAAGTTACTAATCCTCAATTTTCTTGCTTGCATGGATGAAATATAATAGATCTGATGTAAACATTTAACACTTCTACAAAATTTAGTAGTCCAGTTTTATGAACTTGAGTACGTACTAATTCTAGTCTTTGTTAAGATTCCAACCGGGCACCACATGCCCACAGAGTTTCTGGACTTGTTATTCTTCTGCCTCAAAAGCAATCCAAATATCACAGTTTTGCAAGTTCCATATACTGTGGACCGTGCCTGCTTGCGTCCCCCAAACTCTGCAAGCAACGCTACCTACCACATGTAAACCATTCCATATTTGGTCATAGAGTGAGCGTGGTCGGAGTCTACAGACATCAAACTTGGCCAAAGTTTCAACCATCTCTCTCTCTCTCTTCCACACACTCCTGCCATTCTCGATCACTCTCCCTCCCTCCAGCATCTTCCCCAGTTTGCTCCCTCCACAAGAGGCCATTGGAGCCATTTTTTTTTCTTGAAGCCAGATCTATATATCTGGTTGATTCTGCCTGTGGGACACATGTATACAGTAATCATGTACATGTCAAGACCAATCTGTGGCAACTGTTACACTTTCTCTTGCTGAAATTTGTGAGGAATCGTTGAACAGATGATTGAAATCAATGTCAGGCTTCAGCTCACACTTTTCGGGGAAAAAGAGCATTCCATCTGATAAACTTGAATATTAGACCCCTACAAGAATGTTGCATGTTCAATTTATGAACTGAAACAAAAGGTGCAAATTCTATCTATCAGTAACTGTTTTGAAATTTGTGAAGTCCATATTTTATGATGTCAATGATTAACATTCTATTGGGTCATTGTTTAATCTAATTGCATGAAAATCAATACTCTGAACACATAGCAGGGCAAAGGGTGAATTAGCACCCCCCCCCCTCCCTCCTGCTACCGACATAGCAGCCTTAAGCCTCCCGGTAAACCTATATTTTCCTTCTTCTTTGAAAATCTGAACCCGTCCCCTAAATCTCCAAAGAACATCAGATTCTACACCCCTTCTCCAGGCCAATTTTTGGAGGGGCTAAATTTTGAGGAGAAAAAAAAACCCTGCAGAGGGGGAAATATTTTTAGAGTTTATAAAAAAATTCCTAGAGGACTTGCATAACGACTAAGACTTGATTGACTCATGGTAGGCAGTGCAAGGGCCACAAGGGCAGATGCTGGTGGCACAGTAATTGGGCGTCTACAGCTTTGGTATCGCTCCAGGGGTAGGAGTCCAATAGCAACTGGAGGCTTAATTGGGACAGCCTTGGCTACGGGGAAACCTGATTACAAATCCACAAGTGTAAATTCAGTGGCAATTGTTGACATGTTATCGCCATGAATTGACGAAAATATGACTGATTTTTATTTTAGGTATTTAAATGGAGAGGACAGTGTCGCAACAGTGCAAGGCTCATTAATAGTGACTCAATATAGGGATGATTTGATGTATCCATTTTGTGCATTTAATATAAGTTGACTATTAATATCTGTCTAAATAATCACATGTTTTTATGATGGTTTAGTTTTTTGTGTACTTCAATGACAAAAAAACAGTGTTGTCTTGTCTATTCATTTGCATTTTAATTCAAAGGCTTTACTTTGACACCAGCCATGTGTGTGATACAGAAAAGTCCATGTCGTTATCTCTTTGAACTATTTATTACTTTTCTAAATTGGGACACATCAAATTGAAACATATCTTTGCTTCTATGATTCATTACAATTTCTTCAACTAATTCACTGAAGCAACAGGACATACATTAGTCGGCACATCAAAGACGCCCCTGCATTTGACAAACGTAGAGGTCTGTAGCCATTTTCCCCTTTGCTTTCAAGTAGAAATTCTTTTGAGGAGATGTAAGAATTGCATACTTGAACTTGACTACAATCCAAATTGGCAACACCAATGCAAAGGGTTCCTGGGCTTGAATGGGGTGAAAAATGAGAACCAAATATCATATTAAACACAAACAAAGGGCAGAAAATAATGGTTGTCACACTGAATAAGTAAATTTATTTCCCAACGCTATTGGGCCTCTTCAGGCAGAACCTAAGCCCTTTCTTATTGGGAGATGGGGTGTGAAAGGTTCGTCGGAACAGCTCATTTTCCCACACTCGCTATGGCGGGGTATAATGGAGCTCGCATTGGAGACACATGAAGCCCCACAATCGGGGGATGAAAAAACATGAGTTACTAGGTATTTGCGCTGAATAAGTCATGGCTTATCTGATGACGGAAGTTCAAACACTTTTTGATACATGTAGCAAATATTTTCAGACTTGGAGATGCCGTTCAACCAGGAAGCGAAAGATCTCAGATCAGGAAAATGTAATGACGCTTGTCTGCTACTATCGCAGATATCTTTGAAGATCTCAAAAAGACTGATATGGGAACTGCACATCATCTCTCTGCTCGTAGATCATTATCATATGATGAGTACAAAACTATCATCTACATATGACTGATCAGCAAATTAGACAATTGTAACCAGGACAACATGATCGTAATCATCTTTTCATCAATATCATTTCAGAAATCAATACTGATACAGAAATAACAGAAGAACTGAAGATGACCATTTTTCATGTAGGCCTACATGTAGAGCCAAATTTAATAGTATGGTAATTTGCATCAGAATATATATGAGCTCTGCATATTGTCTGTTTTGAGCCAGAAGGGCATTAACTCATATACTTTAACAGAGTTAACACCCTTCTGGCTCTCAACAGATGATATTTGACAGTGGCCGATAACCATTTACATAATCCACAGATGAAGAGCTACCTCTAGTTCAATGCAACACATATAATAATCTATATTATGAGGCCTATACAATAAATTTTAGATGTCATCCTAAAATTTCAAATCTGTCATCCCAGTCCACTCTCTAACATCGTTAGATCGGCTCTTATTCCATCTGCGGATGGCATCCCTGTCCCCATGTGACTGGGGTGCAAAGAACTGACCTGCTTTGGATTTAAAGTGGGGGCACCTCCCCGCTTCCCGCCAAAATCCCTATCCCACTCCTGAGTGTTTACGCAGGGATGCAGCATCGGTGGGTGTTTTGAACCCCGATGACAGACCTGAAACCCACAGGTCCTACTGACTGAGAAGCATCTCTAAACTGGCCTTTTTTTACCATTCCAAACACCTTAGTGGGGTAACGAGTGATGTCTGACGCTGATAGCTTCTCCACACCTTTCTGTGAATGCTTTGTTCTTGTCAACTTGTTGCTCATTCCTATGTTCAAGGTGTTTCTTGATGACATATCGTGCAATTTCACGTTGCTCCCTGATTTACGGTACAATTCTTAAGCATATTTTTTCATGTAAGAGCAAAAATTCTTTCTGATTCAACCCACGCATGCAAGCATGTTGATGATGAAGCCAGATACTGTTATCTTTCTGAAAATGAGCAAATCAAAAAAGTAAGAGGACCATGAGGTTTGCTATAATTAACTTTATTCAATGCAGAGTAAACGATAGCAGAAGTTACCGCATGCCTCTCTCGTTAAGGACCTACAAAATCCGATGTAAAGAGAGGTCTTACACAACTTTGAAAAGTTTTCCCACAGCCTATTGAGGTGGTGACAGAATGGTAGCATTTGTAAATCTAAATCAGAAGTACTATTCCTGATGTCTTCTGATAGGCTAGGTGAATTTGATTACTGCAATGAAATGTATGGCATTGGTCTTCTTAAATTGTTCAACTCTCCCCAAAAACTTGTTCCCCGACCATCAAACTCTCTTTCCACTATAAGTGAACCCTACTCTTGGAATCTCAACATCTTTCTCATGAAATAAACAGGATTTTTCATTTCATTCAAGTTATGCAGGTTCTTATTTCATAATTCAAAAGATGCAGGAATTGGCAAGAAGGTCAGAATGGAAGGTCAGAATGAAAGCAATGTTGTGTCTGCTTGTTTGATTTGGAAAGCACAAGATTGTCATTTGCCATCTCAAGAATGATAAAAATATATATTTAGTTTCAGTTCTCTACACATGACATGTTTGCATGTAAATGATACTGGTGAGATGCATCTTCAAAATGATATTGAATTTCAGTCTTTCTGGAATATAAACTTTATTTCACATGCAAATAATATTTGGCAATTACTTGAGCTTGTTTTTGACAGAAATATTAACTAATGGCAGTTTGTGTTGTAACCATTTTCTTGTTATAAAACATTTTCTTCTTCAAATAATGTTATACACCTACTACATGTAGGCAGCAAATTAATTTTTACTTATTTTGAAATGGAAAATTTTATTTCTATTGGCTAAAACAAGCCTTACAATGTAACAACAACCTGAGACAAATATAATAAGTACTATGTCATATGACCTGCCAATCATAGATCAAATTATCTTTCCAATTCACATCTTACAATGATGTTTGCAAACAGAAGCATCATATTATCTCCTTGAAGTATCAAATATTGTGAAGTGGTAGTAGGGATCAGACAGTTTCTCAAAACAGGCTTGGAGTAGGGTATCTTCTATTAAATATTGAAAAGGCAATTAGACAACAACTATTGCATGCTATGTGTTTTGTATAACAGGATGATCAGATCCTTTGATCAGCCCCCCCCCCCCCCCCTCCTCATAAAACTTATCCATAACAAGTTATAATAACTGTTATAAGCTAATGTCCTTTGGCAAGACATTAATCTACATTTGCCACTCTCCACCCAGGTGCAGTAAATGGGTACCTGGTAGGAATTTATTCCTTGCATGCTTTCAGCACCTTTTAGAGCAGCTGGGCTAAAGCCAGGGTAATATTGGAGCGCCTTGAGCACCATTGGTGGATATGGGCACTATATAAATATCCAATATTATTATTATTATGAAATCCTTGAATCTGACTGAATGAGAGCAAATTTGTCACAGCAATGAGGAAGTTGTTATTGATAACAAGTTTTATGAAAGAGGGACTCTTAATTGGTCATGAGAAATACACTGTCTCAAGCTACATGTACATTTACGACAATTTAATGTACACCTATATCTACATGTATCATTTGATAGTGATGTGAAGAGGTGTCACACACAAAATCTTTTATTTTATTTTTAACTTTCGACAGAGTAAAAGAATTTTGTTCATGAATGCTCTTCTGGGGATCTGCTACATTAAAATATAGATTTCTTCACACCAATTTAAATGTATTGCTGTTTTTTTCTTTTTAACCAGATTTCTGCCTTAGTTTTCCAAAGCTAAATTTACTCATGGCTACTACATATTTCTTTTCATTTTTTGCTGACGTTGGACTTGCACAAATCCATTGCACCATGGGGTTGGCGTTGATTTGATGCAGGTAGATTTCAAACCCAAAGGACAAAAATGAAAGTAAATTTCTGAGCTTAACCCTACGACAGGAAAGGAGGGAAAGGTGCCAGAGACACACTTAGGATATGGGCACTTTAATTAGCTATTATTACAACAGGCATGTGGATTGGTTAAACTAACAATTAACCCAACTATTGCATGTAAAGGAACAGGAAAAGCATCAGAAAACAGGTACCTGTGATGGGGCAATCAATCAAGCAAAAATGACAAAGGGACGAGTCACATGTACAAAGAATATGACAAGAGGAAACATGAACGTAAACTTTACGACAAAATCACAGATAATGTTCTCTTCTGGAGGCTAAAAGGACATTCATGTTGAAGGGTACAATGTATTAGTTCACACCCTCCTAGCTCTTAACTCTTGGTTTCAGCAAACGACTATATGAAGAGAGGGGAACTTCACTGTGAAATTTTACTTGTTGATGATGCAATGAGAAATTCAGATTGTCAATCTCAATTAGATTACTCATCCCACTTACATGCACTACATTGTAGTACCATAAATAACTGCATCTGAAGACCTGTTTGCAAATGTATCACGCTCGTGATCTATTACTGTCATGGTTAATCACAATTTAGCAGAAACAAAATCCTCTTGTCACAAGTCACAAGGCATGAATTGAAATAAGATCCATTCTGCAGCCTCTCATACTATATAGGGAAAAACCTCTACCACGACTTTATCTTTAAATGTTGAAGTCACATGTATCTATTTAAATCAGCTCACAATTAACATGAGTGCATTTTACGTGCACTTTGTGGCAGTTGATTCAGTCAGCCCATAATGACAGGAAATTCTCTGAAAGGAAAAGATAGACGCTTCCTGAGCATTTTTTCCACTTTTTTCCCCTATATCTCCTTTTATTGCCCACTTGCTCCCCCCCCCCCCCCCCCCTCTTCCTTTTATTTATCTGATCCATATATCCCTAATCTCTCATATCCACCCTCTCTCTCTCTCTCTCCAGATCTCAACTTACCCTGTAAATATCTGATACAGGCCTTTCTGTCATATCACATAATTATATCTCCCATCTCTCTGTCTGTCTGTCTCTCTCTCTGCCCCTCTCTTTCTATCTCTCTCTCTTTGTGTTACAAACTTTTATTGTTTGTTCCCTGCAAACACAGAGCAGGAAAGCGTGGTAGACATAAATGTAAACTAGTAATATGACCTCATTAGTGCACATGATCATATCCACAAACCAGCTCTACATGCAAAAGCAAAGAAAACATAGGTTATCCTTCCAAATACTCAATAGTGCTCCATGACTTTGAATAGTACTATTCAAAGTATCCTGAACATTATTGGGAAATTGAAACAGAAACACCCCAAAAACAAACAAATCAAATCAAAATCTTGAGGAAACAGATGTCTGCCTACAGTCCCATTCCTACATTTACATGTGGGCCTACTTACCGAGGTAATAGAATTCTGAACTCTACACACTACCGGTAATCATATATTCTAAGCAATGAAATATTTCTTCAAATGCATTCCCTTTCCCCCAAGGTATGCAATGTTTATTTTATCAGCCAAGCTCCCATGACAGTTCTCAACCAGTAGGTTTTCAGCCTGATTGATTGGTCATGGATTCCAATTTACCAAGGAGCAGAAGTCCGGAGATTCAAACTTGTCCAAATTTCTCTGACCAATAGCAGCTCTTCTGTCACTTTGATTTTATGTTGAAGGAAAATACCATTCTTAGGAATTCATTTTCCTCAATCGAACTTGTGTCCTTTGCATCATGCAAAGAAAATTCCAAACATCCTATTTTTAACAGGCTAGCCATAACTTTTATAGATAAATGGACAACAGGTCCAAAAAGGGAGATGTCTATATCTTTTCATTCACTAGAATTTTACATGTATATGCCAAAAATATCACTCTTTTGATAAACTACAACAAATTTGTAAGTTATTTCTGGAATATATTATTTGTAAATTAGAGTTTCAAATTTGAGGTCCACTAAAAAGAAAATTGCATCCCTCTCTTCTTTTGGGAAGAACAAGATTCTAAGATGGCTGATGATTGACAGATCAAAATATTTTATGCCCAAAACAGAATCTTGAGTGACAAAGGGGCAGGACAATAGTTGACAGGCAATCTCCGAAAGATGGACAGGAAAGAACACTGTCAAACATCACAAGAAGAAAGGGAGGAGAGTAGAAAAAAGGATAATAGAAGAGGAAGAGATTAGGAGGACAACAAAATGACTCAAACAATACTTCCAGCAAAATGATAACCTTCCTTTAACCTTCATTGATTGGTTGTCTGTCTGAAGATACAGAACAAGGAGAATACCTCTTGGTCTCTGGACTTACATAAAACCTTAAAAGGAGGACACCATTTTGTGTCCGATTGAGTTTGTGGCGTACTGTTATCTATTTATCATGTTGTATCATCGAACTGTTACTGATCAACGGATGTAAACACATTTATTTATCTTTCATGGGAATATAAGGTGATTGTTTAACTCACCGTTTCTAAAGTTTAAAAGTATCAATCTTTGTTGACATTTTTTTTGTTGTAACATAACCCACCCAACTGAGCACAAAAAGTTACCTCACATGTAGGACCTCATTGACTTGCAAAATATTTTATCAATGTGAGATACTAAAGGACAAAATTCACAGGAAGAATATAATTTGGCAACTTAAATGTACATTTTATCATGTGCCATTATAGTTGACACACGAAGGAATGTTAAATTAAAGTTCTCTTTCTTTCTGGGGGCTCCCTAAATCAACCTGGTTCAAAATTACAGATCGAAATGGGTCATAGTATTGGAATGTCCCCACAGGTGGCTTTTGTTTCAATTTCTTTTCTAGGATAGCAATATCCACAATCAGAGCTGGAAGATAAAAATATTACTTAGGAGTTGGAAGCAAAAGACAAAATTTTACAGGGAAGTTACATGCATCTGAGAAGCACATGTAGTTGTGCTAGCCACATTTATTAAGTCAGATCTAAGGGCCTTGTGTACAGGAATATTTTCATTCAAACGTTTAAAAAATCCAGAAACTGAAGTGATTATATAAAATATAAACACACCATTCAATCGTAGATCTATTTCTCATTTCTCATTCACGACAAGATATTATAAAGGCTAAATTCTAAAAATCCATTAATTTTTCTGTTAATGCTGCATTTACTTCCAATAAAAAACATGTCCATGTATACGAAAATAAGGATATAGTTATGTACGGAAAATATGCTGAAAAGGGTAAATTACCAATTTTGGATAAATAGTGTTTATTTAATTTTTGAAATGTTGCCAATTTGTAGTTGTGGATGCCTTAGGTCCTTTTAAATTCCCTAGTGTCAAAATGCCATATGGCAATGGAAGAAAAACTGACAAGTGTTTGGTGAAATTTTGCTCTCCCTCCATGCTCATGCATGCTTCTACTGCAATAATTTTGTAACTTGTAGCCCAAATTCATGAAAGAGGTTTATATTAAACTGTGGTCTAAATTATAGCGTAAACCTCTGCCATGGACTAAAATAAGCATTAAAAAAGGTACATGAGGTACTACGCTTATGGAGGTTTATGCTATGGGTTTTTAGATAAACCTCTATCGTGAATTCGGGCCAAACAGTACAAGATGTTAAGGTGGGTTTTCACAGGCGCGAACATTTTACGAAGGATGAGAATGTAGAAAAAATGGTAAAGTACAACATTCGCATTTTATGCTCCGAAAGTTCGTCAAACTTGCGACGAGGTTTGGTAGGGTCGTCAATAGTTCGCGGGATGCGGGAAACGTTTGCAAGAAATTTCAGACTTTAAAAAAATTCTGCAGAACTAAAAACGAACAATTGGTGACGCTTCCGAAACCCCGCGCAAGTTTGACGAACATTTAGAGCATAAAATGCGAATGCTGGACTTTGCCCATTTTTCAACATTCACATCCTTCGCAAATCGTTTGCGTGCCTGTGCAAACCCACCTTTAGTTATTGTCCTGGATGGGTTAACAGTAGGAGACAGATAAATCAAGATGAGGTGTTAAACATCAAAGTGATAGAGGTCAAAGGTTACTTACTGGCATGTCACCTCGCCATCATGTGTGTCTGGAGGTATACAGTCCCCGCCATTGCAAGGGTTGGGACTACACGTACTGGTACCTGTATGGTAAACAGAAGTTAATAGCAATTATCTGACTTTTAATAATACTCAACAGTAATCAGCAAGAATATTCAATCTGTAACATCTGAAATAATTCTTATTTTACCCAGACCTACAAAAACATGTAACTGTAGCACTTGTGTACATATGACCATTCTCCTACACTTTGGAACTTGCATAGTGGAGTTGGACATAATATTCTAAGTAAGAACTTGAAAAACAAAATGAAATGAAAAAAAAAAAACAGAAAATAAACACGCAGCCACAATACCTTTACAATCAACATTAAAATCAGTCTCATCTGAACTCTGGTCTATACAGTTTCTGGTGGTGGGGGGGACTCTATCATTTCCAAAACTATTAAACGGAAGATTGTAACATTATCTGAATGTACATGGCATTTCCTTATTCCTTGTTATTTTCAGCAAAAACAACTTTTTACAGAAAATTTGGCCTACATACAAAATGAAATGTAGATGGATATATGGTTTTTAAATCTACATGTTGAAATCATATTACATATACTCAAGATTTAAAAAGAATCAATTTGGATTTTACTGCATGATTTGTCGACATACAAAATGCACTATGTACAGGCTAATGTACAGCTGGACAAAGTTTTGTTCCAGCAAAGTTTCATTCGATCGTACCCTGTTGCGATATGCCCCCTTAAAACAACCAACGAGACCTCTGTGCCTCCCAAAAACAGCAGGGGGAGAACACAAGAAGGTACTCTAGGTCAACACCAAGTCTCTCAACTCAGCTGCTAAAATTATTCTTACTTGAAAAGAAAAAAAAAAGGAATGTTCATAAAAATATAGACTATCCTTGTTCTTGCACGACATGGAGAAACCCCTAACTTTTGAATACATGAAAGTTCATGCCTTAAAATCACTGAATCACAACTGATAAAGCACTGAATTTTAGCAATTTCCCTAACCTCCTTGCTACGGAAATGCTGTCATTTACAGATCGCATATGTTACAAAAATGTCTGTTTTTTACGGTATACATGTATCCTTATTACCATTAACTATACATGCATATGTACATGTAGTAGGAAAAAGTCTAACGAATCTCCATTTTGACCGTAGAAGATCGACTATGACAGCTGCTAACACGTGTTCCCTAGGGTGGGACTGCACAAATACTCATCAAAGTCCCCTTATCACCTCAGATGGAAACCATTCGTATTCCTTTGTGAAAATTCCACTTCACTGAAAAGTTATTAAAATACTTTTCATCTTGCCAAAAACACTTAAAAATACAAATAAAACCATGTGATGATTAAACCATGCAATAAAAATGTGAACAAAGAAAAACTCTGGGGATATACATGTATATTTGAGCTATTTCCTTTCGTGGGAGTTTTCCGTTGCTAAACAGGATACTCGAGAAGGAAACAAGTTATGTCCCCGACTACAGATTACTTGGTTCAAAAACACATCAGTACCTACAAATTCCCATATTTCATTCTTATATTATTCTACATTCTTCAAAGAAAATAAAACTTTGTTTTCTCAACGAAGTTTGTTTGGATCTACTCTTACAACTAATTCATCTTTATGTAAATTCTGAAAATCCACTCGTGGACCATCGTGGACAGTCAACCTGACTGGGCGAGAACTGGCCAATACAGACTTACCACACATAAATTTGGGATTCTTAGCACATATTTTTCACCAGTCATCTTCAGACTTCTCATAGCCTTTTCATCCATCCAAATGAAAACAGTTTTTTAAGGTCAACTTAACAATTAGTTGCTTTCCCACCTTGCTTTTTCTTTTTCAAATAGAACCACAATGAGCCACTCTGTAGGACGACGTCAGACTGGCGAGCTGTACAGGTCACGTTCCATAAAGTTTGTTAAAAAACACTTTTCTGATCCTTCCAGCTGAGCTTTAAGGCAAGACTGAACATGCTCAGGGTATAATTTTAATTACACTGCAATGAAACCTGTATATAAAGACCGCTCAAAGGGGAAAAGTAAAATGGTCTTCACAGGCAGGATGTCTACATGAATCCAAAGGTTCTGTTAAATAAATGTTTCAAGGACAAAAATTGTTCAAGGGAATAAAAAATGCAGTCTTCATACGGGGAGAGGCAGGTACATGTAGATGCTAAAGCAGATTCAACTACGGTATACACTTGACATATTTTGTTTGATGTCTGAAGTATAATACGGAGGGGGGGGGGGGGGGCGTTTCATCAAGTGTCTCGTCAGTGATTTTTACCGACAAATTTGCTCTCAGCCAATCAGATGCAAGGATTTCAGTAGCTTATAACAGTTATTGCAACTTGTCATTGATAACAAGTTGAATGGAAGCTTTCTAAAATTGTGATGGGGAGGGAACCCAATACTGATAATCTTCTTCTGGTTGTGGTACATGAAAAACCCCTACAAACATATACTGAGGTATCAAGACTAACTCCAACTCTAACCAAACTTTTGTTGTTGACAAAACGGTGCTACACAAAGGAGAAAGAGGTGAAAAAGACACACATTGGTTATTTCACTTTTGCTTTATATGTACTCTTTTCAGAGAAGTTTGGTGAGTACAGCATGAATCTCATTTCAAGAAGAATACAAGCACGACACCCTTGAGCACGTTCACAATAGGCTTGTACTTGAAACCTGTTCACGTGAGGCTGAAGATGAACAAAAGAAAAGGGAGAAGGGAAAAGAGGTTTAGAGGACAATGGTGCCAGTTGGAAGGCAAATAACAAACTGTACAAGAGATGGGCACATTCAAACTTTGACAACTTGATCTTCATTTTCTCCAGCTTCATTGCAAACCTGTCTTCTCATCTGATAATAAGAATAGATATTATTGGAGAATAGACAGCTTGTACTTTCTTAATAAATGACAGTATTGGTATAACATGTACAGTACTATAGTACAATGTACATATTTCATTTTTTTTAGATCTATAAAACATCAATGTTTTTTTTTAACCTGGACCACACAATTTTGCAAAAATAAGGAAGTTCCAGAGTATATATTGTAAAGTTACACTAAAGCCATGTTCACTGCTAATGCTACAGGAATGTGATTTTTGTAAGATTATTCAGGTGTAATTTGAAACTCGACCAAATGCAGACCACCCACGGATTGTAATAGATACCTGTAGGCCTACACGATTTAAACTTCAACATTAAGTACGTATATGTAGTCATGTCCTGGATATATCATCTACCAGTCCAGTACCATGATGACAATGGACAAGAGATATGGCACAAACAATGGCACAGGCATGACAGAACAAGGGCCACTTGGTCCACAGCTCACTGACTTGTTTCACACTCATGTCATAATGGAAGAGCAAGATAAACATCACCAAATACCATTCTGGCACAGAACGGAGGTGTGAAAATTATTATTTTCTTGGGCTTGGGGTCCTCCTTTTGTCACGACTATGCAAGTTTTGTGCTCTCTACTGCCTGTGGTGGAAGCCTGTATTGTAATGTAAGATGTCTTTAGACTCCACTTTCTACATAAACATAATACTAGAGTCAATTAGATGACGACAACAACACACAAAAAAATGAGAGTGTACATACAGAAGGCCTACAGCCAATAACTTATTGTAACTTAGTGTGAAACTTAAAGACACTAACTCACTAGCTAATTTGGGAATTGAATGTGTTTTTACAATGTACATGTAATGAATCTTGAGAAGACAGAACAATTTCTAAGTTAAGGATACCAATATTACTACTAAAACAACACAAATTTGGTCTGCAAAGATCAAGTCAATGGTTAGGCTATAGCTGCCTTCTCTAAATAAACAGATCGAAAGTTTATCCACCTAGCTGTGTACATGTATCCTGCATCTAAATGTATAATGAGAGAGAGGTGATAATACTGATAGCTTTTAAAAGCACCTCTAATACCCTGTGAAGGTCAGGTTATCATCACATTCACCATAGATTACAGATCAACACCCACAGTCATTAAAAGAATTTTTTGATTTTCTGTAGGATATAAAGAAGCTACACTGTAGCCATATTCTTTTGGTGAGTTGCACTTTAAGATAAAGTAGAGTTCTGGTCATGCAATCACACTGTGAAAGAAACTGTCTCAAAGCAATCGGGAAAGGTTGATCATGTCTGCAGACATGTACGATTGTTTAATACACTGTACCGTGTTGTTTTGAAATCATCAAAATAGATAAGAAATTGACCAAATCTTGCTGAAAAGCACAAAGAAATGGGTATATGGGACTACATGTACATGTACTGTATACACACACACACACACACACAAGTGACATGAAAGTTCGGCCTAGAACATTTCTAGTTTGCAAGCACAAATCCTGGTCAGTTGTAAAAGAGAGTCTGCGCTGTAAGACTACAATAGGCCATGAACTATACATGGAGCTGCTCCTGGCAGGACCTAGTCTAGTTCTGGACTCTTTTTATTGATTTTTTTATTCGCCGACTATACGCGATAAGCCGAGTGATGGCACGATCGCGAGAACCTGTTGGCCCCGAAAAAAGAGTCCAGTGCAATTGCTCCACGCTGACGACTTTCCCTGAGATTTTTCAGGGAGAGCAATTAAAATTGGCCGCACCTCCCCATGCTAAAGCGCTAGTGAACTTTAGACCCCTGACGTCAGCGTGGAGCAATTTCACTGGACTCTCTTTTGCTCGGGCCATCAGGTTTCCGGATCGCGCTAATCACTCGGCATAATACGTACAGTCGTCGAAAAAAGAATTCAGTAAAGAGAGTCCAGAAGTAGACTAGGCAGGACCATGTAGCTGCTCCATGGCACGACCACATGTAGCTGGATTAGGCTCCTCTTAAGACACAATGATTTCCTGATAAAGTGTCAAATTAGGGTCTGTGCTTGCAGACTAGAACATTTCAGCTATTTCTAGTCCTATTTCGAATTTGAGAGCATTTGAAGAGCAATCCTTTTCAGGGGATATTTCTACTACATGTACGATGTTCTTCCAACCTGAGAGAAAAGCTCACAAATTATTTTTTTGGCCTTTCTCAGAACTCAACTGTATCAATCGCTAGCAACCAAGCTAAATTTAAACTTTTCCTACATACTACAAAGGAATAAAGTTAGTCACAATTAATCAGTATTCACACCTCTCAGAGCAAGAGAATTAACATCTGGCATTCGAAAAAAACAAAGGAAATCTATGAGGCTCCTTTCTGACTACACACGCAAAGCATGCAGGAATACAAATGTAGCTTCCACCATTGTCGCAAATTGATTTCTAGGAAGGCGTACATGTAGGCTCGCCAGCTGTGAAGGCAAAAGTTCCTATTAAACCATGATTGAGAAATCAAAATAAATAACTTACATGTACTATTTCGTGTAGAAAAAAACTCAACATATTTTAGTAAACAAACAATTGCTTATTTACATTTTTATGTAGAGTGGGCCTACAACAATGTGATCAACAATTAAGTTCTTCTTCAATGAAATGTGAATACTCTGACATTGTTTAGAAAACAAAAAAGAGAGGGGAATCATAAACACTGAAAAGTGTTACAAATATCTTTTAAGAAGTACATGTAAGAAACACATTTCTGTAAAATGACAAGTGCACGAACCTATTGAAATCAAAAGATTTTTCACAATTTCACAATTTCAGGTAGCCCTGTTTGAAATTATATTCACAAAGTTGCTATTGCATGATATCAAGTCTCATAGTAATTACAAGTAACTTTCAAAAAAATCCCTTTAATTCAAGTATATGATATTACTGAAGGGAAAGCCTTGGGAAAATATTTTTGGCTTTCCTCTGCTAAAAAATTACTACTTCTACATTCGTTATGCATCCAGTCTTGTAATCAGGGGACCTTTTCAAAACTACTACTTATACCCAAATAAATTCCCAGGAGGACATAAACAACCCTGTTTCATTGAGTAATAAATTATTATTATCAAATCCCAACAAAATCATATTGGGTACATATACTACATACTAGAGTGAAAATAAATTTTCATATCCTACTATTTAGTTTCTTTTCCTGTATTGTTTTGAGTTGAAGTGTAAAGTATCAGGCATAAAGATGTCCTATCAAAGATATACTAAAGAATAATTGCAGCTAAAACAATTATTTGACAGGTATACATGATAGTATTTCAATTTCATATTCCCTTTCAAAAGCACTTTCAGTTGATTTCATGTCACTCTAAATGATTTCAACATTCCTCATTTGTTTACATGTAGAAAATTAAGCATCAGTTTCAATTTCGAAAGTAATAATGGTATATTTGCATTACATTTCAATGCAATTGTTCACTACAATATCTCTTGAAAGTTAAACAGTATGAGAGTATGATTTATACGAGAGAAAGTAAATTGCAACAAAATACTATAACTGCAACATGAAGGTTTCTAACCGAGTTCAGATTTCAGCCTGTTTAATTAACTCTTTGTATGCCACATAAATATTCTTCTATGGGATTTGTCTGTAGAGTCTGTGTTAGATACAATACTACTGTGCATATTCCAATTCTATTCTCTTTAACTTGAGGCTAACAAAGCAATAAAAAGCACAATGTATCTTGTCGCATGTCATGAAAAGCTTGAAAAATTTTACTAAGATGTACATAAGACTAGACAGTCACAGACATGTGTACATGTATTGTAACATAGGCTGTTATATATGTATATTTTTTGTTATTTATATCTGACAAAGGAGTGTATCTTAAGAGCAGTTCTTCTTATGTTACAACATATTTTTTCAACTGCATGTACTTCAACATCTTATAAACTGGATAAAAATGAATCTCGCTACATGTCATGAAAAGCTTACAGAAACATACATGTACATAGATGTATACATACAGGACTAGACAAGTGACAAATAAGGTAACAAAGTCTGTTATAAATTACTTATAACCGACACATGATAGAATTTTAAGAGCAGTTCTTCTCGTGTTACAACATACATTTTCGACTACAATGTAGGATATTCTTCAACAGGGGAATTTAATGACTTTGAAATCTATAATAGCTTAAGAGGTATCCTTTCCTTTTACAAACTGGGAAATATTCCAATGAGAAAGCTAGCTATTTCCCTCAACAAAACAAGGCTAGATAAATTGCTTTTTGGTGAGAGAAAATATTGATTCAGGATGTACTTATAACACCTTAAAAACAAAGAGTAACTAGAAAGGCCGTCAAAGGCGGCAGACCCACGCCTTAACCCAATAGGTTTTGTTTTGTTGCGATTATTTTTGTAAGCAGTAGCCATTCAAAGGGGATAACAAGAGGCACATCTCCCCCCCCCCCCCCCAATAAATTTTGCCATATCCAGGTCATAGCTTTGTGTGTCCCCACCCTTGAAAAAATTCTTCTGAAAAAGATATTTTATTATTGAAACATCCCTCCCTAAAAGTAATTGATTAGACATGTCAGAGAGCGTGGCGTGGTGAGAAAAAAAATGTTAGCAATTTGTATTCAGTGTTCAGTCATGTAAGTGTTAGTAAATGTATTCATGTTCTATCTTTAAATTACATTGCAATTGGGGTTGTTGTTTTTTTTTCATCGGGCTTGGATAAAGTAAATATGACGACGAAATAAGTTGGATCTCGACTTCAAAATGCATGCGAGGCACAGAGCTTACTCAGCTCAGTCACCACCCATCAACAAAGTCAAAGTGGATACTGGCGTGCATGTATTCGGCGAACCTCGATCAGCCACCAAATTTTGCAAATCCACACAAATTAAAAAAAAATACAGTGTTTGTATATATTTTACAACTACGAAATCCACTCAAACAGACATAAATGAGTTATAAACTAACTCAAATCTCAAATGACAGGACCGTTATAACCCAAAGAAAAAAGTTCAATCCTACTACAGTCAGTAAGGCACAGGCACATACTCCCTGGGGTTATGTATTCCCTAGCCCGACCAGATCGCCGTCACTTCGCGACAGCGCTGTGTATAGTTATGTACGTACAGCTAGCTACACAGCCCACTCACTCAGATCAACACCCTATGATCAACACACGCGAACGCTCGCGAGTGCGATATAGACTCACTCACGTCGAACAAACTCACCAGATTTTCACCGAAAACAATTAAAATCACGTACTACACGTCCACCAGGATAAAATAAATCACAAAAACTTCCACAACAAAGTGGAAAGAACCGGAGAAAATAAACAGAAATGCACAGAAGATAAGAAATAGAGGAGAAGCCGTAGGGGTAGGGTAGCCTGAATCTAAATGAATTTGTAGTTAAAAAAGGTATCGCGCGCAATCCCTTGTTGCTGGGATACGTTGGCTTTGAATATTCATTGCAGGCTCGTACGGATTTGAAGTGAAATGGCAAATAATGGGTCTAAAAGTCTTCTAAAATTCATAAACCTGAAATAGACTTTTGGTGAGACGAAGTAATGAGTGTTTTGATTGGCCAAAATATTTCTGCATCTGCAGGCGAAGTTTGGGGTCATCAATCTTTCTAGTTTCTTTCCTGTCACTATCTGAACTGAAGTTCCTATACTTTACTACAGGGTCAAAACTTCAAGGTCACACAGAATGTGCAGGGGTCAACCAATCATCACCAAAATCTAATCGATTCTTTCCTGTCACTTTCTGAACATTCCCTGAAAATTTGGTGCAAATCCGTTCACCCGTTCTCTTGTTATCTTGTACACAAACAAACAAACAAACAAACAAACAAACAAACAAAAAAAAAACAAACAAACAAACATACGGAGCCCTTTACATAACCCTGCCGATTTCATCGGCGTGGGTAAAAAGAAAATCTGTAGACATCAATAAAGACAATGATACAATCTTTAAAAGAGAGCAAACATAATAAAGCTATTCCAAAACTAGGAACTAGGGCAGCACCCAGATTCCCTGCGCAAGGGATAGTTATTGTACACCTTAAGGTCGGGAATTCAATATTCCATCCACACTATTCTTGGGATAAAACTGAAAAAAAGTCCCCCTGATCCTCAACAGTGCTTTTTGCATGCAGAGGTCTGTGTCTACATGTATTGTCTTCTTAAACTTCAGGTCAACTAGAATATCACTGAAGGTGATTAATATCCCCGCCCCAATGTGCGTGCCAAATTTCCTGAGCATTGCTCCAAAAATAAGGAAGTGGTTTGATCTGCAATATTTTCCTGTTTTATTGCCATATGTCGTTACCATGGCAACACAGTTTGCCACACATTGAAACAATATGTCTTGCACATCTTTACCACAAGAACGATGTGTGTGCCTAATTTCAAGAGCATTGCTTGAAAAAGTGAGGAAGTTGTCTGATCCGCAATATTTTCCCCTGATTTATTGCCATGTCATTACCGTGGCAACGCAGTTTCCGAAACATTAAAAGTATGTCTTGCACATCTTCACAAGACCAATGTGTGTGCCGAATTTCAAGAGCATTGCTTGAAAAGTGAGGAAGCAGTTCGATCAGCAAGATTTCCCACTGATTTATTGCCATAATATGCCGTTTCCATGCCGTTACCGTGGCAACGCAGTTTCCAACACATTAAAAAAATGTCTTGCACATCTCCATCCCAAAACAAAAGTGTGTGCCAAATTTCACTAGCATCACCTGTAAAATGAGGAAGTAGTTTGATCCACAAGATTTCAACCTGATTTATTGCCATAATATGCTGTTACCATGGCAACGCATTTTCCGACACATTAAAAATATATGTCAATGCACAAGATTTGCAATGGACCGACCGTATGCTGATTCCTATACCCCCTTCAAACTTTGTTTGGCGGGGGTATAATTACATGTACACATGTATGCACAAATAAATCTATTGAACAATAAGGTCTGACTGTTTCATACAATGAAGCATCGAACAACCATCAACAAATGCAAAAAAGGTTTACATAATTGTATATACATGTATCACCATTACAATTTCCATTGAAAGAAAAATTAAATTCCAAATGCAAGTTTAAGTACTTCATAAGATACCGGTAATGAAACTAACTACACCACATGTAATAACATGAGGTTAACATCCTAAGTGACATTACACAGAATTACATGTACTCAAAAATAGAAATAGACCACAAAATATAATATATAAATATAATATATATATAATATATATATATATATATATAAAATTAATCTACTGAATGTAGCACAATATTGCAAGGTCCATGCTAAAACCCTCTTCCTCTAGTTCTTAAAGACAAAATTGTAGGCCTACCCAATTTGGCAAATTCAAATAAATGTAATAAGCCATTTGTAATGTTCTTTGTTTACTAAATGATCCCTATCTTTGAAAACATTCCCTTTCAGCAGCAACCTTCCAGGTCTTGATTCTGATGCCAGATAACATCAAGGAGCTTATCTTCTTATCTCAATGCTCTACTCATCACCAAACACCTGGACAGATATCTTGTCCACTGAACACAACACAGCTTCTGATTTAATTTGAAACATATTGGCCAGGCCGTTACTGTTTTGATTGGCCATGGAGTAATTTTCTGCTGAGAGCCAGAAGATCATTAACTCATATAATTTTATTTATTGTTTATGCCTTTCTGGAACTTTGCTGATAATGGCCCGTATTCTGAACTCTGGTTTAACTTAAACCATGGTCTAAATCCGTGGTTTAACTATGGGTAGCAAAAAATGTCAAAAACTTTGTTTACAATGTACATGTATGTTCCTTATGTTTAATGGGTTCTAGACTCGTGCTTTAATGGTCCAGAAAACTATTTTGCTTATCCTTCCCAGACAGTTTTTAATAGTTTGAGTACCAAAAATGCTGATAAATAGAATATCTACTGTTAGAGATTTGTGTCACATTTGGCTGCCCATAGTTAAACCACGCATTTAGATCATGGTTTAAGTTAAACCGGAGTTCAGAATACGGGCCTATATATTTGTGTCTCTTCCATATGGACTGCACATATGTACATGGTACCTTGTAGCACAAAATTCCTGGACCTGTGTACATTTTATATATTATAATTGTATTTAATTAGCAACAGTAATTGAATTGTTGCAAACAACAACCTTATCACTATATATCCTCGAAAACTGAAAGAACCTCGCTGATCATCAACTTTGTGACATACATGTACATGTACCAAGAGAGTCATCTACATGTACAGTATGAGTCATTTGGGTGTGAAACAGACCCATATGATAGACTACAAAAACAAATTAACTTGATCAAGTTAAAGTGAAAGAGCAAGATTTGACAAAAAGCCACTATTGAAGCTGAAAATAATTTTTAAAAATTAAAATAAACTTCCGATGACTCATTCATGTATATTATGTCATACATGTATATCACATAATTACCATAGTACCAAAATCCTAACATTACAAGAATAAACAATTCTAATAACCAAATATAGCATTTATACAGAAAATTCTGAATAAGGGCATATATACAGCCCTGTCAAAAATTATTAGACCAAGCTTCTGTAATAAAACTACTAAAATATGCATTCAACCTAATGAAAATGATAAGTCTTTGTATTTTATTGAATGAATAAAAAATTCCAGCAAATGTACCTTGCTTTTATATTTTATTTCCTTCTTACCACAAATATAACACTTTCAGTAACCAATCTTGCTCTAATAATTTTTCCAGGGCTGTACATGTACAGTAGCTACAAATTCAGACAATACATTATACAGCTGTATCTTATGAATTGTGTACTTAATGAAAAAGTATGTTGAAATTAATGGTTCAATGGAGTTTTTAACTGAACCCTTGAACAAAAGGGAAATTATGTTACACACATGTAGCAGGCCTACATTTAAACATAACACACATACTTTGAAATTGGGTATTGTACAGGGTAACTCATTTGACCTTTCAAAGTTCACGGAAAGTTCATATTTCAGTAGTAAAACTTAGATACAATACAATTATAACTCACAGCCACACAAAATATGCTGTACATGTAGATTGATTACAATGTAGTTGTACTACCACTGTGAAAGTGTAAGATACAACATACAAAGCAGTATCATTGCTAACAAACTGACAGTAATTGGCATTATATAGCTCTGATACTGAAAATGGAAACATGTCGTCAGCCATGCACATTTTTCATTTTCTATTGTCATTGAGAATGCCTCATATTCTGACTGTACACAAACAGCAATGCCAATTTACTTATTCAACAGGTCACATGGCTAATATATCATATTCAATAAGTTATGAACTCCTGATTCATTAATTTGCAAACATAGTAATTATAACAAACCTTGTAACTGCAGAAAGTAATAACTTTAAACGTTAATCATGTAAGGTATGTTTGGGAGTTTACCGGCTCCTGACACAAATGACATACATGTACTAGTCGGTGGTGTTAGGGGTCCTCATTATTCACCCACTATACAAAACCCATGGCAAAAAGTGCTCGCGCGGACCAACTTACCATCGGCACAGTAACTCGTCAAAGTTGTGACCACTACCACCAGAAATAATCCTACTTTGGGAAGACAAAAAACAGAAATTCCTGGATGGGTAGTCCGCCTCATCTTCGAATTCACAAATTATAACAATCCAAGAGTCTTGTTGATCATGAGTACACCATCATTTCGTCCTAAAAAGCGAATTTTTGGTCATATATATATCACGATTATGTATAGTTTGGTATCTGCTTCCGTAAGCTTATGTTCCGTACGTTCCAATAAAATTGTGGTATCTCCTATGATGAGGTATATACACACACGAACAGCACACATACACACAGTCACTTGTTCGCATGAGGCCGGGCCGTTGGCGTATATTACGTATGGTTTTTCTTTTGTGTTAAAAAAGTTGGGTCGTGTGGCTGTGTAAAACAGGCGCACGCCATGTGTATTCCTCCGCGCTCAACTTGTTGAACAAAAAAAGTTTACATCCCTCGTATTGTTGCACCCAAGACCTCCTTATTCAAACGCAAATTTTATCATTTTCTCCGCACGCTCTGTCTAGACTACACAAAAGAAGTGGTCAAGCTGATGAAACCAAAGCTCAATAGGGCTAGAGAGGAATTACATTCTCAAGAAAAGGAATCAGTATCCGCTAAAAGCTCATGATTTTTAAGGAGATGTGCTAGGAGTGATGCGGTGAAGAAGACGTCCACATGCCAAGATATCCCCCGCCGACCTATTCCCTTCTCAAATTACACACTCCCCCAAAGTCTTGCGCAGTGGTAGAAAGAATGTCTGATTTTGATCAAAATTTGACGACGGGTTCAAAGGTCGTCCATATAGCTCTGTACATTTTCCATATTTCATGTTTTAATGGCTGGGGTCTTAAGCTCGCATACTTGTGCGTTTATCGGGGTGTTAGGCAACGGTGGGTGCAGGGTGAGGCCCCCCAGAGGATGAAGGCTGCACGAAGGAAAGGGTCGCGTGTAGAGGGGATCAGCAACGCCCTTACACCGCTGGCTACCCTCTAATAATCCATGGGGTAACACGCGCCCGGAGTGAGGCGACAACAGTCATATTTCTTGATCCTGAAATACACCGACTCAACAAAATAATATTGTCAACGGGAGTCTGGGGCTTTGGGTATTTTGGGGATACGTGGGGACCGACGTTCGTTTTTCCTTCGAACGCTGTCTACAAGTATTCCTTACACGTGCGGCGGTTTTTTGGTCACAAAATGCAACAACGAAACGAGTAAATTCTTTTACAAATTATGAATTGCCTAAGGCTAACGTGAATTCCTGTAGCCCCCGTTTTTATGCCAGTGCATAGGAATGAAGTCAAAACTTGACATTGCAATATTATTGTTTATAAATAATGGAAGTTCTGACGCAAACGGTTTGCAAGTTGTTTTTTCTTTCAAAAAAAAAAACACTTTGCTGTATATGAAGTGCCTACCCCTTCTCGTTGACATTCATGATCTAAAGTCTTGAGCTCCCAGGATAAATGTTGACAAGAAAAGCAAATTTCTTATTTTGTGAGCTAGAAAATTTGATGATCGATGTGTTCACAGAGGCTGTATTGCAACCCCCCCCCCCCTCCATTATGTGGCAAAAATAGTCAATTCTGACGTGCTTGACAAATAAAACCACACAAAGAAGTAGAAGTTGGAGAACAAGAAGAATAATAACAAAAACAAGAACAAGAAGAAATAGAAGAAAATTCGTGAGAATATAATTATAGTCGTTTAGAAATCTTCGTTTAATTCATACCTCCATGCATGCGCATGCTCCACTTAAGTTCAAAAACTGTTTCTCGGGAGACCTACATGTATTTCAGTCATTAGTAATAATCCCAATTCATTTCATTTCCAAGATATTACACCTCATCAGGGGAATGCCAATCCAAATCACACGCTCATTAATTCCTTCCGGGCTTTGACAACAGAAAACTACTTGTAAAACAATTGCCGCAAAATGGCGGAAGCGAGAGTTATAACACGAATTATATATCAATCGACGTATAATTTAGCGCATCGTGAAGTATGTAACCTAATTGGTACATAATTATATTTTACAAATAATACCGCAAATAATTGATGTTCAATATTGGTAGCAAACAGGTAGGTTTATGGAAATTATTTTCAATTTAAGTTTAAGTTTAAAAGGAATTAAAAAGGTGAATTGCTCTCAAGAATTTGGTCACATTGGCGTAGCGAGAGTCCAGCCATTGAGGGGGCACTGGCATCACTGGTGGCAGAGCCATCCGTACATATGTATGGATGGCGCTGATTGGTGGGGGAGGGGCACCAGTATTACTCAGAAAATTTAATGCGAATTACCATGCTTACTGGGGTCACTGGATGGGGAGGGGTGTGGGAAGGGGTCCTATCGTCTCGCTTTTCTTATGTCACTTTCCCTTTCCCTTTCTTTTTCTCCTGTTTTTGTTTTTATTCTTTTTGTTTAGCCATTCGATTGGGGGACACATGCCCTGCCCCCTGCAGCTATGCCACTGCATAGTCATGACATTATTTTAGATACTATGTTTGTTTCTTTTATTTTTCTAACTACAAGGCCTATATACAAATACTGTAACAAAAGAGAAACGTCTATAAGCAAGTTTCTCTTTGCCATGTCATTTCCTAGCACGATTTGGTTTCAGTGGATACTTTTTCATGTTGGAGAAACTGATTTGGTTTCAGTAACAAATTGTCTATGTACTGATTGGGTATCAGTAACGAATTGTCTATCCCTATAACGGTAGATGAGAAATACATGTATAATTATGTATTACCGTTGTATTACGATGTACACTTTCCTTGAAAGAAACACAAAATGCATGCCACACAATCACATGAATGATTTCTGTAACAGTCTGAAAAATCTTTGAATTTTTATTAATAGTGCAGTATTTAAAAAAGGATGTGTTTTGAATTCATTTGACGAGTCGGTGAGATAGAAAAAAAAAGAATGGAACTTATGAGTTTTTCATCATCTGTCTTTATACAGAGAGATGATGAGGGTGTGCCCTCGAGGCCGTTGAACCCCAAAACCACACACCCATCCTCAAATACTATTACAATTACAAACATAGATTCTTCCACTGTATCTGTATCTGAAGATAATAGGCCCATCACAAATACCCATTTTCTTCTCCCATTTTCATTGAGTGACACTTTACAGTCATGGATGTGACAGGTAAAAAACCGATTGTGCAAAAACTGTTTTTTTTTAAATAGTTTTTGTAAGACCTACCTTATCTTCCTTTCTGCCTCTCACTCACAATGCTCTCTCTCTCTCTCTCTCTCTCTCTCTCTCTCTCTCTCTCTCTCTCTCTTTCTCTTTCCCTTGGCTCACTCCGTCTTTATACCCCTCCCCTTGGAACTTATTATTTTCTTTTGATGATGCATTACGCTGGTGTTTCTTCTTCTTCCTCCTCTTCTTCTTCCTCCTCCTCTTCTTCTTCTTCTTCTTCTTCTTCTTCTTCTTTTTCTTTTCTTCTTCTTCTTCTTCTTCTTCTTCTTCTTCTTCTTCTTCTTCTTCTCCTCTTCTTCTTCCTCCTCCTTTTTCTTCTTCTTCTTCTTCTTCTTCTTCTTCTTCTTCTTTTTCTTCTTGTTATTGTTAGTCTCCTTTGTGCTCCTGGAAATGAAATAAGATAAAATAAAATACATGTATAAATAAAATCTTTCATCCTCTTTCTGCACTATATTCCTCTCTTCCGTTTCTCCTTATGCTTGTCTTCTTCTACCTATCTCGTTCATTACCCGTTTTGAATATTATGGACTTACATTAATAATTATTGATAAATCCAGCCAGGGATAGCTACGCCCACAGGGCCCAATCTCATGCAGTCGACCCGCTTCACCGTTCAGGCATCAAAGGAGAAGAAAAAATAGTAACAATAAAGGAAAGACCAAGGTGGGCTTAGGTGGCGCTCTATATACCGCACAGTTCAGCTTTTCCTGGAAGTATTATGAACATAATCATAATTCAGTTCAATTCATTTCAATTCATTTATTCAATACTCCATCAAAACAATAAAATACAATTGTACAGCGTGCATAAAACTTTTAAAAAATATATTCAAGAGAGGATATACTATATAATAATACATAGGAATACAAAATATATACAGTGAACATATATAAACAGTATGGAAGTATTAGTAACGAGGCAGGGAGGAAGTGTTTTATATAAAGCCAAGTCAAATTGAAAAAAAATATTCTTAAAAAAAACCCCACACTAATACATTATAGCATTTTACATGAAAAGCAAGGCCTGACAGTTGGCGTGGGTACATGGGATGGGGGCATATACCCACCCACCCACTCCCGTCCCCCGTCCCCATCCTGAAGACGGATTTCTGGTTTCTTTTTCACGTTGATTAGTTATGTTTGATACAGTCATATAAACTGACGACCACACAAAATTTAAATGTTTATTCTATTGCACCGATAAATACTGCACTGCCATTTCCCCTGAAGTTTGCTGTTGTGTTTCTCAATTATTAAAAAACCATTACAATTTGCATGATGATACATTTCTTAAAATACAATGTTGGATACATGAGAAGAAGAATAGCCTAATTAAGTCTATAACAATATATGAGTTATCAAGAAAGGACAAAAATTAAAGTTTGAGAGACAATTTTTTCCATCTTCATGCACTTGTGTTAGTTCCACAATGTAAGTTCATGTATCAAGGATTTCGTGAAGATGGAAACATAAGTAGTAATAATCAAAAACTCGTTTTGAACACGATAAAAACTACCTTCGAAAAATAAACTCAAGGGCAATTTCAAAGGCCTATAATACTGCCCATAGAAATCATGTTCTGATTACGTAATTGTAATTTTCGCACACATATCTAAAGGTGATAGACAGGGTTATTGAAATTGTCTTGAGTTTATTTTTCGAAAGTAGTTTTTATCGTGTTTTTGATGCATTTGGGTCATTCTTCCTCTCATGAGGTCAGTTTTAAGAAATGAAAATAAATACCAATTTCTATTTCTTATATTTCGTCACATTTTTTTTAATGCATAGCGTGAGTGAGATGGATATTTCTACTTTCGTTGGCAAATTTACATTATTTCCTTCCTAACCAAACATATAGTAATCGACTCAACTCCGAAATCATGCGGCCATGAATAAAATCTTCCATAATAATGGCTCAGTTCACAGCGGTTACCAGATGCCATTTTAGCAGGTGAAAGATACACGTGCACAATTCCAAGCTCTGATTTGAATAGACTTTGTTTAGTATTTCTTCATGTGTGGTTATTTTGGTTAGACATAACGATTTTGGGTTTTGTCTTAAGATATGACAAATAGAGGCAGAATTCGAAAATGAAAGACTTTCATAGTATAAAACTTGTTTTCCATTGGGGATGGGGGGGTCAAATAATTCCCAACGAGCCTTTTTTTTCTCAAGGTATATTATTACAGTATTCAAGCATTCGATACGATAAATCTTTCGTGGAAATAAAGTTCATATAGATCGTGGTTTTTCGTTTAATAAAGCATTTTTGCATAACTGAACAGACAAACCCTGCATTAAAGGAAATAAAGAAGACAAAATAAATAAACAATAAATAAATACTCCACCGAGATAAACATGTATAACGCACTACAATCACTTATTGGTATATTTGATTTTAATTGACGTCTCAACTTACCTGGAGGACGGAACTACTTTTTGGTTAATTCAATTTAATATACTTATTTTTCAAAAGTAAACTATTACCACAGCATCCTGGTATATAGTGTATTTAATCATTCAAACCATACTGGGGTATCATTATACGACTATAACATTGGTTTACCAATATACTGACGCTGCTTTCTTCCTTGAATAGTGGTCTAAAAAATAGTTCTTTTTTATTTGAGTCAAAGGTGCATTTCTTTCCTTGGTGTACAGCTTCCATTGAGCAGAGTTTTCACGTAGGTTATTCAAATGGTCGTGAAACGCAATATCCTTTTGATGGAAGCCGATTAAATAAGGGATTAGATCGAATCCGAGGAAAATCGATTCACACCTACGTGAAAGCTAATTGTGTCTATATGTTGAGCCTATTCGGGGGATTATGTTTCGTTAAATGGTTAAGGACCTTTATGTATATAATCAGTGGTGAATCTATTCATCATGTTCAGCGTTCTCAACAACAAATCCGTTATTTCGTTTTCGAAACGCCTTCACGAATCAAGGTGTAAAACAGCCATTTCTGAACTGCTGATGACAATAACAAAGAACAATAATATTTTAATTCTTGAACGGCCCCTCGTGGGGGCATGGAAAAAATACAGTCTTATATTCAAACAAGATATATAAGGCAGTATTTGACGACAATGGATTCCACGAAAGCGTCACGGCTCTATGCAACATGTTGTTTTTATTTGATTGTTTTAAATTCCCCCCTTTTTTGATTAAAGGGAAAGTCCACCATAATGTTAAGTTGGTTTAAAAGAAGCAAAAAAGTTAAAGAAACAATCAAGATCAATGAAAGTTTGAGCAAAGTATACGATAAGAAATAAGAAAGTTTTGAATTTTTGAAGTTGTAATCCATCTCTCTTCCACCTCCCTGATCAAACACAAATGGCAACTCCGTGACGTATCTTGCGAGCTCCTCTCTCATTTCCTCCCTATACAAAAAAAATCATATATTTTTCATTTTCCTTGTTTTTGATGAGGGATTAGATTTGTATCATACAGGTTTTGTGTAAAAGCGAGTAAAAGTGAAATGATTGTATCTGGGTACATAATTATATTTAGAGAGAAAATGGAAATTTATTATTTTTTTTCAGTACAGGGCAAATGGGAGATGAGCTCGCAGTATAACAATAACAATAATTTGATTTATATAGCGCTTTTTGCTAGAGGTACAAAGCGCTTTAAACATAGATAAATTTACATTACACTACTAAATAATACTCGTTACATTACAGTACATTACATTACATTAGACATAAATGGAATAACTGGACCTAGCAATCTCATGCTTTATGTTTAGACTGAGGGTAAAGTACTGTTTTTCAGTTGAAGTTTAAAAGAATTAACAGAATTTAAATTTCTCAGATGCTTTGGTAATCGATTCCAGCATTTAGGACCTGTGACAGAGAAAGCTTTGGAACCTACATTTGTGCGAGTACGGGGGTACATTGAGAACAGTTGCAGAATCAGACTGGGATCTAAGATTGTATGAAGTAGGGCGAACATGAACAAGATCAGCTAGATATGAGGGTGCTTCATTGTGTAGGGATTTAAATGTAATCAGAGCAGTTTTGTATTCAATTCTTTGGGGAACAGGTAACCAATGCAAATCATGGAGTAAAGGGAAAGTATGGGTGTTCTTCGGCTTTTTATAAATAAGGCGAGCAGCTTGGTTTTGAAGGAGTTGGAGGGTATGAACATTCTTTGTTCATATACGTCACAGAGTTGCCAATAAAACTTTTGTGTTGGATTGATTACAATTTCAAAAATTTCATAACTTTCTTATTTCTATTCAGAATTTGCTTTGTTTCTTTATTTTCTGCTTCTTTAAAACCAAGTTGAGCTCTGATATCCCAAATGAAAAAGAAAAGTACCACTAGGGCATTGCAACATCCAGGGAAGCTCGGGGGAGGGTGGTTATACGTCGCACGATTTTCCAGTGGGTCAAATTTGCTTCTCGTCATTCACTACTTAGTAATATATTTCTAATTGAATATTCATGATACCAAACAAATAAAATGGGGGTAACCCCGCTAGTCATGAAGACCGCTGTTCGGTCCTCATGAATAACGAGCAAACCATAGATAAATTACCTCGATATTCGTGAGGACCTCCATTAATAAGGACCACTATTCATAACGTCTGCCATTCATAACGCGGTTTCCTTTGAATAGCGGTCCTTATGAATAGCAGCGGACCCCATGAAATGACCACGCTATTCCTATCATACTAGCTAGTCAAGAGGATATCAGATGTTCAAGAAATACAATAACACAATTATTTGTTTCTAATGGAGTCACTGGCGAGCTTGAAACTAGACTAGGCTATGCCAAGCAAAGCCAGGAGCCAAGCCCCCTAGCAAATAACCAGGGCTATTCTCATCCGATCCCTATTCACTAACCGTCTGGCAGCTGTGTAACGAACGAAGCCCCGGCTTTACCCCAGCTCTTTCCCACGCTCCCAGCGTCCTCCCCAAAACGCATCACGATTATGCCCCCGCCTCTGCCCAACACATTTAGAGGATTAGCGAGACGGGTCATAATTAAAAACTGTTGGTGCTGGAGGAAGACGGTCTGGATAGCATCATTAGGTTGAGCCATAGCAACGTTAACATATCGTATCCTGTTTAGGGATAGAGGTATCCATGTGATCGTTTGCGCGCGAAAGGAAATTTACTCTATATAGCGAGATGCGCTATCCCCAGTTATTTCCTGAAAATAAACATTGCGTTATATTATCACAACCCATATTTTCAAGCAATCAGTGGTATACATGTGTAACTACTGATGTGGGAGGGGACTGTCATACGCATTCACACATTTTCTTCGTTCCATTCGTACCGGCTAAGCCTTAACCAGATAAAATGGCAAAACAAAATATACTTTTAAAACAGAAGAAAAAGAAAGACAATGGAGAGAGAGAGAGAGAGAGGGGGGGGGGAGAGGGGGGGGGGGGGGGACTTCAGATGACACGACCCCTTCTAAACATTCCCCTGCATGCATGCTCGTTCGATTTGTTGCCTCATAGTACAGACAAACTACGAAAACACTCCAAAATCTAGGAATTTATCCCCCGGGTTTTCACCCCAAATACCTACATGTACATTATATTAACCATTAAAGGAGAATTAAGCCCTGATTACAAATTTACTTATATTGGAAGGTGTAATATATTCCTACTTATTGGCCTAAATCATTTTCTAATAAGATATCAGAAAAGGGTATAAATAAAGATATTCCAACACCCGGTATCGTCTCCTACTCATTTACATGGGGGCTGCCATTTTCTTGCTGATTTGGAGTTGTACATGAACCATTGAGAAATGTTCCAGTCAGGAAGATATTTTGAATCCAAATCCTAATTGATTTTCTTCATTACCTAAAATCCCATATGTGACGGAAAATATAAAGTGGGTGTTACATGTATTATAAAAATTAAATCTTTATAATGATACTTTTAAATTGTCTGGTTTTGCTTAACAAAAATCTATTTTCTTGGGTTTGCCAAACAGAGTAGAACATAATATATGCAGCATGCATTCTGACTTTTCAAGTTCATTATCCGAAAGCAGGTGAATGCATAGTTTGCCGCTATAGATGCTCAGGGAAGAAGCATCCATAAAATTTGAATTAATTTGCTCCGTCCCATACGTCCAGTATCGAGAAAATAGATTTCTATTAAGCGAATATCGATTTTCAACAGAAATATATAAGGAAATCTTCAGTTTAAAAATAAATTGACATATCTATTCTATATTTTTAATCTCAAATGGGTTTTTAATTTTGAAAAAAGCAATTGAGCATTTGGATTAAGAAAATCTTCTTGTACACATAAACAAAATGGCAGCCCCCAATGGCTGCTAGCAGACGATACATATTGCTAGCAGATTGTAAATTTTGCTCAGAAAAATTTGATTCGTCTCGATCTCGTATATTTTGACGCGAAGCCATATAGTCTAACAAGTAGGAATAAATAACACCTTTGAACACTATCGTCTTTATTTTTGAGCGTAATTCTCCTTTAAACCCATATCCTTATTCACAAGAAATGACATCACACCTGAACCGCTTGCTTTATTCTTGGAAACTGATCACATCCCCTCTTCTTATGTCGACAACGTAGTCATGCTATGTGTTTCACACTCCCCCTCCAAAGTGGAATAAAATAAAAGAGACACTTAGCATCTTTTTCCCCCTTCAAATAAGAACATTTTCTATTGGTTTCTGTTACACTCTTTGGTTTTGTTTTCTATAAAGTTCTGCATTCTTGTTTTGCACAAATTGTTTACAATATCATGGTCTTTTCTTTTTTAATGCCATCATCTTCATCCCGATTCGTGGATGCTAGTGTCGCAGACCTTTATTCAAGGACCTTTCCCAGTAAATCCACTGATGATCTCAAAGATAATACAGCAAGGGGAGAGGAAAACCAGAGGCGCCAGCTAAATCTCAGTTATATATGTTTCACTAAAATAATAATAATAATAATATTTCATTTATAAAGCGCCTTTGTATGAGATACAAAGCGCATGTAACAGATAAACAAAGAAAGAAAACAGTATCATACGAATAGTGCCAAGTACTAAAGGTGCAACGTGTTCAAAATGCTGCTGTACGTTTGGTGACATATACACGGAGATCCTCTCATATCACACCAATCCTCAAACAACTTCACTGGCTTCCTGTCGAACAACGTCTTGCCTACAAAGTCCTTCTCATCACATATCGGACTTTGAAGTTCTCCTCATCACAGTACATTTCCTCTCAAATCACCCTCCACAAGCCATCTCGCTCTGGTCTTCGTTCTTCAAATGCATCTTCCCTGCTCGTCCCCAAGACAAAACGATCATGGGGAGATAGAGCGTTCACGTCAGCAGCTCCCAGGTTGTGGAATGGACTCCCCAAGGCAGTGAGAGATTGTGAAACAATAAATGACTTTAAGAGGAAACTAAAAACGTACCTTATGACAATTTTTTTTCTCTTGAACATTGTAGTGTAAGCATCATTAGTGTATTTTTATTTAATTGATTGTACATGTAAGCGCCTTGAGCATCCTTTGTTGGTGGATTTGTTTGCGCGTTATAAGTGTCTATATTATTATTATTATAGCATTACGTATACAAACAAAGAGAAATATTAAGAAAAAAGGAAAATTAGAAGATGTTTTCAGAGAAAAGTTCCTCAGCCTTTTGAGGTCTTTTTAAAACTACTTTTTAGCTGCAGCACCCCAGCATTCCCTACAGCACCTCAGCATCATCAGCCTTCTGGGGTGCTGCGCATCCCCTCAAAAAATTATGGGGGTGATGCAGCACCCCCGGCTCCCAGGGGCCTGCAAGGAGTTCCAGGTTTTGTGGCGATAATTGAAAAATCCCTATCACCTATCTGTTTGATTGTATTGGCTTATACATAAGCTTCCTCAAATCAAAGCAGATTTAAATCCCAGATTAACAATGTACAACAAGGGGTGAATATATTGGACCCAATAAGAACGGATCAAAGATGAGGAATACCACCAGTCCCTAACAACACAAGATCAACAGTAAGATGGGATTAGGGCAGGATAATCTTATACTGTACCTCCAAAGCCTTAGATATAACTTTTTGCCTCGGTGCTTTGCTTGCGCCACCGCCACAAGATCAAATGTTAGATAGGTTTATGGGGCGATAATAAAAATCCGTGATTACTGGTTGACTCGTTACTGCTCTTGAAATGATTGGTTATTCTCCATTTAGGATATATTTTAATCCTTTGCAACACAAGCCCCCTCCCATTCCCCACCATTTAACGCTTCTATCCTTCCAGAGTTGTCCACCCCCTTCAGCTTATGTACAAACAGGCTCGATTTTTGTCAATTTACCGTCTTTACCGCCAAAATGCTATTCATCGCCCTCAACTATTATGCCCCCTTCACTTGAGGTACCGCATTGATTGCATTGGCTTTATTGTATTACGATTTACGAGGACTTAAATAAATGATGATTATTTACAAACTACACATATAGCTACAAAGCCATTACTATGATTACAGAACATATTTTTAATAGGTTTTTAAATATCATGTTTTCTCAGGTCAAAACGCATGTCAAAAGCCAAAGTCCAACCCGCCCCCCTTTTTAAAATCAGTTGCTGTTGCTGCTCCTCTTTATATACAAAGGCAAAATGAGATACATGTATATCTATAACTCCAAATTTCATATTAATCACCCCGGGGAAAGATTCCACCCCCCCCCCCCCCCCCCAATCTTTACAATTTTTCTGGATATATGCTGCTAAACTTCTTCCGCAAATAACACATATTTACACTCATTAAAGGCAAGAGCACATCTTAAATCAAATTCCTACACGGACTTGATACATTGATCACAATATGTGCCTTGGGGCTATGTAGATCCCGCTAAGTCATATATATTTATTTATAAAAAATAATAGATGTCAAGTATTTGTCATCAGTGCACTGAAGCGTCAGAGAGCGTGGGAAACCACGAAGACCCACTGATTGTTTAATCCCCCTTCGTGTTGCCATGCCAACGGGCTAATTGAAATGTAACAATGCTCATTGTCAAATAAATTATATTAGCATTTCGTTGCAAACAGATCGATTGACTTGCCTGGGACCATTCTGTTCTGAGTTTGGACGTATATGGTAATGGCTAGAAAATATAAACTAACATGGTGGTAACAACTAACAGCAAAGGCCTCATTTTTACAATCCTGGCATGTATTTTTAACTAAAGTAAAAGCGCCATTCAATAAAATAAAATTACCATCACAATTCCGGACAACATCATCAGGAAAAAATATTAATGTCATTACAATGGCAGCAACTAATATATCTGCTATCTATTTTTAATACAACTTGAGCCGAGTCTATTATAGCTTAACCAGGATATTGGAGACACAGTTATTATAGGATTCAGGATATTGTAAACATTTATGTCATCAGCGAGCAGTGATAAAAGAAACAAAAACACGATAAGAACTACTTTTGAAAAATAAACTCAAGGGCAATTTCAAAGGCCTATTGAACTACCCATAGAAATCAGGTTCGGATTATGTAATACACCACTGTAATGTTCGCACATTTCTAAAGGTGATAGACAGTGGGCTATTGAAAGTGTCTTGAGATGATTTTTCGAAAGTAGTTTTATCGTGTTCAAAGAACAAACGAACAAACAAAAAAATAATCAAACAAACAATTGTTACAATCAAATATCACGTGCAAAGAAAGGCCGTTATCGTTAAGCGACAAAGTTCGGTAACCTATCAATGCTACTCTGATTGTCAATTCTTATTTTTCATAGACATAAAATAGTGTAAGCGGAATATTTTTAAAAGTGTAGGACAGTTTTACAAAAATATGACATGCCAATCATCACTATGTATTTAAAAATGTTACACCATTTCTAGAATATCTGTTTTGATTTGAGAGCATCTTGATCCAGCATTTATAGGATAATTAATTTCTATTGTACGCTGCGAAAGAATTTTGTGTTGCATGTGCTTTTCTCCAGAATGTCAAGAGTTTATGCTTTTAAACAACTTTTTTGCAGTTTACATCGCATCACGAATATCACTATTTGTAATATTGTTATTTGAATAATCCATCAACTATACTGACATTACCTTGGTAATACATCATTGCCGGATCTACTGGGAAAATGCAGGTGAATATACAATGTTCTTTTTAATCCATGAAGTGTTCAGATGATTGATCTGGACAAAATGTGGAGATAAAGTTGAGGAACTCTTATTATTAATATCACACTTCCTTTTTTTATTTCTCTGTTTGAGAACAAACATAAGAAAAGTTGGGAGAGCCAAGTCTCAAAAGAATCTTAATTGGATTGAGGACGCCGGCGCAGGGAAATCATTTACCAATAAACCTCAGAATTATGATATTCATTCAAAGTTACGGCAGCTTTGTGCCTCAATAAAAAAAAAAGAGAGAAAAGGATAAAAACTGAATGAAGATGATGACATGCAAGGGTGGTAGAGGATGAATGCAGTTCACATGAACAAAGAAGAAGAAATGAACGTAAGACAGGTACAATGCACGATTTGGTAAATTTATCAACCACATTTATCAACCACATTGTCGATATAGCCATTATAGTCTGGGAGCCAGGGGGGGGGGGGGGGGGGGGTCAACCTAGCTGGAAAGGAAACCAATTTTCATGTGCATGAATATAAATATCGCATAGTCCGATCATGAAGCTACAAACCAGCTTCATGGTCCGATATAACGAATTGACCGTCTGGCATGTGGTGGGTGTGGCCAGGGGGAGGTCACAAAGTGGTCAAATAAAATGAGCTGGAAAGGAAACCCTAAGAAACCTATATCAAAAGATTCGCCATAGTCCCAAGGTACATGAATGGACAGCGCCAGACGTTTTAAGTGGTGGAAGGTGCCCGCCAGACGCCCCCAAAGAGGGTCAAAAAAAATTGAGCTAGATCAGCTGGAAAGGAAACCCTATAAGAAACTTATATCAAAAGATTCGCCATAGTCCCAGGGTACATGAATGGGCATTGCCAGACGTTTTAAGTGGTGGGGAGGGCTTGTCAGACGCCCCTAAAGTACCCCAACCCCCAATATTGAGCTAGATCAGCTGGAAAGGAAACCCTAAGAAACTTATATCAAAAAAATTACCATAGTCCAAAGGTACACAAATGAATACTGCCAGACCATTTAAGTGGTGGAGAGTGCCTGCCAGACGCCCCTATGGTAATCCACCCACCATCATTGAGCTAGATCAGCTAGAAAGGAAACCTTATGAAACCTGTAGGATATTACTCGCCACATAATATAATTGTATTCTTGACTGCAATGGGAAAACTCCGTTAGGCCAAGTATTTTCGTTGCAAGATATAATTTATAATAGACTTATAATTATTTTATATGATTACAGCAAGCACCAGTTTTATTACTGATATAACCTGTAAATTATAAGATTCATTCCCAAAATCTCTGACATTTTTTTTTTCAAAAAGCGCTAGCGGAAGCTTTAGTCAAATTTGGGCGGGTTCACTGATTATACCCTTTCTACAGTAGATAATAGACCATTCAGAGGCCAGTTTCTGTGACCTTATTCTGCGAATGGAGAGAGCAGTTTTATATTAACACAGTATAATATTTGTATATATGACATATTGATATAGTTTGAAGTTTTATTTTTTCCACTTTCACATCAAAGACCATTCAGTTCTTACTAGCATAATTATAAGCGTCAATTTCAAAACGTACGAAGTAAAGAACTCAAATCAAGTACAATGTGTGATAAAAAGGTGGAAAGTTTAGAGAGAGATATAGGAACGACTGGGAAAAAGAAGATAATGTGAACCATGACTCTGTGAGGAACCTAAATAAAAAGTATATAGCTTGTAAATGATTAGGCTCCCGTTTAGAGTACGTAACATTATAAGTAACTGTGATTAATATGTAATAAAAAGCGAATCGGAATAGAAATACATGTATGTACTAAACGAACAAGGGGAGCAAAGATCATAATGTGGAGTAAAGAAAAGAAAACGACGAAAGAGACTAAAGCAAAGAAGAGAAAGAAGAAGAAGAAGAAGAAAGAAGCAAAAGAAAAACTGTAAAGTCAGGACAGTATAACAAGAACAAAGTCCATGTGACACCAACTCGATCCATCATGACGTGAATATTCAGACATACTTACTTAAAAGGTAACATCCTATAGCTTCCAAAAAGAATTGTTGGAGGAGCTATAGGCATATATCAACCAGTTCGTTTTCCAGGCTATTTCAGAATTTGGGTGCAGTAAAGGTGATTGTTTTGTTTGCAAACACGTTGGGAGCTCTGGGGAGGTGAAAATTGTTTGTCTGTCTAGTTGGGTAGGAATGTACAGCATAATGCTGGGTTTAAAAATAGGGAGGAATCATCCAGTAAATTACTTTTCGAGAGTTCGTATATATAAATATTCAAAGATTCCAAGAAAGTACAATTCAGATATCTCAAGAATATTACAGTTACAGAACAGCTCAGTTGTATGAGCACGAATTCAAACATTTTTTACAATTCTTACAATCTCATTTTTTGTTTCCCCATGCCAGTACAATTATAATTAAGATATAAGGCAAGATTAGGACAGAATGGAACTTGTTCATAACACCTGAGTTATATGACAACAGTTTATATACATAAACAATCAATTTGAACTGTTTATATAAACACCCAAAAGTTTGATAGACTCAACCTGGGAAATAATTCATTCTTTCTTTGTATATGACCTGGTAAGGATGATATAGAATCTTAAGGTAGCAAGAAATTTGTTTCATATTATGATGAGCAACAATTTGTTAAAAGCGCACTTTACTTCAGTGTTTATAATGTTCAGCAGTGTATCAGGGTTATGGTGAGAGCAAAATATATTGAAGTCATCGGCAAAGAGGATATAATTATGACAAGACTGCAGATGGGTTTTGGAGATCATCAATGTACATAAAATAAACAGGAGCGGGCCTTACAGAGAACCTTGAGGGATACCACAAGTAATTGACTGAAGGGTCGATTCAAAACCATTCATGTATGCATATTGTTTTCTATCACTAAGGTGGTTCCTGAACCACTCCAAGGCCCTCCCCTGGATACCATAAATTATAGTGAGATAACTAATGCAACAATTTCCAAATGGCTTTAAACAGTAACATATTAAAACATTAAAACGATAACAAATTAAAATGATAACGAAGCTTTTCGATCTGCAACTCATCAGGTTATCACGCAGATACGAACAAATAACAAGAAAATCAACTAGTTATACTGAAAGCTAAACTGGGCACATCCTGCATAGTTAAAACAAACGCAATGCTTGGACGAACTCCTTTTGTCTACACAAAAGGGAGTCTCTAGATTGAATGTAGGCTGCTTCCAAGAACCTGGGGTGGGTTAAGCTCCTGGCTCTACTGACAATAGAGAACTGATCGTCTGAATAGCTTTGCGCACGCAATGTGTTAGCAAGCAGGTGTTGGCCTATGGTGTAGACAAAAGGAGTTCGTCCAAGCATTGCGTTTGTTTTAACTATGCAGGATGTGCCCAGTTTAGCTTTCAGTATAACTAGTTGATTTTCTTGTTATTTGTTCATATCTGAGTGATAACCTGATGAGTTGCAGATCGAAAAGCTTCGTTATCATTTTAATTTGTTATCGTTTTAATGTTTTAATATGTTACTTTTTAAAGCCCTTTGGAAATTCTGTAGTACCAATAAATTGTTTATGCAACAATATGTCATGATTTATAGTATCGAAGGCCTTGGAGAAGTCCAAGAAAATACCTGCAGTGTGTGACACTGTCTATAGCTCTGGTAATTTTATAAATACATGTATTAGAAGCGCGTGCTTGAATAGTTGAAAACTGGAGAGGACACGATTATTATTTAAAAACGTATATAATGAGTCCAGGATAAACGATTTATCTAGATTTTTTGAGAAGCTTGTGAGGAGCGATAAAGGGCGGGAATTACCTTTTTTGTATTTTTGGTCGCCTTTCTTGAATAGGTATAACCTTTGCAATCTTAATTTTATTAGAAACAACGCCGTTTTTTGTGATAGATTAACAATATGTCCTAAAAGAGAAACTATTTCATATGATATTTTAAGTTAAACATTAGTTACACCATGATACAAAAAGGTGGGGGGGGGGGGGTTGCTTTAAATATCTTAAAATGTCAATGGCTTCACTTTCAGTATGGTACCTAAGAGGGGTGACCGTGCACCTGCCGCAATCGACTCTCTTTACTAGCGTACTTCAAAATGTTAACGAGAAAATTAAAAGAGTGGTTGCTCATGGCGAAATCAAGAGGGTCTACTTCTATTTTACCCTTTTTGACATGTTCACATGTAACTTTAAGTATGAATACCATATTTCATTGAAACTTAATATGAATAAACGTAAATATGAGTGAGATATAATACAGAAGTACATGTATACAGTGAGTTATGGTATCGGTGGCAAATCTAATTCACCCAAATAAAGATCAGGTGTAATTATTATTCTTTATTACCCTTTTTGTACTTTTATTTGTGTATGCGATTATGTCAATAGGTTTCTAATTGGGCCTAGCGACGTTCCGATTCTTTCTAATATTATCTGTCTAACATCATTATGTTGAATGAAATAGGCTGAGATAAGGTATTTCTATGAATATAATGCGTATCTACATGTATTAACGAAGTTATGCATAATACAGGCTATCATTTTTTTAAATTCCAAAAGTCATGACCTCAACGTACTGGGATGGAAAGCTTTAGACACTATGATTTGAACTTTGAACTTAGAAGGCTACATATTTGATGTAAGCATTGACGATTGGACATTACTGACATCAATGGTACACACATTTATGTTTGTGGATAAAAGTGAAATCTGATTTATCAGGAATTACATATTTATAACAAAGCGTCTGTAGACTATGTAATTTGAAATGCACAGCTAGCCGGTTACATTTCGCAAAGTAGTCATTAGAATATCCGATTGTTAAAATACATGTATCAGGATAATGTAATCTCTGGATCTTAACAGCAGTTTGAAATATCAAACAATAATCAGGATACGATTTTAATACGTTTTAATAGGTCTGGCCAATTAAATATGTATCATATTTAAAGTGATTGTAGAGACTGGAGCTTTTTCCTGGAGCTTTTCAGCGAGGTACATACATTTGGTTGGTATCAAAATGAGCGGAATATGATTCTAAATACGATGACCGAGTTTTAATGAAATGCTTTATTATCTTCTGTATATGGGGAAAATCATTAAATTGGCCAAAATTTGACTAAAGCTTGCGCTAGCAAAAAAGAAATTCAATGAATTTACAACTTATATCAGTAATAAAACCATTGGCTGATCCAGGGGGGGACTTCCGGCCCGTGCCCCCCTCCTTTTGGAAGAAAAGTATGCATTTTCACCGGACCATAGACGATTCCGCCATTTTCTCCATTGTGCCCCCCCCCCCCCCTTTAGAACGATCATTTTTTTTTTTTTTTTTTTTGCTTGTCAGAGAATTATGGAGGGAAACTGAGCAAATTATAGAGGTCCCCCCACCCACTGAGCGACTTTTCGAGAAGCTGGCGAGACCAAAAAATACGGGTCTACCTTTTCCAAAATTTGTCATACCTGCATCTGTGCGTGCCCCCCCCCCCCCCCCCCCCCTTATACCAAATTCTGGATCTGACCCTGATAAAACAGTTGCTGGTGCTTGCAATAGAAATATGAAATTATAACGTCAATAATTGGTCTAATGCAGTTTTACCAATTCAGTCAAGAATTAATGTCAATTATATAACAAACTATATGAACAATGAAAACAACCCATAATTTTCATTGTTAAAAGGTACTGATTATATAGGAGTAAACTACTTATGCGCGTTAAATCAATCATATTTTGCTGGTACAGCCTTTTTCCTACGCCGAGTATCCCATTTATAATATAAGTTAAAGAAATCAAGAAAAAAAAGCAACAAAAAAAATGACTGTTAATTTCCATAGCTGTGTGTCATTCTTCAGGCAGGTAGATCCCATAATATTATAATCATTGATTTCTGGCAGTATTTATGTAAGTCTGGACGGCGGCGCCGAATCATTCGGCGCCGCGAGGGCCCGCCGCTGTAAAAACTTTTCGTAAGGCGCCTAAATCATCTGGTAATTTGCGTATCTTTGAACTCTGGCGAGTAATTCCCACAGGTTTCATGAGGTTTCCTTTCTGGCTGATCTACCTCAATGATGGTGGGTGGATTACCTTATGGGCGTCTGACAGGCACTCTTAAAGGGGTACTCCGGCCTGAAATTAATATGAATTGAATAAATAGAGTAAAATTAAACAAACAAATCACTGAAAATTTCATCGAAATCGGATGAAAAATAATGAAGTTATGGAATTTTAAGTTTTGCATTATTTTGGTAAAACAGTTATGTGCACATCATCATGAATATGCAGTGAGTGAGCTGATGATGTCATATCCCCACTTTTTCTTTTGTATTTTATTATATGAAATTGCAATTATTCAAATTTTCTGCTCCAAGCCTATAACTAAAAGGACTGACTCCTTATTTAATATGTAAGTTCATCATTGCTGTAACTTATTTTGTAACAAGGGAGATATTTTTTATAGACATGTATGAAAAAATGAAATAATGAAGATTTCATATAATATAGTTAAAAAAGGAAAGTGGGGACGTGACATCATCAGCTCACTCATTACATATTCATGATGACAAGCATAGAACTGTTTCCCAAAATAATGCAAAACTTAAAAATTCAATAACTTCGTTATTTTTTATCGGATTTCGATGAAATTTTCAGTGTTTTGCTTGTTTAATTTTACTCTATTCATTCGATTAATCTTATTTTCAGGCCGGAGTACTCCTTTAAATCGTCTGTCAGTGGTCATTTGTACATCTATGGAGTAACTATGGCGAATATGGTTATATATATGTAGGTTTCTTAGAATATCCTTTCCAGCTGATATAGCTCAATATTGGGGGTTGGGGTACTTTAGGGGCGTCTGGCAAGCACTCCCGACCACTTAATTCGTGTGGCAGTAGCCATTTGTGTACCTTGGGACTATGGCGAATCTTTTGATATGTTTCTTAGGGTTTCCCTTCCAGCTGATCTAGCTCAATTTTTGGACCCCCTTTGGGGGCGTCTGGCAGGCATCTTCCACCACTTAAATTGTCTGGCATTGTCCATTCATGTACCTTGGGACTATATGGTGAATCGTTTGATATAGGTTTCTTAGGGTTTCCTTTCCAGCTGATCCAGCTCAATATTGGGGATTGGGGTACTTATAGGGGCGTCTGGCAAGCCCTCCCTACCACTTAAAATGTCTGGCATTGTCCATTCATGTACCTTGGGACTATATGGTGAATCGTTTGATATAGGTTTCTTAGAATATCCTTTCCAGCTGATATAGCTCAATATTGGGGATTGGGTTACTTATAGTGGCGTCTGGCAAGCCCTCCCTACCACTTAAAATGTCTGGCATTGCCCATTCATGTACCCTGAGACTATGGCGAATCTTTTCAATTCAATTCAAATCATTTTATTTCCAACAATAACACTTACAAATAATACAGAACATTCATTATATCAATTACAAAGTACACAAAAAGCACAACAGATTTCGTTTAGAATGTTCAAAATACAATGGGAAAAATATGAAGGAAAAGAGAGACCCACTAAAATGACAAGCTTGTAGTTTGTGGGTCACTCAAATAAACTGAAGTCAATACAAACACGCAACCGCCTCTATAAGTTATATTTACGCAATCCAACTGACACTAACCTAAAGACATATAAAACTTAACCGCAATAAATTAACAAAACTGATCCGAATATCCCGTAAATTACACTTTTCTAATAGAATAAAGAAGGCCAGTTCAAACACTACTTCGACTTGGAAAATCATCAAAGAGGTTATGGGAAAAAAGACAGATCCCCCACCCACGGATAATATCACACTAAATGGTACTAACATACATGATCCTAGTATTTATGCAAATTCATTTAATTCATTTTTCACGAATATCGGCCCTGAACTCGCCAGCAAAATTAATTGCCCTAACGCTCACTTTACACTTTCCGAACAAAACCAAGAGTCTCTCTTTCTAAACCAAACACATCCCAGCGAAATTGTTAATATTACCCAATCTCTTAACAGCTCAAAATCTTATGGTTTCGATAATATAAGTACGTCTCTTTTAAAATAAATAATCCACCCACTTGCAAAGCCTTTAACACTCGTTATCACAAGGTGTTTTCCCTGATCTATTGAAAATAGCTAAAGTCAATCCAATTTTCAAAAAAGACGATCCGCACGAAATAAGTAATTATCGTCCCATTTCCTTACTTCCAAGTATATCCAAAGTCTTAGAAAAAAATCGTTTATAATAGGTTACATACATTTATCAATAAACACAATATACTCAGTTCAAATCAATATGGTTTCAGGAAAAATTACTCAACTGACCTAGCATTAATTCAAATTTATGACAAAATTACAAATGCCATAGCTAACAAAGAACATGTTGTTGGTATATTCTGTGACTTAAGTAAAGCATTCGATACGTTGAATCACGCTATCCTCCTTTCCAAACTCAGTCATTATGGAATTCGGGGTCAACCACTCTTATGGTTTAAAGATTATTTAACAAATAGAAGACAATATGTTACATTTAATGGTTATGATTATGATCCCCTTTTAGTTCAATGCGGTGTCCCCAAGGCTCCATCGTAGGCCCACTACTATTTCTTCTTTATGTCAATGATATTATTAATACATCCTCCGTTCTTTCTTTTGTCTTATTTGCCGGCGACACAAATATCTTTTGTTCTCACAAAGACCTTAATTCCTTAACCAATACTTTGAATTATGAAATTAACAAAGTATCAAACTGGTTTAAGTGCAATAAACTTTCTCTTAATATAAAAAAGACTCACTTCATGTATTTTAAACATCATTCTCATAATACAGACACACCAATATATATTAAAATCGATGATATGCCAGTAGAAAAGAAAACTAAGTCCAAATTTTTGGGAGTAATTATAGATGAAACTTTGACTTGGAATGACCATTTACATCACGTAATAATGTGCATTTCTAAATGCATTGGTACAATTTCCAAGCTAAAGTTTCTTCTACCCTATGCAACCTTATTTCTGTTATATAATACGCTAGTTCTCCCATATATAACATATTGTAACATTGTATGGGCTAATTGTGGTTCGACAAAAATCAATTCTATTTTTAAACTACAAAAGAGAGCAATACGTATTTGTACCGGATCGCATTTCTTAACTCACACTAACCCCTTATTCCATAAACTTAAAACACTGAAAATTTTCGACTTGAATACTATCCAAGTAGCAGTCATAATGTTCAATAATGCGTCGGAACAGAACGGTAGAATAGAGGGGGAGAAGAGGAAAGGAGAAGAATAGATAGGAAGAGGAGCAGAGGTCTACAGCGCAATCGATGCTTACGGACAAAGATGTCATTAGCCGGTGGACAATGTTTAATAGAAATTTAAAAATATATTGATATAGGTTTCTTAGGGTTTCCTTTCCTTTTCCAGCTGATCTAGCTCATTTTTTGACCACTTTGTGACCTCCCCCTGACCACACCCACCACATAGAACATGCCAGACGGTCAATTCGTTATTATGGGACTATGCGATCTTTATATTCCTGCACATGAAAATTGGTTTCCTTTCCAGCTAGGTTGACCCCCTTGGCTTCCGGACTATTATCATTCCGTCCCTGTTTTTAATGCATTTTATTTTGTTCATATAATTACGATGATCCATTCCCATCGACGAGAAGAAAGAGAGGTGAAAGAATTTTGTATGTTACTTGGAGAGAGAGAGAGAGAGGGAGAGAGAGAGAGAGTGTGCGTTTGTTTAGCATTATGTCCGAGGACATTTTCGGACAGAGAACAAAAAAATATCATGACAACAATGGTCCTCGGAAGGCGGACAATAGTCCTCGAACGTCGAACAATGAATTTATGCCTTATTCCGTCGACTGTCCGAGGACGAGTAACAATAGAGGAACAATAGTTGTCCTCGGAAGTAAAGCCATGTAAACGTGTGTGAGTGTGTGTGTGTGAGAGAGAGAGAGAGAGAGAGAGAGAGATAGAGAGAGAGGGGGCCGGGGGTATTTTTTTTCTGTTGAAAAACACAAAATAATCAAATCAAGTCAAATCAAAATATATGTTTTTAAACAAATGGCTGAAAACGTTTGGGAGTCAATTGTTTCATTAATTATATTAAATACATAAAATAGCTTCAAATGTGAGAATGCTCTAATAAACACCATCACCCTATTTGCTTCACAATTTGTGTTATGAAGCAGCCATATTACATTACATCTTCTGAAATAGAAGACATTGCTGTAAATCATGGCAAGATTTTTGCTGTAATTCCTGATTTTTTGTTAAAATTTGATTTGAATCATTTTTTCATGGGGGGGGGGGGGGGGGCCAAGGAGATTGGGCTGACAACCTAAGCTGGAAGGCAAACATTTGCCGACATAATGTTTAATGTACATACCGAATGTCAAATATGGCGAAATTTTTTTTTCTATTCAGGAATGCATCTCTAATAATGAAAATAAATGGGACTAGGTATTATTCTTTTAGTCATCCTAATAGAACTAAAATTCTACGTGATTTATAAAGTTGTGAACGAAGGGATTACACAGACAATGAAATAGCGTGTTTACAAAAAAACACAACGCATAACCCAAACACACTCCCACACACAGAAAAACAATAACAGCCTTAGTCCTATACTTAAAGTGCCACCCCCTCCCCTTTGTCAAGGATTTGACCAGTCATTAAATGTTGACACCTTCCGCCCAGGTCGGGGGCACGGTCAACGCCACATCTCCGCCTTGGGCAACGGAAAGAAATCGCCATTCAGCTTGGTTTTATTATGGGCCACGTCACAGCGAGATCTCGTCGCCACTTGTTTCCAACTCCGCGGGCACGCGGGGCTGAGGGACACGAATACAAATGAGATGTGGTCTCTTTAGGTCATTAGATCGTACTTTTCGTCTCTAATAAGTGACAAAGTTCCATTTCCAATGCAATAGCGTGAGCTGTGAGCTGTAGGAATATGTTGGGGTTGTTTGGGGGTGTTTTTTTTTTGGGGGGGGGGGGGCAGGGGCATGAAATACCAGTAAAACAACACTAAGGCTTACCGACTTATTCCCTAACATGTTTTATTTTGCATTTGAAATAAAATGACTTGGCATTCTAAAACAATTCAGTGTGATTTAGCCTTGACTCAATATCTACCTTTTTTTTTTTCCTCGAAATTTCTGGAGGCCAACGCCTCTGGGATCGCCGGCGCTGGAGCTAGCACTAATACATCTATACTTTAAATAATGAAGGGAAAAAACAACAACAATACATAAAATGAGCTACCTCAAACCCTTGGGGGGGGGGGGGGGGTGGCGGCTATTCTGCTTCAATAACTCATTTAAACCGATAGATGGCGCTCTTAATAGTATCTCCGATACTCAATAGTGCACACATGAGTAATTCATCCGCTCGCGATACATTTTGGACAGTCGTAAGAAAATATTCATATAAAATTGAATACTTGTTGGCTGTAAATCTATTCAAGAGAAAATAGTGTTTGGAAGTCACATTCTTTCATATTTGACCATATGTGGAAGGTTGGGAGCCTTGGTGTATTTTTGAGGAATTATATGTTCTGCAGTGCATTTCCATTGTTCACAGCAGTGAAAAGTTGTTGTTGTTGTGGATTGGTTTTAACGGCGCATGTAATTCAATTGTGAATATTTACACTAATATGCAATATAATTTCTTGTTACTGTATGTAATTTATGCTAGGCTACGCTGCGTTATTTTAATTTTGTGGAGACATTTTGACAGGGTGTCCGTTTTTCATGTATTTTCTGCGAAAGGGGGTGGGGTGATTGTTTTTTGTCTGGCAACCAGTCAGATTTGACTATTTTTGCCATATTAAATTCTGGGGTAAATTCTATCAGATGGTATAAAAAAAAAATATTTATCTATTATACTTGGATTTACAAGTTCAAGAGGTCTTTCTCTAATTCATATCAGCTTAATGGAAAGAAAGAGAAAAGGAAAAGAAAAATGGGAAAGCAAAAGAAGGGAAGAGCTCCAGTCCCGCACCCCTACCCCAGTGCGGGGATACGTCTGTCCCGTTGATGTAGAACATCAACGTCGGTGAAGTCTTGATCTTTCCAGGGGACAAGACGCCTTTAATCCTACCTACGTGGGGAAGACAAGCCCTTGCAGGGTGGAGCTTTAGATGAGAAAAGGTAGAAAGGTGGTTAGAACAGAAAAAAAAAAAGAAAATGAGAGTGTACAATATTTAATCTAAACCCCTCAAAAAAAGTTCTGCAATTTATATCTCTCTAGTAACTGTATGATCATCATCAAGTTTGATATCATTGTAAAGCTTGTTTATTCACCTTCACAATGATACCACATTTGTATTGATTATGTAATCACGGAATGTGCAGTGCACCTAAATATAGGGCAAAGTCAAAAGTGAAAAGTTGCAGAATGCATTTTTATTGTTCACACTGAGTTCTTAACTCGAATGAAAGGTTTTGTTTCTTTGTTTTTGTTCCTTTTTGTTTGTTTAATTTTGTATTAGGTGTGCATGTTTCTGCTGTAATCCCTTGTTTGGTGGACAAATATTGTTTTCAGTGATTTTGAAATGGAATTATTCTTTTGTTTTAAGATGGAATGTGTTTTAATCAGCAACTGATTGTGATAACATTAATATTGTGTTTTTGTTTCATGCAGAATATTGCAAGTTTCCACCTTAGCAGTACACGACTGCGGTGGGGAAAAAAGTCTCCCCTCAGCAAATTATCTCATTTTCAGCCATGTAACCCTATCACAGAAACATAAGCAACACAAACTCTCCTCTTCTCTTGGATTGCTTTTCATTTCAACAAACACATTCCACTTTCTTGATGTGAACTCATTTTCTTTAACTCTCTCTCCCCTCTCTAACGAAACAAAAACAAACACAAATACACAAATTTGCAAATGACAAAATGTTTGGCACTTTTTATTGAGTAACATGCACATCAAATGTGGAATAGCAAAGGATCAGAAGTTCAGTAGCGAGTAGAAGATCCGAATACAGCTACGACAGCCTGGCATCTCCTCCTCATGCTTGTCACCAGCCTGGTGATGCGTTGCTGTGGGATGAGGTTCCACTCTTCGATAAGGATCTGTCGCAACTCAGCCAGTGTAGTGTGATCTGTCACTCTGGCGCGTACAGCACGGCCAAGCTGGTCCCACAGGTGCTCGATTGGGTTCAAGTCAGGGCTGTTCGCAGGCCAATCCATCCTCGTCACTGCCTCCTCCTGCAGGTATTCGGTGATGATCCTTGCTCTGTGTGGGCGGGCGTTGTCATCTTGGAAGATGGCGTTTGGTCCAAGATTGTGCATGTATGGGATGACCTCTGGCCGAAGAATGTTGTCTCGGTATCTCTCTGCTGTCAGGTTTCCATCAACGATGATAAGCTGTGTCTTTCCCTCAGCAGATATGCCACCCCACACACCATAACACTGCCTCCTCCAAACGCTGTTACCCGGTCGATGCAGCAGTCAGCGAAGCGTTCCCCACGGCGACGCCACACTTTCACCCTTCCGTCCAGTTTCCTCAAGCAGAATCTGGATTCATCTGTAAAAAGGACATTCTGCCACAATTCCCGGTTCCATCGAAGATCTTGCAAACACCAGCGTTGACGGGAATGACGATGCAAGGCCGAAAGTGCAGGTCTTCTTGCTGCCTTGTGAGCTCTTAAATTGGCTGCGTGAAGTCTGTTCCTGATGGTCTGGTCGGAGAGTCGCTTGGCAAATCTTCGAGCAAATCGTCCTTGCAGGTTCCTGGAAGATAACCTTCGATTCCGCAGGGCAGAAAGGGTCACTGGAAGCGGTCTTCTTGTTGGGTTGTCTTCTTTGGATGACCACTCCTTGGTCTGTCCTTGACATCCCCAGTTTCCCGGAACTTTGCCAATAATCTGGAGATGGCACTGGGACTCACTCCAAATTGAGCAGCAACTTCTCTTTGGGGAATACCGGCTTCGATTTGGCCGATTGCTCGAGCCTTCTCAACATTTGATAGACGTGGCATGTTAACATACGCGAACAGCTACTCTTTAAAAGTAAGCACTGCCAAGCATAAAGCTTGTGCAAGGCACATTTCATCTACCAAACAGGAAATAAACTTGTTGAATCATTCATGACCCATTCAACATCATTCACACACCCCCGACATTGCAACAAAAGCAATAGACAATAGCTAAGATAGCCATTCAATTTGCAACTTTTCACTTTTGACTTTGCCCTCTATTCAGGGGTGCTGTGCATTCAAGGCTGACATAACCATTACAAATGGGGCATGGATGTGAAGGGGGATAAATGAACTTTCCAATGATCTAAAAATCAAGAATGATTAAAAATCCGCCAAAAAGATATCAAGGCTCAAAGTTGAATTGCAGAACTTTTTTTGAGGGGTTTATATTATATACACAAAATTTTAGATATTGCTATGGTAAGGCAAAAAAAAAGAGGACCATACTACTGACAGTGAGTGATAATCGATATCGTGCAGCGTAACATATATACACATAATTGTATAATTACATTTGTATTCACCTATAATTATGATTAACCTCGTTCCAGCCTTCATAGTATTTGTTGTAGCCAAATAAGTGGCCAACTAATGTACCTAATTTTGTAGTACCATCAGTGTAGTTGCTACTCTGTCAGTTAAAACGATTTTTGTATAGAGAGATTATTTAAATATGAATTTTTGATGTGCTTCAATTTGACACGTGTTTCTATGGGGCCCGAAATACTCGTGTGTGCCGCAGTATATAGCATAAGGTTGCTAGGAAAGTGTTAGTCCAGTCTGGCCTCTTTGAGTGAGAATCTATTTTCCCGAAATCCAACATAGAGGGAGACATGCCTCTCAGCACCACCCAACAACAAAGGTGTTGGGTGGTGCACAGACCTCTAGAGGTCAGTTCTGTGGTGGTGCATGCTGAGAGCCTTGTACCATGTCTCCCTCTATGTTGGATTTCGGGAAAATAGATTTTCACTCAGAGGCCAGACTGGACTAGGAAAGTGTCAGGCGGCTGCTAGCAGAGCTTTGCAGATGTTCTGAAATGACTCTCATACGGGACATAACATCGCTAAACATCATTGGGGGCATCGATCCCTTCGAGTTCATTTGTTTTTATACAATCTGAGACACAATTAAGTGGAAATGTAGAAATAAAGCAAGAAAAGTCAGTTGGAAGTGGTGTGCAATATGGGAGCCGGGGTGCCGGGGGGGGGGGGGGTGCTCCCCCTAGAAGGCTGAGGAAGCTGAGGGTGCTGCAGCAACCCCATATTTCTATTGGGGCACTTGCCCTGGGGGGGGGGGGGGGGGCAAAAACCCAAAAGAAATAAAGGGAAGAAATTTATGCTTAAGAATTATTCCCAACCAATCCGCAGGATAAAGTGCATTAGAAATGGAGTTTTTCTTAGGTTAAAAATGCGAAAATTGTCTAAGTTCAGTCGCTCTGCTCCCTCGCATGTATTGATTCAGGATCTCTTATTTCACACTCCAATAGTGGCTATATAACATTTTACATTTTAAAAAGGTTCAAAATTGAAGAAAAAATGTTATTCTCATTGCTATTTCCCCTATTACTGTTCATCAGTCTCTTTTTTTATATTGCGCCCCCAATATAGAATAAGTGTATAAGATAATACTTTTAAAGGTTCACCATTTGAAGAAAAAAAATGTAACTTTATGTTGCATAGCTAATACCTCGACTATATTTCTCATGACTTTTAGTTAATTTCGCCCCATTGAGGAAGAAGTGAATAAAAGACCATTTTATCGATTTCCAAAACTCGAAACTATACCGGTCGATGCAGTGCTCGCTTGCGATATTTTTTCTGCGAGTAAAATGCACAAAAAATGCCTTTTTTGACGATTAAAAAAAAACACCATTCGCTCCTTCGCAGTTTTGTGTAAGTATGGGAGAGGGGTGGGGATGGGGTCAATTTCATTTTTTTTTTGCACAGAGCATTAATACAGAAAGTGCCTTTAAAGTTTGTAACCAGTACAAAATTATATTCACATTTTCAGTTGCGTTGTCTCGCTTCGCACACTCGCGCAAACAATATAGGAAAACACCTTTTGTCACTCTTTATGAACATATTTCCTTTTCCTTGTGTGTATTGCAGGGTTAAATACATCAACTCTCACTTTAAAAAGTAAGTTTTTTTTTTCAGCCAGAAAATTAGAAAAATCAAACAATAATTTTTGGGTGATTTTTTAATGTCGCATCAACAAAATCGATAAAAAATCACGGCGATTTAAAGTTGCTTTCAGTCGTGCCAACCCTGGTGCATTGGTTGGCAGAATGACCTACAACAATAAATGTTATCTTTTCAGGCTACGTTGATTTCAGGGTCTGTACCACCCCCCTCCCCCCGTTGCCAAACTTTTCCAATGACTTAGCGAAACAATGTGTCATGATATCAGTGGTGGATCTACGCCCGCCATCATGTAGTTTCATAATCCTCTTGTTAAATACTGCACCGCAATATAGGAAATATTAACTGGGCGTTGTGGCGTGCGCCTGTAAACCAGCTACCAGTGGAAGTTATAAACTGATTCAGCGGACCCAGGTTCGAGACTGAGTCACGTCTTTCGGATGGTGGCGTTAAAGGTCGGTCCCAGACGTAAATAATCATATTATCTGATTGATATACACGTCTGTATAAACCCAATTACACACACAGGGGCGCACTGATATCCCTTTTGCAAAGATTCAACATTGCAAAGAAAATATGTCAACTTTCGGTTGTCTTCCTAAATTCCTGGACTTTTTCTTAATGGTTTCAATTAATGTTGCACCCCATTTGAGAAGGAAATGAATAGAAACTGTTTATTTTTTATCAATGTTTAAAATTAGGATCTCTGCCCCTCGATCGTAGTGCTCAATAAATTGCACATTTTCCTCGTTTAAAAAAAAATGCATAAGAAATTGCGTTTGGGGGATAAAAATGCCCCTAAAAATCTACCGCTCGGTCGCTTTGCTCCCTCGCTTGTACGATGACTTGGATAATTTGAGGGTAGGGGTCCTGTTTCACTGTCTGCTCTGGGCGCCATAATTCCTAGATAAGCAAAAGGAAAAAAACTCTCCTCGCAGCACCCCCAGTAAAAGAAAAAAATCGTCCCCCAGGGGTCTGATGGCGAGCTGAATGAAGCCAAATGTATACAATGGACTATTAGCCTCGTTTTTGCTATATATGATTCACCCCCTAACCCACCCCCCCCCTCCTCTCTCTCTCTCAATTCTCCTCCCACCCCTCTCCCCGCTCAATTCGGTCTAAGAACAATTCGTCCATCACCAATTCGTCTAATTAACATTTCGTCTAATATAACCATTTGGTCTAATAACCACACCATCTAATTACCATTGCGTCTAATCATCATCTAGTAGTCTAATAACCGTCTAATGACCGTTTGGTCTAATGTTCACTTGGTCTAATATCCATTTGGTCTAACCACTGACAAAGCTTGTCATAGTTATATATATACATTGCATGGGCCGTGGAACCGGGCACGGGGAGGGGGGGGGGGGGGGGGTGATGGTGCTGCAGCCCCATCATTTTTTGAGTAGACACGTTTCATATAATTTTGTTTCAATGATTATGTACAATATATATTTTTAGAATATATCACATTTTAAAAATAATACATTGTAATAATGTTTTGCCGCTCGCTTCGTTCGTTGGAAAAAAGAATTAATATTAAGTGTGATATAAGGAAAGACGGAAGTAAAGATTAATCGATGAATAATATTATAGGGAGCATTGAAAGTTAATCGATAGAATGATAAAGACATAACGTAAAGATAGAGAGAGAGAGAGAGAGAGAGAGAGAGATGATAAGGAAAGACGGAAGTAAAGATTAATCGATGAATAACATTACAATAGGGAGGATTGAAAGTTAAGGGATAGAATGATAAAGACATAACGTAAAGATAGAGAGAGAGACATGATAAGGAAAGACGGAAGTAAAGATTAATCGATGAAATAACATTACAATAGGGAGGATTGATAGTTAATCGATAGAATGATAAAGACATAACGTAAAGATAGAGAGAGAGAGAGAGAGAGAGAGATGATAAGGAAAGACGGAAGTAAAGATTAATCGATGAAATAACATTACAATAGGGAGGATTGATAGTTAATCGATAGAATGATAAAGACATAACGTAAAGATAGAGAGAGAGAGAGAGAGAAAGAGAGATGATAAGGAAAGACGGAAGTAAAGATTAATCGATGAATAACATTACAATAGGGAGCATTGAAAGTTAAGGGATAGAATGATAAAGACATAACGTAAAGATAGAGAGAGAGAGAGAGAGACATGATAAGGAAAGACGGAAGTAAAGATTAATCGATGAATAACATTACAATAGGGAGGATTGATAGTTAAGGGGTGGAATGATAAAGACATAACGTAAAGATAGATAGAGAGAGAGAGAGAGAGAGAAAGAGAGAGAGAGAAATGGTAAAAGGATAAAGAAACCCATGGCGAAAGATGGAAGAGAAGATTACAAGAAAAGGCAACAACAAAAAAAAAAAAAGAGAGAGAGGAGAATAACATAACGAAATTGGAAATGAAAAGCAAAAAGAAAAAATATGAAAAGAAAGAATAATGAAAAATAGGCAAAGAGTGAAAAAAACATCGAGATAGAAAGAGAAAAATGATAGAAGAAATAATGTAAAGATTAACATACGGAAAGATCGAAGAGGTGATAGAAGGAATCAAAGAATAACACAACTAAAGGAAAGATGGAAAAATTAAAGGATAAAAGCAAGGAATATCATAACGAAAGATAGAGAAATGATAGAAGGATAAGGATATACATATAAGAGAAGATAGCGAAAGAAATGAAAGGATAAAAAATTCAAACCTGCAACATTTTAACACTCTTTTGCTAATATGTATATTGGTTGTCTTATATCTATATGTATACGTTTCCTTTCAACTCTTATAATGTGGTTACTCACGGTGGCGGATTTAGGGGGGGGGGGGGAATTCCGGCCCGTGCCCCCCCCCCCTTTGAAAAAAAGTATTCATTATGCCCCCTTTTATAACTGATAACCTTTTTTGTTTGCTTGTCAGAAAATTTTCGGACATTTAGGTGCCCCCTTTACAAAATCCTGGATCCGCCCCTGGTTTCCCATCCTCTCCTTTTCATTCCTTTTTTCACCCCTCTCTTTCTATCTCTCTCTCTCTCATGTCTATTTCCTTTTCATTCATCACTCTTTTCCTCTACTTTTGAAATCAGAATTCATAATTACAAATTTTTACGAGTTTGAATCTACTCTCTGTTCGACTTATTGCACTTGATAAAGATTTGGTATTAAATCTAATGTGTAATTCATTTTCTCTCCCTCCCCCTCTCCCTCTCTCTCCCTAGTTTTTACTCTACTTTTCTTCTTCATCTATACCTATCTTTTTCTCTCAGCCATTTCCCTTTTTCGCATTTTCTCTCTCTTTCTCGTCCCCCGTCTCTCTCTTTCTCTCCGAAGTTTCATTCTCTCACTCTTTCTCCCTTCCTCCCCCTTTATTTTATGCAACATAATCTTATTTTGCCATATAATGTCTTCTGAAGTTTTTTGGTAAAATATGAATATTTATCTAATCGTATATATTGAATTGTATTTTACTGTCTATTCCTTTGCATGATGTAAAATTATACTGCATGTTATTCAGCCCTGGAGCTGCTATGAAGTTTTTAATAAATACCTTTTCGATTCAAACCCTTTCTAATTCATTCAATAACAAGATTTTTTTAAAGGTTAAAAAAGGATATTTTCTGTCTGAAAAATTACACTAGCTTTTTTAAATTAAACTTTTGATCTATTTTCTTTTGGCAAGACCGGCCAAACAAAACAGTAAAAACATTTTAACACCAACTGAAAATGGAGAAATATTTTTTAATAATGATCACAGGAAAACACCTAAGACTGTGAGATATTACGTTTTAGTATTATTAGGAGATCATTATCTCAATTGTTAACAACACATAATATCAAATGGCCCCCAAATGAAAGAAATGAATGAAACTTTAAAAAGGGGGATGCGGCCATGTTCTCTCTGTCGCCAATTAATTAGAAATCCTTTAAAAATTGTAGTCACTTCATCGATGAGTCACTTCGAAAACTTTTCACTATATGGCATGAAGCCGTAGATGGCGACATAAAATTGTAGGAAATGCTTTTAGCCTCGTAGCATAGTGCCATTCAACGATTTTACTAATCAGTTATTTTTACACTTATTTGAATTTCAATCATGAGATTCGTTTCATATCTTATTTACTTTGTTGGTTGAAACTCGTTTTGTATCATTGAATATAGACAAAGAAGTGTATTTGTTTCCCCTCATTCTTACAATTATTTTGAAATATTTCAATCATAATCTATATGCACGCGCACGTACGGAGACTAGCCATTCATTCTGGCCGAATGTTTACGTAGATGGAATGAGCCGATGGAGCAGCGTAATTCATCAAGAAACGTTAACTTTTAACTCGCTATTCCAGTCGACAACTAATATTCATTTGATGCTGGAAATCTTGTATATTTATACTGTAAAAAGGGTGAGTATATCAATCTTATGATTATTTTCTCACCCTAGTTGGATGAACTCTAACTTGAAGACATATTTCTCTTCCTGTCGCTCATTCATATCCTGTGCAACAATTCCTGCAAGGCTGCAGCAGACTTTTAGTTTTAGTTGCAGTCACTCACGACAGTCTAGCCAACCCGGCCATGCCCACTCGGCCTCGGGTCTTCTTCCGGAGAAAATTTGGGCTTAATTTCTGTGGCACTGAACTGTGCTAATTAAACGCGTATCGCATCATAACATTCTACTGCATCAACATGATCAAAGGATTAATATTAATAATACAAATTCTTGTAAGTTGTATAGGTTACTGTGATATATTGAACTAAGATCTAGGCCTAGGCCCTATTTATTATTTTTTGAATACCGTACCGTACTATTAATTTCAACAGTTCATGTTTTTAAAATCTTAAGTTTCAGTGTTCTCTCAATGTCTATGACGATTATGAGTCGATTTCCTTTTCAGCTTTTGAGTTTAGCTGAAAATGAAATGGGCTCATAAGGATGCAAATTGAAAGTCTTGTATTCAAATTTTAGTGTAGACTGTAGGCCTAGGCATGCTAGGCCTGTAACTTAAAACTTACATTTGTTTAACCATTAAAAAAAACAGTTTGTTTTTATGCCTCCGCCCACCGTAGGCATTATATTTTCGGGTCGTCCGTCTGTCCGTACGTCCGTCCTTCCCCTTTTCGTTCTCGCGATAACTTCAAAACTGTTTTATGGATCAGTTTGTACATGTATGCATATGGGAGGAGGATGAACTGATTAGATTTTGGGGTCTCAAGCAGACTCTAGGTCAAAGGTCAAAGGTCACAGAGAGGTAATTATGTACATAAAAATAGTTCGTTCTCGCAATAACTTCAGAACTGTTTGACGGATTAGCTTCTAACTTGGCCCATGTATGCATATGTGAGGGACGATGAACTGATTAGATTTTACAGTCTCAAAGTCAAAGTTCAAAGGTCATAGAGGTCATTATATACATAAAAATGGTTCGTTCTTGTGATAAATTAGGAACCATTTGGCGGATCAGCATCTAACTTGGCCCATGTATTCATATGGGAGAGATGATGAACTGATTAGATTTTGGGGTCTCAAAGTCAAAGGTCAAAGGTCAGAGATGTCATTATGTACTGTACATAAAAATGGTTCATGAATACAATCTAAAAAAGGATTGGTCAAAATGACCAAAATATAGGTCAATTCCAACCAAATCTATTGGTGAATATGTATCTAACCAACATATTGCTTACAATAACCAATCCAAGACTGGTCACCATTTTCAACCAATAAAATTGTTCAAAAATGCAACCAATCTGCAGTTAGTCAATCCAACCAATGTAATGGTTATGAACACCTTCTTAAACAATGTTTCTTGGTCATTATTTAACCAATGATGTTTAATCATTAATACTTTTAGAACTAACCAAGTAACCAAAGTACATTAATTATGATAGCAGGTTTTACAATTCATATAAAGGGGGAAAAAGAAAAAACTTTGGTTGTTTTAACCAATATTTTTCAACCATTTCAATTGGTTTGTATTTGACCAATGAAATTAGTACTGTTGGCCAAAACATTGGTAAAAAAATGGCGTTGACCAACAAGATTTGTAATTTTGTTGGACCAATCCTTTTTAGAGTGTACATGTATGCCATACATGTTCAATCTGGTGATGGCGGAGGCATAAATTCTGATCGAAAATTCATCTAGTTATTTTAGATATTTGAATGTTTCTAAATTCTGGATCTAACAACTTAGAAGATCTGTATCTTGCTTTGGCCTTCGCAATGGCGCATATGTATGAGTGGAGTATTTAGATACAGTATTTGAATGTTTCTGGTTATCCAGATCTATATACTCTTGCATATATGTGTGCGTTGATCTATCATCTCAATCCAAATCTGTATTGTGTGTCAATGATATTGTGTACAATGTATTTCACCAGTGTATTGTTATGTGCACATACTTGTGGAAAGCTGTCTGTTTTGACTGAGTTTTTCCCATGAATAAATATACAATAAAATACAATACAATACAATACAGTACATCAACATATCAACATAAAAAGATTATTTACTAAAGTAGACTCATTAATATCACATTATCTCTCCAGGTTTCAAGATCTGCATACATTAAAGAAGTTCAGTTTGAATTCTTTTTTTTTCTTAAAAAAAAAACCAGCTACATTTTAAATCCACTCTTTGCAATACAAAAGACAGAGTTCACTCTTTTGCATCACCAAAAAAAAAACTCGTAAAAATCGTAAAGCTAAGTGCACTGGGGAGTGCTTCATCAAGTGTTTTGTCAGTGATTTTTAACAACTGTTATAAGCTACTGAAATCCTTGCATCTGATTGGCTGAGAGCAAATTTGTTAGTCAAAATCACTGACAAGACACTTGATGAAATGTTCCCCAGATGTCTGACATCCCATTGCTAATGTGTTTCAGTGGTATGTGTGTGCGAAGTTTGACAGTTTCTCAAACTTGGGTGTATGAACAGTTATGTGGGGCTTGGAAAGAAATATGATTCCGGTATTATTTTCTTAATGAAATTTATTAGAAATTGCATTTGTCTACCTTCCCTATACACAAGGCTGTACCACCAGATTCCTGAACACTGAAGAAGTGAAATCATGATCATCATTCATATCTGGGATATATACTTCTCATATGAGTCATCACTATTTGGCTGCTAACATACGAGTCGTATTTCAGTATACCTCTTGCAATGACTTTTATATTTACATCGCTTTTATGCGGTGCTAAAATCCAGACACAGTGCTGATCACAAGCTTATATGTACTTCGGAAACCAAGACATTCTTTGGTTTTATTTTAAGTTCAATATGCTTCTAAAGAGATACTGTACAATGTGTAGTGATTCTTTATCTTCATAAAGTGCAACAATTATAGAAAAAGACAACAAGGAATATTTCCTTGAATGTTGTTCTATTCCTTAATAAGATACGTATGAAACTACGTCTGTGATCACTTTCAGGATGTATAGCTTGATAAAAAAAGTTGTAAATTGATCGTAAGAAAAATGATTTAAAAATATTGTTTAAAGTACATTGTAAGAATTAATTGTGAACTTCCTGATACACAAAGCATACATTATTTAAAGCTCTATTTGAAAATTAAATTCAATTATTTTCCCCATTGAATGCAAAACAGTTTTACAATCATTCATGGAAATTTTTTAGAAAGTTTCAACCTAAAAATCTTAAAGTTTTTCCTCAGGAAGGACTTCTAATCCTCCTCCCTCCCAAATGAACTTGAATAGAAGTTATAAATGTTTCCACCACCAAAAGAAAGTAAAATACTACTGCTTCCTTTTGATGCCATGTTCATAAAATGTAATACAATTCATTGGTGGATGTACTAGGTATGTTATCAGTGGCATTTGTGGCCTTGTATGGAAATAATGTGTTGGACTTCATTGGAGTATTGTATTCCTAATGTTGCAGATAAACAAACGAACTGTGGGCAGGATCGTCACTGTCAAGTTCCATATTACATTGTTCGCTACATTTTTGAATATCAAATAAGATTTTTTTGAGGTCCGTACTAGGATTTGCTTTGTGATACATGTAGTTAGAATTCCTCTAATTCATTATTTTATTATGTATTTTTTTTAACTTGTAATTTGTTTAAAATTATTATTGTTTTATTTCTTTCTTTCTATTAATTAATTAAATAATTTCTTTATTTCTTTATTTCTTTATTATTATTATTATTATTATTATTTTTTTTGGGGGGGGATTTATTTTTTTTAATTTCTTAATTTCTTAATTTCTTTATTTCTTTATTATTATTATTATTATTATTATTATTATTATTTTTTTTTTTTTTGGGGGGGGATAGGGGGTTCCTGGTCTCTTAGGGTTTTTTTTTAGAGATGAATCTCTCTTCCCTCCCATATTTTTTTTCTTTTACTACATGTACTTTACTAATTGAACCTTCTCCTACCCATAGTACATGTACATGTAGGTCCACAACTCATGCACCAATTTCAGGTCATTTATAGGGCAAACTGGAGAGGAAGGTAGAAAATTAAAAGTCATTAGCATCGTCTTAGGACCCTACTTTGGGTCTGTTTGCACTGACCCAGTAGTACATGTTTTTAAACTACTTTTAAACTGCATGTACCTGTACACAATACGTTCAGAATCATGAGATAATTGCACGCTCTGGGTATGTTCACACAGACAGATTAAAAACACCATACTATCTGTATTAACTCCATTAAAGAAGGGAGAAATACATGTACTTTTATCGTCTGTTGGGGTTTGTTCACACAAATACAAGTTTTCACCAAGAGATGTACACTGTCAAAAAGGGGATGATATATTGGGCTTGTTCATAACTTGGCAAGAGTTACAAGAATACAAAAGAAAGTCTAATTTATTCATGGTAGCCAGGTGTTTTAGATTATTATTTTTATATTTTTTACATATTGCAGTGATTTCCCTTCCTACTGTACATTCACATATTACTTTGGAAGGAAAACTGTACTTGCAGTCCTACATTGCTTGATTTGTGGGTGGATTTATACAGTATATACATGTATCTTGCTAAGTGCTAGTTTACAAAATAGATTTTACAATTATTTTGAGGATAGTCAGAAGTTTACATGAACTTTTATAAAAGAAGTTCCTTATTACATGCACATATTTACGGCACCCTTAAATCTGTTATTTCCCTTATCCCTGCTGATGGCTATGAGAAACACACACATGCACTCTTTGAATCACAGCGATTAACACTTGGCAGGAAATTGTAACCAACAGTGTTTGTTGCCATGGTAACCCTGGGCCTGTGCTTTTGGGCAGGTTTTTATTTTCCCCCGCTTACGATTACTATCAAGAACTGTCTGCTCTTTCATCGGAATGATAGAATATTATTATTATTATTATTATTCATCTCTAGTTCTATACTACAATATATATGCTTGTAGGTTTTGAAGATATTGATTTGTAAAGGTCAGACGTTATTAGATGCAGAATACTGAGTCAAACCCTCACAGTTATGACGAGCATATTGCTGGAAGAATTATCTGTATGATAGCTGAATTAAAAATAGATTTTAAAAAGTGCATTCAAACTTTGATGCACCAATCCATTCTTGCCTTTGCTACCATATTATATCTGTGTATATTTCTTTGTCTATATTTTCTTTTCTCTCTTTCACTATCTCTGTTTCTAGCTGTTTCTCTTTCACTCTGTTTCTCTCTCCCTCTCTTTCTCTCACTATCTCTCTTTCTCTCACTATCTCTATCTATCTCTTTATCTTATCCTCTTTGTATCTCTCTCTCTCCCTCTCTTTCTCTCACTATCTCTCCCTCTCTTTCTCTCACTATCTCTATCTATCTCTTTATCTTATACTCTTTGTATCTCTCTCTTTATCTTTATCTCTCTCACCATCTCTCACTCTTTATTTAACTATCTCTTTCTTTTGCTAAATTGTATTTTACCTCTCAGTTCCTCTTCGAAGTATTAACATTTTATTGTCATCATCATTTGAAGACTTTCAAAGGTGACAAATAATTGTTAAAATAACCTTTAATACACAATGGTCTGAAACTGAAAGGAAGGAAATTATCGAATTTTGCTGTAGATAAAAATAAATGTATTAACAATGCAATCATTGGAAATTTGATCTGTGTGAAAGTAATTTCCAGAAGATGGACGAAACATATCGGTTGAGATCTTTCTTGAGAAGCCTACATGTACATTTGTATTAGATCTTCTTGGACTTTAAATTATAGTGTTGATAGAATTCTTTTGTTGTTTTTAGTCTACATGATTTTCATATTGATGTTAAAATAGACCTTATGGAATACAGCCTTGAAGATAATTCAATATCCAACCTATTTAATAGCTTAGGGAAAATTGACAAAGAAAAGAAACAATGAATAATGATCATTCACACACTACATGTGATTGTACCTCTACATACATGTATGCACCAAAATAGAGCTGTATTAAGAGACATCTTAACGCCTACCATGCCATGGGCAGCAAATCCCGCCCCAAAATTTGAGTGTTGAACATTTCGTTTATGCTCAGAATGACTTTAAAATTCTTCCTCAAACAGAACCCTTTGCCTGCAATATATTGTTTATTCTTATGTGATGTATCTTTGCCCAGTTTGCTCAAGAAAAAAACTCATTGAAAGTTAATATTTAATTCTTGAAAGTTCATTTATAACCAATTGCTCAAAAATCTGGTGGCATGGAAAGGGTTATATTCAATAATGTATTCCTGCCCCATGATTGCATGGGAAAATATTGGATAGACAAAGTACTGTGCATATCCATATGAGATATGAATTACCGAGAAGTATACTTGAGGAGATACGAAGCTGAAGCTTCAGCCTCGTATCTCCCCTGTATTCCCAGTCCCATCTCTAAATGTAGGTTTACAATCTGCTTTAATCTGCTTATAGCCGGTTGTTATGCATGGTCCAGTGGAATTCATGTTGAGAGGTTTCTATCGATTGCCCTGGATGAACTGATGTACAGAAACTTCTTCAAGACCCGCCTCATTGAGTATACATTTATTCTGTAGGGTTAAATCATGAAGTTAAAGGTAGTATTTGACATTTTGAAATGTTCATAAAAAATGTTATTCTTTAAAATAAAATTTGATTTAGATTGGAAGAAAAAACAACCCTCTATTAAAGTTTACTTACATTATTAAAAGCTGGAGATAAAAAATTATCGCTACTCTGCGGAAAATTAAGGTTCATTGTTAAGAAGGGTGTGATAAATATCAAAACTAGAGGAGTGATTTCAAAGAAATTCCATACCATTTTTGCTCCCCAAATAGTCTTGCTTTCAAACACTTTTGGAATGCTTTATGAAGATGTATTTTCAAAAATCAAGTAGTACTGTAAAATTACGAAAAACAAAGAAAGGAAATACTGTATTGCATGAAGCCACATTGGTGAGTGATACATCATACTCCACAACGTATGATACAACCTGGATAGATGTTAGTCTTTTCCACAGTAACTACATGTAAAGTAGATGCACATTGTCTAATAAAATTTTTCTTTTCTTTGTTTGCTTGCTCATGACAGAGTCAGAGAACTTCTTGTCACATTTGACATCAGCCAATGCCTTATTCTTGGTGCATATCAAGGAACTAGTCGGTGCTGGTAGAGGGTTGGTGATGGCAACTGCAGAGTCCACTGACAACCCTCCAGACATCTCAGTGACAGTTCCGAGCAGTCCTGAGGAACTTCCCTCGCCTGTCACCAGAGAACAATCACCAAAGATTCCCAAAGGCAGTGATAGGGGAGAAGGGGGAAGGGGAAGTGGAGATGGCAGTGGGCAGAACGGGACGCCGACCCCAAGCCAGGACGAGGTTGCCAACTCGCCCGAATCCAAGAACCAAAGCGGAGAGAGCACAGGGGGTGGTGACACGGGCAGCCCTGGTCCTCCTCTCTCCTTGGACACCACTCTAAAAGCGCGACAGAGTGTTGAATCCCTTGGGACATTGACAAGCCAGTGTAGCACTGGGGATGGTGACACAAGTAGCCTGACCAGTGGGGCTAGTAGCCCTGGAGGCACTAGCTGCAGCAGTGGTAAGGTGGAGGGGAAGCTCGGAAAGATCGAAGTGATCCGAGGCAGTACGGAGGAAGAACTGCTAGCAAAGATGGAAGAACAAAATAGGTATAGTACACCATTTGAGATGAAATGATATGCCTTTCATTTTAATCTTTCATTTCTTCCTTTCTTCTTCAGTACCCAAGATCAGAGGCGGGAGAACGTCTGGTTCGGATTATGGAAGTGGGGGCACCATTTGTTTGGCAGACAAAAGGTGCCCCCCCTCCCACTTCCATTGTACTAGCCCGACATTCTGCCACCTCTGACTAAGATGAAATAATATACTTTCCTTTAGATTTGTTTATTTCTTCCTCTCTGGTTGTTTCTGTTTTGTAATCAGTGAACATGCATGCATTCAAAGTGTGAAATATTCAGCCTGAGTGTATTTCTCATATCTGTTTGTCTTCGCAATCTTTAGAATAATACGAATCAACATACTATATATTAGGAATATAAATTACAGTGAAACTTGTCTATAAAGACCACTCAAGGGAGACAAGAAAAGCAGTCTTTATGAGAAGATGGTCATTATGTACCGGTACAGGTTCCTTTAATACCTACATGTATTTCAATGAGAAACACTTTTCAAGGGAAACAAAAATTATAGTCTTTATAGACAGGTGGTCTTTCTATACAGGTGGTCGCTAAAGCCGGTTTGACTGTATTAGGAAAGTCTATCTATCGTGGAATCTTGATTACAACTTTTTTCTGCACATCTCTGTTCTGTGCCATTCTAGTGCACTCTTGCAGTGTTTTTCCACTCCAGGTCTTAATGTTCTCTGCCCAGTTGGTTCTCAGCTTCCCTCTTGGTCTAGTACCTTCTACTCTCTCCTCCAACACATCAGAGACTACATGTATGATGTCTTTTGATGTTACCAAAGTAGTTTCCCTTTCATATTACATGTAGGAAATACAATATATAAAATACAGTATCTCTGTGAAAGAAAATGAGCCACATGTACATCATTAGTATCCATATGAAATTTAAAAGAAACTGCAGTCAGCAATATTGAACATCTAGAAAGAGTACACATTGTCATTATTTTATAGAAATACTATATTGCTTCAAACTATTCAGGATCCATTGTCATACATGTAGCTATTGGTAACTTGCAAATAACATCTTGACAGCCTTCCACAATTATCGAGAAAATTCTTTCTGATGTACATGTACCCTATTATGTTTGTATACAGTATGCAGGCTACATGTAAATCTTGTTTACGTTTGAACAAAAGCTCCCTTTTCTATGGCAACAAATCAAGACAATATTGATTTTTGTAAAACTCTTATTTGTTCACAAACAGTGCTTTATGTACATGTACATCTGTCTTTCAAATGTTTTTGAGTGGTGTTTTTTAAAAGAGGGTGGGTGAAACCAATTATAATCAGTAATATCTGACTTTTATGACAAAAAGTTTTTAAATAAGTTTTGAGGAAAGAGAAATGTATAAAAATGTATTTGGTGTGTAAATTTTGATGATATGAAGCTATTTTTGAAAAGTATCTTGAAAATCATTTCAATGTGATTGGAAGTCCTGGCTTGTGACATTTTTGGAAGTTGGAACTTCTTTGAAATTGCTCATCAATTTTATGATGATATCTATGACCTTAGAGGTATATGTAATGTGTGAATAAAAATCTTATTATTCTTATTGAATATGAATATGAATGTTTCTCTTTCTAAAGGTTGATCCCTTTTCTGTAAACTTTCAACAATGTTTTTTCCCCAGGCTACAATATAATGAACATTGTGCTTAATTATGTCAAAATAGTAATTATGCCACTCAAGGAAGAATCAATCATTTCAACTGGTGCCTCCAAGGTGCCTCCAAGAGTAAATGTAATTTGATTTATATCCTACAAGAGTAAGCCTCTAATAGATGAAAATAAAAATTAAATGTAGAGTCTAGGCCTACCGGTACATACAATGAGAGGCTCACGCACAAACATAATTGCGATACATCGTCGCGATATCGATACCTTAAAAATATCGAGAATAACCAAAGAATGACATCAAAATATTGGTGTAGCGAAAAATATTCAGAGGTCTGACGTCACACGATATCCATTTTTTCTTCATGGTGAAAGCATTTTATGTCACATGAGACATTCCTGGTCAATCCTTGCATAAGAATTTTGTGATGTAGGATATACATGGAGTACATGTTATACCTTTAAAGGCCAAGTCCACCCTAACAAAAGTTGATTTGAATAAATAGAGAAAAATCCAACAAGCATAACACTGAAAATTTCATCAAAATAGGATGTAAAAAAAGAAAGTTATGGTATTTTAAAGTTTCGCTTAATTTCGCAAAACAGTTATATATGCACATCATGCTCAGTATGCAAATGAGGGAACCAGTGACGTCACCCACTCACTATTTCTTTTGTATTTTATTACATGAAATACGAAATATTTTAATTTTTCCTTGTTATAATGTGAAACAAGGTTCGATTCCTCGCTGAACATGTGTAATTGCCATTAATGCAACCTATACACAATTCAATGAGAGCTTCCTAATTGTGAAATCTGCAGAAATTAAAATATTCACATAAAATAATTTCACATAATAAAGTACAAAAGAAATAGTGAGTGGGTGACGTCACTGGTTCCCTCATTTGCATACTGAGCAGGATGTGCATATAACTGTTTTGCGAAATTAAACGGACCTTTAAAATCCCATAACTCTCTTATTTTACATCCTATTTTGATGAAATTTTCGGTGTTATGCTTGTTGGATTTTCTCTATTTATTCAAATTATTTTTTTGTTAGGGTGGACTTGGCCTTTAAATATATGTGCCAGTTGAGTGCCAGTATCTTTTTGTCCCCTTTAAATATTTGCCTTTGTACATGTACATGTACATGTACATTTAGCAAGGCAAGCTTGTCTTTGGGGACCAATAATCATACAAACAGCTGACATCTAACAATCATATTAATTAATGATATCGATAAAGATATTACCGGTACTACATAATAAATGTCTGTGTTTATGACTCAGACAAGTCTTTCGGTGAATAGACAGTAAATACTGTTAAAGTCGGACTGTAACATTCAATTTATGATTGAGTGGCCCCTATATCCAGTGGCTTGGCAAAAATGGATTCAGTGTATGCTCAAAACTTTTTATGGTCCTCTTTTTGTTACGAGTCCAATTTTTATTATGGTCACAGGTTAAAACTGTAGGCTCTCTGTGATGTTTCAACACATAAGCAAATTTGTGGTGGGGTGGGTGAAATGGGCATGCTTCCACTCGTAAAAAGAAGAAAAAGAAATGAAAGCTGACTTCATTCATTCCCTACCTCCGCTCTTACTACATGTGTGTGGGAGGGCCTACTGGATACCCCCCAAAATTATCTTATCCCCCCCCCCCCCCAGTCTGACTACCCTGGATCTGCCCCTGGTGTCATACATGTACAAGCTTATAATAGTTTTGTGTAATTTTTGTGCTATAGCTATTGCAGCAACATCTAGAAATTATCTTTAAAATATCACATCTTCCCCCCACCTTCTGATTGAGTGAAAAGCATTAAATTTCATGCTGTTGTATAAATCCCTTATAGTTCAAGATGATCCTAGATTGTTCTTTATCTTGGTTTGGTAAATCCATATGAATTAGCAATCCCCTGCCTGTATTGCGCTCGTGTTGAAAGACATTATGGAGCAATGAAACGACCGTGTAGCGTAACAGGTGGCTCGATTCGGCCCAATTTACTCACAGCCCAGGAATTCCAGTTCACCCTGAGGTCTGGAGGGCCAAAAGGATTTGATTATCGCAAGGATAAATGTATGTATGCTGATGATTCATTAACTGGGTGGATAAACAGATGGTGTACTTGTAAAGATAAACTTCGAAGGCCCTGGTACAAATTATAGATTGATCATAAAGGAGTAATACTTTTATGCAATACACACACACACTCACTCACATGCATGAGATGTATGTATGCCAAAATCATGAGAATTTCCACACTTTTCACAGCCTAGGAAAGTTGCGTATTTAATCCATTCCCTCAAAATCTGGATACATGTGCATTTACAGTGCAGCTATAGTGCAGATTGCAGATTGATCGGGTTCAAAGTATCATTTTTTTCTAGTATTCTTGACTTGAGAGTTGAGAGTTAAAAAATGCTGCGAAGTTTTACAGCTATGCTCAGCATTGGGTAAGTGGTGAAGTTTTCTTTTTTGTTTCTAAGGATGAGATTGTGGCCTTGGAACTTATGGTGCGTTTATGCTTACTTTTGATGGCAGAATGAGCGTTTTGAAACGCTCATCGTAAACGCAGTTCTGCGGGGTACTGTCTATGCTTCCCTTCTCCAGGCGAATTTGGGCTCTGCAGCTGGATTCGCAGCTGGATTCGCAAACCTGCACTGTGCATGCTAACGTTGACCCCGGGAGGGTATGGGGTGCATGCGAACCTTTATGTATACTATGATATTTTTGTGTCGCGATCTCGCACTCGACTATCGCTTTTCTCGGTCTCGATTTAAGTTTATTTCAGCTATTTACGTCTATTTCTTTGGTTATTACGTCTGTGGAAGTCCTACCATGGTGGGAAAAGTGAGAGCCGACCAACACTGTCACTGACCGGGTACAAGTAATTACAACTGGCAGTCTCGCACATCTCTCAACTCAACATTACGTTAAAATAGATTTACCACAAAATAATGGTTCGATATAAACATAAATCTACCTTTATTCTGTTGATTTTGTCCCTGCACGCTTGCCCAGTTCTCCTTGGAACCCTGCAGCCACAAGCTGGTCTGCCAATTTGTCGTATATGGGTTTGTTCCTCATCAACCCATTCAATTCATCTTGTATTTCTGGTTCAGACCAAGCGAGGAAAAGGGCCCCCACTTCATCTTCGCTGTAGTTTGAGCCCTTGATACTCATTTCAATACAATGATATAAATATGGAAAAAGTACTAGTATTATTTTAAAAAACCTGTTAGGTCTTGCTTGGATGACGTCTATATGCGCATGCCTTAAGCTTGAGAAAAAAAAAAGCATTGCATAATATTGTGCACGGTTAGCGGCGCGCAGATTTTCACGTGAACCGGAAATATGTTTATTATGACGTCATTTAAACGCGTTTACAATTGATTATGCTTCCCCAGAAACCGTCTTTCTGGAAAAAAGGCTGATCGTAAACGCACCTTTTGTATGTTTACGATCGGCATTTACGATTGACGATTATACGCAATTAAGAAAGGATGCAACCGTGTTTAGAACTAAACGCGTAACAAAAGCCTCATTCTGGCCTGAAAAAGGTGAGCATAAACACACTCATTGGAGTTTTTAAAGAGAAGGTTGAGTTCTAGGAAAGGTGAAAAATAATTTGTGAGCTTTCTCATTCCTTTTATGTCAGTTTGGAAGAACATCATAGTAGAAACATCCCCTGAAAAGGATTGCTCCTCAAATGCCCTCATTTTTAAAAATATGACGAGAAATAGCTGAAATGTTCGGGTCGAACATCCATGTCACATGTGTGTGCAGTCCTGTGTACCCACTTCTGTGTGCCATGCATGTGGTTTTCAGCGAGATTGGGTCAATTTCTTATCACTTTGATGATTCCAAAACCTCGCAGTATACACCAATTCTTATGTACACATCATGATCAACCTTTCCCAATTGCTTTCTTTCACAATGTATTCGCATGACCAGAACTCAACTTTATCTTTAAATTTTAATTTTCACATTTTTTTTGTCAGACATTTTCATATTTGTTGATCAGTAGCACAATACTGACAGTTGCTGTGATTTGTTTTCCATGTAAGTGGAATACTGAATGAATGAGAGGTAAAACTTAAATACATCCCTGGCCAGGACATAAATATCCTTGAGTGCAACTGCTTCACGTAAATCTAACAAACACAACAACAACAACAACAACAACAACAACAACAACAACAACAACAACAACAACAACAACAACAACAACAACAACAACAACAACAACAACAACAACAACAACAACAACAACAACAACAACAACAACAACAACAACAACAACAACAATATTGGGTATTTATATAGCGCTCGTATCCACCAATGGTGCTCAAGGCGCTCCAATATTACCCTGGCTTTAGCCATGTACAGCCATTGAAAAAATTATTAGACCAAGAATGGTTACTTATAGTGTTATTTTTGTGGTAAAGAGGAAATAAAATATCATAAAAGCAAGGTATAATTGCTGGCATTTGGTATTTATTCAATGAAGTACAAAGACAAATCATTTTAATAATTTTGTTTGCATATTATAGTACCCTTATTACAGAAGCTTGGTCTAATAATTTTTTCCAGGGCTGTATGTGCACAAATTTGTATATATATATGAATCTCTATGAGATTAGAGTGGATGTTCGCTAGCCTTTGGTATTCTTATTCAGATACAAGAATTCATAGGAAATGATGGAGAGAATATATATCAAAATATCTTGGGGGGGGGGGCGTTTCATGAAAGGACTTGTCAGAGATTTTATCTGACAAATTTGCTCACAGCCAATCAGATGCAAGGGTTTCAGTAGCTTATAACAGTTGTCGGATAGAATATCCGACAACTTCCTTTCATGAAACGCTCCCCTGGTCCATACATCATCTCATACAAGTGGAACATTATGAAGTTACATGTAAATGTAATTAAATGAAGTTATATGTTTAACAAGTTTTATTCCAATTTCCTCTTCACTGAGAGCATTTAAGATAACCTATAAGTTTGTACAATGTCCAAGTCATAGTGTTCATATATTTTGACTACTCCACATACATAGTTTGACTGTATACATGTATATGTTCCTTACATGTACATGTACTTAGTGCATGGAAGTTATAGTTGAGGAAGAATCATCTTGGATTCATTAAGTTCAAGGCCCCATTTCATAAAGCTCGATTTCAAGTGCCAGAATTTTATGCCAAATTAGCTTGTACATGTACATGTAGCTGATCAAATATAGGGATTTCACTTCAGTATTAACTTTTATCAATTATTGAATCTTGTAGACAAGTTTTATTAAACAAGGGCCTGTTCATTTTAGTACATTTCTAAATTGAAAGTAAGATATATATAGCGCAGCTACGTGAAGGTGTTTACCAGATGGAATAGAGGAAGCATGTACACTTGCATGTAGTAATCTGAAACCTACAACAGGATCCCTTTTTTAAAGGTACTAGTTATTTAACTAATAAAATATATGTACATGTACATGATAGAAAATTGGTACAGAGTCCAGACGGTGATGCAAGATTGAATGAGTGGCGAGTGGCAACAATGACATGGAATTTTATGATCATACATGTATATATTCTAATTATTTCTTTAATTTTTATTCATTCATTATCATTTCTAAAAATTATTTTGATTGTTTTGTTTATTTTGTTTGGTGAATTAAAAAAAAAATTGATTATAAGACAGTTTTATTATTCTTTTTTTTTGTCGGGGGGGGGGGGGGTGGGGGGGGGGGGGGGTAATGATACCATGGGACAAAGGGAATTCTTATCGGTCTTAATACAAATGAACATTGTTTTTTTGTTCCATTCTCAAAGTTAATCGTACACTGTACCTGTACATGTATGGGTTTAAATTTTCAGGAATTTTCTTTTTAAATTCCCAATCTTTTTTACCTTCTTAGCCAAATTATTATAAATTCATTAAAAAAATGGTAGGCCTACCTTTAAAAGAGAATATCATGTGTTAATCTTAACAAGCAGGCAATTACTTTAAAAATATGTACTTATATTTATAGGTAGACCAAATTGTATCCTGCATACAATAATGTTAACAGAAATTTATAGTGATTTGAAACTAATTGTTATGTTTAGTGTATAAAAGAACATCCAAATATGAGGATATGAAGCACATGGCATTATCTTTGAAAGATAAATATTTACATTTCATTGACTAATAGCCAGATAATTTTAATCACTGTTTAATGTACATTGAATTGAAGGCCATTGTGCTATGATATATGTGATATGCATGTATGAGTTTATTGTTAAACAGTCCTTAGGTATACAGTATATTTACATGCATGTACATGTACCCATGGAGGTGTATAATGTAGCATAAGTAAATAAACATGTTGCATGTTTTTCTAATTAGGAAATAAAAGAATATTCAGATTTAAAGGATAACTTTGTCTATCATTCTATTCATGTGTGACCTCCTATTTGTGTACGGGACGTTTTTGAAATATAACTATTACAACTGAAATTATCTAATTAATTACCAGGTTCAGTAGTGACAAAGAAGGAATTTGTAGTCTTGTGCTTTTACCTTTAAACTGAACGAAAGTTCTTTTATTAAGAAGAAGTTACAAAACTAGCAAAAGAAACGAAAGTTTATGAACCAAAACAATGGAGTGATCAAAGAAAACCAACACAGCATTGAGTGTGACTATTCTGCACGTGCATAATCCTAAACAAAAATAAAAGTCGTAATTAAGCATAAAGAAAACAGCAGTCATAAACATAGCTATAAACTCTAGTGATCATTAACATATATATTCTACCTTTCTAAAGTGTTCACAAGAGCAAACATAATATCTGTATTCTCAATTAATCTATGAGTGTGGTTTTATACTATTACTAGTCAAAATACCCATAATACATGCCTATAGATAATAATATAATTTTTAAAAAATAATGCTGCGGATATATTTATTTCAAATGTTTGTCATTTCATATGGCAAATTATTCATGGATTTTGAAGGTAATGGACACGCAGCATTATTTTTAAGAATATATATATCGGCAGGTTGACTTTGCAAGATTTTCCCCATGCCTTTTGTACACACTGCCTCGCACTGAACGATGAGGGCTCTATATTCATACGCCGTTTTCGGAGTATATACATATACCTGTGCTCGGTTTTCCGAAGTTGGGCCTGACTGATAGAGGGGTGAATGGGGGAAACCACAGGGTCATTGTTTACATTACTGCTACACAAGGACATAGGGCCTACTGTTTGGGGATTAGGAAGTGACTGACCAGGAGGAAGTACTAGCTGATAAGGAGACTTACATTTAACTTATCTGTAAACTCTCTCCTCACTGCTCTGTGCAATAGGGTACCAGGAATAGAGGCAAATGAAATGGTGGTTATAATGTTACACATAAGAAAAACAAATAAATAAAAATTATATATATATATATATATATATATATATAGAGGCAACAAAATGAGTACATCTGTAGACGTAGCTGTTGGTACCACGCTTTTAATTAGCTTTCGGGCAATAAGCCCTTCTTCAGATCTACATGAGTACGACAGAAACGGCAAAAAGAATAACTAAGATATTTGAACGCATATTATATACACAACAAACAATAATATAATATATAATATATAAAGGGAACATATAATGCGATACAACTGGTATAACTAGAATATATGAACATATTCATGGGTGTAATTAAATATACATGTAAACTGTACATGAGGTCAATACACATAATGGTACATAAAATAGCATAAATCAAGATACATTAAATATACATGTAAACTGTACATGAGGTCAATACACATAATGGTACATAAAATAGCATAAATCAAGATACATGAAACCAGTATTATGCAGGCTTAATTGTGCAGAACCTAATTATAAGGGGTGAGGAATAACAGGTAAGGTATCGAGCAAATTATAATCTCACACATGTACATGATCTAGATTCAATATTACATAATTATTACACATATAGGTTACTTTTCCGATAGAATAAAACCTTGTATTTTTCCGTTCTGTGAGATTTCTGTTGTTCAGTTTGATTGCATACAATACAGTTAGCATATTAACTGTCTTGCGTGTATTACGTTACTCTTGTCAATGTTGTAAAAGGGTGGAATATTGTCACGATATTCAACGCTTGCGCTGATATACCATTGCAATTTTTGTCCGACGCATGCGCAGAAGCACGTTCGGTGGAGTCTTGCTTTCATCAAGCGCTCGCACAAAAAGATTGCGACGAAGCGCTAAATGCCATAGGTTTACACGTAAATTTTCAGTGTTGTCTGCATAGTTCTCATACCTTTAGTTTTGTGTATGGCAGCGCAGCGCGCAGCCTCGATATTGCAAGCGGTATATTCGAAACATTTGTAAACAAACATGGCCGCCTCCAGTAGCTCTACGTCTACGAACAGATTTGCGAGTTTAAACACCGATGAATTTGAAAACATTCTAAAGGAGAAGGATGCTGTGAATACTCGGAAGGCAACCAAGACCGCACTGGACATCTTTCGTGCTTATTTATCGGAGAAGAAAATACCTGTTGACTTCGAAAAATTGGATAAAGGAGCAATTTCGGAAATATTATCAAAATTCTATGTGGAGGTGAGAAAGACTGATGGTGATTTCTACAAAAGGTCGTCACTTATTAGTATTCGCGCTGGAATTAATCGTCATTTGAAGGATAATTATGGTGGACAAATAGACATTATTAAAGACAGTGATTTTTCGGAAGCCAACCAGTCATTCAGGGCAGCTTCAGTCCAACTGAAAAAGGTAGGAAAAGGTGATGTGGTGCACCATCCTTCCATAGATGAAAACGACATTAACAAGCTCTATAACTCTGGGGTTTTCAACCAGAATAACCCAGAAGGACTCATGAGGAAGGTATGGTTTGAGTTAATGGTGTACATATGCCGAAGAGGGAGAGAAAATCTTCGTGACTTGAAAAAGGGTCATTTTAGTTTAGGAACAGATTCTAATGGCCGTGATTTTGTGGCACAAGCAGTAGACGAGCTTACTAAAAAAACTCGTGAAGATAACACTGCTTCCAGAAGAGATGCAGGAAGAATGTATGCAACTGGGGCTGATGACTGCCCTGTAAAATCTTTCAAGAAATATCTTGAAAAACTCAATCCTAACTGCGAAGCTCTCTTCCAAACGCCTAAGTCGAAAGCACCAGAATCTGGACCATGGTACAGAAATATGCCTTGTGGAGTAAATACACTAGGAAATATGATGAGCACTTTGTCTAAAAAGGCAGCCTTGTCAAAGTTATACACGAATCATTCTTTGCGTGCCACCTGCATATCCATCTTGGACTCCAGAGGATTTGAGTCGAGAGAGATATGCCAAGTGTCTGGCCATGCAAACCAAGCAAGTTTAGCATCGTATACTGGAAATGTAAGCGATAACAGGAAGCAGCACATGTCTGATGCTCTGTCACATGCACTTGGAAAAGGTCCAGTCAACAAAATTGCTAGGACTGAAAAACCAGCAACTGCCATGTCAACTGCATCATCAACGGTCAGCAGAGCACCCGATCTCGATCTTGAGAATCTCGATCCTGAAATTTCTGACACAGATATATTGGAGGGTATTCCAGAACTGAACTTTGAATTAGGTTTCACATTCACAGACTCACAAGAAATCACAGTGCATGAGGAAAGAGAGCAGACCAATATTCTTGCCCCGGTGGACAATAATACTCCTGCTACTAGTACTAGTCTTGACCGTGGCTCTGTATACAAACCAGGCATCCAGTACATCGACTACTCATAGTCGTACAATGCAGTTTCAGCAAAGCCCCTTTGTCTTGAATAACTGTAATGTGACAATAAACTACTACCAAAACTCACAAAAGTAAATTTGAACTACACATCTGTAAATACGTTGACTTTTAGACATGGTCAGTTATTCATTGAACTGTTATTGTTAATACTGTGTTAGTGTTACTGATAATAACTATTTATTACCAACATCGACGATTGAAGACGTTGGAATTTGCTGTTTTGGATCATTATATTGAAGGATCATTTTTACTCTGTATATTGGATGTTGGTGAGTACGTGAACCAATTTCATCGTGTTTTATTGTTCCAACTGCCCTGCTTTGCTGTGCTAGTTAGAGGTAGCACATATTTTCCATAGACCTGCACGGTCTGAGCTCTATCTGTATCCTGACTTTAGCTGTTGGGTACCATCTTCTCCAGGCCAATGTAAAGTTGTATATTTCCTCGAATTTGTATGTATAATAATAATAATATTAGATTTCTTTCGTGGTATATCAGATATATTGCATTCAGCTAGCATAAATATTGCACTCATCTTCGATTCGTGCAATATTCATGCTAGCTGAATGCAATATATCTGATATACCACTCAAGTGCATCCAATATTATATAAATATTCTACATCCCTCTACATGTATATAACTCCTTGCCCCTCTCATGCACCCGCCCCTCCCCCGACATCACGTTCTTGCCTTTCACTCTCACTCACCCTCCGTCTCTCCCTCTATCTCTCTCTTCTTCTTTTTCTCTTTCTCCCTCTCTCTTCCCCTCCCTCTCTCTCTTTCCAATATGTCAGTTTTACTCTGAAATCAGACTACTGATTAGCATTGACATATCAGGTAACACAATCAGGAGCTCAACTTTATGCAGGTACAGCTCCGTCTTGTTTACATTGTACACAAAATACAAGAAACTCATATATTGTGTTCTACTTTCGTTGCACGTTTCTCGATTCCTGTCGCACCTCTGAGTAGACGGCAAATATTGATGAATTGCATCCAGACAATTGAAAAGCAAAACAGTGGTATATGTACATGCATGTACATGTAGTTCTAGCACAAACCCTTTACATTCACGTTAGGGTCTGAAATATCCATGCTTTAGACTACCCCAGTAGGCTCATGTACTAAATAAATAGCCAGGCATATATAAAGGTTTTCAAATATATAATGCTATTATTAAGATATCTATGACTGAATACTTCCATTTGCGAAAGCGTATGGCCATACGCTTTAGTCTAACACTGAGTCTATGGGGGAAAATGAGTCTGGCATTTCCAGTGACTTGCATACATGTATGTTTACTTCTGTAAAGATTTTGAAGTTCTTTTTTTCCCCCATGGGCTTCATTTTTACACCATATTACATACACTGATAGCATGTAAGGCCAGGCAGCTCAGATTTTGTCAAGCCTCTACAAAGTTACCGAATCCCTTTAAGGAACTGTGAAGTTATTCAGGTGTGAAAATATAATCTTTATCTGCAGGCTAATCCAATGCCATGTGCATGGATTTAAAGAACATGAGAAATAGACAGCTTCTGTAATTTATACAAATTTATGCACATATATTCGCTGAGCACCTAGTGACGAGCTATTCCATTAACCTGCTTTTTATAAATGAGCCTCAATGCTTGAAAACCAGTTTACATACATTATTTGTTGCTATGTCCGGCAAGCTTTCAGGTTGTCAAGAACAACCTCTGTTTAAAAGGTATGTATAAAATTTGCATACATTACCGAAGCGGTCTGTTGGAAAACACTTCTTCACAATCTTTTGTTCTGAAACTCAGATACACCCTGTGTGCATGTAGTAGGTTATTCCATTATTCCATTTTTTTTATGGGGGAAAAGGGTTGTTTTTGGCATCCAGTGATCCTGAAGGGAAGTAGATGTAATGAAATGCATGATTGGTAATTATCATTTTTGTTCTTTACACAATTACATTGTAAAAATTGCATTTCACGCACAATGAAAAGGTGTTTATTTGTCATTCGTGGTGTTTACAAAACATCTGTAAAAATGTTTGAATGAAGTTGCTTTTATATCCTAGTGAATAGAATAGATTAAAATACTGCATTGTATTTGAATTTTGACAATCAATAAATCAAAATAAAAACCCATAATATTGTCAACATCAACTGGAATTATGATTTGAAGGTGAAAAATAAATTAAGTTGTTGATACTGTTGACAGCTGTTGACAGTTACTGACAGTTTGGTTTCAAGGACTTTTTGAAAAGTTTACTGTGCATTTTTGGAGGGTGATGTTCATGGAATGAGGAATAGATCATGATCATTATACACTTGTAGTCTAACATACATGTACCTGTAGATACTAAAAGCAAAATTACTGCTATTTTTAAGATGAAAGTTATTCCAGGAGAAGCAAAAAGAGAAATCATTAAAAAAAAATTGTTTTGACATGGATTAGAAAAGCAATCAACATGTAGAGTGTACCTGTATGTAAGCATACTTGGGATGTACATGTACACAGTAGTTTACTGGTTTTAGAATGTACTTCCACATGTAGATATGATACATGAAATCATTGAAAATGGTTGAAAATTTTAGGATTTTCAAAAAGAAATACTTTATGTATTATCATTCTGTTTTAGTCATTTTGTCCATAGCAGTTTAAAAGGCAATCCAACCTTGGTAATAAGATGATTTGTGTGAAAGCAGATAAATAACAAAAACAGGATGGTGAAAGTTTGAAAGAAATAGGACAAGGACTAAGAAAGTTATGGATGTTTGAAAAATGAGATCACTACATCTATGCGAATCTCAAATTGGCAATTTGGTGAGTCATTTGTGACATTTTTGTGGACAACTCTCCCATTTGTCGTAAACAAAAATATCATTAATTTGCGGCTTTCTTCGAGGCGCTTTTACCCTCGGGGCAGTACTCAAAATATATTGGAGATAGCATATTGTTAAAGGTCCTCATGAACGAAAAGATCCTACTGAGTAATGCATTTTGAAAAAAAGTGACATTTTAGTCATTTTGTGTGTTAAAGCGAATAGGGGAGTTGTCCATAGCTACATCACAGTGACATTACCTATTCGGACAATTTGAAATTCCCATATGCATAGTGATTACAACTTTCAAAAATTCATAACTTTCTTATTGCTTGTCTGATTGCATTCAAACTTTCACCAATCTGCTTCTCTGATTTTTCCTCTTTCTTTCAAAGCAACTTGCTATTAAGGTTGGATTTCCCTTTAAAGTCATTATGTGCATGTATTGTAGCGTCTGAAAGCTAAATACATCATGACCTTAATACTAGTATTATGCCTCCTTTCTTTTATATATTTATCTGTACTACAGGCTACTAGAGGCAGATTCCAAGTCCCTCAAGTCAGTCAGGTCGTCCCGACGAGGTTCCAACGCCAGCCAGCAATCCACAAGCTCTTCCACCAGCAACCTCAGCAGCCAGGCTCTCAACAACAGCAGTGGAAGCGGCGGAGGAGGAGGGGCAGGAGGAGCAGGGAGTGGTGGAGGAGGAGGGCCGGAGGATGAGGAAAGCATGAGCACCCAGGACCAGTGGTTGATATGGGGAAAGATTGTCAATGACTGGGAAGAGTACTCAAGGAAGAAGAGTAAACAGTTGAAGGTAAGGGTTAAAGGAGGAGGAGGAAGAGGACAAGAGGAGGAGGATGAGGATGAGGGGTGGGAAAGGGGTGGGGAGTGGTGGAGGGGGCTGGAAGATGAAGAGAGCATGAGCACCCAGGACCAGTGGTTGATATGGGGAAAGATTGTCAATGACTTGGAGGAGTACTCAAGGAAGAAGAGTAAACAGTTGAAGGTAAGGGTTAAAGGAGGAAGAGGAAGAGGAAAAGGAAGGGGGTGGGGAATGGTGGGGAGTGGTGGAGGAGGGCCAGGAGATGAGGAGAGTATGCGCACCCAGGACCAGTGGTTGATATGGGAAAGATTGTTAGTGACTGGGAAAAGCTCTCGTGGAAAAAGGTAAGTGTTATAGGATGAGGAGAAGAGGAAGAGGGGGCAGGATGAGCAGAAGGAGCGGTAGGGAGCGGTGGAGGAGGGCCAGAAAATGAGGAGAGCATGAGCATGCAGGTCCAGTGGTTAATGTGTGGAAAGATTGTCAACAACTCGGAAGAGTACTTATTAAGGAAAAAGAGTAAACAGTTGAAGGTAAGAATTAAATGAGAATGATGGAGGCAGATAACAATTGCGGTGGTCGTAGATGGTTGAAGATGGGCACCTACATGTATATGTACATGTAGATGTAGTGGTGGTTGATATGGGGAAAGATTTTCAGTGACTTGCAGTGCTGCCAACCTAAAATCGTATTCCTTACCTTTTACGGTTGATAAGGGGGTATGGCATTGTGTATCACAGACAAAAATTTAGAACAGTTCTTGTAACCCAGAGCCATAAATAGTTAATGCCACTGGACAACAAAAGGTTGTTCGAGGAGACAGGTGTGATGCATTATGGTAATGTTGTGTTCCAAATTAATTCCAGACATCCATAGATGTTGGTACCCCCTTATCAAGTGTACTAGTTGGCATGTCTGGACTTGGAAAACTGCATGTACATGTAGTTGATGAAAATAATTATTGCTATTGATTAAAAAATCAGTAAAAGACAGTATGGCACTAGGAATTTTACTGAGAGCAAATGGTATACAAATCAATCTAGCAAAAAGCAAGTCAGTCTGTTGATACTCAAAGACAGGAAGGAAGTCAACTTTATTTTTTCATACATTGGACTGGAAATCTAGAGTAAAAACAACACGCAAATACGATTATACATGGGATTAAGGCCAGATTATGAAGCTGTTTACAAAATGAAAGTTATTGGAGGTGGTTTGTAGCGATACTTATCCAGTGCAGATATTGAGGTTGGAGAGGATTTTGTCCTATGGATACAAAGGATAACAGGAATGACCTTGTAGAGGTGAATGTTTATTTGTGCTACCACATGCTTTAGTATGTGTAGTAATATGTGTATGTGTAAGGACAGAGTTTGTTGACTGACCCAACACATATACAGTTTTCAGTGTTTGACTGGCAAATTCAGTTTGGAAAATTGCCAGCTTGAGCTGAGGATCTCTCCTCCAGATTTGAGGGTATATTTTGTTGAAGGATTAGGAATGTTGATGATTGTTTTCATCAACATTGAGTTTGCCACAGAGGTGATGGGACAATCAAAAGTGCAATTTTAAAGGGACTAGGTAACATTTGAAATGACTTGCCACCAAATCTAGATCTTTCCTTATTATCATGGGCAGAATGATTGCAAAGAGAGCAAATTTGAGTGAAATGTAAATGTAAAAAGGAAATTTTGTAGATTACAAGTGAGCTGATGGAAAGGGTGAGTCTGAAAGAAACAGTTGTGGAAGTGGTACAGAGAAGTGGATTGTGATGGACAGTCATGTGTTGAGAAGGGAAGATGAACGTGGGAAAATAGTGTGGGATCTGGAAGTGGATGGCATGACAGGAAATGGAAGACTGAAGATTACATGGAAAAATATGGTGAAGAGGGAAAGCAGTAAGGTTGGTCTGAATGAGGAGGATTTCGATAAGAAGAAGTGGAAGGAGGGAGTGTCATCATGGCACAAATGTCAGTAACCCCTTGTTAGAGGGAAAATGCTGTAAATAAATGATGATTGCAAGCTGCATACGATTATGTACAAATGGCAAAGTCTAGAAAAAGAAGGCAGAATATTTTTTTACCTGACAGCTTGAAAAGTCTGTTGCTTGATACCTTTCCAATATGTTTCCAAAATTAAGAAGAGGTCATTATAGTGGAGTTTAATAACTGAAGAAGATTTACAATGAATGCTGAAAGTATACCACTAATACTAATCTATTGAGTTTGAGGGGTGTATTCAGAGTCTTTGAGATATGTCTATGGAGTAACACTGATGCATTCTGTCATTCTCATTATTTACATTTTACCCTCTCCCCACTCCATCTTGCAGGAGTTAGTAAGACTTGGCATTCCCCATCATTTCCGTGGCATCGTGTGGCAGCTGATGTGCGGTGCCTTCAACTCGCCCCTCAAGGAACAGTACGCTCTCTACCTCAAGATGCAGTCGTCCTACGAGCGGGTCATCCGTCGTGACATCGCCAGGACGTATCCCGAGCACGAGTTCTTCAAGGAGAAGGATGGACTTGGCCAGGAGACCCTGTTCAATGTCATGAAGGTGATGCTTGATTTTATGATCTGGATGATTACCCCTTTGTGTAACACCCCTCAGACAACGGCTCCCTAGGACAATTACCCCACGAACACCTAATACTGTACAGAAATGACTTCAATTACTTCATGGATCAATACCTATGGGGGTAATTGCCTTATAGGTAGTTGTCCAGGGGTAGTTGACCAGGGGAGAAAGTGTTGTAGGAGGGTTATTGTCGCAAATCCTTGTTGTCCGGTATCCTTGTATGGCACATGCTCCAGCGACACTACCTGGATTCTTCAACCCTGGAACAAACTCTATACCTGATCTTACCTCTAACTCTAAACCTAACCTAAAACCCAATCGCAACCCTAGCCCTAACTCATCTTTGACACCCTATTGTCACAACTGCTTGTTGACTTTGGGGTTATTTTTTCAGGGGGGATAGTAATTGTCCAGGAGAGAGTTTGTCTGCAGACTGCAGACTGCAATTAAAGAGAGCGAGAGCTTTATGTTTAAATAACAGCGGGATCACATTCATCTTTCGGATAGAAAATGTCAAAACTTTTATTGACTTGAAATCCTCCTTATGAAAGAATTTAAATAATTTGTACCAAAAGTAACATGAGTGTCAATAGTAGAAGTTCTTTCATTTGAAGGGACTTGTATATAGATGTATCAGATTATAATTTTCTTGTAACTTTTTTCTCCCACCCTGATCTAGGCTTACTCGTTACATGACAGAGAGGTTGGTTATTGCCAAGGAAGTGCCTTCATCGTAGGTCTACTGCTCATGCAAGTAAGTCATCTTAAAGTGTGCACTTGATCCTGTTAGAGAGAATCCCTTTTCACAATGCATTGTTCTTCTGATGATTCTTTCTCCAGTTACAGGGGGCGATGGCACTGACCAAGAATTGCATTTAGGGGTGGGGATGTTGGCAGTTTTGAGGAATGTCAGGTTAGGTCGTAGGGCCAAAAAGGTTGAAGACACTGTGCTGGACTATCTGAAGATCACCCGTTGTTCATCCACTGGTGTCCTCTGGAACATTTACCATTCAGCCTGTGGGCTCTCTTGGTGGCCATCTGAGATGTACGCCATGTCTCCCAGAGGGAGAGGATAGCTTGAAACATACCATTCTTATTTTTGCGGAATGGTTCCTATTTTTTTGCCTTCACAGCAATGTTATGAACCGTAGATTAATTTCTCTTTTCTGAAACATATGTGTAAAAGCAGCAAGTACACTTAATTTCTTGTTTTTGCCTTAAGAGATTTCAAACTTTCCTGTCAAAGATTGACAGGTACGTTGAAAGTTGGTTTGAGTGGAAGCAGAAAGTTCAGAGAAAACAAATTAATGAAGTTAGAGATAAATTGGATAGTAACAAATAAAGTTATAAATTTCTGAAAGTTGAGATCAATAATAATAAGGAAATCCTCACATGTAGATACATGTATGTGTTCATATTTTAAAGTTAATTTTCTTTGCTTTCTAGATGCCAGAGGAAGAGGCATTCTGTGTCCTAGTCAAACTGATGCAGGACTACGGGATGAGGGAACTCTTCAAGCCTAACATGGCCCATCTTGGACTCTGCATGTTCCAGTTTGAATGTTTGATACAGGTTAGTATACATTTCTTGCTTGTACCTTACATTTTAATGAATACTGATGATAATAATCTGGTTTTATATATTATTGTTATTATTTATTTGACCATAAAAACGAATACAAGATATACATACAAAGTAAACGATAAAAGATATGTAGAACAAGATAAGACTGAATGACATGTAGGTCAGGGTTCACAAGAGAGAAATTCTTCTCTGTTGCCATAGGCATGTGAACGCGCACACAGCATTCGGAGAAATATGATAGATATTGCACGATAAGTATATATAAATATATAAATGAAAACAATTCATCATCCAGAAATTCATGGTAAAGCATTAAATTTGTCAAATGTAAATTTCATCGGATCTGTATAAATCCGCCTTCATCAAAAGTGATTAAAATCATGAAATTATCTGCTTGATTGAGGCCTCGAGATAGTGCTTTATAATACAGTCAAACCTGCTTTAGTGACCACCTGTATAGAAAGACCACCTGTCTATAAGGACCACCATTTTTGTTTCCCTTGAAAAGTATTTCTCATTGAAACGTGTATTAAAGGAACCTGTACATAAAGACCACCTTTCTTGTCTCCCTTGAGCGGTCTTTATAGTTCTTAAGTGGTTTTCTTCTTACCTGAGTAATAGAAAGCAATCTGTCGTCATTGACTCAACTAATTCTGATTATCATCGTCTTTCGTGCGGTGTTCCGCAGGGCTCTGTGGCAGGGCCCATAGAATTCATCTTATTCAGCGCTCCTCTGCAAGACATCATATCTGCACATGGTGTCTCCTCTGTAGCTTATGCCGATGATACCCAGCTCTATATCACCTTTGACCCTGCTGAACGTGCATCTGCCGTCTCTAAAGTGGAAGCCTGTATTCGTGACGTGAAATCTTGGGCTGTCCAAAATAATCTTGCTCTTAATGATTCTAAAACTGAAATAATCTTTTTTAGTTCACGATTTACCACATCACTACCTCCTCCCACCTTCCAAATTGGTCACTCTACCATCACCCCATCGCATGTCGCCAAAAACCTAGGAGTATTCATGGACTCTTCTTTAACCATGAGAAACCACATCGATCATCTTTGTAAGTCAGCACTCATGGCCATTAGAAAGATCAGTAAAATTCGTCGTTATCTTGATGATGACACTTTATCTCGATTAGTTCATGCCCTTGTCACCTCCAGACTTGATTTTTGCAACTCTCTTCTTTTTGGTCTCCCTGGTAAAGATCTTACTAAACTCCAACGTATCCTAAACATAGCTGCCCGCCTCATCTCACGCGTCCCTCCATCTCACCACATTACACCTATTCTTCAAAATCTTCACTGGTTACCTATTAACATGCGCATCACCTACAAGATTAACCTCCTCACCTTTAAGTCAATGGCTGGACTCTCTCCTACATATCTATCTGATCTCCTACAACCTTATATCCCATCACGGACCCTACGCTCTTCATCTCAATCCCTCCTTCAACTTCCACGCCGCATTTCATCTACATCCTATGGACGAAGATCACTTTTACATGCCGCCCCTGCATTATGGAACGACTTACCACTTTATATTCGTACAGCAAACAATGTGAACACTTTCAAATCCTTGTTAAAAACCTACTTGTTTAATGTTGCCTACGCTTGAATGTACTGTTTTATAAATGTATCACTAAAATGTTTATGTTGTGTATTAATTATTCAATATAATACATGTATTTTCTCTTCACTTCTAAAAAGCGCTTAGAGGCTTTAGCATTTTGCGCTATATAAGTATCTATTATTATTATTATTATTATGGACAGGTTTCACTGTACATGTACATCCAAGATATCTCGAAGTGCTTCACAGATATACAGTTTGGAAGACATCATGGTAGAAATGTCCACTAAAAAAGGATTGCTCTTCAAATGCTCTCCTATTTGAAATACGGCAGGAACATATCTGAAATACGACAGGAACATATCTGAAATGTTGGGGACGAACATTAATGCCACATTGTGTGTATAGTCCCAAATACCCATTTATGTGTCCAGTGCATGTGCTTTTCACCAAGTTTGGGTCAATTTATTATCATGTTGATGGTTCCAAAACCTCATAGTATACACCAATTCTTATTTAGACATGATCAACCTTTCCTAATCGCTTTCTTTCACAATGTAATTGCAAGACCTGGGGAGCGTTTCATCAAGGGTTCTGTCAGTGATTTTTACCGACAACTGTTATAAGCTACTGAAATCTTTGCATCTGATTGGCTGAGAGCAAATTTGTCAGTTAAAATCACTGACAAAACGCTTGATGAAACGCTCACCAGAACTCCACTTTATGTCGAAGTTGGAATTTCTGTTTCAGATGATAACTGATACCAAGCTCTCTTTCGTTAGACATTTCACGGACCATGCTCTTTCAGGATGCAAACATGTAGATATTGATAAAAATAATGGATGGCCTTTAGATCTATACAAGGAAATATTGGATAGGTTCAACAAACTCTCACAGTGGTTTAAGACTTATAAAGCGTGTCTGCAAACTAACACTTATATTTGGACTTGAAGATCCTCTGTAAGAATAATAACTTAGTCTATTGTTAGTGTCATGTGTTACAGTAATCATTAAGAAGCTAAGAAGTAGAGGTGTCGTGGTCTAGTGGATACGTCGCCGGACCGTGGATCTCATGGTTCTGGGTTCGAGTCCCGCCGCACACTAATGGGCTTTATTAAGACGTTAATCTACACTTGCCACTCTCCACCCAGGTGTAGTAAATGGGTACCTGGTAGGAATGTATTCCTTGAATGCTTTCAGCACCTTACGCCAGCTGGGCTAAAGCCCGGGGAATATAGTAGTACTTTGTATACTTCGTAGGCGCCTTGAGCGTCTCGGAATGGATATATGCGCAGTGTAAATGTAGTTATTATTATTATTATCATTATTACATTTTTGTTCTTCCGCAGGACCTCCTACCAGAGCTTTACAAACACTTTACAGCGCAGGGCTTCCACACATCAATGTATGCGTCGTCATGGTTTCTAACTCTATTTGCCGTCTGCTTGCCAATCTCTCTCTCCATGAGAATCATGGATCTCTTCATATCGGAAGTAAGTAGTTGACGTGTTTTGAGATGGAATGAAGTAGAGCAGAATCGTTGAGAAGCAGTGTGGGTGGGCATATACAAGATATTTAAAAATGATATGATTATTTCAAGGTTCATTCTGTGTTTTCTGCACCTTTTTGCAGCATACATGAATCTGAATGTGTAATTCCACTGCACACCTTATGAACAGACTAATGGGGTGTTGCAAGAAAGTTGCAATCAATTGCAAATCCCCCAAATCAGTCGCAAGTATTGGAATTGATCGCAAGATCCATGTAACACACAGATATGGGAGAGTACTGATTGCAAATGGGGGATTTGCAATTGATTGCAAACTTCTTGCAACACCCCCTAAGACTACACTTTAAGGATTGCAAAAAGATTAAATGTGAAAGTGAATTCTTTCTGATTGAGGTTCAGAGTGGTCATTTGAGTAGTAATAGTGAAATTGCAGGATATTTGAATCCTTCAAGTTGGAGAAAAGCCCCAATTGGATACCAGTTGTAGGGTATCTTGGGACTGGCATGATGTCACATGATAGCAAGTGTGGGCAACCCCCCCCCCCAACCCCCCCCCCAAAAAAAAACAACAACAACAAACAAACAAAACTAGGGGGATGCCAGAAAGGCCCCAAAATGTACTCTCCCATATCTGTGTGTTACAATATTCCAAAAGGTTAAGGAGACTACTCTTCTGTCATTTCACTTTGCCCCAGAGTTACTTTTTTCCCTTTTAACCCTTACTGTACTGGGCTATTTCAAGCTCCTCTCTGACTGGGGGTGGGGGGGGGGGGGGGGGGGCACATGACCAATCGCCGTGAAATTTGCGCCGACCTCGGAAATCATGTAAAGAACATTAATCCATTGTTATTTATATGTAAATCGTTATTTTCTTCATTTAATATAATTGAGTCAAAAGGGGCCTGAGAAGATTCTGCTAGGATCGAAAGCTCAGGCCCCTTTTGACTCCATTTGACTCCATCGGCTCGCTATTATTGGATAAGCAGTTTTCAGCAGCTTGTTTTCCATATTTAATATAGTTTATACAAATGATATTCATCAATATACATTTCAATTGATAATCAAGTGAAAAATGACATTGGAGATAAAATCGTAATGCAAGAAGTTCTCTCTAAACCATAAAAAGATTATTACATAAGAAAAAAATTTGAAAGTGATTTCAATTTTTATGCATTCTATTGTTTTACAAATTTCTTATGTATTTCTTTGTTTTTCAACTTGATGCACAAGACTTGAAAGAAAAAAGTCAGAAAGTTTTGTGGTGTGAAATGAAATGGTTTGAAATGCGCGGTGAAATCTGTTGCCAGTACAGTAAGGGTTAAGTGGGAAGGGGCATATCTCTGTTTCCCTCATTCTTCTTTTAACTGGTTTGATATGTCTTCGTCTGATATTATCCGCCTCTCTCTTTCATAGGGTATGGAAGCCATATTCAAAATTGGAGCAGCTATCCTTCAACTAAACTGTGAGGACCTTCTGAGACTTGACATGGAGGAGATGTTAAGAGTAAGCAGCAGGCAGGATTTATAGAGCTAAGAAATATTATATACCTCATACATCTCGATCTGTCATTGGGTCAGAGGGTTTTGGCGTTCTATCAGTTGACCTAAGGTCAAATGGTAGAACGCCAAACCCTGTGATAGAACGCGTAACCCCTCCGCGACTTTTGCACACACGTACGTAAACAAAATTTGGTTCAGGTTTTAAGAACGCTTTTGCGAGTTGCTAGCTATAGGCTACAACTACATTAATCAATCTACGCACAGCGCGTAAGAATTCAACATTTGTTAGAGCTAGACTTACAGCTAGACCGATTCATGAATCAATGAAACTGAGGTATATAAAACAAATATGGACTGCTCTGTAATCGGATGGTGGTGGAAATTATCACTCCCTCGGTGGTGTTCATACCGGCCCTTCTATCACCCCCACGGCTTCGACTCGGGGGTGATAGAAGGGCTGGTATGAACACCACCTTGGGAGTGATAATTTCCACCATCATCCTCATGAGCAGTCAATATTTGTATACTAACAGAATTCAAATACTTGAATAGAATGTTGTGCAAGTGTGCCAATCACAAAAAAATATTTTACTCTGTGTATTAGGGTTTCCATGTCGCTATACTATATTCAAAGTATGAGCTTAAAATGTTAATTCTATAATGAGATATTGCAAATTTAAATATGCTCTAAATAAACATCACATCGACTTGTTAGTATACTGGTGGTCAACGCAACCGTACGCGCTCTCACACAATATTGGTCCGAATGGGACCCAAATGGTTCCGCGTGAGGGGGTATCATATTTTCCTTCATGTTATTCATACTATTTTGACCGTTAACTCATCAAAGGGAAGATAAAGTATTTTGAGGTTAATTTTATGCATTCTAGCTGTACACAAATTTTTGTGGTGATTGGTACACTTTGGCCCGAATTCACAAAAACGTTTTATCTTAAACCATGGTCTAAACCTTGGTTTAAACATCCGCCGTGGACTAAAATAAGCATATATATGCGCATTACTATCCTCCCATTGGACATGAGGACATACACTTATGGAGATTTAAACCATGGGTTAGATTAGATAAACCTCTCTTGTGAATTCAGGCCTTTAAGTCTCAGTATAAATGTAATCCTAATTGAATTAATGTAGGGAAATTTGTAGGGCAGTGTTTACATTTTATTATTTATTCATTATTATTTTGTAAAGCCTATTGGGTTAGAGCTTTGGTTAGTATTGGATTTTAGGTAGGGATTGATTTGATTTGATTTGATTTTAAAAAGGTCTTTATTGGATTCTGACTGGCGACCAAAGGTCGAATTGCACAGAATATAAATATATAAAAGGTTACCAAAAAGACATAAATGGACATAAAAAGAAAAACGAATTCATACATAAATATAAGAATCAATATACTGAAATTCCATTCAAATACAAAACGAATATTAATCTTAGGGTTAAGCATCTGTAAAAGTATAAAAGTTTAGGATGAGCATGTAAGTTAAAGGGTTCCAATCACACCAAAACATATTCTGCTCTGTAGTTTAGGGGTTCCATGTCGTTGTGCTATATTTGAAGTATGAGCTTCAAATGTTGATTCTCTAAAGAGATATTTCAAGTTGAAATACACTCCCAATAAACAATACAGCGACTTGTGAGGAGACTAGTCGACGCACCCTTATGCACTCGCATAGAATAAGGGCCCGCGCGGAACCCAACTCGGAGTTGGGTTCTGCACGAAGAGGTATTATGTTTTCCTTCATTTTCTTCATACTCCTTAGCTGTTAACTCATAGAAGGCCAAAGTGCCAAAAAGTGTTTTGAGGTTGATTTTATATATTCTAGCTATAAACTAATTATTTCTTAGATGATTTTACACTTTAAGTTAAGTATACTTGTAGTGTTGGGTTTCAGTTTAATAGGAGTCTGGACGGAGTTAAAAATTTACCTTGGCATAATTGTCAATCAACACAACAATGTACTTGTTTCCAATGATGTAAAGGATAAACACATTTCTTTTACCCTGACAGTGCTACCAAGTTTTCAAATATAATTTTCATGACATAAGATTTAAATCATGATTCATTTTTTTTAAACATTAATTTTGATAAAATCCTGTTTATCACACAGTTTATCTGCCTGTTTTCAGTTTAGTGAAGAAAGAGGAGCTTTCATTTGTCCAAAAATAATGTAGATGTCTTATTAGAATTTAGGTATTTAAAAACATCTACTGCACTCAGGGTTGAGATGATTCAGTTCATTTATCTTCCTTTGTTTTTAAAAGTGAGTTGCATTTTTATTTGTTATTTTCAGTTTATCCAGAAACTTGCTCCTAAGATCCATGAGGATGAACCTGAGCATCTCCTGCAGTCTTCCTACCTCATCAAATATAATGCCAAGAAGATGAAAAGGTGAGATCATTTTTTTAAAGCCTATAGTACAGTATCTGCTGAGAACCAGAAGGATAATGGCCCGTATTCTGAACTCTGGTTTAACTTCAACCATGGTTTAAATCTGTGGTTTAACTATGGGTAGTCAAAAATGTCCAAACTTTGTTTACACTACATGTTCCTTATGTTTACTGAATTCTGGTCTCATGCTTTAATGTTCAAGAAAAACTTTTGTACTTATCATTCCCAGACAGTTTTTAAAAGTTTGAGTACCAAAACTGCTGATAAATTGAATATCTACTGTTAGAGGTTTGTGCCACATTTGGCTGCCCATAGTTAAACCACACATTTAGACCATGGTTTAAGTTAACCCGGAGTTCAGAATACGGGCCATAGGGTATAAAAATATTAACACCATTTAATTATATAATATTGACTGGCCTTGAGGGGAATATCAGAATATGTTGCCCACAAGAGAATCATATTGCCCTGAGTTAAAGACGAGGGCAGTATGGTTCTTTTAAGGGCAATTTAAGGGCAATATTTTCGATATTCCCCGAAAGTAGAGCTTAGAGACCTGATATAAATAAAAATAGATCTTGTTTGGGTTTCCTAAATATGTGTAAAAATGATAATACTGATAATACTCAGTTCTTGTATAGCGCATATCACATATTTATCAATGTCTCTATGCACTTTCAAAGAGCTTTGGATCATTACAATACCAATACAATACAATACCTCTTTAATTCAAAATTACACCCCCGCGAGATCTTTGCGCTCATCCACTTCCAGTTCTCTTGTGATCCCTAAAGTCGCAAGATCTTGGAGGGTAAGATCATTTGCCCATGCGTGTCCTAAATTATGGAATAGCCTTCCTGAAGACATCAAAAAGTGCATAACATCTGATTCTTATAAAAATCATGTAAAAACATTTCTGTTTAATTCTTAATTAATTTCTACATGCGTCTTGAGCACTCCACAGAGTGGATTTGGCGCTATATAAGTTACATTTATTATTATTATTATTACCCTGGCTCGTAGCTGCAATATTATTATATTTTGATTTCAAACATATGTTTAAATCAGCGTCACAACAATGTTAAAATAAGAACCAAAAACAACAACAATGTAAATGAGAGTGCTATCTCGGGGCTTTCCACAAACATTTTTTTCTTACGGGTGTAAAGCAAATATTGGGGGCTTTATACACTAGTCTACAGATTTCATTTTGACATTTTGAAAGTCCTGAAAATGAAATTTAGGTGTCTTGTGTCTCCCTGATCCCTGTTAGCATTAAGCCTGGGCTACCTAAACTATTCATAATTAAAGTAATTTTTGTGATCTTTGCACCTACATGTATAGATCAAGACTTTTATTTATTATGAATAAAGCTGTCTACATAATCGTGGCTACAGATCACATTTTCTAAGAGGTACTGTACTTACAACAATGAATAAAAATTAAATGTCACTAAATGCTTGCTGAGTTAGGTTGAACTTTTTGGTGATTCTGTACGGGTGTGTCCTGTACGACATTTGAATTTTATCAGTTTATTACATCCAAAAATGACCAATTTCTTGAAATGACCATTGGATAATAATTCTGTCATCATCACTACCATAAGTCATTAGTCATATTAAAGGGCAAGTCCAGTCCAAAAATAACTTGGTTTTAATAGAAGCAGAAAAATCAGGCCTACAGATCAAAAAAAGATTGAGGAAAATTGGATAACTAATAATAAAGTTATGAATTTTGTAGTGGCATAAAAAACAAGAGAAACAATGAAAATCACTAGACGAATTGGCAACTCAGTCACTGGTTTGTGATGTCATAGGTACACAACTCACTTATTCTTTTGTTTATATTCATAGTACAAATTCTCAAATTTTGTCCAAGAATATGAGTTTTTACATAACCTGAACGATGTTACATCTATATAATGTAATGCATGTATAATCTTTACAAAATATTTCAAAAACTTCAAAATATTAATATTTTTTCCAAATATTACATTTCCATAATCACTAATTTTGTATGTATACTGTATAAAATATTCATATTTTCATGATTTTTACAGAAAATTATTTACTCTGTATTAGTGTATACATGCAAAAACATATTACTATAAAGGTAAGTTGGTTCAAGTCATGAGGAAATCATATTCTTGGACAAAAAAATTAAAATTTGTATTGTGAATATTAACAAAATAGTTGGTGAGTTGTGTACCTATGACATCACAAACTCATGACTTAGTTGCCAATTTGTCAAGTGATTTTCATAGTTCCCCCAGTTTTTCATGCCACTAAAAAATCCATAACTTTCTTATTAGTTGTCTGATTTACCTCAAACTTTTTGTGATTTGTTGATCTGATTTTTCTGCTTCTATCGAAACCAAGTAATTTTGGACTGGACTTCCCGCTTTAAGAGATTTTCATGTTTGGATGAAATAAATGGATAAAAGACATACATGTATATGTCATATGGAACACATAGCATGGAATTGCCGTTTTACATGTATGTACATGTATGCTGTTCAAACTAATGCCATTGTTATTCCATACCCTTTTATATCTTGTGTCCTTGCAGGTTGGAAAAAGATTACTTTGCATTCAAGGAAAAGGAAACCGAGGAGCAGATTGAAATGAGGGTAGGTTCTGAAGAGAGAGAGAGAGAGAGGGATGATGAATACAGGAAAATAAAATGCTACATGTATGTGTCAGTTGACAAAATAATTATATTCCTTGTTGAAAGTTTTGTATGATTTGCTGCAATTAGTAGCTTAGTTCTTGCATCTTTTAGCTCTTTTGATCAAATTGAAATTATTATTTTTTTTTTCAAATACATGTAGCATCCATTAGCCCACCCTTTTCCTGAAACAGACCTAACAAAAAATAATGCTGGCAGTTCTGCATGGGCAGTAATGGATTTACATAGCATTGTTTCATATAATTTTACATGTATAGCTTTGGGATATGTTATCAAAGATTGATTTTTTTCCAAATTCTACACACTTTTTAAAAGTTTAAGAGCAGTAAAATGATTAAAAATGAGAAAAAGAATATTGGTCCAATTTTATGAAGAATTTAGCATGTAGGAAAGACTTCTGCGATGTTGAATAATAAGTTGAACAGTTAATTGTGCACTCTGCCAAGAAAAATGAACAATTATAATGTTAATGATGTTCTTTTTCCTGCAGAGGCTCCGCACAGAGAACCGGCTGCTCCACCAGCGCATCCAGAGCCTGGAGAAGGAGAACGAGCAGCTAGCCGACAAGCTGATCCAGGGCCAGCTGTCCTGGGCCATGGAGGCCGAGGAGGTCTACGCCATCCGCAGGGAGCTGGAGCAGACGCGCAACGACCGTAACGCCGTCTCCAAGGAGCTCGAAGGAGCACAGACTGTCATCAATGACCTCAGAGAGAAGGTAGGACAATTTTATCTACAGGCAAACCTGTCTGTAGTGGTCACCTCTATTCAGGCCACCTGTCTAAAGTGGCCAGTTCACTGCTAACTATACATGTAGGTGGCCTTTATGAGCAGGTTGTATGAGAACACACTGTCATCTAATCAAACCTGTCATAGTGGCCACTTCTCTATACAGTCCACCTGTCTGTAGTGATCACTTTTACTACTTACCTAGGTGGCCTTTATGAGCAGGTTGTATTTAATATTCTTCCTCGTTTTTATACTGGAAGAAGTTATATAACTCTGCATATTGTACTTATCCTTTTGTAATAACTTGACTAACCAACAATGATTATGCATGATTTAACTAACCCAGGCCAGTGATGGTTAAAGGATAGTGCTGATTTTTAACATTTGTGTAGTTCTTTACTTCAGTTAGGTATTAAACTTTTCTTTATCTAATCCTCTTTTTCTCAACTAATAATTTAATCCAAAATGTGTGCGCATGATTTGATAGATAACTTGCAGTTTGTGCACCAGAATTTGAAAACAATTAGCAAGCAGTAGTGCAGAGACGTGCAATGCGATGACACACATATATATTGAATGCATTAGATGATATTTTATGCATTAACCCGGAAATGTGTACAAAAAAACTTCTGGTGTCGAAGGCACTGGGTGCTTGAGTTCATCTCATGATCAGGTGCTACCTTTCAGAATATACTCAGTTTAGAACATACATCTTTCACAAGGGTATCATGTGATTGCTCACATGTCTAATGGGGTGTTGCAAGAAAGTTGCAATCAATTGCAATTCCCCCATTTGCAATCGAGTGCAAATATGATACATGTATTTTAAATGGAACTTGCAATCAATTGGAAGACTTGCGACTGATTTGGGGGATTTGCAATTGATTGCAACTTTCTTGCAACACACCCTAAGACTTGTCTGGCTTGGCAGCAATTACAAGTGGTACAAGTTGCAGTTTGACTTGTAGTGAGAGTACAGTATTTTTTTGGAAAAGTTTTTTTTAATGTTTTTTTTTTTTATTTAACCATATTTTTTAAAAATTTAACCATCATTTTTTTTAAATTTAAGGATACATTTGTTTAGTTCTAGAGATGCTCAGAATAGAAGGATAACTTGTAAACATTTGAAGAGTAGTCTGGTAATAGTTAGCATAGCAATCTTAGGTCTTTGATTTTTTCTTTAAAGTTTTCTTTAGAGACATAATTCTGCTAGTTATAGAATTGAAAAAGTAAAACTTTTTAATGGTTCCTTAGGTTTATACCTGTAAATCTGTCATTTTTAACCCTTCATGTCATTTGTGCATATCAAAAGTGCTTTGAATTTGCACTGTTTTTTAATCAGTGCTGCATTATTTTGAACATCACACTCTCCCCATTAATGATGTCTTCATATTAATTACTCTAATCTACAGGGACTTCTAGAACCCTTGTCTGTTTTTTAAACAATAACATTTTCATTACTCCTGCGGTCATTTACAAGCTCCATAAATCATATCTTTTGAAAGAAGCAACCTTAAGTTTGGTGTGTGCGGCATGAAAGTGGAATAGCCATGATTCAGGCGTGAGTTAGAAAAGAGAAATGGTGTGACTTAATCACTTCATGTTGTTCACTCCTAACATTTGTCTTTCCAGATAATATTTCCTCCTAAGTCTGTGTTTGCTTTTCAAATTTTTCTCAACATATGTTGATACTAACCCTGACATAAATTAAAATTGTGGCCTCGAAAGAACTATTTCTCTAGAGATTTTATCATTTCTTCATTTTGCTATCTTTTCATTGTTATGTATGTGTTTTTTGTTTTGTATTGTTCTTGTCTTAGCAATTTCGCTGTAGTTTTATACTTTAGGTAAGCCGAATAAAACACAATTAATATTGATAAAATGCAGATTATATCAGGTTTTTAGACTCATTTGTTTGTTTGGGGGTGGGGTGGGTGGTGGGGAACACTCCAATGAAAAAAAAATGAATGTTAGACAGGATTCTAACAGCTATTTAGAAATTTGCTATTAAAAAGGATCATCTTGTACATACATGTACATGTGACTATGAAGTTCAACTTGTCTAAATTGCAAGAAGCTACTCTGAGAGGTACAATCTTGTCATAAACTTAGACTTATCCGATGAAACAAAAAGTTTGACATACTGTAGCATTAAAATTCTTCAAATTTGCATCAAACTGACAAATTCAATATCATGGTTCCAACTTTTGCTTTTTTTTATATTCATTTTTTTTCACTTCAGATAAATAACAATAAACAGTATAGCAGAGAATAATTATATTTGGACTGCTGATTTGAATAAGAAAGCAGATTCTAGAAGTCTTTGAAGAAAAAAATATCTGTATAAATTGCCTTCCTGACTGTCCCTTTTTCATCTTGACTTTCAACATAATTTTTATTCGTCTCCTTTTTAAATTCTCTGATAATTGTCATTTTTTTTTTTACACACCTCGCTCAAGTGATGTCTGAAGTTTCTTCTTTATGTTCTGTGACTATAACGTACATGTAGGTTGTAAATTATAAGCATTAAGAGTAGAGTCAGCATGTAACTGATACCGGGCGACAAGCTTCAGTTTAATGATTTTTCAAACACACCTGTCACTTCTTATTCTGCTTGTTTAATAATGAATAGGTTTGAGGAAATAAGTTTGACGGAGTAAATGAGTTAAGTTGTAAGGACTTTTCTGTTTATGTTACATGGTTTCCTATGTGTTAAATTGTATCACTTATTTTTAGACTTGGCAGTCAAAGTGAGACTAAATGTACATGTACATGTAGGAAGAAAAAAAGAAGCGTGCTTTTACTTTGTACAGAAAATGTGTCCATTCCATATAAGATCGGTAGAAACCCTTAATTTTAGATAGTACCTGTCCACATAAAAACAAATATGATTTGCATTGCAGTTTTTTTCAAGGTTTTGAATGGAAGTAATACATGTATTTGCTGAATGTTAGGAATTAATGATTTTTTTAAATGCTATATTCATGTTTCCCACATCACATTGAATCATCTGTATAGCCTAGAGGAATTCTGTAGTTGTACCTGTACGTGAAAGAGTAGACAGCAAGAATATTTCCTTTATAATAAAACCGTTTTCATTTATTACTTTTAAAAATATCAAGATACTTGTACATGTATAATACTGAAGTGCAATATTATATCCATTTTGACTCATATTTCAAGGCTGTAAATTATCAGCAGACACGAAACCGTAAAATACATTCAAGAAGTCCCTACAAATATGTATAAAGTCACATTTTTATATTCATTTCCAGTTGAAATAATCTTCATCTTTTGAACGTCTGGTGACCTTCTTGTTTTTCTCCACTTTGGGGCAGGAGGGGGTGGCTGGTACGACTTTTCGTAATGGGATCATAACCCCCGTCAAATAATAAGTTGAACAACGATTCACTTCTTTGATCTTTGTCTACCAAATGTAAACAAGTTTTTATATACAGTGGTCTATTTTCATTGTAGATAGCCAGTCAGCTGTTAAGGAGAAAATATCCTCCAATTAATGGAAATAGTTCATTTGGAACCGCATAGAATTCCGATTGCAATGACCCCTTCTCTGTGCATTGTGTAATTTTTTTGCATGAAATTCAACAAGTGAGCAATTACGATGCAGGTGATGGAGGTTTTACTGAAAAAATTGTTTACAGTTGTAATGTAAGTAATTTTGATGTATTTTTTTCTTGAATGAAGAGAAAAAGAGTCCATTGTTGATATTCTGTCTTATGTGAAGAGAGAAGCATGGGAATATACATGTAAGAGATACGGTAAACAGGAAAACTGTTTGCAGTTGCGAGTTATTTAAAGGCCCAATATCAATTATAGGCCTACATGTATACATGCCATTTGAATCTAACTTGTCCGAAAGATAGATGTTTTTATGTATTTTAATTACATTGTAATTCTTCACAATTTTTGCCTCCAACAATAGATTTTTCGTTTACAAACCCCACATATATGATATAATGTAAGTATTTGGTATCGATATGTTCCCCTTCTTTGTTTGACATTGGCAAATCTTTAGAAGAAAAAAATCACCTTGTGAACATGCATCCATAAAAGAGCATTATCAAGTGAAAAAAAAAAGAATACTACCCAAGTGTTTTTGTGTGGTAAATGTATATATAGAGATTCCAATGTTGTTGTTTTTCAGAAATGCTTTTATTTTTTTGTTTTTTTATGTATGAGTAAGTTCATAGCAGTGCCTGAGGTTTCCCCCAGTTTTATAAAGATTGTTTGTTGCATACATCCCTGTTTTTCCATAGCAATTAGCATCCAAGTTTGTGATTTTTCATGTTATTCCCCCCTTTATTGTCCTTTATTTTTTATTTTCTCATTTATTTGTTTTTATTGTTATTCATTTTCTTTTTGGACGACTTGTGGGTCTTCAATAATGTACAATGAGTGGATTGTGGTTATGTGTGGTGATATTGTGTAAATTGAATGTACAGTCATTCACTCTGATTTACCTTCTATACTTGGTACAAAATGGACATGTGTTGGAAAAATGTTTTCTTTGAAGCATGAGTGTTAAACATACAGCCCTGGAAAAAATTATTAGACCAAGCTTCTGTAATAAGGGTACTATAATATGCAAACAAAATTATAAAAATGATTTGTCTTTGTATTTCATTGAATGAATACCAAATTCCAGCAATTGTACCTTGCTTTCATGATATTTTATTTCCTTCTTACCACAAAAATAACACTATCAGTAACCATTCTTGGTCTAATAATTTTTTTCCATGGCTGTACAAGTAATTTAAAGCATTTTGACTTTTCTTCAACGGCGCTGCTGTGAATTCACAAGAACAAAGGATGTTTTGCTGTACATACATGTATTTAATACATTTACAATTTACTTGCCATACGTACCAGGATAGTGCAGCACAAAGGACGTGTAGAACTCTTGTATGGTTGGACGATAACACACAACAAGTGCATTATAAAGTTGTATTTCTCAGACGAAGGTTCTGAAATATACCACCAAATGATTTCAGAGGTTCCATGATTCAAATGATGTTACCACACTAATTATCATTTTCAAATAAATTATTTTTCATATGAAAATGGTACGTTCATGTACTTGAAGCTGTGAAGAAACAATTAGGGAAATTCCACTCACAAAAGACAGAATTTTTCATGTACCATGTGTTACTTGCTCGTTTGCATTGTTTTGAATTGAAATTTAGCCATTTCCTCAAGCATATTCTTTCCACCTGATGTCATTTTACATTTAGATTTTTTTTACTGTCAAATTATGACCTCTTCACCAGCTACACAAGTATAGATGAGTCATACCTGCATGTAGACAAAGACTATTGTAGTCTGACTGATATTGGTTATGCACCAATACACAGTTTAATTAGAGAGAGTGAGAGGGGGTAATTGATTCTGGATTCTCTGTATTGTGATGTTAATGAGAATGGTAGACAGTTTGGAGGGCATTCTGGAGAAGAAGAAGAAATAGATGAGAAATTGAAGGAGGAGGAGGAGGAGGGTTGGCCTGTATATTGCCATGAAATATTCAACAGATACATGGATCCATCAGCTGTAGCATCAGCAGATTGCATTATTTAAAGTCCAGCTCTATTGGGGGGGGGGGGGGGGGGGTATTGTGACCCAACACTCTGGAATTGTGTCTTCCTTATATTCTGTGGAAGACAGGCATACATATTTTTAGACCACTTGAACCATTCAGCTGATCTGCATAAGATATAAAACAAACAAACTTGATTAAACTCATGTTAATCGCAGTCTTGCCTTGTGAGCTTCAATTACCACATTTCAGAAGTGAAATACTTACGAAAGTCAAGTTGTAATGATTTTGTGTATCATACCTACATGCACTATTATTCTAATCTTCATTAGATGTAGAAGTGGCAGAAAACAAAAACTTTATAAAAGCCCTCCTTTTTAGTTTATTTTATTTTTCAAAATAATTTTTACCACACTTTAGAAAAAAAGTAAATGCATTTTTTTTTATTTTGGAAGGCAAGTTTACTCATGGCAGGAAACTTCCAGTCCAGAAGGTGTGAGATATTCCGCTGATCAGGGTTAGATGTAGACCTGTTAATATATAATATTTCCAGCCTTTATTGCAACTTATTAATGAAATCATTTGGGGGTATGATATTGTAAGTGAACACTCCCAAAATTCATAACATTTCTAGTTTTTACACCAGCTTTATATTCTGTTTGGAAGGCTAGTTTACAAGATTTAGAACAAAATACTATTAATTATTCAGCTGATCTCCGTAGATGATATGACACTAGACAACAATTAATCTTTGCTCTTTGGCAATCCTGCCTTCACACAAGTTTAAGTGGCTTCTTTTTGTCTCTCTGTAACCCTTCCAGGACAGGAATTATATAAGGGCTAAATTGACACATTCTGTTCTTCAAATTGGCAACAATATTATTTTTCTTTTAGTGCTACATGGTTCTAATAAGGTGTAATGTCTTTGAAAACAATTAAGTTTTGTCAAAAAGTTGAAAAATTGCCAATTTTGATGAAAAAGCAATGATTTTGACATCTCAATGTGTTGCCAATTTAAGGATTTTAAAGCTAATCCTTGTTTTAAAAATTCCTGGCATCAAACGCAGCATGGTCATGCTACAAAAATGGACATAGTGTGTGCAAAATTTTTTGCTCTTTCTACTCATGCATCTGGTGTATTTTTTAGAACTCTGAATCAAAAGTTATTGAGCCAAACCACAAAATGTGGTTAATTTTCTTGAAAGGGTGAAAAGGCAAGTTAACTGGGTGTTTGTGAGATTTCTCCAATGAATACATGTACCTGTAGGCTGTACTCTATATCATTAGGATAACAAATTTTAAGAAAAATACTGAACTATATTACAAAAGAATAATACACAATGTTTAGGAATTTCCCCATATGATGTACATGTATTTATTATTGATAACTGAGCTTTGCAGAATGCGAATGCTGGATGTTAATCTGAAAACCATGTTGTCTTTTTATGATAGTATATTAATTGTCATAACAAATCTAAATTAGGACATGTCAATGGTTTAATATAAGTGCAAAGCTGGCTATGTATCTGTGTAGACCTATACATGTACATGTACATGTAGCTGAGAGATGCATCAGCAGAAGCACCAATAATAAGTGTTGACTCTGTGCAATTTCAATTTATAAACATTAACCTACATGTACTTTTCATTAACATGATTTATAACATTGTTATCAGAATGCAGCCCTAGGTTTGGTATCCAAAGAGGGTATGCCACAACAAAAAGAGATTTATTTATTGATTCACGGAACCATAACATGTTTGTAGTGTGGGTGTCATGTACCTTTATTCATTCAAATTGGTAACACTTGTATAAATACATGTTGGCCTTTCAAATGTTGACTTAGTCACCTTTCATTCAAAATCATATTTCATTGTTTGAGGTTATACAATTTTTTTTTAGTGAAAAAACAACTGCATAATACACATATGAAGCCTGAAACTATATTTTTTCATTACTATAGATGTAATCAATAAATATAGTTTAATATTTGTGATTAATGCATTGATTGTTCATTAGTGGTATATTTCAGTGCAATTGATTCGACACTGATTTTTGACATTGATTTTGACATGAAGAACAGTTAATCTTTAACATTTAATTATATGCATGTATCTAGGTTTTAATAATCCAGCTGCATTCTTACCTTAATTAAAATCAACAGGCAAGCAAAATAGAATTCAATTCAAACTATCGTAAATGAGCAACAAACAACAAAAAACAGAGTAAGGGATAAAATGTGTTGTATGTTATATGTATTTGTGAAAAACTTGAATGCTGAAATGATTTAAATAAGACTGAGGGAAATCGTTTGAGGTGTTGAACACAAGCACTAACATGGTTATATGGACAAATAATTGGCTTTGATGATATACCTTGTACCTAAACTGAAAATTCCAACTTGATGACTTGTATAACAGTCTCTTCCTATTGCTTCATTCTGGTTCAAATGATATTTTTAAAATAGGATTTGAAGGTTTGCATGGTGAAGTTGTAATTCAGAAAAAGGTTTGCGGTACAACCATGTGAGTTGGAATAACTCCACGTTCCGGTCAGAATGCTCTGGCCGTCGTCAGGAGAATGAGAAGAGCGAATAACTCAGCAGAATTTATATATGAAGCAGCAATTCAATAAATAAAATGGATGCAAACACATAACATAGAAAGAAATAGTAACAGTAACATCAAAGTACCTACATTGAAAGGATAAATAACATCAAGGTACCTGCATTGAAAGGATAAGTGACATCAAACGAATCCTGTGTTGAAAAGAAAACATTGAAAGCAAGTGAACAATAGGACTAAGAAATCAATTAACCGTCTGGATAAGCTGGAAACAAAAGGGGGATTGGGACCGTAGGTAATCTGTGGAGAGAAACATGACATCCTGTTGGGGAAAGAAATTAAGGTTAAAACATACATATGGAAAAGGTGAAATATTGACAACAGAATGAGTATACTAATAGTAATAATTGTTATGAAAGAAATTAAGAGAAAATGATAATGAACAAATTGAGGAGAGAAACATGAAATCCTGTCGGAGATAATCTGAGGAGAGAAACAAGTCATCCTGTTGAGGAAAGACATTAATTTAAAACATACCTGTGGAAAAAAAGGGTGAAATAATGACATCAGAATGAGTATTCTAATGATGAATATAATGAATGAAACAACAAAAACAAAGGTAATGAACACGTTGAGGAGAGAAACATGAAATCCTGTTGAGGGAAGCAATAGTGGTTAAAATACATAAAAAATTATAGCACTAGTTATTATTGGAAGAGTGAAAACCATATGTCGCTGATCTGTAAACCAACTGTAGTCCAACTCACATGGTTGTACCGCAAACCTTTTTCTGATATTTTTAAAGTATGAAAAGCAGGCAAGTGTAGGCGTGCGTGAGCTACATGTATGGATACAATCTTAACCTGCCCAGCTGAGCGAGAGTAAAATAATATTTTTGCACCGTACTCTTCTGTGATTCATATTACTTTCCAGGAGCCCAAGACACTGCTACACTATATTTTCTTGATTATGGTGCAGCGTGTGCTCGTATTTATTTTGTCCAGCATGTTGCCTTAGGAAAGAAAATTTCATTAAGTTGTAGCATAGCATACTCCGTACATATCATTCTGTTTTGTTTTTGCCTGTGTTCATTTCCAGACATTTGAGTAGGAAATATTCTTGTGCCCCAAGGGAGAATAAAGGAAATATATCAAAGCCAAAACTGTGAAATATAATTGAATCAAAGCTAGGTGACTGCTACTGATATGCAGTGTATTTAAAGGTTTCAGTTATGGATTTATTCATATTCTGTAAAATTAAAAGGAACATTTGGGTATTTTTCAGTGTTTTAAGTCACAAAGACCAACCAATAGAATCTAAACTTCATAATCTTCAGTAGTTATTTGCAGTTTTGGAAGAATTGTATCCATAAGTTCTTTTATCAGTTTTTTGTGACAGCCTCAAATGTTTCACCCTTTAATACCAAAGTGTCCCCAGACTCGAGTTATTTGCGTGGGCCGTGTAGAAGGAAAAATGAAAGAGCTCAAGAAAATGGACAACATGTTGTGTGCTCACAAGAAGGAAGTGGGTGAGAATGTTTGCAAATTGTATTGGTTAATTTCAGGGTTATTATTAATTTTTTTTATACATCCATCCGATGACGGTAAATATGACATGCTCTGTGGAGCGTGAAAAGTGACAGAAGACTTGGCCTGTCTTGCTGCTACTGTATTTGTTGTTGTAAGGTTTCTCTTTCCGTGAGGAGATTGTGTGGAGTCTGCAGATTCAGACCCTTGTCAGGGAATTGAGAATGACTTTGATTTTCTTGATCGAGAATGGAAGATTTCACTTGGTTGAATTTATTGCTTTGGTTTTCATACCCAGTGAAATTCCAACAAGCAGAATTCTTGGTAGTTTAGAAGTAGTCCAGAATCTGGCTGATTTCGATTTTAAGAGCAATCTCTCCAGTGATGATGCAAGCAGAAGATGACGTAATTGGAGAGATTGGTTTTAATACGTAATCGGCCAGCTTCTGGATTCCCGAAATTGGATTTAGTTTGGGGATCATGCCATCCGTCTTCTGCTTGCAGCAGATGAGGAGATCTTGTAATTGGAGAGAAAGCTCTTTAACAAGAATCGGCCAGAATCTTGACTAGCTTAGAATTAATGGTAAAGAAAATTTGTGAATAGCGTCTGCTTTTACAGACTACAGTCTTCGAGCACTACCTTATGTGTGCCATCGCTATGTGCATTTGAATACTACAGAGACACACAACACACACAGCTTTCTACCTCTCCCCTCTTTCTCTCTCTCTCTCTCTCTCATTCTCCTCCCCCTCTCTTGGTGCTGTTGCTTTTCCGTGTTCTGGGCGCACTCCAAACGATCATGTTCACTGAATACCGGACGGCGGCTGGGGGAGAGTGCGAAGACTAATCATATGCGAGAGACACCGCACTGATGAATTGCGGATGCGCCTCGCACAGACGTACTCAGCCTGTCTCTGCGGTATTGCTTTACCAGACGCATTATTGACTATCTGATAGGCATTCCCCCAAAATATTTTTCATCCTTTTAATTCATTTCCACGTTTTAAGAGCTGTATACAAACCCAACTATCTATTGGATCCAGGATGCCTCTCATTGTCTAGAGGGTAAGATTGATTGCTATTTCTTGGTGAGAATTCCGACAATTTATCGGTAGAGTTTGATTGATTTGAGCGTTCATTAATGTGATTAGGGTTTAATGGGCCACTGACCGTAGAGTGTCAGGGAGGCTGGGGTAGAAGTGTTAAAGCCATTTACCCATAGTAAACTTATTCAGCAGGTAGCATTCGTGATTCGTTTTCCATTTTGTAACCTGTGGTTTCTGTGATCATGTTTGTGTAGCTTTTGATGAATGGATATCTGAATGAAATGCAGTTTCAGGCCTTGATTGTTTGATATTTGCAAATTGGTTAAAAAAATATGCAGACTATGTCTTTATGCATTGAATGAAAACTGAATTTACCTCAAATGAATTTTGATATGTAATCATATTATTCAGTCTAATCAATTTCTTTGTTCTATTTTAATGCAAGGAACACATATTTATGAATAATTTACATGACTACCTTTAAAGTCAAATGTACATGTATCCAGCTATTTCTTTTTAAGATATTTCATGATATTCATTTATAGACATTTTGGTTTGTATCACATGTAAATAGTTTATTTTTTTCAGGCACCATTACTTTCAGTTATTTTCTTTATGCACTCACAGAAAACATACATTGAAGACAATGGTTTTTTTTCTCAAAATTTTCCTATGATTTGAAATTGTGTTTAAAATCTTTGTCTTTGTGATATATTTGGTATTGAAATGAATGGTGAATTGCTTTTATTTTTTAGTATTTTACTTAAAGATGTACCAAATATAAATTGTCTATATGATACATGTACATGTATATTTGGTAAATAATGAATTGCTTTGATTTTCTTTTTGGTAGTATTAAACTATTTTACAGAAAATATTTTGGGACTGTAAGAAAAAAAATCCAGTCATGTCTAAAGAATGTAGATAAATATAAAGCATGTGCTGAGATTTGATGCTGATGTTTCCCAGGGGTGAAATGTATCTCCTTGGTCCTGTCCCCTGTGACTGTTATCACCTCATTCTGTATGCATCAATGCATTACTGTTCTTCAGCTCCCTAGAGATCACATCCCGCATCAAAACTGAAACCTCCATTGAAGTCCATCCTCCGGTGGCCCGTCCTCATTAGCCCAAGTTTTCCAAATTGCATGGTAATTCTCAACCAGGGAAATTAGCCAGATTGCAACGAGCTCAAACTAATCCGCTGTGAAGAACACAAATAGTGGGCTATTTCCATTTCGCGCTTTGGATATTAGCTTTAGCTATTGTGTATTCTCCTCAGTCCCTTTCCCTGTAACTTGTATTTTCAATAATGATATAGTAATGATAATATTATACAGTGAAGACACAAATGCACGCTGTTTTACCATCATGCGTTGGATATTACCTTGAGCTATTCTCTGTTCCAAGAGCTAGTGGATAAGCCCACTGGACTGATTAAAGAACTACATGTAATGCAAGTTAGGATGGTATTGGATTATCATGCATGCTCTCGAAAATTGAGCTAATTCTTTGAGCGAGCAGGTTGATAGAGATAGGGAACTTCAGACTTATGTTTTTCCTTGAGAAGCCCTGCTCGGTCTAATATTACAAGCTTGAGCCCGCTTTGGCTAATGGGGAAGGACCTCATCTGTGTACAATCCTCCAGGCTAAAATGAAACGGTGTTGACAATCATTAGTCACCACTGGGATGCCCTCCTTACCTCATGCCCTTTCTTTAATTACCTCCGATTGTTTGATTAGTATCGATGTGTGTGTCCGATCCACTGGGTAACATTCAGTGGATGCAGTGATGTCCATGACTAGTATCGTTTGGATGCAAGTCCAAATGATTTACCAGTGTCCTGAGATCTTAAGTCCTCCACTCATTAGTATTCAAGACAATAGTGTATTGTTGTTTATTATTATTAAGATGTCCCTATAGTGCTCCACCATTGCTGCGAATGCCCTGTCGTCTAAATTGTTATCTAAGTAGCTATCTAATTAAAATTTATTGGAACCATTAATTAGACATTACATCTGCATGTAGTATCATTAGGATGGATGGCCCAATAAGATGCCCCTGTAGTTTTTCCTTCATTGATTAACATTTCATTTTAAATGTATGTAATATTATTGGACCTGCCCCCAATATTAAGAATAATTGCATCTGTGTTCTTTCAATAATTAATGTGCAGTGCTTTTTCAAGGTCTTCTTTAGTGCTATACAACAAGACAGTTTATTTTGATGTATATTTTCCAAATATCTCCTTAAAGAAATCCAGCCTAAATACATTTTCAACCATACATGCATTCCCCGCATGGTATTCTGTATCAAGCTAGGATGATAGATTTTTAAGATTACATTGAAATATGACATCAGAGATGGAACAATTCATCAAATGTGAAGAGGTTTGCTTTGAAAAAAAATGATAAAAAGGCTTCATAAGATAGATATATATGAATGTAGCAGTCATTTATCTCCATGCTGTTGACAAGGCTAATATACTGTACATGTATAAGGTCATGTTTCAAAAGTTTATAGAAATATGTATATTCTTTGGACTTTCAATGTGTGTTTTTAGAAATACAATCTTGAACAGGGAGTGGAGGATTTGAATCAGATCTATTGTGGAACTTTGAAATGATAGTCGCAGATGAATTGCACTTCATAATTTGGTTTCATAATGTAATTTTTTCAGGGAACATCTTTCCAAAGCAATACTTTGTAAAAGCCGTAACATATTGCATGTTGTGAGAATTATTCTACTTAAAGTAGCTTAAAATGACAAAGAATTTAACAGTGCTATGACGGATATTCTTGTCTTTGTGGAGTATACTGACAGCATCATCAAATTTGTTCAGACTGTATTATTTACAACTCCTTTATGATATCCTTTGGCTTTATTCACCTTCCCAAATTTGTAATGACTGACTTTGTTCAGTTATTCCCCCTGCAAGAACCTCATACATGTATGTATGAGGTTTGTACAATGTACTTTCTCAATGCAGAAGAGTAGAAATCCACTAGTTTTTTTAGTCATATGAGGGATTACTTTCTTTCGAGTTGAAACCACTAAAAATTATAATTGCATTCACTCCAAAGCAGTTGTTGAAGTACTCTTCCAATTGAGAGTGGGTTCCACTATTTTGAACGTAGATTTCTAATCTAAACAAAGTGATGGATAATATTCTACTCCTGTTTAATAATAGAGAGTAACATACATTAAGTGTACTTTTTTTAAAGAGTAGAAGATTTTAACATGTATTATAGTGCTCTTGCGAGTGTACGTGTAAAATCCCTGGTCCCCAAATCAATGTATCACCGGAAAGGAAAACGTTTATGCATGATTTGTGTTACCGATCATGCTTGTAATTTCAGTAGATGTCCCAGAATTGTCCTTCCTCTATACTGTATGTGGCCTTGATGTTGTAGATCTGCAGAGCGAAGCAAATTGGCAATCAAAGCTGCTCTGACGAGCAACTGACATTTCCAATCCAGATTGCCCATCCATTTCCAATGATTCTTGCACTTTCTTGATCTCTGTGGTCAAACTTTGAGAGACTTGATGTAAAGGTACTCTTCAATACTTTGGGGGTCATGGTGCAAAATCTGTCAGAGGTATATTTGGCAACATGAAAACCAAGCAGAACAATATTTTTTTCTCAGAAATAGGCCTAATTTAAACTTAAAATGCATTATATAAAATTTCAATCACAATTTATACATTGTACTAGAAACTGTTTGCTTGAAAGTGAATTTTTTTTTCCTCATTTAGTTGAGAAATTGATTTGAACCACTTTCATTTTTTACCCTTCAGTGACAAATGTTACATTTAAAGCTAAACCATCAGATTAGTCAAGGTCAAAGATATGCAAATTGTGTTTCTAGGTCAGCAAAATGGTTGAAAACCACAGAAACAATCAATTTTAGTATTACCAGGACTTTGTTGATTCAGTAGCCTTGAAAATAAGTTAGATTTACATGCTTTCTTCCTTGGCACTTTCCAATTGTTTTAAAATGAATTCATGCAAATATAATCGTGCCTGTGAATTGCTAACTCTAAAAGGATTTTATTCTCTTGGACTTGTTCATTAAGTCACTCACGGCATATGTTTTTTTAAATTGGATGGCACCTTATAAAATGGTAAATCAATAATAATTTCCAACAGAATGCAGGTGTTTTCTGAGCCATCTTCAGGGGTTATTTCTTTTCTGTGTCATAAATGTATTATGAAAAAAGTGTGCAAATGTTTTCTTCTACTCCCTGTACTTTGACAGACACTGCAGATTACTTTAACCCTGTTTTGATGGATATAGCTAGTATTTATCCCTAAAGCACAAAAACATAATAATTCAGGAATTTATGTTCCAGTGATTACAAGAAACAAAATCATGCCAGGGTGACAATCTCAAATTGATCAAATATTTGGAGATGGTTTATTTATCTTCTCATACACCCACTCAACAGTATAGTGCCTACATTTGATTGAAGGTTTGACAAAAGCACAATCGAAAAGGGAAACAATATCTTTGTAGATTTTTATTCAGTGACATCAAATGATGAGATATGAAAAGATACATTGCTAGATTATGATTCAACGTCCATTGTCCAGCCTGTAGATATATTTGACATAGCCATTCAAAAGTTCACAATCATAAATTTGTCAGTTAATTGCAATCATATTTTTGCTTTTCTATACTGCATGTCTTGGTATGGAAACGAGCTGTTTAAGAATGAAGGTGATCAGATCTTGCTCTTTTTTCAAGTTTTAGCATTCATGTTTTGATTGAGTAATTTTTGTATTGAATATAAGCAGAAGAACAGAAGAATAGAATGATTACTTTTAGTATAAAACATTTTGAGTAAGTGCTCAATCACATACATTGTGTTGTACCCTAAGCAAATATTTGTGTTCGTCTTTGCTTATAACATATTGTTATTGTGAAAGGGAAAAAAAAACACGCTCTTGTGATGTTCTGTACCTTGTTTGTTTTCCACATCATGTCATCCATTTTCTCTCTCTTCGTTCCGCCACGTTTGTGTCGACCATCCTCGCTCACAATCTTTCGTTAACACAGACCATGGAACGAATCTCGCAAGCGTCTTCTCGCTTCAAAGAACTCTTGCGAAGGGTAAGACACGAACGCTTGATTAACACTTCAACTTCAGCTTGGGCTAGCTATAGCCTTCTTTTTTGCGGTGCGCTTTTTGATTTCTAATGAACTCCTGTCTTTATTGATTGTATTGTGTACCCAGTTTTCATCAGTATAATATTATGCCCCTCTCACTAGCCTTCTTTCCAAGCAAAGGGAGGTTTTCCTCATCTCAATGAAATTTGATCATGTTGGGTTTAGTCTGAAGCACGTACTTTGTAGACCAGTATCGATCTACCCTCTCCATCTCATCTAACTTTAGCTGTGTCCTTCGCTTTTAATAGTAGAGAATTTGTCTGTCTCCAGACCTAACCCAATATATTTCGCTGAGATTGTTTGAAAAAGCTTCCTTTTCCTTGAAATCAGGCAATCCTCTCACAAGTCAATGGTGTTTTATGCACTTCTAAAGTAGTGGTGGCCAGTGGAAATTCTCTTTAATATAGACCTTGCATTTCGTGCTGACCTTTACGCCTTGCCAGCTTTTACATTATGTACTGAAAGCCAAATAGACATTTACTCTATTTATGTGAGTTAACGCCCTCCTGGCTCTTAACAGATGATGTCGTCTGTTGAGAGCCAGAAGGACATTAACTCTGTGTTAAAGTATATGAGTTAATGCCCTTCTGGCTCCAAACAGACGATATTATCTTTATTTTTTTCTTTTCTTTCTTTCGTAAGAGTGAGGAGTGTAGCTATGATTTTTACCCAGGAACATATTTCATTGGTCTGAGAGCCAGAAAGGTGTTAATTCACTGATATATTTTAATGGAGTTAATTCATTCTAACTCTTAGCATCCAGACTATTGTGCCCGTATTCAAAAGATGTCATACATGTACTGTTTTTAATTATGTGTCTCTTTTTGTGGCAAACAGCACTGAGTATTAGTTGTTTTTTGTGTGTGTGTCTTATTTTTCATAGTTTAGTTCAAATGTGTGCAAATTTTGAATTTTTAAAAATACATATTTGTAAATTTTGCAGTTTTATCAGTGATTTACTTTTTCTTTTGCTGCTGTGATTATTCTAAATTGAAAGAAATAAAGTAGCCCTATTATATTGGAGTAATGCTTCTCGTAAGGGTACTCTATTCAGATATTTTTAAATGTAAGTCTTCTCTGTGCAGTTTTCTTTTTCCAAGTTGCATGAAATCATAGTGCACCTTTCGTACATTTTGCACATTTTCTTTGACAGTGTTTATGAAGCATGAAGGGAAGTTGTTTTTTTTCTGTCTCAAAGTATTCAAATTATTCCTTCCTTCTGTCTCTGAATGAAATTAAATTAGTGCTAATACTTTTTATGCCAACAAAAAGATGAAATAATTGCTATAATTTATAGTTTGTCATTTTAGGAGTACTTGGGAATAATTATAAATTAAAATTTATCTGTTCCCTACACTCTTCTCTGATACATTTTTGCCATATATTTTAAAATGGCTCTTTTATCTAATATCCACATATTAATAAAAATCATGGTTGCATACGTCACGCATAATGTTCCTGCAACAAATATTCGTATATTTGTGCTGATATTCGTCTTTCATTCTGAAATGAATGTATACATTTTATATCAGTGCTTTATCCTAGTCATATGAACATTCGGGGTCAGTATCTAAATTACATTTGTCAAAATATGGATTCTCATTTAGTCCACAGCAATATTTTTGTGTTTATAATAATTAGAGCTTCATGTATATATCATCTGTTTAGAACCAGAAGGACGTTAACTCTGTACAAAAGATGGGACTTAAAGATGAGACCTTCTGGCTCTAAACAGACGATATTTAGTCTTTATAATAGACCTCAGTCACACTGCCAAACTGACCGATTTTTGGTCTGATGTCAGTCTCATTTGTGTGTGACAGGATTATTACACATGTAGGACCTTGCATGATCTCCCCATTGACTTTTAAAAGACATGTCAATGATTGACACATGTAAGGTCCAAAATGTTATTTTTCCATGAGTGTTGATGCAACCGAAAACATGCTAACCATGCACTATGCATACATTTAACAGCTTGATAAAAAGCTAAATGTATGTAACACAAGCCAAGGTCTCTGACACATCCCCAGGTGGAATGATGTGCACCTACGTGTGAAATTTGGAATTTGACATTTTCTTTACCACTTCTTTCCATCAAATCATTCACATACACATTTGAAAATGGTGTTTATACATGTATACACACCTGTACAAACTGAAATTGCCTTGTTTCAACTCAATAGAGTGCATGAAAATATATATTTTTTGTGTGACTTGGTGAGCATGATGTTATTTTTGTTTCATTTTTCTAATGGTGTTTTGAGAATTCTATGTAAAGTGCTGTTAAAGCCATTTTGGCACTCAGCAGACCAGGCAATATGGACCTTGTGCATCTGACATTAAAATTAAAACTATAACGCATTACACAGGGTGTTACATGTACATGTACTTTCCTTTTTGGCAAAGTAATAGCTCGTACACTGTATTACCATTTTAGAGAATGGAGATGGTGTACAAAATGTAGACAAGCAGTAGGCGTGTAATAAAATAAGTCTTCCAAATATGGTATTTTATTCTGTGAGACCTCATGAGACCATTGTAATGCTCCATTCCACATTCTAATAAACCTTATTTCATGTCATAACATTAATGTTCAAATGGAGATCAGTAATACTGATAAGAAGTGGTTGTACTCTTACAAAGTGCAGAGATTACAATACAGTAGAAGTTCACTATAACGAGGTCCTTGGAACCATGAAAAACCATAATCAGGAATCTCCTTATATCAGGGTAAAAAACCAAAAGAACATAGATACCTGGGACCAGCAAAATTACCTTGTTATATCAGGAATCTCCTTATATCAGGGTAAAAAAACAAAAGAACATAGATACCTGGGACCAGCAAAATTACCTTGTTATATCAGGAATCTCCTTATATCAGGGTAACAAACCACAAAAGAACATAGATACCAGGGACCAGCAAAATTACCTTGTTATATCAGGAATCTCCTTATATCAGGGTAACAAAAATAAAAGAACCTGAAGACTTGGAACCAACAAAATGACCTTGTTATATCAGGAATATTGTTGTATTGGAGCTCTTTATAACAAGTTTCCTCTGTGATAATAAAAATAAGAGGAAATTCCTCATACAGGACTCTCTTATTGGGGATCACTTCCTTTGAAGTTGAATCCACTCCAAATTATAGTGAAAACCACTCCAGAGTAGTTGGTTGAATCCACTCTTTTTAGAGTGAATTTCCACTCTAGATGAAGTGATCCCTAGTATGACTCCTTTTAAAATGAGCTAATTATTAAAAAACGGATGAATCAAATTATTTCATTGTGAAGAAAGTGATACCAGCTACCCATTAGTTTAGTAAATGTTATTCTCTGTATTCTTTTCATGTGCACCTTGAACTTCAAATTGTCTTCAATTACTCCTCCAAGGACAGACAGGCATAATTGCTCTCCTTGATAGGTTGCGGAAATTGATTCTTCCATGATCGTTAATCAGCCATGTACATGTACCTCATCAAGAGATGTGCATGTAGATGTTTGTTGGTAATGAAACATACAGCCTGTTCAGACTACAAGAATGTTATGCGAAAATATAAAGAATCATCGTATAGCAAAATGGGTGCACACACTTGAAAAAAGTATCGTATAAAGAATCATCACATTAAAAAAAAAAAAATTGGGGAGAGGTCACCCTACATCCCAGTTCAGTATCAGATTACGTCCTGGGCAGCGCTGAAACATTCAAAATTACAGCTGATCGATCATATCAACGTGCACACCCAATTAGCCTGCCCATCTATATGGTTTTTGTATGATACAAGATTCAGACTACAAGGGGATGCTGATTCTGTATTGAGTTTATATTCGAAATGATGCTCAAAGATGCATTTCGCTATATGACGTTTTCTTATGAGACATTTTGTTATACAACATTCAGACTTTCAAAAATTAATTACTTGTAAAGCTTTATGGTTTTTGTATTAGCGGTACAATGAATTAAGATGGTCTGAATGGGGGTGATCATCTGTGGGTTTATTTTAAAGGTTATCCAAGTTCTGGTAATGACACTAAATACATTTTCCCAGAATCAAATGGAATTGACATGATCGTTTCTGTTATACCCCATATTCACTTTCTGAGTTCTGTCTATTAAATTTGTCTGTAGAAATCATCATGCACACTTTAATAACACATTCGCTTCTCTTGACTGGGAAGTCCAAGCTATTTTGTCCCTCTAAGACTTCAGTTTATTGGATCGTTGCAGTAAAATAAAAGCCTTACTAATGCTTAGATCATACCAAATATGGAGTGAAATGACACTTGCGATGTCAATTTTTGTTCATGTCTCCACATTTCTTGGTAATGTATGGGAAACCATATGACCAAATACCTTTGACTTGCCCTACTCTGTTATCTAGCAGTCTAGAATGTTCAAGAAAATATCTTGATAAGGTCAACTTCATGACTATTCCATTTAAAGAAGCACTTGATACAAAACCAGTAACTATCAGCCCTTCATTGTTTTTATAAGAGAGAGGGACTTTTATGGTAGTGACGGTTTGATCGATTCTATAAGCAAGCTGCGAGCTAAATGGCAAATTGATTCAGACGGAGAATACATATATTCACATCACTATAGTCGTAGACATGCTTCGCTTGGGAGGAAAGCAATACCGTTTATTTGTGATTCAAATTGATCGTGGATGGATTCGTTGAGGTTGTGGTAACTTGGGAACGGACTGCACTGCCAATTTGCCACCGAGGAATCAAACTGTTTCTGAATTTCCAAAGTGGTCCTCCAACTGCATTCTTTCTTCCCTGCGGCGGCGCCAGCTGCATGTGTTGGAGTTGACATGGGCTATAAATAGCTCATGATGTCATGTCTTAGCAGTTTCAGTTCGTCACATTGCATCTCCTTTACCTCTTCATCAGCTGTTTGGCATCTGCATCCTATATGTACCGCACATTCGTATAAATAGTCCCTTCGTTAGAGCCAAGCTGCGTTTCCAATGTGTTCGTGGTTGGTATTAATTGCATTTCTTGGTTCTTCCCTAAAGGCTTTTGACTTTGATTGGAAATTCCAGAGCTTTTGTAAGATTCTGGAATATGATTTACTGGTTTGGAAGTGTTCAGTGACATTTGAAAATGTCATTGAATACTACCCCCCCTCTCTCTCTCTCTCTCTTCTCTCTCTCTCTCTCTCTCTCTCTCTCTCTCACTCTCTCTCTCACTCTCTCTCTCACTCTCTCTCTCACACTTTCTCTGTCTTTCATTTTCCCTTTTTTCTCTCTTATTCCCTTTTCTCTTATTCCATCTCTCATCCTTTTAAACTTTTTATATCCTTTCTGTTTTTTTCTGTGACTTGACTTAATGTACTCATTGTTTTGGAGGGCATGCCAGCACAGCTCTAGATGTAATCTTATCACTGTTTCATAAAGACCAGAAGTAATATTGAATGGCAATCAATCAGTGCTTTCAATGGAAGAGTAAATATGGATTTTGATCATTATCAGTTTAATTACTTGGATATTTGTGTACCACTACCAGAATTTCTGACAAGAATTTCTCCAAGAATTTCTGACAAGAATGTTGAATGAAGAGAGTTTGAACATCAATGCAACACAAAGGTATAAAATCATTGCAATTATTAAAACTAAAATGCCCTTTACTAATTAATATTCGAAGCATGTAATCTATGTAGGCCTGTGTGTACCAACATTTCCTGATGTGTGCTTATAATAAAATAGGCATACTATTATTTTACATGAAGTATACTGAGTCACAGGTTACATGATATAAAGTGAGTGCAGTGACTTGTAATTATACTTCTGTTTGGCTTTACTTGGATATGGAATTTTGAAGTGGAGATGGAATTTAGAAGTGGACAATTGGAATGTTTGACTATCTACACCGTAAACAACTTGGACATTGTCTGGAGGTCAGTTCCATCAATAGAATTTTTGAAAAATCCCAGTTAATCCACTTGTATATGATATAGATGTCCAGATAAAGCTGGAATTAGAATGAAGCCCCCCCCCCCCGCTCCAACTTACACTTGGTATAGGAAATAACCCCACGCCCCCACATGAAATTCTTTGCTGAGATGCAGAAGGGCTGTAACTCCTACATGTATCAGAGTTAACAGCATTTGACTCTCAGCCGTCGAGGTGGACCTATATTATGGACAAAAAAGAGGAATTTTAATGATGAAATTTGTTTCAAAGACAGATCATTAATAGTTGGATTATTATATGCCTAGCAGAAAATGCATGTATTTTCATTAGAAAATCGATGTTAGCAGAAAGCTCATAAGGTTATTGGAAGCAAGACATTTGGACGATGACAGATGTATGGAAATTTATCCTTCTACTATTCTATTATTATTCTTCTACTATTGATTGGACAATATAAAAAACCCATTGATATTATCGAGGGTCAACAAGCCCTAAATACCTAGATAAAGATTGGATTTCACCCAGCATTTGGCTGCCATGGTTGTCCAATCCCACTCCCACTCTGTAAGGTCAGGGCCTATGTCAGCCCCAGTGACCCCCAGAGTTCAGGCTGGCATCGCCTCCTGCATCCCTCACCCTCTAGCATCTTGCTCACATCTGGCTAATAGCTATAACCTGACATCCCTGTGATATTTCACCAGCCGGGTCTCAATACCCCAGCACAGTGTAATAGCTCCCTGTGTAATGTTTACCTCCACGATTAGCTGACGGAAATCCCTGCTATGCAAATGCCTTGCATCGTTGGAGCAAGCGGGAGTAGGTCTTGCCTAATAGTACATCTTCTCTTGGCTTTTGGGACTAGGAATCTCCCCAGCTTGCTTTCAGTGGGACTCTTAAACGCATTTTGGAGTGTGAAGGAAGACAGGGTTGAGTCCATCTTTTTGTAGTGCTGGTACCACAGAGGTTACATCCGAGGAGTCGGATTATATCGCTTGACTGCCTTTGGGGATACGCTCTTTGTATGCGAGGGAAGATTGATACCCTAAGCAAAGGAGCATTGTACACAAGTCAATTCACAACACTGTAATCTGTGTAAAGTAGGACACTCTGGAGTCGACTACCCAGCCTGTGCAGGGTTACTAGAATATACAAATTCCATAGGAGCCAGAATTATGTATTTGGGATGAATAGACACTGTATTATTCCACATCGGAACTAGATCGGTGGAGTGAGGCTGGCTTGCTTAATATTGCTTCATGTGAGAAACGGCTCACAGTATCTGGTTTGTATGTATGGACTATAGGCCTTATCAAAGGTAAGAACCCATCTGTGAATCAGGTATGACAATTAGCTCCAGATCTTATTTCTAATATGTGTTTGTAGGTGCTATCAGTATTACATTTTTAGGCCTACATGTCCACGTACAGTTTGGGTTAGGCATACATACATGTAGTAGTATGCAACAATATTTCACATCGGATGGCTTTTACCGTTGGGTTGGCTGCACAGTTGTTCATGATGACTCAGATTCTTAAATGAGCTCAATTTACATAATGTGATTTCTAATTGAGGCATAAAAATTTGGATGATACAGATCACCTCTATGGATGCACTGTAGGATAGTAGGATAGTCACCAGATATGGAAGAAGGAATGATGCACATTGCTAGTGTCAAAAGGTCTCTAGCCTAGGTTTAATTGATCTCTATTCAACTCATTGTTCTAGAATGTAACGGCAAGAGCTACAAGCAGGCGTTCGATAATGCGATTCAATTGTCAAAGAAATTGGGAAAGGTTGATCATATAGCACATAATAGTTGGTGTATGCTGTAAGGTTTTAGAATCACCAGAATGATAAGAAATTGGCTCAGTCCTGCTGAGAGTCACATGCACAGCACACAGAAGTGTGTATATGGGACTACACACAAATGTTCGGCCCAAACATTTCTTCTGCTTCTTGTCATATTTTGAATGTTAGGGCATTTGAAAAGCAATCCTTTTCAGGGGACATTTCTACTATGATAATCTTCCAAACAAACGTAAAAAAAATTAGAAAGCTCACAAATTATTTTCTACCTTTCCCAACTCAACCTTCCCTTTAAAAATGAAATAAAAAATAGGAGCAAAAAGTTGTTGAGCTCTGGATAGCTTCCAAAGAGATGTAGAGAAAAGCACAAGAGATACTCTAAAAGTAGATGGAAGAAAATCTGACTTTTGCGATAGGAATTGCCAAAAGAGCTTTGAAGAGCAAAAGGTCATTCTACTCTGTTTTATTATAAGTGGGATGGGTTACATTTAGGGGGGGGGGGGTGGCTAACATCAACAGAAGGAAAAGTAGATCAGACTATGCTGTACATGTAGGCCTGCTGTACATGTATTCTATGATGAAAGACCTACATTCATGATCTGTAGGCTATTAATAGTATTAGAATAAATGGATCAGAGATGCATTTGCAGTAATGAATCTACCTTTCAGTTCCCTGTAATGTCATTAGCTCTGACTGCATGCCTGAGGGAGGAAACTAAATATTCCTGATTTTCAGAGAAAGAATTATTCTTTATTTGTCTGTGATATGTTGAATTTGTCAACATTTACCGCTTTAAATCCAGGCAGAAATTCCCAGAATGTTTTCAGCCTTTCAGTGCCATATAAGGCAGATTCCAAAGCCAAGGTAATAATGATGTTACTGTAGAAGAGCTCAATGCTAAGGTGTGGGGGGGGGGGGACCTCCAAAATTTTGCCTAGGATGCCCGACATGTTAGAATTTGAACAATACGGCCCTTGTTTTTTTTCTCTGAACCCCCAGAAAAAGTAAGTATGGAACCCTCCTCTGTAGGCACCATGAGCATTCCTTGAGTGTATACACAGTATTTATCATTATTATGATGTGACAAATGGGAGGGGGCTCCAAAATTTGCACTCATGATCCTTCCAGCTAAAGTTGAGTTTTGGTCATGAGATTGAATTGTGAAAGAAACTGTCTCAAAGCAATTGGGAAAGGTTGATAATATAGCACATAAGAATTGGTGTATGCTGTAAGGTTTTGGAATCACCAAAATGATTTTAAAAAATGGCTCAATCCTGCTGAGAGTTACATGCACTGCACACAGAAATATGTACATGGGACTATGCACAAATATTCGGCCCGAACATTTCAGCCGTTTCTTGTCATATTTTTTAATGTGAGGGCATTTGCAGAGCATTCCTTTGCAGGGGACATTTCTACTATTGTAATCTTCCAAACTAACATAATAAGAATGAGAAAGCTCACAAATTATGTTTTAACCTTTCTCAGAATTCAACTTTCCCTTTAAAATGTTAAAATTATAAACAAAAGGACCTGCTGGGCATGGATGGCCCGTAATATTTGTTCGGGACCTTGCAAGAAAAGAGCTTGTTAGAGCCCTTCTTTTATCTGTAGGCACCTTGAGCTTGGGTGGAACTATTACATTTTTGGGGTCATTTTTATTATCATGCGATGAAAGATCATGGCTTCATTCACATTGCAGTTTGTTTAGTCTTCCTTGTTGATGGGCAACGCACAGAGCGATGATCATCCAGAGTATGAACTCTATTACCAGATCCTCAAAGTCAGGCACCAGGTATACATGTCACAGTCTACGCTGTGTTCACATGTAGCTTCAACATCATACGGAAGAACGTTCCTCCTGAAATTTTGAAAATTTGATACCTCTTGTAGAGGCTTAACCTGTTTCTTATGCTATCTTGATTTGTCCTCCTCTCAAAATAAATATGTTAGGTTATCAGGCACTTAGTAAACTTCATGCTAAATTGAATGACAAAACAATGGCTCAAATCAGGATCCAGTCGTCGTTGAAATTCATTCTTAATATAACTTCTTTGTGAATTTGATCAGTGATTTGATTCATATCCATGTCATGATCTGCACACTTTGTAATAAGCATCCATATTAAAGAAAATGGAATATGTTTAAAAATTGTCATACTATTCCAACAAATTTGCAAAGATGTTGAGGTTATGTGTACATGCAGTGGTGATATACAACCAAAGATGTAATACCAAAATTATACTCAAACAACTACTAACACTCATATCATCATCTTAGTCCCTCTGCATCCAAATGTATGTACCTGTATGAAACTCTACTGTGGCATGTCTGGCAGAAGGTTGTATCTCCTCTGCATGGATTTTTTGAATGTTGTGACTCAGATTAGCCTAGAAATTTCTTGCTTCTCCAGTAGGAACGTAAGACATTACCGATAACTGTTACTCTATTGTACTTCAGTAAAAGATAATATCGCCTGTTTGGAGCCAGAAGGGCGTTAACTCTATACTTTAACACAGAGTTAACGCCTTTCTGGCTCTCACTAGACAATATTGTTTATCGAGAACCAGAAGGGCATTATTAAACTCATAAACTTTAATAAAATGTCTGTTTTTCTAGTCCGTTTCTTTCATTGGCAAACATCGTAGAGAAGAACCAGAATACACTGTTTACTATCAGGTAGGATGCAGCCTGGACTTGTCAACCCAAGATTCACCATTCAAAATTCATTTTGAGTTTAATAGTTCTTGGTATGGGACGTCTTGCTCTATCAATTCCAGGGTAGATATGGGCTTTTCAGTTTTTCCCCCCACTTTGTGGAAAGGTCTATGGATTGTCTCTGGAGAGAATTTCTGCAAGAGGGAGCTTTTGTTTTTCGATTTTCCAGAGATGCATGATGCTTTCTTTCTTTACATCATCTTTTATTTCTAAAATTTTGGTTTCTATCTATTGTCTTTTGGCTTTGTAATCTAATTCTTTTTTGAAGAGTACTCCCCTTTCTTCCTTTCATTCTGTCCATCTAATATCTTTATATTTCCTTTAATCTAATTCATTGTTTTTTTTCTTCCTGTTTTTGCTGTTGAGTTTAGGATTTTTTGCACAGATTAACACTGTCCCATCAAACAACATGCTTGCTTTATTGTGGGGATGTTTCAAGCCTGTCTTTTCTTTCTTCCTACTTTTTACTTTGAAGTCAGGTGTTTTTGTTTTGTTTTGTTTTGTTTCTGTGAATCTCATATTAAACAGCACTTATGCCAAATTGTTGTTACTTCTACATTGGTGTTTATTGCTAAATTTGTTTGTTATTCTTAATCTCTGAAGCTGAATGTTCCTATATTTGTGTTGGAGTCATTCCCAAACTTTGAAGCTAATGTAGATGTTTTCCGTATGTTATTTGAAGTATTCAAACCTTTGAATTTATATTGCATTTTATTTTTTCAATGGCGTTGTCTGGATTTTTTTAAAAATTAAAGCATAATGACTGAATTGTGTGTTTAGCAGAAATCTAGAAGTGAGTTATGTTTGTTGTTTTTTTTAAACAGATATCTGAGGCCTTGAATTATGTCTTCTCAGAAATCAATGTCTAAACCATCAACATCGCTAATTATGCCTCCGCCCACCGAAGGTGGGTGCCGGAGGCATTATGTTTTCGGGTTGTCCGTCCGTCCGTCCGTGCGTGCGTCCGTCCGTGCGTCCGTGCGTCCGTCCGTGCGTCCGTCCGTGCGTCCGTCCGTGTGTCCGTCCGTCCCACTTCTCGTTACCGCGATATCTGAAGAATCATTTGAGGTAGGAACCTCAAACTTGGTACTAGTATGTATCCCCATACGAAGATGAACTGATTAGATTTTGGGGTAAGTAGGTCAAAGGTCAGAGGTCTGAGAGGTCAATTTACATGAAATTACATAAGAATTCTTGGTTTTTAGCACCGTTACCACGATATCTCAAGAACTATCTGAGGTGAGAACTTCAAACTTGGTACCAGTATGTATCCCCATAGAAAGATGAACTGATTAAATTTTGGGGTAAGTAGGTCAAAGGTCAGAGGTCACAGAGGTCAATTTACATGAAATTACATAAGAATTCTTGGTTTTTAGCACCGTTACCACGATATCTCAAGAACTATCTGAGGTGAGAACTTCAAACTTGGTACCAGTATGTATCCCCATAGAAAGATGAACTGATTAGATTTTGGGGTAAGTAGGTCAAAGGTCAGAGGTCACAGAGGTCAATTTACATGAAATTACATGGAATTACTGGTTTTTACCACCGTTACCGCGATATCTCAAGAACTATCTGAGGTGAGAACTTCAAACTTGGTACCAGTATGTATCCCCATAGAAAGATGAACTGATTAGATTTTGGGGTAAGTAGGTCAAAGGTCAGAGGTCACAGAGGTCAATTTACATGAAATTACATGGAATTACTGGTTTTTACCACCGTTACCGCGATATCTCAAGAACTATCTGAGGTGAGAACTTCAAACTTGGTACCAGTATGTATCCCCATAGAAAGATGAACTGATTAGATTTTGGGGTAAGTAGGTCAAAGGTCAGAGGTCACAGAGGTCAATTTACATGAAATTACATAAGAATTCTTGGTTTTTAGCACCGTTACCACGATATCTCAAGAACTATCTGAGGTGAGAACTTCAAACTTGGTACCAGTATGTATCCCCATAGAAAGATGAACTGATTAGATTTTGGGGTAAGTAGGTCAAAGGTCAGAGGTCACAGAGGTCAATTTACATGAAATTACATGGAATTACTGGTTTTTACCACCGTTACCGCGATATCTCAAGAACTATCTGAGGTGAGAACTTCAAACTTGGTACCAGTATGTATCCCCATAGAAAGATGAACTGATTAGATTTTGGGGTAAGTAGGTCAAAGGTCAGAGGTCACAGAGGTCAATTTACATGAAATTACATAAGAATTCTTGGTTTTTAGCACCGTTACCACGATATCTCAAGAATTATCTGAGGTGAGAACTTCAAACTTGGTACCAGTATGTATCCCCATAGAAAGATGAACTGATTAGATTTTGGGGTAAGTAGGTCAAAGGTCAGAGGTCACAGAGGTCAATTTACCTGAAATTACATAAAAATTCTTGGTTTTTAGCACCGTTACCACGATATCTCGAACTGTTTGAGGTAAGAACTTCAAACTTGGTACTAGTATGTTACCGTATACGAAGATGAACTGATTAGATTTTGGGGTAGGTAGGTCAAAGTTCAAAGGTCACAGAGGTCAATTTACATGAAATTACATGGAATTAGTGGTTTTTACCACCGTTACCGCGATATCTCAAGAACTATCTGAGGTGAGAACTTCAAACTTGGTACCAGTATGCATACCCATATAAAGATGAACTGATTAGATTTTGGGGTAAGTAGGTCAAAGGTCAGAGGTCACAGAGGTCAATTTACATAAAATTACATAAGAATTCTTGGTTTTTAGCACCGTTACCACGATATCTCAAGAACTATCTGAGGTGAGAACTTCAAACTTGGTACCAGTATGTATCCCCATAGAAAGATGAACTGATTAGATTTTGGGGTAAGTAGGTCAAAGGTCAGAGGTCACAGAGGTCAAATCAAATATTTCTAGTTTTATATGAAAATGAAATGAAATGAATTTTTCTGTCTCCTGTGCATTTTAAGTGAAAAGATTTGTCATTTTGTTGGACCAGTCCTTTTTAGAGTGTACATGTATGCCATACATTTCCAATCTGGCGATGGCGGAGGCATAAATTCCGACCGCGCGCGGTCGAATATTCATCTAGTTTTTAAATTTTTGAATCACCCATTCTTTTGTTAATCAATTATGGTGAGAGAGAGAGGGTTTTAAAAGAAAAGAAAACATTGTGTGTACTGAGTGCTCATCTTGTTAATTGCATTACGCTTTATATATGATATTTAGATTTAGTATCACACTTTTCTACAAGCTTTATTCTCAAAAGTTAAATTCAAGTCCCCTGGCTCAAAGATTGACACTAAAATACCTATTATGGATGGAAGGAACAAGTCTATAAGTTTTCAATGCTGCTTCTTAGATGTAATGTGTGCCCAACATTTTATCTTTCTGACTTTCCGGAGGAAGAAAAAAATCCATTGTAAATTATGAAAAATCAGCGACTTATTTAGATTAGTGTTGGTCATCTGATGTAGAGCGTGATTTATACTTTCAGCTGAAAGCGGGATATATTATTATCCTACAAATGTGTATAGTCATGGTGGATTTTTTTTTTGTCTCGGACTCTCAATCCAACAGACTCTGCAGCCTGAAAGCTAGTACTGTGCCTTTAAAAAAAAATCACATCAATATTCCAGCCATGATTCTGATGTCTAATAAATAATATGCTTACTTCTGTGCATTTAAAGACACTATCTCTTTGTATACTGTATGATCACTTTACGCAATCATCTTTTGAAACAAATTGTCTATATTGCATGCTTGTAAATCTGATTGCTTAAAGAATTTTTTATATTCATCTTTTTGGGTTGTTGCTGTGTTTGATAATCCTAATATTTATTGGTATTATGCATGGAGTTATAAACCCCTTTTCCATATTGTAGCATGCAGTTGCATTTATCTATCAAAATAGCCTCATTATTATATTCTTTCATTGGTGTTTTTATTACTAATGCATGCATTTTTTACACATTTGATGTTTACAATCTCTTCAACCATTTATATTTTTTGTCTTTTTAAATTGTTCATTTGTGTATGCCTTTTTATAAAGTTTTATATTTTGTGAAACCCATACATGTATGAAGTTAATATATATTCCCATCACAAATATACATGTACGACTTACTCAAGATTCATTTCTCATATATTTCATCACTAGTGTAGTTCTGTTGCTGTTTTCACATCTTAGATATTTCTAGATTTTTTTTTCTTTATTGTTTCAAATGCAGTTTTTGGCAAAGAAATTGTGAAAATTATGCATTGAAATTTCCTTTTCGATATTCAGGAGTCCTTTTCTTTATTTCAAGAATTTTTTTAAAAGATGATAAAACTTCATAAGTTCTCAAAGATGCATGTTTGGTTGACTTTTCTCTTTGTAAATATTAGCCAATCAAGTGCAATTTTATGGTCGTTAACATTCCATTCCCATAGTTTCTATTGAAATCTACACCAAAGCAAGTGACAAGAATGTTTGTGTAGGCTAAACAACCATTCTCAGTGAATATGGACTTTTCTCTGTTATTGTCCAGTCTAAAACTGCTATTTGCATAAAGTTTATAAAGTGCCTTTTTGGACGCTTGTGGGGAACCAAGGATAGACCTCAAACTTTTTAAAGGGTTCTTTCTGTGACCAAGCAGCAATTATTTCATTTTCATGCTTTGGTGTTCACTCTGATATCAGTTTTTGACAGAAATTTTAAAAAGAGAAAGAATTACCAACACTAACTCTGCTCAGGAAAAGTGGCATTAGCATTTGGTTTCAATATTGCTGACAAGGTTATAGTGAGTCAGTGATAGTGGCAAAAATATTCTGTAGGCACCAAAACTTCTTACTTTAAAAATCACAAGCCATCCTGGAAAAAAAAATTAATGCAGAATCTTCTTTAAGTAATACAGCTTCAGCTAGGCATTTTAATCATTCACATTTGTAGCCATTTGAAGTGCATGCTATAATGATTTTCCTTCATTCTTTTCATGTCCATCTTGATTTTGTATTTTATGTTGGGTTTTTATCTCATCTTTTGTTCCCCTTTTACTTTTTTGCGACGACGACGATCAGGCTAAGAACGAACAGCCCTCGGTGTTGGACAAGGAGGTAGAATCGGTGGTGATGGAACTCCAGGAAGAATTGATCGCGGTCAGATTAAAAGAGGCCGAGTCGGCGGAGTCTCTCAAAACTTTTAGCACCAAGATAGAGAGTCTGGAAAAGGTACCCCTTATATCCCCCAAAGAGCAGAAAGAGTGAAGACACATTTAGGATAAAGCTACAAATAGACATTTAACTAAATTTTAAAGGGAGATCATTTAAGTGACCTCCTACCCACTCACCCCTCTCCCCCAAAGGTAACATGTAAAAACAAAAACAGATATTAACTGTACATTGTATTTCATCATTTGGCTTTAACCACAAATTCTCTTTTGCCTTTAATCTTATCAACTCTCTTACTTCAAAAAATAATAATTTTAAGACAATGAAAGGAAAACAAAAATCACTGTGCAATGAAAGTTAACAAATATTGTTGTAAAAGATGTATCTCTGTGTTATATCAAGGAAAACATAATTTTGAGCTGGTTTGACTTTTTTCATAACTTGTTTCAGAATTTTCATTGGCTTCATTTATTTATGTTTTCAAACCAATAATCAAATACCTGTATCAATAACCCGCATTGTTTTATTTATAGTTTTGTTCATTTATCATCTTATTTATGTCATTCTTTCCACCAGATATATTCCCAGCCCTCTCACCCTTCACTGGAATATTTTTTTTTCCATATGAATTAAGTTTCTGTTGGGTACCCTCTTCCTTTAATTTTAAATAATTTGCTATTAATTAAGCATGTATCACGCCTAACCATTTTACCGATAAAAACAAAACAGTGCTTCCGATTTGAAAACTAATCAACACAACTTTAAAAAAAATTTCTAACAGAAATAATTAAAGAATTATTAAATTATGTTATCATTCATTATTGGACAATAGATATATTTCTATACCTTTTATGCCAGAGTCAATTTATCTCCAGATATTTTCACTTTTCTGTCGTTCTGTCTATCATTCATTGCTCTCATTCTGTAGAGCAACAATACATATATTCTGTGTCTTATATTTTTTTCACTACCATTTCTGGTCCTTTTGCCATTAATATAATTAATTTGAAATGTACTGAGGATTATCTATCATTCCAAGTGGGGATTTCATCATTTATCAGAGTTAATTCAATGTAAAATAAAATTAAGCCCCTGGATCAGGATGATAATGATTGCACTTTTATCTGTCTGTTGGGTGATCAATTATGAAATGGGAAAAATAAAGTTATTAATTTTATAAATTGAGGGGCTGGGGGCATTTACTGTAAAATGATGAGAAAAAAAAGGAAATTTGTCTCATGTCTGTAGGCCTTTCAGTAATTTGCATTGGATTTTTGTCATTTCACTCAATTTTGACTACCAGTTATCAAATTTTTATTATCAGTTATCAAAATTGAAACAGTACATGTATATACACATTCTGCAGGGGCATTTAAAACTTAGATTAGATTAGATTAGAATGCCAGGAGTGTGTGAGTGTAACAGGTATGTGAGCTATACAAGAATCATATCGTCTGTTTGGAGCCAGAAGGGCGTTAACTCGTATACTTTAACACAGAGTTAACGTCCTTCTGGCTCTCAATAGACGATATATTATCAGAGAAGCATATAGGCAAGTCCAAGGTATTATTTCCCATATGTTACCTATCACATCAAAGATAGTAGTGTATATATTTGATGGTAATATCAAATTGAAACCCACCATCGCTTAGATGTGATGAACTATCCAAGATGAATAATACCTTCAATGCTAGTTATGTTTATTATACCATTATACTTTGTAACATATGGGAAGAAATGACAAAATGCATTTTACTTACCCATATTGAAATAGAATTCACTCATTTTCTAATTTCTCCATCGTTTTCTTCTTCTGTCCTTCGCTCCAGATCAATCAGAAGTTGCGTAAGGAGCCTGGACATTCCATCGCCGCCCTCCAAGATGAGCTGATCGCTGTCAAGCTGAGGGAGGCTGAGGCAAACCTCGCACTCAAAGAACTCAGGGAAAAGGTCAACGACCTCGAGGCTCACTGGCAGGTAGGTTGGGTTCAACGAACTCTAGGTTTCAACGAACTCTCAAGTAATCAGTTTGAAAACTGTTTAATGTCACTGAAAAGTATGTTCATTGTAGTAACAAGGATACGCATACGCAACCAGATTTGCGCAGACATTAACCAGTGACTTTTCCTAAGTTAGATTTGTTACGACAGTTAACATACTTTCACTATAAACATAAAAGATAACATAGTTTTCAGAATACCACCCCAGCTGTGCATGCTCCTATCGTGCTGGCGGCTTTCTAGCGGAAAGGGGCTTCATTCCTCTTCTTGATTAAGACATGTTGGACTAAATATGGTAGTGCTAGACTAGTCTCTACGCTGTCCCTCTACAATCGGGAGGTAGGGGGAGGTTTTTAGGGCTTAATCTACATTTTCCAGACTCAATTGAACACATTTTTCTAGAAGTGGGGAAATTTTCTTTAGCTTTTCTAACAGGTAGGTAGGTGGAAGAAGTTTAAAGAACTCCCCCAAAACCAGGCACACATGATGCATTCTTTCTTGACTTGTAACTCCTATCTGCTAATGCTTGCCCGAGGTTCATTGAAGACTGCAACGAATGGATACATGCTAGATATTGCATTTTGAAAATAGCATGGCTTAACATACTAAGGTTCCAAAGGGAGACATGGAATATTATGATGCAAAAGCAGACTGGTACTGGACTTGTAAACTGCAATTAATCGGAAGAACATGCAGCATCATGTCTTTACATAATAAAAGCATTACAACAAAGAAAACGTTTTTACAAACATCACAAATATCATTACACGATGTCAGAGTCAGAGTGTGTATTAAGGCTACGTCTGTATCATTCAAATTGAATGTACCGGTATATTGCATGACAAGCTTGCATGGTTTTAATAATAAAACTTCTGTATTAACCCATTACGTACTGGAACCAAGTGGGCCGTGTATTAACCCTGTCGAGACAATAGACCACATTTTGTGGTTTGACTGAATAAATTTTGATTCAGAGCTCTAAAAAATATACCAAATGCATGAGTAGAAAAAACAAAAATTTCTGCACACATTATGACCATTTTTGTTACGTGACCATATTGCGTTTGTTGCCAGGAATTTTAAAAACGAGAATAGGCTTTAAAATCCTTAAATTGGCAACATATTGAGAGGTTCAAAATCATTGTTTTTTATCCAGATTGGCAACTTTTCAACTTTTCGGCAAAATTCCTAACCATGTATAATATTTTCAAGGACATTACATCTAAGTAGAACCATGAAGCACTGAAAGAAAAATATTATTGTTGCCAATTTGAAGAACAAAATATGATAAATTTAGCCCTGTCCTGAAAGGGTTAAACCTATGGGAATTAGAGAATTCAGTCGTCAACAGGTTACAAGTAATTTCCAAGGACTACAATCTAATACAGGCACATTTCTTGTAATGAAATCAAAGTGAACCAACAAGTATGATTCCTAATACTAAACCTATGAATTATGGTGCGAGGAAAATATTATCTGTATTTACAGCAGCCAAATTGACACTCCAGTTGAAGGCACATGATAATTTATTTCTTCCTCAAACTGCATATTATAATGTGTACCTTTACGCTATGATAAGGTGAAAATGGAACAATATTTTCAACTTTATCTTTAAAATTTCAGTATCGTCTTTGGTACATGTACTTGTTTAGTTTTAAAAAAGATTTAATACTCTCACATCTAATTGCATCTACATTTAATTGCATGATCGATTGCATGGCAGCCATAACTAACATCTTTGTCCATCTTTTCTGTTTTTCTTTTGATTCCTTCCATTGCGGCATCGTATTCCCCATCCGTCTTTAAAAATATGTCAGAAACACCTGGAGAAAGTCACTGGGAAGCAGAAAGGGTCCAACTCCCGACCCACAATCCAACAGATCACAGAAGAACTCATGTCGGTGAGGCTACGGGAAGCGGACACGGCGGCTGACCTCAAAGAGACCCAACAGAGGGTCATGGAACTCCAAACACAAGTACTTAGCCCATAAATCATCTTTTTCTTGTTGTTGCAATATCATTATTTTTTAATGATTTAACTTCATATTGCAACATGATCTCAGTTTGAGTTATACACAGCAAAGTTAATGTAAAACCAAATATTTTTTTCGACATTGTTAATGATGGCCATTTTACAAAATTTGTGAATGTTTGAGAAACATTTGGTTTTACAGTAAAACACTTTCATATGTATATACATATTATGGGCAATGTTGACAATTTCCTTTTCAACCTTTTTAATGAACATGACTAAAGTCAGGACAAACATAGTCCATCAAATGTCTAATTATTTTAAGAACTCAAACATTATATCAATTCATTACAGACTACTATTATTTGAATTATCAAGATTTTGGCAATTTAACATTTAGCTACATGTATGTTATTATTTTCAACATTTTCTAGGTCATAACTAGCAGTAAGTCAACCATTATTATTGCATAGAGTGTTTTATTCTCCTGATTTACTTCTTTTTAAACCATACTAATAAATTCTATGTTTTTTAATAAAATAAATCATTGAAAACTGGTAAGTGAAGGAACTTGTGACTTTAATAGTTACCTGTGAAATTATCCCTTGAAAATAGCTTTCTAACTTGCTATATGTACATGTAGCTTGGCAGATGCCACACAGGCAAAATTCTAGCTTCTCCGTTATGTAAGCCTGGGAGAGGGTCTTCTGTAATCTCTATTTAGCCTAATATTTTTGAGGAGAAAGGAGAAAAGCAGTGATGATTATGGAAGCCAGGTAATTTATCTAACATGCTTTAATCAATGCAGTAACATTGGCTGACTTGCAGATTGAAGCAAATCTAAACAGAAACCTGATAAATGTGCATTAAATTTTGAAAGAAATGAGGCATTATCACAATTATGCAATCACAGGTATACTAAATACAAGTAACAATTTTTAACTAATAAGAATTCCATAGCGTGGAGAAGGTTTACGGTTCATCATGTGATTAGTCCTGAAAAGGACTTGGAGCAAGAAGAAGAAAGTGGAGAAAGGTTGAGAGGAGAAGAAAAGGAAAGGCGAAGTCCTGAAAAGGACTGTAAAACAGTAAACTCAGCCTTCTCATCTGGTTTACAGTCCTTTTCAGGACTTCACACTTTCAAGAAAGAATACTTCTAAACTCTCTGAATTTCTATCTCGCCTTTCCTTTTCTTCTCCTCTCAACTTTTCTCCACTTTCTTCTTCTTACTCAATAGTCCTTATCAGGACTAACCACATGGTGAACCGTAAACCTTCTCCACATTATCAGTACCACCATGCAAACCTCTACCTTAAAAGGGTATTCACAGTGATATTGCATTTTGGGGAAACAGTCTTCACTGATGATTGCATTGTTATTATGAGTCATCACATGATACAGGGTTCTTTGAAACAAGAAAAAAATGCTTTCAAAATGAGAAACTCTGCTGAAAACTGCTTATTTTGAAATGTACCAACACAGATTTGAATAACGTTTCATACATGCATTGGACGTGATCCATCAGAAGTCACAACAACTTGCAAAGTTTTGTTCAAAGTTGTTCTGATAATTTTATGTGCTTGTGTTATACAGGCGCTTTGTTAAATTTGTTTTTTAATAGTATAGAGGCGTATAACATTATCTGAGCAGCAGCAAACCAATTTCATTGGCCTATTCAGGACTCTCCTTGTGGATACTGCTGGCTTGCCCAGCTGTCAACAATTACCTGTTGATACCTGAAGTGGCTATTGTTTGCAAGGCATAATACACACACAAAAAAAACACAACGTAGTAACTCTGCAATTATTTGTTTTCTGTGAAATTGCTTCAGCTGTTGTACCTCTTTAAACCATTTGTACCCGAGTCACATGACCAAAACGAACTCCACCCGATTCCAAACCAACTGATTCTTTTCCATTCAGGGGTAATGTCATTGTTTGTTCAGTGTGGTGGTCTCAATGCCTGGGGCCCCGTTTCATAACACTTGTCATCATGGACTGAAATCCTTGCATGTGATTGGCTGAGAGCAAATTTGTCTGTAAAAATCACCGACAAGACAATTGATGAAACGCCCCCCCTGTTGTGACTGGGGAATTAGTGACAATTTTGTTGGAGTCTGTTACACTCACTTCGAGATTACACCTTTGATGCTGATTTTTTTTCAGAACCAAATGACAAGTAATCAGATGAGACGGATAGAGGAGGAGAGGATAGAAGTCAAGCAGGACCTTGAAGCATGCGAGAAGAGAGAACAGGAGCTTCAGAGACATTTCTATGAGGCTCAGAAAGAACTATGTAAACTAGAAGCTAAGGTAAGAATCTAGACTGCAGTCACGTCCAAAGTTTTAGAACTTTCTTTGAGAGAAGGGCAGTTATGGAGACAATTCCATGAGGTTCAAAAAGAACTATGCAAACTAGAAGCTAAGGTAAGAATCTACACTGCAGTCACGTCCAAAGTTTTAGAACTTTCTTTGAGAGAAGGGCAGTTATGGAGACAATTCCATGAGGTTCAAAAAGAACTATGCAAACTAGAAGCTAAGGTAAGAATCTAGACTGCAGTCACGTCCAAAGTTTTAGAACTTTCTTTGAGAGAAGGGCAGTTATGGAGACAATTCCATGAGGTTCAGAAAGAACTATGCAAACTAGAAGCTAAGGTAAGAATCTACACCACTGTCACATCCAAATTCCTAGAACTAAAATAAAGAAAACAGGAGTTACAGAGATGATTCTATGAGGCTCAGAAAGAACAGAGCTGTAAGGCTCAGGAGGAACTACATGTATGCAACAAGTGGAATTACCCCCTCTTGTGACATGACTTAGCCTATCCTCTCAGTTGCCAGTGTGGGGAACTGGATAATTCAACTTCTATACCGCTGTCACGTCCAAAGTCCTAGAACTAAAATAAAGAAAACGGGAGTTACAGAGATGATTCTATGAGGTTCAGAAAGAACTATGCAAACTAGAAGCTAAGCTAAGAATCTACACCACTGTCATGTCCAAAGTCCTAGAACTAAAATAAAGAAAACAGGAGTTACAGAGATGATTCTATGAGGCTCAGAAAGAACAGAGCTGTAAGGCTCAGGAGGAACTATGCAACAAGTGGAATTACCCCCTCTTGTGACATGACTTAGCCCATCCTCTCAGTTGCAAGTTTGGGGAACTGGATAATTCAACTTCTATACCGCTGTCACGTCCAAAGTCCTAGAACTAAAATAAAGAAAACAGGAGTTACAGAGATGATTCTATGAGGTTCAGAAAGAACTATGCAAACTAGAAGCTAAGCTAAGAATCTACACCACTGTCATGTCCAAAGTCCTAGAACTAAAATAAAGAAAACAGGAGTTACAGAGATGATTCTATGAGGCTCAGAAAGAACAGAGCTGTAAGGAGGCTCAGGAGGAACTATGCAACAAGTGGAATTACCCCCTTTTGTGACATGACTTAGCCTATCCTCTCAGTTGCCAGTGTGGGGAACTGGATAATTCAACATCTATACCGCTGTCACGTCCACAGTCCTAGAACTAAAATAAAGAAAACGGGAGTTACAGAGATGATTCTATGAGGTTCAGAAAGAACTATGCAAACTAGAAGCTAAGCTAAGAATCTACACCGCAGTCACGTCCAAAGTCCTAGAACTAAAATAAAGAAAACAGGAGTTACAGAGATGATTCTATGAGGTTCAGAAAGAACTATGCAAACTAGAAGCTAAGGTAAGAATCTATACTGCAGTCATGTCCAAAATTCTAGAACTGACTAAGAAAGAATAACAGTTACAGAGTTGTAAGGCTCAGGAGGAACTATGCAACAAGTGGAATTACCCCCTCTTGTGACATGACTTAGCTCATGCTCTCAGTTGCAAGTTTGGGGAACTGGATTATTCAACTCCACATTGACTACAATCATGAAGCAATAAAATCGTAATCCAATACTTTAATTTTTGTCATTAATGCGCCCTATATTTTTTCTATGATAAGAGAGGCTTGGAATAGAATTCACTAGCCATTTAGGCACTGATTAAAAATAATCAAAAGCCTTTTCAATACATGTTTTCTTATTTTCTGAATACCATATCAATAGTCAGTAATTGTGGAATATTGCCCTCTAGTGGCCAACTTAGGCTTATGATTTGATGAAGAGATAATCTGCCACAGGGACATTGTCCGTGATGGATAGATTGTTCCATGTAAAATGTGAATCACAAATGAAACATATCCCTCTCTAGCTAAGTAATATGTTTTTTTAAAAATGGATACATACATTAACTCTAAACTCAAAAAATTAAAACTCAGATCAGACTAAGGTTTTCACATTGTAAAGTTATTCAGAGTATTAAAGTTTTATGACATTTCTCTGAATACTTTTTCTTAACCGGTTGACTCTTGAATTTTCTAATTCCTATGGGATTAATATTGGGACCACGCGATTCCCATTGGCAATGGGTTAAAATAATGCTAGGAATTTTTATTATTTTGAAAAATCAAGGCTGCAAAATCTGTGTGTATTAGTGATTATTTCAGAACCCAATACCATTTCATTTCTGCCAGCAGTTTGCTATCTAGTGTCATTTAGAATGATTCTCTGTGTTTTAAAAAAAGGTGTTCTGGAATGCTACAGTGCACAATGTCCATTGTTGTGTTCTAAGTTAATCACTCTACATAGTATTACATAGCCTGATGCAAGTTTACAATTTGGATGTACTTTATTGGTTTACAAAAGTTGGGTATGACTTTACTGTCTTGTCAAATGAAATACTTTCTCCTCTGATTATACAGTCAAACCTGCTTTAGCGACCACTTGTATAGAAAGACCACAATTTTTGTTTCCCTTGAAAAATGTTGCTCATTGAAACGTGTATTAAAGGAACCTGAAGATAAAGACCACCTGCTCATAATGACCACTTTTCTTGTCTCCCTTGAGTGGTCTTTATAGACAGGTTTCACTGTAGATAGATTCGAGTCCTCTTCAAAAGAAATAAAAATATAATGCTGTGGTTTTCCACTAAATATGACAAGTAAGGATTACAAGTAAAAAGGGTTGTTTTTTCACCACCTGACGGGTAACCCGGGGATCTCGTGTAGGGTATCAAAAACAGGAAAGAAGAACCAATCCTAGAATAGGGTGTACAATACTAAGCAAGATAAAAAAAATTGATGTGAAGGATCTGAAAATCAGAAATTTTCGCTGATTTTTCCCTGAATAAGGTATCAAAAACCCTGTCAAAACCTCTCGACTTAAATCCTCGTTTAGGGTGCTTTTCAGAAAGTCATGGACGCGGATGCCGTACAGGCCTCATTGAGACCTCCCCCCCTCTCCCCCTAAGGCTGCAGTGTTGGGATGAGATACTGTAAATGCAGAAATATTCGCGGTACATTAATTTTCGTGAATTGCACGCTATTTTCAGCGGGCGCGAATTCTAGAACACGCGAAAATATTAGCATGATTTCTTATGCTTGTTTTGAATGGACACTGCATTGCACGCTTCGTCTGATTAATTCGTGTTTGAATCCAATTCATTTTTTTATTTGTGTGTAGTTGTGTCTGTAGTATGCATTTGAATGGACCGCGTGTATGTGAAACAATAAATGGAGCCGCACTGGTGTGTAGAAATTGTGCAGCGCGAATTCAAGAACCCGCGAATATGTTTTCGGGTCACTCAGCGCGAAAATTTAATCACGCGAAAATAACGGCGTCTACAGTATTAGTTTTTGAATGGTTTTTTGGGGACATAGAAATATTGATCTTCTCCTCTGTTTCATGACAAAATCCCTGTAGAGTTGTGCTTATTTAAATTTTTTTATGGTAGAGATTTTCTGTCAGTAGTTACTTGATTACAGTCAAAGGAATTTAGTTCAGTTTGGAGATCCCACCCCAATGGGGTTGGGGGTGTAGGGGGCAGCTACAGTGTATGTCATAAAAAAAAAAATCAAAAACACCTTTGTATGCATGTATGCCCTTGTAAATGTGAAAACCTTTTTATCTTTATCTTTTTGCTTGTCACATGTTTTGATAAATATGTCTGCTGTTCAGTGAAATATTTTCCTCAATACTTACTTTTGTGGAACGTGATTGGTTTTTCTGATCTGCTGACGTGAGCTTACATGTGATTACAATATGCTAGCAAACATACAGGTATCAATTTCAAGCTTGTGGCATGCCCAAATCATGCCTCCTATCCGCCCATCCAGAGTCATTTCATTAGCTGTGCATGCTCATTTTTTATTGCTTTTCTGCAAAAAGATGATACTTCTGGTTGGAAAATGAGTTTTACTAGGTCTCTTGTGGAAACACATTAATCTGTTGTACAATGCAATCTTATTGGGCAAATAGTTACCTGGGAATAAAACAAATGTGCATTATGCAATTACTGAGTTCAACGAGGTCATGTTTTTATCAGTTAACTTCTGCCTTGGAAGTTTTCCAGAGATGAAATAAATTGACTCTCAATGTTTATGAACAACTTCAAGTACCGACACGACACGATAGTGTAGCCCCATGTATTTGTTTTTATGTTTACCCACTCATTAGGCATATCTATCTCATAGCTTGTTGACGCCATTATGGCAACAAATTGTAAACATGATTCATACTTTGAAGTTGGTTTTATTGCGATTTGTTCAAATGTCACTGTTCATTATTACAATTGCTTTTAAGAAACTTAAAAAATAAAGATGAAGTAAAAGTATCCTCCTGATGTTCAAAGTTGAAGACCACAATGACCTCGATCTGATTTGAACAAATGCTGACATATTGAAAGAAAAAGGTCAGTGAACATTTAAGAGAAATCTGGTTTACAATAAAGAAAGTTTTGAAGATCACATTACAATTATAATAATAATAAATAATAATAATAATAATAATAATGTCTTGTTTACCCAGTGTAGCTTTATCAGTATGATATACTGATGAGGCAACCCTGAGGGCCCTGCAATCATATTATTACCCCGGCTTTAGCTGAGCGACCATGATAAGGTGCTCAAGCATTCAAGGAATTTCTTCCTACTGGATACCCATTTACTTCACCTGGGTGGAGTGTGGCAAATGTAGATTAATGTCTTGCCAAAGGACAATTAGTATCGCGATGACAATCCTTTTTGAGCTACTTTTCATTTTGTATAGAAAACCTTCAAAAATATCCAGATTCATGTGTTTTGTGAAAGGAGTGTACATGTATTTCATTGAGAGGAGGCTTATAAAGACATATTTCCAAATATATGTCACGGACTGATTTAAAGGGGAATTCCACCGTGATATATAGGCGGTTTCAGAAGAAGCAGAAAATTTGAAGGAACAGATTAATGAAAGTTTGAGCAAAATTTATTTAGAAATTAGGAAGTTACAAATTCTTGAAATTGTAATCAATCAAACACAAATTGTCATGTTTCTTTGCAAGCTTCTCTCCCACTTACCCTGTATCATAAATCATAAATTTTCTTTTATTTCTTACGTGAACTAGATAAGTCTACAGAACTGATTTAATTACCCATTGTTCCATATTGAATACGCTACAGCTGCTTTATACATGTTTACATCTCGGCTTACTCTTAAGAGTACTTCAAACTCATCCAGATTTGCTTTTGCAAATACATAAATTTCTAAACCACCTGGGACTGCCCTACTTTACTCACTGAACCGCCCGGGACCGCCCGTGGACTTTGACCTGTGTAACACTACGGCAAATGTATTGTAGGGGATATCGGGCGCTGAAACTTTGTGTGTGCTATCTTTACACATAAGCCATTTAGAATCCGTATTGAAGCGATGCGTTACTGTAGAAAGTTTTTTCATACAGCAGAGAGTCTGTGCCGCAATATCGTTTACTGAGACTGGGTTCCATGAGTAAATGACGACAAAACGCCTAATCCTCAGTGACTAAAAGGTTAATGTACGTAAAAACTAGCAACCTGAAATGAGTCATTGCCCAGGTACCTTGTTTGTTTTGTCCTGTTTGTATTTGTGCTTATATGTATGCATAAGCTTAAAGAAGCCATTTTTTAAATTCTTCTAACAGCACTCAGCCTCTTGAAGGAACCACTTGAAATTGAAACAAAAAGAATATAAGAAAAGAAAGATCAGCAAATATTGTCAGCATATGCTCATTTTTATATATTCCACCCTGTCAAGCACACACATATTATCTTGTATAATTTCATGGTATCTGTAAATGTACCGGTGTATGATAGCAACAACAAATAGAAAATAATAAAATTACTGCTACACCAATTTATCGAGACTTCTATAAAACCCTGATGCGCATATTTAGCAAAAATTTAAACCTGTTACTGGGTTTTAGGTTAGTCTAAAGCCATGTTTAATGATGGAAGTAATAGGCATTTTACACTTGCAAAATTTGGCTTAGTTCCGTACTATCGGTGGGGCTAAACGAGGATTTAGCCCCACCGATAGTACGGGACTAAGCTCAGCCCGCTTTTTGTTCACATTGCGTTTTACCAAAGTGGGCTAACTCCAAGATAGTATGGGACTATTTTAGCCCTGGAAAAAGGCTGGGTTAGCCCCACCAAAGGTTGGGCTAAATGTCAAAATATACGGATGAGCGCTCTGGCTAGGGAGATAGTACAGGACTAAAACTGCCAATGAGAACAGCAAAAAATATAGTATAATAATAATAAGATTAATTTGTATAGCGCAGCAACTATTTGAATATACTCGACTGCACTTTGATGATCCGGGGTTAAGGAAAGTGCAGGTTAATAAAATCAAATTGTAAAAAGCCTATTGGAGGTCTAAGTTTCCCTTTGCTAAAGTTGACATAGAAAACACAGTGTAAGGTCTTACTCGTGAAATATTTCATGGGTGGAAATTTTCGCTCATTGTAGGCAATGACTTTTTGGAACCATTTCATTTTGTTTTAACTGCAAATAAATCTGTACCACTAGCTGTACACCTATGGAATTTGACTGAATAATTTATTCATATTTTTGGAGTAAGCATCATGAGTGACTTCATTATTATGATTATTTTTGTTGATGTACATGTACATTTTTGCCCAAAATTAATGGTGTGAAAATATCCACTGGTCATCCTTGCTTTAAGGCTATGGGAATCAGAGAATACAGGAGAGCGTTTCATCAAGTGTTTGCTCTCAGCCAATCAGATGCAAGCATTTCAGTAGCTTATAACAGTTTTGTATGGAAAATCTAGCTGAAAATCTTCTTGTTTATTTCAGGAATCTGATATTTTGCACAGGTATCAAGGACCAACATCAACTTTCTTGGCGTCAGAAATCATGTATTTTATGACAACTCCAGAAGATCTCTTTGCAATATCTTATCTTTTTATGTCCTTGAAACGATATACATGCACATGTACGTGTTATGCCATGAAACATAAAGTATATATTCTGCAGCACAAGTCATAACTTGACTGTTGTGGCAATTGGTTGCAAAAGGATTTTACTGCTTAAATTACGATTCTGTATATGCCATACGTGACATCAAGAAAATGATTCTACCCTTTTAATGTACTTATATATATATATGGTTGATGAAAAATTATTTTGTGGTAATGATACTGTGATACCAAAAAACAATTAGTCAATATTTATATCGAGTGAATTTTAATTTTTGTAAGATTAAAATTTTGTACACAACACATTTCACAGAATTGCCCTGAAATTTGATTATAAAAACCCCCCAGTATTGGTTGCTTCATAAAACGAACAGTGTCATGGATGTTTTTCATCGGCAGTATAAGAAGTACATGTAGGTCAACATACATGTAGGTCAACATTGTTTGTTGTGACAATACACCTTAAAAACATACAGAGCATTTTGTGTCATACAATGATGACATGCTGATGTCATAAAATAATAAGGGTTGGATAACTCTTTTGGCAGTGTTCCAAGGATCACATCATAAATTACATTAAAATAAAATGACATTTATTTCATCTCTTCATAATACAGGGTGGCCCAACAAGAACACCTGAGATCTGCAATGTCAATGGCGTCAATGGCGTCATTGACACACTGTCATATATTTTACTTATTTGGTAGGAAATTTTTATTAAACTTACACGATGATCAGCAGTTTTGGGCATTTTTTTATTCTACTGCTGTTTTTGTGAGGCAATGTCGTTTTTTCGAAGTTTGCTACTTTTGCTTGAAGCAGCCAGAAATTTGCGCATGACGGCTTCCCATACAACGTCACTTTCATTCATGTTGTCTTCGTTTTCAAAGCGAGAGCAGTCATGAGTTTATCAACACACCTGATTGTATGGGAAGCTGTCATGTGCAAATTTCTCGCTGCTTCAAGCACGACAAGGGTTGCAAAACCAGAAAATCAGAGAATCAAATCGCCACACCCAAAATTGCTGATCATGGTGCCATTTTACTTGGGGAAAAGTTTTTCTACCCAATAAAACAAAAAACCAATGACATTGTATCCATGATGTCTTTGAAATAAAATATTTTGGGTGTTGCATTCTTTTTTGGGCCATCGGGTATATAAGGATTTGTAATTCATTTGTCAGTGTTCCAAGGATCACATCGTAAACTGCTTACTAAAAATGACATTTCTTTTATGTTAACTTTGTGACCTCATGTGTCATGTATGATTGATCGCTTTTATGCCGTGAAACTGATAGAATGCTAGCCTGGATTCTAGATGGAAGTGATTTGTCTATCATCTCTATGAAAATGTTTTAAATTAATGATAGACTCAAGAGGATGTTGACCAACCCCTATCATGTATTTGTGTAAAACAAAACTATCACATAAAACTTTTTTTTTGTGCACAGTCAGCGAGAAACTTTTGCACATTTTGCAAAAATATAATGTTATGACATCACATGTGTGATTGATTTATTTGGAGGCATGAAACTTTTGCACATCTGGACCATTTACAGAACCCCCAAATGTTTCTCACTCACAAATGTTTATGATATCTCTGCTCTTGCTGGGGGGGGGGGGGGGGCTAGGGGCGCTAGTCTTCAAAACTCTTGCATACTGACTCGATCAGAGTAGAAAACTTGTTCAGCCTGGAATCCAGACATATCAAGGCTAGAAGAATAGCTTTAAATGGTTGAAGAAGGTCTAAGAAATCAAAGACAAACGAGCCAAGGTCAAAAACTTTTGATAGATTAAACTTTACCTGATAGATTGCCGGTCCAGTGTTTTTGATCTTAGCTTGTTGGGCTTTGACTCGATGTGTAAACATTAAGAATATGATTATGATAATCATGAATATTTTTCGAGTTTACACATTTACTCGTCTGCATTTCAAAATGAAATGATTCAACATCACTTTAAAATTTAAACGGAAATTTAATTTGCTTCTAAACGGTGAAAATGTTGTGAATGTGGTACGTTATTCAGAAACAGGCAATTTCTCCTTCATGGCCAATAAAGTGTCTTTTTGTCTCACCCTCTCCCTCCCTGTCTGTCTCTCAATCTTCCCTCATTTGTTTTATAACATGTTTCCTTCCTTCCTTTTCTTCTCTCCATCCTTTTTATGTACTTTCTATAATAATAATAATAATAATAGTACATTGCTTGCCGCTTACCTCTGTCGCTTTTAGGTCTGAGGATAAGCGTTGGAGCAGTGTTGAAAGCCAGGTCAGAGCAGGTATGCGTTTGGCTGCTTTTCAAGGTTTTACTCAGGTTGTAGCCGTGCTGGCAGCCTCACTGAGGCGCCGCGGCCTTCGGCTATTTTGCTACCTGGACGACTGGCTTCTCCTAGCAGAGTCGCGCGATCGTTTGTTGGACGAGACTCGTTTGCTCGTCAATCTTACTCAAGACTTGGGTTTCCTAATAAATTGGGAAAAGTCAGAGTTGGTTCCTACTCGCAGCCCAGTTTTTCTGGGGGCTGTGTTAGACATTCGGAATCAGTTGGCTCGGCCCAGTCGAGACAGGATTCTCACTATTGTCTCGGCGGCTCGCAAGCTCATTCTGGCCAGAAAGGTCAAGGCCAGACAGTGGCTTCAGTTTTTTTGATATCTAGCCAGTCTAGTCGATGTTCTGGAGGATTGCCGGCTCCTTATGAGACCGTTTCAGAGGCATCTCCTCAGGTTTTACAAACCAGGCAAGGATTCTCTGTTGGTCTGGATTCCAGTACCAATAGGAATCAAGTCTCTTCTCTCCCGTTGGACGAACGAGGAGTTTCTCGCGCGAGGCAAGTCCTTCCGTACCCCCCTTCCGTCGATCTCGGTTTCGACGGACGCCTCTCGGTTGGGGTGGGGAGGACATTGCAATGGCAGCACGGTCGCGGGGGATTGGTCTCATCTTGGGACTCTTCCCCATATCAATGTCCTGGAGTTTATGGCAGTTCTTTTAACCCTCACGGACAATGTCACTGTGGCGGCTTATATCAATCGGCAGGGAGGCACTCGTTCTGCTACCCTGAATGCCCTAGCAGCACAGCTGTGGAGGTGGTGTCGTCGCATGGCGATCACACCCGTGGCCTCTTTCATCCCCGGTCAGGAAAACCTCATTGCGGATTTTCTGTCCCGGGGCAGGTGTCTTCCATCAGAATGGATGCTCCATCCAGAGGTCTTTTGCCGCATTCGCAGTTGCCTGGGCCCACTGGAAGTGGATCTTTTTGCGTCGGTCCTGAACCACCAACTTCCGAAATATTGCTCCCGTGTTCGCGATCAGGGAGCTTGGGCTCTGTCTCTTTCTCTCTCAGTTGGGAAAATCTTCAAGGGTTCGCCTTCCCTCCCTTCCAGCTGATTCCGCGAGTCTTGCGGAAGATCAGGGAAGATCGGGCTCGGGTGCTTGTGATAGCTCCTTTTTGGCCCAGGAGGAGTTGGTTTCCGGAGCTAATGAGCCTTCTGGCGGCTCAACCGTTCCTTCTTCCGTTAAGAGCGGATCTAGTGTTGCAACCCCTCTCGGGGATTCTTCACCACAGTCCGGAGTCCCTTCATTTGACTGCTTGGCCCCTGTCGGGGAATCTGCAAGACAGTCGGGTCTCTCTGATAGAGCCGCGGACTTTTTAATGTCCAGTCGTAGAGTTTCTACTAGGGAAATTTATAATTCCCGTCTTTCGGTGCAATTGCGGATTTTCTAATCTCGCTATTTGACAAAGGGAGATCCATCTCTACTATCCGAGGCTACCGATCGGCGATCGGGGCCATTCATTCGGGGTTCTCAGATGGTTCGGGGATTTCTAATTCCCCGCTGTTGAGTGGTTTGATTCGGTCGTTCTTTCTGAAACGTCCTCCTTGTTCTAAGTTAGTCCCGTCTTGGAGTCTGCCTAAGGTCTTAGAAGCCCTGGCAAAGCCTCCTTTTGAAGCTTCGCTTCACCATCTTACGGTTAAGACGCTCTTCTTGGTAGCCATTGCCTCTGGGCAGAGGCGCAGTACCCTTCATGCCCTCTGTCTTACTCCTGGTCATGTTCGCTGGGAGAGAAAAGGTGTTAGATTGATTCCTAAGGCTTCTTTCATTGCCAAGAATCAAACGGCTTCCTCTGGCCCTGTTGAGATTTTTCTTTGTCCGCTTTCTGAATTTTCGTCAGTGCGCGAGGACAAGGTTTGGTGTCCTGTTAGAGCTCTCAAATGGTATATTGATAAGACTAAGTCTTATCGTAAGGATGATCAGTTGTTCCTGATCACTCGAGAGCCTTTTCTCCTGCTTCTCTTGATTCCATTTCTAGATGGATTGTCGAGGCTATTAGGGCTGCTGGCACAGTCTGACAGTAAGCCTGCATGCTCATGACACTCGTAGTGTCAGCACTTCTTGGGCTCTGTTTCAAGGTGTGGCGCTTGATGATATTTTGAAGGCTGCTTATTGGCGTTCGTCCAATTCCTTCATTTCTTGCTACCTTAGGGATGTCCCTGCAGGTGAGGCTATTTTTGCGTCAGCTACCTTGAAGGCCGCTGTGTCTTCTTTGTAATCCTGTACCCTTCTGCTCTTGAAACATGCCTCCCGGTCTTTGAGTTGGCGCTGGTCTAGCATAATAGGTGTCGTGGTCTAGTGGATACGTGGTCTAGTGGATACGTCACCGGACTGTGGCTCACATGGTTCGCGGTTCGAATCCCGCCACGGCGCTAATGTCCTTTGGCAAGACATTCATCTACATTTGCCACTCTCAACCCAGGTGAAGTAAATGGGTACCCGGTAGGAAGAAATTCCTTGAAATGCTTTAGCGCCATAATAGGCAGCTCCGCTAAAGCCGGGGTAATAATGTGATACTTTGTATTAAGCGCAGTAGAGTATATCCATATAGTGGCTGCGCTATATAAATGGGCATATTATTATTATTATAATAGGTAGGTATATATGATTTATTGCAGTAAATTTGTAAAATCAGCACTGATTTTCTTATTTACTATATAAATCTATATACCTACCTATGACCCTCCCTCCTTCCCCTCACCTTGCAAGCAACATGTTTCTACTTGGGGTTGCTCGCAAAAGAGGAAGATGGCCGTTGCGTGTTACCGCGCGTGAGTGGCGAAGGGGAACAATAGGATTACGGGGGGTGCGCACAATATTGTGACTCATTTGTGTTAAGTTCTCGAACGGGTTCGCGTAGTCAAGCTACTAGCATAATAGGTAGTTACCCGGTATATAGATTTATATAGTAAATAAGAAAATCAGTGCTGATTTTGCAAATTTGCTTTGTTACTAGGAACAGCTTTAGAGCTAGGTTAGCAACTGGGTTTTTAGCTCACCTGAGCCTAAGGCTCGAGTGAGCTATTGCGATGGAAATTTGTCCGTCGTCCGTCGTCCGTCGTCCGTTAACTTTTTACATTTTCATCTTCTTCTCCAAAACCCATAATCGGAATTCAACCAAACTTGGTAGGAATCATCCTTAGGGGTAGGGGACCCAAAGTTGCTAAAATGGTACATGTGGCCCACAGGGGGGCCAGGGGGAGGGCCCCCAATTGTAAAAGCTATGTAAATTTCAAACATCTTCTTCTCCAGAACCAGGCATAGCTCAGACTTGGTATTGTGTATGGAGATACCTCTATAGATGAAGAATGAATGTTGTTCATGAAATTACTCTGTGTGGCCCTATAGGGGCCCTGTGGGGGTAACATACTGGAGGGGGGGGGGGGGGGGCGCTGCCAGGCAAAATGTACATTCTGATCTTCTTCTCCAAAACACATGATCGGAATTCAACCAAACTTGGTAGGAATCATCCTTAGGGGTAGGGGACCCAAAGTTGCTAAAATGGTACATGTGGCCCCCAGGGGGGCCCAGGGGGAGGGCCCCCAATTGTAAAAGCTATGTAAATTTCAAACATCTTCTTCTCCAGAACCAGGCATAGCTGAGACTTGGTATTGTGTATGGAGATACCTCTATAGATGAAGAATGAATGTTGTTCATGAAATTTCTCTGAGTGGCCCTATAGGGGCCCTGTGGGGTAACATACTGGAGGGGGGGGGGGGGGCGCTGCCTGGCAAAATGTACATTCTGATCTTCTTCTCCAAAACACATAATCGGAATTCAACCAAACTTGGTAGGAATCATCCTTAGGGGTAGGGGACCCAAAGTTGCTAAAATGGTACATGTGGCCCCCAGGGGGGCCCAGGGGGAGGGCCCCAATTGTAAAAGCTATGTAAATTTCAAACATCTTCTTCTCCAGAACCAGAAGTTTATCTAGATATTTTGTGTGTTACATGTATATACATCTTGAAGATGAATAAAAAAAAGTTGTTCATGAGTTGTTCTCAGGGTGGCCCCAAAGGGGTCCTGCGAGGGCGAGGTTAATATGCAGGAGGGGAAATGTACATTCTTTGCATGATTTGTTGTATGATTCAACCACACTTGGTGGGAATCATCCTTAGATGTAGGAGATTCAAATAATACATGACATTGTAGACCATGGGGTGAGGAATTATGTTAATTTCTAACATCATCTCATGTACATCCTCCTAGTTGTTTCAATTTCTAACATATCTGTTGGTGGTGCTGGAGAGAACATGCACCAGATGTGAATTGATCCACCTCAGGTGAGCGTCGTGCCCCCTGGGGCTCTTGTTTGGTTAGGTATGGGGTTAGGTTGGTCCAGAGCTGGAGTCTGGAATTTGCTTTGTTACTAGGAACAGCTTTAGAGCTAGGTTAGCAACTGGGTTTTGGGGTAAGGTCTGGGGTTAGGTTGGTCCAGAGCTGGAGTCTGGAATTTGCTTTGTTACTAGGAACAGCTTTAGAGCTAGGTTAGCAACTGGGTTTTTTGGTTAGGTCAGGGGTTAGGTTGGTCCAGAGCTCTAGTCTGGAATTTGCTTTGTTACTAGGAACTGATCACAGAGGAATTTTTGCCGAGTATGTGTCTTACAGTAGGACATACAATGTAGGCTTTGGACTCCATAGATAATTAAATGTTGTTCCTAGGGGGAAATATACCCCAAATTTTATTCTTATTTTATACATGACTTATTAACCTAAAGCAGTTCAAAGTTTTCTTATGATCTAAAATCCCTCCTCAAATTGGCAACAAGTACTCTTATCTTCCACTTGTTCATACAGTAGTTTGAAAAAATATATAAATGTTTATGAAATGAACCAATGTGAATGGAAATTGCAAAATTTAACAGGAAATTGCCAATTTGTACATGAAAATAGTGATTATATAGTTTATTCTGTGTTGCCAATTTAGAGCCTTTAATGATGAGATACAAATAAATCACTCTTATTTGTGAAACACACAACGTACTACATCGGAAATAGACTCAAAATTTTCTGTGATTTTTTTTTGCTCTTTTGCTGAATGTGTAATTCCTATCATTCCGGATCAAAAGACAATGCAAAAACAGGATGAAAAAGAGACAATGTACTGCTATGGATTAAAGAATCAACATTTTAAAGGGATATGCCACCAGGCGGCCGTGGGGAAAGTTTGTGCGTCAAACGCGTCCTTTGGACTACTAGGATTACTTTTCGGACTGCACAAAGCCGACCGAATCTCGCACGAGAGCTCGAAGCTCAAGCGGAGCGTGCATGTTGCGTCGCGAACAGCCTGTTCGAAGCTTGCTCCCGCGGGGCAACGGCATGATCAGGTAACGATCACGCGTGCCCTCTCGCAGCATAAAACCTCCACAATCTTTGGTTGAGTATCCCTTTAAAGTGCATTTTAGAAGCAAATATCCAGATCATTACATTGACGTCATTAAATTACATTGCAAGTATCGCGATGAACCCTCCTCTGTGCTTTTTATCTAGATTGCTTGTTAAACTCATGTAAACAGATGAGACCATATCCATTTATTATTCAATATCTTCCTTGTAAATTGAAGGATTTTTCATGAAAAGTGCAAGGGATTCAAAATTAGAAACAAGCAATTACTTAACCTCCAGATAGATTAGAAGGTAGACCAAATAACGTTTGTTTACTGGAAGATTTCATACGTAATCATTGATATCTGAAATAAACATTTAAATTCAAATTATATTGTTATAATTATTTTATTTTGCCTTCATGTTTTGTCTTCCCTGTAATAATGCTTGATATTTCTTACAGATTCACATTCAGCAGTTTTCAGCAATAGTTCATATAAAACTAGATCAGTGGCGTAGTGGGAGTCCAGACATTGCGGGGCACCAGGATCATGGGGGGGGGGGGGGGGGGAGGGGGTCATCAATCCTACTCAGTAGATGAAGTGCAAATTAACAAGGTTATTGATTGGGGTGAGGGTGTAGGAGGTCGTCATAATGTCTTCTTTTTACGTTCCCTCTCTCCCTCTCCCCTTTTTCCCCCTCATTTCTCTTCCTTTTTTTTGCGGGGGGTATTTGATTGAGGGGGCACATGCCCCCCCCCCCCCCCGGTGCCCCCTGTAGCTACGCCATTGCACTTGATTATTGGTCAAGGGTATGGCTTTTGTGAAGCATTCTTTCTGCATCGTAACATACACTGCAAGAGGGTCATAATTTGATTGTTAAACCCTAAACTGAAAGTTTCTAGTAGCGTTAAAAACATAAGCTTCTATTGATTGCTGTGAAAGTGTTGTATTTGTCCCCTTCCCTTTACAGATAAAAGCAATAATATTCTTATTACAAAATCGTATGCCATGATGGTTTTTTATACTTGAAAGATAAAGTTGAGTACTGGGGAGCATTTCATCAAGTGTTTTGTCAGTAATTTTTACCGACAACTGTTATAAGCTACTGAAATCCTTGCATCTGATTGGCTGAGAGCAAATTTGTCGGTAAAAATCACTGACAAAACACTTGATGAAACACTCCCCCAGGTTCGTATCGGCAGTGGGTTAAAGATAAAGTTGAGTTCTGGGGGGCATTTCATCAAGCGTTTTGTGCGTGATTTTTACCAACAACTGTTATAAGCTACTGAAATCCATGCATCTGATTGGCTGAGAGCATATTTGTCGGTAAATATCACTGACAAAACACTTGATGAAACGCTCCCCTGGTCATGCGATTACATTGTGAAAAAAAACTGCCTCAAAGCCATTGGTGTATGCTGTAAGGTGTCGGAATCGCCAAAATGAGAAGAAATTGATTCAATCCTGCTGAGAGTGACATGCACTGCACACAGATATGTGTATATGGGACTGCACACACACATACATATGTTTGGCCTCAACATTTCAGCTGTTGCTTGTAATATTTGAATGTGAGGGCATTTGAAGAGCAATCCTTTTCAGGGGACATTTATGCTATATGATAATCTTCCAAATAGAAATAAAGAGAATGAGAAAGCTCACAAATTATTTTTGTACCTTTCCCAAAACTCATTCAACCTTTTCTTTAAGACTCTTATCTTTCTTTCTTTCTTTCTTTTTTTTAGCTTTTGCTATTGAATTCTTTTCATTGTACTGATAGTTCTACCAGTACATCCATTTGAAAAAAATGAGCAAATGAAATGAAATGAAATGTTCTTGTTGATTTTGTAAAGTCATCCATTTGAATTAGAATGACTTACAGCTTGGACATACAGGTACATCTAGCAAACACATTGAAATATGTAAGACCTGTATTGAAAAAGTGGAAATAGCAATAGCAGTTGTACATGTAGCAGAATATTACGTAAATTTAAATGTAGATGTAGATGTAACCCATTTAATTTAACCTCGCTGAGGAGTGAGGACCCTAAATATGACGCGATATGATCAAAGTTTACCCGACCTTGCGACTCCATCCATTAGGAGTCAAGAGACATGTACCCTTAATAGTTTTAATGATCCTTTTTATCAAGTTCATTTTCAAGGTACAATCGATGAGATAGTGGAAGTGTTTATCCGTGCAAATTTGTAAAATGAATTTACTTAACTGTGAACGCTTTTATTGCTTCTCTAAAAAAACTGCTGTTGGAGGTGATCTGGTGTCGTTTCGATAAAAACTACAGATACAAAGTTTAATTTGTTTGTTCATGACCATGTACTTATGATGAGTGTAATTAGTGGGTTGCTATCAGATTGCATGTTTGTTTGTTTCTAAATCTTTATCGAGAGAACTTTTCTCCATCTCTGTTCATGTCAGCTTTGAGATATCTTGAGCGGGCAATCCCAATAATGACTTTGAAAGCATCGTTAAAGAATCCCTGAAAGTTTAACATCCTCCATACACATTTTTCATAGAAATAGGGAGGGAACAAAATGGTGGAAAGTCGGGGTCGACACCAGGAATTTAAACAGGGTGATGGGGCAAACACGAAGTAAGGAAAAACCTGGAAGGGGACCAATGTTTTTTGATATATTTTTTTAAAATTCCTGAATGTTTCGGAGATGGGTAGAAGGGAATTTCTTTTATAACAGAAAATGTCATTGTGACCATTCATGCAGAATTTGCTCAGAAGAGAGCCGGGGGGGGGGGGGGGGGGGTGTTGTGTGCCAAAACACAAATTTTCACCCAAGATTTCATTTTTGTACTGAAAGTCTTTTGTGCGGGAGCTTACTGGGTAAGAGGCATATCCCAAAACCTCCCCCCCACCCCCACCCCCACCCCTTCCTCACCTCCATCTCCCCCACCCCTTTACTGATGTTAAAGCGGAATTGATAAACATACATGTATATGTATTCTCTTACTTCTTATTGTCCTTATTCCTCTTTTCTTCTTCTCATCTTTTCTGCCTTTTATAGCTATGCACATTCACTCTTTTTTCTTTTTTTTTTTTTTTTGTGTTGTGTTGGTGTCCATTGCATCTCAAACTTTCACAGGTTCTCTTCAGTGAGAACTTTTGACCAAACGTATTTTAATGTTTATGGTATAAACCCAGTTTCCATAATGCCTTTGAATAGAGAAATACATTTGTTATTTTTTGCCAAGGGAAAAGTGTATTGGATGGGACTTGATGGTGTCTGTACTGTCACAAATAAGCAATCAAAATAATAAGTTACCAATGCACAAGTAGTGCCTACAGTCAAGGGCCTCTTTGATCCTGTCGTAATTAAGTCTTGTCACGCTGTAATCAATCACGTCCCCCACACCATACAAACATGATGTTCACGCATGATTCTTTAATTACTTAATGAGATATGATTGTTGCCAAAGGGCCAACGGTGGTTTTAGCGGTTGTAGCAATCATTTGAAGAGCTCCGCTAGATAGGTCAAGATGGTTTACGTCAGATGTTGATTATTAGAAGGGTCTATTGACATCGTCTGTGTTGTGTACATTGTTCACGTAATCGGGTCAATGCTTGGGTGATCACGTAGATTTTGTCCCATAATTCAAAGGGTGAATTAAAGCCATGAAGAGGCATTCTTGTCTTATAAATGTAGGATGATTCCAAAATAATGATGTTAAAGGGAAATTCCACCCTGATGAAGAAAGTTATGAATATTTGAAGTTGTAATCAATTAAACACAAATTTGTAACTCTGTGACGTATCTTGCGAGATTCTCTCCCATTTGCCCTGCACCCCAAAAATCATTAATTTCTATTTTCTATAAGAAAATATTTTATCATACAGGCACCTTAGATATAATCTTTGCTCGTATGTTTTTACACAAAACCTGTATGAAACAAATCTATTCATTTATCACAAACTTAGAAAATGAAAATTTATGAGATTTTTTGTACTGGGCAAGTGGGAGAGGAGCTTGCAAGATACGTCATGGAGTTGCCAATATCTGTTTGATTGATTTTCAGGCATGAAAATTTTTCACGTATCCGCGGATTTCCGCTTTTTCCTCCGAGCCTAGATTTTTTCCGCGTATTTCAGACATTTCCTTTAAAAATTATGGATTTCCGCGCATACGTCAGTATGTATACACAGTATACATGGGCATGCAATGAAGATGGAATCGGAGGCGATCCCTTAGCTTACTACACGCATTTGTTGATCGCAACAACTTTTGTCCGTGTTTATACTATACGTACATGCGAAGGGATCGCAAAATCACCGCCGAGGATTTGTGTGTATACACAAAATACCTCATAATCGTGCACTCGCATGAAGGTGGAAGGCTATTCATACTACAAGCACATTCATGTTATTATACATGTATGTATGTACACAGTCACACAACCCATATGCAGTGCACGCCGTATGTTTGCCAGTGCAGTTGCGATCCTTTGGCTTTGCGATGTCTCAAGCAAGCGTATAATCTTTCTTTTGCCGAGTTGGATTGTAATTCTAAAAGGATAAGATCTGGAAAAAGTAAACGGCATGCATTTTGCAAGGTATGTGATCATCGAAATCGCAGCGGCGCCGGCCGTGTTGTTGAAGTTGAACGCAGGCAGTCAAAACAACTTCACATCATAAACATTGCAGAAATCATGGCATTCTGTGGCATCAAAATAAAGCGGATAAATAAAGTGGATTATATTCTGCTTATTCAGCTCAGTTTTATGAAAATGCTCTGCACATAATACACATTAAATCACATTTGGTGGTAGATCTATTGATAAAAATGTGTATTCAGAGCCTGTTTTGGTATGACTTGTGCTATATAGAATCATCTTAATACAGATTCTCAGTGAATATGAGGTTAAATATCTCACCACAGAATGCACTAGATTGCACAATGCTGAACCCCAAATTTGAAAAATCTCCCTACCACAGCCTCTCCCCGCTTGGTCGCTTCCCTCCCTCGCTTTGGTTCGCGAAAGCTTTTCAGTGTTTTTCATGAACAGCACTTTTCATGCCTGGATTTTAACTTTTAAAGATTCATAACTCTCTTATTTCTTGTCGGATTTTGCTCAAACTTTCACTAATCTGTTTCTCTCATGTTTCTTCTTTTATTCTAATCAATTTAATACCAGGGTTACATACTGCATATTGCATTTGCCCAGAGCTACATGTATGCCTTTTCTAAGTGGACATTATTACTTTACATGTAGCTTTTACCTTTACGTGTATATGTATTTCTGGCAGCTCCTATCAGCGCATGGTGCATTTATAAAGAATAAATATTACCAGATACGTGTACCTACTCACTACACCTGGATGTAGTGTCCTAGAGTTGCCAAGTTCCCCTTGATGTTATACAACTTTTAAAATTCTCCATTTCTTAATCATTTATCAGATTTACCTCAAACTTTCACTGTTTCCGTCTGTTTCTCTCATTTTTCTGCAGCTATTGAAACCAACTTGATATTAGTCTCATTGATTTAAATAAATACAACGATTCCTTTCTTCCTGGGGGGCATTTCATCAAGTATCTTGTCGGTGATTTATACTGACAAATTTGCTCTCAGCCAATCAGACGCAAGGATTTCAGTAGCATATAACAGTTATTGCAACTTGTCATTGATGACAAGTTTTATGACACAGGCCGTATTTTACAGATGATAACAAGCTGAATTTGCGGATGAATATTAATCGTGTATTTTGTTGTTTTGTTTTTACAGAGCAAAGAAGAAATGATCAACATGAGGTTAAGAGAAGCTGAAGCTAATGCAGAACTGATTGAGCTGAGACAGCGGGTATCTGGCCTGGATATACATGTATGTAATTGTACTATATAGTTCTATCATACACAGCTTATAAAGATATTGATTCTTAATACACTTGTTAGTGAATCTGAGAGAAGAAGAAAAGATGAAATAGAAGCAGAAGAAAAGAAAGAAGAAGAAGAGGGAGAGTGATATAGAGAATAAAAAGGAGGAGGATGGAAAGAGAAGAAGAAAAAGAAAAATGAGAAGGAAGGAGAAGGAGAAGAAGGAGGAGGGGAGGGGGAGGAGGAGGGAGAGGAGGAGGGGAAGGGAGGAGGAGGGAGGAGGGGGAGGAGGCGGGAGGAGGGGGAGGAGGCGGGAGGAGGGGGAGGGGAGGAGGAGGAGGAGGAGGGAGGATGGAGGAGGAGGGGGAGGGGAGGGGAGGAGGAGGGGAAGGGAGGGAGGAGGGAGGAGGGGGAGGGGGAGGAGGGAGGAGGAGGAGGAGGGAGGGGGAGGAGGAGCAGGAGGAGGGAGGGAGGGGAGGGGATGAGGAGGAGTAAAGGAAAGGAAAAGTTAAACCATGCAATTTATATTAAGAAACATATTCTTTCATTCTAATAGTATACATACAATAAGATTTAACGTCCTTTGCAGAGGGCTGGGATAGTGGAATTTCATCTCTTTGTGATATATCTTTCATTTCAGAATCAAGAGCTAATAACCAAGAACTCTATGATCCAAGCTGAGAGTAATCACAGGGTAGAGGAACTCAAAGACAGGATAATGGAACTCAAGAGAGAGGTAAGTTATGGAAGATGAACCCATCAGGTCCTCCTGGGTGGTCCACAAACAAAAATTCAAACATGTAAAATTGCAACGGGGAAGAAGTATAAACTGATGTATGCGAAGCACAAAGTCCCTTGCGGCTATAGTCCAGAGCCTGCTTGAGGGCCCTGAATATTCTGTGGTTCTCTGAGGCTTTCTGGTGCAATATCAGGCATATTTTGAAGCATTTTGAAACATATTTTATGACTAATATTTCATAAATAATTTGGTTTGAAAATGATTATATAAGAAAGTCAAACCTGTTGCTGTTACATGTTAAAACCCCTTGCGGACCACCCTGGGTCGTCGCTTATTTATGTTGTGACAGGAGGGTTTATGGGTGTTATGGCATACATGTATCAGGATGACTACCCACTGCAATATGACATTCTAGATAACTAGTTTGCAGGCACAAACCTTTGCTAGTCAAAACGTGTAACTGAGTGTCTGAACTGTAAGACTACCATATGCTCTGTACCAAAGCTGCTCTTGACACACAGCCAGAGGCTGACAAAGTTAGGTTCTACTAGAGGGGTATATGTTTTGTTATGGTGGGGGTGCTAAGATGGTGTTATATTGGTGCTGAGTTGGTGTTTTGTTGATGCTTAGGTGGTGTTAGTGCATTTGCTCATTTGTGCATTTGCTAAGATGGTGTTGTATTGGTGCTAAGTTGGTGGTGTGTCGGTGCTAAGTTGGTGGTGTGTCGGTGCTAAGTTGGTGGTGTGTCGGTGCTAAGTCGGTGCTAAGTTGGTGTTGGTGCATTTGCCCATATATCTAAAATTTATCCAATAAGGTTTAGGCATCTTTGCAGTGATCTTGTTACTCTGTCTTGATGCTAAATTAATGTTTACATAATAAATTTGATAGTTTTTTTTTTTTAAAGAGCTGAAGTGTTGTTCACTAAGCACTATGCTGTGTGAAAATCATTCATTCTGAATATTTGTCTCTTGGAGAGTATCTAAATTCAGTTACTGAAACTAGAACACATGGAAGATAGAGAAACACTTCATGACAAGTACAAAATCTGCCACTAGTGATTTTCCTACATGTATATCGTTTTTTGCCAGGGCAGAAGCAGATTTTGTGTATTTCATTTCATTTCATTTCATTTTCATTTCATTTATTTTCCATTTTCAACAGAGTATAAAAACGTAATTACATCATAATTTCATGAAACATTTTTCAACAAAATATAACGTTATTACATCATAAATAATATTATGAACCATTTTCAACAATATAAAGACAAACGTAAATACATCCTAAATAATATCATGAACAAAATGCATGAATAACAATAATTTTCATTCGGCGTAATTTTCAAAGATAATTATAATAAATAAATGCTGAAAATGGAGGGAATGCTAAAAAGCAAAGCTTGTATTTTGCAAACCCCTCAAAAAAAATTTCTGTACAATTTATATAGCAAGTATACTGTACAATTTATATAGCAAGTATAAACTGATTCAGTATATAGCAAGTTATAAACTGATTCAGCGGACCCAGGTTCGAGACTGAGTCACGTCTTTCGGATGGTGACGTTAAAGGTCGGTCCCAGACGTATTGGGAATCCTGGTGCAATAAACTTTTTGGAATGTCCCTGTTAATGTCCTTCTGCTTGTCATATGACAAGCAGAAGGACATTAATGCCCAAATTCTTTCTTTTTGTGATTGTGTGCATCTGCTAGTCTCCTCATAATGTTGTGATCCTGGCAGAAAGGCCTTAGCAGGGAATTTCTTGATAAATGTAAGGAAAGCCCCTGCTAGCACCCTTCTGCTGGACATACACCGATATGTTTCTAAGTTCTTTCTTTCTTTGTGTTATGGTTATGTGTTTCTTCTATGTAAATTTCTATCTATTGTTAAGTCTGCATTAAAATGTATGACAGCTTGACATTTATAGACATTATATATATTCCTGTTAAAGTGCCAAAATAAACTGTTGAAATGAACCTTTAGAAGGAACCAACTTTTTAACAGTACATGTTAAAAAAATATACACGTTGATGACATTTAAATGTTATTGTTGAACATACATACTTCCGTGAATGCATTTAGGTATTTCCTTACACTTGTTGCTCTCCCTCTTATGTCTTTATTTATAGTTTTCTTTTCAGCCTCTGACTTGTGTATAATTGTTTAGAAGCTACCTTTCAAAGTTCCAAAAATATCTTACACGCACCTCTGAAATGTCACCTTTTTCTGTATGTTCGCTTTCAAACACAAACATGCTCCTGCTGAGCTGGGCATACAAATCACTCGACATGTATGTTTCATAATCATGTCAAACCCTTTTGTTGTTTTGTTTGTGTCATTTTTTTGCTATTTAATAAGAGGCAACTGTTCCTTCTCAAAATATTGTCATTTGTATTATCTTTATTACTCATTAAAGGAAGATTTAACAAATGTCACGTTGAACTATGATTTGGAGCCATTGCTAAAATACTTCAACAGGAGGTAATATAGAAATTGAAACCAGATATGCAGGCAAATTTGGAATTGTCATAAAAACAATATTTTGCAAACTGATCTTCACTCAAAATGATTTATGAGCAACAGCAACCCCAAAAAAACCACACAAACACAACAAAAATCCTGATTATTTGTTTACAGTAAACAATGAAATTTGCCCTTTCCTCTATAACAATTTAATTAGGGGCAGCAAAAAATGCTTACATTGAAGCAGTGAGCAATGTCGCTCGGGAAAGATCTAAAGAAACTCTGTAAGAGAGCGCTGATAAAAAATTGTTATAATTTCATTTTATTCTATTTCATTTTGTTTAGTTTTTTTATTCCTCAAATATTCAAATATTTGGGGGAGGAAATTAAACTTTTAGTATAGCAAGTTCAAAACAGCTGTTTTTAGTGTTTAGGGATTTCCCCACATCACACATCCTTCTCACCGGTGATGATAATGTAATCAACATTAATGTTGCCAATATGGAGTAACCTGGATGGGAATTCCCAGCACTGTAAGTTACATTATTTTCATTTCAACACCATTGTATTGCAATCACCATGGTCAACAACTTGGGAAATGATTAACCCTCTTTGCCAATTGGTAACTTGCCAACTCTTTGGCGTACTGGAGCTACGGGAGTCAACCAGAGATTGTTTAGGGGCCAGCGATCACCCCATACCGGACACCTCTTTGCCACTCCCTCCTAAGGGCTAATTTGATTCCAAGTAAAACTTCCTAGGGGCTCGGATAGGAATACAATGTGTGCAGGAACAATGGAAATTTATTTTAAGGGTGTTGTAGGACACTTCCGAGTGTTGTGTAATATTCACCCAAGGTGTTTTGGATATCAAAATGTAAAACAAACAAACATGTAGGTTGGCACATTTCCCTTTTATTTTAATGCTTTTTGGAGGTAATTTAGGGGTTTTATCCCAAAATTTTTTTATTAAACACACAAAGAAAATAAAGAAGGAGAATTACAATAGAGGCCTTTCATCAATATTTTCTTTAAACAAAGTAAACAATTATCTTCTTATGAGAATTATCTTTTATGCTTATTTAAGCAGATTAAGGTAGATTTATTTAAATTTCATGGTTTACATATATGTAAATATGTAAATAAATAATAATAATACATTTAGAAATCGTTGGCCGTCAACAACATGTGGAGAAGATCATGAAATATTTTGGCACCGGAAAGCAAGATGATAGTACAATCACCTGTGAAGTCATATTGTATAATAAGCTACTGAAATCCTTGAATCTGATTGGCTGAGAGCAGATTTGTCATAGAAATAGGGCAGTTGTTATTGATAATAAGTTTTATGAAACAGGGTGTTCCAAGCTATGGAACACGCATTTGCAATTATGTAACATAATAGCATTCGATAACTACATGACCAGTCGATTGAGCCATACATGATTTAATGCTTGATAGATTCATGAAAAGTATGTTTCGAGTTCTAATATAGTGAGGCGAGTTCTTTAACTGTATTTTCCTCTTTGTAGTTATTTCATTGTATGTTAAATGAAGGAGGTACATGTACTAGGCAAGCTTGCCGAGTACCTCCTTGGTTAAATAACATTTCATGTTATTTGAAGTGGTTAGAAACAAAAAAGTATATTCAGCGATATGTAATGTTATCATTATTATATGCTACCTTTAAGGGGGGCAAGCCCAGCATGGACTACCTAAGAGAACTCTTAAATTGATTCTTGACCTCAAAATTTTCTCTGCAAAATATACTTAACGGGTGATCAGTTCAATGACATGTTTAGCTGACAGAATTTTGTTTTGATTAGAGAGATATTTGCTTCTTATAAAGTCAACAGAGTGATATACCACCATGCAAGGGAGGTGAGTGCAGGGGGTACCCAGTTTCTCTGAAAGTCACCTAATAAGAGAACTCTTAAACACTTTTATGACCTCAAAATTTTCTTGCAAAATATTTGTATTTACTCACGGGTGAGTCGGCTAACGACTTGTTTACATGTAGCTGACAAGGGTTTGCTTTTTTATAGAGTTCAAGGATTACTTTCTTGTTTTCTTTGTGTCACCTTTTCCACTGGGGGGGGGTTGTGAGTATTAAATGAAAGATATTGGTATTACCAGGTGTTTACTAGGTAGCACAACTACGTCAGTAATTCAATTTGGAGAGGTGACATATGATAGAGGATGTAGGCCTATTGTGAGGACAAGGTCATCGACTAGTAGATTCTTGTACAAGGGTGACAGCAAATCGATGAATTTCATAGAAATTTCATGAGATCATGTTAAACAGTTTTTAGAGCAGGAGGGGGGATGATCAAGAACAATTGTTTTAAAGGAACTCTGTTTTTGTGACCCCTCATCATCTAATCTTCCAATTTTACAAGATGATGGAATTTCAAGCTTTAGTTTTCACTGCTATGTTGCCTAAGTGTTGTGGTCTAGTGGATAAGTCCCCGAGTGTGAACCACAAGGTACGGGGTTCAAATCCCTACCGCAGCACTAATGTCTTTTGGCAAGACATTAATCTAAATTTACCACACAACGCAGGTGAGGTAAATGGGTACCTCGTACTAGTAGAAGAATTCCTGTGCACTGCTAATGATTGTCAGAGCTAAAGCTGGGGTAATAATTTCCAAATCTCTTCGGAAGCATATATATGGGGGCATTATGCGATATACAAGAAGAGAGATTTTTATTACTATTATAATTAGCCTGCCCCTTCAGCATTTGCAGTGGTTTCACCTGTGTTATTCAGTGCAGTACGGTGATACAGAGTGAAAATATGAAATAAAATGATATGTATTTTTCATCTGTAATGAACTACTTCCTGTCGTGTGATTGCACTCTACATGTATTAACACATATATATTCCATTTAACATTGACTATCTGACAAATTTGCTCTCAGCCAATCAGATGCAAGGATTTCAGTAGCTTATAACAGTTATTACAACTTGTCATTGATAACAAGTTTTATGAAACAGGCCCTTGGTTGTACATTGCATGGAGAATATTGCTATAACATAAAGGTCAGCTGCACTTTTGATATGGTTCTTTGAATTGCTATGAGTGTGACGACGATATGGTATTGTTCAGGTAGACTGAAGGTCTTGGTGGGTTTTCAGAGGAAGCCTAATGACTTTATCAAAAATGGTCTCATGTTTTCCTGCTGATAATGAGCTGTTTATGTCTAGGTAGAAAGGCATGAGTTTAATTGATTGCAGACAGGAAACCCAGGGCAGTTACTTGGTAACATTTTTTTTCTTTTTTAGATAAACAACTGATAGATACATGTAATACATGTACATGTAGTTTATGAAAAAAACTGTTAAAAATTAGATTTGATAAAGAATTGTAGCAATTATTATTATGATATTAACAAGACGTTCAGAGAATCCTTGTTAATATGCATGGATATCACAAGAGAATCTGTTCATAGTGCAGTCTACTTAATTCTATGCATAAATATTTTAAAAAAAATTTAAATGACTAAAAAGTGTATCAGGGGCTGCCTGAAATAGCAACACCTGAAGGATACCAGGTGGAAGCCATTCATCAAGATGCTCTTCTGCATGCATGTATTCATAAATTACATATTTCATGGGTTAGGGTTTAAATTGATAAATTGGTCACAAGGGGGTAAGGGAAGAACACCTGATAAATTCAATTCAATTTTGCTTTTATGTCGTTCAAAATTAGAAACAATTTACAAGGTAAAAAATACAATGAAAAAGAATGCGGAGACAGCTTAGAAGAACAATGTCTTATGAAATGCTACCACCAATATACAAGTAATTAAAAACCATGTTACATACAAGGATAAAATGAGTAAAAAAGCATATTTTGAATAAAACGAAGGAGGTTATACGAATAAGATAAATGGAACAGTTAATAAAACCTTACAAATCCTCGACGGACATAACATAAATGGGCCTGATAGATACAGATAATTTACATATAATTTTGTAAGAGTAGTTTGTTGTAATTCTTTTTAAAAACATTTAATGAAGGGCTTGATTTCATATCTTCAGACTGAGCATTCCAAATTTTTGGTCCTTTATAGAAAACTGAATTAATGTCAACATTTGTTTTAAAAAGTGGTAAATAGAAATTAAACAACAACAAATAATATTTGATTTCTTGGTATGTATTTAGTCATTAAACTGGTTCTCCTGTAAAACCAGAAAAACTTTCGCAACATAAAACTTTTGCGAATTGTTAAAAACAGCCAGTTTTGCAGCAAGAAACTTTCGTGAAATTACAATCATTTTATGATGTTTCAATTATGATTTGTTTATTTCACGGCATGAAACTTTCTGGTTTCACAGTCTCTCCCCTCTCTCTCCCCTCTCTCTCCCCTCTCTCTCCCCTCTCTCTGTCCCCTCTCTCTCCCCCTCTCTCTCCCCTTCTCTCTCCACCTCTCTCCCCTTCTCTCCCCTTCTCTCTCCCCCCTCTCTCCCCTTCTCTCTCCCCCTCTCTCCCCTTTTCTCTCCCCCTCTCTCCCCTTTTCTCTCCCCCTCTCTCCCCTTCTCTCTCCCCCTCTCTCCCCTTCTCTCTCCCCCCCTCTCTCTCCCCCTCTCTCCCCTTCTCTCTCCCCTTCTCTCTCCCCCCCTCTCCCCTTCTCTCTCACAGTCACCCTCTACCCTTAACCATTTTCTCTCCCCTCTCTCTCCCCCTCTCCCCCTCTCTCCCTCCTCTCCCTCTTCCCCCTCTCTCTCTCCTCTCCCTCTTCCCCCTCTCTCTTTTAACTTTTCTTACCATGTCGTCAGTTGAGAGCCAGAAGGACGTTATCTCTGTGTTGAAGTATATGAATTAATGCCCTTCTGGCTCCAGACAGACGATATGTACTTCTTTCTTGTTGAGGAGTGAAAAACCTCACATGGGGTTTCCTGCCTTTATTGTGGGAAGAGAGAAAAATATCATCAATTTGATAAACTAAAATACAAGATCTGTTATGTCCATATATCACCTGCTAAAGGGACAGAAGGGCGCTAACTCATCCTCATACTCCCTCTCTCCTCCCCTCTCTCTGTCTCTCACTCTCATCCTTTCCCCTTCACACTTTCTCTCTCCCTCCCCCTCTCTTTCTCTCTCTTTCCTCTCTTTAACTTTTTTTTTTACCATACCGTCAGTTGAAAGCCAGAAGGACGTGTAGAAATATATGAATAACTGCCCTTCTGGCTCCAGGCAGATGATATATATTTTTTCTTGTTGGGGAGTGAAAAACCTCACATGTGGTTTCCTGCCTTTATTGTGGGAAAAGAGAAAAATAAAATACAAGATCTGTTATATCCATATATCACCTGCTGTGGTTCAAAAGGGCGCTAACTCATACAGTTTTACATAGGGTTAACGCCCTTTTGGCTCTCGGCAGACAATATATGAGGTAATGTTCCTCACCTTTCACCTTTGACCCATCGTGTGATTTTTATGAGAAAAAAATATAACAGTATTTAAGCTTGCATGTATCACAAGATAATTGAAACCAGCTGATTGGTGCTTTCATGTTTGTGAGGTTTCTTCTTTTAAAGGCAAATTCCACCCTACTCTCAACGTAACTTAAAGATAAAAGATGTATTTTTTTAAAATCCGCACTAAATAATAGTGAAGTTTAGATTTTTGAAGTCGTAAAGATCAGATGCAAACTGCAACTGCAGGTCTTTAGCTAACTTGATGTTGGGGTAGACTTCCCCTGGAAACATTTTTAAAATCCACCAAACCCATTTTAACAGAATCCTGACATGTAAAGAGCCCCTCTATCCTATATAGAGATGTTCCCAAAGTTCTTTCTTTATAAAAGTCGCAAAAAGAATTCAGGTGCAAGCTATCAAAGGAGATCAATAAAAAGATTTACGCTATTGCTTAAAGCTACTTCATCCATTCAGCAGCCCTAAATATTGAAGTTGTGTGAGTATGCGATAAATTACAAAAGAATTATAATTGGAAAAATTGTGCGGATGCGAAAAGGATTATAATGTGCTTTTAAGTAAGTAATAAAAACAATTTGGTAACACTTCATTTTTTTCGACTAAAAAAAAGATTGCATAATTAAAAAATTTTTTTGTTGACCATTACTAGTACATGTATAATACTTGCGTTGATTTCTGAAAACTCCCTCTGCGACAAAAGGAAGATTTTCATTTTTTACAAAGGAGTTTTATAGGCAGTATCTACAGGATGTCTACTAAACCTGTGCAAATTTTCGCGGAATTTTCTGTAAGTCTGCTGAAGGGATGAAGTACCTTTAAGTAATTTTGTAAAGCCTAGGGGAATGAGAGAATTCAGAAATCAAAGGGTTAATATGCTCTGTATAAATGATCAATTTAAAAAGAAAATTGTGGCTTTAAAAGTCACCCACCACTTCAGGATGTCACTAACCTCAGAAGCAAATCCACAATCCCAAAACTTGCCTTGCGATAAAAACTTTTGACCAACAATATGGATACTGCTCCACCCCCTCTCGCCTCCTCTCTCTCTCTCTCTCTCTCTCTATACGGATCTACCTCTCTACCTCCATCCTCTTTCTCTCTCCTTCCCCGTCCCTCTCTCTCTCTCTCTCTGTATAGACCATGAATACAATGGACAATCCAGCTACCGCTAGATTTCTCTGGTTCTGAAAACCGTCCAAACCAAAGGAACTTTGATCTGTTATGCTGATCACAATAATATCAATATCACTCTATTTGTGTAATTAGCGTATTGTTTTATCAATTATATTTCCTAATTTTTTTACCTGAACAGAGCGTCATGTAGAACTTTTTATAACCTCACCAAAAGAATCAGACTCTCTATATCTCCTCATTGTTGTCTTCCTGTTCATATTTACAATGTGTGTATATGTGAATGTGAAATTATATGGAATTTTGATTATAATGTCAGCATTGAAAATAGGCCTGTGACATTGAGTGACATTGATTTATATTATTCCACAAAATGTTAATACTACTTCTATATATATACATGTAATTTCCCACAATAATGGACGTTAATTTGACACTTTTAAGCCAATATTTTGCATTAATTAATGTATGTATGGTTAACTGCAAATTGGGATTATTTTTCTGTTCAATCTTTTTGAGTTTATAATTATATTGGTATGTGAGTATATATTGACAGTAATTTATTTTTCACAAGTCTAATTGATAATGAGATTCGTTAAGTTTGTTACACATTTAAAAAATACTTTCCATTTTTTTTTTTCCCAGCAGTAAATTGTCCTTTAAATTTTGAACAGAATAATATTTTATTTTGCTTAAAACTTTCAAGCACTTTACAATAGATATGTACATTCAAACATGTTCTATTTTCGCTTCAAATTGTCTGATAGTACCTTTATTACACAATATCAAACTCGATTGTCCTTTCTGTTTTCTTCAGGTGGCCGTTTGGAAGAAGAGAGAGAGGCTACGATCAGGAGAGAAAGCTGCCGACATCGAACGCGATCTCGAGGATGATCCTGAACTGCTCCAACGAGAGCAGAGAGTCTTGGAGGATGAAGCAAACCAGGAGGAGGTGATGGGCATCGACATCTCCATCATCGAATCGGACAACGACGAGGACATCATAGCAGAGATCTCTGACGAGGAGATGTTACCGAAGGACGAGAACACTCATCAGACCCTTGAAAGAAAAGAAAGCACTGTATGATGATTGTGAAGCGTCGGCGGTTTCTCGCGATCTTTTTCAGATGAACAATGAGTAGCGTATACCTCGTAATTGAAGACATTGGAAGAGTTCTTGCCCTGATTTTGTCCAACGAAGAGATTTCCCAACTCGAGTACATTGGGACAGGACACCACTGAAAGGCATTGCTCAAGGATTGCCAGTTAAAGAAATGGAAATTCTGCATATATTGTAGTCTTGGAAAGTGGATACAAAGACAAGGCTGATGCAACACTCTTAATGAAGTGCTTTTGGAGACAACGCCTTCTGCTTCCAAGCTTACATTTGTCACGATTCTACTTCTTAACTTGAGGAAGGCAGCAAGCATGCAGGCAGGCATCCATTTTGGGTAGAGTTATTCTATCTTACAAAATCCCTGTGCGAATTATGCAAGAGCTCATTTGTGTCCTACATGTATGTAAAATCTTGACTGTTTTATCTAACTGCTTTAATATCAATTTGACATTTCTTTTTTTTTTCCTTCTGCTTTTGGTACTTTTACTTGACAAGAGAATTATATTTACAAGTCTGTTTTGAAGGTTCGTACTGAATTCAATTTTTTAACAATGTTGTCATGTCATGTGTTGAGAGCAAGAAGGGCATTAGCTTTGTGTTTAGGTTAAAGTCCTTCTGACTCTCAGTACAAAATATGTACCCTTATTTCTATTTGTAACAAGGCCATATGATCATAAAGTATTGGTTTATAAATTCATCTCATGCCTGGCAAAAGGGCAGGAGCAGGGGAATTCCTAATAGTTAATGGTATTAAACAAATTCTCCCACATATGCCCTTCTGCCAGATACATAACAAGTTATCAAACAAATGAAAATTAAATGTAATTGATGATCGATTTGATATGTAGCTGGGTTTTTAGGTTTTTAAGAAGTTAGACTTTATGTATTTGTATTTTTATTAAAACATCAGAGTATGATTTTAATCTAAAAGGAATCATATATATAGAGAGCATAATAACTTAATGCACTTTACTGGAATTGAGTTAAACACAAAAAAATGATAGAATGGTATGATATAAGCCAAATTAAGCCTTAATGAAGACTATGCATGAAAGACAGATGTTTCGACATCACTGAAGTAAGATAGTTGTTTGAATACACCAAGCACCATATTTTAGCATACACTTGAGGCAATTTACATACATTCAAACCTGCTTTAGCAACCACCTGTATCTATAGAAAGACCACCTGTCTATAAAGGCCACACTTTTTGTTTCCCTGTAAGAAGTGTTTCTCATTGAAACATGTATTAAAGGCACCTGTACATAAAGATCACCTGCTCATAAAGACCGCTCTTCTTATCTCCCTTGAGTGGTCTTTATAGACAGGTTTCACGCTACATGATACACTAGACATTTATGATGGGTGTTTGGTGTTAACAATGAATGTCAACCTAGGCAATAACGTTGACAAAGTTCCCCATTTTGCAGAATTTGTTTAAATCTATGCTGAATTAGGTCTTTAGACGTAAACACAGCCACAAGAATTTCCATGAAATCTAGACATGGGCATTGTCAATACCTCATGGTATTTCCTATAGAACTGTGTTCTAATGAAAGAGATTATTGTAGGGTCTATTTTAATAGGCTATGCCCTTGGGTCTTGTATTTTATAAATCATGATTTTCTTGAAATGTTGGCACTTACATGTATGTTCAAAGCACAAAGGTCTGTTTTGTTTACATTGAGCAGTATTATGCTGTTTTTTTCTAGCTTTCTTCTCAAGACACATCTTTGATGTCTTCTCACTGACCCATATTTAAATACTAAGCCCAATACAACTTGGGCTGGGATCTGTGGAAAACGTGTGTTAGTATACTATTAATACATGGTTGGGAGTGCGTTGGTGCGATCTGGCAACACAAAGGTTTTTATCTTGGTGTACTATACGCATGAGGCGCAAGCCGAGTGTGTTGGACACCACGATAAAAACCTGTGTGTTGCCGGATCGCACTAACGCACAAACTCACAACCATGTATTAATAGTTTTATAAAACGGGTCGGCAATATGATTATGAAGTCTATAAAAATGGTTACGAACCCCATAGAAACGCCAAGAGTCGCACAGTCCTGGAGGCTGCCATTTGCTTTCCTGGATGACATCACATAAGCGCAGCCAACAAAAGTCATGCCCGTTTTAGTGCGCGCTTGTTATCCCTGCGCTAAAATGACAATTAAACTACACGATTTCATTACGTTTTCAGTTTGCACGCACCCACCAGAGGTACGCATACGCGCAGCTCAGCCATGCTTTAGAGCCTTTTTGCTGTGCGTTATCACTTTTTTTTTGCACGGTCACATGGTGTTATTTGACCAATCAGGATGGCTACATTCTTGAACCCGTTTTATAAACCAAAATAAAGTGAGTGGGTGAAAGATGGAGTAACAAAGGAGCTATTGCCTTTATTCTTAAAATCAACATTAATGAACTTTAGAAGTATTAAAATACTAAATATCCTCACCAGAAAGGCTTTATGCCAGAAACTGGCTGAAAGAAAAAAAAACTCCAAAAATTAGATATTCAGTCTGCTGCCCTCACATTTTTTTGTTGTATTTTTTACCCTCACATTATTTTTTGTCATTATTTTAAGTCGTGTTTTTGATGCATTTAGTTCACAGCTTTTTGTCTTTTAATAAATATTCTGTTAGAGCTGCATTGTGTCTTTCACGAGGCTGTATTTTTAAGGTACGTGTATATGTATATCTTTGAAAAGAATAGTAAACCTTGTTCTGATAATATAAAGGGGAGAATATTTTTGAAATTTGTGGCTTTTTTTTAACGTGTCTTCCTTGTTGTCTGATAGTAAAATGTAGCTCAATTTGCCAACATACTTTTGCATATGATACAGTAGCCAGGAGTTATATATTAGAAGGGCATTATATCGTGTGTTGAGAGCCAGAAGGGCGTTAACTCATATGTTTTAACACAGAGTTAATGCCCTTCTGGCTCTCAACACATTATATGTTCTCTCAAAATTGGGAAGATTGCAGGTAGGAAACAATGACAATTTTTAGATTAAAGAGGAGCTTTGCATATGGAAAGGAATAATGTCTGCTGTTTAATGATGATTACTGGAAACTACCAAAGTAAAATAGAATTTGTGTCAGAATGATAAATCACAATGAAACAAAATTTAACTTTATCAATTGTTATGTCTATGATCCTAACCTTTGACCTATGACCATCACTTTTAACTTGTTTGAAATACTTGGATTTGAGTTGAAATTCTGCTGATAATTCTTCCTTGAAAATCAACAACTCTTTAATTGGTAAAGCATAACCTGCAAAGTAGTATTTCATTGCTATGGGAATGCACTGTTAATCTTGTTTTTAAAGGCCAGATATGGACTACTGGGCAGCTTTTCATCAAGTGTTTTGTCAGTGATTTTTACCAACAAATTTGCTCTCTGCCAATCAGATTCAATGATTTCAGTAGCTTATAACAGTTGTTGGTAAAAATCACTGACAAAACACTTGATGAAATGCTCCCCAGGCATAGGTTTATGATAATCAGTGATTGATATAGTGTCTTTTTCTGATTGATTCTAAATATGTTTAAAAACAAATATTTCTAAACATGCATGTACCTGTGGAATATGTTTTTTTGCTTGGAGTGGATCAATGAGCAAGTTGTGAGTAAGTTATGTTGATAGATCTTGTTAAGAGGTGTGCTGTTTATTTATTCCTAGTTCAATTTTATCCTCATTTTGTATGTGTAAGAACATGGCATTATATGCTGTTTTTTATGCAATGGCTGTACGAAAAAAATAAAGTTATGTATAGTTTTTATTGTGAACTATGTCTATTGAGAGACAGGGTTTATATTTTATACTACCAATGGACAATGTGTTTATTTTCTCTGTAAATACATCTTAACTACATTCATTGGAATGCTCATTATTTTATAATTGATATGTGCCAGAGCTTGCATAGCTGTAGCTGTAGCCCAAGAACTAGATGTTCTTCAATATTCCTTTTGTTATTTATGTCTTGATGATATGTTTCTAAAAGGAACTGAAAGTAATATTTTCTAATAGTGAAAAAGAAATGAGAGCTGAGGCTTGGGATCTGCAAGTAATGATTGTTTGGGTATACCAATAATTGGCAACTTTACAGATAGATGAATGGTCATCCGCGATGATAACTACAACTGTAGAAGAAAAAAAAAATGTCACACCACAATTTTTTAATGTATATAAAATAATTTATGATTTTTGCTCTATATATGTTTCTTTTATAGCTTTTGTTCAGTATCTCAAGAACAAAATTGTTCATTTTAGAAACCCTTTTTAAAGAAATGTGCAATTGAAAATGGAATACGACCTGGAGAACATAATATGCAGATTTCTTGTGGCTACAAAGAGAGATATTGAGAATATTGTACATAAATATTCCATTTGATGATTGGTATATATTTCATGAGAACACACACTTGCCGTATACCAAAATGTTCAAAAGGTTTTTGATGCCAGTGTTCAGAAGAAACCAAATACATGTAAAAAGGGATTTGTATTTTTTATCACTGATGATGTATTTTTCTAATGTGCGAAGGAGTTTTTATGTGTGATTTCTGAATGAATTATGGTAGGAGGAGATTGAATTTGTGAAATGAATGGTTCAGACTTGAGAGAGGACTATTTCATACCAGTGGGAAGAGTAGTTTTCTTTCTCCTAGTTCAGTTGTGTGTACTAAAAGGGAAATCCCTTTTAGGCCCTTTTAGCTATCAAATATCATCTGCTGGGGGCTAGAAGGGCATTAAATCTGTGTTTTACGCCTTTCTTCCTCCTAGCAAATGATATTTGTCTGTTTGGAAATACGAATCCTGGCTTATTTAGCTGTGGGAAAATCTTTGGTTGGGGGATATTTGGGAATAGTCTCTGCTACCCTCTATGAAGGCTTAAGTTATTGAATGATACTAAATTTAAGATGTATTTAGGTAGCCTTTTTTCAGCCCCAGTGATCAATCTTCACTAGTGAGAAAATGCTATGTTTTTATTAATTAGATTAGGTCAAGAAGTTGCCACAATTTGTTTAAGTATAATTGACTTCAAAGAGAATAACACTTGAAATCAATCAAATTTTATTGATTCTGTTTAAATCTTTGAAGTAGAATTTATTATTAACTCAACCTGTAGAACACTTGGCCCTCGAGAACGCAGGCTGGAGTCTGTGGGAGTATACCGGGAATATCAAAATCAAATCATATCTTACAGCTTAAAACAGATGGGTAGGTGAAAATTGAATAAATAAATTAGGATACACATGATTTATTTATACTAAACATATCTGTAAGTAAACCATACTCTCCTTACATCCTTTCAGTAAAATCTATTGAAATCTAAGTAATTTGCACTTTGTTTTTCCAAGTCAATGACACGTAAATGAATTAATGTCAGAAGAAGGTAGAATTTTTATAGTTTTTCACAAGTTGAGTAAAGTCGTTATTTTTCTAGAGGATTTGTGAGTTAGATAGGAATTTAAGAATCCGTATATTATTTCCTTCATATTTAAAAGTAGGAAAGATTAATGAAGATATTTGTTGTGGGGGGGGGGGGCATTATTGGACTTGAAATGTTGAAATAATTGCCCCATTGTAAGCAAAATAATGTATTATTCACATGCCGAATGATGTAAACAATCATTTTATACTTTTCCATTAGGAAAAAAGAACTTTTTGATGATTGTAACATACACTTTACAGAGAAATACTAATAAATGCAAATGTTATATTTAAAATACAACTGTTCTGTGTTCATAATGATCATGTTTTTTGTTGTTATTTTAATGGGGATGTGAAAAGGAAATTAACCCTTTGTAGAAAGTTGGCCCAAGTGAGTGAAAAAAATAATTTTAAAAGCAGTGGCGTATCCAGGGGGGCGCAACAGGCGCCCCCCCCCCCCCTATTGGCCGTCGTTAAAAAAAAAAAAAATTTAAATAGAAAAAAAAAAATCCTCATACCAATTGAAAATATTGTTCATTAAATAGGCTTCAAAATTGGTCACATATAGCACTATTTTGCATCTCAGCCCTTCTACAGAAGCAAAAATTTTCCAAAGACCCCTCCCCCGTGACGGCGCATGTCAATAAGTTTCGCCTACTTTGTTGCATCCGCATACTTGAAGGTCACCTGAATGACAAGCATCGACGCAGTATATGAGCACACGCACAGATCTGATTATTGAGTGATCAGTCTACAAACACAAGAGATCTTCTAATTTTCAGGGAATCAAATATCGATAAATAATTTTCTTTCACAATTTTTCAGTTGAATAATAGTTATTAGTAATAGTATATTAAATTTACACATAGGTAATATATGTAAGGAGACAAACAAATATCTTTTTCAATTATTCATCATTTGGAAACATTTGCGTAAAATTCAAATTGGCAACAAAAAGTAGTTCTGCTTCTGGGCTTTTCCGCTCATTAGGCAAGGTAATTTATTCATGAAATTGGCCAGAATTCCATGCAGCCAATCGAAAGCCAGAATAGAAAGATCAAAGCTGTATTCTTTTAAGAAACCATTTAACTGGTTAATTTCCGCCATCAGAAACACTTCGAACCAATCACCAAAGAAACCCTTGTCAACGTGCATGGACGTACTTTCCCATAGAAACGTGTGTAAATATGGTGTTTCGGCTTGTGTTTAACATCAATAAACAGGCCGTTTTGAAATAAAATGGGCCAGAATTCTACAAAACAAGCAGTCATACTCATAGTTTCATGTACAGCAGAACCTTTGGGTTTTCTATATATATTTTCCTTTTTAACTGAATTAAACCAGTGTAAACTAAAAAAGATAAAATGGTTTTAAAAGTTGAGATTTATGGATTTTCATGATTAATCTACATGGTTCTATGGTGGAAATTTGTGGTGGGGTGATGCGCGCGCGCGGAAAGTTAAACTCGCGCAATGCAACACACTTTTCGGTATGATCAATAATTCCTGGCGCCCCCCCCCCCCCCTATTGGGAAATCCTGGATACGCCCCTGTTAAAAGTGACAACTTCATAAAACTGTGAGAGAATATGTGAGAGAATATTGTAGGTCCTTGGATAGGACTTTAAGCTGTCGGTCCCCTGGTTGCTTATTCACAAGCATTTACATGCTCTTTTAGCAGTCGGGTAAAAGAAGTCATCAAAGGGCAATGCGTCACTCAGGTCAACTTTATACAAAGGTTTACTCCATCTCTCCCCACCCCCTTGGAATTTGAATACACCCCATGAAATAATGAGAGCAATTAGACGGTATGGATGAAATTGTTTATATGCATGGTATACAAGATTGGAAATGAAAACAGAAGAATATCGTGATTAGGAGGAGGCTAAGATAATAATAATAATGCATAAGATTTCTATAGCGCCATTATCCTTTTTGATTAAATGCTCAAGGCGCTTTACAAGATAAAGAAAGTTATACAAACATAACAGGAGAATGAATAACAAGAAAAAAAAATATCTGTCTTCAAAATGCAAGATTGAACAAATGGGAGTTTAGGTTGCCCTTAAAGAAGTTCGAGTTCTTCAGCTCCTGTGGAAGGGAATTACACAGGGCTGGTTCGGCATGAGCAAAAGCTCGTTCATCCCCAGATTTCTTAGAAAGCAGAACATGTAAACGACCAGAGTTGGAGGATCGTAGGGTTCGTGTGTGATAGACCAAAAGAAGGATTTTAAAAATCGTACGTTCCGTTACGGGCAACCAATGGAGATTTTGTAAGATAGGGGTAATGTGACTGTGTTTGCTTGACAGAGAAACAATGCATGCAGCTGCGATTTGTAGCTTTTGTAATTGAACAATTTGTGAATTTGGTAAGTTGTAGAGTAGGCCGTTACCGAAATCAAGGCGTTAGGAAATGAGTGAGTGGAAAAGTTTCTCTGCAGCAGAACGAGTGAGATATTTTCGGATGAAGCCAATATTGCGCAATTGATAGCGAACTGATTTGCAAATGCTAGTAATTTGATTTGACATAGACATTTGAGAATCAAGCATAACTCCAAGATTGCGACAAAGGAATGTCATGACCATAAATAGAAATTGATTCTATATCTAATTTGCTCAGTTGAGATTTAGAACCGAAAAGCATGAAATTGCATTTACTATGATTAACAGCAAAGAATTTGATTTCATCCAAGCATCAATATCAGCGATGCAATTTTCTAAATTGCGCAAGGTTTGGAAAGCTTCAATTTGATGCGGCGGAAAAGAAACGAAAAGTTGTATGTCATCTGCATATAAATGATAGTGAAAAGAGTGATGTTGATAAATATTTCTGAGACCGGTTAAATAGATCGAAAATAAGGTGGGCCCGCCAACAGAGCCTTGGGGCACCCCGCATCATAGCGGCCTAGCAGAGACCCTGGATACCCAGACTCTCAAGAGTATTTACAAGTATTTTGTGGTCTAAGGTGTCGAAGGTCGAAGACAGATCTAAAAGGACCATGTCCGTGATGGATCCAGAGTCCATTTCTCGTAATATTAAACTGGAAACATTAATGAGTGATATGATGAGAGCAGTAAGCCGACTGTAAAGGATCAAGTAAATTATGTTCCAGCAAATAATCTGAGAATCTAGAGAAGACAACTCTCTCTAGAATCTTAAACAGAAATGGAAGATTGCAAACAGGACGATAACTTTTCAGGGATTTATGACCCAAGGAAAGTTTCTTCAATGGAGACACATAACAATATGATTTTGTTCATGGTTAAATGAAGTTGAAGATGTTGATGTTGATGGTGATGGTGGTGATGAAGAGGATGATGGTGGTGATGGTGGTGGTGGTGGTGATAATGATGATGGTAATAAAGAGGAGGAGGAAGAGGAAGGATGATGGTTTGATGATGTTAATGATTATGTTCATGGTGATATGATAAGGATACCAATGAAAATGGTGATGATGATGATGGTGATGATGACGATGATATGATGATGGAGATGATTACGGTTGTGCTGCTAATGGTGATGGTGATGATGATGATGATGATGATAAGGAGGAGGATTGTAAAGGTGTTGGTGATGATGAGGAGGAGGATGGGGTGGTGAAGGAGGTGGTGATGGTGGGACATCCCGGTACAACGACAGTCCACTAGAGACCGACACGTCCAAGAGCCCCCAAAACCCTAAGAAAAATGGTAAAGGTGTCATAAGGTACCCACAAACCGATTATTTTCAGTCTCATGGCCTGTCGGTCTAATGAGAATCTATCCAAAATGAATAGATAAAGTATCAAAGTCATTCGGATAGCGATATAGTTTGAATCAACGGTATTAAAGGTAACCTGAATTCTAGTCAAATTGACGAGTTTCGGATTCAAAATTTGAATAGCAACTCTGTTCTATTAAAAAAATATATGAATCTAGGCTGTCACGGGAGTGTATTACAGACCAATATTGATCATTGATGAATACTGTACCTGGTATTTTTCCATTCATAATGTTGTGATTGCTATTTCTTTAAAAAATATATATTATAAAAAAAAATAAAAATGATTGCGTATTATAACGTGGCGTCTCTAACTTGGTTATCCAAATATACTTTATACGTGCAGACAATGATAAAGTAAGGTAGATAGTGGCAAATTCCCAATTTATCGTCCCTGCACGCTTAATTTATTTGCCACATTTTATTCGTTCATATAAATTTGATTATACTTAATGCTATATTCTATTTACATGGTCTTTTATCACCTCTGTTTATAAAGTTTCAAAGAATTCAATTTTTTCTTGCTTTATCATGTTTATGACAACAGTGTTTGAAAAATATCCAACCCGAAGGGGTTACCACGTCGTTTATTCTAGATAGGACTAGGCTAAACCTTGGACTATGGAAAATGGTTTTATTTTTTTAAAGTGTATGTGCATATCCCTGTTTATGGATAACAGCTCAGGCACCTATATCGAGGCCGTGACATGGAGAGGCGGGGGGGGGGGGGGGGGGGGGGGGGGGGGAGCTCTTCCCAATTGAAAATGAGTAGTGCGAAAAATTAACAGGCTGGAAGAAAGATAAACAAGGGTGAGAGGAGAAGAAGAAGAAGAAGAAGAAGAAGAAGAAGAAGAAGAAAAAGAAGAAGAACAAAAGAAGAAGAAGACGATGAATACGGAGGAGGAGGAGAAGCCTTAATTGAAGAGAAGGAAGATTACGACGACGACGACGATGATGATGATGGTGATGGTGGTGATGATTATAGGGACAATTATTTACATACAAAGAGATCATATTCGCGTTCCGGACGAAGGCACCCCCCCCCCCCCCCCCCCCCCCACCCCCCCCCTCTTGGTAAATCTTTTCCTGAAGCAACCAGGAAAACACCAAACAAAGAACAAAAAAGAGAAAGAAAAATAACCTTTGACAAAAACGTATATCACGCCATATCGGTTCAAGTTGATCAAACTTCCAGGGGACTGATTATTATTCACCACCTGCACCCCTCCTCTTTATAGAGTTTCCTCTCTGATTGGTTAATTGTCCATTTGCTCCTCCCCGCCTACTAAGATCTAGCCTATCAGGGCAGCCCAGGTGCTGAAAACGTGATCGGTACGAACTTTGAGCAAATTAAGTCACAGTACCTGGGATTGAGTTAGTGCGGTCTCTCTGTGATAATTATGCACGCACGATTTCTTACCACTTTCCAACTGAGAGGCGAATGGTATAAAAATCCGGAATTTATCATCAAAATCTTCATGCAGCAGGCAGGCTCCGGCAGTGTCTGATGATCTGAGCATTTTTCGAGGATTTTTTTGTGCCGATTTCTTCAACTCATTCAACTCGGGGAACCGCAATCATGAGGGCTGTCATTCTCTTCTGTCTGGTGGCCAGTTCTGTGGCAATGCCCAGCTTATCGTGGGGTACGTCAGTAGAATTATACTTTTTGTTGTTATTTTACACTACAAGTGATTTTTAGGTGCATTAATTAGTCTAGGCTGTTTAAAACTTGTTTCAGGTCTTATAATCTCTCACAAACAGTAATTTCTTTGTCGGTCTTATGCTTTTTAATATATAAAACTTAAAAGAGTTAGAAAATGTTGTGAATGATATTAGGCCTAATCGAATTCTCAAGTTACTTTACAAGTACTTGTGAAAAAAACTTGTGATTTTAACACCACTCGCAAAATGGTACTTGTTAATAGTGTTGCGTGATTTGCTGGGGCGGATCCAGACTTTTGTCCAAAAAAAAAAAGGGGTACAAATTTCATACAATTCTCTGACAAGCAGAAAAAAAAAGATATCGGTTCTAAAAATTGGGGGGGGGGAGCAAAATGTACACTTTATTTTTCAAACGGGGAGCACTTCTGGTCCGTGATTTGATCTGTTAATTAGGTTCATCTTCCAATCATATTTTTTTTAATTCCTGCATTGTGCAAATTCCATATTCCATATTGTACGTCTACATAATACAGAAGATTATCAAACCGCATGAGGGCAGCATATCTCTCAATATGTAATCATTTTTGTAGGCTGCTTGCGCTTCGGCTGAAGAAATAGGCAATAATTGGCAATAGGTTAGGTTTTCAAAGTTTGATTTTGAAATGCAGTTATATGTTATGATTATAGATCTCTATAGTAGTAATAGTAAAATTATTTCATTTCATTTTTTGTGATGATGTTCTAGAAAATGGCATGTTTATGAATTTTATGAATATTTGTTCAAGCATGACCGACTCCACCGACTGTGTGATCAATGAAGTTTATCAATATTATAGCCCCACTCCTTGAAATTCATGTAAAGAATTGTATGCATTTCATTCACGGCTATAATAGCTAATAATCCTCAAATTGGTAAAAATCCTACCTAGGATATCGAGGCATTATCGTGAAATAGTCCCCGCTTCAAAAAAATCTAAGTTTTTTAGGATTAGGATTAGGGTTAGGGTTTAGGATTAGGGTTAGGGTTTAGGATTAGGGTTAGGTTTTAGGGTTAGGGTTAGGGTTTAGGATTAGGATTAGGGTTAGGGTAGGGTTTAGGATTAGGGTTAGGGTTAGGGTTAGGGTTAGGGTATGGTGGGGACTATATCACGATTATGCCGGATATCGAAAAAACAGTGAGCAGAAAAGAGGTACTGAATTTCTATACGACTATAGATTGGAAGTATAAAGCCTTAAGAGCAACGAACTGTACCGTCGACTGCTCGTGGTCTAGGCCTACTGCCTACTGCCACTGGTAAAGAAATCTGCAATGACTGCATGGTCGACTCGGAAGTATCCTTATTCTACACCGCACGTTCTACAATGTTGCTGGTTCGAATCCCGCTCTTCGTGACTGATATTTCTTTCAGTTATGAATTAACAATAGCATGTGAATAGCGTTTATTCCGTTGAAAATGATCAGAATTTCAATAATAAAATCACAAGAAACTTTAAATATTCACTTGGTGTTGGTCATGTTGGTCAGGCGGATTTAATGGTGGCTGGGCATAATAACGACTTTGGCCTCATTCACTTTTCTTTTGTCCACAATAGCTTCATAGGTTTTGTGTGTATGAGCGGGGATTGGTCAGTATAGATTCTATTAATGGTTAGATAACAATGTACATGCATAAATTGGTGTGACGTTATTCTTTGCAGCAATGCCTGACACTTGTAAAACTAGTAGTAGATCCACGTTTGTAGCTTCATGGTAGATCTCAGCTACCTCGAAGTTACTGTATGACTATGTCTATGAGTATCAAAATAATAAAAAAGTGGATAAAACACAAATCATGACATTCCAAGAATTTGCAAACACACAGTCATGATTTTACATTTGTTAATTCCAAGATATGAGCTAAAATCACATTTTCATCATGGTTTACTATTTCGAGTTTTTATACAAAACAACAGAAAATTAAAGGGATACTCAACCGCAGATTGTGGACGTTTTAATGCTGTGAGAGGGCACCGTGATCGTTACCTGATCATGCCATTGCCCCGCGAGGCGCAAACCTTGGACAGACTGGTCGCCGCACAACATGCACGCTCTGCCTGAGCTCGAGCTTTCGTGCGAGATTCGGTCCGCTCCGCTTCGTGCAGTTGAAATGTAATCCCACTTATTCCAACGGACGCGTTCGACGCACAAAGTTTGTGTACGAGTGAATGGGGCTTACGCAATCCTGACTTTGCCCACGGCCGCCCGGTGGTGTAGATCCCTTTAAAGCCTCTTGAGAGCTAGAGATGAGGAAAAAATATTTACGAGCACACTTTATTGAAAATTATAGAAGTATTAGAAATTCTTCTAATAAATTAGCTATATATTGACTCATTGACTCCTTGTTTGATTCCTATCATCAGGGAGGCCTGGAGAATGCCCACCTCTATCCAGTGTCCGTAACCTTATAGAAACAGGTAATGCAACTCGCTGTTCCTACGTGTATGGACTTGTCTGGGACTACACCTGCGACCAGGAAGGACAGGAAAGCTACAAGTGTTGCGAGTATGAAAATGACATCAGGATCTGCGTGCCACCCACACCAGGTAAAAAATATCAAAGACAGGAATTTTAAGGCTAAAATTATTCAGATTTTAAATTGACAAAACTGGGCTTGGCAAATTGAATGTTTGTTTTTTTGTTTTTTTTTAATTGCTGCCCTTTGAAACGACAGGCCATGTACATGTATTGCACTATTGGGAAAAATTGGATTTTGAACTTTTCAGTGTTTTGCCAATTTATAGATTTTATTGCTTGTTTGCCATATCTTCAAATCCTGCATGCCATGAACAGTGTATGGTAGTGTAACAGCTAATTGGGGCAGGCTGTGCAGAATTTCTTCTGCTCAAGCATCTGGTATAATTTTTAGAACTGTGAATTGGACTTAAAAAAGCTAAACCACAGTTTTTCCATTTCTAAATATTGGGGGGGGGGGAGGGGCAATCCAGCCCCCCTGGATCTCGAAAAATTTCTGCAACTTGGCCCTCAGATAGCATATCTTGTAAAGAACAACCCTGTAAAGTTCATATATCTATAATTACACATGTATCGCTAATTGATTATTAGCATATAGCGAATTGAAAATTCTGCACTGTGTACAATACACATGCAGAAATTACCATTTTGGCCGTGATTTTTAACGCTGCGCGGTACCTGTTGGTCGAAATTGTATAAATTTGGTATCAAAGAATGCGTAAGACTGTAGGCGATAAAGTCATGAAAGCTTGCGGCGACATTTTTTTTTCATTGACGTATAGTGGAGAACGTCGGGGGGGGGGGGGGGGTGTGGAATCACCCCCCCCCCCCCTTTTTAGGGTTAAATAATTTCTTGTTGGTAATGATTTCCAGTGTTGATTTTGAGTGTTAATTACCAACATTAACTAAAATGAAAAAGAAGCAATGAATGATTTATGTACCCTTTTACATTGTAACCCTCATCATATTCCTTTGCAGAAAGTCTTGTGGTGGTCCCCGAGCTGGACAACAGCCAGGGCCAAAGCAAGGACCAGATCCGTGATGCCATCCTGAAGACCCAGGACTTCATCCGCAAAGTGGGCAAGTACCCCGCCCCAGAGCAGCTCGTCCGCACCCTTGTCACCCCGGATACCATCAGGTGGTGCGTCTCCAGCCCCTGCCAGATGACCAAGTGCCAGAGGATGGTCAGCCAGTTCACCTATGATACCGACATGGTGCCCAGGAAGGAGTGGAAGTGCACCCAGGCTACCACCCAAGAGCAGTGTATGTTCTGGTGAGTAAAAGTGAAGGTTGAGTTCTGGGAAAGGTGAAAAATAATTTGTGAGTTTCTTTACAATCCTTTTATGTCAGTTTGAAAGAACATTATAGTAGAAATGTCCCCCTGAAAGCGATTGCTATTCAAATGCCCTCATATTTGACATATGACGAGAAATAGCTGAAGTGTTCGGACCAAACATTCACGCTACATGTTCAGTCCCATAACCCATTTTCTGTGTGCAGTGCATGTGCTTTTCAGGGAGATAGGGTCAATTTCTTATCATTTTGGTGATTCTAAAACCTCACAGTATTCACCAATTCTTATGTAGACATGATCAACCTTTTGCTTTGAGACGGTTCACAATGTATAATCACATGCCCAGAACTCAAATTTATCTTTATCATACACATTGTTTTTGCCTGTGCATAGAAACACCCTTGGTGTCTACACTAGGGATGGGGGATGTCAGAAAAAATACCAAGGGCAATAATCTCTGACAAAGATACCGACAAGGGTAATAAATGTCAACAGGGCTCCACACAAAATATTTTTACAGGGGCTCCAGACTGAAACACGTCTGTGTGCATGCATCAGCCCCTGTGATTTAATCTTGCATTTTGGAGGCTCAGAATTGTTACTTGGGGGCTCACTAAACCCCTGTTGGTAGTTTCAGCCCTGATGTCAGTGTATACTTTCATATTGCAAATTTGCTTCGATCCTATTTTCTACTCATTCTTTAATAGACCATGGGTAAATTAAACAGTTTGCTGCAGATAAGTCTAAGAATACCTGTATTCAGACTTAGATATAATTAAAAATGTATGTTTTTTAAAGTAAATGTTTTCAAATTGAATGAAGTTTTCAAAAATATCTAAATTTGATTTATTTTTTCTAGGATTGAGCAAGGTTGGGCAGACATCATGACCACCCGTGAGGGAGAAGTCTTCACTGCCAACACCACATTTAACCTGAAACCCATTGCTTACGAGACGGCCATTACTGATGAACACCCAGAAGTGAGTTATATGTCTTGTCTTTGTGTGTTGCCAATTTGTCAGGGTTGAAATATGGTTATAAGGATAGGGATTTTTCAGAAGGGATAGGTTGTTGCAGAAACAATATTTATTTGGTTTTAATATCGGTCATATATTGTCAATAAATAAATTGAGAGATAAATTGCTCTCTCTTTGTTATTCTTCGGTAATATTGGGGAGGAGTGTTTCCCACAATCAAAGTACTAATTTATTCTATAAATAATGATAAATCAATATCAGTTCCTATGGAAAATTTTTAAATAAAATGCTGGTTGTAAGCTTAATTTATTTAAAGTTAATCTTGAGCAGTGTAAACTTAAATAAATTAAATTTTAGAGTAAATTGTTTTGTTACACTAGATTTAGAATGATTAAATCCACTGTCAGATATTAGTTTTTAGTAGCATACGGAGCTAAGACTCTCTCTCTCATTTTCTCAATTTTCTATGGAGTGTAGACCCAGCTTCTGAAACATTACCAGAATGTGACCTTTGTTCTGAAGTCATCTCGTCTCGTCAACCCCAACACATTCTCTGAGATCCGTGACAAGACCACATGCCATGCTGGTATCAACATGCCTGCCAGCTTCGCCGACCCTGTCTGCCATCTTATCAAAGAGGGCATCATCCCCGTCACTGGCAACCATGTTGAGAGCTTTTCTGACTTTGTCCAAGAGAGCTGTGTACCAGGTAGCTAGGGGTTAGCCTCTTCTAAGCAAAAGAAAACCAGTTCTTCACTCTCAGCCTTCTCATCTGGCTTACATTCCTTTTCAGGACTTCACACTTTCAAGAAAGATTACTTCTACCCTCTCTGAATTTCTATCTCGCCTTTCCTTTTCTTCTCCTCTCAACTTTTCTCCACTTTCTTCTTCTTATTCAACCACATGGTGAACCATAAACCTTCTCCACGTGAAAATAGTTGGATGAAATTTCAAGAAGCATGCAAAGAAATTACTTGCATGAATAAAATGGTCTATTTGTCAGAATCATTGAGTTTCATTTGTACAAGAGAGGTACAAAATCCACCCTGTACTGTGTGATTATACATATATTTGAAATCATCATTTTGAAATGTAGTTTTGAAATGGATTCTTTTTGGTGCTGTACTGAGCATAGTTGGTCACAGGGTTAAATAATCTTTAAATCTTTATGCACTTATATGTTTGTATATTTCACTATTTGATACCCTGGCTTCAGCTTTAGCAAGAGATGTCGGAATGCAGCATCTTAGTATTGCTAGTATCTTGCTATTTGTCAACAAAAATCCAAGAAATCTGACGAACTGTTTTTGAGGGAGTACCAAAATGAAGCATTACCTTTACATGTTTATATCATGACATTCATCTTCTCTTTTCTTGAAGGTGCCCTAAACAAGACCTACAACAAGAATGGTACCTACCCTCGCAGACTAGTCTCACTGTGCCAAGATCAACAATACGAATACTCTGGCATCAAGGGCGCCCTCAAGTGCCTCGACTCTGGCAAGGGACAGGTCACCTTTGTTGACCACAAGGTCATCAAGAAGATCCTCAGTGATGAAACCGGTGGGTATATTTCATGATTAAGTCATTGCCTACAGGAGCCAGGTGGTTCCTGCAGTAAGCCTGCGGGAATGAGAGAATTCAGTAGTCAACGGGTTTAATGGTACAGAGTAACATAATCATTTATTCCATTTTTACAGTAGAAAGAGATGAAGACAAGAACATGTTAAGACTATATATGTACTTTGTTGGCAATTTGGTAAAATAAAGTGCGGATCAAGCTATTTTTCTCTTCCAAATCTGGCTTGATGGATGTGGTTTTAACCATCAGTATTATAAAAAAAGTGAAAGAGCAAAAAAGGGATGAATATATTAAACCACTTGTGGGGCTTCATCAATATGATTAAAGGTGGTCTAAAGCAGGAGCTTTTGAAATACTGATAGCCAGGGGATGTAGCCACCTACCCCTTGGGCTTAAACTGAATGTCCTCCTTCAAAACTCTTTGAGATATAAGCCTGAGCAGCAGCAGCATCACAAGGAGACTTGTGTCAGTCTTCTTAAAAATTGTGTTTTGGAATTGCATGTATGTCCATGTTTTTTAAAAACTCTTCTAGGCACACAGACATTAAGCTGAAATAGATGTAAACCAAGTCAACATAAGAAAATACCTTAGTTATGCCTTAAGGTTGTAGGTCTGCTGAAGACGTACTTCACATATTTCCTTTCTTCAAGTACTTGGTAAAGTAACTACCAACCAACTGTATTATAGAATTATCCATGCTTTAATACTTGCTTGTGTTTCTTATAAAACACTTGAAATTAAAACATAAACAAATTCAAATTTCCTTACTTTCAGTGAGGGACAATTACAATGTTGTGTGTCGTGACGAGAGCAGGCCTCTCGAAGAAGAAATCTTGGATGATGTCACGTGTCATGTTGGCCACACCGCTCGCCCCGCCATCTTCATCAGCAGGAACAACACCCAACAGAAGGAGACTGATATAAAGCTCCTTGTCACAAGGATGATGGAGGTAGGACAATGGAAATATGACTTAATATTTACCCAGGGTAACCTCGTCGGTTTTGAGACTGCTTTTCCTGAGGATCTTTGAATTATGATTACTCCAGCATATAGGTACCCATTTAGTACACCTGGATCGAGAAGGATAAAAGTGGGCAAAGCCTCTTGTCCAAGGATGTAAGCACTGAGCAGGTATCAAACCTGGGACCTCTCTCCATATGGTGTCAAGAGCTTTCACCAATATACCACTGTGCTCCCACTTTGTGAATATCATTACAAATTTCTGGTAGAGAAAAATTATATTTTGGAGAGAAAAAAATTGTACTATATAGAATTATTACATACAATTTGTCAAGTGATTGATAAATCTTTTTGTAACCTACTCTACTATTGCTTCTCTCTCTCTCTCTCTCTCTCTCTCTCTAGCGTTATGGCAACACTGACCCCACCACCACCTTCAACATCTTCGACTCATCCGTCTACGACTGTGGCAAGTGCGGAAGGACCGGCAGACCTCTCAACAAGAACCTTATCTTCCTGGAAGAATCCAACACAATGAGGATCATCGACGATGACAAGGTCTTCGCAGGCGATGTCTACGCTGCCTACAACACCTGCTCTAAACTGACACCCAAGCCCCGTGCCAAGATCTGCGTTACCAACATCACTGAATACGAAGCCTGCCGTCGTTTCAAGGGTATCGCTGAGAACATCCCACAGGTGAAGCTTTAACTTGATAGGCAAAGGTCCCTTATAGGTAAAGCTTTAACATTAATGTACAGTAGGTCTTAAAGGTGTATCGCTTGAACTTGTTAGGTACCATGCAAGAGGTCTGCAAGGTATTTAACAATTTTATAGTCTCTAAAGAAAAGAATGGCATGAAATGAAATGTTTCTCAGACAATGAATTAAATTTTTTAAAAACTTACACTGAACTGTAATTTCATTTTAGTACTATGAACACACAAATCTGTTCAACCTTTTTTTTTTGTAGGTTCCCAAATCAAAATTGTGGTGTTCATTCACAGGTGATACTTTATATTAAATGAAACAATGACACTGAAACATTTATAACAGTATTTTTTGTAAGACTTCAGGTTGCAAACCAGGCAAAAAATTAAGGCTTGACTTGGAAGAGGCCTTACAGGATTTTAACGGTTCCGCTGCACTCCGGCACCCTTTTCCTGTTCGTTCCCAAATCCAACTTTAAGTGGTCATGCATTGACATTTAAAAAGGGAAAAAGTATATCAAATGGAACAGTGCATGGTAACACTATGTATTTTGTAAGATTACTTGTTGTAACCTGGGGAGTGTTTCATCAAGTCTTGCCAGTGATTTTTACTGACAAATTTGCTCTCAGCCAATCAGATGCAAGGATTTTAGTAGCTAATAACAGTTATTATAAACTGTCAGTGAAAGCAAGTTTCATGAAACGGGGCCCTGGGCCATAAAGGTAAAGACCAAAAAAGTGTTTGTAGTTGCCAAATAGGATTTATTTGAGTCTTTGGTGGTACATGGATGCACCCTGTCAGTTTTCACACCCTCCACTGCATTTTGTTCCACAGGTCAAGAATGTTGCCTGGGGCTGTGTCCTGGCAAACTCCAGCATGGAATGCATGCAGGCTGTCCACAACAACACTGCTGATCTCTTCAAGGCCAACCCAATGGAGACTTTCATCGCTGGCAAGGAGTTCCTGCTTGATCCTCTCATGTCTGTCCATCGCAATGTAAGTCTTCACTGATCAGACATTTGCATGAGGCTTTCTTTTGTCAAATATTACTTCATTTATGAAGAAATCAGGCTTTTATCAATTTCCCAGGAATGACTTTCAGATTTATTTTCCAACGATTACACGCTATATGCCTCGGTCACAGATATGACAATGCTGATCGTTATTGATTCTTCAAATTGCTGGGTACACAAATTGGTAACTGCAATTTATTTTCTGTTGCTGCTTGGTATTTCTACAACAAAGTAGATTAATTGTTATCTATAAACTAGGCACTCATCTCATGCAGATTGTTCTTTAAAAAAATGGCCACCCATTTCTCAATCCCAGAAATTTGATTGCTTATTTTGTTTGATCCGTCAACTGCTCTCTCATTGAGAGTGAATGGAAAAGTTGTGTCTGCAATGTTATTTATTTCTTGGTTTTCACAGGACAGTGTAACCATGAACCACACCTTCACCAGGACCCTGGCTGTCATCAAGAGGTCGTCCCTCAGCAAGTTCCCAGAGCTGCTCAATGTCCCCGAAGGACAACCCAAGTACATCACTGACCTCTGGAAGCTGAAGATCTGCTCTGCTGGCCTTAAAAACGTAAGTTGGAAGAAAAAGCCGAAAGAATGCCCCTGTAGGTACCACCTCTGCGTGACCCTGTCTCATAAAAGAGTTGTGAATAATCCAAATTGATCGTAAGTACTCCAATCGATTGTAAACTTACAATCAGTTGTGATTAATCCAAACTGATCGCAAGTGCTCCAATCAATTGCAAACATACAAACTCCTATCTCTTTAGTGCAGAGTTACGATCAATTTGAATCAATCACAACTGAGTAAGACGGGGCTCAGGTGGCTTTTTTGTATCTTGTTTTACATTCTGAGGAAGCAAATTTTGTATGCAATATATACTGGAGGTAATTAATCTGACCTTTATAAAGAGACTAAAAATAAAATAATGAAATAAAATGAAAGTAAAAAAGAACAGAACTTGCAGCTGACATTTGAGTTGCAGCATATGTTGAATGAGTAATGCAACATTAGTGGTGGTCATTTAATCTTGAAGATGTCATTCTCTGTAGTTGTCCCGCAATGCAATGTTGAGACTGGAGGAGCTTTTCCCAAATGCAAAGAGCAAAACAAACGACATGAAATCAAATGTCATACATATATATGTATGGAAGACATATTCAAGAGAATGAGTCCCCAAACCAAGTCAACTGAATGTGATTTGTTCCACATATTTAGATGAACTTTTGAAAGAGTGGAGCATGTCTCAAAGTTTGTAAGTCTGTCCCAAGATTTAAGATACTTCAGAAATTTAACCCTGTAATATCATATTACTTACTTTGTCTTAAATGATGAAGGTATAGAAAATAGAGTTTCACTATGTATACTTGTGACATTTTCATATTGCAGTTCTCAGCCTTCAGCAACCCCATCGGCTACCTCCTAGCCAATGGCACCATCCCTCGTATCGGATCAGTCTTTGAGTCTGTCAACAGATACTTCCAGGCTACATGCATACCAGGTAAAACAAACTTGTAAACTTGATGGAACCATACAGGTTGAAGGGGACTGTTTCCCAAAACAATGATTTGTGTGTTGCCAAGACGTGAAGTTATATTTTAACCCTTTCGAGACAATTGACCATTTTGTGGTTTGGCTCAATAACTTTGATTATTAAAGAGCTCTAAAAATGATACCAGTTGCATGAGTAGAAAAACGAAAAATTTCGGCTTACAATTTGTCCATTTTATGGCATTACCATATTGCTTTTGAAGCCAGAGATTTTAAAAAGGAGAATAAGCTTTAAAATTCTTATATTGGCAACACATTGAGAGATTCTAAATCATTGTTTTTTATCGAAATTGGCCACTTTTCAACTTTGCGACAAAGTTTCTAACCATGTAAATTGTTTTCAAAGACATTACATTTTAGAACCATGTAGCACTAATAGATAAAATATTATTGTTGCCAAGTTGAAGAACAAAATGTGATCAATTTAGCCCTTGAATAATTCCTGTCCTGAAAGTGTTAAAAAGTGGCCCCATCCCACGTATTGGATCAGTCTTTGAATCGGTCAACAGAGGCTACAAGTATAAGAGGTATAGGAACTTGTAATCTTGATGGCCAATCACATTAAGAAATGATTAACCTGTTCAGTACCGAACCCAAGACAACTCAGGCTAGAGTCTGTAGAAAAGGCATGTTATACAACTATCAATTAATATCCAACGGGGTAATAGATCGTTGAGATCATCTCCCCAAAAACTGTATGACCTTCAAGTGGTTAAAGATTAAAAACTAGATAGGAAGTACTTACTTTCGATGAATGCCTGACAGAAGTAAATCCAGAGCTAACATCATAACCAACTAAGTTTTTTGATATGTATAAAGCTGCATTATCTTTTTATGTTTACAGAAATAATATCCTACGCTCGTCAATACATACAGAGCAAAAAGAATTGTGATTGGTCTCCTTTAAAATTGATGAATTGTGTTTTCTTTGGTAGAAATCGAGCCCGAGACCTTCCGCCTGGACTCTGATCTTCTCCTTGGCCGTGAGATGAACTGGGGATACTCCTCCCTCAATATGTATAACTTCACCGGTCAGGAATGGCTGCTATGGAACACACCAGCCACTTGGAACTTCCTCACTTACAACAGGAAGGTCTCACATGGGTAAGACAGGGATTGGGATGATATGATAGAGAGAGAGAGAGAGAGAGAGAGAGAGAGAAAAGGGAGAGAGGGAGGGGAGAGAGAGAGAGAAAAGAGAGAGAGGGAGGGGAGGGAGAGAGAGAGAGAGAGAGGGAGGGGAGAGAGAGAGAGAGAAGAGAGAGAGGGAGAGAGAGGGAGGGGAGAGAGAGAGAGAGAGGAGATGAATGGAAGAAAAATTCATTTAGAAAGACTGGAGACTAATGTCAGTGAAAATATTAATAAAGATTCATTTTAAGAAGTAAGGGGGATTTCATGGAGAAATAAGAATTAAAGAGAGAGGGAGACAGAGCTAGAGCACAAGACATAGAGAAAAACACGTAGACGAAAGGATTGAGACAGATTGGCAGAAAGAAATGATTGAATGGACAGAGAAAGGGAGAGAGAGAGCAGCTTTCGGAATTTTGAATTTTCATTGAAATTAAACCTGATTACTGTTTAAATGTCTTTCAATCTTGTATCCCCTCCTCCAGTTTGGACCTTAAGAAGCTCCTCGAACTCAAGAGGCAGAACCTCACCTCCCATATCTTCAACAGGGACCGCTCCACCCCAATGAACGTTGAGTTGCTTGATGACCTGGTTGGCGTTGAGGGTATCTCGGACCTTGTTAAGGGTTTGCAGGACAACATGGGACCTCAAGGCAGAGAGAAGATGAACATGATCCGTGACCGGTAAGATATTCAGTTGATCCTGGATGTAAGGGAGGTTGTACGACATGTACTCCTGTGCCAGTTACTCCGCGGTCAGTCTCCTACACTAACAGAATTCTTATATTTAACCCTGGACAAAACGCTGTATGTAATGCTGTATCTAACCCTAACCTTAACCCTAATCCTAATCCTAACCTAAAACCCAATTGCAACCCTAACCCTAACCTAACCCTAATTCTAATCCGAATCCGAATCCTAACCTAAAACCCAATTGCAACCCTAACCCTTAACCTAACCCTAATCCTAATCCTAATCCTAACCTAAAACCCAATTGCAACCCTAACCCTTAACCTTACCCTAATCCTAATCCTAATCCTAATCCTAACCTAAAACCAACACAATTGCAACCCTATTAACCCTACATCTTTTACAAAAAGTTGTTCAGAGCAATTTCATCACATTAGTTCTGCAAAGTATTCAGTTTGAATCATATTCAATTTCAGTTTTAGATATCTTTGACAATCTTCGTTTCAAGTGAGTCTCATCCGTCATGTGTTTATTTCTTTTGATAATTGAAATAATGGACAAAGAGAATAGTGATTCTCTATACCCCCAAAATGTGATTCTTTTATTACGGAACATGAGGTTATTGTAATTCTTTATTACGGAGCATAAATGGAGAGATTTTTCGGAACTTATTTGACCTGCTTGTTTTCTTTTAACGATATATCACACACACACCCAAACACACATGTATTTGTTTCAATCTATTGTTTTGCTTTACTCCAGAAAAGGAATGAACAAATCTCTAACTGAGAGAAATGAAAATGAAATTCTAGAACATGAAGATACCTACATGTATGTCAATCACATTGATTTTTCTTTTTCTGTTTCTTGCCTAGCCTGAGCAATTCCTTCCCAAGCTTTGAGGGAATCACCACAATCTCAGAGAAGATTGAGAAGATCAACAAAATGCGTGATGCTCGCCAGAGCAGGGTCCAGAGCCGAGATCTTCCATTCGGCAACTTCATCCAGGAGTACGTATTTCCTTCTTTTTGGTTTGACTACCTGACTTAGTGCTGTATTATTCTCATTATCTCCAAAAATGGTTAACCTTCCAATAGCAATCATCAGAAAATTTGAACTAACTCTACCGGTAAGATGAGCCTCCTCAAAAAAACTTGTAAAATTATGGTAATGTAATAAATTCATCTCTCCATAAAACCGAACGTAATAGAAGTTTTATGGAAAACTCTTTTTTTGCCTATTTTCAGCACATTCCAGGGTCATTTGATGACTGATATCTTTGGCAAGCTCCTGGAGCTCCGTAGCGACAAGATCAGTACCCTTGAGGAGATCATCTCTCATGTCAAGACCATCCCATTCCTCACTGACTTCAAGGATGAAGAAATCACCACTGTCCTTAAACACCCTGCCATCATGGTAAGATATGAAAGTGTTCATGGTGCAGCCTTCTTTTTTGCAGGATGTTAGTGAGCATGCAAAAATGCAGGTTTTAATGGAAGAGAGTATCCTGCCCTCTTCATGATAACATTTTCAGTGGCAGGAGTGGGATATTGTCTGAATGTGAATGATTTGGAAACGTTATTCCATCATTTGTTTTTGATGCATAGTGATAGTATTTACAGACAGGAATACTGTTTTTAACATCAGGATGTGCTGTTTGGATTCTCATTGTGCTTGGATGTTGTTTATTTGACGTTATGTGCCCTCCACTTGGATGAGCTCCTTACTTTGATGTACTCCTCCGAGATTAAGTTTTCATTTTGATTTCTAAACGGCCAATATTTTACTTTAATAGTCTGTTCCAGTTAAATGGTAATTGAATATATACATATGTATTGACATTTTATTATTTGAATAATTTCTTTAATCTCTCATTCCATCTCTTTTTCTTCATGATGCCCTCTTCATCACATACTGAATGACAGAGCTACGTTGAGATCTACTTCCCCCGTCTCTCCCAGACCTTTGTTGAGCCCTTCGATAACGTTGAGCTCCGTGAGCGTGAGTTCAACCGCTACACCAACCCTCTCTGGCTCTCACCCAAGATCCACACCTACCTTGAACTTGTCAAGGTAAGAAAAAAATCCCTATGTCAATTATTCAGCTTTTCTTCCTCAAATTGGCAACATTGATACTTTTCTTGCACTGTTTGATATTCTTCCAACAAACCGATCTGTACATATGATGCATCACGCGGTACCCCGGGGTAGCGTTGTACCCCGGGGTACCACGTTGTGTAGCGCCATCTCACGTCCACTCGAGTACGACCCCAGTGTTATGAATGCAGTACGTGTACGTAGTCATTCCCAATGCATGTTACATGTTATTATGCATGGTGTGCTTGCACTGTACTGTAAGCGCAGTGGTGGCTATATATAGCGCTAGCTCCCGCGGCTTTGGAACTTGATTTTATTTTACTTCCTCCTAAAAAAACATCACATCATCGTTACTCTATTTTAGCTGTCAAACTTTCAAACTTAGACAATGGTGGAAGGTAATGGTGAATACGGAAATTTACTGTAAGGGAAAGGACGTAAAAGACGGAAGATTTCAAGGACCAACAGAAGTTGGGGGACGAGCAGGCCGCTGATCTGTGTACATGGTAGCAGTTTTTTAGGAAGGCGAGTGACGGGGGAGACAAGGAGCAGGCTGTTATTATGACACTGCTGGCCTAATCCCTCTCTCAAATCAAAGAAATAGAAATCAATAATAGAATAATTACAACAATGAATTTGAGAAAAATACATGACTTATAGGATTTTTTACAAGAACATGGGATACAATTGAATGTTCAAAAAATCACACCAAAATAATTTCCCACTTTTTGGTAACCATGGTGAAGCCCTAAAAAAAAATTAAATAATTCAAAAAAATGGCAGATTTTTATTTGGTACCCCAGTGTACCATTTATGTCATCATATATTTAAAATGAAATCGTATGACTGTGTATTACATAATGCTGCAAAAGAAAAACTGCCATTTTCTATGGAAGAATAATACATGTTCCTGAGTGGATATGATTACATGTTGTGAATGTCAAGATTTTTAATGCTCTTTTTCTTTTTACCAACCATTCTTTTAAATTAACCACACTATATTCTGTACTGCAGATGAAATAAAACTACTGTGAATTTTTATGATTTGTGGTGTGTATACAAGAGCGTATATTATCAAACCACAGAAAATATATTGTTTTTATATATATATATATTTTTAGGACATGTAGAAATCCAATAGAATGTTAAAATCTTAGGAAAAGCAGGCTTTTTTTTCTGTACGTTTATGAAACGCACTAGAAATTAACAACAAAATACAAAAAGGCAAACTTCTCTTTTAGAAAATTAAACAGTAGTTTCTTGGCTTGATCCTTTCAGGTTGTTTAAGATAGATTTACCTTTTTATTCATTCACCCCAACAGAAGCACCAGACAGAGATCACCAAGACTTGCAACTCCAACCTCCCACTCAATTTCAAGGGCTATGAGGGCAGCCTTCGATGCCTCAAGAGCGGTGTCGCTGACATGGCCTTCTTTGACGAGCAGACCCTCCGTGACCAGGACCTCCTCTCCAAGGTGGGCTTCACCTACAATGACCTCCGCCTCCTCTGTCCCAACGGCCAGGTGGTCGAGATCCCTGCCAACCTCGAAATTGCCAAGGTCTGCAACTTTGGCGAGGTGATGAACCCTGTCCTTGTGACCTCCTACAACACCTCAGGTAGGTTTAGTGTTCAGCCCTTTGTGGGGGTTGATTTGAAAGTGGGAGGGTCGTTTTCGATGCCTAAAATCTTAAAACTGAGAAAGGGCAGGGTTTTATGAAGATATGGAAAGGAGGGGTACCACACCTCACCCCTTGTATATCAGCCACAGAGAGACTGAAAACATAAAACTTAAACTAAAACTTGGTTAGCTTAACGGAAGGAATTTCTTGAATGCTTGAATGCCCTATCGTGGAAGAAGCATGGTTCAAGTCAGGAGAGGAATAGTATTCAGCGCTATTGTCATCAGGAAAAGTGCTTTCTATAAATCTTACTATTTTCATCATTATTTTTCATGTTCTAGTTGTTGTTGTAGTTGTTATCATCATTATTGTTATATTGTTGTTGGCAGGAAGCTGGCGCTGGAACATCACCAGGGCCTTGATGATTGCTCACCAATCTGTGGCCCTCCCAGCTCTCTTTGGAGAAGGCACTCTCATGGGCAAGGACTATGACATGCTCCTCCCCATCGCCCCACTCAACCAATCCTACCAGCCCTTCCTTGGACCCAAGCCACTCCGCTCCATGGAGGCTATCATCAAGGCTTCTTCATGTGAGGACCTGTTCTTATTTTCAGTTGAAGATTAAACTCTTGATAGAATCAGTCATCTGTAAGCCCCAATATACACATAATTTACCTTCCCTGTAGAAGGACCTATTCCTTTTTGTTTGTCCAAGAGCTGTTACAATCAGCCTCCCTTCTGTAAACACATAGTCCTTCATTTGGACTCGGATGAAACGCTTATCAGTCTTCTCAAATAAGCTCCTAGTCTTGTTTGTAATGAAACATTGATAGTATTGCAATATTGAAGCTTTCCATATGGAGATGGGCTTACTTCAGCAATAACCCATCTGTTTGCTTTTTAAAATACATTTAAAGCCTGACCATACGATTAATGTAACTTTTCATTTATAGACGACTGGTTCAAGGATCAGACTGGCATCTGCTATGGTGAGACTTACACCAACATCGTCAAGCAGCGCAACGACACCTGCCAAGCCATTGTGAAGGACGTGACCTGCGTAGGCACACCGAGGATGAAGAAAATCAGTGTGGGTCGCTTTGGAGCCAAGCAGTACAAGATGATCAAGATGTGCAGGTAGGTAGTTCCAACTAGACTAGAGTTCAAAAGTAATCTCCATGATTATCACACCAATGTTACCAGAGTAGGGTATGGTTGAGCAGGATATGCTGTTCAGAAGCTTCAAGAGGGCATAGAGTTCAGAGTGTACATAGTGTCTCTTTGGTTGTATCACAGGTGACACTGGAGTTAAAACTACTTAACATATAGCCAATGAACAAGTTCCTACAATTATTGGGGGATAGGGTATGATGGATCAAGGTGTGCAGTTGGGAGGTTTCAACAGGGGATAGAGGAACACATGTAACATGTGTTCATGTATGTTAGTGGTCCCCAGGAATACATGTAACTCTTAATAGGTAAGTAAATCCCACCGCTGCCACCAGAATTCAATTACTTGGTTCACTTATGTGAAAGGTTCCTTGACAAAGTTGTTTGGGACAGAATGGGATGTGATGGATGTTCAGCTATTGGGTTTTAATATGATATATATAAGTCATGTACAGTAATGTACAATACACTGCAGTTTCTAAAAGTGCTCAACTGGAGGAGCTGTGTATAATTTTATTGGCTAGATAGTTTAGCTTATGAGTCGTACAGCCTGTTTCACCCGAAGGTTCATCAGCGACTCCCGAGTCGCTGATGAACCTTCGGGTGAAACAGGCTGTATGACTCATAAGCTAAACTATCTAGCCAATAAAATTATACATATATATATATAAATATTTTAATATGATATCATGGTTTGTTCAGAATGCTAAAACAACCACCGGAATATTACATGCATGCCTGGGCAAATACAGCAAATGTGTTTACACAGTTTCTGTTCATTTTTGTATTTATACATAATTTTTACAGAATGTGAAGTGGATGAAATAAAGTCCTACTCAAAAGAAATTATTCCTGGAGTCTCTCCAGGAATAATTTCTTATAAACAAAAGAGCAGAGTGGTTCTCTGAGTTCTTTATAAAACTCTTCTCTCTTTTTTTGCAGCCGCCCAAGCAAGTTTGTACGCAAGATGGCCGACTTCCAATGTGACAACGGCTTCGGCTACCTGAAACCCGTCGTGACTGCCGTTGCCTGTGAGTGCCTGCCATGTGAGGAAATGATTGAATACAACACTTCCTTCACTGAGGACTACATGTGGACTAACGCCTCCAACAAGTACAGCCTGACAGGAGAACAAGACATCTACCAACAAATCCCTATCTGGGGTAGGTTTGCAAAGCTTGTCATACTCGTTATAGGATTTTGGCATGTACAGTGGAACCTGTCTATAAGACCACTCAAGGGAGACAAGAAAAATGGTCTTTATGAGCAGGTGGTCTTTACGTACAGGTTCCTATAATACATGGTAAAATGTAAACCAGTTTTCAAGGGAAACAAAAATTGTGGTCTGTATAGACAGGTGGTCTTTCTATACAAGTGGTCGCTAAAGCAGGTTGGACTGTATAGCCATCCATGTCCTAAACATGTACAAAGTCACTTAAAAGAGGATATTTTTAAGTTGTCATTTTGTAATGAGAAACAAATATTATCTCTATAATTTGATTTTAAGGTATCCAAAAGTAGAATGGATTCCTAATCTTCAAATACTGCTCCTAATTTAATACACACATGTATTAGTGAACCTTACATTAGCTTTTGATTTAAAGATGGCCTCTCCATTTGATTCATATAGCTGCTGTGTCTATTCACTATTGAGCAATTGTGATTATCAGTATGGTTTAAGTACAGTAGAGTAAGAAATTATATTAGCTGATATATCTTCCTGCCCTACACATGTAACTGAAGACATCAAATGATCTAGACTAGAATGCAATAGAATTATAGTATTGCCAGTGTGTTTTAAATTTCCTCCTTAAACCACTTTGCACTTAGGAAACAACTCCTACTTCTACGACCACACCCTGAGCAAGAACTTTGAGCTGGGAAACCACTCTGTCATCGTGGAGCATGTCCGAACCGTTGTTGTTGAGAATCCATCGTAAGTGTTATGATTATCTTTCACCTCATTCTGCAGTTTGCAGTTCATTAGGAATGTATTGAACTGACCCAGAAAATGTTTGAAAACTTATATGTACCATTATTATTTGTTTGGTCAATAAAAATTGACGAATATACAGAGCATATCCAAAAAGAAGAGTGGAAAAAAAATTGTGACATCTACAGTACCAAGAATGACTTGGAAAAGTTGTCCCCAAGAGTAGAATGTAGAGTAATTTCTAAAATTAAAAGTTAACTCTAGTGCAATTTTTAATATTTGAGACTTTTGGGGATTAAAAATGTCTTTGTTATGTTTGCATATTTCACTGAATAGGCAATGAGGTATTGCCTAAAAGATGTTTGTTTGTGATAGTGATTGCGATCATGGTTAATTGCGATCATGGTTGGTGTATCTGGCCAAATAATCATTCTTTCTGAATGACTTGTTTCTACAGCCCAGGTGTCCTTTCCCAGATCAACCCCGTTGTAGACCCTGAGGTCCCTATCCAGATGGATACTGTCAGCGTCACCAAGACCTGTGAGACAGTCTGGACCGGAGAGAGCTGGCTCCCCGAGAGGTTCCCCCAGAAGAACAGCACTGGATCCTGCATCGTCCCGCAGTACGGTGCCAACGCCAAGTCTCGTCTCAACCGCTTCAGCCAGAACATGCTCCGACGCCAACACCAGCGCCAGGAAGTCATCGATCACCACCATTAAGTTATCTCTCAAGAGATATTTACGATTGACAGAGCCACTACCTGACTAGCTCTAAGGGACTTTCTGGATCTCAAGATCCTTTGATTTACAAATCAAAAGCCTTTGTAGATTCTATTCTTGTGAACTTGTATCAGATTTGGTAGGCTGACTAAATCTACCTAGTTATTATTTTCATAATTTGATGGCAGTATAATTGTCAGGATTTAGATATGTTTCACTTTTCTAGTTTTGTATAAGATGACTATAGACAATCCACAAATGGAACATTTTCTAATATTTGTGTTACCCTGTAGTTGCAGAAGTATGATCTTCTTTTCTCAAGTCCCAGATTATTTTTTCAAGGAAGAACGCTCATCCAATATAATTGGATGCTGCTGTATGTAATACTCCATGTCCGTATTTGATGAAATCTTCAGTACCTTTTTCACATTTTTGTACAAAACATCAAATGAAATCCGTTTGTAATATTTCCTTTGCATTCTCCTTTCAATTAATGATTCCCACATTTTGCCTCTGTACTTTGTATTTTCCTTTTCATTGAAAAAAAAAACAACTGCTGGCAATCCCTCAGTATTAGAAAATCATGCAATAAATTTGTCTTGTTAGAAGTCATCTATCATTTACTCTATGCAGAAATATATATTTGATATGCGTTATTTTGTAATTCGAAGAACAGCAATAAAGATTGAATGCTAGAGAAGCATTGAATGTACTTCCAACGATTCTACTATTTTTGCTTATTGTGCTACAAGGAGGGGAAAAAAACATTAGTGTGTGTGTGTGTGTGTGTGTGTGTGTGTTAGAGAGAGAGAAAGAGAGCAATAGTGATAGGAAGAGGGTGAGTAAGAAAGAAAGATAGAGAGAGGAAAGAGAGCAATGGGATAGCGAGAGGATAAGAAAAAAAGCGAGAGGATAAGAAGAAAAGAGAGAGGAGAGAGATTTGATTTGATTTGATTTGATTTGATTTATTTCTGCATTTTTCCAAATATACAAAGTATAATTGATATACAATAAGTGAACGGAACATAGCAACACAATACATGACAATATAATCATCAATACAAAGAATATATACTTTGACATAACAAATTATAGAACGCAAACAAAACAAAGGTTTGATGAGGACAAAAAATTATTTCCATCATAAGCATATAGCTTGACTGGGATGGGAGCCTCGAGAAGATTTTATACGACTTTTGGACATTGTAACGGTTTAATAATTAAACAAAAAGGAAAAGAAACGAGAGAAAAAAAAAAAAATACATCTGCAGTTTCGGGCGTATGGAAGTAAAAGTAAAAGTGTGTGCACGTGCATCTTGGTTGATCGATCGTTTTATTGATTTATTATGTAGGGTGTGTATTGAAGAAGTAGTTCAACCCTTTTTTTCATAATGAATGTATCAATATCTAACGAGAACCCTGAATAATTGTTATTATATAAAGAAAGAAAGAAAAAAAAAATGGGGTGACCAAGAGTTAATTCTTTTTTCCAGTGGCATTTTTGTTAAGTTAGATTAGATTAGATAGGTGTACTTTAATATTTAAATAATAAATATTTTTTAATCGATGTTTTAAAAGAGTAAACTGAATAAAATTAGTTTTATTAATATTGAGAGCCAGTTTATTACATTTAAACCATAAAGATATGTTTTTTAACTCAGAATTAAGCCTATTTATAAGTACATTTGAATCATGGTGAGAATAAAGTATACTTGTGTCGTCAGCAAACATAACGAAATTCAAGGATAAAGAAGAATTAATTATATCGTTTACATAAATAATAAATAATAATGGACCCAATATTGATCCCTGTGGTACGCCACATTTTATATATTGTCTTTGGGAATTATAAGATTGTAAATTAACATATTGTTGTCGGTTATGTAGATAATCTTTGAACCAAGATAAAGTTTGTCCTCTTACACCATAATTATTTAGTTTATATAATAATATTCCATGATTAATTGTGTCAAATGCTTTTGATAAATCCATGAATATGCCTATAGTATGTTCCTTTTTTGCAGATGATTCTATAATTTTGTCACACATGTGTAAAACAGAGTGTCCTGGTCTAAAACCAAATTGATTAGGGATCAATAAATTATTTATAGTCATAAAATTATATAGTCGTTTATAAATTATTTTTTCTAGGATTTTAGAGATACTGGGTAACAGAGATATTGGCATATAATTACTCATTAATGATGAATCATCCTTTTTAAACACAGGGATTACTTTTGCAACTTTGAGAGAGTTTGGGCATTTACCGTTTAATAGTGATAAATTAAAAATATGAGTTAAAGTGGTAGCGACGTAGTTAATAATTTGTTTCAATAAATAAACACTTATACCATCATGTCCCGTAGATTTACTCGACTTAAGTTGTCCAACAATATTTAATATTTCCTGATTATAAGTTGCATTAAGAAATAAAGAATTTTCACAAGGGGGTGATAAAAACTTGGAAAATTGTGTCTTATCAGCATCAATATTAGAGGCTAAGTTCTGACCTATATTAATAAAATAATTATTAAACGCATCCGATATTTTACCAAGGTAAGATGGTGACAGCAAGAGGATGAGGGTAAGAAAGATAGAGAAAGAGGTATAGAGAAATGGTGATAGCGAGGGGATGAAAAAGAAAGAAAGAAAGAGAAAGAGAAATGGTGATAGCGAGAGGGTGAGAAAGAAAGAAAGAGAGAGGAAGAGAGAAATGGTGATAGCGAGAGGGGGAGAAAGAAAGAGAGAAAGAGAGAGATGGTGATAGTGAGAGGAAGAGAGAAATGGTGATAGCGAGAGGGTGAGAAAGAAAGAGAGAGGAAGAGAGAGATGGTGATAGTGAGAGGATGAGAAAGAAAGAGAGAGGAAGAGAGAAATGGTGATAGCGAGAGGGTGAGAAGGAAAGAAAAGAGAGAAGAGAAAGATGGTGATTGTGAGAGGATGAGAAAGAAAGAGAGAGGAAGAAAGGGTGATAGCGAGAGGGTGAGAAAGAAAGAGAGAGGAAGAGAGATGGTGATAGCAAGAGGATGAGGGTAAGAAAGATAGAGAAATAGGTAGAGAGAAATGGTGATAGCGAGAGGGTGAGAAAGATGAGAGAGGAAGAGAGAGATGGTGATAGTGAGAGGATGAGAAAGAGAGAGGAAGAGAGAAATGGTGATAGCGAGAGGGTGAGAAAGAGAGAGGAAGAGAGAAATGGTGATAGCGAGAGGATGAGAAAGAGAGAGGAAGAGAGAAATGGTGATAGCGAGAGGGTGAGAAAGAGAGAGGAAGAGAGAAATGGTGATAGCGAGAGGGTGAGAAAGAAAGAGAGAGATGGTGATAGTGAGAGGATGATGATGAGCAAGGAAGAAAGAGAGAGAGAGGGAGAAGTAATAGAAGTAGGAATACATGCAAAAGTATATACTGTATGCATCTCTTACCTCCCTTTTCAATTCTGTTATTGACTCTGTTTTTCTGCCTCTCTCGATTTGAGTCATGGTTCACCAGCCTTTTCTTTGCTCTCTCAATTGCTGTTTAAAGTGACATGTCACTTTTGTGATTCATTTAGATTTTTTTGGTTCAACTTAATAATTCTGAGACATCTGAGATATTTAAGACCGGTGGTGGAATTCTTCAACAGCCGACGTCATGGTAGTGTTTTGAAGGGGTCTAGCTCCATTATAGTTTAAAACATTACACTGAAAGGGACCCGTTTACTAACTACTGTTTACGTACATGCACATGCTGTGCTTTAATAGATGATAAAGCTACATGTATTGCTCTATTTTATGAAAATTGTCTTTATCTTTACTGCTTATAATAGAAATGCTTTAAGTTCATTCTCCTAATCACATATTACAGCTACATACATGTACATGTGGCCTCTCTGAGAAGCAGAAATATAAGATTGAAAACTCTGCCTGTTACCTACTCTCTTCTTGTCTATTTGTCCGTATAAATTGAGTACATGTATGTCTGTCTACCAGTCTGTCTCTCTCTCTCTCATCACCTCAATCTCTGGAGGTCTCTTTTTAAATACTGATTTCAAACTAATAAATAGTTTCTTCTAACATATACATCCAACCAGTTGTTTCACAAAATAAAGAAAAATTCAATGACAATATTTGAAGTTTATTGTATGTCAATGAAATTGCAGATAGCTTTTTTCTTTTTACAACATATTATGTAAGGATAGTAGACAAATAAAATTTTCATAAAATCACTTGTATAGAGGAGTCCATGTTAGACAGTACAAATCACTTAATACAATGCAGAGAATAGAAATAAAACAATGACCTTATCTATTTCTTTAAAACTCAACTACAATCTGAACTCAATGTCCAAGTATAATTATGACCCTGTGTACCATCGTGAACAGTTCAACATGGGGGTTAAAATTATCATTCTATCATTTTTTTTCTTTACATAGGAGACGAGAACATTGCTAAATGAAATTCTCCATAATTATTAACCATTTACGAAGCTGGAGGGGCATACATATAGATCCAAATAAATAAATTCAATGTTATTAGTAACACTTCAAATTCAAAATGAGGCAGTTGCCACACTCATTCTTTACACTCCTTTTTAGCGCCGGGGGAGCGTTTCATGAAGCGTTTTGTCAGTGATTTTTACCGACAACTGTTATAAGCTACTGAAATCCTTGCATCTTATTGGCTGAGAGCAAATTTGTTGGTAAATATCACTAACAAAACACTTGATGAAACGCTCCCCTGGAGTGTAAAATTTGCAGTTCTTTAATCTTACAAGTATTTCATCAAGTGTTTTGTCGGTGATTTTTACTGACAAATTTGCTCTCAGCCAATCAGATGCAAGGATTTCAGTAGCTTATAACAGTTGTCGGTAAAAATCACCGACAAAACACATGATGAAACACTCCCCAGTTCATGAATGCCGTATCTCTACAAAGGCCAAAAAGCACTTACATTCGGTTCCATGACATATGCTCTGGTGACAAATGCTCCTGTCTTAACTTTGTAATGTTAATCCTAATCCTAAACCTAATCCTAACCGTTACCCTAACCTAATCCTAATCTTCACATTGTCCTGAACAAAAAAACAAATCATGATCCTGACCTTAACCTTTGAACTATCGAGATATGGACGGAGGAGCACAGTCGCAGGAGCAAATGTCTTGTCACCTTTACATTCAAACCTACATGTATCTATAAAGGCCATAAAAAGGAAACAGTCAAATGGTCGTGATAGACAAAAGGCCTTTCAAAACCCAAAATGATTATATTTTCTCTCTTAATAATAACAATAATAATAATAATAATAGTGGGTTCTTGTATAGCGCACATGCCTATCTGAATTGACACTCCTGGCAGGAGGCTTCTCAATCATTACCCTGGCTTTAGCACGGCTGCACTTATGGCGCTCTAGCATTTCAAGGAATTCATTCCTGCCAGGTACCCATTTACCTCACCTGGGTCGAGGGTGACAAATGTAGATTAATGACTTGCTAAAGGACACAAGTGCTTCGCCAGGGTTTTGAATCCCGTACCTTGTGGTTCAGAGTCTGGGGACTTATCCATTAGAGCACAACACCTCTACACCTACCAGGGAAAACAGCGAGTACAGACTACAGATACATTTAATTGGCTTCATTCACCAATTGTAACTTTAATGGGTTTGACCGCAACATCTTCCTTGACTTTCATACACAGGATTACTAAGTGAATTTCACGTTTTTAATTTCGCCAACATGCTAGGCCCATGGGCAAGAAATTACCTAACTTAAAGGGAGTGGCAAGTCGTAATCCATGGGCCTGACCAGTTGGCCTGACTCGGGGAAATTCGGATACAATCAGGTCCAATCGTGCGCTACCGAAGGAATGTTATTGCCGAATTCCTCGAGTGATCGTTAACTCGAATCCCTACGTACGTAACCGACCAATGAGATTCAAATACTGGAATAAAGAACGCGCAATCTTGTTTACTCAAATTTGGGTCAATGTGCGAACTTTTATTAGCTGCGCGCGATAAATTGAAGTCGCTTTGAACTTTGATCCAGAGAAAGGAGCATCCAACTGTAAAACCGCCCATAGATTGCGACTTGTCGCTCCCTTTAAGTATAAAAAAATTTCAACACTGCACAATATTCCACGTTTACAATAATTCTGAAACTGAAAAATATATGGACTTCCATTCCTTGTAATTCTAGCATACAATCGTGTCTCTATCCTGAATTTTTTTTTCTGCTAAAGGTTGACAGTACATCTCTGAAAGTAGAATACAAGCAAAATATTAAGTTGCTCTAAAATACGTTAGATGTAAGGAAACTTAACAAATTTGTTCATATTTCCAGATATTCCCTTTCCTAAATACACAAGTTTTAGTCTAATTTGTAATCCTTATGAATCTCGAAATCTTTTAGATGTCGATGTCGATTTCATGAGAACTATAACATATAGTTTGTACCAAATATGGAGCTTCTATGAAGTACATGTAGACATAGTATCAAATATTAAACATCTTTATACAATAGTTGAAATTGTCAATCCCTCTTGATTTGCAGTATACAAACTCATATTTACAAATGAACACATACACAGTATATTGCATAGAAGCAAGAAAGAAAATCAAAATTTACTTTCTTACCATAAATCAAACTGAAACCAGAGAATTGGTCCAAATAATTTTCTCTGAATTCGAGAGAAATTTATTAAACACATGTGATTCATACAATTCTGAATATGCACTATTAGCATTTAGCTTGAGTAGCACAAGAGCAGTACGAACCTGGCCTACAATGCAACAAAAATATTACGCTTGCCAAACATGGGAGGGTGCATGACCACTATAAGATTCAAATTGGCATCTTAGGAAGAAGCAGTTAGCTTTCATACATGTACCACAGAAAATACCTGGACACAATGATAACATAAATTTGTTTCAATACAAACAGGTGAAATAAATATTAAATCTTTAGAGTTCTGAATAGTTCTGATGGTGCTAACTTTATATGTACACATGTACCTTTACTTTAACAAACATAAATGGTCTTGCTCACTTTATACTTGTAGAAAATGAAATTTCTTAATTGTAAATACAAAACAACACCTAATAAAAATATACATGAATGTTGTACAAAAAATTGGTTTATAAATATTACTATTGAAAGATATAGTACATGTAATTCAGTATAAGGAAATGAATTGCCTGCATAAAATGTTTGCAATTTTTGTTTTTTCCTAAACTTTGTCTCTCCCTTGTTCTCTTTCTTTTGCATCTCCCCCTCTCTCTTTCAACCCTCTCATTCCCCACCCTCTTCTCCTCCCCCTCTCCCAACCACTCTCTCTCCCCCTCTCTCTCCCTCTTTCTTTCTCTCTCTCTCTCTTAATCTCCTCCACGCTTTGATTTCAAGAATTCTAAACACTTGGATATCCAAACTATATACATATTTGAAACATGTACTACGATGTGAATGATTGCAAGAGCTAATAATAATAATAATAATACTAGTAGTAGTTTTCACACAGATTTTATACATATAGACTTTACGACATATACATTTTTCAAGACTAGTTAATATACATACATGCAGTAATAATTCTAATATATCGTTCTATATATTTTATATAATATGCACACTTTTCAAAGTAATGATCAAGCATTAACAGATACACCAAAAAGGAGTATACCAATATTTTTCTTCTATTCAAATTTATGCAAATCCAATGCCAACCCCCCCCCCCCCCCTTCCACAAAAAGGAGGAAATTATAAATGAACAGATAATGAAGTAAAACAAAGAATAAGAAATAAAGAAAAATTATACAAATTCAAAATACAGACAAAATCATGGGTTAGTTAGCTCACTATTCATGTAAATATTTCAATATTTCACCTGTAAGGCAGAATAAGAAAAGTGGTCGGGAAAAGAGTATGACTGGCCAGATCTTATCTTGGAATAAAAAACAAATCTGACTTTAAAAAATACTTTGTCTTGAGTTGGAATACTATTATAGTATAAAGACTACATTTTTATCACAAAACAATGTTATTGACATTCAAAGAAGAAAGAAGATGATTTCATGTATTTTTAATAAGAAGAAAGGCCCAATGAATGATGATACAGTTGGTTGAGCATGAAGTGATAAAACAGCTCTGCCTTGACAACTAGAGCAAATACATGTATTTTACAAGTTATGTTTAGTGTTAGAGGTAATAACTGTAACACTGAAATAACAAGTTCAGAAACTCTAGACATGTAGATAAAAACTCCTTCAACTAAAAATAATCTTAATTTGTGTACATATATATCCCTTATTTAATAGTAATATTTTCTACGATAGAGAGCATTAAAGAGAAACACTTTCTTTTAATCTTTTACAAATAAATAATATTTAATAAATTGTATCTCTTTGTCAGTACTGTAAATAATGATAAAAGAGCTAAGAAAATTATATTTGATCTTTGAACTTTAGCACTCCCTATAGAAAAAAGTAACATCCAACAATCGAAAAATAGATGTAATTTTATATAAATATCCTTTATAATTTCATGTATACCTTTTTTACTACCAAAATAAATACATGTACATGTATGTTGCTGACAATCTTGATTTGTGTATTTAAATTTGAATTAATTATCTTGATCATACATGTAGTTATGACAAACAATTCATCAATATACATTGTAAAAATGGCACATAATTTTCTGTTTCAACTAATCTTTTATAGTGACAAAAGTTTCACATTTATGTAGGAAGATCATGGTGAAACAAGCTACAAGTACATGCATAATAGCTGGAACTATTAAATGCAAGTGAATAAAAAAAAGTTCTATTAAACTCCCCCTATATTCTACATGTATCATGTAAATCATTCTTCATCCTAACACACACATTTCAGACTCTATGGCAACACCCCCCCCCCCACACACACACAACATACAAACCTAGGATAATTACCTTCTTTAATAGAACAATTACCATCAGCCAAAACCCCCCCCCCCCTCTGACTATCGGTTAATCGCTTTGGGGGTAGATTTCCTGAGAGGGGTAGTTGTTCAGATGGGTAATTGTCTTCATGGGATAAGGGGGGAGGGGGGAGGTGTGTATTAGCAGACCTAGTTAACATGTTTTCAACCTGAAATCATGCAAGTCTCCCTGATGAAAGAAAATGCAGTAATCATCAGCAGCAAAAATGTGAAATCAAATATATGTAGGTATTGAATGATGACACAAATATTATGCACATAAGAATTTCCACTATAATGGCCAATGTATCAATAAATTCAATTCCAATCAATTGGCAAATAGAAGTGCTTCACGTTGAAAAATATCCGTAATATCCATATCAAAGTAGCAAAGAAGGCCATGGGGAAACAATTTTGTGCTTTCCTTCTTCAATTCATAAAGAAGTCACAAAAAAGAAAACACAACCATATACAAAACGATATTCCATAATTTTTTTACGGAACATGTAAAAAAACAGATGAAAGATATAAATATGACCTGCTGTGACCAAGAACATCAGGCATTCGGTCAGTCTCACCTCACTGATGAGTTTCAATTCATTAACGAGTAGAAATGAAACATATCCATATACAAAACGATTCCATAATTTCTTTTTACAGAATATGTGAAAAAAACAGCTGAAAGAATATAATATGACTTGCTTTGACCGAGTGAGGCCATTGGAAGGCCGGCTGGTCTCATCCGACCGGTGAGTTTCCAATGATGATCTTAGAGGTGATGTCACCGCGGCATAGAGGACACTTGAAGAGGGGCTGTGAGCACTTGACACAGCAGCAGATGTGACCACACATCAAAAACAGCATGTCGGACTAAGGAGCGAAAAAAATAGGAAAAGGCATGGTGTGATTATGACATGAGATTAAGCATAACATTACATACTTTGTGATTCTTAAAAGAAAATATTTCAAAAAATATTCTGATTCTGTTGTTCTCTCTTTACTGTGAAAATGTTTTGTACATAGTTTTAGTAATTATACTCTCAGTATATTTACAAGCTTGATTTTCTTAATTATTGTTACTCATTACACAGCTAATATTAATTTTTATCAAAATCATCAGGCAGATAGCATTTATTTCTAGTTTCGAACATTCAGTGTGAGTTTCTTTTGATTCTTTGAGACGAAGAAAGGTAGTCATGTCTATAATTAAAAAAATAAAATAAATGAAAAATATATACACTCACATCTTTCTCCATGCATATGACACATTCTGTAGTCACTCTGACAGTGACATCTGGAGTGTAGCCTTCCGGTGCCTGCATCGCCTCCACTGGTCTGGTGGCAGCGGCAGCCGCACCCATCTCCTCCTCCTCCTCCTCCTTGTCCTTTTTACCCTTCTCGTTGCCCCCCTCGATGGGCGGAGCCGAGGGTTCTACCGGTCTCTCCAGGGCAGCGGCCTTCTCCATGGCCCTGGTCTGGGTTTGGACATAGCCTTGGATGGCGGTCAGGATGGCTCTACGAAGACCAACCTCACGGACACCAATCTACATGAGAAGAAAAGATAAAGGTTGTCTAAGAGAATTGTAAACAAGACTGATATCTTTTTCAAACTTACAAAGATAAAGGCAAGAGTGCCTAGATTTCTCTATTGTACACAATAGAGAAATTAGGGACAATGGCCGTTAGAATAGGAGTATTAATAACTTTACAAAGACAAGATACAAATGTCTAGAATTTATTTGTCTACTCATGACCTGTTTTAGAAATCAACTAAGAAATGATACACACAGCTTAAATTATTTCAGTCTATGTATTACAGCTAATTTTTAGTTCTGGAATGAGTTTAATTTTGACAGAGAGTAATTTGTTTACAAATTTAAAAAAATTCCTCCCCAGTCAAGCTTCTTCGTTTACTAAATAAAAAGATGTTTGGTACTACAGAATCGAAAAATGGCGTTGAAGAGAGACATACATGTACATGTACTGAAGCTTTTCGTCTTGCACTCATCATACTATACCGCAAGAATGAACAGAAAGCCGAAATCGAATAATATAACCGGAAACTAAAGGAACAAAGCGCGCGAAATATTAAACCGATTTTGATTGGCTGCCTGAAAATAACGAGAAATTAGACCTATTGCTGCCATTTTTTTTTTTTGTTCTCGCTGTATACTTTGATGAGTGCAAGACGAAAAGCTTCAGTATGTCTCTTTTCAATGTAATTATAAATGGTATATCATGTAGTAGGTGTGTTGTTTAGACCAGGAAAATAACAACAACCCAACAAATATTTGCTTGAAATCACTTTCACTAAAAATCACAACTCACAGTTGCATATATAGGAGACCATGCATCATGCATCATGTGTTGTGACAGTCATCTTAATTTTCTATCTTTTATTTCTCATTGCGTTAGTTTTCCATGATAATGTATCATACTTCACAATTTGCGAATCTGATTTGAATTCTGAGAAGAAAGACAAGCTTTTCTTTGTCCACAAAAAAAATAAAAATTAAAAAAATCATATCATATAGAAAGAGGTAATTTGAACCATCCATGGAGGTCTTCTAACATGCCATTCAAAGAGCCACTTTAAGAAAGGTCACCTAATATCATATGTACACTCATCCTGTGGTAATTTGTAAACCACACATATGTATCTACACTGTCTACGTATAGCAATATTAATAATGCATGACTTGTCTTGTCCTCATAATCCATTACCTCTCTCAGTTCTTCCATCCCCATCTGCATCATGGTTTCTATGGAAACACGATGCCTGGCAAATTTAGGGATGTAGTCTTCTGCGCCAGACTCTTGCAAGATATCCACCACAGCAAGTTCCAGATTGTGTTCCTGTAAAGACGATACAGCAAATAAAAAAGATAAAATTAATTAGATTAACATTAACCCACTGATAATCATTTTCATTCTCACAGGCTAAATACAGGAACCATCTGATTCATGTACAGAATGGGTTAAGATCTGTTACATAATAGAAAAACGAGGTGAAAGATTTTTAACATGGAGAGTCTGTATTTTCGTAACAGACTCTTGATGAAAAAACAACAACACTTAAGCCCCCATGTAAAACAATTAGTATAACATGTACATGACTAGCTGTCAAACTGTTCAACAACTGAATTTATTACTTTCCCACTTTTCCTATCATTCACATTCATATGAATTGTAGAGGAAGTCTACAATAAATCACTATAGAAATGTATTCTTCAGAAATAATGGATAGACAACAACATCATCTTTAACTATTAAAGACCAAGATATTGATCGCTTTGAAAATCTCATTGTTCACTGTTTTGCAAGGGATGTACCAAATACAAGTCCATGCTCGATTTGAAACAAAATATGGGCATAACAGTTCAATCTGGATGGTTTCTAAAGCCCACAGCATACTATACATAATTACGTTAATTATGTTAATGATTGAACATAAATTTGTAAATAATAATAAGAAATAATAAGAAAAGAAGAAGGAAAAGAATAATAATACAGAATGATAACAATATTCATAAGAACTCTCATAATATTATGCTTTACATGAATATTATTATGTATCTATCTTTATTTTTGTTGATTACTACCTGTACCTGTATGTATATCTTCAGTTGTATATTGCATGTAAACAAGACGAATTTCCTTATATAGACAATAAAACAATATAATTCTATACGATCGGTCTGCGATTTGATTTCAGAAGAAAATACGATAGCATTTGATATAAACATGAACTATTTTTGATTGAGGTGCTGAATAGGCATATACATGTAGATAGTAGAATCAAAGGCTAAATCAGCTCCAAGATGTAGTGTGACGTCAGAGCAGTCCTACGATTTGAAACTGATTTGGCCCTTATGCCAGGTATAAGGCCGACAGTGCACCAAAATCCTATGTTTAGTATTCCTATTGTTGTTCAGAACATGAATTAGGTAGATTTTATTTGTGAAAATGCCTATATTTAACGCTATTGCAATTTATTTCCAGTTGATCGTATAGTGTGCGGTGGGCTTAAGTCATACGGTACACATTGTACTTTTGATTACTTGGAAACTGTAGTGTAACACTATGAACACGAACGAAGGAAAGGAAGGGTGTTATCATGGACTGACATGCTTTTTTTGTTGCACAAAGAACACACATGCTATGCCCATTGCAGTATGAGGGGGGGGGGGGGGGGAGGGTAACACCTGTGAATGTTAAAACATTGCAAAATAGAATCGCAAGGGTTTCCACATCCATACAAAACTAGTGATTCACTTCCACATTACATGTATCTTCTCAAATTCAATTTTTTGGCATCAAGAAATATACAATGCAACGGACCGTTGTTTAGTCAATGAGCACAGACAACATCGTCTGTTGAAAGCCAGAAGGGTGTTAACTCCTATACTTTAACACCGAGTTAACGCCCTTCTGGCTCCAAAATAGACAACATATAACATGTGTTTACATGTGTATAGACAAAATCGTTCACTTTTGAATTTCCTAATAACAAAATTTCAAGCAAATGCGATTATGTGTGCCAAAAGCATACATTGATATGCATACTATCAAACTGTTTTGAGCTAAACCACAAAGTCACAAATTTCTACACAGCATTTGAATGGATTACTACCTGATTTAACCCCTTGCGTACTCGGGAGATAAATCTATTTTTCGGTGGGAATACCTAGAAGATCAAACATATGAACAGAAAAAAAAAAATCTGCATACACCCTGAACTTTTACAAACATGGAAAAGGGGACTGGGCAGTAATTACTAAGGGAGGTATTCACATATTGATTTTACCATACATGCATTTTAATACCACAGTGTTACAGTATCATTGGTGGAAATATAAAACGTTATTACGGTCATTACAATTGCCACTCCCAATACCATTACCATCATCATAAAACACATTACATTTATTTCATTATCTTTATTTACATCAACAAAGCAATTATTATCATCGCCATCAACATCACCATCCTCATAATTTCATAGCCATCATTGTCATCATTAACCATTGCTGGGCTAATCTCATATTTTGTGTGAAATAAATTTGCTAGTATAAATGCATAATCATATTTTTGGGGGACCGAAGTAATACAAGTTTTGCTTTTAATTTAGGTTCCACCACTTTTGTTTTACTATAAGTTCCTCCACAATCTTTGTGAATATCTCATTGAATCTTTGCACTGTACTTATGATCTAGTTTGTATAGTTATTATGTTTTACCTTCGTGTTATATTCTTTACAAACATTGTAATTATATCATTTTTGTATTATCTTTCTTACTTTGTACTTTATTGATATTCATTTATGATTGTCATGTATATTGTATTTCAATTTGTTGAAAAAAAAAACAAAGTGGAAAAAATAAATTCAAATCAAATCAAATCAAATCATCATTACCACCACCACCACCACTCCTCCTCGTCGTCCTCCTCCTCACGATCATCATCACTAACCTGATCTATGATTGACTGTGGTTTCTTATCATGCAGTCTCTGGTACTGCACCAGCCAGCAATTCTGTTTGATGTCATCAACATCATCATCATCATCATCATCATTATCATCATTATCATCATCACTATCATCATCATCATCATCATCATCACTATCATCATCACCATCATCATCATTGTCATCATCATCATCATTGTTACTATTATCATCATCATCATCAACATCATCATCACTATCATCAACATCAACATCATCATCATCATCAACATCATCATCATCATCTTCATTAGCATCATCGTCACTGACCTGATCAATGAGTGACTTGGGTCTCTTATCAAGCAGTCTTTGGTATTGCACATCACCACCATCATCATCATCATCATTAACATCACCATCACTATCATCACTATCATCGCTATCATTATCATCATCATCATGATCAACATCATGATCAACATCACCATCACTACCATCACTATCTTCATGATGATCATCATGATCATCATCCTCATCATCACCACTCACCTGATCGATGAGTGACTGTGGTTTCTTATCCAGCAGCCTCTGGTATTGCACCAACCAGTAATCCTGTTCAGTCCTTTCTCTCAACTCCTCCATCTCCAGCTGATCAACAAACATTAAAAAAAAATAATAACGGCAAGTTCTAAGATTCGATGGTTGCTAAACAAACAAAGATTCTATGTTTTTGAATAACACAATGACAGTAGATCACAATTCTAAGACGGAAATACATGTAGGTGTAAGTATTTGGAGGGTTTTTGTGTGGGTATTTGCTCAGGGATACTTGTCAAAAGGGTTATTGTCCTTGAGGTAACTCTCCAAGGGTAGTTGTCCACGGGGACATTGTTGTCTGGGAGGTAATTGTCCGTGGGGGTAGTTGTTCTAACAGGTATTTGTCCGTGGAATGACAGTCTGGGGTAGCAGTCATGATATGATAAACCTATACCAGTTTTTGTTCATTGTCCAACAGTAATTGCTCTCAGCCAATAAGGTGCAAGGATTTCAGTAGCTTATAACAGTTATTGCAACTTGTCAGTGAAACAAGTTTTATGAAGCAGGCCCCTGGGGATGGTGGTAGTTGTCCTGATACAATAAGATCCCTACCATTCTCTGTTTGAGAGTCTCTTCCCTCTCCTCTCTCTGCATCATAAGCTGTTTGAGCAAGGCTGTTAGATCCTCTCGTTTCTGCTCCAGGGCTAACGAGGCTGAATCTGCCTTCATATTCCTCTTCTCAATCTCTGCCATTGTGACCTCGGCCAACTGCTGCTGGATCATGTAGATCTGTAACAAAAACAAAAACCCAACAGCAAATAAGATACAGCGAAACGTGTCTTTAAAGACTGCTCATGGGACACAAGAGAAGTGGTCTTTATTAGCAGGTGGTCTTTATGTACAGGTTCCTTTAATACATGCTTCAATGATAAACACCTTTCAAGGGAAACAGAAATTCTGGTTTTTATAGACAAGTGGTCTTTCTAAACAGGTGGTCGCTAAAGCTGGTCTGACTATAATACCAAAAATGTTATTAGATTATAATTTGAATTTTTCTGTTTAGAAAACAACAAACAATAAATAACAACAAATGACACCATGGGTCCATAAATACGAATGGACGGCCCTGCTCAGCTGAGCTATTACATCACAGCTGTTCTACCGAGGGGTCCAAATGATAAAACAAAGAAGCAAATAAAACATCACTGTACAAATACTGCAAATATTGGTACCAGATGCCACACATTACTAACTCAAATGCATGTCCCCCACTCGACAGTAAACTCCTATTACCTCATATAAATGTACCCTACAGATTATATCAGTGCTTAGATACTTAAAAAATATTTTTTTAAGGGAAACACATTTTGATACTGTTTTTTGGATACTAGAGCTATTAAAAAGATAGCAGGCAACAAACTGTCACTTAAAACATCTCACAAAACTTGACAAGTTTGGAAGTCCATGGGGGGCGGGGGGGGGGGGGGAATCTGAAAAATAGCATGAACCTACTGTATCTGTTAGTCGTTTATGTCGTGCATCTTTGTTGATGAGGAGCGTCTGGAAGGCTTGTCGCTGGAATTCTTCCTCCTGCATGAGTTCCTGGAACATCTCGTCTCGGTTCTTCTTGATTGAACTGAGCTGGCGTCCTAGCTTGTTCATGTCAATTTCATCCCTGTCAGGACGGGTACAATAAAGGGATTATTGGTATGGAATATTGATTTCAGTTCCATGAATCCATTATATCAATGTCTTTACAGTTCTATCCCTGCAACATTCACAATCATCATCATCAACACCAACATCATCATCACCATCATCAGCTACGTTTATACAGGACTTGTGATTTCAAAACCTTTAAGTCAGCGAAACTTTAAGTTAACGAAACGACGACTCACTAACAACAAGAAGGGTTCACACGGGCCTGAAACAGCGATCGTCGTTTAACATGAACAGAGGTTAACACTAAGTTTGCTAAACTTAAAGTTCATTCTGTCCACACGGTTGATAACTACGACAGGACCCCCCGCTGCTCGTGGTCTCAGCATTCGCTACAAGTGATCTTAAAGTTTTGAAACTACAAGTCAGTTCATACGGTCTGAAACTACAAGATAACTACAAGATAATTTAAAGTTCGAAACTACAAGCGAAACTGAAAGTTTAGCATCATCATCAACACCACCATAATCAATCAATCATCATCATCATCATCATCATCATCATCATCATCATCATCATCATCATCATCATCATCATCATCATCATCATCATCATCATCATTTTAACTACCATCATCATCATCATCACCTCCCCTAACCCTCTATCATCTCAACTTACAGCTCCATGGCCTGCTTGGTAACGGTATCCCTGTGCTCCTCGTACTTGAGTCTCTGCGATTCCAGGGCGTGTCTCTCTCTTAAGATGCCTTCCATGGATGCCATTACCTCATGCTCTCTTACCAGCTTCCTCTCCTCCTCCTGAATCTTGAACATCTCCTCATCCTCCATCCTGAAAGCAAATAAAGGATCGTTCACATATGACGTGCTAAACAATGCAGCAACAACTTTTTTATGTGTTAGTGTACTGCAAGTGGGGGTGACAAGAAAGTATCTATGCATAAAACATGCTCCTATTAAAACATAATTTCCTGGTACTACAAAATTTCAATACGGCACGAAAAAGTGACACGATAACAAAGCTTTTCGACCTGCAATCATCAGGTTATCACGCAGGGATGATTGTAACAAATTACTCGAAATCAACTATATTATACTCAAAATCAACTCTACCATACTAATTCAATCGCATGAACCCCTTTTGTGTAGAAAAAAGGAATTTATCCAAGCTTTGTGATTGTTCTGAAATTACGGCCTCCGGGTCCATCGAGTATAATATAGTTGATTTTGAGTAATTTGTTACATACTTGTGTGATAACCTGATGAGTGCAGGTCGAAAAAGCTTCGTTATCATGTCTCTTTTTCATGCCATATTGATACTCACTTGTCCGTGTGTTATAAGATATGGAAATGTATGCTGCATTGTGTTTATTTTACTTTTACTTTGGCGTGGTGGATCTTTTTTATGTGATTTACCATGTTATATGGGAACAAGTCTTTATACATGCATGTCAATCCAATTTTATGATGTATTGTACCCAATATAAAATGATTATCATTATGCTACAGTATATCAAGCATGTTCAAGCAAGGACGTGTAATCACTTGTGATCATTGGCTTCTATGACTCATGTTTCAGGGCCCTGTTTCATAAAGCTTGTTACCAGTAACAACAGCCACATTTCTATGAAATATTTGCTCTTAGCCAATCAGATGCAAGGATTTCAGTAGCTTATAACACTTATTGCAACTTCTTATTGATAACAAGTTTTATGAAACGGGGCCCTGGGACAATTGCTCCATGGTCCATTTCTTAAAAATAAATGAAATCCAATCTTCAACCCTGGGGAGCGTTTCATCAAGCGTTTTGTCAGTGATTTTTACTGACAACTGCTACTGAAATCCTTGTATCTGATTTAAAACCAACTTAAAACTAACTTAAAACCAAAGAGCCACTGCAAACTGTAATCCTGTATCTTTATAAATATACAGTATGAGTCAATAAAAAGGAAACCCATATTCAAGCCCCAATATCTTACAAACAAAGCAAAATCGCTGAAATATATTGTAATGCTTTCATAGTTGATAATGTCTTCTTTAATTTGATAGGCTGCTCACCAAAATGCGATCATGGATGACTGAGCACTGGCCACTTTTAAAGAGCATGTCAAAATCGTCTTTGCCCAAATTTGGGCTGAATTGGGTCCAGGAGTTAGTGTCATTATTTGTGAGTGCATGCAACTGGAATGGAGACCATTCAACCAACCTTGGGTTGACCATCTACTTCATCCAAAACTTAGGCAGAGGCAAATTTGACATGAATCAGGATAAATGTTACTGTTCTTCTGTCCATGTTCGGATTTCATAGACCAAGGTGTCAAATTAAAGGAAACTTGATAGGCTACAATGTGAGTATCTTTGATTAGATATATATGTATTGATTGCAACAATATCTAGGGTTGAATCTGGGTTTCATCTTTGTTGACACACAATGTAGAGTGAAGGCCAGAGGAGAGGAGAAAATGTTGGGTAATCAATGATTTTAATTTGTGAATTCCTTTTTCTTTTAAAATCTATAAAAGTGAAGATCATATAATCCAGTATATGAACAATCAATATTTGACTTAATGCAACAACTAGAGAAAAGAGTTTATCTCTAGACCAGCATAAAGATAAGACAAAACATGACAAACAATCAAACAACTTACATCTTTCTTTCCATCTCATCTAGGAATGCTTCTTTCTTTTTGGCCCTGAAATAAAAAAAAAAACAAGGCCATCAAACAATACAATCAAATTTCATTCATACTAGACTATTAAAGCTCTAATCTTGATTCGAGAAAGGGAACTTACAATCAAAGTTATCGTGAAATTTAGCTCCTGTTAATTGCTCTTATAGCTCATATCAGTGGAGAATCGGCTCTTGTTTATTCTTTTCTTGGTTATCATTATGTCTACAGTATGATGAAAGAACTTTTCTATTGGTATCAATATCAATCTGGGTTTAACTTTAAATAGGATATCAAACATTTGGAAAATAGTTTGTTTTGATTTTGGAAGTAGAATTACATGTACATAATTATGTAAAGTTCCATAATTATTTCAAACCTTTCAAAAATGTCCCTATCTAAACTTCCCAAATGACAGATTAGCAACTACGCCATGAAATTTACCGTACATTTATTATAATTATTCATACATGTAGATACAGATGCCCTATTTTGACCAATAAGGGTATTTGGGGATATAAAATAAATAATTAAATCAAATTTACCTTTCATTCATCTCCAGCAATTGTTGGATAAGATCTGCTGATCTGTACTCCACTGTAATTAGGGATTAAAAAAAGAAAATATTAATCAACCAACACATTCACATTCAACTTAGTACAAAATAATGTACATACACACTTAATAAAGAATCAGGGCACTATTTCATTTCATTAGAAAGAATAATTGCTATACAGTCGCGGCTCTACACTGCGATTAACTGCCCAAAAGCTTTCGCTCCTTCCTGCTTAATTTGCATAAAATAAACAAGTTGTTTACGTAAAACCGCTACCGAAGAGTCTCAGCTAAATTGTGAAATCTCGCCAGAGAAACAACCAAATGAAATGAACTAAACGTCAAATTCCAGAATAAGAGTTGCTCCAACCCATAATTAGTATCACTCGTAGTCAAATCATTTTTTAATTTGTGAAAACTTGGAGAAATTAGGAGCCATATTATTTTTTTTTTAAAGTCCGAAAATGTAGCATTATTTTTCACATTTACTCTCATTGCGCAATATCAAAACTTTCACATATGAAAAATCAAAGTATATTGAGGGGATCCTCGAAATATCTTTCCATAATCATCCGTCGAACGGTTATGTCGGGAAAAAATCGAAGGCAATGCATTCATGAACCCTCTACCGTTCTTCGCGTGTAGTCCCACGTATAGCGGTGCATGCAGGATGGTTTCAACTCAAGTGTACGCTAAACAGGGGGCGTGTCTTGTCAGTGATTGTTACCGACAAATTTGTTCTCAGCCAGTCAAATTGCAAGGATTTCAGTATTTCTCACGTTAAGTCTTCGATTTTTGATGGCAGTTTTACACAAAACTACTAACTGCGCAAACTTGAAACTGCCCAGGGAGTGAGACTGGAGTTTAAAGTTTAGCAATATGTTATTTGTTTGCATATTCATTTCGTCCCTGACTTGTGTCGGGAAAAAGACAAAACCTCATTTCTCGGCCCTCTGAAACAGAAAAATACTCGTATCTCAAAAAATACTGATCCGTTTTCAGTGAAAATTAATATGAAGCATAATATCCTCATTTCCTATCTACTCTGGAATTTTCATGATATTTAAGGCCCGAATGGGGGAGATACGAGAATGTGAATTTTCGAGGATTTCTGCTCCTCGCTCAGCGGAGGGCTTCGATAGCCGTTAGGAATTCAAAAGCTTTGACGACTTAACAAAGACGTTAATTGGGGTGTAGAGCCGCGCCTGATACATGTAACTCTTATGCAAATCTGCTAACAGCCAATCAAATGAAGCAATTTCAGTAGCTTTTACCAGTAATGGTAACTTTACATTGATAATAACTTTTATGAAACGGGGCCAAGATCATATGTAGAAACATTCACAATAAACAATAAATGAGAGTATCCTTTACAAGGCAACCACTGTAACACGTTGAATAGTGTGAAAGCAGGTGTGTAACTCTTATGCAAATCTGCTAACAGCCAATCAAATGCAGCAATTTCAGTAGCTTTTACCAGTAATGGTAACTTTACATTGATAATAACTTTTATGAAACGGGGCCAAGATCATATGTAGAAACATTCACAATAAACAATAAATTAGAGTATCCTTTACAAGGCAACCACTGTAACATGTTGAATAGTGTGAAGGCAGGAAAATAATCAGAGAAACAAATTGGTGATAGTTAAAAACAAGGAAAAATAATCAGAAAATGATAATTGAAAACTGAGATCACTAAATCTATGCAAATGTTAAATCCGCAAGTTTGTAATTCAACTATCCAACTATCAACTATCGACAAAAAAAATAATAATAATAATAATACCACTGTTCTTGTATAGCGTATATCACATTATGATATAACGTCCCTATGCGCTTCCAAAGGGTTTTTGGATATTATTACCCTGGCTTTAGCTCCGACAGCCATTTAACACCTGGGTGGAGAGTGGCAAATGTGGATTAATGTCTTGCCAAAAGACGCTAGTGCTGGGCTAAGATTCGAACCCTCAACCCTTGGATTGAGAGTCAAGTGAATGAACCACTATACCACGACACCTCCACAACATTACAGCATTTAATAATTTAAAAAAAATGAATAACCAACCTTCTTGTAATGATGATATCATTTGTCTTCTTTCACTCTCTGATCTCTCCTGGATGTTCCTGATGTTACAATCAGATTCTTCTTGCTCCTGTCAAAGCAAAAAAATAAAATTAGCGTTTAACCCTTTGCATACGAGCATTACATTCACTGTTACAAAGACTCATAGGCCCGTATTCTGAACTCTGGTTTAACTTAAACCATGGTCTAAATGTGTGGTTTAACTATGGGTAGCCAAATGTGGCACAAATCTCTAACAGTAGATATTCAATCTATCAGCATTTTTGGTACTCAAACATTTAAAAACTGTCTGGGAATGATAAGTACAATAGTTTTCTTGACCATTAAAGCATGAGAATCAGAATCCAGTAAACATAAGGAACATACAGTATACACAAAGTTTTGACATTTTTGGCTACCCATAGTTAAACCACAGATTTAAACCATGGTTTAAGTTAAACCGGAGTTCAGAATAAGGGCCATAGAGATGTGCGTTCATACGAAAAACATGTCAGCCTGAATGGATCGAACCGCTGGCAACAATTAAAGGGAAGGTTAAATTCTGGGAAAGGTGACAAATAATTTGTGAGCTTTCTCATTACCTTTATGTCAGTTCGGAAGAACATCATAATAGAAAAAAATCCCCTGAAAAGGATTGCTCTCCAATGCCCCCATATTCAAGATATATCTAGAAATAGCTGAAATGTTGGGACCGAACAATCATGCTACTTGTGTGTGTAGTCCCATATACCCATTTTTGTGTGCAGTGCATGAGCGTTTCAGCAAAATGGGTCAATTTCTTATCTATGTTGATGATTCCAAAACAACATAGTATAAAACGATTCTTCTGTTTCTTTTACAATGTAATTGCATGACCAGCACTAGAACTCTACTTTATCTGTAAGCATGTAGTTACCAATTTTTTCTTTCATATTCTTTGTTATTTCATATTTTTTGTTATTTATTTTCTGTCAGTTTTCAGGCTTATACACTTCTCCTTATTCTTTTTTTCTTTTCAATTTAGTCTACTCTTTCTTTCATGCGATATCATTTCATTCCATTTCTTACTTCCCTCTAACACCAAAAAGTGTTTTATTTCCATCATCTCATTCAAAGTAGTTCACAAAGTATTTGATACAGCGCCTTTTCCTTTCAGTCCCAATTTGCTCCACAAGTATACAGGCCACTTAAACAAACAAAATGCACAGACCTGGGGAGCACATAAAATCATAAAATCTGTATTCCCATAAAATATAAACAAGCCTTCACAGTTTTTCTGCTGATGGTCTATATGTGTAGCAGTTGTAGATGATGACCACTACAGTATACCAATCTAATTATATGTCCTTTCACACACCATTCTTGTTTGTGTCACAAAGGTGTATGATATTTCCAAAAGGACGACACAAATTCATGACATACCCTATATTTATTCACTTATGATGGTGTAGATATTCTTAGTAATCAGAGAGTATATATAAAAAAATTCTGTTGTAAAATTTCAGGCTGACAATGGAGTCTGCATGACTCTGAAACATGTACCATTTGTTAAACTTTTCATGACAGGAATTATCTGAGGGCTAATTGATCACATTTTGTTCTTCAAATAATAATAATAACGTACATTTATATAGCGCAATAACTATACACAATATACTCTACTGCGCTTAACATAAAGGACCAATTGCTTGATAATCAATTGTTACATAGTACAAGTGATACACACTAAAAGGAAACTACCGAAAGGCTTCTACAAACAGGTGGGTTTTTAACTTAGTCTTAAAAGAGCACACTGAATGGGAATTCCTAATGTTAAAAGGAAGATTATTCCAAATCTTAGGTGCTGCGCAAGAAAAAGTTTGATCTCCCATTGTCACCTTAGTCCTGTAAGTTGGCATTTTTAGAAGCAATGTGTCAATGGGCAACAATAATATTTTTCTCTTAGTGCTACATAGTTCTAATAACGTTTTTGAAAACAATGATTAGGAATTTTGTTGAAAAGTTAAAAAGTTCCAAATTTTTATTAAAAAAACAATGATTTTGAACCTCTCAATGCGTTACCAACTTAAGGATTTTAAAGCTTATTCTCGTTATAATAATTCCTGGCATCAAATGCAATATGGTCATGCAACAAAAATGGACATAGTGTGAGCAGAAATATTTACTCTTTCTACTCATGTATCTGGTATATTTTCTAGAGCTCAGAATCAAAAGTCATTGAGCGGAACCACAAAATGTGGTTAATTGTCTCTGTTACAAGTCATGTCTATCTCTCCTTTTAGTTGCTAATTAATTCAGCCACTTTGACTGACTGCCCTAGATGTAGCACCTGGCTATGTCTTTTGTTCTAAGTCATGTATGTAGCAGGCAGCTTATTGAATGGCCTGACACAGGCCAGTGCTTTTAGGATAATTTTATTCATGTTCTTTTTAATTCAGCACAGGTTTAATGCAAGATTGGCATGTAGGTTCCTTTCATGGGTTGTTGCTAGGAGATAGTAAGGTATGGGAAATCCTAAATTCTTTGGTAGGGTGTAACATTAGGGGTGGCTAGTTTGGTCACTTGAAGCTTTGATTTTGGGAAGACAAGACCTATCTGTGGTGTCTTGCAGCAGCAGCAGCAGCAGCAGTTTGCCTGCTAGGAGTTTGCTAGGTGCAGCTAGGCGAATGGCAGCATGTTTGAGCTGCTAGTTTTAAACTGGGCGTGGCAATTTTGTGCGTTTCCAGCGTTTCCAGCTGTCACCAGCATTTGTCTGTACTGGACAAGGAGCTGTGTTCGTGCTTCCAAGCTTCATGTCATCAGTTGAACTGTAAGTTTAATTTATTTTCCTATGCAGTAATTTTAAAGACAATTTAGGCAATATTTTTATTATCACAGAAGAAAAGTGAAATGTATAAGTGAAATGTTACAAGTGCTAAATTGTCTTGAAGCAGTAAAGCTTATTTCATTGAAGTTTAGATATTGCACAATTTTATCTTAAATGTTGATTACAAACAAGACTTATGAATAAGACTTAAAAGTGTGTCTTGAAGTATATTTCTGTGTGAAATGTTACAGATGGAGTTAAATTTAGCTTCACATGTTTGTAATCATTAATGAAGCTAAAATGTGGAAATATAGTTTTTACACAAACCAAACTTGTGTTTTATTGTACATTCTATTACATATTATGGATAGATAGTTATTATCCTTGTGTAATTTCATGTTCGTAGATGGTGTTAACTCTGACTCAGGAGTCAGATACTAGACTCGAGAAAAGACGAAGGGTAGAGTCAGCGTAAGCTGTTCTCCAATTCGGCCTGGGGTCGAGTGCTTCAGTTGGCAGAAAGATGTCTGCAACCAGTGTTATGGGTGAAGATCAGATGTTTCCTTTGTTCAGATCAACTTGGTTCTCTATCATTTCGAGTTTATGTAACATCTTATGGACTAAAACTTTAACATTTATGCTTTGGCATGAAATGTGATATCTTTTCTGACATGTCTTGGTTCTTAAACCAACACTAAATGTTCTAGTACTATATTAATAGTTAAATGCAATAGTAGGTTATAAGATACGATTCTTTTAGTAGCAAATATCATGTAAACATTAAAAGCCAAATGTATCTTATATTTCCATGTATTTGAACCTAAAACTACATTCATTATAATTTTGTGAAGAATACTATATTCTATTATACATTGTAAACCGTTAAAGTATATAACTGAAGTTTGAAGACTGGAATTAAACTTAATTCCCTTAATGCATGTCTCATATTGTATTTTGTTTGAGTCTGGTATTCAATCAGTTACTCTGGACAACAAGCAAATGGCTAGTTTTAATCGGCTGTGACAGTCTCAAAAGGGTTAAAATGTAATGTTTTCTTTGTTGTGTTTATTTTGGAACAAAGGTACATGTATATGCTTACCCTTGCTAATGACTGAAGTAGCAAGGCTCGGTTCCTGTTAGAGGACTCGGCTATCTGGGCCTGTTGGGCCTCTAGCTGGGCTAGCTCCTGTTCCAACCTTGCAAAGTCACTCTCCTTCTGGTTCTGTATTCGAATACAATTAAAATGAAACAAGAACTTGAAAAGAAAAGCCAGAAACAGGATATTGCAATATTTCTACCAATATTGATGGACTTTCCATATAAATTACAAGTACAACTTTTGTAGTGTTTTCAATCTGCTATAAAAGAATGAATGCACAAAACAACTTTTATCAAAGATAAAATCCTTTAAACACACTTGGGTGATGTCTTGAATCTTGCTTAATACTTAAGAAAACATAAAATTTATAAATTTATAAACTACCTAACTCCAGGAGAAAGAGTTTTTTAAATAAAACAGACAACAACAGTGTTGTACAATCAAGAAAAATAGAAAGGAAATGATTAACATAATTATGCAAATGAATATTAAGTCTATGCCATAAAACTTCATATTCCCTTACAATGAAAGTAAATGACAAAAAGTAAAATAACTGGAATTTCAGAAGTTGGCCTCTGTGACTTTGACCTTTGACCTATGTACCCCAAAATCTAATCAGATCATCTTCCTATGGTGATACATACTAGTACCAACTTTGAAGTTCATACCTCAAATGGTTCTTGAGTTATCGTGAGAACGAGTCTAACGCCTGCAATTTCAGAAATTGACCTCTGTGACCTTTGACCTACGAACCCCAAAATCTTATCAGATCTCCTTCCTATGGTGATACATATTAGCACCAACTTTGAAGTTCATACCTCGTGTGGTTCTTGAGTTATCGCGAGAACGAGAAAGCGGGACGTGCGTACGTACGGACGGACGGACAACCCGAAAACATAATGCCTCCGGCACCACCTTTGGTGGGCGGAGGCATAATAAGGATTACTACCACAGACTAATTTTAGCATATTTCTGTATACTCCCTAAGAATAAATTACTGATTTTCTTACCCTTTTGGTCTCATATTTAAGAACAGAGCTATTGAGCTGGTCTTCCTCACGTTGTAGTGCTTCCATGGCTGAGAGGGATGATTCAGATGAACTTGTGTATGTGTTTAGCACAGGTAAAAGGTGTTTAGACGGTGGGGAATACTCCATGCCATATTCTGTGTTGAGATACACGAGAGAGTAATTATTGTCACAAACAAAATCTTGGAATAGTCTGAAAGGCGTTATTGATTTAAAATCATTGGTTCGTTAACTTTGTTTACTGATTTCTGGACCTCCAAGTGTCGATTACTGTTACTGTTAATCTGTATCGAAGTGAATCAATCCAGTCATAAATTTAAAAATGAGAAATTGATTTCATGTTCAAATGATTCACATGATTTTTGTTTGTTCATTTTGTTACATAATAATGGTAAATTTACATCACATGATTTTTGTTTGTTCATTTTGTTACATAATAATGGTAAATTTACATCACATGATTTTTGTTACATAATAATGGTAAATTTACATCACATGATTTTTGTTTGTTCATTTTGTTACATAATAATGGTAAATTTACATCACATGATTTTTGTATATTCATTTAATTACAGAATTATGGTGAATTCTACGTCATGAAGAAATTGACACTCAGCACTCCATAGATCAGAGGACTTACTCTACCCACTTAAACCTGGACTAAAGTTAGTACACTTCTATGAATACTGTAAATCAAACTGAGAATAATCATGAAGATGAACATTATTTATAACGCACATCTTAACTTTGAAATAAAAATATAACCGCCATATCATTTGATATATTTATATGAATAAAACAACAAATACACGTCTATTATGAAAATTTTGAAATTTATCTGCTAAAACTTAAAGTGTACCAATTACCTAAAAAATTAATTTGTTTACAGCTAGAATATATAAAATCAACCTCAAAACACTTTACCTGGCCTACCTAACGGTTAAGGAGTATGAAGAGAATGAAGGAACCGAACTCGGAGTTGGGTTCCGTGCGGGCCCTTATTCTATGCGAGCGTGTACGGGTGCGTCGACTAGTCTCCTCACAAGTCGCTGTATTATTTATTGGGAGTGTGTTTCAACTTATAATATCTCTATATAGAATCAACATTTGAAGCTCCTATTTCGAATATAGTATAGCAACATGGAACCTCTAGCATATAGAGCAAAATATTTTTTGGTAATTGGTTCACTTTGATGCTTCAAAAATAAGGTGGTTCTGCCAGGAGAATGGCCTAAGCTCATTTGTTTAACAATGCGGAAACATGCAGCATCTTGTCTAAGAGTGTGTATTGTAGGTCTAGATAGTAATTAATAACTCACCTGCACACATATATTTCATGATACTTTCTGTTCCATCCTGGCATATATCAGGTGTTGGGTATGTCATGTGATGTGAATCCACGGTTAGACTCTGTAAGAAAAGTTTTTACAATGAAATTAATAAAAGTATTCATAAAAAGTTATTTTTCTTAAATTCATTGGCTTATATTAAAAAGAATAACCAGCACTAAAATATTTCTGTACTCAAATTCTGTATTTAATATGTTTAAATTACGGCCAAAACAGTGTGCAATGGGAAAAACCAATCTTAATTTTGCCATAAAAAACTATGAAATTACAATTCTATAAATTTCGCAAAGCCTATTGGCAACTTATTGATATATTCAAATTTGGTTGGCCATTGAAGATATACTGACCTCTAGTGTCCTGATGTTGCAGAATTTCCTCGGTAATGATCTGATTTGATTGTGGGAGATGTCTAACGTCCTCAAAGACTTCATCTGACATATGCTGTCTGGAAGCTCTTTCAAAGAATTATCTACCAGGGATAACCAAAGGAAGAAATTATCTATCATTTCAGACTAAAGGAAATAGTTTTTACCATACATGCTTCCATAAGCTTGATGATGGCATGTACGGATATTTTTTACTCAAAATATCACACTGGTTGATAATAATGGACAGTTAAAATAAAAGGGGTAGAAAGCAATTTGGTCAAATAGTGCTTAGAGGGTAATCAACTCCTCATCATAAAAATTGTCCAGAGTAAAATCAGAAAAATCAGAGAAACGTATCAGACACAAATATAAAGAAAGATTTTAATACTTGAAATTTGCAAGACAGAGTCATAGAATATAAATAAACAAAATCTCATATTAGTACTTTCTTTACGTCCATATATCCCTTATCTGTAGAAATATTGCACAAACTCTATCAAAACCCCTACATGTATAGTCCCGCTCTCACCTCTTGTGTTGAGTGTCTGTAATGCCTGTAGTTTGCCTATGTTCTTTGGCAGCTGTTTCAATTTATTATCGGTTACATCAAGAACCTGTAGCTGGCCAAGCTCGGTGAGTGCATCGGGAAGCTGGGAGAAGCGATTGTTCCTCAAATCAAGAACCTGTTCAATAATGAGGGTAAAGATTTAGACAAACATGGAATGCCCAATTTTCATGACATAGTTTCTAGACGAATACAGTGGGAACTCACTATAACGAGGACCTTGGGACCATGAAAATTACCTTGCCATATCAGAAATCTTCTTGTATCAGGGTAAAAAAACAAAATAACATAAAGACTTGGGACCAGCAAAATTACCTTGTTATATCAGGAATCTCGTTATATCAGTGCTCTTTATACTGAGTTTCCACTGTATTACTTTACATGTACATGATATTGTCTGACAGTTTTGCTGTCTTTTTAAAAGTGATTACCACTTAATACATCTCATCAATCAGTCTTTCCAATCCACCCTGTCTGATGATTTGCCAACCAAAGTCCCTTTTCACTCTCTGTTCTTTCAAATATACCTTATAAATCAGGATGAGTGCATATTAAAGTTTTCTAATAACCCAGCCGCTAGTACTATCATATCCACTTGGTCTAGAATCTAAGACATCCTAGGTACCAGAATACTACTCTATCACGGGCCATCACACCTCCATATATGAATGAATGAATGAATGAATGAATGAATGAATGAATGAATGAATGAATGAATGAGTGAGTGAATGAATGAATGAGTGAATGAATGAATGAATGAATGAATGAATGAATGAATGAATGAATGAATGAGTTTATTACCAAATCACAATGATACATACATCTTGGTAAAAATCACAATAACGTCTTGGTAAAGGGAGCTAACAAATAGCATATGCTAATCGAGGTTAGCCCCGTAAAATTGATTACATAAATCAATAGTTAGCAAATTAATTGAAATGTACATATATATAGCACTCATTCATGAAATCACTGTCCATGCAAATACAGGCAGTGTGGGTTTTGCTGTGGGAACAGAAAATTTGCGCATTGATCGACTTACCCGAAGTAACGATAGATCCTTGATGTTCCCTCCGCCATTCAGTGATGAAAGAAGATTATCACTCATAATCAAAACCTAGAAAATGCATAAAAAAAAGTGACAAATGTGCTTTACGCAGGAAGATATCATAAAATGAGTTCAAGAATGTAGGCAATGCAACAGAGGGTTCCCAGAAGCAGCCATGCTGGAGGACATAACAATAAAAACCTGTGCACTAGACCATGACAACAATGGCTTTTCGTAGTATGATGCACAGGTTCTTATTGTTATGTCCTCCAGCGTGGCTGCCGTGAGAACCCTCTATTGGTCAAATAACACCACATGACCGTACCTATTCTTTCCTACCGGGTAAAAAACATAACGACTGGAAAACCAGAAAAGTTTGCGACATGAAACTTGAAACATGAAACATGAAAGCCATTTTGACAGCAAGAAACTTTTGTGATTTGCAAAACTTCAGTTTTATGTCAATTATAATTCAATGATTTCGCGGCATGAAACCGAATCTGAACCACTCGCGAAATTCGCGAACATTAAATGCACGCGAAAGTTTCCGGTTTTACAGTATCAAAAGATGATGACAATGATTGAAATTATACAGTCAAACCTGCTTTAATGACCACCTGTATAGAAATGACCACCTGTATAGAAATGACCACCTGTATAGAAAGGACCACCTGTCTATAAAGGCCACAATTTTTGTTTCCCTTCAACAATGTTTCTCATTGAAATGTGTACTAAAGGAACCTGTCTATAAAGACCACCTGCTCATAAAGACCGCTTTTCTTGTCTCCCTTGAGTGGTCTTTATAGGCAGGTTTCACTGTATTTGTGATGTTACATCATGCAGGGCTCATCATGTACATGTCTATGCACCACTAGAAATAATGGTGTGCTAATCCACTGAAACCCCCTCTGAGCTGGCACATGCACTCTTATGTCCTTGTAATCCTATAATGGAATTTAATACATCATGTTATTTACAGAGAGATGCTATCAGTCCAGATGGGGTGACGCCACTGATCGAATACCAACTGCCGCAGCCTTGTTGAATTAGAGAATAAAAAAACATTCCTCACCGACCATAAATTTATTTTTGGAATGGCAAACCTTGGCAATGAGGTTGTTTGTGAGTAATGCCAGGAGCATTCATGTTAGAATTTTAACATGAAAGGGGGGGGGGGGGGTGTTCAAATTCGTACTTGAGATTCTAAATCTAAATGTACACGTACATGTAATCATCTGATACTAATATCAGGGCCCTGTTTCATAAAACTTATTATTAATGACAAGTTGCAATAACTGTTATAAGCTACTGAAATCCTTGCATCTGATTGCCTGAGAGCAAATCTGTCATAGAAATGTGGCAGTTGTTACTGATAACAAGTTTTATAAAACGGGGGCCCAGATGTGATATAAAATGATGTGGAGCTCTCGCTTACTAGCCTATAGCAATCAAATTTTTTTGAAAGGCAAAGGAATTAAAATCTTAAACATCTACTTGACAAAATGAAATAAATATCTTGAAAAAATGGCCAAATTTGAATTCTTAAATCCTCTGCACCAGTAAGAATAGAGCTTTATCTGAGATCCTTCAGATACTCAAAATATTTATCAATGATGGAAAATTCCTTTAAAAATAAGATTTGAACAAGAGTTTGCTCCAAAATGTAAGCCTTCTAGGGTTAAATTTTAATAGCCGTAATCTACCCTTATATATATATTTTTAAAAAGCAATCTAAATTCATCTTCAAATGCAAAGAATCATCAACTTAATTTTCTTTCTGTTGCATCTCCAAAGAACACAAGCAAAACTTAGACCAAAATTACATTTCTCATTTAAAAACAGGAAATATCATCTAAAGAGATAAAGTTATTAAACAAAAGAACAAACGTTCACGTACATGTATAGCATCCACTTTTTGTCTATTAGCGAGACACATATTCTAATTTTCCACATAAAAATAGCAATTCCACAGCACTATCTTTCTGTCTGCCTATCACATAAAGATACAACGCAATCACAATACATTCATATTCATAACAAAATATAGAAATATGCATGATAAATTCGCTGTCAATGGATTTTTACATACCTCTTTTCTAAATACTTTGCACTGAGAAAACGTCCCAGCCGGCACCTGTAGTAGCAAAGAAGAGGAAATTGTAAAAATGGAAATCAAAGTTCCGAGTTATAATCCAGAGATCCTTTCTCCAGCCCCTTGGAAATAGCTGTAAACGCTTAATTGATGCTGTCCATCTATTCCTTGCATATGACCAACACTGCTATTTCAGTGATGATTTGATCATGGTTAGAGACCGACGTCTCATTTGGATGTCCATAACTAACATCTGATAAGGATAGTCGACTTTGAAGCGGGGGGGGGGGGGATGTCACTTATGATATCTAAATATGATAAATATTTTATAATACAAAAAGTCTCCGATGAACTGTAATTGGAAAGATTATTGTATCTTACATCTAAGGTAATAAAGAGCTTATTTATAACTTTGTGAAAATTGGATTCATCAGCCTTTGGTAAAAAAGCAATTGTGATACCTGATTATTTACCATCTAGTACACTTCCCTTGCTACCTACAAAAGAAAATGGAACATGCCAATAGAAGGTATCAAGTGTGATAAGATGAGAGAGGGAGGTACATCACGGTTCAAGTTGCAGTCTAGAATGCAAGGCATGTCACACGTCAGTCTAAACAATGACCAACACGTCTAGGGCATGTTCAAACAAAAGCCTATACTGCATATCAAAATGTGTTCCCGTGCCAGTAAAACAAATTAGGGGGAGTGATATGACAAAAATTTTATTTGGATTTAATGAACATTTTTCTAATTAATACAGTCACACACATTGTAATATTGTCACTTAAGATATTTGCATTATTTAGGTAATGGCTCTGTTGGGATATCACACCATAATAGATAATGTACTTCTCTCTTCAACAGCAAGCTGCCATTATTTCTTGGGGGAGGGGGCACGTGACCATTCTTTAGAAGTGGAGCGTAACCAATGAAAAAGATAGCATCTCAAAATATTGACCTCAGCATTTAATGTACTATACACGTATGTATTCAGAATGTATTCAGAATGTATTCAGAATGTATTCGGAATGTATTCAGAATGTATTCAGAATGTGAACACACCTCTTGATTGCTTATGACATTACGTCAGTCATTTATCAACATGCAGAGCACTAATAGATTACAGATGACCCATATTAAAGTAGGAAGCAAATGTAAATAGGCCTCTTAAAGTTCATTTGACATGATGAATGCGAACTGGTCTTGTACTGTTCCCAGATTAGCCTTGCATCCAAGGGAATTCAAAAGTTTCTTTTTCTCTTATTTTCTATAGTCTTGTTCAAGAGATACCAAGCTCAACTCTCTTGAAGAATAAAAAAAATTGTAAAGGGCAAAAATTTACTCCTCTTAATTTTCTTTTAGGGTAGGGATGTTTAAAAATTACTATTACAGGAGTATTTTTAATATTTGCTATACGTGAAGTATAGTATTCGCTATATACGTACATGCATGAAGTAAAAGTAAATTTCCTTGCAACAATTTTTATATAATTCTTTAGTGTTTAAGTGTTCCCCTAATATTTTTAAAGGGGGGGGGGGGTAATAAATTTTAGGATATCCTGGGATTAATCTGACTTACCTCTGTCAGCTCACATTTCGATAAATCATAGCTAGGTTCTGGTGAAGCTTGAGCCTAAGATATAGAAAAAATGATGGAGAAAGAGAAGAAAATATGGCTATTCATGTATGTAAAGAGCTCATATTGAGAAAAGAAGTGGTATGCGTTTTTATTTGGTAATATTAAAATCTGTGTATCAAAGAAAACAATCCTTTTTAAATTTTTCAAATAGCTCAACTAGAAAGTGCAATTTAAAAAAAATAAAAATCACCTTTTTGAGGGTTTGAAATTGTCTCGCAGTCCAATTCGGCAAAATGCTAGCTTGTTTACTTTTCTATGCAAATTAGCACTGTCGTCATTGGGTAGAGTCGTATGACCTCCGCGGTGTACTGCTGCACAACATAGCATGGACTGGCAACCGAGAGTGAAGAGAAACTTTGCTCGACATGATTTTGATACTTCAAAATTATGTTTCCAAATAATAATAATAATAATAATCCACTCCAAATTTTATTAACCGAAATGGAAATTCTTTTTGCCCAATTGATTGTGGGCCCGGCAGCCACTGTGCAGCGCCAGATCAACGTTGCTCTATCCTTTCAATTGTTGAACGCCAAACAAGGTAGCAGCAACTCCCATCTTTTAACGTCTTTTGGTATGACGCGGCCGAGGTTCGAACCCACGACCTCCCGATTGTGAGGCGGACGCTCTACTGACTGAGCCAACACATCGGTATAAAATCCATCAGTTTTGTTAAATATTATATGAAAACTAGTTTACATTTTAGCCTTGTATTTCGGGCCAGCTACATGTACATCTCCAAAGTCAATCTTGCAGTGACGTTCGAAGGCTGATTTTTCGAAATGGTCCCTACAATACTACCAATTCGTGCATGCTTGCTGTGTTGTGTGTTGCTGCTGTGAAATCTTTTCGCCAAATTTTCACAAACTTCACCCACAAATTCTGTTGCTTATTGAGCTTTGGAAAGGTGAAAAAACTGATGTTGGTGTTTTTTAAAGTAGATATTCAAAGAAAATCACAAATATGGCAATTAATGTATCACTAGAAACGGGGAAGCTTACAGATGGCAATCGTATAAGTTTTATGTCAACTGCATATCTGATGATTATAAAAACAACACAAATAAAAGCTCTTCTCAACATCTGGAATATCCGAGGATTCGCCAGAAATATAGCGATGTTTTGATGTCGTCACACTCGGGATCGATCCTGCTTAAGCAGACGACGTCCTATAATGAATGAACGTAATTGCAATGCAATTATTTATCAAATTATAAAGAGTTTGGTGTATTTAAACATGACCTTATTTCACATCATTATAAAGGGAAAGTGAAACTGATTCTGATAGCTAAAACTGTTTGATTGTAAATACACAGGAGAAGGGTCAATGATCAATGAAATAAACCCCACTTTCAAATTGAAAAGCCCTCCGAATAATAGCAGGATGGTATTCGTTCCCTCTTGAAACGCCGCACATGCCCCGGTGCAAGCAGCTGAAAATACAATGGCGTCTTATTTTGTTTACAAGTGACTGATTCCTTTATTTTTTTAACGCTGCATTTTTCATCAAAATAATACCATACACGAAGTTAAGAGTGAGGCAACAGACTAACATTAAGACTGACGCTAGTGAAGGAAGAGAAATAAGTGAAGAGGAGATGACAAAATACGCTCTGAAAAATGTGTAAGATGTTATGGGACATCGTCTGCTTAGACAGGACTGGTCCAGTGTGTGTCGTCACATATCTCAGCAGCGTTCGAGGAGCTCTTCAGCTGCTATATCGGGGGCTGTATCTTACCGTTTTATAATTGATAATAATCATTACTTCAAATGTTTCCAAGCGTTGAATTTGGATAACCTTGTTTAATATATGCCATCTATGCAATACACGTAATAAGTATTAAGCCAATATTTAAAATCATTAAAGTTCTACTTTAAAGTATTGTAACACCCCCTCCCCCCTCCCCCCCCCCCCCCCCACACACACACAACGCAATTTCGTGGCATTTTGCCACAAAACGTAAGGATTCCCCCAAAAGAAAGCGACTCTCGTCGATGTTGGTTTTTTTACACACGACTGCAATAGCGCGTGTTATGCACCGGATGAATTGATCAACTCTACCCAGTGACGTCATAGCAGGTCAACCCCGCTTCAATGTTTATCGGTCTGTTTAAGAAATCTGGCTCAATAAGGGCAATAATCAAGGGTACGTACATTTTAGGCAAAAAAATCTATATTATTTGCTAAAATTGATGAAACCTTTATTTCAATATGTTTATTATTTATTTACAAAGTTGCAATTGGGGGTCGTAAAAAAAAATCAACATATGAGCTCTTTAATATACTCAGATGCAGTGAAACCTGTGTACAAAAACTGCTCAAAGGAGACAAGAAAAGCAGTTTTATGAGCAGGTGGTCTTTATGTACAGGTTCCTTTAATACATGTCTGAATGAGAAACACTTTTCAAGGGAAACAAATTGTGGTCTTTATAGACAGTGGTCTTTTTATACAGGTGGTCGCTAAAGCAGGTTTGACTGTATTTACAGCAGAAATTTGGATGGCTAACATTTGGCAGTTTTTTAATATTTACACTAGCACTCTGGCTTTATACAAACAATATATGTACTGGTAGTGCACGTGCATTATAAGCCTGCAGTATGTTCATGAACATTTACTTGCAACGTGTTCATTCTTTGAAGAATAATTTCTATGAAATATCGACAATAGATGAGACATCTATGTGTTATATCTATGGCAAAGGTATCTTTCCGAGCTTTTTTTTAACACAGCAATTTACGCTTACTGAATGTACTACTTGACACTATTAAAAGTCTCTGACTATACCAACTCACATCTGCTTGTGAAGTTAACTGAACTGTAATCACTATTAAACTTGGCAATACATAATGTCTTACTCACCAAAAATCACAAGGAAATTAAAAGTGTTGCCAAATTGGGAAGGAAAAGTTTATGCAATAAGCCCTTCAAATTATACCAAATAGTAAGTGCTAAAGTAATTTGCATCATGCAAATCCATGTATTACTACAGCTGATTTGAGGAAGAAAAATTGTTCCTCTATAAATTCATTTACTAATAAGCTTATCCTTAATGCATTTATCGACACCTTGAAAACATCTAACTCACCAAGAACTGGCAGTGTTCCATCCGCTTCCTGGCTTCATCGCTCTGTTTATGCATCATAACCTCTACCTCCCAGACGTCCTTATTGCTCTTAGGCTCCGCTGGCTTCTTCTTGAAGAAAGGCATCTTGGAGGGTGAGGAGTGGACCTCCTTCCTTGTTGATTGGGTTCTGCTTTCACCCTCTCCTTCCTCTCCACTGGCACTGTAAGGCTTTTTAGACTGGAGAACGAAGTGATTAGAGATGATTGTAAAAATGTAGATTAACTGTAATCAGAGACAGAGCCCATCCCCCCCCCCCCCATCAAAATGCACAAAAAAAAGGAAAGAGAACGAGAGAGAGAGAGAGAGAGAGAGAGGGGGGGGGGGGGGGGGAAGAGGGAAAGTAAGAAAGAAAGATAAATGGGTATATTGTTATTGTGGATTTATATAGCACCTAATACATCTACATGTCTCTATTAAAGCGTTTTACAGATATATTATTACTCCGGTTGTCAAATTATACCGGGCGCATACAATGTAAGCTATCTCCACTCCCTGGGGAGCATTTCAGCCAGGCACCTTTTCACAGAGACTCACAATGCTAGACAAAACGCAATGACTTTCACATCCTACCGGGTACCCATTTAACACCTGGGTGGAGAGGAGCAATGGAGATAAGATGCCTTGCTCAAGGACATAAGTGCTGTGCAGGGATCAAACCCACAACCTTTTGCATCTCTAGTCAAGTGTTTAAACCACTCAACTACGACACGTATATCAATGCCCTCCAAAGCCCTCCCCTCACTCCTAGCCCTTGTTCTCAAGATTACATTTCATCCACCAAGGAAGACAGCTACACATTATTTGGTTATTTTGGTATATGGTATCTTTCAAAATAAATGTAAGGAAATTAGTTAACACTGGACAAATAAATGATCTGGGAAAAGTAAATAAATGTACCTCAACTTTAAAACACCACCAAATAATATAGTCTATAATGGTTTAAAGGCAATTCCGTAGTAACGGAAGAACAATCACACACAAACTGTATCTGAATGTCCTTCCATTACCGTGTAATTGCCCGTTAAGGAAATCTGTAGCTGCAAACCATACTGGGACAATACTTTCAGTCTGACATCTAAATGTACAAGGGCATTTTGCCACATTTTCATTATAAGCTGTATGTTAGAATGGAACTTGCACTTTCACCTTTAAAATTCCAGGTATCTCCAATTTGAAAGCATAATATGGAATTAAGATGGGGTTAAGACAATTTATAACTGAAAACCATACTGGAACAACACTATCAGCCTAACATCTACAAGTGCATTTCCAACAATTGTATGCTATATGTTAGAATGGAAGTAGCACTTATAATGAATGCACTTTCACTTTCAAAACTGTCAATCAAATGTAAGCATTGCCAAAATAAGAAGACAAAGATAATTCAAAACCGCAACTAATGGTCTTAATGATTCACATCTATAAAGGATCTAACAATGATCATATTCTTTTTACAAGTGTGCACTGCGCATCACAGGTTTTTGTCAGGATCAAAACTAAACAACCATTATACATGTATGTAAATCTCCTGTTAAATTCACCTACATGTATATTTATTATTTCTGTCTTAACGGGCAATCCAATCTTGGTAATAAGATGATTTGTGTGAAAGCAGAAAAATAAGAAAAACAGGATGGTGAAAGTTTGAAAGTAATTGGACAAGGACTAAGAAAGTTATGGCTGTTTGAAAAATGAGATCACTACATCTATGCGAATCTCAAATTAGCAATTTGGTGAGTCGACTGTGACATTTTTGTGGACAACTCTCCCGTTTGTCGTACACAAAAATATCATTAATTTGCGGTTTTCTTTGAGGCACTTTTACCCTCGGGCAGTACTCAAAATATATTGGACATAGCATATTTTTATAGGTCCTCATGAAAGAAAAAGATCCTACTGAGTAATACATTTTGAAAAAAGTGACATTTTAGTCATTTTGTGTGTTGGAGCGAATGGGGGAGTTGTCCACAGCTACATCACAAGGACATTAACTATTTGGCCAATTTGAAATTCCCATATGTATAGTGATTACAACTTTCAACTTTTCTTATTGCTTGTCGTTCAAACGTTTCAAACTTTCACCAATCTGCTTCTCCGACTTTTCATCTTTCTTTCAAAGTAACTTGCCATTAAGGTTGGATTTCCCTTTACACACACACTACAAACCCTTTTAGACTAAAAATTTCTGTCACCATGTAAAAAAAAAAATATCACGACTACTACTTACATATCACAAGCCACTTGCTGTCTACAACTTTTCACTTCGCAACTGATCTGGAGGGTAGGGTCAAAGGTTATATGGAGCCTACATGTATGACATAAAGAGAAGCATGCATGGAAAGGTATGTGTATGAACTAACATAAATACATGTACATGTACATCTATGTATATCGATAGCTTACACCAGGCTTACACTATATATGCTCCATGAAGGTTAAAATAATTTTTTTTTTTTGGGGGGGGGGGGGGGAAGGTGCATAGATAAGATGTTTACAATGTTGCAATGCATATATCTATCACATTCACAGGTTGACTCACTCATCCAATTAGGTTATGATTATAACCTTGTACTCCTCTTTCATTATGGGTACGTTCAAACTGAGTTTCACCTAACTCACTCTCTTGAACCTCAAAATGAAGTAAATTATTTACTCCAGAGGGGTGACTAAGTATTGAAGCTAGGTCTAGATGATAAAAGAATGATTTATTTATCAAACTTAATGATGTGAGGGTATAGACTCAGCCACCCTTGGGAATGATAGGATGATTTAAACCCATTTGAATCATGCACACTGAACACTGGCACTGTAATCATACATATTAAAGCTTTGAGCAGGAGGACAGAACTTGGATGAAAGATAGACCTGGAAACTCGACTGCAGATCTATGCACTTTTCCAGTACATCCGGTATTAAGGTAATAAATCAGACGAAGCAGTGGTTGATTATGCGGTTCTATTGGGTTCTATCTTACCACCTTCCAAAGTGAAGTCGTCTCTACCCTGTCAGAGTTTTTTGGTGGTATGGTGGCCGTTATAGGAAAACCGGACAGGGAAAAAATACTGCCGACCCTTGCCGTTTGTGAAGTTATATATTTTTAAATATATTGTATATCAATTGTATGTATTTCCACTTGATAAAGGGAGAGGGAGAGGCTGAAAAATTTGTGGATTTGTAAATAAACTATTGTTGTAACCAAGCATTATATTTGTCTGGATTTTGTTATTTATACATTTTTGTTAATTATTTCGTATCATTCATTATCAATGACATGTGTATATTCGTGTTTTACTGCTTTATAAGAGACACTCACTGTACATTCGATTGTTACATTTATACTGTATGCAATCATTGTGTAATATTTGAATAAGTTACTATCCTATTTAATATGTTTTGTAAAAACAAATTGGTTTATATACTGAGCTAAAATAGTCTTTATACTTTGTGTATATACTTTGAAAACTATATTATGCCACTTAAAAATAATTAATATATACATTAACATGCATGGTTATTTTACAACGGATATTATAAAATACCACCATCTATGACAAGATGATAAGATGATAGAAATGTGCAACAATTTCAACATTTTCATAAAAAACAAATTGTTAATGATGAGGATACATGTACCATGTACTTTATATATATATATTTATGTATGTTATTTATTTTTTGTTACAAGTTTTTTTTTCATGATTTGTTGGCTATTATTGTTACTTATTATTGCTATCAGGCCTCATGGAAGACCACCAATATTGGCGATAATGAGTCACCCTGTCTAAATATCAGAAATAAATAAGTAAATAAATAAATAAATACATGTATTCATAATGCTTTTGTTTAATGTGTCTGAGCAATTCATCTGTTGGTTTAAGCTTATTGCACTTGTTCTTAATAGTAACATTGTATATTAAATATATTTGAAAAACTTTCCATGCCTGGCTATTTATTTATCCTTCTAAACATCATACAAGACAGATATCAAAATTCAACAATTTATTAAATCAAGCCTCCACAAAGTTACCGATTCCCTTAAAGGGAAAAGGATTTGACTAAAATCCATTACTCAAATTATACAATAACAAGGTAAATAGCGATAAAAATGCCTGAAATTGCATACATACCACCACTTCTTAGCTCCTTCAGGGAAAAAATCCTGGGTTTGGTGGTATGCAAAGGGCATCCCCGGATCGACGAACTCACAGACATGCAGAATACTTCATTGATAAACATAGGGGGATCAATCACAGAAAGAAAAAATCTCAGATTCATTCGCTTGTCATTCGCTTAACACAGGCGGTATCGGAAGTGTGTGCATGCATAGCGGGCTGAATCACGCATTTGTTATGGGTGTACTTGCGCGATAGCGCCATCTAGCGTCTGTGGGTTTAGCTAGCCTAGATTCTACACACGAAGTATAGGAATGTAGCTATGAGTATGAGTGAATAATATATTAATATCACCTGTCCTTGTTCAGGCTGTTTGTGGCTGGCTGAGCTCTAAGGAACTCTTGCCAAGAAAACTACTACCTTCTTGTACACATTGAGACTGACAATAAGAAAAACCAAAACAACAGTCACATTCACATAACACTGTGATTTTTACTAACGTCTGATGCTACGTATGGGACACACACTAACATCCACCATTCAATACTGCACAGCACGTATTATGCAAAACCAACAGCAGAAATACGGCCTACATATTGAATTTTACTTACTTTTGGTTTCACAGCTTCACATTCAGCCATCTAATGCTCGGATATTTCGTGTTATTTGCTTGGAAAAATCATAATCTCCAATTTTCATAAATCCAGTTTTGATAAAATCCTTCTCCGGACTCCGATTCGACCTTCCACCTATTATGTTTTTGTGTTTTTGTTTTTGTTTACTCTTTCTTTTAGAAGGCTATACTCGCTACTCCGTTTGTAATGATGTCATCCTCCATATCGGGTTATTATGTTACCGGTCTCATTTGTATTATGTAATTGGTATGAGCATGGGAGATATTCTGAGATGATGATTTCATGGAGTTAGTGGTTGCTTTGCTAACTATTGTGACGAATAATAGTAGGCCAGAAAGGAAAATAGAAGGTTTGGCTCCATGAATGAGAGTGAGAGTGAGTGATTGATTGATTGTTTTTATTCGCCATGCAAGCTTCAAACATGTTCAATAGATAGTCAAAGAAAAACAGATAAAAATTGAATAAGCTTGAGCAAGATAACCCACGAAAGCTCGACAGCTCATTTCCAGTGGGATCATCTACCTCAAAGGAGAGAGAGAGAGAGAGAGAGAGAGAGGGGGGGGGGTAAAAACTAAAGGAAAACGGAGATAGAGCGAAAGTAAAACTAGAATTTAATTCGTCATGAGGACGAATTAGGTGATCTGTCTTTCAATATGTACGATCATGATTGTAATCAGGATGATCATAATAATGGGGAAATACTAAACTGAAGATAGGAAGTCAAGAATGCCATGAATGGAGATGCTTCTTGAGGACAGGGATGTAGCAAAATGTGTAACGGTAATTGTAAAATGATTATGGTGATGATGATAATGGTGATTATGATGATTATAATGATATAATGATGGCGATGATATAATAATAGCGATGATGATCATGACGGTGATGATAATAATGATGATGATAGAAGGATACTTGGGAGATTAACCCCATAGCTCTAATACAGGACAAGAAATCACAATTTCCATAGGGTTGTACACAAACTACTGCACACTACTTTCTAATAGACATAATACGGAAAATAAGGCAGTTTATTACATGATTTGTGATTTTTTATGTTACAATAGTCGAAGAGGATGGTAAAATGACAGTCAAAAAGAAGCAAAAAAAAAAATTGTTATGGACCCACCGGGGATCGAACCTGGGTCACCGGAATGGGAGGCAAGTGCTTTGACCAATAGACCAAAATATTTCCCATAGAGATAACACGTAAACAAAAAACAGGATTCTCAAATCACATTTTGTACTGAAAAATTGGGCATGATCCCGACATCTGATCAAAAATTGGAGACCACACTTGTAAAAGCTTATAGTCTCAGCTACAACATATTAAAATCTGGAAGGAAATAGACTAAAAATAACTGAGATACTGCTCAGAGAACGATGTCATGTAGATTCATGATTCGAAAAAAAATCATCTTCCATAGACATAACACGCAAATAGGGAAAATTCTGACATGGCACCCAGTTTAATTGAAAATTTCACTGTGATGACGTCATCAAAATGAAAAACTGTGGTGACTGATCTTGTAGAGAATTGTCTCAGCTATAACATATCAAAATTTGGAAGAAAACTGACTACCTATTACTGAAATATTATCAAATGAATACAAAAAAGATGACGTAACTTTTTCAAAATCATTTTTTTGAGTTCATATGCAAATATGATGACGTCAGAACATGCGATCAGCAAAAATTCTACATGAATTCAAATCTTCAACTCACAGGCTTTCAGAATATGTAAAGAAATTGGGAGGTTTCCGCATATTCTGACGAGCTATGGCGGATTCTAGATAGGCATGTTTTTACCACTTTTTACATTAGAATGCCCATTGATGTGCGCACGAATTTGAAAGTTTGACGCGCGCGTACGACATTATGGAAGGTCGAGAATGACTGTAAATAGTTGCAAATTGTCAAGAATAGTGCCAGGAAGACAAACCATGCGAAAAAACAGCGTTTTTACGTTATGTACGCGCTGCGCGCGCGCATAACGCGCACACGGACGCACACGGACGGAAATTTTTGAAATGCTTAAAATGTCCTGAACGGTACTCTAATTTGATTAAGAAGTGATTTGGAGCATTTCTAAATTTTGACGCGCACGTACGTGCGCGTCATGACGTGCGCGCGGATTTTGATGGCATTTTATGTTGACCCTTGACGTGAAGTTAATGTATGTCAAATATGGCTCAATTTTGATGATTCGTTATGAAGATATGATTGATAATGTGATTTTACAAAATGGCGTCTAGATGACGTCATGATGACCTGATGACCATGAAAAAGATACCCGAGCTTGACCTTATATGACCTGATGACTTACTGAAATGTCATGAAATTTGACTGAAAAGTTTTTGATATTTCGTGGAAACAAGAAAGGGGGGGAAAAATAAAAATAAATAAATAATAATAAAGAAAATTCTGACGAAATCAAGAGGTGATCTGTCAAATGACAGATCACCTAATTATGTTCAATAAACAATATTGTCGACTGGCCTATCATGCGATTCTACAATGACAATAAGTCGATTTTTATTTTACAGCTGTTCTGAAATACTAGGCCTCTCGATTGTAAGTGAATAAAGATTGGTCCTATATACTCCTGATAGTCCGGCTAGTTTTAAAAAGTGTAGCCAATGATTGGGGGTCTGCATGGGATAGGCTCAAATTGATTTAAGTCTTCAAATTTCTTGGCTCGGGTTTTTTTTCCTTCAAAATTTATCCTAATCTCCGTTTCCGCCATAAATAGGCCTATTTTTTTAAAACTTGAATCAGTGACCAGGCAGTTCTCACCCAAAAAGAAATTACATTTGAAAATATCGGATATTTTTTTTAATTTCTAGCAAGTTTCATGATTAGTCTATCATGGCGTGTTCAAATGGTACCGTGTCATGCCAAATGAATAATAATGAGCCTCCATTTAAAATATGTTCAATTATAACCTACCATGAAACAAAATCCATATATATTGCCAGCGCCAAGAGTCACAGGATCAGGTTTTTCGCCTCTCAAGTCAATTATTTCTGTCTAGAAACTATATCGTTAAAATCCAACTCCAAGACGGGTGTCATTATTTTTGCACTTTGGGCAGACGCGCGAATGTTAACCATCAACATGCTCTAATCAGATCAAAGTTTTAATGATGGATTGTACCAGTTAATGATTGATGGATCAGTTGCTTCGTGCCTGAGGATCACTTACGGAGGACACGTGCCCACTCGCAATGGAAGGGTAAAAAGAAGAGACAATAATTATAGAGTAGGGGAGAAGAACACCTGAGAGAGAGAAAGAGTAGGAGATAGAGAGACAGAGGAGGGAGAGAGAGACTTTGAGAAAGAGAGAGAGAGAGAGAGAGAGAGGGAGAGAGTGGGGGCGGGCCGTCCGGGACTAAAATTCGAGTGGGAATTTCGGAGCGCCCGGCCGTTTTTGTTGTTGACCGGCTTTTTTTTTTGTAGGACAGGCCCTCTTAAATTAAATAGGCCTAACAAGCCCCCAAGCTCCCTATGATTAGTCTGCCCCTGAGGAGGAGGGGGATGGAGAAAGTGGAGGGGGAAACGAACAAGAAAATTAAGTTGGCACAATCCTCCCATCCTCACCTTGGCATTTCATCCTGCTATAAGATCTGTGCCCCTCCGTAGGATTAGTAGTAGACTTTATTGGATAAATTGTTTAGCACAAGGCCACTAATCTGCCCCCCTCGCGTCTAGAGCCATGGTATACGAGAACTAGATAGCCTATTTTCTGTCACTGTCATACTTTTGCATTTATTACGTTTTTATTACGTTTTCATATCATTTGTACATTATATACTCCTTGTAAATATGTTACACCTTGCCATAGTTGATTGTACAAAGGGGCCCCGACCACAAGCTGTGCTTCACTGGGGTCCCAAACCTATCATTCTGATTTCTGCAGTTATTTCTTGTACTTGTTATGTTTGATTTGGTTTGAATAAACTAAACTAAACTAAACTAAACTTTTATCATGCACATTTTTTAAAATCACAAGTCACATTGTTATATGCCATGTAATAAATTATTTTCTTAAATGACGCTTGAATGAGTTGTCCAAAAAAACGGAGACCATGTTCGGAGAAAGGAAAGAAGAAGGAATAATGATATGAAATATTAGATGCCCGGACTAAAGGTTATATTTTATAGAAGATTTAAAGACAAAGCAAAGAGTAAAAAAGGGTATACAAGATCAAAAAGATAAATAAATGGGATGGGGAAATATATAATTATAGAAATAAGGATAAGAAAATAAAATGTAAATACCTAGACTGCTGGAGTGTTATCCTTTTATTGTTTAGGCTTATTTGGTGTTTTTTAAAGTAGAAAATATTGTATTTTCTGTAATAAAACTTAACGTAAGGTTTATTTGGAGCATAATACTCTAACGCAGTGTGGGATGAGTAAAAGCCAATCGTAAACGAAACACGTTACTTTTAGGTAATTCACACCAGTCTTGCATATCGGTCACCATGGAAACGTGAAACCGACCGTGGTTGCGTGGTCATTGAGATGAATTTATTTTTACAGGTCTTTCATTACCCACGTACTATATAGTTTGGGTTTGTATCCAATTGCCATCAAGAAGCAGGATTGCAAAATAAATTCTATTTCAGATGCAGTTCAGCCTTTTTGGAGCTGGTTATAACCATGCAGTCTCTTGTATAATCATATAGGCAGCATGCGATGAACAAATGGTCGAAAATATTAAGCCAAATCGCCCAAGTTGTGACAATCTTCGATGCATATAAGTGTATGTATGTAACAATGATCAAATATTGCGGACATGTTGCTTTCTTGGGCAATAACAATCATAACAACAGAATAAAAAAAATGCTGAATGTTGTCTATAAACTCTGTGGATGAAGAATGGCTCTGGTCGCTAAAATGGTGAATTGCGCCATCACGCACACATAAAAAAAGAGAGAAAAGGGGGTTTAGAAATCTCATGGACATATCCTGCACATCGATCACCCTTCATCACCATCAGGGCCCCGTTTCATAAAACTTTTTTTTTTATCAATAAGGTGCAATAATTGTTATAAGCTAATGAAATCCTTGAATCTTATCGGCTGAGAGCGAATTTGTCACAGAAATGAGGCAGGTGTTATTGATAACAAGTTTTATGAAGCGGGGTCCAAATCCTAAATCTTTTTGCAGGAGTTTCACCCTCTATTCCCCCTCCCCCTTTCTCTCTCTCTTTCCCTGTCTCCCTCCGTCAACCTTTTCATAGAATTACTATTTTTAAATGAATTTTTAGCTCTGTCCTCTTTCTTCCTGTACCCACACCAGTTTCCACCCCCTCCCCCCGTCTCCATAGTCATTATAGTTGTCTTATCTACCAATCCCATCCATTAGACCCTTATTATCCCCACATCATACATATGGCTATTGGCATCCCCCTACCATATGTGAAGGACCCCCCCCCCCCCCCCCCCGCCCCTTATCCATTTCTGAATACTCCACTGATATAATGCACAAATCCTCAAGTCTCATCATCAATTTCTCCACATATTTCACTGTTCTAACTTATCAGAAACCACAAGAAAACTACAAAGTTGTGTTTGATAGATTTTAATACCATTATAATTCCACTGCACAGAACGATAATACGATTATTGCAACTTCTGTAGAAATTAAAGCACAGGAGGAAAGGTGAATGTTTTAGATAAGCCTGGTTCTACGATTAGAAAATAATTCAACCCTTCAAAAACTTGTGCTGTACTGGTATACTTATTCTGGGGTCTGCTCGCTATTCACAAGGACCGCTATTCATTTAACATGCGTTATGAATAGCGGTCCTTATGAATAGCTATCAATAGTCGTCCTTATGAATGGAGGTCCTTCTGAATAGCGAGGTAATTTGTCTATGGTTTGCGCGCTATTCATAAGTACCACTATTCATACAAAACTGCTATTCATTTAGTCACGCGTTATGGATAGCCGTCCTTATGAATAAATTATCCTTGTGAATAGCGGTCCTTATGACTAGCGAGGTTACCCCCTTCTTCCAATTCTCATGATACGATAATTTTTATGAAACTCAAATTCATTGATTGAACACCAATTATTTAGTCAATTACCATGTCCCTTCTTTAAGGCCGTAACTTTGAACACAAATTCATAACTAAGCCCTTAACTGTGTTATGAAGTGTGATCATCATATACCAGATGTGAGATTCAACAGTTCTGTAAATGAAATTTTATTTCTAACGTTTTTATTTGTAAATAAATCAATTTCTTTTTGTGCCATGGTTCGCACTGGTACTAGATAATAAGTACTTTCCATGATTCCTTACTTTGGTCAAACCTCAAAGCAGTTTCTACAACCGTATATGGACTTGTCTCCATACAATCTTTCAGTTGCATAATTTGCAGTACAGCTTACATGAGAAACATCTTTGTAAGCTAAATCATATAGATCAGAAACTGGTATAAGTCAATTAGACTGTTCATTTAATGATGAAGATATTTTAGACTTGTCTTGAACTTTACATTTTTCTTACTTTTCGTTAACCCTCCGTTTCACAGATCATTGATCTAAATACTCAATTTGTAATACTAGACATTTTCATTGGTAAGATTGCATAGTTTATAGAAAAGAAAGCACTCATGATTATGCATAGAATATATATACTTGTTTCACAGAATTATCGGTATAATACTACAGCGCAGCTTTCAAGTAGTAGAATGGACGGAAAAGAAAAATTAGCACAAACCTCGTTGATTAATAACATTGATGATGTACAATCGTGCATATTATTTACAAATATATATAAGGCAGCTTTACACAACATATTTACTGCAGAATCAGTACAATAGTATATTCCATAGATGATATTTCGCAACCTAATCGAGAAGCTACATTTCAAGTCGCAATATTCTTGCAAGGCACTAAGACAGAATTGGCAAAATTCATCTCAATTTTGACTTATCTATGAATAATCTAGGCATTCTTCACACTGTAGAAGTGGCATAACTTTGATTTTGTGCTGAATACTATCTCTTCGATTAAAATCTCACACAAAAAAACCCAATAACAATTAACCTCTTGTCTACATTGGCAATAATTAATGCATTACATGCAAAGGAATGTCGTTAGGAATCATAAATTTCTGCTAATATACAGAACCCTGAAAATTTTGTATTCGATGCACACAAGAATGATTTGACGATCTCAAAATGTTTTGTCTTGTTGGTATTTCCATGACATGATAATGTTCATTTCAATAATTTCTGCCTCGAGAAAGAAGTCGAAACTAATTGGAAAAACTGTTTAATGTCTCTAAATGAACTAGAACATGTAACGTGCAGTGTTTCTAAAAGTGATGCTGTAATGTTTGACACTGTAATGATTATTTGTTAAAAAAGGTGACTAATTGCTTGTAAGTGCTTAATAAATAAACCTAAAAGCACATTACTTTTTAGTTTTTACCCTGTTCTAAAACTAGTGCAATGTAAATTTAGCCTCTGCAATGATAGCTCTTAATTTGTGCATGAAAACTGGTCTGTAATGCTGCTACATAATAAACACCACATATTTGACTCATATGGAACTCTACCTTTAATTTTACCCAACGACAAATACATGTTAAAGTTTTGGACAGAGCATTACAATGTAAATTGACAAGATATCCACACTTTTTCTAAGGTGCCGACATTTTGAAACTTCTTACCTTTCAGCAAACACCCAATATGATCAACTCCTAACCATTCACAGCATATTTTGAACCAATGGACTTTTCACCAAAAAATAATATGGTGCAACATACCTTTAATTCCTAGATTAAAATAAAACACTTCATTCAGTTTGCATGCAATTTATTCACAAATACCTTAATTCTTATTAATTGTATAATGCAACTAATAGCATATTTAGATACCCTATAACTAGTAATTATATATTTTAATAACTTGATACTGATGCTTATAATGAGCAGAAGTATAGAGAGTAAAGCTAAATATATGAACTAGATATTAAATTTAACTGTTACTTTAACTTGAGACTCTATGCTTTGTTAGATAATCCAATCGCCATGTTGCTCAGCATAAGTCTCATCATCTAAAAGTTATAACAGAAATACGGCTACAGTCGTATGGACACTGTGGATATATGTGTGTTTATCTGGTATACTTTACAACAAGATTATTTTCATCACTAAAAAGAAAAAGATTATACTGATTCTTCTTTTCTGAAATCAAATAGGCACATCAGGGAGATGCAATCAAACGCTTCCCATCACCCATCTGTGGTTGGCAAGGCGACGCCGCATCCTAACGATGGAGGAGTCAACGCTGGCACCAGCGTGCTTGTGACGGATGTCTCCTTGGAGACGACCCTGGGCCATCTGGAGAAGACCGATGTTGCGGCTTGTCTTGAGGAGTGATTCGTCTAGGCCAGCAGCACCCTGTAGGATTGAGGAGAGTAAGGAATGAAAGGGCATGTTAATAATGTTATTAAAGTAGAGAGGATTTTTTTCATAAGGACCTCATCAAGACACCAAGATTTTGATGAAGTAGTCTAGTCATCGGTCTAGTCTCCTTATTTTAATGATTGTGACACATAATGGAAGGTACAAACATCATACATGATACCAGTGTTACGAATTTCAAATGATATATCTTAATAGCTTAAGTGGCATTCGAATAAGGAAATCCGGACTAAAAAATAAAATAAGAGAGCTCGTGCTCTTGTGTATCGCTTATCAATCTTCTATCATCTTGTTACTTGGATAGGAAATAAAGTTAACCTTACATACCTCGAATGGGGTGTTGCAAGAAAGTTGCAATCGACTGCAAATCCCCCATTTGCAATCAATTGCAAATATGATACATGTATTTTAAATGGAACTTGCAATCAATTGCAAGACTTGCGACTGATTTGGGGGACTTGCAATTGATTGCAACTTTCTTGCAACACCCCCTGAGTCGCATAAGTCTAACTTTAATTTGTACTACTTACCTTAATCAAGAATTTGTTATGTCTACATCTGAGTAAGGTGTCTGAACCAGCGACAATGCAACTGTCACAGGTAAATACATTTTGAACGTATCACACAGAACAAATTCTTAGTGGCTTAAACCATCCTGATGAACCTGTTCAACCACTTACCCTAATGATATCTTGTGCTTCTGGGAGGTTAGTGCCTGGGTGTCGTTGATAGACCCGGACCAGTGGACGGGTCAGCTTCTCCCTGGTCTCTATGTCCGATTGCATCTCGGGTCCAATGGTGTAGCCTAGGGCTTTCTCTGTGGAATCGTACCAGCGTTGGGCACGGTGGATAGAGTGACGGTTCTCACCAGCAGCTACTGTTAGATGTTGCTAGATTTGGAAAGATAAGAAAAAAATATGTAAAACATTTAATATCAAAATAAACTAATACATCTTACAATGAAATATATATTCTGTGTTATCTTCGAAATGAGTGCTATGGTAAATGTCATTACTTCATTTGTTTGCAATTGTTAACATAAGATCTGGGAGGAAAAAGTGGAGAAAATTTCTCTTATAGCTTCTTACATGTAGATAGGACAGGGCGAAATATGAAGAATTTTGTTATCTGGAGAAGATGGAGACATAGCAAACAATTTCTTGAAAGAAAATCCAAATATTGACCTACATGTACGTGTACTTAATTTCTTCAAATGGTATAGAATTGCATGCAAAGATCTGGTAAGACTTAAAGATGTACTCTCAGCAAGTTAAGACTAATGAAATATAAAACTCTAATGAAACAAGTAGTATCGATCTTGATATTGAAGACTGAATTTGAACTCTTCTTGATTACCAAGGTGTACATTATGGTGTACATTAAAGCAAATTGTTACATAAAAATGCATGTAATATTGAACAGATTAACAAGATACCTTCAATGTGACAGTCTCGGCCACTTTCTGGTTGAGACCATCGTTGACAGCTCGATGGGCAGCCTGTTGAAGCTGTTGAGTATTTTCGATGGCATCACGGATGTCTTTACGTAGGACTTGCGAGCGTTGACGAGCTTCCCTGGCCTGTGCGATGGCAGCCGCTGCTTCCGGGGTAAAGGGACCAAGTGGGTCGGGAGGAGGCGTCTTTGAGCCTGTTCGAACCTCTCCGTCCGGTGGAGACATTCCTGTACCTAGCAGCTCTGAAACATTGAGGTTTATCTGTCTGGTGTAGCCCATGCCGTTGCCACCAAAGTTCATGGTCTTTTCTTGACGGGAGATGCGTCCACTGCTGCGGGAGGCACGTCCGTTGACGCAGGAGACAGCATGGCAAAGAAGGTCTAGGACCCTGTTCCTCTCTTGAATGACAGCACTGAGTCGCTTTCTGCACTGATCTAGGACCTGAAAATTGAGAGAATACAAAAATTTACTTTTTAAAATCACCTTGGTAATAATGTTAACATTTTCTCTATGCACTTCCATGCCTTTAGAAAATCAATACCCTGGCATTAGCTCAGGCAACCATTATAAAGCGCACAGTGCATTCAACAAACAAATCTACTACATCTGAAAAATGAAAAATTCACATTAATGTCTAGCCAAAGGCTATTAGTGTCCCTGGCCGTGTCTGGGTTTGAACCCAGGACCTTCACATCCCTACTAAACTACAACATAAGAAAGAAATTTATCCAGTTCAATCCGTCCCACTGAATTAAGAGCGGGGACGGGAAACTTACCTGAAGTTGTTTCTGAACTGAGCGTAGTTGCAATTCAAGAGCCTTTTTCAGTTGATGGAGATGTCTGAATTCCTTTTCCATAACGTGGTCAGCACCATCTCGTTCCTACACATGTGACAGGAGAGGGATAAAACAAGAAAAAATTATAATTTCTAAGAAACTCTACAGCAGGCTATTATACATCATTATGTTAAAACTAAAAATTTCATGCTGGAGATTTCAGATGATTTGCTATAGAAAAATATACATTTAACATGACTAGCGAAATACAGGAGATTGATATGGGTGACATGCATTGTATTTTCTCCTTTATATTATTCTCTACATGTATGTGTTATAATCTTCAATATTTATTCAATTTTAGACTGCATAATAACATTGTTATGCTTTGACAAAGGGGCATTTACATACATGTGCATGTAACTTTATAAAGTTTTTTTTTGATGATTAATCGTCCATAATGCTATGTCATACATAATCTTTTAACTCAACCATTTTCATGAATGGTATGATCATGTGCTTTATTCATGATTTTCTATCTCCATCACTCTCCAGTTTCATGAGTAATGCACCTATCAATTGTAAGACCCCCGGGAAAGGTGCGTCATGGTTGGGTAATTTACCAACAAATGAATGACGCAGGGTATGGTCATGGAAGCATTTGGTCAGTCACAGCATGGAGAATGGGGTGCGTCATAGTCGGTCATTTTACATGGGTGCGTCATAATGCCTCGCTATGTTTACAAACGGGTCTGTCCGCGCAATACTCACCGCGTACGGGCTTTTAAACATGCAAACTCCTTGAATATAAAAAAAAATATATTGACATGGAATCTATACTTTCGCACCGGGCGCCCAAAATCGAGTTTGATGACATCAAATAAAATGGAAACCCCCAAATAATAATAATTGATCTCAAATCCTCTCTCATGCTGTCTTCTGTCTGGGTTCTCAAAAAAGGGAAGAAATAAGGTATTTTTCGTTACTTTGTTTATTTTTACCCCGTTCGTTCCAGCACTGCACTGCGTTGGCTGGTTCGGTTCTTGCCGCGATGATCGCGATCGGTAGCATTTGTGCTAGGCTGGATTGAGACATGAATATTCATGTGTTGACGTCACAAGAATGTCAGCGATTGCACTGTGTGACTTCTGCACATTTTCATATGTCATCGCCGATAATCTTATGACGTCACTTCATGAATATTCATGTCTCAATCCAGCACAGCACCAATGCTACCAATCACGATCATTGCGAGCAGAAACTGAACATAGTCCAGTGCTTGAACGACCGGGGTTGCAAAGTGACGAAAAGTACCTTATTTCTTCGCTTTTCTAAAGAACCTAGACGGAAGATAGCTCGAGAGAGGTTTTGAAACAGGTTTAACGATTATTTGGGGATTTCCGTTTCATTTGATGTCGTCAAACTCGATTTTGGGCGCCCGGTGCGAAAGTATACTAGCGCCGCGCCGATGCATAGCGTGCCACGTGCGCGCGGAGCTTTACCATGACGGGGTGCGTCACAATGGTAAGTCAAAGTCTAGAACTGGTGCGTCATATTTTTTCGTCCAGGCACAGTCATTGTAAGAAAAGGTCCGTCATAGTCGAGACACACAGGTGCGTCATGGTATAGGAAAATCCGACTCACATCTGACAAGTGACGCACCATTCCCGGGGGTCGAGGGGTGCGTCTTACAATTGATAAGTGCATAATCCACACTAATCTCTAAACATGTAATTAGCAACGAGTTACAGTATATGAAGGTTGCCGTGTCAAAGGCATGGCCTATTTGCTTTTGCCTACAGTACATAGGTCACAGAGACTGTGCTGACTCCTTTGTTTATTTAAAAAAGAAACTCCATCCATTCACTGCAGGGAGCAAACAAAGGGAGTTGCTACACTACAAAGCTCTTGTTACACGCTTTGGATCCAAACAATGGTCAGTCCCTCTTACATGTACTGTATTGTAATGTACAAATGGAACCAAATTTATAAGTTTGGGAAAGAGTCAAGCAAGCAGGTTTAAAAAGAAAGTTTCTCGATCTCTCTCGCTCTCAACTTTGTGTGGGGTTTGCCAGATTTATATTACAATCAAGAGATTCTTTTGGCACCTCCAGGAAACTGAGGCAAAAATAAAACAATGTAGAGAAATACTAGCCAGTAATTTTACCATGGTATTGAAAAAAACAAATGGCTTTTGAACAGTCTGCTTTTCTAGTACATTAAATGAAACCTTGTTTGACAAACTTGTGTGAAAATAAATATTAAAGATGAAATTCCATTGGAAGGCTTTATTCTAGGTACATGTAGGCTCGATTGAGTTATGAACAATGGTCAAAAGAATGTTTATCCTTTCCCTCTATACGACGATAAAAAAATATGAATGTTTGTTTGTTTTTTTCTAAAGAGAAGTAAATCTAGGGTTAGAATCTATGTAAATAGTCACAGAAACAGCGCACCATGATATTAAACTGGTAAAATAAGGGATCATTCTGGCATATACATGTACAGGTATATTTCAAGAAATTTTAACCTCAATCTTTACTCAAATCACTGACAATTGTTCCAATTTCTTAATAGATCTAGACTTGAGTGAGTCTATGCATGTAACTTTAGACCCAACATTCTAATCAACACTAACTTCTACACAGCAACTGTCCATTGATGTTGGCATCACGCAATTGAGCAATAACGCACTTCCATTGCATGGAACCATTGTGTTAAGATATTAAAACAATTTTTAATGGGATATTCACAAACTAACAATGTCATCCTGGACCTGGGATTGGAATATCTAGACTCTGTCTCTCACGTCAAGTTTAACTAAACTGTCAGACAGAAATAACCATCTCATATAGAACATTCTTTAATGAAGATGACATTTGTGATTAACCATGACAAATGTCATCTTGTTTATTAAAGAATTTCCCTGTACCAAACTCCAAGACCAATGTCAAAGATGAAATGGTACATGATGTAGACCTATAGATTAAATCCTAACTTTAATAACCATTACTATTAGTAAATGGTCTGGAAAATGCTAGATCAGTAGACGAAAGATGTCACAAAAATAAGATGGATCTATTGTAAGTCCATCTAATTACCCTTTCTCTCGATGGTCGTGTACATCTGATTTCTGTGCTCATCTTATTGAGGGAAATGTCTTTTCGGATATGTTCCAATTTCTTCTCCAGTGCCTCCTTCCCGCGTATTAAACTTTTGACTTCTTCATTAGTTTCAAGAAAACTGTCCCGAAGTTTGACAAGAGATATTCTGCATTCTCTGACATATTGGTGAACAACCGTGTTACTCTGCTGTGCACAATTATCTCGAAGGGATGGCAAGGCATCAAATGATCGTCCAGCTTCTTGGCCTGTGTCGGTTTTCTCCACTGCTGCTTGAGAAACTTTAATTTCGTTCACGGTAGCATCGCTCCAACTTTGCGGGCCGACCGTCGCCGTGGCAAGTGGGATTTGTGTACGGGTGCGTGAGGCCATCATCTTGAAAAATATGTTTCTTTATTCCTCCATTGCATATAGAAATATTCCTTTAAACAAAACCCAAGTTTTTCCTGAGATTCAACGAAGATATTCTAACGCTCCGTACCGACAATATGAGCTTTTTTCAGCAGGAGTGGGTGTTGTTATCTCCCGCGTGTGGTAGAACAATACAAGTGCTAGCATAACACGCGTTCAAACACGACAGAGGCGGCGTCTCTAGCTCTGTTGCTAGATTGTGTTGTCATGGGATCCTCTCGGCCCGATCAAGTGTGACCGATTGTCAATAGAAAGCGTCACCGCAGTCTTTTTGAGAGCGCTATTGTGATTGGTTCTATTAGCTCCACATCGTGCACTCATCTTGTAACAGGTGCACAAGTCTCAAATTTGCGATTTGTTTTCATTGATTCCCATTAAAAAATATATTATGTCATAGCTAATGAAGAAATTTAAAATATGCCTGCTTGCTTCTTTTCCCCTCAAGTATTTAAATCTATCATGACTTCGGGCTTTGAAAAATGAGAAATTTCTCTTCTCGTACAGGATTCAGAGTGATGATACTGATATGAGCGATGCTGATACGGCTGCTATAGTAGTGGTGGTGATACTAGTGCTGCTGATGATAATTAATGATGATGGGTATTTTATATTATATTTTGTATTCACTTTGAAACTCTGTTGACAATGTCTGTAAATATATATATTTTTTAAATCCCCATTTTCCTTTGATTCTAAAACTAAAGTACGTTTGCAAATGTTTCACTGAGCTTGGTACTAGGTAGATTGGTCATTGTTCATGAAATCGTATTAAAAAATTTTTATTATTACTGTTACAGGGCTCCTTGGCCCTGCATCATCATTACCTGGCAGTCAAATAAAAAACGATGAATAATAAAATTGATGATGATGATGATGATAAAATGTTGCCGATTGTGATGAAGATGATGCCGACATGATGATGATGATGATGATGACGATGATGAGGATGATGATGAGGATGGTTGTGAGAGATCATTTTGACGATTCATGATGATGGTGATGATGATGATGATGATGATGGTGATGATGATAATTATGATGGTGATGATGGTGAGGATGCCAAATGGTGATAATGATGATGATGATGATGATGACGACGACGATGATGATGGTGGTTGTGGTGGTGGATATGCGGATGTTGGCTAATTCGTATTTTTCGTAATATTCTTCTCCTTCATAATGCAAACTTCTAAACTCATAAAAGACTATAATATATACTGCTTTGTAAAAAAATAAAAACATGGAGCAGTGCGCTTATTATGGCTGAGTATATTATGTACCGCATAAAAAAAGTCCAGTGATCGAGGCATGCATGCTCACATTCTCAGCAAATACATGTATAATGGCTGCCCGGCAAGAAGGGCCCTAATTGCGCGCATGAGAAAATGTTTTTCAAGATAATCCCATTTTTAATGTTTGAATGTCTCTAAAAAACAGTTCTCAGTGAAAATTTATTTGAATTTAGTAAATATTATTCTACATTGTTCTTCAAAATGTGAATTTATTATGTTATTAGTAGTTTACAACCACTTTTCTGTTAGGGTCTTTCTGCCGGGAATATAAACGCGCATACCGCTTCCATGCTAAGGCCTTTCTGCCGGGCAGGCGACCAGTTCCATTTCACAAGTTTGTTTTCCATGATCAGATGATACGGCATTCATAAGTTCGAGAAATGAGAGCTCCGTTTCTTTTCTTTTATTCTTTTTTTGCATTTAACTGTAGAAGATAACCAAATTATCCATGGTCATATCGATGTAATTTTTGAAGGAACCACTTAACCTTGTATTAAATGCATCATGATTTTGAAGAAGGGCAGTTACGGAGGGCTCAACCACCCGGCCCCTAACGGACAAAAGGGTGACTGATCATGCATGGACCCCAAGCCACTGCGCTTTTCACTAACTTTGATCACTTAGAAATAAATAAATAAACTTAGAAATTAATAAAGGTACAATTTTGCACCCTTCAAATGCAACACTGGCAGCACCTTTTTGGGTGCAACTTTGCACCCTAAGAAGCTTTTTGCACCTTTAAGGGTGCAGTTATCTACATTTTGCACCCTTAAAGGGTGCAGAGTTGTACCCTTTAGAAAAGGTACAAATTTGCACCCTTTTGATGCAAACGTTTCTGCACCCTTAAAGGTGCAAAGTTGCATCTTTTAGGGTGCAAACGGGCATTAAAAGGTGCAAACAAGAACAAAAAGGTGCATTTTTGCACCCTTTTCATGTATGGTGCAATATTGCACCGAAAAAGGTGCTGCCAGTGTTGCATTTAGGGTGCAAACCTGAACCATTTTTTCTAAATGTGTATTAATCACCCAACAAGGCAAACTTCTAAAACATTTTGCACTGATGATGTCAATGGTGTAATTAACATTAATGATAAGGGCTCATAAATTGATTTTTTTTTATGAAGCCAGTTTGGAAAGTTGCCTATATATGCCCCCATGCAGGAATCACAAAACAGTTCTCGTTGTTGTCTATAACAGACTATTATACGCATTCCGGTTTTGTGTAATTTCTGTATGTAATTCTATTCGCGATATTTAATATAGGAGCATAATAATAATAATCTCCACTGAAATGGTTACAGTACAAAACATAAATTTACTCAGCCGCCAGCCGGTGTCTTTTGTTTTGTAGCATTTTTTATTGCATTCATTCAGTACAAATGAAAATCATACAACTTCATTTAGTTGATGTACAAACACAATTTATAAATACCATGTATGTGTGTCGCCGGCTTCAGAGAGCTATCGATATCAACAGAACAAACGATACTCAACTGAAGTAGTCGCCTATTTTGGTTAAAGTCACGACCCATTGCACTTCTCACTCCCCTCTAGCTCTCACTCAAGTCTCTCTCTCTCTCTCTCTCTCTCTCTCTCTCTCTCTCATTTTCTGTCTGTCTGTCTTTCCGTCTTTCTGTCTGTATCTTTCTCTCCCCTCTCTTTCTGTCTCTCTCCCTCATCTCATTATGTACCCAGCTCTCTCTCTCTCTCTCCCTCTCTCTCTCTCTCTTTCTCTAGGAAGGGCCTTCTACAAACTGTCAATAGTCGATGTCTTAATAAAAGCTTTACTCTGCGTTCACCAATGAACACTTCTCAATAATTTTCACCAAATTGAGTGGCGGAAGGAGAGTGTAAGTTGTGGCACGGAGGCGGATTTAGGAGGGGTGGCACTTCTGGCCCGTGCCCACCCCCCGTCTTTTGAAAGAAAAGTGTACATTGGGCCCCTCTTTTTAAAATTGTGTATACCCCTTTTGAACTGATAAACTTTTTTTTGCTTGTCGGGGAATTTTGGAGGAAACCTGGACACCGGATAACTTCGGATAACTTTTTTTTCTTTGCTTGTCACAAATTTTTTTCAGAAATTTGCGTCCCCCTTTTAAAAATCCTGGATCCACCCCCGTGGTGGCATATAATGAAATGACAATTTTTGAGGAAGGGCGCATATGCTCTCTAAATTCCTTAGATTGAAAACTCAATCGAACAGATTGCTGTCAGTGACGAATCTAAGTTAGATTGAAATTTCAACCGAAATAGATTACAATTTCAATCTGATAGATTGAGTTTTAAATCTAATTTGGTTGAAATGTCAATCTAACTTAGATTCGTCACTGACAGCAATCTGTTCGATTGAGTTTTCAATCTAAGGAATTTAGAGAGTGGTATTCCGCCACAAATGAATATTGTATATGCTAACGCATATCATAATTTATGATGTGTATTTGAACACTTTTTTATGTCATCATAAAAAGGTTTTTATCTTCCTTTACAAAGCTAGTTTTGAACCGGTGAGCTAATTGCAAGCCTGACGGCCGATAGCATTCCAAGGCATGCTTTTAAGACAATTAACAAATGCATGACATAAGACTTTAAATAGTATAGGGAAATTGACAACGGGTATAGCGAACTGACCTGGATTCGTAACCGAAGACCTGACAGGGGCGTCGATTATGGGGCCCGGGGGCAGGCGGGGGCAGTTGCCTCCCAGAAAATATTGGGATGCGCCACCAATAAATCGGGAGGTGTAAAATAAAATAAGGAAAAATGATGCAAAACTCTGGAAATTAAAAAGCCTTCCAAACAATGAAATGCAAAAGGTATTACACGACTCAGACTTCAATTTCGCGACGCGCTCCGTGCGCAAATTCCTTAATTTCCCATGCTTCATGTATAACCGTGGAGAAGAAGCATTTGGAAGCGTTAAAAAAAAATCACGAAGGGTATATACGGTATACTATTATAGGCTGTCTTGCCCCCCCCCCCCCCATCCGAAAAACCCGGATAGACACCCCTGCCTCCTGGACCTCCCGGTTGTGAGACCACCACCGAGCCATCTTTGAACCGTGAGACCGTACACAATTTTCATAAAAACAGGAGATTCATAATAGTCTACGGTCACTACAAAAGGTTAAAGGGAGCGACAAGTCGCAATCTATGGGCGGTTTTACAGTTGGCTGCTCCTTTCTCTGGATCAAAGTTCAAAGCGACTTCAATTTATCGCGCGCAGCGAATAAAAGTTCGCACATTGACCCAAATTTGAGTAAACAAGATCGCGCGTTCTTTATTCCAGTATTTGAATCTCATTGGTCGGTTACGTATATGTAGGGATTCGAGTTAACGATCACGCGAGGAATTCGGCAATAACATTCCTTCGGTAGCGCACGATTGGACCTGATTGTATCCGAATTTCCCCGAGTCAGGCCAACTGGTCAGGCCCATGGATTACGACTTGCCACTCCCTTTAATTGCACGGTTTTCCTATATGTTGTAATGAAGGGAAACGGTTGCTTGTTTTGCATTGAACTATCTTCCGCAAAATCATCTGTTTGTCTTTATAACTTAGGAAATTTTCTGGAGGGAAAATTGCCATGCACGTGGTCTCGGGACACACATAACACCCAATGTCATCCCATTTTATTGAAAAACTGAGATGATATTTGTTTTTTTCAATCCCCTTTTGATATAAAGAATGTGGCAGTTTGGGCTCTTATATAGGCAGTTTGGGCTCTTATATAGGCAGTTTTCTAGATTGGGGGAAAAGGTGAGATAGATAGAGAGAGAGAGAGGGGGGGGGGGCACCTAGACGGACATTTTTATCTCGGTATTCATCTGTCTGTAAATATTATAATCACTGGTGGAGGGGGTAGACATCCAACCAGCCCGTGCCCCCTTCCCAAGTGACCTACATAATGTCCCCGGCCTTGGACCCAAAAGGCACCACTGATTATTTGATTTTTTTCCTTTCAGTTTTTTCCTTCTTTCTTGTCAGAGATTTTTTGAGTATTCAACACAGTAAATGTAAATGTATAATAATCTCTGATTTTGGATTATTTCGTAAACCCTCTAACCCACGATAAGGGCCCTATTTCATAAAACTTGTTATCAATAACAAGTCACAATAACTGCATGCTACTGAAATCAAAGCATTTGATTTATGATTGACTGAGAGCTTATTTGTCATAGATCTGTTGTAATAATTATGGCAACAAAAAGAGACATGATAACGAAGCTTTTCGACCTGCACTCATTAGGTTATCAGGCAGGTATGTACCATATTACTTGAAATCAACTATATTATACTCCATGAACCCGGACGCAACCCAGACGTTGTATTAATTTCTGAACAATCGCAAAGCTTGGACGAACTCCTTTTGTCTGCACAAAAGAAGCTGGCGAGACCAACAAAATACGGGTCTACCTTTTCCAAAAGTTGGGTCAAACCACTCCCTTGCAAAAAAGCTAGATCCGCCCCTGGGTTGTAGTTATAACTGATAGTAAGTTTTATGAAAAGGGGACTTGGTCACTTAAATGTTTCTGTAAATTTGTCCTTCATTATGCCTTAACATGTTAACAGTGATAATTAGACTTTAATCGATATAATCATGATCATTATAACATCGTCATTAATCATCTATTCAATTGAAGTAACTATAAAAGGGCGGGACATATTGTGAAGCCTTATTCAACAAGTATTGCGATTTAACCAGTAAAAAGTTCCTTATCGGAAGTAAAAAAAAAACGCTCTAGAATGTTTTTTTTTCTTTTTCTTTTCTTATTTTTTCGGGGGGGGGGGGGGGCATTTCTGCCGAATATACCTTTGGCTCATTAATATATTAGAGGTTGATCATGTCCAGGAAATAAGGTGTATTAGGCCTATGGTACACTCTCAGAAATGTTGGTTAAAAATCATTATGTTGGATAAAATATGAACCTATACCAACTGTTGGTTAAAACAATTTTATGTAAAACATAATTATGAAGGTTTTTTATTTTAACCAACCTAAAAACTTTTCTTAGAGTGTTTTTTTTGTAAGCCAGGTGACAGGTAAAGATATAAATTATGTTTTGATCTTAGAATATAGTCATACAATAACAAAACTCATGTATTATTCTCAATATCATGATTCGAGAGATCCTCTAGTAGGTCCATAATTAGAGAAAGCAATATACTATTTTAGTTTGACGCTCAACCCAGCTGAGAGGATGAGACGGTATTAAAAATGAATGCTTATTTCAGTTCATTCGATCACCCACGACCACACCACGCACTGCGCTCCGATCACTGTACCACCTGTATGTACTCAAGGCAAAGCTCGTCTCGCCAAGGAGAACTCCTTGGTCTCGCTCGACGCACTCAAGCGAGTTTTTATACTGTGTGCGTGACTCCCATTTCGTAAATTTTGAATGAATAGCACAGAAACGATAGAACTATACTGGTCGGTGGATACGATCAATATTTTTGCATTGGGGTTTTGTACCGTGCGTTTTCACAGTATACTCACGGAGCCCGTGTTATACCGTTGACGTATGCAGATAAGCGGCTGAATGATTAACACCGGTCGAAAATGTATAATACCGGCAACCTACAGAGATGACAGACGTGATCCGTGGTTCTGAAGTGTTTTTATCTCAGATTCAACTTCAAGGAAGAGTTTAGTGAATGAATAAATGAAATTCAACGACAACATGTCAGTACCGCTGTGGAAAATCAAGTTGCTGCAAACCAAGCAACGGAAGAAGGAGGATGAGAAACGGAAAGAACGGGAGGCGGAAGAGGAGCGATTGAAGAAGCTGCCGCCATGGAAGAGGCAAGCAGAACAACCGAAAACTGTCATAATCATCGACAAAAATACGACCCCAAATCAAGTAGATTTATCGAAGCAGCCGAGTTCTTCCAGTAAATCCAAGTCATCAAGTGCTAAACAAACGGCTCCGCTGGTTAATGGTACCGCCCAGAAAGTAGACAGCGGTGAGTCACGGGGAGACCAAGGGAAAGCCGGCCGGGATGAAGCAGACAGTGGGGCGGGAGGAGTGTCGGAGGAACACTGTGCACCTGTACAAGATAACGTCTTCTTGACCCTAGAAAGGAAGAAAAAACGGAAAGCCCCATCAGCTCCTAAAGCAGGAAGTCAGATAAATGTGATTGCCACAAATGTTTCTGTAACCAGTGATCCTGTAAAATCAAGCAAAAAGACTCTTCCAGTTCCATCTGAATCAACAAATTCAAGTAGTAGAAAGACATTGCCTGCTAGCTCTGAATCTGTAAAGGAAAATCATATACAAAAGTCAAGTAATTTAAATGGACCATCAGTTATAGGAAACCAGACACAGAGCAGTACTAAGCCATTACCAAGTGATGATAAGAAGAGTTTGAAAGAGGATGTGCCAAAATCCAAGACAAGAGATTCTGCTCCATCAACTGTAAAAGTTGGTAGCAGCGCTAAAACAGTTTCCGGGGTTACTAAATCAGAAAACTCTGCCACAAGTTCTAGAACTGCATCATCAGGAAGCTCTGTTGCAAGCTCATCCAAAGAAACGTCATCTTCGCAAGTAACTAAGAAAGAGGAAACTCCCAGACCTTCTGCATCAAGTACACAGCTGCATAAAGATCCAGAAGTAAAGCGTCGAGGCCGGAAGAAAAGTATATCAGAACTGAGCAGTTTATTTGGGGGTGCGATAATATCAAGTAATGTCAAATCAAACTCCACAAATCAAGCCGATGTATCTGTGACATCGGATAAAGCAAAATCCCAGAAAACATCAATTGATACAAAACCTTCCTCTGCTGTATCCTCTGTGTCTAAACAAAGCAACTCTACTTCGTCAAATCAGAAATATGTATCAGCAAAGGGACAGAGTGTGAAAAAGGACAGTAAAAAACCGGAGGAAAGCAAGAAAATTGTGAATAATAGTACTACCAAAACTGAAAGCAAAAGTCTTCCATCTGCGATAAAGTCACCCTCTCCGTTGCGCCACAAACCTTCTTCAGATTTACCTGCAAGTGCAATCATAAATCTGACCAATGCGGGGCCTCTGAAGAGCCGAGAAGGACAATTGGTAAGGTCTCCATCTGTTATTGATGACGAGGAAGAGGTGACGATATCACTAGAGAGCCCTCTCTCACCCAAGGCCCAAAGCAGGAGAATATCAAAGTTGCCTGGATCGGCTGACTCTGGGAAAGACGCTTCCAGTGCTGGCACTGCAGGTGTAAGCAATGGGTCACCAGAGAAGAGGAAAGCACCAAGTGCCCCTCATCCAGGCATGGTTAATGGATCAAACAAGACTGAAACAAACGGTGCAGATAGTACAAGCAAAGAGGCAACATCTGGAAGTGTCAAACCATCAAATACATCCATCAGCAAGGTTGAGGAAAAGAAGATTGAATATCCAAAGAACTTCAGAGATCCAAACTTTGCTCAGAAGAAAGAGGAAACTTCAAAGAAAAAAGAAAGTAACAAAAGCCAGGACCCTGTCAAACCTGCATCAACCAAAGTACCCACTGTCAGTGATAGCAAGAAAGAGCCTGTTGTCCAAACTGTTGGTAAGAAAACAGGTCAGACTAGCTCTGACACTACTTCTAGTAACTCCAACAAAACAATAAGGGAACAGAGGAAGGATGCTGACAAATCAAAAGAATCACCATCTACATCAAAAGCAGATGGCCATATCCCTTATCCTGATGACTTCCGCAGGCCAAAGACGCAACCAGCAAGCAATAAATCAAAAGACAAGAAGGATATCGTGAAACCTTCAGATCTGATCAAGGCATCGGAGTCTTCATCTGCCGAGAAGAAAGACGACAATGACAATGTTACATCAGGGGGCATATTTCCATTCCCCAAACTCCGCAAAACGAAGAAGCCTGAAGCAAGTGGTATCAGTGTCGTTAGCGAGAGTAAAGACAGTTCCAAGTCTAAAGTGGATAATTCACCAAAGGCACCATCTTCAGGACTCGTTGCTGTTGGAGGTGGTGGTTCGTCATCTGCAGGGAGGAAGAAAAATGTGGTGAAGAAGTTTGAGAAGGTTGAATTCATTGGTTACAACTCTCCCGCTGGCAAGGCTTCAGCTCTCAAGACAGCAGAAGGGAAAAGCACCAAGAAGGTGAGTTTTCTTTTCCATAGAATTTTCCCTGCACAATTACACAATTGAAGAAGAGATGGTTGGATAGAAAACAGGAAAGAAAAACAGGAGGTGTGTGAAGGATTCTGTAGAGCAGTTGTTCTTCCCCTTATTTTGGTCAACAACCTGATCCAGCAATCCTTTCCGGGGTTGCCCTTACCATGAACTGCAATTCCATGAACTGCAATTCCTTGTCAGAGCCATTACCGGTATTCACTTTAATGCCACTGTAGAATGATTCCAAGGTTAAGAACCACTGCTTTGGGGAATGAAATGCCATTATGCACTTATTATGTTAGATGCATACCCACTCTCCCATTTCTGAATATTTACTATTCAGTTAGAAAATTGCTTGGTCCTGAAATTTTCCAGATTAAAATCACTTACTTGATTTTTCACCAGCAAATCATTTTGTTTCAGTTTCATATGTTTGTCAGTTTTTCTTTTCAATTACCAGTACTAATTTTTCTTAGATTGTGTTTGTCAAAAAGCGTTCGAAAGTTGGTGGAATGGTCATCGAATCCCTAACTTGAACAGTTACAGTTTTATCTCTATGTATTCTTTTTTATTTGACTAAAAATTGTTCATAAAGGAATTGAACCAGTGTTAAACAAATTAAAATTGTGTTTTAAATGTCAATTGAGTAATTCATTAATTATCATGTGGAGGCTTCAAATGAAGCCACCTCATTTTATCCCCTAAGCCTTCCCATCCAGTTATTTATCTGTTATCCCAGGTAACAGGATTACATAGATAGACAGATAATCTTGTTCCAAGTGCAACCAATATGCAGATTAGACTAATTGGATTATGATGATAGAAAACAAACTGTCTAGAAAATGTACATGTAACAGGGGCAGATCCAGGGGGCTGTGGCCCCCTTTTGAAGCCAGAGGGGGGCCGAATTGGCCAAATTCTGGAGGACAACTGGACCAAGAAAATCTAATAAACTTTTTTTTTTTGCTTGTCTGGAAATTTTCAGTCATTTGTGTGCCCCCTTTTAATAAACCCTGGATCTGCCACTGTGTAAGATCTCTTCTTTTTGGTCTCCCTGGTAAAGATCTTACTAAACTCCAACGTATCCTAAACATAGCTGCCCGCCTCATCTCACGCGTCCCTCCATCTCACCACATTACACCTATTCTTCAAAATCTTCACTGGTTACCTATTAACATGCGCATCACCTACAAGATTAACCTCCTCACCTTTAAGTCAATGGCTGGACTCTCTCCTACATATCTATCTGATCTCCTACAACCTTATATCCCATCACGGACCCTACGCTCTTCATCTCAATCCCTCCTTCAACTTCCACGCCGCATTTCATCTACATCCTATGGACGAAGATCACTTTTACATGCCGCCCCTGCATTATGGAACGACTTACCACTTTATATTCGTACAGCAAACAATGTGAACACTTTCAAATCCTTGATAAAAACCTACTTGTTTAATGTTGCCTACGCTTGAATGTACTGTTTTATAAATGTATCACTAAAATGTTTATGTTGTGTATTAATTATTCAATATAATACATGTATTTTCTCTTCACTTCTAAAAAGCGCTTAGAGGCTTTAGCATTTTGCGCTATATAAGTATCTATTATTATTATTATTATTATTATATCGTGTGTGTGTGGAGCCAGGAGGGCATTAGTCCCATCATTTATACAAACGCCCTTTTCGCTCCAAACATATGGTATGCAGAGCATGCAAAGGTAGTAGAATGTTTGAAGAAAAGGAGGAAATGAGAATATTTGACTTGAGCATAAGAAATAGAGCTAGAACAATGCATTCTAATAGAATGTTTGTAGCCTCAAATTTTTACATTTTTGAATATTTTTGTTTTTTCCCCTTACGTCTTACAATTGTGTATGTGTACATTTAGGGATTTTCCCTTTTTATCACTTACATTCTTTCTCAGTTCATGCCAAGCAGATCTTTTAAAAGTGAAATAAATGGTGAATGTATATTTAGTCATTAATTATAAAGTTAAAAGTTTAGACTTTGAGCAATGAATGAATTGTCTTTTTATTTAGAAACTTCCTTGTCCCGAATGGCAATGCTGCATGTCGGCTCAGAATGCTGTGATATGGACAAGTTGAAGTAATGAGTTTGCTACAGATCTATAAAACTGCTGAAAGAAAGAGAGGGAATTCCTTTCATTTCAAATAAAATTTCATATACTTCATGGTACCTGGAGACCATCTTTGTTCTCTTTTTCTTAATCTGAAAAGAAAATGTTGAAAGATTTCATGGGTTTAGGTTAGATGATCACAAAGAAATCTACTGGCAGATGCTGATCTAGGATTATGTTTGGGGAACAAGAATTATGGAAAAAATCTGTCAAACAAACAATAATGCATTTTCTGCTGAATTTTAGATTTAAAAAATAATGAAGAGGTACAAGAACACAATTAGGAGGGAGGGGGGTGGGGGGGGGGGAGGGACATTTTTAGGTACTTTGGTTCATTTGTACATGTAGAGACATGCCATGGTACATGTATGCTAGAGGGACCCTGCCCCCTCCCCCCCTTCAGTCTACCTTTGAGATTTATAAGGGGTTTTATTGTTCAGTCCATGTATTACATTTGTGATGATTGAGTATTTTCATGATATTTCATAACCCTTTTTAGGAGAAGGATGTATGTTAAAAAACCATAACACTTCATTTCCTTCATATAGCTTTGAATACATTCTATATGTACATGTATGTATTACATGTAGGCCTGTGGCTGCACTTTGTAGGAGGGTTTAATTTTATTTGTTTGAGAAGAGATCCATGATAAGTGTGTTTGATTTTTGGTGAGGGTTTAGATAAAGGTTATAAACTTTGCATTCCTTAGACTAATTTTGATATTTGTGTTACCCAGCACTTAAAAAGGTGCATATGGGTTCGTTCATACTTCAAGATTGGAATAAATTCAAGTTCTGTGAAACAAAGCAGATACATGTACCTATGTCTTCTTAGAGGTCATTTTATTGTAGGATAATTGAGAAGTTCCATCATGCATGTTCACTCTAGGTGGCATATCTTGCCCATTTTTTAATTCCTTATATTATTTTATATACATGTATGTACCTTTTATTTTTATAACCAATCGACCCTTTACTTCAAAAAGCTTCTCAAAATGTACTTATTCTGTGAACAGTATCATTTTGAAGTGCAGCTGAACTGTTTGGAAAATTGAACAAGTGGAAAATGCACTGTAAACATGTATCTGCAAATTTATTATTGATTTACTAATTATAGATGGGAATGGAAGCACTGTTATAAAAAGTAAAACTCAACAAAAGTGATTGCATGGCACATGCTTCATCAACAAATGCCCCTTGGTCAATTTCAAGCACTGTCCTCACAAACTTTTTTATTTACTCTGTACCCAATACTATCTCCATATGGATTTTACCCATACTTAAGCGTCAACTCCTCTTCAACACACCGTGTGGCGCCGTGAAAAGCTGTAAAAATGTGCAATGTCCCCCCTCTTTCAACCACATCTTTTGATCCGAACGGCCTAGTTCACCACCGGAAAAAGCATTAGAAAATTTAACTTTTCTTCTTTATGGTGATGTAAAAATCACAATTTTTTGTTGTTGCATCGCACCGTCATTTATTGTTCATTTTTCATCAATATGGTCAAATTTTCTGTGGTATCGAACTTTTTGACTGAACGCTTCCGGCTTTCTGTGGCGATTTCTTTCCGGGAGTGGGCTATTTTTTACCACCTGAAAAAGATTCAGTTCATTCTGAACATTTTGATATATAAATGATTCTCATTGGATGAAAAACACCCGCGTCAAAAGATTAAACCAAATGGTACCTCCGTCTGATTTTGGGAACTTTGCTACATATTTCCGCATCCCGCGGGGCAACTGCATGATCTGGTGCCCTCTCGCGGCATAAAAACATCCACAATTTGTGGTTGAGTATCCCTTCAGAGTTTATTCTGTCCACGCTGTCCAAAACAGCGAAGAAGGATCCCCCCCAATCCCCCTCCAACCCCCCCCCCCCCAAACCCGCTGATCGTGGTTTCGGCATTAACCACAAGCTCGCTTGTGGTTCTAGAACTACAAGTAAACTTTCGAAACTACGAGTCCGTTCATACAGTCTGAAACTACAAGTTAACTTAAAGTTAACTACAAGTTTTGGAACTACAAGTTAACTTAAAGTTAACTTAAAGTTTTGGAACTACAAGCGAAACTTAAAGTTTAGCTCCCTTCGTGTGAACCTGACTTTTGACAAAACATGTCACTGGAGCAAATGATGAATCACTATCAAAACATTGTAGGCCTTGGTAGTTGTTACTCTAGAATGCCATTTGTCATTTCATGTTGAGCGAAGTCACACTTCTCTTAATTGCTCCCCACCTGATCCCAGATCACACCCAGGATGCACTGTAAAGTGAAACTGCTTTTGATTTTAATAATCGAGATCTCAAATTTAACCCATGCAGTGCCATTAAGTTCACAAATTAATATATGTACGTGTATGTGTTTAACAAAGAAGATTTCATGAGACAATTAAAAAAATTAAAGTCCCTTTTTAATTGTTCATATTAATAAAAAGATTGCTACATGGTATCAAATACTATAATAATATCCAATTTGATATGTACTGTATTTCTTTAAACACATTTACTGCAACAATGTAGTAGGATCAGAGATATTGTTGAACTTGAGCAAAAAAAATTCTCCTGAGACCCCCCCCCCCCTTTCCTCTCCATCTTGTATACATTGTAACCTTTACTCTTCCTCAAACTTGCTCTTTTAAGCCCACTGCAAATATATATGATCAACTGCGATCCGATATTTGAAATAAATCGCGATAGCATTAAATATGGGCATTTTAACAAATAAAAATCTACATGTACCTGATCCAGGTTCTGAACAATGACATGAACATTGAACATAGAGTTTTGGTGCGCTGTCAGCCGTATACCTGGAATAATAGGACTGCTCTGACGTCACTACGACTCCAGAGCTGATTTGGCCTGTCCTCCTACTAGAAAGCTCGCAATAGGCTGTATTTTCGATATTGCCAAACATTCAGAACCTTAAACATATTGTATGTGTTTAAATGTATATCAAATGGTATTACATTTTCTTCCTAAATCGGACCGCAGACTGATCGTATAGTGTGCTGTTGTTGTTTAATATTGTTGGCGCACATTTGTAATTGTGAGCGGTGGGCTTTACTCTTTAAATTCATGATAATTCTCTAGTGGATAGCTAAGCTGTGAGGGAAGAATAAATTGTACTTGAACCCCTTCAACATACAGCTTACATGTAGGCCTACATGTATGCAGTCATAAACCCATGAGGGACTGAATGAATGAAAGAAAGTATGAGAGCGAGCCCCCATACTGGGCACTTGTAACTCGTGACCACAACACCCGAGGAGCCGAACTGCACGAGACATATGGCATGTCCTTTTTACACATGTCCTCCTTTTATGTAGGACAGGGCATAAGTCCACTCCCATTGTCCTTGCCATTGTTTGGTAAAGATTCTTCTTTTCACACACCCCTACTGGTTCTAGCCCTGGTCCCTATCCAATCAAAAGACCCCATTGTAGGTGGAACCCTCCTGCTGATGATGACATCATCGAAGGCCACGCACATGTCCAATAAGGTCTAGTTTCTAGGCAAAACCTGTGCCAGTCATGAGGCAGGGACTTTCAGTTTCATTGCAGTAGACTGTTAAAGGCCAAGTCCACCCTAACAAAAAGTTGATTTGAATAAATAGAGAAAAATCCAACAAGCATAACACTGAAAATTTCATCAAAATAGGATGTAAAATAAGAAAGTTATGGTATTTTAAAGTTTCGCTTAATTTCACAAAACAGTTATATGCACATCCTGCTCAGTATGCAAATGAGGGAACCAGTGACGTCACCCACTCACTATTTTTTTTGTATTTTATTATGTGAAATATAGAATATTTTAATTTCTGCAGATTTCACAATTAGGAAGCTCTCATTGAATTGTGTATAGGTTGCAACAATGGCAATTACACATGTTCAACGAGGAATCAAACCTTGTTTCACATTATAACAAGGAAAAATTAAAATATTTTGTATTTCATGTAATAAAATACAAAATAAATAGTGAGTGGGTGACGTCACTGATCCCTCATTTGCATACTGAGCAGGATGTGCATACAACTGTTTTGCAAAATTAAGCGAAACTTTAAAATACCATAACTTTCTTATTTTACATCCTATTTTGATGAAATTTTCAGTGTTATGCTTGTTGGATTTTTCTCTATTTATTCAAATCAACTTTTTGTTAGGGTGGACTTGGCCTTTAAACACTTAGGCCTATACTTGAATATACATGTATATGTATTCTTTTATCTTTAAGTATGTTGCCAAATGTACTTGAATGTGTACTTGTGGCTTGTGGCTTGTCATCAAACAGGTTTAGGCTTGGCCCATGTACACATGTACACTCAATATATCAAAATAAAGTTTGGCCAAACTTGCGCCTGGGGATTTCCTCACAAGATAAAAATCAAAACAAAAATGTTACATGCTTAAATAGTTGTATGAAATTTATATATCAACTTCGTATCAAAGAACAAAAGAAAAAAGGAAGAAGAAGAAGAGGCTGATATTCATTCTGTTGCTATGACAACAATGTTTTATTAGCAAATATTTCCTCCATTAAACAGAATCTGCAGCTCTGTTGATGCTGCTGCCATAGCAACAGTTATACTTACAGCTCCATTATTTGTTGTGCTACATGTAGGTCTATTGTTTTTAATGAATGATAGTAGCATGTTTTCTCTTTTTGTCATGAGAAAAAATCTGAAATATTCTATATCGTCATGATTATAGCTATGATCCACCTTCAGATTTACTCGGTTTTTGTTTCCCCATCGAAGGTTTAGCAGGCAGTGGAAAAAATACTTTTTTGTTTACAGGAGCTTTTTTTGTATTTGGTGTTGTAAAAGTGCCATTTCTCACAGCGATTTTTATATCTTTTATTATTCTTTTACCAGAGCTAAATCGCTCACAGATCTCATGTATTTTTTTACTGTTACTGTTAGCAAGCACCCCTGTATAAAAGATTTTAAAAAATATTATTAAGAATATATAACAACAAAAAAGAACCAACGTGACAGCATTGTGAGTCATTTCTTCACTGTAAAACCAGAAATTTTCGTGTGCATGAAACTTTCGCGAATTTCGCGAATGGTCGAGATTCGCGAAAGTTTCATGCTGCGAAATAATAAAATCACAATTGAAACAACATAAAATTATTGCAATTTCCCGAAAGTTTCTTGCTGCAAAATTGGCTGTCACTAACAATTCGTGAAGGTTTTATGTCCCGAAAGTTTCTGGTTTTTATACAGTAATTCATCTCTTCTTCCTTTTGCCACTTCTCTTCAATATTGCCTATCTAATACACTATGAAAGGGTTTGTGCAGTAGTCCTGATTCAAGACTGTGTAAATGCAGATCCGTATGATATCCACCTGATAATGTCAACTCCAAATTCAGTCAACGCTCTTTCTGCAGCAATAAACCCGTTTATTTTACCTCTTAGCATATGAGAAGCAAAACTTCAATTCAAAAGCCACTTGGGTGCTTTACCCATTTTGTGTGAACAGTTTTGTGATTTCATATACATGCAGTTGTGCTATTTCATTATACTGCAATAACTATATGTGATACATGTATACATGTACATGTATCTCTCTAAAAGGGTCCATGATTTAAATATTAGTTGATGACATACTATATGCTATACAAGTGCATCATATCTCTGTATTGAAGTGGTACATGTACATGTACCGACACTTGCATTATCAATAACTCTTTTGACTGTAAACATTGCAGAAAACTAAATTAGACAAAAGAGAGCCAAAGTTCACCGTGACGTCAGTACAAGAGATATTCTCATTGTATTGTCACTAGTTTTTCCCCTCGTTAAATAAGGCCGTGACTGAGCTTTGAATATGAACAGTGACTGTGATTTGTAGTTTTTTTCTATAGTTTTGAATCGTACGTTTACTTGAAACGTAAATGTAGGTTGCATTGTATAATTTTTTTTCTGAAATCTGCCCTTGGTTCTGGTGTAATGAATCCTTACATTTTTGTGACGTAAGCTTCTGCATTGTTGCCCTTCTTTGCATATACATGTAGGCCGTCTATCAGAAATTGTGTAGGATTTTAATTGTTTATGAAACCTGAAATAGAAAGTTAGTGACATTGTTAGTGACTATTCAAGAACTGCATATTTTATTATTGGTTTTTTTTCAGGTTTGAGAAGAAAACAACAATAAGGTCATTATTTGCCAAAAATAAATGCACAGGGACTTTTCTGGTCAAGGGAATCTGATGGTCTTTGGCTTCCAGAAGTCAAAAGGCAAAAGGCAAAATTAAGTTCTTTATCTGGACAATATATAGCTGGTTTAAATGATAGCAGTAGTAATGGTGTGGGAATCCCCTGATTCAAACAATTTATTGTGCTCATACTGTAAGGCTTTATTCCTCAGTAGACCTGTCCCTTGGTTTCTGGCATTGTGAGAGCCTATAAAACACAGTCATACAATTAGATTATTTAAAATGAAGGACACTTTTGAGGAAACAAGCTGGTTTTAGTACGATGCTTAATATAATACTGCATATTTCTATTAATTTTTTTCTCTTCAATTTGTGAAAATTCTGTATTTTTCATTAACCTCATGGTGTTTCTTTGTCATATTACTTATACTATAAAGTCTACAAGGAGTCCTATATGTATTAACACATTGTAATAGATAATGTTGATTTTTTAAAGTACAAGTAAAATGGTGAATGCTAACCAGTAAGAACAGAACAGAAATTGTAAATGCTAACCAGTAAGAACAGAACAGAAATTGTACAGTTTATCAACTATCAATTTGCAGTATTGGTAATAGTTTGTCAGTGATTAAAAAAAAAAATTTTCCTTTTCAGGGATCGCTATAATATTAAAAGACAGAAGATTTTTGGCTCATCGCTTGATACTCTATATTTTTGTATAGCAGAAGACAGGTGAATTAAACCATCAGAAGGAATATTATTGCCCTAATCCATGGCATTGTTTCATAGTAGGCTACTGTGTATCTTCCTAGCGTTTTTTTTACGTAGAAGAACAGGAAATGATATAAGGTCTCCATTTGTAGACCATGAGAACATGTACAACTGATACATGTCAGTAATAAATCATATTAATGCACGGTTTAATTGCCACATGTACTGTACACATACAGCCCTGGAAAAAAATTATTAGACCAAGCTTCTGTAATAAGGGTACTGTAATATGCATACAAAATTCATGGTTCGCGGTTCAAGTCCTGCCGCGGCACTAATGTCCTTTGGCAAGACATTAATCTACATTTGCCACTCTCCACCCAGGTGTTAAATGGGTACCCGGTAGGATGCGAAAGTCACTGTGACTGGAATAGTATATGTGCGCCTGTAAAATGGCAGCCAGACTGGATATGCTCCCTTGTGGAGTGGAGAATGTGCACTATAAGTGCAGAATCGTAATATGATCCAATAACCGGGGTAATACACTGTAAAGTGCTGTGAGCAGTTACTAACTGGAAAGGCGCCATATAAATGCAGATTATTGTATCCCCCGAACTAGTGTTCGGGGATACTATGGATTTGGCATCGTCGTGCCGCGTCCGCCGCAGAGATTTTCTTGTGCGCGCTCTACTGGCTGCAGTTTTTGTCGGATCACCTTCAAATTTCACATGGAGATGCATTATGGTAAGATGAAAAAGCCTATTGTTTTTGGTGTGGGCGGAGTCATGGGCGGAGTCATGGTTGCCATGGTAACCATATTTTAAAAGAAATAGTAAAGATTTTCTTGTGAGCGCTCTACCGGCTGCAGTTCTTGTCGGATCACCTTCAAATTTTGCATGGAGGTGCATTATGGTAAGATGAAGACGCCTATTGTTTTTGGTGTGGGCGGAGTCAACATTGTTGCCATGGTGTAACTATATTTTTTAAAGAAATGGTAAAGATTTTCTTGTGAGCGCTCTACCGGCTGCAGTTCTTGTCAGATCACCTTCAAATTTCGCATGGAGGTGCATTATGGTAAGATGAAGACGCCTATTGTTTTTGGTGTGGGTGGAGTCATCGTTGCCATGGTAACCATATTTTTTAAAGAAATGGTAAAGACTTTCTTGTGAGCGCTCTACCGGCTGCAGTTCTTGTCGGATTATCTTCATATTTCGCATGGTGGTGCATTATGGTAAGATGAAGACGCCTATTTTTTTTATGTGGGTGGAGTCATCGTTGCCATGGTAACCATATTTTAAAAAGAAATAGTAAAGAATTTCTTGTGAGCGCTCTACCGGCTGCAGTTTTTGTCGGATCACCTTCAATTTCAAAACAACTAAAAAATGACAAAAGTACAAAAAGGTCAAATTTGTCAGCAGTGATACCCGAGGTCCCAAATTGCCACTTTATCCATTTCAGTCACAACATTGATTCAAATGGGGGATGGGTAACGGGTTCGGGGGATACATGTACTCGGACTGGTCCCCCCCTCTGAGTGCTCATTTGTCTTTGTATTTCATTGAATGAATAACAAATTCCAGCAATTGTACTTGCTTTTATGATATTTTATTTCCTTCTTACCACTATCAGTAACCATTCTTGGTCTAATAATTTTTTCCATGGCTGTACAGTATGTTTGTTTGTTAATTATTTGAAATACATGTTGTTTATCATCTTATTATTTATTATTGATTACATGGGATATTAGTGACGTGTACATGTATCCTATTCCAATTTGAAAAGTGACATAGTTTTCATGTTTTTAGGCATAATGGAAAGTCCTCACAGGTACCATAAATGTACTATAGGCCTACTTTATATTAAAACACACATGTTTGTAGGCCTACCACATATGAAAGATATAATTTGTAAGCTTTTTTAATTCTCTTTATGTCAGTTTGGAAGAACATCATAGTAAAAATGTCCCCTGAAAAGGATTCCTCTTCAAATACCCTCATATTCGAATTATGACGAGAAATAGCAATAGTGTACGGACCGAACATTCATGCCACTTCTGTGTGCAGTCCCATATACCCATTTCTGTGTGCAGTGCATGTGCTTTTCAGCGAGATTGGGTCAATTTCTTGTCATATTGATCATTCCTAAACCTCACAGTATACACCAATTCTTACATGTGTGTAGACATGATCAACTTTTCCAAATTCTTTTGAGACAGATTCTTTCACAGTGTAATTGCATGACCAGAACTCAACTTTACCTTTTAACCTAATATAATCCCCTAAAAATACCACCATGTCCATGGATGTGGACTGGTGTACACTTGTATATAAATTGTTCAGCATGATTATTGACTTGCAGTTGTATACCATTATCCCGAACTTAACTCTGACCCCTTCGTAATCCTTTTCTTCTAAAGAAATAAGTAAGCCTCTCCCAAATAAAAACCAACCACCCCAAACCAAACCCCTCCCTCTCTCTCTCTCTCTTTCTCTCTATCTCTCTCTTTCTCTCTCTCTCTCTCTCTCTCTTTCTCTCTTCATTGGGGAGTCTCCCATGGTCCAGTGGGTGCCCTATTGTTATGCGTCACTCAAAAGGGACCAGACAATCAATAGAAACTAACAAAATTAGTGGGAGACTATTCCATTCCGCACATTCCAGAGATCTGTCTAGCTGCCTACCTGGTGTGTGCGCTAGTTATTGCCTGCAGGAACCTTTACCAATACCAAGAAATGCTCTACTGAGTATATCCAGCAAAAGCGGTTTCATACCCCGTTATTTATTTCCGGTTATCCTAAGGTAGACATACAAAGCCACTCCAAAAATTCTAGAACTAAAGGGAAACTGGTTTCAACTTAAAACCAGGGGAAAATTTGGGTTTATTTGCTCATGGTTGCTCTCTTTAGATTTGCTGAATTCCTTTCGACAATTTTTATCATCTCATTTCATGTTTACCAGTTTATTTTAAAGCTTTCCAGAGCTACATTTAAATTACTTGATTTTCACTTGATGTATTGAAGGGGGTTGGGGGTCATAAGATGTCAAAATTGGTACATAACCATCATGACTGCTGACTGCATGAGGGATGTCTTTGCCCATTAGCTCTATAAAGTTATAATTTAATTCGTTTCCTGCCGGACGTTGGAAAGTATTACCTGCCTGACGTTGGATGTTTGTAGTTCTATTGGTTGTCAATTTGAAAGCGTTTTGTCTTTATGTTTAATCGGTATTTCATTCATGATAATATTTACATGAAGAGTGAATAATATTGATACATTCATAAGTTTTCCATTTGATTAAAAATAATACAGTAAACAATATGAGCCCAAAACCAAATAAATTGAGAAACTTCAGATAATACAAAAGAATCGACACTGTTGACAGTAATGACAGATTCCATTTTGAAATGAGAATCTTCATTTCAAAAAATATACATGTTGGTAATGTGTTGCAGAAGAACCCCCAAATAATATCCCTTTGAAATGAATATGGTGTAAAATCTTTCAGCATTATACACTGCCATGTCAAATCAATACAATATGGAACAATTATTTCTTTGACTGCCCCACAGTGAGTATATATAAAATGTTGTAGACTTGCAGTGCATGGGAAAGAAATGGATGTATGCAATAACATTTGTATTATTTTCATACTCGATTGGGCCTCTTTGAAATCATTTGTTAGTTTTTGTTATTGTCTGGCATAGCACAGCTGGAAATTGTACCCAAAAATTTATGTCACTTGTATACTGCTTTTGTTTCCATCCATAAGCTACATTGAAAGGATATTATTTATATTTCAGTGATCATATTATGGTTTTCATATTTCGACTGCTGAGAGCCAGTAGAGTTAACACTCGTTTGGCTCTCCACTGACATAATGACAATACAGACTGCATGTACGTATGGGATAGGACTGTAAAAGAGAAAAACATTGATGTTTGCAAAAAAAACATATGTTCAGGTCTTTTGTGTGTACATTGTGAAAGCCTACAATGTAGTACAAGTGAGTAAGATAATCTTTTTAGAACTAGGCCTATGCTCAGGTGATAAATAATTCAATTTCAATTTCAAATACCAATCAGAATGCTGACTTCAACCCTGGAACTGACCCTAAACCTAATGTAAAACACTGTTGCGACTCGAGCCCACCCCTTGCCCTCTATTTATGACAAAATAAATTCCGGAGCAAATGTTGCCAAAGCAAATGTACTACAGTGAAACCTGTATATAAAGACCGCTCAAGGGAGACAAAAGCGGTCTTTATGAGCAGGTGGTCTTTATGTACAGATTACTGTAATACTAGTTTCAATGAGAAATGCTTTTCAAGGGTAACAAAAATTGTGGTCTTCATACATGTAGACAAGGTGGTCTTTCTATACAGGTGGTTGTTAGAGCAGGTTTTACTGTATGTATCTTTTTTGCACATTCTGAAATTATACCAATGAATGGACATGTGATTAAAAATGCAGAAGAAAATCATGTACATGCATGTAAAAGTCACAATGTCTCTTGGGTTACTATCCTAAATAGTTATGATTTTCTTTTCATATTTTTCATAATATTAAAGTATTTCTTATTAATGTATTATTTTTGTATATGTATACCATTAATTTGACCCTATTATATGTTCATGAACAGAATATTGATTTTTATCAGTGATGTTTAATAAATGAAATACAAAATTCATTTTGTCAGTTACTCTTTGAGCTACAGAAAAACATACATCACTGTAAAGTGTAAAAAGTTGACTAATATATTAAAGCACCGTCATACATACTACGTACTTTGTGTACAAACATATGAGAATGCATATATGCTGTATACTGTCAATGTTGGATCAGATTCGTAATCAATTCTCAAGTATTATTAAAGTGATTAGGTAACTTTGTGGGGGCTTGATAAAATCTGAGCTGTCTGGCCTTACATGTTACCAGTGTATTTAATATGGTGTAAAAATTTAGCCTATAGAAAAAAAGCACTTCAAAATCCTCATGTGCTTCACAAAAGTAAACATACGTGTATGCAAGTGACCAGAAATGCGAGACTCATTTTCCCCCATAGACTCAGTGTTAGACTAAAGTGTACATGTATGGCCATATGCTTTCGTAAATGGGAGTATTCAGTCACAGATATCTTATTATTGGCATTATATATTTGAAAACCTTTATATGCCTGGCTATTTATTTATCCTTCTGAACATTATTATACAAGACACATTCAACAATTTATTAAATCAAGCCTCCACAAAGTTACCAAATCCCTTTAAACAGTCATGGTCTACAAATGTACCTCCATGATATACTCTTGTCGTGCTCAGGCAAGCGCTGGCAAGCACTGCCTGGAAATCCATTCTACCATCACCTGTTGCTTGCCATTTTTACTCAGCGAAACCTTGGGAAGTGCCATGCATGCCATGCTCGTGTTTTTCCCAACCAGTTTCAAATATCGAGCATCAATTATTAATCATTTCACCCAGCGGTGAGAGTAAGCATGAAGTATGTATAATACCAAGTCGCTTGTATCGAGAGAATTTATATGTAGGCCAACATGTACAGTAGTAGAACTTGTTTTATGCTTGGATATGCTCAGAGGTGTATTATAGCATGGACCTACATACAGGCCCAGAGTTTGAAGTGGCACTTGTTGGGGGGGGGGGGGGGGGTGGGGGGGGGGAGGGGAACCAGTTTCTCTCTATAGATGAGATGCTGGAGAAACAGGCCTGTTGAGTGAGGGAAAGGTGTGAGATAAGATGGTTTTAATACACTTTACATCTTGTTTTCTTGTTGCCTTTCTCCCTCCTCTCTTTCCCCCTTCTCTCTTTCCCCCTTCTCTCTTTCCCCCTTCTCTTTATTCACCTTTTTTGCCTCTTTCCCTTTTTTTGCCAGTAGATATGGCGGGGGGGGGGGGGGGGAATAATAAGAGAATATAATAGAAGAGAAACTTTCTTTGTTGAAGGACTGACCAGATGAATTAACAAACTGAATTGTAATATAAGCAGCAGTGTTGATCATTTAGGCTATGTACATGCTCTTTTTGTTATTATTGTATCTGCTGTTATTATTTTCTCATCAATATCACTGAGTATAGGGAACTGTTGTTGAAAGAAAAATGTATTTCATCATGAAATTGAACAAATAAAGGAATAGAAAGGTATGAGAAAGCAGGAGCTGATAAGGCCTTCTGTCCTTCGAGTCTTGGAATCGCTGTCATTGATTTATGCATTCTTTACAAGAACTACTTAGGGTATCCCTCAACCCAAAGAAAGTGTTTTCTATTACTTGGCCAAAAAAACAATCCTGGTGAAAGACATTCCATGTTATTAAATAAGGAAATTGTAAAGTGGTTATTGGTTGTTGAGGAAATGGTGGTCTTGAGAATTTCCTGGTCCTGAGCTTGCTAGTCTGAACCTCCAGACGTGACAGTGTTAACTTACATTTGTAGATATATGTGCGGAAATAAAATTTAAGAAATTCCTCAATCCTTAAGGTTTGTTCACATACATGTATGTTGCAGTAAGCTGCAAATGCATGCATCATATTCACTGATCTCTGTGTTATCATATACAGAAATGTGAAGCATGTGGCATTATTTAAAAAAAGAAAGCTGTGGTTTACCAATACATATTTGAACAAGCTTTAAGTGTGAGGTGAGATAACACTATTGGGTCCTGGGCTTAATTTAATAATTGCAAACAAATTATTTGTTTTTATGGATTTGATATAATGGATGATCATCCTGCCCTTATTTTTATGGAATGTATTAAATTATTGGCATTTCGTCTGATATGCACTTGCAGGCTTCATTTAAAGGGAAAGCCCACCCTGGTATATAGTTGAGTTGAATAAAAGCAGAAATATGAGAGGAACAGATTAGTAGAAGTTTGAGCAAAATCCAATAAGAAATAAGAAATTATGGATTATGAATTTTTGAAGATGTAATCAATCGAACACCAATTGGCAACTCCGTGATGTGTCTTGCGAGGTCCTCTCCCATTACATTTGCTCAGTACAGAAAATTTCATACTTTTCATTTTCTTAGTTTCTGATGAAGAAATAGATTGTTTCTTACAGGTTTTGTGTAAATGATTATATCTAAAGTATGTATGTTTGAATATTTTCTTTATAGAAAATGGAAATTAATGATATTGGGGGTACAGGGCAAATGGGAGAGGAGCACGCAAGATACGTCACGGAGAACAATTTGTGTGTGATTGATTACAAGTTCAAAAATTCATAACTTTGTTATTTCTTTTCATATTTTGCTCAAACCTTGACAGATTTGTTCCTTTAATTTTTCAGCTTCTTTTAAAACCAGCTTGTAATCAGGGTGGACTTTCCCTTTAACAAATTGATTGTAAAGATGTCTATTTTTTTTTTTTTTTTTTAATTTTTTTTTTTTTTTTTTTGGGGGGGGGGGGGAGGCTTAAAAACATGTGGGATATAATCTGTATACAGGTATATTTGTAATTAATATGGCTCTCCAAATACATGTAGTCCTACAGCAATATAATTCCTATAGAGTACCGAAGTGTGACGTCATCAAATTTTGATTTTTGTACTTCAGTATTTTTATGACCATATTTAGGTAGAGCATGATGGAAAACGTTCACACATCAAATTTGACATGAATCAGTTCATGGTGGCCCAAGGTATGGCTATATGAATATCTAATTAGCCCCATTGAAGTCAGTGTAAATTGGCCTGGTTCTGAACAGTTTAGAACCAGGCCAATTTAACACTGACTTCAATGGGGCTAAGGAGGTATTCATGCGACCAAAACTCGGGGCCCAATGAGCCAATTGCCATAAAATTTGGGATCTGGATGTTTTTCACCATGTTCCTTTAAGATATGGTATCAAAAATGTCAAAATGAAAAAATAGCTTTTTGTGACGTCATCACTTCGGTACTCTATTATCTCTCTACAGAGTAGAGATATGGGGCGGGGGGGGGGTGGGGGGAGCAATAGTGTCTGCTGTAGAAGCGCATTAATTTCTCAAGGGCTCTTAACTATTATTCAATTGAGGTTTAACGCCTAACACATTTGGAGAATTATGATTCTGAATCCAATGTGCTGTATAGTTTCCCATGGGTCTGCTGTGGGGGGTGATATGTATCGCTGAAGCGAATCAATTAATTAATTTGTCACAAGCGCATGACATTGTAACCGTCAATGCTAAAGATCTGTATTGGTAGTGTATTCTTTCCTCATACATGTATATATTACAAAAAAAGTATGTGCGTGTTCACTTTGTTGGAATGAATTGACCTACATGTTTATAATCAGACCTAAGAAAAAAATGTACATGTACTACAGTATCCAAAACACAAAAATATGGATAATTTCTTGAAATTTGGATATTTTCTTGAAATTTGGAACTCTGTTTTGCCAATCAGGATAATTATCTCTTTGTCAAGTTACAGCCTATGAATAATAGACCGCTTTGGTAATGTATGCCAATTTTATACGTACCTTTCAAACAAAGGTTGTTCTTGACAACCTGAAAGCTTGCCGGACATAGCAACAAATAATGTATGTATGTAAACTGGATTCCAAGCATAGAGGCTCATTTATAAAAAGCAGGTTAATGGAATACATGTAGCTCGTCACTAGGTGCTCAGCGAATATATGTGCATAAATTTGTATACATTACAGAAGCGGTCTATTCTGTAGATCAGGGCTGGTGCTTTAGAATCTACACTGATTAATTCACTCGTTTGAGTCCGTCTATATTTGGAAAATGGACAGGTATACATGTATGTCTAAGGTATTTTGTCCCATACATTACCAACTGTGTTCAAGATGTTAGTATTCCTGATAACTACATTCAATGTTGATAGCCTGAAGTCCTAGAGCTTGGATATTAATTATTCTATTATACTTTAATAGTCACGTACATGTATGGGGCACCAAATAGAAAATCAAATATATTGGTCTTTTCCCTATTAGTAGTTATAAAGAGATATCTTCATGTTCACTATCTTACTACATGAAGGTAATTAAAAAATTCACCAACCCTTTTTGTGATGTTTTGAAAATAGTTGTCTATTTCACGAATAGTGATGTCATCATGTAAACATAGTATAGACATTCAACAAATAATATCTTTGGGTACATGCAGTGCTCACCACCAGAACTGCATAGTAAACACAGTTGGTAAAGTAAAATGGCATATCCATGTGTTGTGGGTTTTGCTTCAAAGGACACTTAAGGACACTGATGACACCAATTTCATACCATGTCCTTGGGGGTTTACAAAGAAATGTATTTTTCTTGTAAATTATGCATTCTCTACATATAATAGGCACCAGTTGAATGGGTAAAGGGACTTCCTAATTTTAGACCTTCAGAAGTGTAAGTCATGTTTTCTTATATTTAGGCTTTATGTAATCATGGCACATGGCATGAAAAGGAATGTATGTTGTAAAACTAGAATATATTTGTCTTTAAAATTAAATGACAATTGATAAGATAGTGCTTGAGAATACAATACAGATTAGTTATTACAGATTAGTTATTCCTCAACTGAAATATTGAAATGGATGATATCACCTTCTGCTCCAATTATTTTGGGGAAAAAGGAAGGGATGCCATATGTACTCAGGATTTTTCTTTTCAAGATGTTTGTCCCTCTACAGAAGAATTTGAATTCATAATCCTGTCAGTATTGTATTTTTTAATGCAAGAAAGAGATAATGGTAGGCCTTACATTTTGATTTGCTTCAAAAAAAAAGGGGGGGGGGGACAGGCTGAACGAGAAACTGAGCGTTATTTCACCTGGCCTAATATTTAAAAAAATTGCAAAAGAAATACAAGATCAGGCAGTGTGGCAATAATGATCACATTTTAGCATAAACCACATGGCTCTCATATGTATACCGGTCTGCGAAGCATAATGTGGCTGGTGTCACTAATTGGGCAACTTAATATCCAAATGGGTGCGAACGGCCACAAAGGTCATCGTTGGAACGCTGTTTGAAGTATGAATTATTGAATAAATAGTTGTTGAATTGGGAGGTTTGTCATGGAGGGGTTTGTTTGACATGCTGGCATTTGGATGACATAGAACGAAATAGCATTGATATTTGAATTAGAATTCACACTGTCAATGTTATAAGGCTGTGTGCATAACATTTGCTGTACATGTAGTCTAGCAGTTCTACAGAGAAATTTCCTTTATTTTACTCTCAAACCTAGAGTAAAAAGGGCTTCAGAGCTTTCGTTTTTAATTGGGTCGCTGGTTAGGCAACTTAGAAATTACGTATGTTACGAGATTCTACTTTTATTGCTCATTTTCATTGGATTGTACAACTTTAACATGAAACAGCAATATCTGTTTTGTGAATTTTCATGGTCGTCCCCAATTTTTTGGCCACAGACCGATTTTAAAAGCAAATTGATTCATTATTTTGATCAACATTCATTTATCAGTAATTCTGAATGTAACCTTTTTCCTCCTCTTCTATTTTTTCTCCATGTCTTTTAATGTTTTTTTCTTACATTTCTACATTTAGGGGGGGGTCTTTTTTTTTTTCTTCTTCTTCTTTTTCTCATTCTCCTCCTCTTCTCCTTTTCCTTCTTCTTTGTTCCTTCTCAAATTCTTCTGTTTATAAATTGTTTGTTGTCATTGCGCACTTGTACTCTTCATGATCTCTGTCTAGATGTTTGTAGACATTAATCAATATTGAGCCGCAGAAGTTACACTAAAGGCCTAATCAATACATAAAGTATTGTTTTGTCTTCTGAAGGCTACAATGCTTTGTCCCACAGCTGGTTGTATTATTTCTACATGTACTCTGTACAAAAGTCTTGCAGTCGTAAACACTTTGTTTATACATGTATGATAAGGTCTTGTAGGATTATAAAATAATGTGACCTGAAATTCAATACTTAGTAAGGTTAGCCGGAATTCACGAAAGAGGTTTATCTTATTTATATAAACCCATGGTCTGAATCATGGTTTAAACTTCTGCCACCGACTAAAATAAGCGTAAATAATCGTAAATAATCGTATATAAGCGCATTACAGTCTGCTCATGGACATGAAGACATGCACGACCCACGTACTATCATGCTTATGGATGTTTAAGCCATGGGTTAAACCTCTTTTGTGAATTCGGACCATGTTGTTCGTAATAATGAAACCTGCGTTTGGCTTTTCTACTGTACATTTAATGTACGACATTTCTTTTCAGTTACAAACAAAAAAGTTTCACTAAATGGCAAAATGATACCTGCGCAGTCGTTCAAATCATCTTAGAACCAATAAATTGCCAATGATTATGTTTCAATTCTTTTCTCTGGCAACTATTTTTAAATAGGTCTGCATCATAACAGGTAGCATACAAGAATTTTATAAAGTTTTAGTCCAAGCTTACAGGGAAGCTTGAGTTCTGCATGGGAAGGATAAAAAATAATTCTTTTTATGTTAGTTTGGAAGATTATTATAGTAGATATGTCCCTGAAAAGGATTGCTCTTCAAATGCTTTCACATTCAAAATATGACAAGAAACAGCTGAAATGTTCGGGCAGGACATTTGTGTGTATTCCCATATACACATTTATGTGTGCAGTTCATGTGACTCTCAGCAGGTTTGAGTCAATTTCTTATCATTTTGCTGATTCCAAAACCTTACAGCATACACCATTTCTTATGTGCTATATAATGAACCTTTCCAAATTTGTTTGAGACAGCTTCTTTCACAATTCAATCTCATGACCAGAACACAATTTTATCTTTAACACTAACAAACCTTGCTGAGTTTGTCCCCTTAGGAGTGTCACCAAGTGTCATCAATGATTTTCTTGCAGAACTCTAGAAATTTAGAGGTTGGAACTTTGAGCTTCATTAATCAGTAGACTCGTTTGAGACAGATTTCACTCTGTCTGGTTTTATGAGTACTGACTGGCCAGTCTAATTATAGAAATAGAATCACACCCACACTGATAAGCGAATGAACTATTATGTTTTGTGGTACATGTACACATAGATTTTCACATACTCAATGTTCCTGTTTTTATTCGATGACTGACTGGAGTTATCCTTTATCCTTATTATTTTTCTTAAGCAGTGGAGCAGTATAATAGTTTCCTTCTTCTCTTTTCATTGCTTTAAGATTTAAAAGAGGTACTCTTTAGCATGGCAATATTTGTTTGTATGCTATTGCTGTAGACAAATGTTCACCACCATCCTTGCGTGTATATTTAATAAATTTTATATTAATAACCAGTGGAAAAAAATATATGAGACTGGTAAGCGATTTAATTCTAGAAAGCTCCAGAGGAACTCTAATAACGAAAAAAGAGCTCTGGCAAAACACACAAAACAATTAAAAAACCCAATAAAATACATAAAAATTGCCTTTGAAAAAAATCACACTTTTACAACACCAAATGCAAAAGGAGCTCCTGTCAACATTTTTATTCTGTTAATAATGGTGATGATTTGCTATGCAATCTGTGTTCTGACAAAGGTTAGGGGAATCATGGAGTGTATACATGTATATATCCCACATGTAAACGGTGCAAACATGAGATTTGAACCGCAGTTCCAAAGTCATTTTTGCCTTGTTTGTGTATTGGAATTTTCCACATCCCAATACCTTTGTATATCGCTAAATAACATTTTCTTATCCCATCTCTCCCTAGGGATTGAACGTGTCGTTTTCATCGAAGGAGGAGGAGACCTTTGAGTACATGTCTGAAGAGGCCTCTATCACCTACTATGATGAGAACCACCAGGATGAGGACGAGCAGGACGGGGGCAAGAAGTCGCCCCAGAAAGCCAAGGTGGAGAACGGCATGAAGAATGGCACCCTGGACAACAGCTACGATGATGATGAGGATGGTGATGGTGACTCATCCTTAAAGAGCAATGCACCTATTAGATCATCAGGTTGGCTGATTTTTAGTTTTCATTATTCTCTGCTATTACTCCTGTAGCTTCTTTTGATGCTTTTTTTTCTCCTTTGTTGTTGTTTACTTGATTCCATGTCATCAGCTAAACAACAGACTTTTGGCGTTTCAACTGTTAAATGATTTCCTTGTTTTCTTTCTTTGGTCAAAGGTACATCTTTCAGAAATTAAAAACAGATATCCATTCAATTTTTTCCTGAAATTTCTACTGTTCGTCAGACACAAAAGTATCATTAATTTGCGATTTTCTACGAAGCACCTTTGCCCTCGGGGCATTTAAAGTTTAAAGTAAGGAAGAAAAAAATGTAATACCGATACTGAATTTCTTCAGGTCACTGAAAAGGCCTTTGTAAAGTTAGATCTGTGATTTGATCCAACATTGTGAAAGGAAGAAATAGCTCATAATATCGAAGTGAGTATCTCACAATGAAAATGAAACTGCATGACAGAACTAAGCTATTTTCAAGATCACTTCATTTAAAAGTTCATGGTACTTGAAATCATAAGTAAATACAAGGACCCTTCCAATTGAAGGACAGAAGAATGATTAAGTAGGGTGTCCTTGAAATGATTAAAAACAGGGAAAACACTTTCTGTAATATAAACTTAAATACTGTTACATTTGATAATTCAGATTTCAGAATTAATGTAACGTCCTTGTCATTTGTTACCTTCAAGATGTACCTGTTGAAATAGGTTACTGTGCAACTATTACATATTTGCATGAAGTTGTAAAGCTTAAAGACCAATTCTTTGTTCCAGTATGCATTACAAAATATGTTCAGTACTTTGTTACTTTATTAACAGCATTTAAAGAAAGTGTACCAATCACCTAGAAAATAATTTGTGTACAGCTAGAAAGTGTAAAATCAACCTCAAAGAACTTAATCTAGTATGAAGAAAATATAGTATAACATGAAAATGCTCACACGGAACCGAACTCTGGGTTGGGTTCCATACATGCCGGCCCCATTCTTTGCTAGGGGGTTCGGCGACTAGTCTACTCACAAGGCACTTTTACGTTTATTGAATGTTTACTTAAACTTGCAGTATCCTTCTCTGGAAATGATATTTGAAGCCAATATTTTGATTATAGTATAGCAACATGGAACCTGTACCATTCAGAGCAAAACATTTTGGCCCGAATTCACAAAGGAGGTTTAAACCATGGGTAAGGTTTAAGCCTGAGTCGAATCGATTGGTTAGCCGGTGTTCGATCGAAGACATCGAATCCCGAATACGTTTTGGCAAATTCGGTGCATCGATTTGTAGTCCGCCAGATTTTTGACTACCGTAGCCACCATGAAAAAATCAAATAAAAAAAGAAACTCCGTAACGTACAGCATATATACTAGCAGAGAACGTGAAGGCGACTTCAAAGTTCAAACTGTTGGCTAACTTTCGCTAATTCGCTCGCGGAGGACGTCGCGCTTTACCTGTGCTTTCTCTATGGAAAAATCGTTTTGTCGTTACGAACTGAAGTTTACGATAATTTTCTTGCACACTCTCTCTGCATTGTCAATTTGACAATTGTATAATTGAACATGATAAATACGGGCATGAGTACGAGTGTTCCTACTTAATTCGCAATAACTAATATCACACTCTCATCAAATTGGCAATTACTTCTGAATGATCTCTGAAGCTGAATGAAGTTGAGTCTATATTGAGCGACGAAAAGTTTATTTCGTATTGGTTTTTTTTTTTGGCATCGAACAAACGTGTTCCATTCAGCTCTCCAAAGACAAAGTAAGATTATTAATTCTTTGAATTTGAATCATTGTCGGGTGTGTCGACGATGAGCATCGCTTCGTGCGACACTAGTGATATTTTGGCTAGCCATACGGACTAGAAACTTAAGATTTTGGCTCGTCCGCTGTGATTTTTACTAGCCATTGGCTAGCGGGCTATCGTTAATTTCGAGCAGCGAGAGCCCATACATATGCCCGCGATGCCAGCGGACCGGTCACCGGTGCATGGTGCATGCACTGTGTGCAACTCTGTTTTCACCGCCCATCATTTATCGATTAACCGGTATTCGATCGAATCAAAGCCGTCGAATCCCGGTTTATGAAATATTCGATATGACTCAGGCTTAGTAAGGTTTAAACCTCCGTAAGCGTACTAAAAATAAGCGTAAAAGCGCACATTGCCCATGCGCGCGCTCAAAGAAAATATATGATTGGATCAGATTCTGTGCGCACGTACGCTTAAAACACCCAGGAGGGGGTTTAAACCATGGTTTAAACAAAACCTCATCTGTGAATTCGGGCCTTTGGGGTGATTAGTACCCTTTAACGAAATTATTATCCATACCACTGGTTGTGAGTACCATTGTTTGATAGGGGAAAAATTCATAACTTTGGGCATAATCTAAAAGAGGCAACATGACATCATGTAAAATATTTAAAGAGTGAGTTGAGTTCTGGTCATTTTTACTTCGTGAAAGAAACTGTCTCAAAGCAATTGGGAAAGGTTGATCATGTCTTCTGAAGAATTTGTGTATACTGTGACATTTTTGAATCATCCACAATAGCAAATCTCGCTGAAAGGCACATGCACTGAGCACTACACACAGAAGTGGGTATATGGGACTGCACACAGATGTGGTATGAATGTTTGGCCCAAGCACTTCAGCTATATTTTGTCATATTTTCAATATGAGGCATTTGGGGAGCAATCCTTTTCAGGGAAGAATGCTACCAAGATGTTCTTCTGAGATGACACTTGAGACAGCTCACAAATTACTTTTCATCTCTCCCGGAACTCACCTAATTCTCTTTAAAGGGAAATCCAACCTTAATAGCAAGTTGCTTTGAAAGAAAGAGGAAAAATCAGAGAAGTACATTGGTGAAAGTTTGAACGAAATCAGACAAGCAATAAGAAAGTTATGAATTTTTGAAAGTGTAATCACTATACATATGGGAATTTCAAATTGGCCGAATAGGTAATGTCACTGTGATGTAGCTGTGGGCAACTCCCCCATTCGCTCCAGCACAAAAAGTAACTAAAATGTCACTCTTTTCAAAATGTATTACTCAGTAGGATTTTTTCTTTCATGAGGAGCTATAACAATATGCTATCTCCAATTTATTTTGAGTACTGCCCCAAGGGTAAAAGCACCTCGAAGAAAACCGCAAATTAATGATATTTTTGTGTACGACAAACGGGAGAGTTATCCACAAAAATGTCACAATGGACTCACCAAATTGCCAATTTGAGATTCGCATAGACGCAGTGATCTCATTTTTAAACATCCATAACTTTCTTAGTCCTTGTCCGATTTCTCTCAAACTTTCACCATCCTGTTTTTCTTATTTTTCTGCCTTCACACAATTCATCTTATTACCAAGGGTGGATTGCCCTTTAAGCACTGTATCATGATCATGTATCAAATATTTAGCTCTAAAATAAACAACTGAACATCTGACAATAACTGCAATTCATGCTAGATTTTTTGGATGCGCCTGGACAAACATCATTTCCCGGAACTACAGTAGACACTAATTGTATTTTGACACAGTAAAATGTCAACTATTGGATGTGGAAAAGGCTTTACAATAGAAACAGTCTGGATGTAATTTAGCATTGTAAATCACATTGAAACCACCCATGAATGAATATGGTATACTGCACAAGCGGTCATAACAGATAATTATAGTTTGATGAGATTCTCAATTTCTCATGCGTTATGCAGTTGTAATAGACACAGCTGGAGAATAGTTCCCTTTGCGCATCAGAAATGCCATGTATAGTCAGGCATGAAGACATTTACGAGCAATCCTTATTGTTTTACAATTTAAACATTGCTTTCTGCTGGGAAATGAAAATGGGAAAGCCCTGATTACAGTAGAACTTTAATGATTTTAAATATTGGCTTAATACTTATTATTGCATAGATGGCATAAATTAAACAAGGTTATCCAAATTCAATGCTTGGAAACATTTGAAGTAATGATTATTATCAATTATAAAACGGTAAAATACAGCCCCCGATATAGCAGCTGAAGAGCTCCTCGACCGCTGCTGAGATATGTGACGACACACCATGGACCAGTCCTGTCTAAGCAGACGATGTCCCATAACATCTTACACATTTTTCAGAGCCTATTTTGTCATCTCCTCTTCACTTATTTCTCTTCCTTCACTAGCGTCAGTCTTAATGTTAGTCTGTTGCCTCACTCTTAACTTCGTGTATGGTATTATTTTGATGAAAAATGCAGCGTTAAAAAAATAAAGGAATCAGTCACTTGTAAACAAAATAAGACGCCATTGTATTTTCAGCTGCTTGCACCGGGGCATGTTCGGCGTTTCAAGAGGGAACGAATACCATCCTGCTATTCGGAGGGCTTTTCAATTTGAAAGTGGGGTTTATTTCATTGATCATTGACCCTTCTCCTGTGTATTTACAATCAAACGGTTTTAGCTATCAGAATCAGTTTCACTTTCCCTTTATAATGGTGTGAAATAAGGTCATGTTTAAATACACCAAACTCTTTATAATTTGATAAATAATTGCATTGCAATTACGTTCATTCATTATAGGACGTCGTCTGCTTAAGCAGGATCGATCCCAAGTGTGACGACATCAAAACATCGCTATATTTCTGGCGAATCCTCGGATATTCCAGATGCTGAGAAGAGCTTTTATTTGTGTTGTTTTTATAATCATCAGATACGCAGTTGACATAAAACGTATACGATTGCCATCTGTAAGCTTCCCAGTTTCTAGTGATACATTAATTGCCATATTTGTGATTTTCTTTGAATATCTAATTTAAATAACAATTTTCCTTTCCTCTTTAGTAGACATTCATAACACTGCTAATTTAATTGTAATTTTTGTCTCCATTCAAAATCTTTAGGTGGTTTCCAGAACCTCGCTGCTGCTAACCTCTCAGCCATGGACATGCTACTAGGACGTGGACCCCGCCCTGATGAACACAAGGAACCTCCCAAGCCTGCCCCACCCCCAGAGCCTGAATCACAGCCGGAGGATATGTCCCTCAAGCCTATGGATGGTGACCTCTTCTCATCCGCTGGCCAAGGCACTGCAGCATTGCTCTTTTGATGAAGGAGTGTTATCTGCAGGATATGTTACCAGTCTGTTAGCAGGGTTAGGTATATATACAGTGTGGGTGTGATCAAGAGCGGTTGTGAGGAAATGATTTCTCTCAATATATATCCAATAGATCACGGCTAGTGCACTCTTTAGATTTGGTACCAGTCTTTTGCCAAAGATGAAAGATATAATGCACATTCCTTCAACAGAACCCTTCATGTAATGTGTAATGGAGATGTGAAAGATGAGGTTAAATTATTGATCATATTAAAACATTTTCCATCGTTCTATGTGAGAATGATTCCATTCCAAAATATACTAATAACAATTTTAGGAGCTAACTATAAACTGCCTTGTAGCCCTTGTGCTCTTGTTCATATCATCTGTTGAGTGCCAGAAGGGTGTTAACTCTATTTGTAAACGTGTATGAGTTAATGCCCTTCTGGCTCCCAGAAGATGATATAAGCTTTAAGCTTACCCCGAAACAGGACCAATGGAAAGATGATAGAGGGAATGGCTCAGATCAAGAGTACAGTGACGTTTGATTTCAATTTTATTGAGAACTTTTCCTTGAAGAAGGTATGATCGAATGACCTTTCTTGGCTGCAAACTATTCATGTAGGGATTGAATTAGTGATGTACAAGTGAAGCTTCTCTCTGTGATGATGACTAGTATTAGAGTATATCAGACTGCCCCTCCCCTCCCCCCCCCCCAAAAAAAAAATAAGGTTGATGTATTCAGAGTATGTTAACCACTTAAAACCTGGTTGACAATGTGTGAAGTGCAGAGAATATTGAACAACGCTTGAATTATCAACTATAACCAGCATCATAAACAAATGTCAATGTTCAGACACTGTACTGCAATATAATTGGTTATCTTTCTTTGTAATCTCTACTACTCCAAGCCCTTGTAGGGTTGATTGACACTGTTGTAGTTGTCAAGAAATTTTGATATAATTTCCTTTGCTGCCTGATCTCCACCAGATTTTAAAATCATAATTGTTGGTCATTAAGCAGGGGAAATCGTAATGCATTATTGTGTTTGGAATTGCCCTGTTAAGTGCTCACTTGCCTTACTACACTCTTTGGTCATCCACGTGACAATATTCTCAGTCCAGTTGATTTGAGTTCAGTTTTTGAGAGGGAAATTCATCAACGTTTTACTTACTTCCTCCTACTAAGGCAGCATATGGCATAAACAGCATGTGACATTTACGGTAGTTGCCCCTTCTCATCATTCTACTAGCTAACGTGTCCACAAAGGAAAATATGAACACAATAACACCCTTCCAAATACAAAGAAAAAAGAAAGAGAAAAGAAAACGTGCTGGATATTGTTGAACCCCGAGATCTTTCTAACAACCATTTAACAAACAGGAAAATAAGCAGAGAAAATTTCCAATAGCATGTTGTGTGTTTGCTGTTAACAAAGAAAGAAACTTGACAAAGGCACCCCCTTGAAGCTAAAGAAATCTGACATTTTCAAGGCTTAAATCTTGAAGCAGCAGAAAAAAGCAGTTAGATTTAGTAGATTTCTCCCCTCCGAATGTGTTCCTAACTTCGCTTTTCTGTTGATGTAGCATGTATGAGACAAGTTTTATTGCCAGGTTTTTGCTTTCACATCAGCACTGATTTGATCAATGTTACAACTGAGAAACTATTAATTTTGTTATTTTTACCATTATTCTTCAATAAAAAACATAAAGGTGCAGTCATGCTTTATGTGAAAAATTTAAAGAACTTAAAGAACTGAAAAATGTAGCAATATTACAGAATTAGAGTCAAAAGTACTGTATGCGAAAGGATAGTGTTTGTCTGGTTGATATTGGAGAAAGAAAGGAGCGTAATGATGATTTCTATCAACTGAAAGCTCCACACACTCTTTTAGGTGAGGGGTCATTTTAGATATCGTCTGCTGTGAGCCAGAAATAAGGGATAGGACATATACATGTAATTGTTGGGCTGTCTGTTTGTGTAAAATGACAAACAACAGAAGTTGATCAGTGATGCATGCATAATAACTCACTGATACGCAGTCATGGTGTTTTTGATGATTAATTACACTTGAATGTGCAGTAGGAGTTTTTAAACCTACACCTGTATTTATTTTCCATGCTAGTGAGTAGGAATGTAACAATGAGAAATGAAAATCTGAATCAGTTAAGTATTTGGGCAAGTACCAAGTATGTCCCATACGTCACCAAGTATTTTGGAATTGTACTACGAAAATGTGCATATAAATGTACATAAAAATCTCATTTTAATTGATAATTTTTTCTGAACCAGGCTGTAGGAGGGCTATCGGCTTGATGCTGTCATCGGATATACCAAAATATTAGATGTGGTGGGTAACATATGGGACAAGATAGCTTCGACTTGCCGATTTAATTCAGCCAACAGAATAACACTACTCCAAGTTCTGTACTTTGTGAAACTGTGCTCTGGAATGGCTACATATTGACGTGGATAATAATGTAAAGCAGCAACTCCACATACCTGTAACTAATATTTTAAAGGCACGGTGGAGAAAAGTAATAATACAAAGATTGAAGAAGGTAGATGTACTGGAAATCCATTTTTTTAATTAACGAGTGTGGACTGTGGAGGGCATGTTTAAAGCAATCTAAAACAAAAAAATTATGACTAATTGGTGGAAAACATTTAACTAGGCTTTTAGTTTTTCATATCAATGCCAGAATAAACCATAGTCTCCTTTTGAGAACATTTGGAATATGAAAAGCAGGAAGTGAAATGAGATGTGTTCTGTTAATACACTATGATTGGGCCAGTGCATGTACGTGCATTTTACTGCTCAATGTACACATTCTATAGATTACTATTCTATCTGCTCTTTATGCTACTTACTTGTAGTTTGTGCTTTGAAAACGTAATCATAATAATGTTATGGACTGTACTCTGACCCTACTTATCAAACATGGAGTTTGATCAATCCTGGAGTTGCCTAGATGGGTAAAGTTAAGGTTTTTTTTTTAGATCTTGGCATGGTTATAGGTAGCATATTTTTAGTGCCGGGTGGCAATTGATGAAAATATACATACTAGGGCTGAGTCACACCGGTTATTTTGTAAACCAGGGATCGACGGCTTTGCTCCGGTCGAATACCGGTGCACTGATAAAATGATGGACCAAGAATATTTTACATGAGGTTTAGCACATCTATTTGATTTGCTATTTTTAATAGACCTGTTTACTAAGTGATTCAAATTTTATGCATACTTTTGAAACAAAAGTTGTTCTTGACAACCTGAAAGCTTGCCAGAGGCTTGTCAGACATATCAACAAGTAATGTATGCAAACTGGATTCCAAGTATTGTAGTTCATTCATTAATAACAGGTTAATGGAATACCTCGTTACTAGGTCCCCAGGAAAGAAACATCCATAAATTTGAATCACTTAGTAAACAGGTCTATTGCAGTACGTTAGTTACAAAGACTTCATTTTAATAATTTGAACATAAACTTGGCCATGTAAAAGTTGGTTAGACACTTCAGAAAATTGGCTTAAATTTCACTTTAGTTGTAGCTCAAAGCTGAAAACTCATGCCACAATTTAATCTCCAGTAAAAGACATTTGTATTCTTTTATTTAATTTGATTTTTTGTTGGATTCCTGTTTTGGTGTCAAAATATTGAATTTCTCCAAATATCCTTCATTCTCAAACACATATTCTCAAACCCTATTGTCACGTGACGCACTTGACTCTCAATCGCGATCGTGCACATGAGTCGGGTGACTATATACTTATTTGAGAAGGAAGAATAATCAGAGAACTTCAATAATTTGACATCAAAACTGAATTATTGCAACAGGAATCCAATAAAAAAAATCATATTAAATGAGAAAATATAAATATCTTTTACTAGAGCATGAATTGAGGCATGAGATTTTAGCCTTGAGCTAGAATAATAAAAGTGAAATTCAAGCCAACTTTTGAAATGTCTAACCAACTTTTACGTAGTAGAATTTATGTACAAAGTAAGTGCTAGCAGATATGATGAATGAAATAAGGTGATAATTGCGATCTGGGATCCTCTTTTTTTCATGCTTCACTTTCTCGCGGTGCAAATTAAAATCAAGTGGCAATATTTTTGTTAGTTGTTAAATTTGCGTCCCAACATCAACTCGCGAAATTCGCGCTTGCTACTTCTTTTCTTAAATTTCATTGATGCACCGGTTTCGCCAAAAACAGCACCGGGGATCGATAGCCTCGGTCGAGGACCGGTTTACAAACCGATATGACTCGGCCTTATTACATACATTGTTGTTGTACGATTTCAAAATTGGGATATATTTGACATAAAAGATTTTGGACTTTCGAGTGGTCGGCTTCAGTGCCAGGAATGCTTGTTAATGGTGGGCTCCGAAACTGAGTAGTGGGTTCTTCTACCCACTGCCGACCAATGTACATGATGAATATGATTTACATCATCTGTATGGTGCTGTATTGTTAACAACATGAAGAGGTGCAGGCTCCTCCAATAAACTAATACACACCTGCCGAAATAGGTATGTTTTAAGGCAAGATTACATCAACTGTGGTTTGCTATAACTCTGGATCTTTGTACGGGAACATCGTCAGTGGTAAATTCGTCACATGATTTCACAGTAACTTGCATATAAATTTGGATTTGTTCAGCTTGATTATAGATAGCATTGCCAGGGGAAAGAGAGCGAGGGCATTGTCAAATCTATTCTTGATGTATAATGAGAATTTTGCATTCTATCCTTCATAATTAGAGGCTATTACATACAATAAACCCCTCACAATCTTTTTTTTTTATTACATCTATTGTAAATACTGTAATTACCTCCCTTGTGTAAACAAAGAGGTGCATCATTTGCATTCCACACTATCTGTCAACCCAAAAGCAGCTATTTATTACCAGTGGGGTGTACCTATTTATGAAAGGAAGGGGAATTTTCTGTATCTCTTTTATTCTTGTTAACCAGTTGACTTCAAAAGCATAAAATACAATCGTACACGCGTGTAGCTTAAAATTATACTTTAATTGTTGATATATTTGTTTGATCATAAGTAAGCGATGATAATTTTGCAAGCATCTCTGTATAGGTTCATGGACTGATAGAAGGTGAGAATTGATTTTATCAGCAAAGCACATTAAAAAGTAAATACACCGGCATTGCATGGACTTTATATTCAGATGGTTGACAGCTCTCTGCACATTCAAACATTCACTTGGTGAATGATTACTTTAAATCCCAGTCCTCCCCTCTTTGTGTCACCTAATCCTGTGGGAAACATGAATCATCAAAGAGGGATCGAAAAATCTCGTTTCCAAAGCCACATTCAATCATACTGTCTGAGGGGTATGTTCTGTAGCGTGCAAAAAACCACCTCTAACCAAGGAGGTACGTGGCTCTAACATACTACATACGTTACCAGTGATATAATATACTGGATTGTCTTCTGTTTGCTCTGATTGAAGTCTATATTTGTTTAGTTCCCAAGCAAGCTCAGCATGCCCATCTCTGTCCGACATTGACCTGATTTTTTTTCATTCTGATAATTAACTGTCTGATCAAAATCTCTCGGGCTTTGATCGTGAATGACATTTCTATTGTTTTCTTTTTTTTAATAGCTCCGGCTGCTTTGCAACCGGGTGAATAATTGACTTGATTTCTCTTGCCATGGGAAAATAATACAAAGGACAGAATATTTGCATACATAAATAATTAATTTAATTGTACGTAAAAGAACAGAAATACATATCAATAAGCTGCAGCTTGGAGGGTTGATATCGTCTGTTTGGAGCCAGAAGGGCATCAAGTCTCATCATTTCTACAGATTTATGCCGTTCTGGCTCCAATTCAGACACTATTATCTGTTGAAATGCAAATTACTTGTGCTTTGGGAACAAACAAATGAATAAATTCTTAAAGTTTCCATTCTGCTCTATTTAATGGAAGTAATAATTGATTTCAATACTTTTTGATGTGAATTAAATTTTCTAATCCCCTCCCAACAAAACAGACTCACAATATGTTCATTGTGTGTTTTGAGACTGAATAGAGCAACTCGGTAGCACAAATAAAAAAAAATTGAGCTAAAGCCCTTCTGCATCTCGGCAGACTTAAGTCCTCTCAGAGTCTGTAATGGTTATTTACCTTCTTATAGTCAGCACAATGGAAATGATATATCCCCAAAAGAAAGGGAAAGAATTTGATAAATTTGCAAAAACTAAATTTAGCATGGTTTGTACATGGTAATCATGGAAAATGATGTTGTGTTGCATAAGGTGGACATGGTTTGGTATGCATATCTTGTTTTTTGAGAGTTGAAAGGTAATAACTCTTACACATGAAATTTCAATACACAAGTGAACAGTTTTCTTGAACTTGTTGCCTATGGGAACCAGATGGTCCCTGTGGAAAGCCTACGGTGATAAAAGAATTCAGTAGTGAACAAGTTAACTAAAATGACGAAACTTCAGTTGCTAAATCAAAGAAGTAAGGAATCTCCCAGCTTTCAAAGCCGAAGGGGAATGACATTTAGCATGCACAGGCTTCTTCACTCTGCATTCTATGGAGCTCATAAGATGTAATTACACAACATGACTACGTAATAGAGGCTCATTCCCGGAGAGGAGTAAAAAGTGATACTCTATTCGTGTAGAATGAGTCATACACTGCTAAGACCCAGTCGTGATAGTGCCTTCTTACAATGGCATAGCGTGGGCCCAGCCATTAAGGGGGCACCAATGTCATGAGTTTCTTTTTGGGGGTGGGGGCGGAAGGGGGGTGGAAGGGGGAGCGGTAACAGGCTTTGCTGGATGGATGAAATACGAGTGAAGCCATTGAGAAAGGAAAGGATTGAGAAGGGCGGGGGTCATATTGGCTTTTTAAAATTTGTGTTGGCTTTCCCCTCTCTCTTTCTTCCTCCCTTTTCCCCTTTCCCCCGCCTCTCTCCCTCTCTTTTCCTTCTTTTACCCTTTTCCCCCTTTCCCCCTTTCCCCATTGTTTTTGTGCTAAGCCTATGGGAATGACAGAATTCAGTAATCAACCAGTTAAAGACATGGATAAACTAAAGTTTGTTCACTTGAGGTTATGATTTCCGGTATGGTGGTCATTCCTTGGAGGCATACTTGGGATGCTGCACTCCCCCTCTCCCACCTACCAGTACATGTAAATCACTCCTATCCCTCTTCCTCTTACAGCAGAAAGTAACTGTACCATTTGGGGAGAATGTTCTCTGTCTCTTGGGAAATGCAAGAACAAGATTGTATGACTCATCCATTACTAAGTGCCAGTAAAGATTTTCTGCCTTTCATCCCAAAATGGAGAAATTCATCATTGTGTCCATTGCCATGGAAACTTGATAGTTTCTTGATGAATGAGATGAGTTCATGTTAACTCATACTCCATGATACAATCCCCAGATCAAAATGGGAGAAATTCATCATAGTGTCCATTGCCATGGAAACTTGGTGAAGACGATGAGCTCATTTTATCGCTTCTTACATGATTTAGTACTGAGATGCACAGATATATTGTGTCTGTACGTGATGTCCCTCTATTGGGGGCATGCTACTAGCTTACGGCAGGGGAGGGGGTGGATGTTATCCGCACTACTGGAAACAAATCTCCACCATGCTCCAGTCCTCCTAAGGTTCCATGACTTGTGATAGTACATCAGACTGGATTACCAAAAGGCTGTCAAGGAAATGAGCTCTAGCATTTTATAGCCGCGGGGTTTCTCTCTTGAGAAAAGGAACACACTTTTTTTGAGCACTCATTTGAGATTTAGTCTCAGTGTCAAATTTGTTTGTTCTCCATAGCCTTCAACATAATTATGAGCTGTCATGTCATGTACCAATTAGGCTTCCTTATCGTAGTACTCTAATTAGCACAACGTAATTTACTGGCATTGTTAATTAGATATTAAAGGGTACCAAGCACCAAACTATATTTTGCTCTCTACAACTATGTTAGAGTTTTCATGTGGCTGTACTATGTAAAAAATATGGGCTCAAAAACATTACTTCTATAAAGAGATATTGCAAGTTTAAATACACTCTCAATAAACACAAAAGCAACTAGTGAGTAGACTAGTGCCCATGCTGAACAACTTGGAGTTCGGTTCCGCACATGCATTTTCACGTTATTCTTTATTTCCTTCATACTACATAGCTGTTGACCTATAGAATGCCACATAAAATTCTTTGAGATTGATATTGTCATATACTGTATTTGATTACATATGCAGCAATTGAATTTTAACAATACAATATATCCGTTTATGAGAATGAATCTGCAGATACTCTAGCGGATTATCAAGCCTAGCTGCAGGCATATAATGAATAATTAATAATGTATGCAAGTTCAGTGGAAAGCAGTTCATTCTGATGAGCTCGCCTCATGCATGCAACTGTGCAGACCACACTATTGTGTCACAGCATGTGTGTGTATATGTATCTCATTTGAGATGCCCTGAGACTGTATGTGTTAAAGAATTTGGATTGTGGTTAGAGGGCTGAAACTGTATCACAGATTCTTTTGTGTTTCAAACTGGCTAGCTACATAACAGAATAGAAATGGTTAAGGGCATATAGAGTTCCAGGACGGGAAAAGTGTGAGAGCGTTTTGGAAAATATAACCATGCATGTATTGATTTTACCCAGTTTCTTCTGACAACCCGAAGGTTCACACTGTCGAAGGTTACATACACTTAGACTGGCTGCGCTACGCACGTTCCTGATTGCCTCGATTGTTCCAGACAATCAGGGATTCTTTCAAATTTTGCAATCCTTTACGTGAATCATGTAGATGTCGACCGTCACAGAAAACACATGTATTTATTAGCCAAATATCATGATAATGCAAGCACAACCTTACTTGAAAAATCAATATTGCAACAATTTTGAACTGGTGATAGGATGGATAGATTCTGGGCAGAAAGGTAGAGATCATATTCGATAAAACATAATTATATTGCAATAAATCCTTGGGGCATATCAATTTTATTTTGACTCGAAAATTCCCTTTTTGTCCAATAACTACTAGTACATTTCTTAATTATTTTTTTCAACTATAGATTCATGTCTTTCCCAACATACCTGTAGCTATTTTAAATGAACAAAGTGCAACAGTGTTAGTTATATCATCTTGTAATGAAAATGTCAATATGACTTTTATTTCCATTAATTTTTAATTCACCTTTATTTTCATTCATAAGATATGTTAATGTGTGAGAGGAGCTTCACTGCGTCATTTTTCAGAATTTGATATTGTCATTGCTAACTCATTCATACAACCTGATCTATAATGATAATTTTGAGAAAATTTTGTCTTGAGAATCAGAAGGGCATTTCTCTACGTTCTCAAAGTGTATGGGGTACATAAAAACCCCTTTTGACTCTCAGATTTTGTGGCTCTGCATATGATAATTCCATGCTGGGGAGGTGTGTGGAATTGTTTCACATCTCATCTGTTCGGAGCCAGAAAGGCGTTAATTCTGTATTTTAATAGATGTTAGTTAGCGCCCTTGTGGCTGTGAGCAGACTATATTGTTTGCTGAGAGCCAGAAGGCCAGTAAGTCCCTTTAAAGCGAAGGTCCAGTTCTGTGTAAAATATTTTGTGAGCTTTCTCATTCCTTGTATGTCAGTTTGGAAGAACATCATAGTAGAAATGTCCCCTGGAAAGGATTTCTCTTCAAATGCCCTCATATTCGAAATATGACCAGAAACAGCTGAAGTATTCGGGCCGAACATTCATTCAATATGTGTGTACAGTCCCATACATTCATTTCTGTGTGTGGTGCATGTGTTTTGCAGCAAGACTGGGTCAATTTCTTATTTTGATTATTAAAAAATCTACCTGTATACACCAACTCTTATGTAGACATACTCAACCTTTCCTAATTGCTTTGAGACAGTTTCTTTCACAATGTAATAGCATGGCCAGAACTCAACTTTATCTTTAATACAGAATTAACGCTCTTCTAACTCGCAACAAACTATATATTATCATTATGGTTCATGTGAGATTTTAATACATGGTGAGTAAAGGAAAGTATTAAAGGAAAGCAATTGGCCAGTGAGTACTTAGTATCTAATTTGTTATGTTGCTAACATGTGAAAAGGGGAGTATATCATGCTGTGATAATCCAATCCATTATGAAAGAAAAAGAAATACAGTCCCTGAAAACTCACATTATTTATGTATCAGTGAATCAGCTAGCGTTGTTTCTTGGCCTTTTTAAAGGTCATAGTCTGTAAATTGGCAACACTCAAATACAGTGTATTGAAATGGATGAAGAAGTGAATATCACAGTCAGTCATTTGTAATGGGGTAAATTTGTTTGGTTCAGCTACATGTAGATGTTACATGTTTGTGTTTACCGTACTCAAGCAGTCCTGTTTTCTGCACCCCAAATTATTCAGTACATTTAATTCCAAACATGTTTCTTATTTCTGTGCCTTGTTCTTTTATACTGATTGCTCTGACAATAAAACACAGTAAAGTACTAGTGATGTGATCTGTAAATATTGCAAGTCCAATTCCTTCTTTTTATACCGTTGTATGTAACAGTCAAAATGGAGATGTTAGAATCATTTTGCGAGGCAATTTTGTAAAGTTTCAGCCTTCACTGTATATACTTGTACTCCAGTTGTTTTGATAATATGCTTTTAATATTCCTCTATTATTCCAAAGTATCACTTTCTATTTTGTAACACAGTATGTATATAAAATTACGTTGAGGCCTTGGGCATTTCGTACAGAAGCAGTGATGAAACCGTGAATAGATTATATTTCACTTTTCTTCTTGGTACTCTTTTTATTTTGTGGAAATAGGAGTGTTATTTATCTAGATTAATCTCGCCCTCCTCTTTTTCACTGAGTTTAACTTAATGATGGAATGAAATTTTTATTGTTACTTGTTATGATTGTGTCAGTTTCAATGTTATGGGAGATTACAATGCAGCTAGTACACTGTCTGCTTAGAGTTAGGAGGGCGTAAACTCTTTTAATGCAAAATGATACAAGAGTTAATGTCCTTCTGGCTCTCAACAGACGGTATAATATTTCCAATCTTATGTGTGTGACTGTCTTCTTCACCCCAAGTGAATGGAAATTTGAACTTCCAACTGAGCTGTGTTTTTGACTTTGTTGAGCACTTAATGTTTCTTCGTAAGCAGATTTTACAGATTAAAAGAAGATGAAAGGAACAAGTGATATAGAAGGTCTTATTCACGTATCCTTGATTCATGATTTAAAAGATGTAACATTTATATTGGGTGTGATAGTATGGAATCATCAATGCAAACATTTTCAAAATGCCTGATTTTTTTTGTGACACATCTTTTTGATAGATAGTAGGCCTATTATACTCATTATCATCAGCAATACCCTTTCACAATTTTTTTCTTATATAAGAAGCACTGTCTGAGAAATGGTGATCATTGTCCTTTTGAATAAAGATAAAATGCAAAAGGAATTCAAACTATGAATGTGTCTGCAGGCAAGGCACTTTATAAATTATTGTCTGCACATGTTTGTCATGATTTTGCGATGTCTCTTTAATTATGTTTTCAAAAAAGTATTTGTCTATGTGTGTGTTTAGTTTAATAGTCTAATTGTATTCGCATCCTCAGCGTAGCTGGAATCAGTTCCATATATGGGTGTATCTACTTTAAATGAATGAACTTTCAATCATGTGTATCTTTTTTATATACAAATTTTGTAATTGTTTAATTTATTGAGCTAACTGTTTTTGTAAAAAGTTAAATGGAGAGGGAAGGAGTGGTGAAACGTTTTTTATGTCTTTTTAAAATTTGTTCTGTTGCCATCTACATGCGGACAAACTTAATCTTTCTTCCAAATTATGTACTTACATCTATGTACCAGATGAAATTATGTATTTATATTGCTTCTACTTAGTAGGTAACATGTAAAAGTATTAATCACAATATATATTCAAACATGTTATCCACATTTATTTATATAAATTTGATAACCTTATAACAGAGTTTTAAATATCTAGTCACCTTACATGGGTGTATTTATGTTGTATTCATGTGCTTGTATATTTGCATTATTATTTTTTTAAAAGTTTTATCAAAGAGAAAAAGCAGTAAAATATAAATTGAATGTTATGCTAGCTGTGAATATGAAATGCTTTGAGAATAGTCACTATGTTCAACTATTCATTGACTATTTAAAAGGCATCAGAAACTGTGTAATGCATTCGTCTGTTTTGTAAAGATTTGATATATTCATGCAGTCTTTCAATTCAATGTTTCACACAACTATATTTCTTTTTCTTCTTTTTATTTGAGTAAGATGGAAGAAGATATTTTGGTCTATCTTTTTTGTCACATTCTCATATTTGTTGTAATTCACCACCACAAATGCTCATTTCATCATCGAATTCGCTACTTTATGTGATCGTTATGTATACAGGGTGTATATGCATTTTCAGATATTTTTAGAAAGACTTTGCAGTGTAGCAATGGAATACACTACGACCACAAAATCTGTATATGAGCACATCCAATGTTTGCCCATTTATATTTCTTGCAAAAAAAAAATTACAAAAAAAAAATCATTGTGATCAACTTGAAATAAAGAACGCTATGATGTACCAAGTGAATATTTGTTTTTATTTAATTATTAATGATTTGTTAGATTATATTATCTATTTTGCTAGAAGTACATTCTTATAAGCATTTCAGCAAATTCATGATTTTGATCTGATTATAATTATATTGCATACCATGAAATTAAAAGAGTTTTTTAGTGGGATGTTTATCAGTAGTTTTGAAAGACATTCAAATTATGTCAAATATACCCCTATACTAAATAATAGTGGATATGTATGGGATGGGGTTACTGGTGATTATATTTTAAAAAGTTCCCTTAACTCAGTCTTTGATTAGTTGAAAATAGAAAAACTTCTAGGAATTGTTCATTCATATTCAAGAATATTCCTTAAACGCATAACGTCTGTTTGGAGCCAGAAGGGCGTTAACTCACACACCACGTTAATGCCCTTCTGGCTCTCAACAGTTGACAAAGTACTTACAGGTACACATATATTGAGTTGTTGAAGTTGGTATGCTTGAAAATTTCCCTTTTTAGGGCATTTTTTGTGTTTGAAAGAGCACAATTTTATACCTTAGTCACACCGCCATGCTGGCTCCAAAACCGTTTCAAGCTAACCAGTTCTTGGTCGTAAGAGGTAATGAATTATTTTGTTCGGCCTATTATCGATCCGATATCGGTCTCGTCGATTTGACTGGGATATAAACAACTAGAGAGCTATTTTTGCACATTTTGAATTTTATTAGGTTTTGTATATACATGAAACTAGAATTTTGTAAAAGTGTATTTCTGATTTTTTAATGTAATTTACAATTTTATTATATTATAAGGTGGTGGGATTATTGAATAAATATTAGTAATAATTTTGATGTATATTTGCTGGTTTTATAGTGTACAATTATGCTGGATGTGAATTTCAATAAAATATTTGCTTAACAGAGAGGATCTTTGCTGTCTGTGGTTTTCTTATATGGTCTTGTGAAACTGTAAAAATACTATTAAATTTAATATACATGTATATTGAAAACATCTTTTCTTAATGTTATTAGAAGCAAAATTGAATGGGTGTAACGATCTCATGGAATCTCTGCTGAGATTTTTTATGTAGTTTGGCGATATCTTTGATTTTAGAGTTATTTTTACAACAGTATTTATCTAATACTTCTAATCCTCACTGAATAGCTGTATTTGGATTTTCCCCCTGTTTTTCAATCCTAAATGTTGATTAAATTTCTTAAAACTTTGAGAGATTCATTATAATTTGTAAGACATGAGAATCAAAATGCATACAACTTCGTCAAAATGTTCAGTTATACTTTAAAATATTTGAAATGTTACTTCAACAGAAAAAGCTGGGAATATTTCATTGACAAATACAAAATTATTACTTTAAAAGGTCAACAATGTTTCAAAGAAGTCGGGATTTGATTTGTGGAAATGTTTCCCGGTCTGTTTTATTGTATGATTATGATACATCTCTGTAAAGCGAATTTGTGATAAAACATCAAGTAATGGAAATCCTGCCGTTTTTTGTATCCCCCCCCCTCCATTTTGAAGGGGGTTCCACGAGGAAATATTTTCAAGTTGGTTGATACTGAATATCTTTTTTTGAAAAGACCATAATGGTCTTTGTTGGAAGTTAAACTCATCTTTCTGTATTTTAATATTTTATTTTTTATGATGAACTATTGAATTTGTTGGTAAATTTCAAAAGGAACAGTATCTATTGGTAAAATAGAATGGATCATTTACAGCTGGACAGACTTTTTTTTGGTTGTTTGTTTGCTTGTCTTTGAGGGTCAGGGCAGGGTGTGGTTGAGTTGGAAGTTCAATTCCCCAGAGTGCATTTTACAGATATTAGTTAATATCTTGCTCGGCAGGGGCGGATCCGGGATTTTGTAAAAAAAAAAAAAAATTGTCCAGTTCTCCACCAGAGTTTGTTTTGTTTTTGTTTTTGTTTTTGTGTGGTTGAGTTGGACGTTCAGTTCTCCAGAGTGCATTTTAAAGATATCATTTAATATCTTGCTTGGTATAAATGTAACACATTTCCACCAATTAAATTTTATATCATATTAAAACAGTTATAAAAGTAACGATGATTTAGACTCTTTATCTTTACAACGCGAGAAGGAATATTTCAATTTGTCTACATTAATAAAAATCTGATCATTCTCCACCCCTGTCTAATTCTGATATTGATTTAAAAAAGAATTGTTTTTAGTAACTTCATGGCTCTGTAAATGGTGCAAAAAAAATGACGCATTTGTTTTGAAGGTGACATTCCCTTGTCTATTAGGGGAGAAATAGATTTTACCAAAGATATGAAACATCAATGTTGGAGTACTTTTCAAGTTCTGCCAAATGATGGCGCTCTACATGAAATACAAAGCGACTTGAAAGAAAAGGTTGAAGGGAAAACACCTCTTCTCCAAATACGGTTCTGAGGAGGAACAACATGGCTGGAATGAATTCATACCCGTCAGTGATCATTGTTCTTTTTATTTTTAATCTGTGGAACTACAAAAGGGAAAATGAGTCATTTCACCAGCCTTCCATAACTCGTTCAGTGATGGTGGGTAAGTGTGGAGGTGGCTGCAGTGGCGTAGCTAGGATTTTTTACAAGGGGGGCAAATTTTGTCAATTGTCAAATTCTGCGTTTTCCCCCCAAGCCATCCAAAAGTCACTCAGTGGGGGGGGGGGGGGGGGGGGGGGGGGCATCCTCAGATTTTAAGGAGTTCAGTTTTCCTCCATAATTCTTTAAAAAAAAAAAAAAAAAAAAAAAAAAATGGGTGAAAAAGTTGTCGGGGGGGGGGGAGGAGCAGTCTGCCCCTGCGCCCCCCTCAGCTACGCTAGTGGAGGTGGGTGTATCAAAAACAGGGAGGAAGAAAGAATCCTTTCTCCAACATTTATGCCCATGTCTGATCAGATTTGAGCCTTCCCGTTTGAGAAAATTCCCGACTGGCTGCGAATCCGTTCCGTTTTGTTAGCAGTGGCGTAGCTACAGGGGGCATGGGGGTACCTGCCCGCCCACCCCCCCCCCCCCAAAAAAAAGAAAGAAAGAAAAGGGAGAAGGGGAAATGTAATACAGAAAAAGAAGACGATAGGACATCCTTCCCCATGCACCCTCCCGGCCCCTAACATGGTAATGGCTCAAATTCGTATTTCATTTTCCCGTAAGACCGAAGTGCCCCCCCATGATGCCATTTCCCCTCAGTGTTTAGACACATTCTACGCCACTGTTTGTCATGTCATTCACGCACGACTGTACCCGATGTCTGATCATGGCGTTTCTGACTGAAACTTTAACTTGTTTGGTCTTATTCCTTTGTAATTACCCCCAAAGCTGTACTTAGTAGTCGGGTGTGTGATCATTTCACGTTTGATTGATATCAGGGGCGGCAATTTCTTGTCGTGAACGGGAGAGGGGCACTGATTCTATCGCAGAAGGGGCATGTGGGGCATGTGTTCAGTTTGAAGGGGACACTTTTTGTCGCAAGACGAGGCACTTTAATACTATAGTTATAGGCCTGTCGATACTGTGAGTTGAGGCATCAGCCCCCCTCGCCCCATTCCCGATTCCGCCGCCATTTATTGTTTGAGGGTCTGGGGAAACCGTCAGGATTCCCTGATGATTATTGTACCCTTCCCCGGCTCGAGGACACCTTTAGTGCCACTGAATAGGAAATGCTTTTGCATGTCTAAATGTAATATTAAAGTGATTGGGTAACTTTGTGGAGGATTGATAAAATCTTAGCTGTCTGACCTTACATGTTATCAGTGTATTTAATATGGTGTAAAAATGAAGCCCATATGAAAAAAAGCACTTCAAAATCATCATGTGCTTCACAAAAGTAAACATATGCAAGTGACCGGAAATGCCAGACTCATTTCCCCCATTGACTCAGTGTTAGACTGAAGCGTATGGCCATACGCTTTCGTAAATGGGAGTATTCAGTCGCAGATATCTTAATAATAGCATTATATATTTGAAAACCTTCTATGCCTGGCTATTTATTTATCCTTCTGAACATCATTATACAAGACAGATATCAAAATTCAACAATTTATTAAATCAAGCCTCCACAAAGTTACCCAATGCCTTTAATATGATTCATAAGTACACTAAAGGCGAATTTGAATGCTTGACCGAGAAAACCCAGTAGGCCTACTTAAATATATTTATTTCCTTATGGGCAAGTTGCATGGTGTAAGAAAATTATGAGATTTAGAAGGTGTAACGCCTTTCCTTTGGCATATCCGCTTTTGGCATCACGTTGTATCTATTCCATATACTGCCTGAGCATTGGGTGTAGTCCAGAATCCAACCGATTTATTTTTAACAAAAATATACCTCTATGTAATCACGCACTCCCCCCCCCCCCTCCACCAAGTAAGCCAAAGGTGGCGTGTTCCTAAACTCGTGCCCCCTTCGGCTTGTAGAAGGTAGGGGGCCCTGGGTGAGGGGTGCGTAGGCTATTTGGAGAGTATATTTGTCAAATTTAGATCATCGGCCAGTTGTACATCGGGTGCCTCCCGCGCGATTTTGAAAATTGCCCGGAGGGGGTAGGGGCTGAGCATATATTATCAAGTCTGGTATATAAGCAATATGAAACGTGCCTACTAACAAACTGGCGGTTGCAGCCCCCAGTCCCCCCCCCCCCCCCGGTTCCGCAAGCCTGGAAAATACATAACAAGCAAGATAGCATTTAAATTAACACGAATAATATTTAAAAAAAGAAAGAAAGATAACACTTTCTCTTCTTATTTTAAAGTTTTTATGTTTACTTTTGATCTTGTCAAGTTTCGTTTTCTCCATTTTTCTCACTCTTCACATCTCCTCTCTCCCGTTTTGAAGTGTGAGCGATAGACATAGTGTGAGATCCCACCGCAGAAAGGCTTAAGACGAGTTCTGCGGACCCCACCCCTACCAACTGCGCGGTGTCGCGCGGCAGGCGTCGACCCACATAATAGAATGTAAATTAAGAAAGTAAGTTATAATTTTTATTTTGAAGCAGATTGGAATATACCAACAAAAAGATCAATTTGTCTCTGAGCTGAAAAACGGACTTTATTATTTCCCAATTTCTTAAGTCGAACCCCACCCCAAGGCTGAATCGAAAATCACAAAATTAAAAATTAGTCTTTGATAGATCACTCAATAAAGATATTATTATTTTGAATAATCAACAAATGATGCACAAACAGACTTTGATTGGTTTATTTAATCTGATATTTTTAAATTTTTTTTTTTTTTTTAATAATTTCACATCTTTGACATTTCTTCTTCTCTTTTAAAGCATTCTACGAATAGGACAATTATAAATTATTGTCTGAAACAACTCTACGATTCCCGCGTATGTTCAATGCGAGGCCTTTGTCAGTATATCACCATTTGCACGCGGTGCATGCACAAAGTGGTTAAGCGTTTTCGCTGCTTCTACATTTCCTCCACTTCAGTACAAAATAAATGTGGACTTGTCAGACTTCATGTGTTAGCAAATTATTTTGCTGCTGTTTTTGCTCAATGCGCATGCTCAGTCACCTTTCAGCGTAACCTCGTGAAGACAAAATGTCGTCTCCACCAGCAAAAGTTAGGAAAGAAGAAGTCACGAAGAATGGGCAAAATGCCCAGGAATCAGAGAGTGAGTATACCCTTATGATTTCTTACATTTTATCCAATTGTCATGCCGAATTGGAAATGTTTCAGTAATTCTGATGAGATAGGGGATACCTTGCTTTGTTTTCATGTCGCCGCGAAGCGTGGTTCCCCTATTGTTGTGTACATTACTGTATCATGTTGTGGCGTTTGCACGTTAAGTGTATGTGGGTCTATGGCCGTGTGGCCGTGTGGCCATTGAAGCGCCGTGCGTGTGTTGTGTGTGTTACCAGTATTATAACATTAGTACATAACCATTGAAGCTGCAAATAAGACCTTGTTCACTGGTTTGTCTGCACACATCGTAGGCAAAGAGCCCTAGCGTTTTTCTTGATGAACATAATCTTGCCAAAGAATTGTGGGATTAATAAAACAAGTTAAAATTCAACATCTTCTCTCAACAGCTGAAAGAAAATGAAGTGTTAATTCATGTAGGGTGCGCGCGCCGGTATTCGGTCACTTAAAAAGAAATCGCCGCTGATATGAATACCTATCTCTTTAAATTGACAATCTACCATCAAAAGAACCGAAAAATTGTCCTTTAAATAATTATCAAAATAATTTAAAACATGGAAACTTACCCAAAAAAATATCGCCGACAGAAGAAGAAGTTTTCCGCCCAGTATTCGGTCGGCGCCGCCCACAATTCGGTCACGCGATAGTGCGCTGTATCTCGGGAGAGTTATATAACCATTTTTGTCACATTTCTGCGTTTTTAGGCATTTTCTGTGGCTTCTATATATTCATACTTAAATGTATGAGAATTTTTATCCATTAAAATCCACAAATCGACAAATCGAAGCTCTAGGGTCAGAAATAATGCACAAAATGTATTTCTAAAAAGAGCAAAGCGCGTCGGCGAAGCGCAAAGCGACAAGTTGCACACAAAGCGCGTTGGCGCAAGGCACTCAATGTTGCCTGACCGAATACTGGAAGAGCGCCATCTCACTGGCAGGGGTGAGGTATATATGCTCCTGCTCATCGCTGAGATCGCCATTTGCAAATTCGCTGCGATAGAGGGAAGACCCGGAAGCTCCTCTTCACACACATACTAAATTCACTGCACCTGCACACATAGTTATTTCACCATAGGCGTCTACATATGGCTATGCGTGTTAACTCACGCGCTAACGGAACCCGGAAGTGCGGAAACTTGGGTAACACTGACCAGTTTCGAGGGTATTTGGAGATCTTTTCCAGGGCGTCCGACCTGAATTGCTTTCAACATTAGAGGTACCTTGTTCATGTGTCTGTTATGTACAGGTTTCGAGCCTCAAAAATTATTCATGAGTTCTTCACAGCTGTTCAAAGAGCTGCGTGACCGAATTCTGGAACATGACCGAATACCGGGCCGCGCATCCTAGGCCTAGGCATATTTGTAATTCATAACATGAGACATGAATGATGAATCTCTACATTCATCAATCAGTGTTCAGTGGTGATTTGAGACATGCTGATCGCGGGTGCTTAGGACCGGAGATAAGAAACGGGGTCAGCAAAAATGTGCTGAAAATCCAAAATATGAGGTTTTTTGTATACTGCAAGGCAAATTCCTGATGCCGACTGGCCGATGCAGGCACTGAAAAGTGACATATCGCATGGTAATTGATGCTAGAAGGTATATATGTGTCTGATGGATCAGGGCCAACTCGGCACTGGGGCGAATTTGGCCTTGGCGGAAAATCGCTGAGTGAGCCCAAAGAGTTGAATTGATCACAAATAATTGTGTTGAATTTTGCATTAATTACACATTTCAAAATATTTAGATTCAAACATATTTGATATCAATGTGTAAAATATCAAAGTTAAAAATTTCAAGAAGTAAAATTATCCAAAACATGAAATTTAAGGCTATGGTTAAACTTCCAATTTTACGTTATACTCGCATGAAATCGATTGCTTGGATGGATTTATTGAAGTTCAATCCGCAGCAAGCCATCAGGCAGTGTCCACAGGGTATAAAATTTCAACTTTTATCTGCCAAAACCTGTCCATCGTACCGCTTCGCGATGTCAGCGCTGTGTATAGTTAAGCACGGGTGTGACCTTTCAAAAAGTGCAAAGGTAAAAGCGATTACATTCTGCCATTTGACTGTGGGCAGATGACACAATAAATCATCTTTTTTGGTAAGTTGTAAGTTGGTTAACTAATTTTAACTTAATGAATGCAATGAATCAATAGTTGAAGTTTTATTTAGTTTAATTTTTAGATGAAAAATATACATAATTTCAACGAAAAGCATGTAGTTGCACTTTTAAGTCGCGGTTCGCAACGCTAGAGAATGGGCAGCTCGTACAGCGATGTGTATAGTTAGCGCACTTGCTGACTTTTGGGTGTGGAGTAAAGGCTGGTAGAGTAAGGGGTGGGGGGGATCTATTTTCACTTCCTACTCAAACCATGAAAGCCAATTTTGTTATTATAACCATCCCAAAAATCAAGAATTGCCATTGGCAATATTAATTTTCATTTTCACTGTCTTGGAGGTAGTTTTTGAGCCTTGCAGGTGAGTTTTCAGCTGCAGGTACAAACTTAATGGGGAGGGCGCCTGCGCATCGTGCATTCGCCTGCTGATCAAAAGTCCCAGCGGCCTGAGCCAGTGTCCCACGACAGAGCTCCGCTGCTTGCGACCCGGCTGAAAACTTTCCCTGCTGAATCAGAAACTGAAACCTCAAGACTACCGTATTCGCCGGCCGAAAGGCCGCAGCGGCAGATAGGCCGCACCCCAACTTTGACAACTCATTTGAAAAAAAAAAAAATATGGGGAAAAATCAAAAGCATAAGAAATTTTGCCCCCCCAAATATCATGCAACGAAAAAACAAGGGCCAAACTTTTTATTGTATTGACTATTTGAAGACGATTATTCCTAGATGTCTTTGCTTTTTATGTCATTAAGAATTTAAAAAGTTGAACTTCAGTTGAACTGAAGAGAATCTGACAAAGCGTAGTACTACTACTAGTACTCGCAAACACATCTTTGTAGACTAACGTTAGTACTATAAAGTGTACGGTACATGCCGTATCCCTAGAAAAGTTCGACAACAAATCACTGTCAACCGTGAATGCAACTCGCAAATTGAGGCACAATCACAAATGAAATTGGAAAGGAAATGTTTCCACCACTCTAAAAAATCGTGAAGAGATATCTTACATAGGTGCATATTCCATCAAAGGTTCCCTATGTGACTTCCAAAGACAGAAAAATACATAATACAGCATGATGGTTTCGAAGAGGAAATTGAAAACGTCGTCACGACGATTTGCAAGCTGAAACATGTGCTTGCCATGACCAAAGATCGTGAAAAGAAAGATAGGACACTCTCCCGATTGTGTAAAGGGTCCGATGTAACAGCCACTTTACGTTACATAAAATTAGGGGGAGACGGGAATGCCCTATCTTACCTTTTAAGATCTTTGCCATGACTTACAATGTAGGTTAACGCGCACGCCACGTGCGCTATGAAAAATCCTCTGCGATAATGTCCGTTCTCCATTCAAAATACACACATCTCCGCGAAGGATCCTGCAAGGATACAACCGCCCTGAAATAGCGCAGAGGTTGAGGGGTGCCATCGATCTCAACACATACAAAGAGTGTGCTCAAAAGACAAATTAAAACTTACTAAGCGCCTACGTACCCATTACAATAGCTCACAGAACAGAAAAAATCTACCGGGGTGGCTGATTTCAGCACTTTACTGGAGCTCAATAGAGAGCTTCGTACGAGTGCTCTGTCAGCCTCGGAAGACCATACGAGGCCGTGTTTGTAACTATATTGATAAGATATGTAGTTATTAGTTCTGAATTATATTTATTACTGAAAATATTTCAGTACTTGAAAGATAAGTAGATCTACATCGTTGGAGATAGAGCACAGGCTTACTGTAGTGTAGCGTTAGATCTAACGTTTGTCCCATCCATTCCAATACGTGTGGTGATTTTGGAGGCGGTTTATTTTTCTCTGTTGCGGCCCATAGGCCGCACCCCGACTTTGGGATCATATTTTGAGTGAAAATAGTGCGGCCTTTCCGCCGGCGAGTACGGTAATGGAGATATCTTGTGTACTTCTCACGCACAGATTATCTTTGACTGCAACATGCGTTTGGACACTTTTGAGCTTGCGACATACAAAGAAACCTTATCTAAAAACGGAAAATTTCTTGAAATGCAGCTCAGTGTTTGGAACCCATTTTCCTTACGGACACAAGTAAGATTTTCAGATTAGGGTAGCGGGACCGCCAATTACATTGCTAAAATGTGATATTTATGGATACTTCTTTCTTTGCTACTGCGTAGCTGTACGAGCTCCTTGGCTTATCAATCTGGTACTTGCCTACGGAGCTGTACACGGGATCCTATTATGGCCTGTGTTGGAAAGTGTCAACACAAAAATACTATGCCTCATAATCACCCATTCCCACGCACGGTGAACCTTGCAAACCACCCTCGGTATTTGCTGTGGTGGTTCTGATCATATTTCAATTCTAAAGTTATCAATCTACACAAAATCTCAAAACTTATCTACAAAAATTTGGCAGCGGGGATAGGATTCAGCTTACCTTCCGCATGTTGCTGTAAGAATTGTCATTATCATTACAAACGAGTCATGGTTAATCTACTCTAAACCAAATATCAATTCTCACATCCTGACAAAATATCACTACTGTTTCAGTTGTGAAAATCCTCTATAAGAATAGAAATTTATGATTACGTGATTTTTTTTCTCTATTTTCATCACCAGGTGATTATCCTGACAAGGAGCACCAGCAGGCGATCGAGGAGATCGACAACGTTCAAAATGAAATTGATAACCTGAACGAGATGGCGAGTGAGGAAATCTTGAAAGTGGAACAGAAGTACAACGGTCTGAGGCAACCCTACTTTGAGAAGAGAGCCAAGCTTATTGAGAAGATACCTCACTTTTGGGCAACCACAGTATCCTTTCTTGACTTGTTAACCCTTTCGAGACAAAATGTGATCAATTTAGCCCTAAAATAAATCCTGTCCTGAAAGGGTTAAAGTTTAAGACTTACAATCCTGGGTTCTCATGGGTATTTTGACACCAATGGGGTATTTACACCAATGTGGTATTGCACCAATGTGGTATTTACACATTAGTAGATCACTAAGAGATGACCGTTTTTAACGGAACCGTTCATTTTTTTAAGTCTTTAGAACCGTAACAAATAGAACGTTCCGATTTTTGGGAACTAGTTTTAATACTAATCGGCTTTCCATAGTATCCGAGCGGTGAGAGGATGGCACTGCGCAACATGCGTGCGGCATATTGTTGTGCGCCACGCTGTAATAATGAGCGCGCTTGTGTGGATAGTGCTATGCATATCCCTCGGTCATATGCACAGCATGCATGCATTCGCTACGTACAGTATAGTATACCAGTTATGCGTTAGCGCTATCACGAGTCGCTCATGCATGCTCACTGCAGTACTTGGTACGTATCACATAGTCGTACATGATTTGTGATTTGGTTCGATTTCGGAAGAAAATCTGTCAAAATAAAAGCAACCATGAGCGCATAAGTGTCAGCCAGGGGCCTTGAAGCAGGCTGCTGGACCCCTTCTGAATTCCAAATGTTGGCAAGTATGTTGTTATCCTTAACCTATAATTTTCTTCAGTTCACACATCACCCGCAACTATCAATGCTGTTAGATGAGGGAGACGAGGATGCGTTACAGTACCTCTCAAAGGTGGAGGTCAAAGAATTCGATGACATCAAATCAGGTTACAGAATTAATTTTGTAAGTATCGGGATGAAACTGAGTTCTTGTCATGGTGTGGGAGTGATAATAAAGACTTATTTGTCTTTATTATTTATTTATTTGTGACATATTTTGAATGGTATCGGGATGACCACACTTCCTTTTTATGCTATCACATCAGGGTTAACTCTTACTGTGCCAAAACTTTACCAATCTCAATCCAAAACCTCAAATTACCCTCAGCAAGTTGCAATAGATACCTAATTTTCTTTTATTGTATATTTTGTCTACTGTTTTGATTTACCATTTGTGTGATAATTTATTGTGTTTTTAAGTGTAATTTTGTTTCCATATTTATTTATATTACTATTTTGATGATTTCATATGTTTATATGTATTTCTATATTGTATTTATATTTTAAATTGTTGCATCGTGCAATGCTTTTTAATTGTACATATGCACGGACATGTCGAACAACAGCCATTGGCTGAAACATGTTTATTACCATGTTAAAATAAAATTAAAATAAAATAAATAATAAATAAAATCAGTGCTTGCTTTTCAAATGTCTGAAATTCATTAACCATCTATTATTTCACAAAATGTTGTGCACAAAACTTGTAGGAAATTTACCATTTCTTATGATACCAAACATTATTACTTTACCCAACTTTATGCATTTAGAATTATTGAAAATTACATGTGAGTTTCTTCTTTGTCCATTATATTTTGGTTTCTCATTTGTTTACTATTGATTAATGTTGAAATAAGGTAAAATCTTTTTTAAAATCTGCAATTTTCTCTGAAATTTTCTATGGTAGCATATAATTATAATCATATATTTAGAATGCTTGATTTATGCTCTAAATTTTGATATACATTGACCACCATATACCTTTCCTCTGGTCGAGCAATTGGTGAATGAAAATGACAAGTCTATCTGTCGCATATACATGCCATCGGCACCGAAAGAGTTAATGACTCTGGGTTCTTGGAGGATAGAAGTTGTATTTAGGGGGTAGTTATGCCCAAGGAGTAATTGTCTTCTATTGACACTACACCATCTTAAACGTATATTTGATAGGAATCATTTTTAATTCATAAAGAGAACCTGTAGCAGATGTAAACTATTAATTTTTTTACTGATTAGTGGACTGAGATAATCTAGTTAGAAATATGTCAGATGGTTGTATGCATTTCCTGTTATTTTGGGGAGCACTAGATGTATGGAGTACCATCACTTCGGCAAACTGTATTAACATTATGTCAATATACTTTTTTTTTGTGGCCCTCTTTCCTGCAGTTCTTCACACCCAACCCTTACTTCGAGAATGATGTAATAAGCAAAGAGTTCCACTTAAACGAGTCAGGAGATCCCAAATCAAAGGCAACACCTATCAGGTGGAAACCAAACAAGGTAAGTAACTTTCCCTTTACTCGGGAGAAGGGTGCTAACGCATAATTTATGCAAAATTTTCTCTTTTTGTTAGTTACAGAATAATAATGTAAATAATGTCTTGTTTACCCAGTTAAAGTATGTGAGACCGCCTTAACATCCTTGAGAAAATTGAAAATAATCAAATGACTAGCATTTTCTCATGAATTTGTCTTATTGTAAACTCCTACAGTGCATATTTATCACCGGTATGTCTATCGTAAGTGCCTTGAGCACCCATTGTAGGTGGATATGTTGTGCATTATAAATGTCTGCATTATTACAGTGAAACCTGTCTATACAGACCGCTCAAGGGAGACAAGAAAAGTGGTCTTTATGAGCAGGTGGTCCTTATAAGCAGGTGGTCCTTATGTACAGGTTCCTTTAATACATGTTTCAATGATAAACACTTTTCAAGGGAAACAGAAATTGCGGTCTTTATAGACAGGTGGTCTTCTATACAGGTGAGGTGGTCGCTAAAGCAGGTTTGACTTATTATCTTTTGCAGGATCTGACGAAGAGGAATCTTGGAGGCAACCTGAAGGACGGACGTAAGAGACCACACACAGACAACGAGAGCTTCTTCTGTTGGTTCACAGAGCAATCAGAAGCAGGGGCAGACGAGCTCGGAGAGGTGCTCAAGGACGACATCTGGCCAAACCCATTACAATTCTTCTTGGTAAGGCAATAGACAGTTTGATATTTAGTAGGGACGATGGGTTGTTACTGTGGTAGTGTTGTAATGAGAGAACCAGATTAGTGAAAATTTTAGCAAAATCTGATAAGAAATAAGATGTGTCTTGCAAGGTCCTCTCCCATTTTCACTGTACAGAAAATTTCAGAACTATTCATTTTCTTAATTTTTGATGAAGGAATACATTTGTTTCATACAGGTTTTGTGTAGAAATATGTGCAGTGATTATATCTAGGATGCATGTATGATTAGATATTTTCTTTGGAAAAAATGGAAGTTTATGATTTTGTAGTATATATATACAGGGCTAATGGGAGAGGACCCTTCAAGATACGTCTCGGAGTTACCAATTTGTGTTTAATTGATTTCGACTTGAAAAATTCATAACTTTCTAAAAATTCAAAACGGATTTTGCTCAAGCTTTCATTGATCCGTTTCTTTAATTTTTTTTCTGCTTCTATTAAAACCAACTTCATATCAGGGTGGACTTCCCAATGAACTGGAATTATAAAAAAAAATGGGATATTGAAAGGTGATGTTGATAGTTGAAGAGATAATGTTGGTACTAATGATTACAGCAGTAGTGATGTTGATGATAATGTAATTGGTTTTATAACACTTGGTCTGCTGTCAAAAGCCTACAGATTGGTATGCTGTGATCGTCTCCTGAAGACGGTCAAAGCATACTGATCAAAATGTTGAGAACCAAAGGGCTCTTAGCAGAGCTCACCAGCCCTTTTAACCCTAAAAAGGCCGGGTTATTTTGGCTTTCTCTCAGCCGGGGGGGGGAGTGGAATTTGAACTTCAATCTCGGTACTAGTATGTATCACCATAGAAAGACGATCTGATTAATGTCAAAGGTCATATAGGTCAATTCTGAAATTGCAGGTTTTAGCCGTGTTAACGTGATATCTCAAGAACCATTTGGTCCATTAACTTCAAACTTGGAACTAGTATGCATCACCATAGTGAGACGAACTGATTAGATTTTTGTTCATGTAGGCCAAAGGTGACGGGTCATAGAGGTCGTTTTACAGGTGTATGTGAAATTAAAGTTTTTTTACCTTTGTTAACCATATCTCAACTATTTTGTTTTCATGACTAGGAGGAGATAAAGTGATCAGACTTTTGGGTTATAAGGTGTAAGGTCAAACGTCAGAGGTCAATTAACACGTAATTAGAGGCTTTTAATTCTGGTTATCACAATATTTCAAGAACAGTTTGTTTTAATTATCGCTAATTGATTATTTACATATTCGCAAATTGACAATTCTGCATTGTGTACAATACACATGGAGAAATGACCATTTTGGCTGCGCACAGCGCGGGGATTTTAGAAGGTGCGCTGTACCCGCTGGTTAAAATTTTATAAATTCGGTATCAAAAAGATGCGTAAGACTAGGCAATAAAGCCCTGAAAGCTCGCGGCGCAAAAAAAATAATCCTCGAACATATCGCGGCAAACGTCCTGAGGCCCTTTTAGGTTTAAGAACCCTTATTCCTTTGAATACATTGAACCCTGAAGACTTTACCAACAATTGAATTTAAAAATGATCCCAACCACCAGGTGCCTCCCGCTGAGGATGAAGGAACGAGTGACATCATGGACAGCGGGGAGCTAGAAGCCCTGGACGAGTACGATGAAGGAGAGGATGATGATGACCTCGATGAAGATGACCTTGATGGTGAGGATGACTTGGACGGTAGCGGGGGAGATGAGGACGACATCGAAGGAGAAGACGACGAAGACGATGTAAGTTTGACCTTTATTTCCCACGATTCGTTTTAACCAACTCAATGTCCAAAACTACTTGATGGGAAATGTTTCCATGGTACAGTAGGAGAGCTGCCAAGTGGTACAGATTTTCCATGATTGGTATGGAAATTGATCATGATTACAGGTAGACATTGCCTATTTTAAAGATAAAGTAGAGTTCTGGTCATGCAATTATATTGTGCGAGAAACTGTCTCAAAGGAATTGGGAAAGGTTGACCATGTCAATTGTTTTATACTGTGTTGTTTTGGAATCATCGAAATAGATAAGAATTGACCCAATCTCACTGAAAGCACATGCACTGCACCCAGAAATGGGTATATGGGACTACACACACAGGTGGCATGAATGAATATTCGGCCTGAACATTTTGGCCGTTTCTTGTCATATTTTGAATGTGAGGGCATATGAAGAGCAATCCTTTTCAGGGGACATATCTACTATGATAATCTTCCAAACTAACTTAATTAGAATAAGAAAGCTCACAATTTTTATTTGTTTTACCTTTCCCATAACTCAACCATCCCTTTAAGATAGCTTTTGAAAAGTACTTCACAACCACAATGACTACTGTATTTTCTCCCCATCTTTCTCTGCAGGATGACGAGGATGATGAAGATATCGAAGGAGAAGGAGTGGAAGAGGTGGAGGGTGAGGATGATGACGGGGGCGATGATGGTGGCGACGACGGTGGGGACTAATTATTTTCCTATCCGAATCTGTTCATAGTTCATGCTACACAAGAACTGTATTGTATAAAGATTTTCTCTCCATGTTTCCATGCGTTCGGTCTTCATTCGTCCTGTACTTTTTTCTTTTTTTTAATATATATGATATTCACCGGGCAAAGTCTGGACTTTGCACTGCATTCTTGGAATCTAATATGAGGAAAAAACAAACATGGTGATTTAAGTAGCATATGATATGCTGCCATTTAATCATTCCCTGTAAAGTCAAATTTTATTCAAGCCTGGCCTGAATTTCATGTAGAGTGTGGGGAATGTGTGACGAAACCTGCCAAGCAGGTCTGTTGCATTTCAAATGAACCATCTTTCATTTTCATGGTATTGTCGTGCAGCTGGCAAAAGGGCCTAAGCGTGTTGCACCGTTCTGCTAAACAAAGATACACACTATTACGATCGTCGCGCTAATGTCAACAAATCAACAAAAAAAACCAAATCAACAGAATTACAGCTGTAGCGCTACTGCGGTCGGATTGGTGCATGCAGTTCAGGACCGTAAACGAATCTCAGTTTTGCACTTCTCACGGAGGAAGAACTCGACGATCTACTGAATGGGAAGGATTCCAACAGTACGAAAAGAGCAGTGAAATTTGGATTTTCAAAGCTTGAAAGTTTCGCTAAAACTCAGTCGCACGGACCTATCCACCATCACCCAACGTGAGTTAGAAACGCGCATGACTTGTGTTGGCTGCGCTGCGCTTCTGTGATGTCATCCAGGAAAGCAAATGGCAGGCTCCATGACTGTGCGACTCTTGGCGTTTCTATGGGGTTCGTAACCATTTTTATAGACTTCATAATCATATTGCCGACCCGTTTTATAAAACTATTAGTACATGGTTGTGAGTTCGTGCATTAGTGCGATCTGGCAACACGCAGGTTTTTATCGTGGTGTCAAACACGCTCGGCTTGCGCCTCGTGCGTATAGTACACCACGATAAAAAACCTTTGTGTTGCCAGATCGCACCAACGCACTCCCAGCCATGTATTAATAGTATATTTGCTTTATGGCATGCGATGTGCTAACGCCATGCTGCCAGCCACATGACGATATATGAACTTGTGCAAAGACACTTACACGTACGTTCCTTACCAATTTGTATGATGTGCATTCATTGTGGATTCCAAGGATCCCTTTTGCTACATCACATTATTCCACCCATCTTTTCTTTTCTAATCAATTTTATTTGGTGAAGACTTTGGGCTGTATCTGCTCTCCTCTATTCTGAAATTGGGATTAATGTAAGCTGGATAGGACTTGAATCGTATCTGGGGAATAAGGCCGTCTTGGAATCTTTTATTACGACAAATATTGTGATATTTAAGTTTTTCAAGTACTGCATGTTACATTGTATAGATTGTTTTTTTGTAGCTGCATTGGAAGTATTGTCAGTGGGTAGAGCAGACTTTTTTTTTTAATTATAATGAATCTGAGAGAGAAAGAGAAATTTTTTTCTAGAAAAATGAAAAAATTGGAAGGATGCAATATATAGTTTGGAATTGCAGCTCACCTTGCTGCGCTATGATACCCACACATCGAGAATTGCTGGGGTAAATGAGGCAAGCTTTGGACACCTTTTAAAGTATCCCAAATTCATAGGAATGGTGTCCATGCAGTGGTAAATAAGATGGTTAAAATGTGAGGGTACAGGATATTTCATGCTCTGTTGTAGGGTCTCAGCTAGGTGAATGGGATGATGCGTTAGTGCTTAACAAATAGGGTAAGAATTTTGTAAATTGAAGTTTTTTAATCGTGTATTTTTTTCCAGAAAAACCTACCATTAGCCATGTGTATTATTACCCAAGGTTTTATCATTTTCTCATTGCTCTCAACTGGTGATAACTTTTTTTTTTCCTCCTGTCTTGTAAAAAAGAGAAGAGTAAAAATTTGTACAAATATTGCACTGTGATGTGTTTGTTCAGAATTTCATTGAAAAAAAAAAACATGTATGATAGTACCACAAGCTTACAGATAGCCTAATATAGTTTTTGTACTGTACTTTCAATTGTGTTGCTTTTTTAACACCATATATGCTACCTTTATCAAAGTCCTTTACATTCGTGATTTTTGCTTTACAATCAAATTTTTCTCGTAGGGTAGAGATAAATGAGAATGATCTGATTTGAATCAGAAATTTTGTGAATGGACCATACGTTAGATGGAATTTACTGTTCAAATGCACTTCAGTAACTGTGATGATTATTTGTAATAAATAGATGGGTCGGTATTCATTATGCTTTTTTCTTTTTCCTCATAGCTGAAGAAAAATTGTACAGTCACATAATGTATAAAAAGTGGTTGGATAAAAGATTAAATGTGGGATGCACAAGAAATTTCAAGATATTTGGATTACATGCTGTATTGTACTTTTTCATGTACATGTATTTGTATAAAAATCAGTTTCAGAATTTTTTGGATTGAAGAAAGCATGTTTTTTTTGAGGAAGGCCAGTTACATGTCCGTTCTTAAAACTTGCTTTCTTCGACCTCACTTGTTTAACATGTAGATGTGCGCTGTACAACAAAACAGGATTGTAAATATATAAATCAATCAGCAGAAAAAAATGAATGACCTACGTTTAAATAAAGTAGGGATGAAAACAAATTTCTCTGTTAGTCTGGACCTCTTACATTTGTCTAAAGTGTTGTGACACATGGACCGTTTTCTACCCGTTTAACTCTTTCTTGCTTCTGCATATTTAAGAACTGCAGCTGTTCTGTGAAAAATTAAAAAAAAAATCTTTTAATTTAAATGAAAAGGAAGAAGTCTTGTACAGAAACACACATTTGTGTACGTTGATCAATGTTCATCCGGTCTAGTGGTTACTATTCAGTTGAGAAGGAAAAAAAAATAATGAAGAGTTCACTTTGGACAATTTATCGCCACTAATCCCAAATTCTTGTTTCAAAATTAAAACTTCACTTAGATTCCATCCAACAAAGCAGTTGTATGTTGATTGTGTTATTATTCTTGTCTCTGTTAATGCATGCTTCTTGAGCTATGTATTTGGTGATATTTTTGATGGGCATGCAAGTTTAAGTTGAGAATGAGAGATAAAGAGAGACAACGAGAGATGAAGAGAGACAACAAGAGATGAAGAGAGACGAGAGATGAGAGACAACGAGAGATGAAGAGAGACAACGAGAGATGAAGAGAGACAACGAGAGATGAAGAGAGACAACGAGAGATGAAGAGAGACGAGAGATGAAGAGAGACGAGAGATGAAAAGAGAGAATGAGAGATGAAGAGAGACAACGAGAGATGAAGAGAGACAAGAAATAAAGAGCGACGAGAGATGAAGAGAGACGATGAGATGAAGAGAGACGAGAGATGAAGAGAGACGAGAGATGAGAGAACGAGAGATGAAGAGAGACGAGAGATGAAGAGAGACAACAAGAGATGAAGAGAGACAACGAGAGATGAAGAGAGACGAGAGATGAAGAGAGACAACAAGATAAAGAGAGAACGAGAGATGAAGAGAGACAACGAGAGATGAAGAGAGACAAGAAATAGAGCGACGAGAGATGAAGAGAGACGATGAGATGAAGAGAGACGAGAGATGAAGAGAGACGAGAGATGAGAGAACGAGAGATGAAGAGAGACAACGAGAGATGAAGAGAGACAGCGAGAGATGAGAGATAAATAAAGAGAGATGAAAAGAGATAGATGAGTAATAAAGAGATAAAGAGATTAAAAGAAATAATGAGATATGAAGAGAAAGAGAGATGAGAGATAACGAGAGATGAAGAAATAAAGAGAGATGAAAAGAGATACAGAGATGAGGTGAGACAAAGAGAGAGAGCGATAAAGAGAGATGAAAGAAAATGAAAAGAGTTGAAGAAAGATAAAGAGAAATAGCGAGATATAAACATAGATGAAGAGAGACTAAGGGAAGTAACGAGAGACGAAGAAAGAGAGAATTAAAGAGAGATGAAAACAGAACGAGATAAAGATATATATATATATATATATAACGATAGATGAAGAAAGAGAGATAAAGAAAAATGGGATGAAGACAGAGAGAGATACCAGTAAAGAGAAATGAAGAGAGATCAAGAAATAAAGAGAGCGAGAGAAAAAGAGAGAGACTAAGAGAGATGAATAGAGAGAGGGGGAGAACAGAGGGATAGATAGAAAAGGAGAAGCGGATTGAAGAGAGGCTAATACCTCGTTTACACAGACAAGACCGACGTTAGACTGAACAAAAATCATATTATAGCCAAGATTATCGTTTGGTTTGGTGGTATGACTGTGGTATAAAGATAATGCCAGAAATAGGAAGAAAATACTTCCCTTTTTTCCCTATCTATTTTTGTCTTCTTCTTCTTCTTCTTCTCTCTTTCTCTCTCTCTGTGTCTCTTTCATATTTTTCTCTCGTCCTTTTTTGAATGATTTTTAAAGCTAAAGGTAACACCAAAATTAATATGTCTGTGCTGCCATTCTATCTATGTTGAGTTAATTTTCGTATTTTAGACAAGTTAGACAATACTATGCTGTTAATTTTGTTAATAAATATTCAGTTTTATTTACAATAATTAACAAGAAAATAATCGATTGGCTGTGGTTGTTCAAAGTAGACATAAATTTTAGTTCATTGTGAAGAATCCATCCTGACGGCGGCTTCAGCGATGATTTCGTTCAATATCGTCGTGGCTAGCCAGGCATCGGATATGACATCACTTATTTCCTCATCGAAAAGATCACAAGTATAGTTGGTCAAATCGGTGACTGTCGTAAGCGTGTCGTAGTCATCTTCATTGTCGGATGGAATGCTGGAGACGTCTGTGAAACTATCATTGTCCATTTCATCCATGAATCTGATCAAGCTAGAAGTAGTGTCAGATAACAATGAATCGTCATTCTCATGACCTTCGTTGCCGTCATTTTGCTTCGAGGTCGATATGGGATAATACGTGATGGTTGGGAAGCCCTCTTCCGAACTCCAAAGTGATGTCGAGTCGCTCAGTACTGGGTCTTGGACATCAGTTGCGTGGAACTGTTTTTGAATGAAGAAGGTTTGAGAATGAATGTGCAAGGTAAAATGGAGACAACATTTTCATTATTCAAATCATTTAAAATTTTCATTTCTTCTCTGATTAGTTTCGTGAATTTGGAGATACTATACAGGTAGATATTAAGTTCAAATATAAAGCTTACCATTTTCAGGTCTTCTGCGGTCAAAGCATTACTTCGCCTGGCACCACTGTTATCCTCGGCGGCTGTAGAGTGACATTAAAAAATAATCATCTTTCAGTAATTTGGGAGAGAAAATGAATAGTAGACAGTAAGTTCACAGAAGCTTGAGTAATTATAAACTATGAATTTTGGTCAAGGATATATCACGCTGTTTATTTACAATCCATGTCGGCCTAAGAAGTATAGAGTCAAATTCTGAATGAGGTAAGATATTCGTGAAAGCATAAATTGGTGAAAAGCCTTGATTTGAAATAGTGTTATAGAGGGGATTAATTTAAGGGTAAAGAGTTAAGTTTCACACCTGAAAAGAAGCAGCAAAGTCTCCTAATACTCTTTCCCATTCTCTTTCGAAGTCGGGGGAAATATCGGCGATTACGAGAAGATCCGCGAGCCATTATCTTTGAGATAATTATGAGCTATAGAGTGGAGCAAGGAAAACGTCCTTATATCAAGGAGAATTCATAAAGAATGAAACTATCGTAGTTAGGCGTTACTAATGTCAACACAAAATTAGCTCATTCATTATTACGTATCATTATTGGTGGTGGATTTTAATAGCGGGTTCGTGATTGGTCAAAAGTTTGTACTTGAAGTGTTCGCATTGCGCGTCTATTGTTACGTAAGTCCATGCGCGTAGCGTTTGGTAAATTTTTTCCTGTAGGACGCGCGATTAAGTCACAATGTTTTTTTTTAGGGTACGGCCGGGTACGCATCAAAAGGTTCGGGCGTATTTTAAAAATGAGTGTTTAATTAAGTATTGTTTAGAAATGATATAATTCCCTTTAATGATATCTTTTGATGGACTCTTCCTCCGTTTTAAAAAAATATTCTTCTCATGTAAGCTTATACACTGCCATAATTTTTCTCGTACGAAAAATACTCTATTTTCCTGATAAAATAGTGAAAAGATATTTTTCGATCTTCATCAATAAGTTGTTTGTAGTTCATAGTTTCACCTATCCATCAATTAATCTTCTTCTTCGCCCCTTTCTTCTTCTTCTTCTCCTTCTTCTTCTTCTTCTTCTCTCTCTCTCTCTCTCCCTCTCTCCCTCTCCCTTTTCGTTCTGCCTTTCCCACATTATTCGTTTATACATACATTTATATTTTCCTCCTTCTTTTGATAATATTAATAGATATGATTTATAATGCGACAAATCCACTCTGTAGAGTGCTCTAGACGCATAAGAAAATAGAAATACAAGAGAAGAATGTGTCTGTCTTGGAAACCATTATCCAAATGATCACAATATGATTCCGTTCTTGCATATCAACGTTTCTATGCGCTTCCAAAGGACTTTGCATATAATTACCGATTACCGGCGATCGTATCTTCTTTCAATATTCATCCCTTACTTTTTTTCCTCATTTTGTTTTCTTTGTTCGCCTTTCGATTGGAGGGGGTGGGGGGGGGGGGGGTGGGGGGGGGGGGGGGGTATGTGTCCCTCGTAGCTACGCCACTGGTAGTGATCCGATATAAGGACGTAGCCAGAGGTGGGTGGAGGGCATGCTTGTGGAGTCGATGTGCATGTGAGCGATGGTGGGGATAATGATGGGATAATTTTGATGGTGATGATGATAGAGATAGCAGAGACAAAAAGAGATGAGGAGAGAGAAAGTGTGAGAGGGAGGGAGGGAGCGAGAGAGAGAGAATGTCCACGGGATACCTTAAAGGGGAATTAACCTCAAAATATAAATGTGCTCATATTCAAAGATGTAATCTATTCCTTCTTGTTGCCCTACGTAGTTTTGCATTAAAATACACGAGATGGGTATAAATCAGGATTTTCTCAGCAAGATTTATCGTCTGCTAGCGATACCAGGGGGCTGCCATTGTCTTGATGTGTAAATAAAGATATTTTTAATCCGAATGCAAAATTGTATTTCTTCCTGATACAAAATTCCATCTGAGATTTAAAATATATAACAGATATATACATATATTCTAAAAACGAAAATGTGTTTTATATTTCTTTGAAAATTACGATTTTACTAAATATCAATCTATTTTCTTGATACTATGACGTACGTGACGGAGTGAATTAATTCAAATTTATGGATGATGACTTTCCCGAGCGTCAATAGTGACAAACTATGCATTCACCTGCTTTGAGATAGTGGACTTCAAAAGTAAGACTGCGCGTTGTATAAATTATGTTCTGCTCTGCCAGGCAAGACCAAGAAATCGATTTCTAGTTAGCAAAACCGGATAATTTAAAAAGAAATCTATAAATTTCAAATTTTAAAATAAATGTATACACCTGTTATGTATTTTCCATCATATGGGGCTTTTTTTAAATAATGAATAGACGCAATTTAGCTCGTGGATTAAAAATATCTTCCTGACCGGAACGGTCTCCAATGGTCCATGTACAACTCCATGTCATCAAGAAAATGGCAGCCCCCATGAAGTGTTAGCAGATGATACCGTGTGCTAGAATGTCTTCAATTAAACCCTTTTCTGATCTTTTATTTCTAAAGTAATACAGGTCAATGATTAATATATTACACCTTTGAACATAAGTACATTTATATTCTAGTGTTAATTCTCCTTTAACATCAAACAGGACTAAAATACATTATAGGAAGAGAAAGGAACATTACATCCATGACTTTGACAAAGACAATTAGCAGCTGAAACAATTCTTGAAAATTGCACATATTTATTTTCATTGTCATTCGTCCTTCATTACAAAAATACATTCCACCTGATATACATGCACGAACATGGATTTCAATTTCACAATATTTGATATTTCGTATAATTATGACGATTTATCACTGTCTAGCAAAATCAGTAAATCCTTGCACCTAACTGGCTGAGAGCAAATTTGATACAGAAATTTCACTGTTGTTATTGCTGACAAGTTTCATGAAATGGGGTTCAGAAGAGTACTGACAGACTGCAATAGAAGTTGTGAACAGCACGGTACTCCCCCTACGGACGACGAGCTATATTTCGTATATTGTGTTAGAATTATAACTAGCTCGTTATGGACGTCTGTTTTTAATTTAGATTAGTTATCAACTTAAAAAAGGAAGAAAGAATGATGACACCCTACAATTCGTCCTTTTCTTCTCCAATTCGTATGACTAATGCCTCTCCAGACCGAAGCTCTATTGAATTCAGAAGCACTCTCTCCCCATTCCTATCCGCGTTCGAGCTTATTTCGACCAGGCCCACATTAGACGACAGCAGCACGCCATTGGTCCGAAGTGCACCAGCGTAATCACCAATCACAGGACCGCTCTTGCCGAAGTTGATAACAACGAGATAAGACGGATCCTGTGATTCGTCGGCAGCTGGCGCGCGCAGGAAAGAGAATATGTTCTCGTTGACGACGGAGTACTGAAGGGTGTTGGTGTGGAAAGCTGGGCGGAGCTTGCGGATTTTCGCAAGTGACTTGTAGAGACTTAGCATCGATTTGGAATCCTTCAGTTGCGACTGGTGTGTGATACAAAAAGTGAGAAGACAGTGATATTAGTGTAATTTAATTCATTCAGATATCTTTATCCAATGATCATATGAGCAAAAATGCTCGAATAAATCAAGAAACAAACAATAGCTAAAACCAAACCACTCATCCACCGGCCCATCAAACCACCAACCAACCCACCAACCCACCAACCCACACCTACCAACTATAGCAAATCTACCAATCACCCCAGCAACACAGCCACCCACCCACCCACCAACCAACCAACCCCTCCACCAACCAATCAAACAGCTATACCCATCGACCAATCATCCAAGCAACACACACATCAACCAACTCACTCATCAACCAACCTACCTACCTACGAACTCACCCACCCACCCATCCAGCAACCCGCCCACCAACCCAACCATTTATCAACCAACCCTCTCACTAATCAACCCACCCACTCACCCATCCACACGCTTATCCATTAACCAACTCACCCATTTACCAACCAAACAATAATCCAATCAGTCAATCACTATCACTCACCGCATTCTTTCACACACAACCAACCAATCAATCGACCAATCAATAATCAACCAATTTATGTATCTATCAATTAACCAATCAATCAATCAATCATTCATTATTAATACCTCAACGTTCATCCCAGTCAAGTAATTCTCGTGGACTGGTAGCCATGTCTTTTGTGCAGTACTAAAACCGGCATTCTTCTCTGTATTCCACTGCATAGGAGAACGCTCAGGGTCACGTGAGTACGTCTCCCAGCAACACTGTTGATAAAATGGTTATGAGAAACTAATCAAATTCAATGCTTTACCGTTCTTGAAAGTAGGATGTCGGACGACTTTCAGTACTTGTAATTTACGCTACTCCACCTAACTTTATGCCTCAGTCACAATAGGCTCCGATGCCATGTACGGGCCCCGTCCGATGAGTTTTTGGTCTAAAATCGGGCGGTCATCGGAGCATTCGTGCGGTGACCGGCAGACAACCGGACGCTAATCGGGGTCATCGTTGTGTTTTTGGGGCATCGTTGGAGGCATCGTCAACTTTTAGCGCGGAGTCAAAAGCTAGTCAAAAGCTAGTCAAAGACATCGGCAGTGTCAACACATCGTTGACATGGACTGTGGGAGCGGGGGTGTGGGAACGGGGGTGGGGGAAAAGGACGCTTTAACAATCAAATTCGTCGGGAACACTAACGGTTACCCCCGGAGACCGCAGGCCTCTCGCCAGGACACCGCAGGGCCACCTCCAGACGATCGCACGATGACCTACTATCGGCAGGTGGCCGCAAGGTGACCGTCCTGCTTCCCTGCGGTCTCCTGCCGGCGCCCGGAAGATATCCTGCCGATCTCCGTCTGATGTCCGTCAGTTTTTCTCTCATAAGTGTCGGCCGGCATGCGTCCGGTGACTGCACGGGGAGCAATTTCTTGTGACTGCTAGACCGACGTCTTCCAAACATTGGCAAAACTCCCCGGTGACCCAACGATTTTGAAAATCGGGCGGTGACCTCCAGAGGCCATTATCGGACGGCCACCGGCCCCAATTGTGACTGAGGCATTATTCGCATAGGACAGCATGTCCATCTTCTATTGCGAATCACCCCGTCTCCATTTAAGGCTAGGTCACACAGCCACTACGTATACAATTTACGCATATTCCACGTATGAAATTCTGGTCATTCTTGATACAAACGCGATATACATAATTCATAAGTGTTTCATGCGTCGATATGCGAAGATGTCCGTCGAGGGTTTCGGCAGACGGGTCTTTACGTGATTCCGGTTTTGAGCTGCTCAAAATTTTTGGTCGATTGAGATTTACGCAGTTTATGCGTATTTTACGTAGTTAAAACGCAATTCTTACGTAAATCTTACGTAAATCTTATGCAGTTGTGCGTGATGTGATTTTTGCGATATGCATACGCAAATTTTAGGCTTTCCACGACCGTTCCACGTATGTCAACGTATGTTTAACGGACCTTTCACGCATGTACCACAGATGTATCACGTTTATATCGCATATACGGCGCACATATCGCGTTAAATTACGTAATTGACGCACGAATCACGAATGAATTGCAGATAAACAGCGCGATTTTGGGCCAGATTTGGCTTTTACGTAGATTTACGTAGATTTACGTGTTCTTTGCGTGGTTTATTCGTACTTCTTCCGTGGTTTTAACGTGGTTCATTCGTGATACATCTGTCAAAATTTCACGTAAAGACCCCAACTTTTCTCAATTTTTCCAAGTATATCCACGTATGACCAAATTACTTCCTGAATTCGTTTATTAAAGGAGAATTACGCTCAAAAATAAAGACGATAGTGTTCAAAGGTGTTATTTATTCCTACTTGTTAGACTATATGGCTTCGCGTCAAAATATACGAGATCGATACGAATCAAATTTTTCTGAGCAAAATTTACCATCTGCTAGCAATATGTATCGTCTGCTAGCAGCACATGGGGGCTGCCATGTTGTTTATGTGTACAAGAAGATTTTCTTAATCCAAATGCTCAATTGCCTTTTTCAAAATTAAAAACCCATTTGAGATTAAAAATATAGAATAGATATGTCAATTTATTTTTAAACTGAAGATTTCCTTATATATTTATGTTGAAAATCGATATTCGCTTAATAGAAATCTATTTTCTCGATCATACTGGACGTATGGGACGGAGCAAATTTTATGGATGCTTCTTCCCTGAGCATCTATAGCGGCAAACCATGCATTCACCTGCTTTCGGATAATGGACTTGAAAAGTCAGAATGCATGCTGCATATATTATGTTCTGCTCTGTTTGGCAAACCCAAGAAAATAGATTTTTGTTAAGCAAAACCAGACAATTTAAAAGTATCATTATAAAGATTTAATTTTTATAATACATGTAAACACCCACTTTATATTTTCCGTCACATATGGGATTTTAGGTAATGAAGAAAATCAATTTAGGATTTGGATTCAAAATATCTTCCTGACTGGAACATTTCTCAATGGTTCATGTACAACTCCAAATCAGCAAGAAAATGGCAGCCCCCATGTAAATGAGTAGGAGACGATACCGGGTGTTGGAATATCTTTATTTATACCCTGAAACACTGGTACAAATTGTTATCTAATAATAGGGTGAAAAAAGTATCAATTTGATACAACTTTATTTTTTACTAATCAACGTATAATTGGGAAGTAGAAACATTGCACGATTATGAATAATGATATATTCTGCTTTGAAATTTATGGTATGGTATTATTATTGAAGTAAGAACAAAATTTACCGGGTTGTTTTTGCCCCAAGGATCCTGCGTCTCTTCGAAGGTAACACTGATGTGTTCCATGCCCAGCTCTTCCCCGTAGTAAGTGGTTGGTGTACCGGGTAGCAGGAGGTTCAGCACATTGGCGGCCCGGGCAAACTGCTTGCCGAGTCGGTGTCCCGCGCGGAAATTGTCATGGTTACCGATCTGGTAATTTTCAGGATAAAAAAAATGGAAGAATTGATTATTGATATCATGCGTCTGAAAGAATGTTCTTTTCTTGTTGTCAAAGATGTCCATGTTTACAAACCAATCTTTCGGATTTGTATTTTTCCGACAAACATACCCCATGAATTTGCAAATGATTTTGAACAAATCAGGGATGGAAACTAAACTAGCGAGACAACTTGCATGCAGCTAATTTTATCTTCGAATGCACAATGAATTGGATCTATAAAATGCAAAAGTTTGAAGTTACCTATTCGATAATTTATAAGTTTTAAAGTTACTAATTCAATAATGCATAAGTGTTTAGATTAATATTAACTTTGTCTTTTAAGAGGGAAACGGTTTTCTCAGTTTCAACCATGCAGAAGGCCGATCTTGGTATACCTACCACCCAATTGGGCCACTTGTCTCCTGTGGTGACTCGCATCCACGCATCGACCAGTTCGAAGATCTTGTTCCCAGACAAGTTGTCAGCATTCAGGCTGATGAGCTGGAAGTTGAATGGGAAATCAGCCTCGGCCTCGTCCTCCGTGCCGTAGTAGTCGAGTAGGTTGGCAGGGTCGTCGTATGTCTCGGTCATCATGAATCTGAGCGAATTCATTAGGATGGCAATAGTTTGAAAGATAATTTTATAGACATATGGGGTGTTGCAAGAAAGTTGCGATTGATTGCAAGTTGCAACTGATCGGTACCGACCAATCAAAATCATTGTTGCAAGCGCATCTTCTTGAATGGGCAAACCCTGAGCCATTCAGAATGGTTGTTCTAATTTGCTTTACAATTTGCAATTGATTGCAACTTTCTTGCAACACCCCAATAGAATATGTAATGACAATGCATTTATTTCTTGTAAGAAACTGTAGGATTACAATAATGGCGGCAAAAACCGCAACCCACTTTGGACTAGAAATTAAAAATTAAAAAAGGAGGGAGAGCAAGGCCCCCTTGATTTTCTGTCAGCTGTTTACCTGTAATTGGGTTCGATGCTATACTTCTCCATGACGTCAGTTCTCCAGGACCTGATGGCGGTGTGATGTTCAGGATGATTAAAGGTGTAGATGTGGAGGAGGCTGTCCCATTGAGGCTGTGGGAGAGAGAAAAATAATATTTATACATGTAACCATTAAGTGACGTAGACATATACATAATAACCATCAAACATTCATGTTGATTTTTTCTTTACGCACTATTCACACTAAGAAAAAAAGGTTCACGTTTGCACCCTAAATGCAACACTGGCAGCACCTTTTTGGGTGCAATTTTGCACCCTACATGAAAAGGGGTGCAAAAATGCACCTTTTTGTTCTTGTTTTCACCCTTTAATGCCCGTTTGCACCCTAAAAGGTACAACTTTGCACCTTTAAAGGGTGCAGAAACGTTTGCATCCGAAAGGGTGCAAAATTGTACCTTTTTTTCTTAGTGTGTTGGGTAAGTTTTTTCTCAAACTTATTATTAAAGTGATACATATACATGTATGTACCCCACTTACGTTAAAAAATAGCAGGCAAATAAGAAAGGAAAGCGCGAGATTGAGAATGGCAAGAGGGTAAAGACAAAATTAACCTTGGATAGAGAGGGAAAGAGAGAGAGAGAGGGGGATTGAGAGAGAAAAAAAGGAAGAGAGTGATATACACGTACAAAGAAGGAGAAAGAGACTAATAAGACACGAAAGCAAGAGAGAGGGAGAGAGAGAGAGAGAGGGAGAGAGAGAGAGAGAGAGACAGCGCAAGAATACATACCTGAGTTTCTTTCCCAGTTGGTTTATAGTTTGGACTGGGAGGTTCGTCTCTCATATAATGGTCTTCAATGAGCTGAGCCACAGCGTCGACACGAAGTCCGTCAGCACCCCGCTCCATCCAGAAACGGACGACGTCCTAAAATTTGTGAGCACACATCATTGGGAATTATCTCCTTTCAATTTGCAGGATATCGGCTTGCACAATGTATTATTACTTGGTAATGTCGTGTATGCATCAAGAAAAATCGAGAAGTGTTCGATTAAAAAACGGCTTGGGGAAGGGTTTGTACCGAATACTGGGGCAATATCGTATTCCCCCCACTATGAATCGAAATGGTTTATTCTGTAAATGATTTGGATTCCTCTCTTATTCTTTGCTCTCTCGTTAGAGATAGAGACAGAGCACTGCGGTTGTGGCATAATTGCTGAAGGTCCTTGACTATCGTAGGAGATGTTCTTGGTTCGATCCTCGGTGCTGAAATCCTTGGACAACGGGTTATACTTATAATTTCTTGGTACTGCAAAATTTCAATATGGCACGAAAAAGAGACATGATAACGAAGCTTTTCGACCTGCACTCATCAGGTTATCACGCAGGTATATAACAAATTACTTGAAATCAACTATATTATACTCGGTGAACCCGGACGCAACCTAGACGCCGTAATTTCAGAACAATCGCAAAGCTTGGACGAACTCCTTTTGTCTATCTAGACCCATGTGTATTAAATGTGTACCTACAGTAAAAATTGCAGGGCTCTCAGGAAGTGTAGTATTGATTTTGATGAGGCTGTATAGCATGGGTTAATGAGACCCTATCATATTGGCCCAATGTGAACTGATCCGCGGTGTTACCTTCATTTCATCCCTGACCTGACCGTTGATGTAGTTCAGATCAGGTTGTTCCTTCAAGAAGGCGTGCATGTAGAACTGTTGTCTTTCCTCGACCCATTCCCACACTGAGCCACCGAAAACACTGATCTAAAGAGATAGAAGGTAGAAAATGAAAAGAAAATAAAAATGGGGAAAGATAATGATGATTCTGTGAGGATGTCAATCTTGTTGTCTTACGCTGCACGCATCAAAGCAATGACTTATATTGTTCTCGCTGTCTTGTCTGACATGAGGATTGTCATTAGATATGTTGAAGATTTCACTGTAAAAAGTACAAAAAAATAAAAAAATCTAAAAGTTATTGTTTATCCATCGTTAGATTTTTCAGTACTTTATTATATGCAGTGGCGTATCCTGAAAATAAACGGGAGGGGGACTTATATTCTACTCGATGTCTTGTCTGTCATGAGGATTTTCATTACATATGTTGAAGATTTCACTGTAAAAAGTACAAAAAAATAAAAAAATCTAAAAGTTATTGTTTATCCATCGTTAGATGTTTATTACTTTATTATACGCAGTGGCGTATCCTGAAATGATAAACGGGAGGGGGGGGGGGTGTAGTGGGCGTAGCAATGGTTCTGGAATATAACTATGGGTATTTTTCTAGTCCTTCAAGCGGAGAGAGTACGGGTGGGTAAGTCATGCAGCTGCACCCTGTGCTGCAAAAGTATAGGCAATATCTTTTAAAATATTAAAGTTAGAAACTATTGTAATGTTCCCACATTATATACCTTGAATCTCACGATTAACGCATTGTAGAAACGTATAGTTCAGTTTGTCTTTCGACAAATAAAATGGGTTCTCAAATTTTACCGGAAAGGGGCGGGGGACGTACCATATCCCCTGGATAAGCGATTGTTTACGGTAGTCCAGCTTTCCAATATGATGTTATCGAAATTCCCGATAAACCTACCCAGTTGTTCGGCAGGCATTCCCGCGGGTCGTCGGCTGTACAACCGGCTTTAGGGTCCTTCCAGACGTAATAATCCCGATAAGGGTTCCGGTAGTCCCGATTCTTCTTACTCTCTAAGAACCACGGATGCTGGTCACTCGAGTGGTTTGGTACGAAATCCAAGAGCACCTTCAATCCTTAGGGAGGGAGACAATAAATTAAGGTCATGGACGTCAAACCGTTACCTTGTGGCGCTTCGAGAAAAAAAAAATTGAGTAGCCCCTTCCAAAAATTATTTTTTGATATCTTATTAATCAATTCATCTATATTTATCTATTGAATAATTGATTAATTTATTTCTTTAATTGTTCAATCATTTATTTATTTGCTTAGTTATTAATTAATTAATCTGTTCATCCAATTATTTTTTGTCATTCATCAATTTTTACTTTTCTATCAATCGATTTGTTAAAACATATTATTGAGAGACGAATACAATGCAGTATACAGACTGATTTGAACGTTTAATGTCGATGTTCAGTCAGGACTCGTTTCAAGTTCAGTGCGTTACCGGGACACTTAAAGGGAAGGTTGAGTTCTGAGAAAGGTGACAAATAATTTGTGAGCTTTCTCATTCCTTTTATGTCAGTTTGGAAGATCACCATAGTAGAAATGTCCCCTGAAAAAGAGTTCTCTTCAAATGCCCTAATATTCAAAATATGATGAAAGATAGCTGAAGTGTTCGGGCCGAACATTCATGCCACATTTGTGTGCAGTTCCATATACCCATTTCTGTGTGCGGTACATGTGCTTTTGAGCGAGTTCGGGTTGATTTTTTATCATTTTGTTGATTTCAAAACCTCACAGTATACACCAATCCTTATTTAGATACATGGTCAACCTTTCCCAAATGCTTCCAGACAGTTTCTTTCACAACGCATGACCAGGGCAGCGTTTCATCAAGCGTTTTGTCAGTGATTTTACCGACAAATTTGCTCTCAGCCAATCAGATGCAAGGATTTCAGTAGCTTATAACAGGTGTCGGTAAAAATCACGGACAAAACGCTTGATGAACGCTCCCAGAACTCAATTTTGTCTTTTAAGAATAATGGCTTAGCATGGTTCTAGAGGTACAATTGTATAAATAGAGGGGGGGGGGGGGGGGGGGGGGGCACCGGTCTTACTAGATAAATAAAATGGAAGAGAACATGGCCACTGAATGAGTATTGGGTATCGGAGGGGTGGTATCATATCGTCTTTTCACGTTGCCTTCCCCTTGGACTTCTTACTCTTTCTCTTTCTCGTTCCTCCGCCCCCCCAAAAAAAATCAATTGATTGGGACCATATGCCACTGCATAAAAATTCACCTAGTCTATGTGCTTCCGTGATCAACTCGTCGTAGTCATCCAGGGTCCCGAAGACCGGGTCAATGTCCTTGAAGTCTGATATGTCGTAGCCGAAGTCAGCGAATGGGGAACGGAAGAAGGGACTGATCCATATAGCTCCGACGTCGATATCAACAAAGTACTGGAGACGGCTTGTGATACCTGCATGGTGAGAGAACAAACGTGTAGAATATAGCAATTATATTACTCTATTCTTTTTTTTTAAAGAAATTGGTAAAGTTTTACTCAGTATTGAGTAAAATTTACCTCAAATTGGGTAAAATCATGTACCCACTATTAGACAAAATTTAACCCGTCAAACATGCATGTTCGCCTGTTAATCAATATTGTATAAATTTATAATAAAATATAAACGGAGAGAGAGAGAGAGGGGGGGGGGGGCGGATACGTTCATGAAGGGTTATGGGAATGACACAAGGAAGACAACACTATTTAACTATTTTTCATTTCCCTGTCACTGCAACAATTTTGGTATTCCTTCATTTGTCGATCTTTAAAGTTATTTTCAATTATTTTGATTCGTGCATGGTAGTGTTCTATTCACCCCACCCCTCTCTCTCTCTCTCTCTCTTTCTTTATGTAAACGTGACCTGGGGCCCGTTGCACAAAACTTGCGTTTAATCGCAACGCCTTAAAATCAAACGCAAGTCCCGCTCTTTTGATTGGCTGAAAATAAAGTTGCATTTGATTTTCCTGAGTTGCGTTCAAACGCAAGTTTTGAGCAACGGGCCCCTGTAGTAGTATAGGACTGATTGCCCCCAAAAGAAAGGTCGCGTCACAATACAATACCATGTCCAAAGTCCAATTTAATTCATATCATAAAAACATACACGTGGAAGAAAATGTTAATCGAATATAGTCTTAGACACAATGCGACAATAAAGTTATCATACCGTAAATTGGACCAAAGTAATATCCTCAGCGAAACGATTGATTCAAACCTTGAAAAAGATACATCGAAAAAGAAATGGCAGTAACTGAGGGGGGGGGGGGGGGGGGGTTCAAATAACAAGTACGGTTTACCACACCGGTGCAATTAGGAGGGAGTAGGGCCGGTGAGGGGGGGGGGGGGGGTGTTATGCTGTTTTGGTTGCTCTCATTTATATTCACATCGTTTTTGCCTCATATATTTCCTGTATATTTATGCTTTTGCTTCAACTTAATTTCTTCCTTTGTTCTTTTCCCCCATCCCTTATTTCACCCTTATATTCCCCTTTTATGAAGGAGGGGGGGGGGGGGGGGGTGGAGCAGCTTTGACAAATACGCCAAATATAAACCGAATCCTTATTGTTATGGGGCCCCTTATCATGCAGAGCACGTACAATGTAAACTGGGCTGAAAATGATGGTGAAGAATTGATTTCTCTTTTCAATTCTCATGCTCTAATGATGATGTGTCTACAAATTTTATTATGTGTTATCAACACGCTTTGGATCATTGGCTATGCCCATAGAGCACGATATAATACCATAGCGTTGCTACAAATATTTATTTGTTTGATAAAGATCGCAATACAGCATACAGTGTATTGTATTAAAAGGTAAATTTGGGTGTACATGAACATGCATTGCCTGCACTACTACACGACACATGTCAATAAAAACCTATAATGATTGCAGGCAATCCTCTTCTTTCGGCAGTTGATTCAGATCATTGCTGTAGCAACCAGCCTTCTTCACGAAGACAGAACCTGATGATGATGATGATGATGATGATGATGATGATGATGATGATGATGATGATGATGATAATGCTGGTGATGATGGTTATGATTATGATGGTGATTATTATAATGATGATAATGGTGATGATAATGATGGTGATGATGGTTATGATTATGATGGTGATTATTAATGATGATGATGGTGCTGATAATGATGATGATGATGATGGGTCGTGGTGGTGGTGCCGATTGTGATGATAATGATGATGTTTATGATGATGATTCAATGATGGTTGTAATATAGCGGTGATGGTGGTAATGATGGTTGGTCACGATCATTGATGATGCTTGTAATGATACTGGTGGTGATGGTGTGGCGGTAATGGATATGGTGATGTTGACGACAAAGAGGATGATGAGGAGGAGGGTGAGAAGGAGAAGGAGGATGACTACTGAAATTACTTGGAGGCCCGAAAAAGTAATAATTCGGCCTACCATTGTTGAAATAAATTTAAATTTGGATATCTTTACGTACCGGTACTGTGGAATGAAAACTTTGTTTTTATTGCGACACTGGTAGATACAAATAACGGGACTACAAAGTGTAAAGAAATGACAATGTATTAACCTTTGAGATCGCCGACACCGTCCCCGTCTGAGTCCATGAATGACCTCGGGTAGATCTGGTAGATGATTGTGTTCTTCCACCATTCCTTCCAGCCGAACTGCCGGGCCTCCGACATCATACCGATGTTCGGACGGAGATCGCTGGCGACCGACAAGCAGACGACAGCGAGTAACAAAAAGCGCGCCATTTCTCAAATGGTAATAAAAAAGCTAGATCAGGGTGTGAATGTCCTTTGGTGCTATATGCCACGACCATATAGGCCTACATACACTGATATATGTGTAGTCTCATTAACGCCTCAACCTCGGAATGCACAGCAGTTCACATTCAAGACAACGTACTAAGTGAAGGAGACTACAGAGCACTTCGCGTGCGTCGATCCAGGGGTGTGAGCGTCAAAGGTTGTCAAGCGTCAATATTGATTTAACCCGGCAATGGGCATGCGAGCGTGATTATGAATTCAAACATCATATTCGGACGGAAATTATAAAACCTTCTCGAGGAGATCAATGTATTTCAGGACATTATGTTTTAGCATAATAATATCATATCACTATAGGCTTATGAGGGTACACGCGGTCCAAACTTGCTTGTCAGAGGTGTTTGGGTGTAAGTCAACACCCAAACAATCTGAACCTTTTTTTTTTAAATTTTGTCTGCTTTCAATACAATGTTTTTTTTTTGTCTTTTCCTTCACAAAATCTTGGAGCCGCTCCTGATCAAGAGATTTTCAATGTCTTGAATCACAACATCAACTTCTGTGCAGAGAAATAGGCTACTCACCACTCATTAATAAAGCAAAATAATCTGGCTGTCAGCACACAATCGATCATTATTTATTGTGTCCGATTGTTAAAAGAATTGTTCATTGTAAGCATGGTATGTTGTACAAATGTATTTCAACTATCATTAAAATGAAATAATTTTTTGTTTAAAAGTTTTGATGGTTATCTATAATTGCCCCGGGAAGGGGGGGGGGGGGGGCACTCAACTATATTGTTGTACACAAGCACTACCAAAGAAAAAAAAAACGTGAAAAGGGTAGTTTTTGCCGACTAAGGCGTGTGACGCGAGTAACGCGTTTAGGATGTCAAAAACGCCAAAATTGGAAAAAAGGGTATGTTTGTGGAGTTTTTCAATACGCGTTTAGGGTATCTTTCCCCCTTAGTTGTCTGGATTTCGCCGGGGGATTTTTTTGTGCGATCTAGAATTGCACGAGTCTCTTTTGAAAACCTTAATCGCTCCACCCCCAGGCCTAGGCCCCTTAAACGCTAGACGAGTCTCGATCTCGAGTTACAGTATACGTAAGAAGATCTGCAGCGCAGATCGATATCGCGATGTGTATGCACAGCTAGCTTACAGTGCTACAGAACCCGTTCTTTTTAATCAGGAACGAGATTACATGTATGTTTTAATCGTGTTCAATGGAAAAATAACTTGATTTTGTCACATGCTGTATAAATTGCTATTTCTAATATCAGAAATAGTTGCTATTGACGGGTATGTTTGAGAGGTTTATTTCATTAAAAAAAAATCCATGTGATGAGAAGTTTAATTTAAATTGAGGTAGACCTTGTTAAGGGTTAAATATTTAAGGTGGTCAAACCTTGATTTTTAGAGGTTTAATTAAGGCAGATCTTGTTTTAATAGGGGTATGTTTGACCAACTTTGACCAATGGATAAAACTTGTTTAGGGGTGGTTTGGAAAACCTGTGGTCGCGCTTGTGTACAGCAATATAGTTGAGCCCCCCGGGATAATTGCCATGTGCATAAGTTATGATTGCTGGAAGATATCACTCAGAGACTATCACTCTCAGTATCCAGATTTATTTAAATAAATATTGACGTTAAGATGGGTAAACTGACTGAATCTATTTCTAATATCTCCTTACCAAGGCTATGGGAATCTGCTCCCAGATAGCGTTTGTTTGTAAAGTGAAAATATTATTACACTTCACCTTTCATCGAACGATCACGCACGTTCATTGTTCTCTACGTGCATGATTTATGGTCGTGATCCCATCCAAGGGCGTAGGTAGGGGCGGAGTAAGAAGGGGGAGGCGATAGTCATCGTTGGCGGTGATGATGGAGGTAGTTATGATGTTGCTGGTAATATAGTTAGGTTGGTCAGGATGTTTTAATCAAGCGCGCATCATAAATAATAAAGAAGAGGCAAATTTCATCTCGGGAGGGTTATTTTTTTTCTTGGAAAATGTACATCTTTATCCCAGGAAGTTCACCTAGTCTTACCTTCGGATAACATGGGTGTGTGTGGATGATCTGAAGGAGGGGGGGGGGGGGTGGGGGGGGGGGGGGGGGGGGGGGGGGGGGGGCTGTCCTTAGGTTACGCGGCGGCTGTCAATAATGTTACATGTTAGGCGAATTTTATTTTCTTTCACCAGCAGAGGTGGGGGGGGGGGGGGGTGACACGAGTACATTACCCTATATCCATGATTATTCGAAGAATTGTAGACTAGATAAAACCTAAAGAAAAGTGTAGGTGTGTGTTGAATGAATTATGTATCATTCTCTTCATGAAAAAATACACGCTTCTCAAACACTAGAAATTAACAATTTGATGTACATTTGCTTCAAATAAATAGATTCGATTTGAATATCGGTGCAAGTAAATACAAAGCTCTCGCTCAAAATTTTATCAAATAAACGTTGTTTGTAACACAAAAGAACCAAAAAATGGAGAAAAAGAAGAACAAACAGAAGAAGAAAAAGAAGAAAATGAAGAAGTAGAAGAAGAAAAAGAACAGATAATAAGAAAATCTGAGAGAATAAAACATTTCTAAAAAACCAAAGAGATTGTGGTTGCAGTATACAAAAATTCCACCAAATCTAGGTTAAAATATAAATTCTTAGCTCCAAAATTCCTGCAAGCAACGTTCAAGTATCACTATTACCCTCCGCAGAAGGTTGAAATCCAAAAGGTCAATTATGTTCAAATTGTTTGCTCAATTTGTTCGCTGTATCATGGACCTGAACTGAAAGGAACGTTCCAATATCAATGGACAGCAGAAAATTAATCAGACTTGAGAGCATGGAGGAGTCGAGTAGGGGCAGTTCTCTCTATCTCTCTCTCTCGCTCCTTTTCTTGAAAAAAGACCCCCCCCAAAAAAAAAAAAAAAAAAAAAAAGAAAAGAAAAAAAAGAGGAAATTCCATTACCCCTTCCCATCCTATCAAAACAATTAATATTAAAATATGAAGTAATTTTTAAATAATTGTTACTTATATTTATGTAATACAAGTATTCTTTCCCCGATCAAGGTTTAGTCACAAATAAGAAAATCTGGCACCTACGTGTATTGAAGTAGTGGCCCCTCATGGTTCCTTTATCTATCCATATTATCATATTCATTATCACTTCCTTTAACCTACAGACAATAGCTAGAGGCAGAGTCTGGCAGACTAAGTGAAAGCTGGTGAATTGCTTGTAAATGATAAGAAAATACATTTGTTTAATTATCAGCGACTACCGTACATAATCCATCGGTATTAATTATTAACCCTTTTCAGGTAGGGCCAAAGGGCATTCTCGATTTTAATTTTATACATTCTGTATAAACAAAAGATCTCCTCGGTAACTAAATGCTTGTCAGATGTTCATCCCACTTAATAATAAGTAATGCACTCACAGTGAAGACTTACTCAATTTTTTTATAATGAAAGAGAGAGAGAGAGAGAAAGAGAGAGAGAGAGAGAGGAGGGAGAAAGGGAGAGAGAATGAGAGGAGATAAGTAGAAAGAGAAATGGGTAAAGAGATAGAAGAAAAAAATGAGAGGGCGAGTGAGATAGAAAGCGAAAGAGAGAGAGAGGAGAGAGAGAAAGAGAAATGGCCAAATGGGGAAAGAGATAAAAAGAAAAGAAAAAGAAGAGAGGGGCGAACGAGATAGAAAGCGTAAGATAGAGAGAGAAAGAGAATGAGAGGACAGAGGGAGAAAGAGAAATGGGAGAGAGAGAAAGGAAAAAAAAGAGAGGGGCAAGAGAGATATAAAGAGAAAGAGAGGGAGAGAGGAAAAAGAGAAAGAGAGGGAGAGAGGGAAAAAGAGAAATGTGGAAAGAGAGAAAGAAAATAAAGAAAAAGAGAGGGGCGAGTGAGATAGAAAGTGAAAGAGAGAGAGAAAGCGAGAGAGAATGAGAGTAGAGAGGGAGAAAGAGAAATGAGGAAAGAGATAGAAAGAAGAAAATAAAGAGAAAGAAGAGAGGGGTGAGCAAGACTCAACGAGAGAGAGAGAGAGAGAGAGAGAGAGAGCATGGATAGGAAAGGGATTGGGCGATTGGGGGTAGTAGACAATGGACAAAGAGACTGGGGGAAGAGATGAGAGAATAATTCTATATGCAGCAGAGGTCATTTGATAGACAAATCATACAGTCATACATTCATATATAAAAAAAAAGATAGCAGGTAGAGATAGAGCAGATGAGAAAGAGTGAGGAAGAAAAAAAAAACCCAGGCAGCAACAGGAAAACAGCAGAGTACTAACAAGAAATACATTCATCCATCTATTCATCCAGTTACATTTACATCAACACCACATACAATTTGCATCATATAAATAATAGATCCAAACTTACCAAATCATGCTCAAATAAAAACACAATACATCTAAAGAATCTCATTTGCACTTATATATTTATTTATACATGTATTCATATAATAATCTGCACAATATATAATTTGTTTATACGAAACCACTGGGTACATACATGCAACGCAGTCACAAGAGATATAACCAATGTCTTCATGCGATGAATTGTAATCATTAAGGATAATTCAAACAAGACGCATTAAACCGCTTTAAGAAAACATGGCAACAAAATGATATGGGAAAAAAATGCTTCACGTTTGTGTGTCCCATAACACATACATCAGGGAGTAAGTGTGACACGTAAGGGCCATTGTCGCCCACAGCTTGGTATTTCGGCCTCCACAACACTGCCTGTTGCCATTCATTCACGCATTAAATTTTACTAACTCAATTCAATTTATTTCATTCTTCAAAAAAAAACGTACAGAAGTGTTGCTGCCGTGTTCTATCTTCTACATGGATAACCATGCCATGTTTGATAGCAGGGTTCTTGCTATTTTGAGAATACTGTTAAAGGCTATTTTCAAGAATATGCAGCAAGAGGCAATAGTGAAAGGCTGTTGAAAGGATAATCTAAGTAATGTATTAGAAGTATGTACCCCTCCCCCAAAAAATTCTGGTGCACATTAATACAAACTTGTAGGCATGTGCCCTCATTCCCCCACCCCTTTATTTTTTGGTAATTGGTGGTAGTAGCCACCCCCGGCTAGGAAATCCAGATATACAAATAATTTCTTGGTACTACAAAATTTCAATATGGCATGAAAGAGAGACATGATAATGAAGCTTTTCGACCTGCACTCATCAGGTTATCACGCAGGTATGTAACAAATTACTCAAAATCAACTATATTATACTCGATGAACCCGGATGCAACCCGGACGCCTTTATTTCAGAAAAATCGCAAAGCTTGGATGAAATCCAGATGTCTTTATTATCTGTTCTGACTTGTCAAGTGCCCATGGGCCCAACCCCTTCCAGGTATTGAATTCGGCTGTTCATTGATGAGTGCTGGTGAGTATAAGAAAAATTCTTGCCTGGGCCCGTTGCATAAAACTTACCATTAATGGCAACTCTGCCATCTATGGTAAATACCACAGTAACATTGCTTAACAGCCAATCAAATTCAAGGTTTAAATGGAAGTTACCATTGATGGCAAAGTTAGCATCGATGGTAAGTTTTATGCAACGGGGCCCTGGTTCCATTGTTGTTGCTGGATGTCAAATTTCATTTGGCCGGCGACAATTTTAAACTACTAGCATTAAACAAAAACGTAGTGATTGAAGAACAATAAACAAAAAAACTGATGATACTAAAATATCCTGCCCTAGCAACACCAACACCGACCATGAAATCAACATTTCTTTATCCCTAGGGGTATAGAGTTAATGAATGGAAATTAATTTTGTCCATGAAATTAAACACCACCTGCCGAGCTCGGTTCAGCAGACAACATTTGAAAAAAAATGAAACACTGGCAACCGGAACTATGTAAAAAAAAAAACAGAGGTCAACACTTAATAACACCGACTAATATTTTTTCTCATTTCATATTATGTTAGATCATGATTTCGTGGCAAAATAAACACTAACACCAAACATCAACACTGAACGTGAAGTCACTCCTATTTATTGGTGTTGTAATTATTATTGTGGCAAGTCATGTGGGCTCAGTTGAACCCCTCAGTCTTTTGACCAAAAAAGGGAGAATCGATGGAAGGAGACCACTGTAAAAGGGGACATCACATTAGCCATTGTTTTACGAGGCTAAATTTCAAGAAGTCCCAACCCCCACCCCCCGAAGGCCTCCAAAGGAGGGAGTTACCCTCATTCCAATATATCAAATCAAGATTTTTGATTCACCGATGTCACCAACTATTATGCTCTTTGCGTTCCGGATGCGTCTTTTCATGCCACTGCATTTTGCTAAGCTACCTAAGACATGGTCCAAGAGATAACTTCTTTTCAGATTCTAGTTGATCCACTGAAAAGTACTGTCAAGAGATCAGTTGGTGAGTGTCTCCAGTCCAGAGACAGGGTCTAAATCATCTGATTCACTTCTAGCTATTCCATTTCAAAGTAATGTCTATTGGATCAAAGGCAGAAGGACTTATGTCTGAAGGCATCACATTCTCTTTGATTCCAGTTGACTCCTCGTCCAATAGAATGTTCTGGAATTTCAGTACGACAGTGGCTCTTGTCCAAAGACATGGTCTAAGACATCAGATTCTCTTAAGATTCTAGTTGATCCTACCACTACCTGAAAATCAAAGGCAAACATGGAGACAATCAACTGTGAATAAAAGAAACAATCGCAAAGACTTCAATAAATCATCTCAACGTCAATTTCAATATCCTTATGTATAACCACAGAGATCATGTTTAGATTACGTAATACGTCATTGTAGTGTTCGCACATTTGAAAAAGGCGATGCACAAGGCTATTGAAATTCCCTTAAAGTGATTTGGTAACTTTGTAGAGGCTTGATAAAATCTGAGCTGCCTGGCCTTACATGCTACCATTGTATGTAATATGGTGTAAAAATGAAGCCCAGGGCGAAAAAAAGCACTTCAAAATCATCATATCCTTCACAAAAGTAAACATACATGTATGCAAGTGACCGGAAATGCCAGACTCATTTCCCCCCATAGACTTATAGTTAGATGGGAGTATTCAGTCATAGATATCTTTTTTTTTTTTTTTTTTTTTTTCAGTCATAGATATTTTAATAATAGCATATATATTTGAAAACCTGTCTATGCCTGGCTATTTATTTATCCTTCTGAACATCACTATACAAGACAGATGGGCATTCCATGGAAAGCATTCCCTTCCGTAATGTCCGTAACAGAAATAAATAGCCTGATATCCAAGTAGCAAAAATACCCTTTCAATTCACCTTTTGGATACTTCAGTGTTGTGATCGTGACCATTAACAAACAACAGATGAATAGAAGGGGCATTCTCGCTTCTTAGATATCACGCTATTTATCTCTGTTACGGACATTACGGAAGGGAGTGCTTTCCATGGAAAATGCCCAGATGTCAAAATTCAACAATTTATTAAATCAAGACTCCACAAAGTTACCAAATCCTTTAAGATTACACATATATTCATTTCTATAAATCATTTAATCGGCAAAGCATTGGGTTTGCTCGCAAAAATTGTATGCTATCTATCAGGTAAGTTTGAAAAAGTTTTAATCACAAGAGATCTCAACAGAGTAAATTTTGATTATTTTGAAATTAGGCTGAGGTAATCTTTGAAGGTAGAGGTTTGCATGGTGGTACTGATAATGTGGAGAAGGTTTACGGTTCACTACGTGGTCAGTCCTGAAAAGGACTATTGAGTAAGAAGAAAGTGGAGAAAAATTGAGAGGAGAAAAAAAGGAAAGGAAAGATACAAATTCAGAGAGTGTAGAAGTAATCTTTCTTGAAAGTGTGAAGTCCTGAAAAGGACTGTAAACCAGATGAGAAGGCTGAGAGTGGACTCCACTGAGGTACTTTTTACATTAAACACAAGACGTGTGGATGACATGTTGTACTCAGTATGTACACCTCGCTCCTAATGCCTTCACATTGGATGCAAACTGAGGTTTGTCCTAATGGAAAAGGTAAGAATTGGAGGACATACGACTGTATGACTCATACATAGGCGGCATTTGCTTTGCAGTCAAATTCTCATATGAATCTTTTCTCTTACTTCAACTCTAAATCCAACAATACATGTATGCATGATGACCCAAACCCTAATATTAAACCTAACCTTAACCCTTTCAGGACAGGAATTATTTCAGGGCTAAATTGATCACATTTTGTTCCTCAAATTGGCAGCAATATTATTTTTCTTTAGTGTTACATGGTTCTAATTAGGTGTAATGTCTTTGATAACAATATACATGGTCTGAAATTTTGTTGAAAAGTTGAAAAATTGCCAATTTTGATAAAAAACAATGATTTTGAACCTCTCAATGCGTTGCCAATTTAAGGATTTTTTTAGCTTATTCTTGTTTTTAAAATTCCTGGCATCACTTCCTTTCCTTGCAGATCACTGGTGACCAACGCTCTAAACTTAATTCATACAGAGTCTATTCATACAGCTCTATATAGGCTTTATATAGGGTTGGGAATGCAATAGGATCTGGGGCCTGTAACATAAAGAGATACAATCAATCTTACAATTGATATCAATCGTAAGTCTATGGCAAACCATGTACTGAAGAGTTACAATTGATCGTAAGATTGATTGTATCTCTTTATGTTATAGGCTCCTGAGGTGACATTTAGGGTTATGGTTAGCCATAGTATTTGATCCAGGGTTGAAGTTTGAAATCTTTTTAGTGTAGAAAAAGGAATGCAGAGCATATGTCTCTTGAGAATGTGTCGTAGAACAAGTTGAATAGCTATCCAATCAATAAGAAAAGAATTTTTCTAAGTATGAATCACTTTCTTACCTGTGTGTTTGGTGAAAGGGATGCTACGGTGTCCTTTATCTGCTTGACCTCTGAACAAGTGACCCCGCCCACCATGAAGACAATGAACAGAGGATGGTCGCTAGGGCGGGGCTTACCCACATTCATGAATAATCTGTAACAAGAGAGTATGATACAAATCGATCGTAAAAAACAAAGATGTCTGGATGTATGCTCTCTACTTTCAGGATGACAGTTTAAATAGTTATTACTGCCAGCTCATCCTCCACCTCTTTTTCATTGTGAAGTATTTTGATGTCCAAATGACTGTAGCTTAACTTACATGTAAGCTGCTGTCAATAGTCACAAATGTCTGAACATTTTCTTAATTTTGCATTTTTACACAGAAATGTGTATTTGGGACTACACACAAATGTTCGGCCCGAACATTCAAGCCACATGTGTGTGCAGTCCCATATACCGATTTCTGTATGCAGTGCATATGTTTTCAGTGAGACTGGGTCAATTTCTTATCATTTTGATGATTCCAAAACCTCACAGTATACACCAATTCATATGTAGGCATGATCAACCTTTCCAATTGTTTTGAGACACCTTCTTTCGCAATGTAATTGTATAACCAGAAATCAACTTTATCATTAAGTCCATGGACATCCCATAGAAACATGTGTTCATTCTATAACAAGGGGTGAATTTAGAATGATGTCAGTGTCCTGTGACACTGCCCAGCATCAGAAAAATTATATTTCTTCTTTAAAAGTTATGAAAACAGTGACATGAGTTGCTGACATCCTTGCAGCATATGTTGCAAGTTGGTGTTTCTTTATTATCATCATCATCATCATCATCACCATCATCATCATCATTACCATCATCATCATTGTCATCATCATCATCATTATCATCATCATCATCATCATCATCATCACCATCATCATCATCATTACCATCATCATCATTATTATCATCATCATCATCATCATCATTATATCATATATTTTTATCTATCTATGCATACACCTTCCACCTTTACAGGGAGGGCAAAAAACACTGCTGAAATTTATACCTGAATCCTGTTTTGAGGAGGTCTCTGAATCCACTGGACTTGTACTCAATGTCAACTAGGTCAGGCTTGGAAGGGTTGAACACACTCTCCATGACCTGCTTGACTAGAGGTGAGTAGCTAGATGGATGGGTAGCGGTACCAGGATGGATGATATCCCTATATCACACACATAGAACAATTTAATTATCTCCCCGCCATGGAATGATGAAAACTTCAGAAACTTGACATGTAGAGAAAGCATCATGGAACAAATTACCCTACTAAAGGGATAGTCCATTCTGATTACAAGTTAACTTTAAAAGAAGCAGAAAAATAAAAGGAATAGATCAGTGAAGTTTTGAGCAAAATCCGACAAGAAATAAGAAAGTTATGAATTTTTGAAGTTGTAATCAATCATACACAAATTGGCAACTCCATGATGTATCTTGCAAACTCCTCTCCCATTTGCTCAGTACAGAAAGTTTCATAAATTTTTGTTTTCTTGGTTTTTGATGAAGGAATAGATTTGTTTCATACAGGTTTTGTGTAACAGCATATGAGCAATGATTATATCTAAGATCCATGTACGACTGAATATTTCCTTTAGAGAAAATGGGAATTAATGATTTTGGGGGTACAGGGCAAGTGGGAGAGGAGCCCGCAAGATACCGTAACAGAGTTGCCAATTTGTGTCTGATTGATTCCCACATGAAACATTCATAACTTTCTTATTTCTTATCAGATTTTGCTTAAAGGTTGACTAAATTAGAGAGAAAATGGGTGCTCTTTCCATGTAGTTTTCCCTTCTAATCACGAATCTGCCAATCGATTGTCCAAATTATGTCTCGTTTTGGCGAAAAAGGGGGAAAAGTAGAGGTTTTGGGACCGTTCCTTAAAACTCGTGAGCTGATTGGCTAATCCCCAAGTGACGTATGAAAAGTAAGAGGCACAAGATCTGCAGGCTGCAGCGTATAATATTGTACACAGAATGCGGTATTTGACCCCTCTGTTCAACGGACAATTTATGAAAAAATGAAATTAATCAATATAATCTTAGGAGTGAATAATCATTAGCAATATATTTTCGAAAAGATCAGAAAACGATTTGGCCCAAATATACAGCTCTTGTTTTGTTTTTAGCTTTTCTTTTGAACAATGTTCTCATCCATCTGAGCTTGCCGAACGAAAGTTTTGCATTGGTCATAAACGCGTGCACAGCCGTTTTACATGTTTTATGCGTCTGTATGTACAATGTCCTACACATCTTTAGTACGGCAGTGACTATGTTCCCCTAGCCCTCGTACATAGTGACTGGTGAACGCTTTTGTTTTGTTTATTTCAGTCACGGCTTTTTTTTTACTTCGCTTTACATAGTAGGCCTACGTTAGTACTGACTTAGATTTTGAATTCAAGTAACTTATATAGAGAGGGGAAAAGTGCCCGCGATTCAGAGTTGGATGACTTTTCTGAGCCATGCAGATACGAACTCTGATTTATCAGATGATATATCAGACCCCGAAGGCAAAGAAGCTCGAGTGTCAAGGGGAAATTCGACCATATTATATGCTTGAACCCCTCGCAGAATACGGTGAAGGGCCGTGGGTGAAGTAATTCCAGGGAGCTCCAACGCGTTGGAGCTCCCTGGAGTTACGGGTGAAATAGACCGAAAATTCTGTCTCTCGTTCGTTAGGTCGTCTTAGCTAACGAACGAGAGACAGAATTTTCGGTCTACGGGGTGAAGCTGCTGCAGCTGCTGTCGTTGAAAAACAGATTGGAAGACTTGACTCCAAGTCTGATCGTTGGAATAGCTGATTCTTTTAGCTAGCTTATCCTTCTCTTCATGCCAAATTCGGAATACAGGCCAGGATCCTCAAAATCATCTTTGGCAAAGTGATCGCTGCAGATTGTACTCCACTCACTTGGCCGGCCCTTGCCACTCTGCCCGCGTGAGCTTTACCTTTGCGACCCACAATTTCCGTAGATTTTCATCTTTAGGAAAATGGTGTAGGCTTACACCATCTTTAGGGGTCTTTCTACAGCCCGCTACTATACACCGATTAGGCATTATTGATGAAACTGTGTCCCAAAATCAAAGATATTGTGAGGAATTAAACACACGAAAATACGCAAATGGTCGATGCGGTGAATATCATGCTCGGCACCGGGCTGGGCCTGCCGGGGGCCTCCGGGCGCGCACGGTATAGGTTAGTGGAATATTTTCCCTTACTTTTCATGCGTCACAGATCACGTGATCACAATGTCGCTTCGATGGGTTTTTTTAGGGGCGGGGCTTATGACTGTGTAAATCAGCAAAAATGTACTTTTCAAATGATTATAAAATATGACTGAATGCATAAAAAATTGTGTGATGGATATTTTTGGGCTCCTGATGACACCTTCCTACGAAAAATGGGCAATTATTTTTTTATTTTAGTGACCCTTTAACACTTCACTGATCTGTTTCATTTAAAACCAACTTGTAATCAGGGTGGACTATCCCTTAAGCTTTGTAAACAATTTTGTAATATTGCCAATTTATTATTCATATAATCACATATTCAAATTCTTTATTTTATGCAATACATAATATTATATAGAGAAATGTCTGAGCTCTGCAATTTATGACATGGTGCGGTTCCCAATGGAAATTTCATTTTTTATAAATGTGGTATCAAAAAATGTATAAGATTCTCGTCCATAAGGCATGACACGGCATAATAAATTTATCCCATAATTTATCTGGTGAATGCATAAGGTGGGGGATCAGATTCTGCCCCGGTCCCTTTTAGGGTTACAGTTATTATCTAAGATTATATGAAGTAATAAATTGCTACAGACTGTTTACAGTTATCGGAAAATGGCGTTGAAGAGAGACATACTGAAGCTTTTCTTCTTGCACTCATGAGAGTATACTGCAAGAATGAACAGAAAGCTGAAATCGAACGATATACCGGAAACTAAAGGCTTTCTGTTCATTCTTGCGGTATACTCTGATGAGTGCAAGATGAAAAGCTTCAGTATGTCTCTCTTCAATGCCGTTTTCCGTACTAAACATCTTTTCAGTTTACAGTTATGTGTGGCACAATGATCCTATCATCACACTAGTTAATATGCTATTAACCATTTCTTTTTCCTCAAAATGTTTAAATACATGTACATTTAAACACATCTAAAGTCATATAGGATTTGAAGGTTTGCATGGTGAAGTTGTAATTCAGAAAAAGGTTTGCGGTACAACCATGTGAGTTGGAATAACTCCACGTTCCGGTCTAAATTCAGGAAAACACATTAAAAAATGTAAAGGTACACATAAAATTTTCAATTTGCATGGATGATTTTCATACAGCTTGATGTATTCACACTTCCCTATATCATAATTCCAAACAATACAATATTGATTTCAGGAAGCACAATTTTTAAAAGCTAAATTTTTCAATTCTTCACTTACATGAACCTCTGAAGCTTATTCCTAGCTCTTGAAATTGCCTTCACTTTAGACATAATCTCCTTGGCAACTTTCTGTGCTGTTGCTTCAGATCTTGTCTCTCCAACTATTAAACAAACCACAGAAATATGAATAGCCATTCTAAAAGGTCAAACATTTTCTTTTACAGATCTAAGAATGATTGATATAATCACATGTACAAGAAATATGCAGCATATTAATGGCACAATGAACATTTAAAATGACATGGTTCAAAGCCATTGGATTCAACATCACTAAGAACAGAAACGAGGAGGCAATGCTTTTCAAAACTAAGGAATGTGTAGATAATAATACTGAAATGTTAATTCCATGCTTTCCAAGTGCACTTTAACACCTGAAATTTCAGAAATTGACCTCTATGACCTACCTACCCCAAAATCTAATCAGATTGTCTCCCTCTGGTGATGCATACTAGCACCAAGTTTGAAGTTCATACCTCAAGTGGTTCCTGAGAAATTACGAGAACGAGAAAGCGGGACGGACGGACGGACAACCCGAAAAAATAATGCCTCCAGCACCACTTTCGGTGGGCGGAGGGATAAAAACAAGAAAGATATACAAAGTCTTTCAAAACATGCATAACTGATTGTCAGTATGAATCCCATCACATGTTGAATGCCAATGAGCATGCAAACAATTATGGGCTGAATTTAGCTATATCCTAGTAAACAATGTGGAGAACTGGACAGCTGTTGGCCTATTAAACTTCATCAAAGATGTTTTCCATTTATAAACTACATGTAACACCCAACTGCAGGAAAATACTGTATGTACACTAAACTGTAGAAAAAAATATTTCAAGGGCATTATTGGAATTTGTGGCTCACCTAGCAATCTCACAATTTCTGAATTGTCCGGTGCTTGTGTAAGGAGTTGACTAATGTGCTTCTGAAGCTGGCGCTCTTCATCAAAGCTTCCCCCGGCTTCATCTCCCGTCAGTGAGTATCCATAAAGAACTAGCTGAATGACTTCTTCCAAGGAATACGATCTGGTTAAGAATATTTTACGTTAATGAGAGGTTTCTATCAGTAGTGTTGGGAATTTGAATAGTGAAAGAAATTGATCGTGCAGTAATAGTTGGGTGCTGGAGTATGTGTTCATCAACCCTCTGATTCCCACTTGCCAAATATCTCTCTTCCTATTTCTATCTTTCTCTTTCTCTCTCTCTGCTTTTAAAGACTATATTATAATTCTTATTACTCTTTGGAGTCTTTAACTAGGCTCCTCCACATTTCACATTTATTTCACTTTTATTATTTAGCCCAGTCTTTTCAATTAATACTGCTTGCAAACATATAGATATGGGGTACTCACCTTCTTTTATTTTCTCCGACAATAGATTTCATGTTAGTATGATTTATATTCTAAATGCACTGTAAATGTGAAATATGAAACAATAAACTGAAACTGAATCTTATGTGGATCTAGAGCACTTTAAATCAAAGACTGATATGGCTCTTCTTGTTACCAATGGGTTTACTGATTTACCACTTACTATCCATGCCGTTCATTATTATATCTATGTGTCTGAATGCATTCATGATGTCCTGTTCTATACTGCCAGCTGAGAATCAGGAGGGCATTTACTTACATATATTAACACAATGTTAGCACCCTTTCTGCACTCAACACACGATATCATGTTTAGTCTACGTCTGAATCGCATGTAACACCAATGGAAATAAAATTTCTGGATTATATCTGGACAGAAAATTTTTTAAATCTTAACTTTTGAAAATTGTCAAATTACCTTCCCTGCTTGACATGGTTCTGTAGGAGATCCAGGATGATACTGGTGACTGATGGGCCGTTCCCCTCTCCAGCATTCTGCAGTAGCATTTTCTCTGTAGTTTGCAAGTCATCCCACCGAGATAGGGTCAGAGTGGTGAGGGTCTGTACACAGGCAGAGGCTAGTTGAAGCAGAGGGCATGCATTGCGGAAGGCTGTTGAATTGCCCCTGCATTAGTGTAATCACAGAGTTAGATAAGCATATTTCAGAAATTTCAAAAATACTGAACGTGTACATGCATACAAAAAATAAACAAACAAAAAATAAATGACATGAAATAGTTTTAATTACTCTTTTTTTTGGGATTTGCTATTGTGGTTCTGCCAGAGCTCTCCCCCGCCCCCATATATATATGCAGATTGTGCAGCCAATTTCAAAAAAAGGAAGTTACAGCAAAGAAAATCTTTTCTAAAGCTCTTTTTCAGTTTTCCAGAGCTCTTTTGGAACTTTCCCAGGGTAACTCAATCACCATCCCCCGTATTTTTTTTCACGAGTACATTTTCATATCATACTTGAAATTATTGAGATGAGCTTGAAGCGAATCAGCATTGATGCGTCCAATCTTGGCAGCTGATGGATCAAAAGGAAGTTTCTCCCTTGTTATCGTCTCTACAACTTGTCGATTGACATCCATCAGGCTCTCCTGAAAAAGAAATACAGTCAAACCTGCTTCAGCGACCACCTGTATAGAAAGACCACCTGTCTATAAAGACCATAATTTTCGTTTCCCTTGAACAATGTTTCTCATTGACATGTGTATTAAAGGAACCTGTCCAGAAAGACCACCTGCTCTTAAAGACCGCTTTTCTTGTCTCCCTTGAGTGGTCTTTATAGACAGGTTTCACTGTATAACCATATCTAAATAAGGCAGTTTGGAGATACAACCTGTGCATGTGCAATCAAAGAATATTGGTGGGCAAGTCCAAGTTAAGTGCCATACATTACAGAGTATTTTGGAATCATATCATGGAATTGTGGATAAACATTTAAAATAAAAATATCATTCTACTTGATAGAGTCATCAGGGGAGCGTTTCATCAAGTGTCTTGTCAGTGATTTTTACTGACAAATTTGCTCTCATCCAATCAGATGCAAGGATGTCAGTAGCATATAACAGTTGTCGGTAAAAATCACAGACAAAACGCTTGATGAAACGCTCCCCTGGGGGGTGTTTCATCAAGTGTCTTGTCTGTGATTTTTACGGACAAATTTGCTCTCAGCCAATCAGATGCAAGGATTTCAGTAGCTTATAACAGTTGTCTGTAAAAATCACTGACAAAACGCTTGATGAAACACTCCCCAGATCTACTAAACTCTGAGATGTGGTTGGTAACACATGGGTGTATGGGACGAAAGAACTTGGACTAGCCCATCTACAATCTGAGCATGAGGAGACAAAGGTTATTTGTACCAAACTGTAAACCAACTGAGAAAGATGCTGGATACTTGCTCATGAAAGTTATGTAATCATTATTAATTCAAGCATCAGTGGTGCATTCCATGATACACAGATGGAATTTTTCATTTCAAAATGGGATACGAATGCCATTCATGAAGCACCTCAATCACTTGTGAGTGGTTATTCCCAAATGAACAAAGCCGGACCTTTCCATTTCGAAAAGATCTGTGGATATTTAAGGTCATTCGCACCATGTGCTCAATACGAACTGGTCTATTCCAATCAAACATAAATACATGTACAATTTAACGCACAGGCCGTGAATATCAATCATGTTTAAACTTTGAGAAAACAAACATCAGAAATGACCGTTATCATGATTGACTTGGCATTTTATTGAAACTCCAATTAAGCCTTGTAATATATGATACAGAAATCCCCTCAAAACATAACAGAAACATTGATTGTACATAACTGTTTGAATATTTTACTGTAAAATCAGTTGTAAATCTTAATCCTTTGGAAATGAATTCATTAACGGTGAAGTTGACCCATTTCAGGATAGGGGTAGGGGAGGAACACAGCTGTTCCCTCCAACAGATCGACAACCCTGTCTATTAATGTGTGTTCTATAACTTTTACACAGATTGGAACACAGTATTTAAGGAACGTGGGTTCCAGAGCAATGAGTGCCAGGAAGGATAGGGGTAAACTTCTTACAACAAAGGTGTGAAGCAAGACCGGACAAAGCTTTTCAAGAGTGGACCCACCTTTTGTTTCGATGTAATAAGAGTCTGGAGTAAATCCTGTGCTTGTTGATCATGAGGATGGGCCAAGCAACCTGGTAGTAGGACACTAGGCTTGTACTGGCTATTGAGAAATAAAGTCATAACCATGGATGAAATCAAATAAGTATGTGTATCTGAAAATGGATAGATACCCATTTTCACGTACAATATCGACAAAACCTGGAATGCAGACTTTACAAATATGACATGCCTTGAATACTTGTTTGTTTGTGTCCTATTGTTATTTTCCTTGTCCTTCAAATTATAATCCTTATATTTCATTTCTCATTGTTTCATCTATTTTCTTCTCTTTTCCATCCTCTTTCTCTAAAGCTAACATTTGTTAAAGCAGACAGCCATCCAGAATAAAATGCTCAATAAACATAGAAGAATGTACTACAAGAATTCCAAATTCTTTACTTGATCAATATACTTCTGATTTTATTGGTCAAATCGAGTACATTTTCTGATGAGAATGATGAAATGGTATATATAATGTACTGTACTATACAACTCAAGGAATTAGCATGAATATGATACCTTCCAGTAGAGCACAGCGAAGACATATCCACAGATACATCACACGAGTGGCCTTGTAGAGGGGACAGGGCAGCCATGATTCTATCAGCAAAGGAGTCTCTGCCATGAGATGCAGGTGCCACCATGTCTAACGTTCTATCTATGAAGAGCACGCTGGCTCGATGGTTTGCAGCCTGGTGAGGATTATACATGTACATGTAGGAAAGTGGAGGAAAAACAAACTATATGGTTTTGGGGTCTGCAAGTGATGATTATGCAGCATTTTAAAATATTACATATTGCCTGTAGTGTGTGGAGAGATTGATTATTTGTGGCTCAAGAAATTTCATGAAACAAAATCAGTACGACAATGACAAAAGACAAATGCTTTCAAAAAGTAAATGTAGACAGAAGCACAAATAGATGTATGAAAATTAAAGAATGGAAACAAAAAATTTGAAGAAAATAAGATCTACAAAGTAATTTCCAAGCTTTTACCAAAAATATTATCATTGTATTAAGGAAAAGCACAATATGAAGAAGGAAGATCTATGCATAACGGTCACAAGTACAGATTCTTACTTTTCTTCTCGCTCTGGCAGATATGAGTTGAGCTAGTTCACCAGCAATGACTCGGCTTGTTGGTCCAAGACAATAGATGTCTTCATTCACATCCAGCGTCTCACACAGACAGCTCAGAGTAGACACAATCATCTGGATATGGAGAAAAAAAAAGTATGAGAAAGTGTTAAAAATTATAAGCTATTATATACACATGTATGAGGTAAACAGTCTTGACATGATATCTGTTTTCATTTTATCCTTCAAATTTAAAAATAAGCAGACAGAAATGGAAGAGGATGAAGAAGGTAAAAAAAGGAAAACTTAGAAGTATTGAGAGCAGAAGTACAAGAAGGAGAATACCGAATAAGAGAAGGTGAAAATACAGAAATAGAAAAAAGCAGGAGAAAAAGAGAAAATAAAAAGAAACTAGATTTTAATTCGTCATGAGGACGAATTAGGTGGTCTGTCTTTCAATTTGTACGATCATGATTGTAATCAGGATGATCATAATAATGGGGAAATGCTAAACTGAAGATAGGATGTCAAGAAATGCCATGAATGGAGATGCTTCTTGAGGACAGGAATGTAGCAAAATGTGTAACGGTCATTGTAAAACGATTATGGTGAAGATGATAATGGTGATTATGATGATTATAATGATATAATGATGATGGCGATGGATATAATAATAGCGATGATGATCAGGACGGTGATGATGATACAGGATACTTGGGAGATTAACCCCATAGCTCTAATACAGGACAGGAAATCATAATTTCCATAGGGTTGTACACAAACTACTGCACATTACTTTCTAATAGACATAACATGGAAAATAAGGCAGTTTATTACATGATTTGTGATTGTTTATGTTATAATAGTCGAAGAGGATGGTAAAATGACAGGTAAAAAGAAGCAAAAAAAAAAAAAAAAAAAATCTGCCCCGGGGATCGAACCAGGTACCTTGACCATGGTAGTCATGTGCTTTACCGATAGACTAAAATATTTCCCATAGAGATAACACGTAAACGAAAAACAGGATTCTCGAATCCCATTTGGTAGTTCAAAATAGGGCATGATCCCGACATCTGATCAAAATTTGGAGACCACCCTTATGAAAGCTTATAGTCTCAGCTACAACATATTAAAATCTGGAAGGAAATAGACCAAAAATAACTGAGATACAGCTCAGAGAACGATGTCATGTAGATTCATGATTCGAAAAAAAATCATCTTCCATAGACATAACACGCAAATAGGGACAATTCTGACATGTCGTCTTTAATTGAAAATTTCAGTGTGATGACGTCATCCAAATGAATAATAATGAGCACTCATGTTGTAGAGAATTGTCTCAGCTATAACATATCGAAATCTGGGCGAAAAACTACCAATAATTAAGAATCTAGAGCCAAATTTGCATGAATGTGATGACGTCAAAACATGAAAAATGGAAATTTTGAATTCTGGCGCCATTTTGATGACGTCATAATGTATATAAGGGTCAAATGATACATGAAATGAAATCTATGATTTATACCCTACCTGATGATGAAAAAAAATTGGGAGGTTTCTGGACTATTTAAAGAGCTAGAGTTAATTTTGTAGAGGCATGTTTTTTCACGTTTTTACGTTATTTTTGCCATAGACGCGCGCACGGATTTTGAAATTTGACGCGCGCGTGTGGCATTATGGAAGGTCGATATTGACTGTAAATAGTTGGAAATTCAAGAATAGTGTCAGGAAGACGTAACATGCGAAAAAACAGCGTTTTTACGTTCTCTACGCGCTGCGTGCGCGCATAACGCGCGCACGGACGGAAAATTTTAAAATGCTTAAAATGTCCTGAACAATACTCTAATTTGATTAAAAAGTGATTTTGACCATTTTTAAATTTTGACGCGCGCGTACGTGCGCGTCATGATGTGCGCGCGGATTTTGATGACATTTTATGTCGACCCTTGACCTGAATTTAATGTATGTCAAATATGGTTCATTTTTGATGACTCGTTATGAAGATATGATTGATAATGTGATTTCACAAAATGGCGCCTGGATGACGTCACGATGACCTGATGACCTTGAAAAAGATAGGGGCACTTGATCTGATATGGTCTGATAATTGACAAAAATTTGATGAAAATTGATCGAGTTGATTTTGAGAAATTGTGTTCACAAGAAAGTGGTGGAAAAATAAAAATAAATAATAAATAATAAATAAAGAAAATTCTGACGAAATTAAGAGGTGGTCTGTCGACTACGACAGAGCACCAAATAAAGGAAAAGTAGGAGAACTAGAAATGTCCATTGCCGTGCAATGCGAATGTATCCCCCGGCACTGACAGCGATTCGAAGGAGGGACAAAGAACCTCCCCCCTCCCCTCCCTCAAACAAAAGGATGGCGTAGAAATTGCCACCAGTGGCTGTAATATTGTCAACACTAGGAGCAGCATCACCAAAACAATGTGTGTAGATTAGAGTATAATGCATCTCTATAGAAAATTCGAAAGAAATCTGTCAAGAAATGTGACCGCACACAAGATATCCACTAAAATATGACCTTTGACCCTATGAAAGACGGAACACTGGGGGCAGCATCACCAAAAACTGTAGAGGTCTAGAGTAATCTATGATGGACCTCCATACAAAATCTGAAAGAAATCAGTCAACGAATGTGTCCTCCAGAATGCATGCAACCAAAATATGACATTTGACCCTATAAAAAGCGGAACACTGGGGGCAGCATCACCAGAAATTATAGGTGTCCAGATTTTACTAAGATACACCTCCATACAAAGTTTGAAAGAAATCCGTTGAGAAATGTGACCGCTAGAGCGCACACAATAATGTGACGTGGCGGCGGATCTGCTGAATCCAAAGTATCCTCTGGCATACTGCCGGGGGATACAATAAATTACAAAGAAGATATAGAAGTGTGTGAAAGAGAGCGAGAGGGTGGAGTCATGAAAAGCATGACAGAATGAGACACAAAGAGAGATAAAGAGGGAGAGAGATAGAGAGAGAAAGGAGATTAAGCCAGTTTTTCATTTATTTATTTCATTTTTTTGTAAATACTGACCTTAATATCCTGTTGTAGTTCATGAGGTAGCATGCTGATATCAACATCAGACAGACTCTCTGGAGGCTTCTTCTCAACCTACATGTACCATCCAAATAAATGAAAAAGCAGGAAATATCACTTAACCCTCTTTCATACCAGAAACAAAATTTTATATAGTATAAAATTTAATATTTTCATACATAACTTAAAAAAGAAAAAATTTCCACAAACAACACAAAAACAGATGAGGGGTACTAAGTATTGACTTCTAAGCTTATTTGTTTACTTATTTGTTTACTGGTAACGTGATGTGATCGCGTGAATGATGGTGTGAAAATGAAGAAAGCTAACTATACAAATGTTGGCTTTTCCGTATCTAGTAAAATGAACTGAACGCTGAAAGTGTAAACAAAAGTGATAGGAACGAGTGCAAAGCGTTGTGGGATATCAGGTCACGGTTCGCGGGTTATAAAAAGATTGGAAAATGACGTTATTGTGAAAGTTCCTTTCGCTACGGGATATCCCGTAGTTCGGCGAACGTAGCGTGCGCGGGGACTACGGGACTACGGTAGATCGACGGATACGGGTTAAAAATCTCAAATTGACTACCCAAAGCTAAAACTTGTATCATTATTCTCCCTTTCAAATTAGAGTCTCTCCTACAATAGTTACCATTCACTCAAATAGATTTTAAAATGGCATTAAACTGGCAAAACTTGAACAGCACCACCTTACAGTAACTGCTAAATTGAGATTATAATTTGAAAATTAATTGCATTTTATTTTGAATTTCGACAAACAGCTGTTTTGAAAATATGCACATTTCATTTATTCATTTATTCCATTCAAAAATAAAAATACAATTAACAATTAACAATAAAGTAAATATATTATACATAGAATGCGGAGACAGCAAGAAAGAACGAAATGTCTTATAAAGAGCTGCCACCAAATAAAATACGCATTAACATTATTACATAACATGGAAGAACAAAACAAAATTTGTATAATAGAACAGAGGCATAGAAAAATTAATTTACCAGACAAGCCCTACACAAACAATTACATGTACTGTGCCTTGATATAAAAAAAAAACGCAATTAATGCTCATATCTCTCTGAAGTAAAAACAACTTATATCTCCTTTTAAAAATATTCAATGATGTGCTTAGTTTGATATTCAAAGGTAAATCATTCCAAATTTTAGGACCTTTATAAAATATTGAATTAATAGTAACATTTGTTTTGACCAGAGGTAAATTATAGTCATACGGATTGCGTGTATTATACGAGTGAGTTTCGCACTTTAATTTAAAACATTTTGAAAGACTATGTGAAATACGATTATTAAAACATAAATACATAAATATGGCAATATTTATATTATACAAATCAAAGACATTCAATAATTTCAATTGATAAAAAAGTGGAGCAGTATGGGCAAGGAAATTAGCATGCATTATAATTCTAACAGCCTTTTTCTGTAAACGAAATAATCTTTGCATAGAATAATTAACAGTGTTAGACCATGAAGTATTACAATAATGCAAATGGGGTGAAATAATAGCGTTATAAATCATTAATAAAATATTGCGAGGAAAATATTTCAGTTTGTACAATACACCTAAACATTTAGATATTTTATTGCAAAGATTTTATATTTCAAACTATTATTTTTGATGTTGCACATGTGGAAAAATTGCCTACAGATACATTCTAAGCTTGCCTACAGATACATTCTAAGCTTGCCTACAGATACATTCTAAGCTTCTACAAACTAGAATGGGGCATGATGGGGAAAATTAGAGGCACAGACACTATCAATTCCTGTTGAAAGATGGCGCCATTATGAGCTTCAATTTACTGTAACTTTAAAATACATGACCCAATGTTGGAAGAAGGAAGCAACTAATGAATTTTTGTGGGAAAAGCCAATGGAACTCACATTAGCCTGCATGTAATTCCTGATAGCTAACAAATCAACGTCCAAGAGAGGAAAGAGACTGGTGAATGATGGCAAGAAGAATAGGTTGGGTGATACACAAGCCACAGAGAGGGGTATATGCACCACGTCAGCTTCATACACAGTGGACTGTAAATAAAGAAATAGGAAAACATTGTAATCACATACATGTTTGTAAACTTATGTTTCATATGCTAACCCTGTCCCATTTAGACTGATCGTAATTCAATACATATTTATCAAGTGAGGAATATTTCAACTCAAGAACGGAGCATGAACTGCTTCTTAGAATAGAAAAAAAAAAGGAAGAAAGGAATAGGTATATCATTACCAATCTAATGAAAAAATCTTGAGTAAATTTGGCAAGTTTGTTTCCTTGTTTGTTGTGTTGCATAACTGCTACTTGCTTTCACAACAAATTCAGGTTTACTCTCTAAAATTGAATATCATGACTTAAAGTGTCTGTAACAACCACTATACAATAATAACTTTACATCATACTCTCTTACACAAAACTGGTAGGCTGCATTTACATGTACATGCACATGCAAGCCCAGATACAAGTAGTTCAAAACTACTAATAACATTGACTATTAAATGTACATAATTACAATCCTAAATTATTAACAAATTATAAATTCATAAAATGCTAAAAAAATCTAGAAATATTCCTTTCATGATGTAATTTAAAGTCTGTCACACAATTTTTCATGTAATTGTACATGTTTTGCAAGTGACTTATGATATATTTCATGGTTTGCAGACATGAGCCTGATTGGTTAGTCACAGACAGACATTTGACAAATTTTGAAAGTTTGAAGGCCTGTAGAAAATAAGTGTTCAATAGAACAGAGCTATTTTAGGTTTCATCGCGAAGGGCATCACTGAAGGAGTTGAAATTTAATCAAATTTGGTTGCCATGGTCACCTACTAAAATTATTATCCATAAAATATTCAATGTCACAGACGAACAAATTGCCTTCTCTTAACCGATCAGGCTTACATTCCATTAACATTCTGAAGGGTACAATTCTTCAACAACATCCTTCCATAAAGGAACTGAATTCCCCACAAAAGAAATAGAACGTACGGTTCTGATGAATTCTATCGAGAATGTTAATCAGAATTTAATTTTACTGATACACAGTTGATTTTAGAAACTAAAAATGACTGGACAAATAGTTTTTGGAAGTGCAATTTAAATGAGTATGACTTAAAATCTAAAGGGTTGGCAACCCAATAAATTACCTACAGTATCTCTATCTGGTTATAAAAGTATACCCAGACGTTGTAATTCCGGACAGGTTGTTAATCTGGACAGGTTATTTTTAAACAGTAAATCGAACAACTTTTCATGCAAATTGTCACAAATCTTTCACAGGATAGGATGAAAATCATGTGAATTGCAAATATTCACTGATTTTAGTGTTACTTGATGCATGTTTTTCTTAAAATCTGACGGCAAAATTGACAGGCTAATTTTTGTTAATTGTCCAGAAATGCAACCCCCCATCCTACTTATGTAGAAGTTTAGACATAAAGGCCCGAATTCATAAAGGAGGTTTAAACCTAAACCCATGGTTTAAATAAGCGCAAATTGCCCATGCGCGCGCTCAAAGAAAATATATGATTGGATCAGATTCCGTGCGCACGCACGCTTAAAAAACCCAGGAGGGGGTTTAAACCATGGTTTAAACCAAACCTCCTTTGTGCATTCGGGCCAATTACTTTGTGTCTCATCCATCCTCTCATTCTCTCCTCTACATCTTGAAAGAGATTATGGTGGCTGTTCCCTTCCCCGCCTCCTGACGATGCATTCCCTGATAGATGCTGATGGAGAGACTCAGGCAGCGTTGTGATCAGGACACAGTACTGGAAGTGGCTGGCTCGAATAATGTCCTCCAAGATCTCTTGGGTTGTGGCAGTGATTTGCTCACTGACGATGAATACTGCTTTGACTTCATCTTCAGTACAACTCTGAAAGAATAAAGGCATCAATGTGTACATAACAGTACCAGCTACAAGGCCATCTCAAAACCGAAATACAGTTTACATTTTTCACATATGCACATGCACCTTACTTTCTAAGAACATTGTCCATTTGAACAAATCGATCGTAACTACCCTTGTAAAAAAGTACCATGGTACCCAGGCCAGGGTAATACGATGGTAATTACCGTCATATTACCATGGGTACCATGGTAATTTTTTACAAGGGTAGCATTGTTTTATGTTAAGCGCAAAATGTGACAGTATAGATCTGTTAATGATCTGTATACAAAAATTAGAGCACACTTTTTGACGTCATGTATTTTGGCATGAGCATAAAGATCTATTTTCATTTTCTTGAATTGTGAAATTAATAACACAGCATGCATCATTTATAAAGCAAAGACTTTTTGACGAGTTCGAGATAGTATTTGTTTCTCAGTCAGTGAGAGGATAATTTAATCTATTACTGTACAAAATGGCTGACTAAATATAAACTTGGAAACATCCTTGAAGGTTAAGCACAGCTAACATTTATGATCTCCATGGCCATGATCTCTCTCTCTCTAAGACTAACAGTAACAAGAAAGTTGCAATCAATCGTAAATTGTAAAGCAAATTAGAACAACCATTCTGAATGGTCCAGGGTCTGCCCATTCAAGATGCGCTTGCAACAATGATTTTGATTGGTCAGTACTGATCAGTTGCAACTTGCAATCAATCGCAACTTTCTTGCAACACCCCATAAAAATAAGTCTAGGCCTAACAAGTAACAACATGTCTAGGTCCTAATTAATTTTCTTAATCATGGTCAGGACACGGACCACAAAGGGGTTTAATTCTTTCAGATTTAACCATGGCATATGTCTTTTAACGATATGGCCTCTTGACTGTCAGGAATGAAAGGTATTCTCCTACTCATTTAAATTTCTACCTCAAACGATGAAAACTCTTTGACGTTAATAGCTCCTGCTTGTAACAGCGTCGCCGCGCCGGAGGACCAGTGGAGCGCTTCGGCGACGGGACCGTCCAGAAAAACCACCGAGCGAGGAACATACGGAATCACTGTTCGCCAGCTGTCCCGACAACTTTTCAAGAAACTTTTACCAGACATTGTGATTTTATTGTTCTTATCGACATATAAACAATCATAAAATTCCTTGAAATAGCTCGATATAATCGGGAAAGGAGTGAAAATAAACTCAACCACGTAGACTTCTCTGGCTAATGGAGGCTGACATCTTGGAAAAATATCAGGCTGTTCACAGTTTTCAGTAGAGCAAGAAACTTTTTTTTTAATTTATCAATAAAATATCGATAAATTTTGCAAAAACTTAGCTAATTACTTATTTATTATATTCAAAATAATTTTAAAAGTATTTTTAATAATAAAAAAAAATATATATATTTGATGAATTGATACTCTTAACGAATTACACTGCATCCATGTCATTGTCAGACTAGACGTCGAGTCACTCGACTAGCGCTTTAGCTGCTATGCTATGCTGAGCTCAAGCTGGAGGCGAAGAGCAGAAAAAGTTTGGCCATGCGCTCCAACTGGTTTGTTGTTTGAGCAGTCCACTACTAGTATTTTTTTGTTCTGGTGAATTGTTGTCAATGTTTTATCTAGGATCAGTTCGTGACTCCTCTACCAGTTTTCATCATATTACTAGGCTAGAAGTAGTTTGATATGAAAGAAACGAACTGAGACCCTGACCTGAGACAACTCAAGTACTCATTCATTGATCATTCAATCATTCATTATTCATTAATTGCCTCTTATCTTAAATTAAAAATTTAGGCAGCATTCTCACCTCTCAGTTGACTTCAAATTATTATTAGCTGGTCTGAAGCAGGAGGCTGGAGTAAACCCAACTTGTCATCGTCACCTGAGCAATTTGTCTCTGAAAAGTAAAACCACTTGTCAAGTAGAACTAAGTTAGGGGTCTATTATAGTATTAATTGGGCAGAGTGATTTTAAAACAACGCGGTAAAGAGATGGCAGCTCTGAGCAGTGTTGCTGATGTCGACATTGATGCATCAGGGAAATTCAAATATATCCTGATCCAGCTGTCAGCCGGAGGTCAAAAGAAATATATCGTTAGAGGATATGGCCGGTGTGGATATCATGGTGAGAAAAAGAAGCAGGCTTATTTAGTGTTTGTCCAAAATATCTGACGATTTATAAACCAACTCAACTTTTATTTATTGATATAAAATCCTCCTGACCACAGTGAGAAGATAATTTCATATTTATGGAAGAACAAGCTATAAAATGTCCCATTTTGACAAATATATCATCTATGACAACTGAGAGCCAGAATAATATTAGGTAGCTCAGTGAATCGCAAAGACGCAAAGAGGAAAATTACTAATTTTGTCTGTGCCTCGAAATTCAGAATCAGACATGTCTGAATAAAAGTTTTCATATTATTTTGCTTAAGTGTTCAAAGAGTTAAATACTAATTCTACATTGTACCATTTGGTTCTGCCTCTATAGAATAAAGTAAGATTTTGTTGTATATGCATCTTTCCTGCCTGTTTACCTGCCATCATGTTTCTCTAAGCTACCTTAGTCCCATTTATCCAGATAAAGACATTTGAAAGGAATTAAATCCCTTCTGGTTTTCAGTAGCAGAACTTATTAATGCTTAACCTTGGTGTATGTGTGTAGAGTCACTTTATTTGTGGATAAAGATCAATCATTCAAGCAGGAAAATACACATCAAAAAGGCAAATAATGGTCTATAGAACTTCATTTTTAAATATTATTTTGCATAATATTCTTATAGACCGATTAATACCATCTGCAATCAGCATTGTCAGTAGTAATATTTCATTACTTCATTCCACCAGCCTCCAGGAGTGTTACTGATGAGTTGTCATCGTTCAGATTCAGATTCAATTTTTCTTCAGGAACACTGCTCAAGGCAAACAAACAAAACAAAATATTTGCTAGTAATATTTGCCTTTGAAGAGCCAGTATTTTTTTGTTCATTTGACTGTACATAGTTCACTCTTTGTCATTTTACCATACAGCTGACATCTATGATGAAGTAACTCCAGCACTGGAGAAGCAAGGCATCACTTGCAACTGCCCAGGTGGGGGTAGAATAGAGCACAACAAGGCTGCTAAAACTATTTTGGTCTATGGGTACTCAATGGTAAGTGCTGCTTGATTAGGATTGGGAAAGGTTGATCATGTCTAAATTAGGATTGGTGTATACTGTGAGGTTTTGGAATCATAAAAATGATAAGAAATCAACCCAAACTCGCTCAAAAGCACATGCACCGCACACAGAAATGGGTATATGGGACTGCACACAGATGTGGCATGAATGTTCGGCCTGAACACTTAGCTATTTTTCGTTGTATTTCAAATATGAGGGCATTTGAAGAGAAATCCTCTCAGGGGACATTTCTACTATGATGTTCTTCCAAACTGACATAACAGCAATGAGAAAGCTCACAAATGATTTTTCAACTTTCCCAGCCAGAATCCAACCTTCCCTTTCAAGATGGTACAAACCTTGCATTGTTTTGCAAAGATAAAAAGTTACAAGAATAGTAAACATGAATTTACATTGACTCTATTGACTGTGTCGTTGGCATGCATGAACATCAAGAAAACTTTTAGTTTCAATTTTGATTTATGTTTACTATTCCAATGAACTCTCTTAATCCTTATAATTCTTAGACTTGCCAACTACTGCATGCACCTCAGACGTTTACATAATGAGCTGTCCCATTTACTTTGGGATGCCAGTTACACTCGCAATAACATGCTTGCTTGGGAAAACCAATTTGGGAGATGGATATGAAAATAAACTTGCACTTAGCTACTATATAGCAGTGGTTTAACAAGTTTTTGTTAAGAATCAGTCAGCCCAGCATGTGGGTTTAAAGAAAGTTTTAAACTTTAACATTTGTTTTGTGTCTTGGAAATGGGCTTGATAAGTAAGATCTTATTACAAATGGAAATGGGTAGACCCCCCTAAAAAAAAGAAACCTTGATCTGGGATTGGGGGAGCTCATATGTTTTGCATGTATTGCACTTCTGTACATTCATTGAACGACAAACTTCAGTATATCCACTATTTCTGTGACATATTCATGTTCTTCAGTAATCATATCATGTTCAACCATCTTTCTGTTTCTTCCCTCCCTCTACTCTCCCTCTCCACAACTATCTGTCCTACCTGTCTTTCGAACTCTCTCTTTCCTCCTTCATTTCTCTTGTTCTCTCTCTCTCCTCCATCATCTCTCCCCCTCTCTCCCTCTCTCTGTACCCTCCTCTTTCTCTTGCCCTTCTTTCCCTTGCTTCCAACCCCCATTCCTTGATATTCATCAATACAGGGCTTTGGACAGGCAGATCATCGCATCGCAGTAGAAATTCTGAAGAAGACATTTCCTGACTATACCAGTATAAAATACTCCAATGAGGGCTATTGACACAGAAGAACAAGAGGACTGTGTGTTTGATGGACAAGTGCTGACTCCAGTTGCTTATATGCACATGTGCAAGAGGAGCATGAGGACAAGTCGGTGCGAATGTTTTCTGAACACCTGTGCAAATCGACTGTGATACTGGTACTAATAATACAGTGCATTAGGGCCAGTCCAATGTATTTGGTTATTATGTGTCCCATATCTCACCAAGCATTACAGAATATTAAATGAAACATAACTACTATCGTAATTTATGAATTTCCTTGATATTTGGTCAGATCCAAGCTACATGCACAGGTATACCGGTAGTGGGGCTATCAACTTAAAGGGCAATCCAACCTTGGTAATAAGATGATTTGTAAGAAAGCAGAAAAATAAGAAAAACAGGATGGTGAAAGTTTGAAAGAACTCGGACAAGGAATAAGACAGTTGTGGATGTTTGAAAAATGAGATCACTACATCTATGCGAATCTCAAATTGGCACAATTTACTGAGTTGATTGTGACACAGTGGCAGGTGACTCTCACGTTTGTCGTACACAAAAATATCTTTAATTTGTGGTTTACTCCGGAGCGTCTTTACCCTCGGGGCAGTACTCAAAATATATTGGAGATAGCCTATTGTAATAGGTCCTCTTGAAAGAAAAAGGTCCTACTGAGTAATACATTTTGAACAAAAAAAAGACATTTTAGTCAGTTTGTGTGATGGAGCAAATGGGGGAGTTGTCCGCAACTATATCACAGTGACATTACCTATTCGGCCAATTTGAAATTTCCATATGTGTAGTGATTACAACTTTCAAAAATTCATAACTTTCTTATTGCTTGTCCGATTTCGTTCAAACTTTCACCAATCTGCTTCTCTGATTTTTCCTCTTCTTTCAGAGCAACTTGCCATTAAGGTTGGATTTCCCTTTAATACTGTCATCAGATATACTAAATTCTTTGATGTAGTTGGTGCCATTCGGGACAAATACCCGGGACTTGCTCATTATTAAAAAAAAAGTGTTTTTGAAATTCTATGCATGTGATTCATTTGATTGGATTTGTGCAGTGAACTGGCCAATTTGTGCCATTTGCCCCAGAGAGTGCTGCTCATGTAATTGAAGCAAGTAGATCCGTATAAATAATGTCAGGCATGCAATTTGAGAAATTTAAACAACAAAATTGAAATCCATCAAGTCCATCTTCGCCCTTGTCAATGTAAATGCATGTAATATGATAAAGACATTCGAGAGATCAGCCTAATGGAGAATTAAATGGTCTTGGGTATCACCTATTGCATGTCTTGATAGGCTGGTCAATTCAAGATGTTGATCTGAGTAGAAACCTCCTGATAAGAAAATATTAAATTTGAAAAGAAATTAAGAATGCATTGTTCCATTCAATGAAATTTTCTACATGTATCAGATGTGTATATACAATCCAAACTGCTTTAGTGACCACCTGTCTATAAGGACCACCATATTTGTTTCCCTTGAAAAGTATTTCTCATTGAAACGTGTATGAAAGGAACCTGTACATAAAGACCACCTGATCATAAAGCCCGTTTTTCTTGTCTCCCTTGAGCAGTCTTTATATACAGGTTTCACTGTACGTGGTAATTGGATTGGTTTTAGGACACATGCTTCAGTGACAAATGCTGAGCAGTCAGTATCCTATACTAAAAGAATTCTTCCTGTAACCCTGTACCAAACACTCTACCAAACTCTAACCCTAGACCTAAGCTAACCCCCCCCCACAAAAAAAGCACCCCTAGCCCTCTCAATATACACGTATCTTCGACAAAATAAAGCCTGGAGCAATTGTCGCCAAAGTATGTGTCGGGGCACCAATTGGATTAGGACCCCAAGGAAATCACCTTGTACTGAGCCAGGGGTGGTATTCTGAGATTTATTTTATCTTGATTTTAGTGAAAAGATTTTAATTGTCAACAACTTTTAAATTGCAACATTTTATTGGTGTTTGCGCAGATGAATTCCGCGTACACAGCCACTTTTGCGCAGTCATTAACCAATGCATTTTGTTATGACAATTAAAATTATTTCACTAAAATCAAGATAAAATAAATCTAAGAATACCACCCCTGATAGGCTGGTCTACCCGTGATTGGAGAAGAAATTCAGTTTCCACTGATGAACGAGTTGTGTTATTTGATATCCAATGCTCTCTGATTTTAAAGAACAAATACACTGCTTGAATCTCCTGGATCTGACTTTAAATCCGTACCCAGCAGCTGATCAGAACAAGAGCATTATATCGTCTGTTGAGAGCCAGAAGGGCGTTAACTCATACTTTAACCCTCTCAGTCTCCTAGGTGCAAGAATATGTGTATTACCTCAATGAGGTTTTTATGGCTTGGGACTGAGAGGGTTAACATAAAGTTGACACCCTTCCAGCTCTCCACAGACCATATGTTCTACTCGATACATTATCATGTAGATCAAAATGTAAACAAAACAACACCTTAAAGGTTAATGAACTATACCATGTATTGCAACTGTTAGTTGTTAAGGAGTACCATGAAATCCTTGCCAGTGTATAATGATAGTTTAGTATATCAGTGTTCTTTATAATGAAGTTCTACTGTATTGGTTCATGAAGTACTTGGACAAAATGTTATGGTATAATAAAAAAAGTGATGGCTGCAGCCCAAGAGACAACAACCCATGAGAGAGGGAGTTGGACCACGTGACTGTCGGTCTAAAAACTGTTTATGGCTCATTAGACCAACATTCGGTCTAGTGGGCTGTTGGTGGCGTTGACTGTCAGTCTACTTAGTGTTAGATGTCCCCAAAATGATCAAAGTGACTTTAATAGCACCATGAGCCAGTGCAGTTACTAACTTTGAATTTACTAGGTATGAATGTACATGTGCAGGGATTGCGGTGGTGGCTTGTAGTGAAAATGCCATAGTAATGATATATGAATGCACAACTCCTTTTATTGTTGCCCAATGACCTTTGACCTGTGGTGATGTGCATGATTTTCAAGTTCTGCATGAGGAAGTTGTCCATGTATGATGAATAATGATTATGCATTGCTGTAGGTGGAATGTTTTATTATTATCAGCACCACGTAATCTGTTATTCCAATGGAAATGTATTTTTTTCTTTAGTTAAAAAAACAACAAAAAGACAACAATTTGTCATATTGATTTACAGGTAGTCGGTACTGTGAGGAAAGAAAGGAAATGAAAGAAAGGACAAAAGAAAGAAATTGACATATGAGATAAATTAAGGGAGATACAAGATAGAAGGAGAATATGAGATAGACACAAGATGAGGGGGGGGGGGGCGAGAGAGGGAGATGGAGAGAGAAATAGAAAGAGAGAGAGAGAGAGAGAGGGATAGAGAAAGAGAGAGAGAAGGAGAGAAGAGATTGAGTAGTAGAGATAGAGTGTGTGTGTGAGAAAAGGGAGCAGAGAGAGGAACGGAGGGAAAGAGAGGAAGTGATCCTTATTAACTAAACGCTTTTTATGCTAATTTGATCACAAATGTAGCATCAAAATATGTGTAAAGACTGAAATAGAATAATACAGAGAATTTAGATTAATGAATGTAAAAGGATATCAAAGAAGAAAGAATGGGACATTGAGAAGAGAGGGTTAAAACGACGGAGAGAGACAGAGGGATAGAAAGAGTGAGCGAGAAGGAAATAGAGGGGGGAGGGGGTTGTCAGATCCCCGCACCAACTCTCTGTCAACGCAACTGCATACATCTTCACGAATAAGCTTCAAAGGCACACTATTCCGCAGGTTAGATGTTATTTGCGAATGAGACTCTGTGCGTGTGAGATGGTTTCTAGTCTAGCGCCATCTCTCTCGTCATTCATGTCCACGCTTCCCCTCCTCCAGGCAGTGTCCTTTTTATGGTGCTTACTATAATATTGACCCATGTTTTTCATTTCTAGAAATTGATAAATTATCATGAAAATACTAATATTATTCATAATATCTTTTAGGCTATATTTGATCCTGACACGAATTTGATGAGCCGTTTAATGGAAGACGTCTTTTGAGTTTAATAAAAGGAATAATGAAGAGGTAGCTTATTTGGATACTATCTCCGCAGTTCTTCATTTTATTGTGTTTTCCAGTGATAGATTATTTTAAACAGTGAAATGACAAAGGAAACTCTTTCAATAATTCTTGATCGAGAGATTATCATTTTCTTTTTCAATTTCAATATTGACCTGACGTTCCCTCTGAATAATGATGAAAAGCAAAACAAAACACCAAAATATAAATCAAAAACTACAAATGACAAACAAATAAACATATTAAAAATGAGAATGATTCGTTGCGCTTAGGACGAAAATTTAATTCGGAAGGTATATTTTCATTCGATGATGATGAGGTAAGTAAAATAAGCTGCTAACACTGGGAGTAAAATGCCTAAAAATTTGTTTACAAATTAAAATTCCTCCCATCAAGCTTCTTCGTTTACTAAGCTGCTAACCTGTTTACTAATAAAACAAAACAAACTTGTTTGCTAAAAAAAAATTATTTCTATCGCTGCGAAAACTGTATCTCAACCAATGGAAGTTCTGATTAAACATGCTTGTATATATGCTAAATAAAGCAAATATGAGAAGGATTCATTGCGCTTAGGACGAAAATGATTAATATAATTCGGAAGGTATATTGTCATTCGGTGATGATGAGCTAAGTAAAATAAGCTTCTAACCTGTTTACTAATAAAACAAAAACAAACTTGTTTGCTAAAAATTATTTCTATCGCTGCGAAAACTGTATCTGAACCAATGGAAGTTCTAATTAAACATGCTTGTATATATGCTGGTATATATGCTAAATAAAGCAAATATGAGAAGGATTCATTGCGCTTAGGACGAAAATGATTAATATAATTCGGAAGGTATATTGTCATTCGGTGATGATGAGCTAAGTAAAATAAGCTTCTAACCTGTTTACTAATAAAACAAAAACAAACTTGTTTGCTAAAAATTATTTCTATCGCTGCGAAAACTGTATCTGAACCAATGGAAGTTCTAATTAAGCATGCTTGTATATAGGCTAAATAAAGCAAATTCGTTTTTGGGAGCCGATAAATTAGCTAAGTACATCCGGAGCAGGCTTTTCAATCCAATTTTGAATCAATTATAAATGCTAGGCCGATTCCCATACCGCGTCAAACATAATTAAGCCGAGGTGTTTCATCTATACCGTTTATGTTTATGCTATATGTTAATGTGGTTTCCTAATATGGAAGATTGGAATGATCATGAAAATGCCCTGCAAGAAATGTAAGTGTCCTCACGCAAAGTGTATGGCACTGATTGTTATCCGTGCAGGCATGGAACACGATTTCGCATTGATGAGTAGCATTATGTTAATCAGGGAGAAAGAAATCGATGATGAGAGTAAGATTTATCGACCAATCAGGAGCGAGCTTGCAGGCAGATGGCGGGCATAAAAAGCTGTTATCTAGAAAGTCTGCATCCTAGGCGTGTATTGTATGATGATGATAGTGCTTTGTGCGTGTGCATATTACAGTGGAGTAATAATATAATTATTTATCACCGTTGCCGGTCATAAAACGATACCCTTTTTTCATATTGTCTATAAATCGAGGATGGTGGAAGGAAAAGGCGAGGGGACGAAGGATCTAGCATGCATGCGTTGAAAGAGTATCGTGAGATACTTGAACACGAAGACTATCAGGATCTATGTGCAAACATTGACGATGACTTGTTCAAGAAACTGGGTGGAAAATCGATCCCAGGGTTGGTGGGAGTTGGTAAACGAGCTCGACTATGGCCGTTCTTCCTCGAGAGCATCATCGAAGAGGTTGAGCCGCTGACCAGCAGGGAGGCATCGCCGATTATCTCTCCACGACGACTGCAACCTGTTCATCATCATCCTCTTCATTCGACATCGGATGTTGGTGACCTCGTTCTGAACAAGAATAGCATCTCCGCAGCAACGAAACCGCGTCGGAGCCATATCATCACCAATGCGAGATACTTTGCGATATTAGGCAGCAACGGAAGATACTCCATCGTGGTGAAAGAACCTCCAGGTGTTGCCCAAATCTTGCCTGTGACTAATAATTCGTACATTTATTGCGATAACAACAATACCGAAACGCCTGCGACCGCGTCTGGGCAGCCGTTATGCTTGCCTGCTCCCTCAACAATAGGCGGTCCCAATGTGACGGCCGTCAATAACAATAACCCCGTACAGTCGTTGAGTCGTACGGGGCAAAGTACACAGGCTACGACGAATGCGCCTCATACAAACTATGTCAATAGAACTATAGCGAACGTTACTGCATTTGGAAATATTAACGGCCATGTTTCGCATGACTCGAAAGAGGAAGGACGAGTGACAACTCCCGAATCGGATCCATATGGATATATCGGAAATGTTCCAAGTGATTACAAGGAGAATGATATCATAAATGGATTGAATACTGATATTGTTTGTGGGACAAGTTTGGAATATAGCAGTGCTTCTACTACTACTAGCGAAATGGCATCGCTGTTCGGGCCGAAGCCCCAGAAACGAGTGGTTATTGTTCGCTCAGCTGAGGCACAGAAAAAACATGATCAAGCAGATGCGAGGAGAAGGGAAGGTAAGGACACGAAGAAAAGGAAAAAAGCCGTTAAAATTGCCGTGATAGAAGATGATCCTAATGCTCCTGTACCTAAGAGTATCCTGAAAAACATTAATAAATCGGACAAAAATAAACAAGTTGCAAAACAGGAATCGCTCGAAAGAATAGATAGATTATTTTATGGTCCTAACAACCGGCCTCATTATGAAGAAAATGAGAATTTTATGCGTGATCACGGAAATCTTAGTACGCAGCCGATTTATGCCAATGTCAGTCGAGGTGGGACTCTAAGGAGAGGTTATAATAATAATAATACTACTACCGAAGTGGAAGGAAGATACCCTTCACCTATCCAATATTCTGAGATACAACATGGGGTGAAACATCCTCATCGGAATGGAATAGATGAAGATTCGCATTATAAACATCCTAGGAATTATGTTGGTCAAGCTGATGTGCACCATCCAGCGGCTCAACAAAATGGTGGTGGGTTGCACCCCCATCATCAGCCAGGGGTACATCGTGGCCCCTCTCCAGCTGTGTCTCAACAAAGCTTAGCATCTACAGTGTCAATACAAGCACCTTCAGTGCAAGGTTTAACACCAGAAGAGCAGCAGTTGATTTTTAACCTCCGCCATGAGAGGAATGCCTTGCAAGGGGGACAAGAAGGACCCCCTCTCGTGTATCCCCCAGGAATGAATGATGCCCCAAGTAGACATTCAATTAAATCTACTTCCACGCTGCACAGTCAGAATGAAGAACAGCCTCGAGTACCATATCGTCCTATCGTTAATCAGCTGAGAAATCCTAAGGAAAATCCTAGAGGAACTCCTCCCTCCACGCTACCCCGTGAAGGAACGATTTCTAGGGAAACCAGACAGAATGCTTTAGCTGCCCCTCAGCAACCTCAAAGGGATAATAAACGGGGCCAACAAGACAAACACAGGCAAGGTCACCCACAACATCCAATACATCCACCACATCAGCTAGCACCAAGCAGAGGTTTTCCACAACATCAGCAACAGCAACACCCACAGCATCCACAACGCCTGCAACATTCAAGATTAATGAGTGGTGACGCAGTGCCCCCTCCTTTGCCTGAGCGAGATCACAGAGGAGTTAGAAGGAGGATCCAAAGCCACCCAGAGAGAAAGCAAATGCCACCTCAAATTGAGTCACACTATGCCGTGGGTGATGTTAGAGGTCACCAAAAGAACAGGCCGCAACATCAAGCTGCTCCTCGTCAGCCACAGCAAACACAGCACCATCAGCAACAGCAACATCAGCAACACCCTCAACATCGCCACACAAGGCAGCAACAACAGCAGCACCCGCATAACCGTCACCAACAGCAGCAGCAATATCCACAACAAAAGGAGGCGAAGCAGCCTCCTTTACCCCGGAAAACACAAGAAGATAGGATGATCCAGCCGCAACATCATATGCAGCAACAAGTTGCCTTACAGCATCCTATGTCAGGTCCTCAGAACCAGGGTGTACACGAATCTACAACAAATAGTTTGCCGAATATGATCACTGCTGGGCAAATCCCTCCCAATTATCAACCTCAGCAAAGGGAGGAAGAGGTTGTTCCAACACAAAAAGAACTGTTCCAAAAATTGCTGCAACCACCAATTCCAGCCAAACGTACCTCTCTCGGCCTAGACAATAAGTCCGACCAAGATGTTTCAGCCTCCTCCAAAAGTAGTGACAGTGGTTACAATCCTCCTGCAAGATTACCCGCTCCTCAAACCAAAATGAAAGAAACTTGTTTTTACTGGGAGCCTGATGAGGAACTGAAGCGTGAACGTGATATGAAATATGTCAGGCAAGAATCAGCGAAAATAGCCACTGAAGTGAAACAAAAGAAGATGAAAGGACGGAGAGCACAGAGATTAGCAAACGATGGCAAAATTCAGTTACAAGGAGCTGAAAACATACAACCCCAGCCTAAGCCAAAGCCTCGAAAAGCATTGAAGGAAACTTCACTAGGTGCAGAACCCCAGCCTGAACCGGCCAGGCCGGATCCAGAACCTGTTCGACGAGATCCTGATCCGATCAGGCCAGAAGAACAGCGACAAATAGAAACAAGACCAGAGGTAGACACTCTTCAAATCACTGCTGCACCAAATGTGAGGAGGCGCTTACAAACTCAACTGACTGAAAGCTTTGAAGATCCACAGCAACAGCAACAGACACAACAAAGTCAACAAAGGCAAGATCTAAGCCAACACCAGCAACAAGAAGTCTCAGTGGAAGAGAGTCATAGAGCTCGCCCACAGCATGCATATTTCACTCTGACGGGGAGAATGGGGGTTAGTGGCTTGCCCGAGCCTTCACCAATACCACATAATGATGACGATAACATCTTCCGTGATTCCGACGATGATACTAGTATGCTGTCAATCATTGCTTTGGATAAAGAGCCCAGAGTACGAAGTGGGAAACAAAATCCTGATGAAAACACTTCAGATATTGTAATACATGTAGATGACCAGCAAGTCACCAGAGAGCCCTATACCAGGAGGCAATATTTAACCGGCAAGGAGACGGTTTTTTCTGCAGAACCCGACACTGAACCGAATGAAACCGAATCCGAATCGGAATACGAGTCGAGTGATCCTGAAATGGGGGATAACTTAACAGGAAGGAAAGCAAAGCTAAGGAAAGAAGTACAAACGCCCTCTTCAGAAGACGAAGATGAGGCACTACCCCTCGCTCAGCCATCCTTTCAGATAATTCGCTATCCACCTGCCATGTCACCCGCAGTGTCTTACACAAGGTCAGATTTAAGCCTTTCCGGTCATGCCGGTAGTCTTGGTAGAGATACCAAAGCTCGAGCCGATGCTTTTGCGAAACATTCGGTACCAGGTAGAGTCTTTTACCATTCCAATACTTCCCGGACTGTCGCACAGTCGAAATCTGAATCCAACCTCTCACAGATAAGCTCTGAACCCCCTTCAAGCTCTCAACCTGCTTCAAGGATAGAACTATCTCCCCCTCCGTTGTCTTCGTCTACAGCGCAGACAAGTCGGACCAAGTCCGAATCCAATTTGGCAGTGCAAATTACTTACGAAGACTTCCCAGCCGAGGTGATGTCAACTGCAGTGCAAACTCGCCCGAACCATGACTTTAGCTCACAAGTTGATCTTGATCTTATCCTCTATGAAACATCACTGGAACCTAAACCAAACTCTGTTTCAATTCAGACATCAAATGAAGAAATATTTGATCCAAAGCCGTCTGATGCTGCTGTTGGTTTACCACCAACTCAAACCATCCAAACCGCAATCCAAACTGTGGAAACCGAAATTCAAACCATGCAAACCGATGTCCAAAGTGTCAAAACCGAAGTTCAAACCATGGAAACCGAAATACAAACCGAAGATTTGACCATCTCTATGGAAACTGAACGCAATTCGGAGCCTCGCAAAGTTGTCACAGAATCTGCCGAATGCCAAACTAATGACATGACTCGTGAGGATGAAGCTTTAGAATTCGGAGGCGTGACGACTAAATTTGTTGACATGGGAATGGCTCGACCAAAGGTTCATTTTGATGCTGAACCGGCAGAACCCGATAATCCTTTCCATGACTACGGTTCACCAACTTATGAAATGAAGGAAGAGGAAGCATACCGCCAACCTTCTCATGAAGTACACGGTTATCCTCCACCAGACCACGACATGCAGTCCCAGCCACACTATGCCAGTGAATCGGCGTCATACTCTGACGAGGATGAACCCGTGAAGGCGCCGATGGAGGATAACAATGCGTTTCCACTCCCGCCTGAAGTGATGTTGATGAAAGCTATGCCCGAACCTTTGGATGTCGGATATTACAGAGAAGATGATGAATTGCCGGTTTATCCGACACTCGAAACAATTCCCGAGGAATCTGAAGCGGGTTACTCTCGAGAACATAGCACAGTCACTGGGACACTATCATATACAAGTGATGGTGATGATTACCAGAGGGGACTCACAGACCAGCATGAGGACAGCGAGGAAGATGATGACAGTGACGAAAGTGATGATGAAGATGTTGAAACAGAAAGGACTTTAGAAAACGAGGAAGATGATAATGAAACAATACACGTGATGCCTTCTTATTCCTCAATTCAACCTTATCGAGGAGATGCAGTGCGTGTGTATGTCCCCAGCAATTCATCGTCCTTTGAAGATGTGAGCAGTGATATCACTCTTGAGCCTGAAGATAGTAGTAAAGCCGGTGTCAGTCCCGCAGTGCAAGTTGTTGAGATGCCTTACATCGGCACACCAGTCCACGAAGCCCAACTCAAAGACCTGAGTTTTCCCTCTCAACACGAAAGACCAACACCACCAACAGGCAACAAACAAATGTATAACAATTCCAGCGCACCAATGTCATTGTCGGAACCGACGTCGACTGGTGGAGGATGGCCTGGTGGAGATGGCTTCGCAGTTGGTATGCAAGCAAAGAAGGAAACCCTCATCGATGACAAATATGAACCTCAACAGGACGAAGTTGCACCTGCTCACAGAACATTTACACTGAATGATTATCAACAAAGTCAGCCAAATGAATGGAACAGCGGTTCTGATAGAACTGGACACAATGACAGCAATATGGTTGAGATCGTAGAACTCGAGCACGAGCCCAGGATGTGGGGACAGCATCGTAGCGATCCGGAAAGATCTGAGTTTTCTAGTGATGATGTGAGAAGTAGCGACGAAACAGTCATTTCGAACAAGCAAGCAAAAGAAATGGACATTCCCTATCACTTTGAGAAAGAATATTTGCTTGAGTTACCATCAACAAGGAATTATGTACCACAAGCTGAAATTTCAAGTGAAATGCCCGGAGATCATTCTGTGTCTCGCTTACAACCTGAAATTGTTGATACCAACCAGTTTCCTTCTGCCCAACCAAGTGATGAAGACAGGATTCAGAAGGAAGACCCCTTTTATGAGCTAACCAAAGATAGTTACATTGAAAGAGACGAAAATGAGGTGGAGAGTGAAGAGGATAACACAGCAACGGTGGATGCAAATGCTCCTGTTGTAACGAGGACTGCCGGAGGGGCTTTTGTAATCGGACTATGGGGACGTCAAACAAATCCTGCACCTGTTGTTTATGAACACGATGAACATGAACATGAAAACCAACCCCTGCCCGAGATGAATGCTGAACCAGAATCCGGTTTTGAATCGGAACAAGTATCAGAACCGGTGTCATCCGTGGACAACGAACCGGTTAAAATCGTTGAATGCCAACCGGTTACTGAATCTCGTGGTCAAATTGAAGATGTGAATCCTCACTACCAATTCACTCCCCAGCATGAATATGGATATGAGCATCAAGACATGCCCCTTCATCAAGACCAGTCGCAGAACATTCAGGAACAAGACACGGCGTATTATCAACACCAGTCGCAGAATATTCAGGAACAAGAGACGGCCTATTACCAACACCAGTCCAAAGATTTTGAGCAACAAGCGACGCCGTATTATCAAGGCCAGTCTAAAAATATTGAGCAACAAGCAACGCCGTATTATCAGGACCAGTCCAAAAATCTTGAGCAACAAGCAACGCCGTATTATCGACACCAGTCAAAAGATCTTGAGCAACAAGCAAGCCCGTATTATCAGGACCAGTCCAATAGTCTGGAGCAACAAGCAACGCCGTATTATCAGGACCAGTCCAAAAATCTTGAGCAACAAGCAACGCCGTATTATCAGGACCAGTCCAAAAATCTTGAGCAACAAGCAAAGCCCTATTATCAAGACCAATCCCAGAGTTATGTCCTCGACAGAGGAGAACCTACATACACATTTGACAACGAGCCGCCGTTTGACTGGACTAAACAAGAATACCAATCTACACCATCTCAAAGCCCCGAATTGAATTCACAAGTAGGAGAAGTGGTTGCGGAGCACATTGAGCCAGTGAAAAGGAATATAAGCTTGTTTCAGAGTCTTGAAGATAGGCCAATCATCGACACGAGTATGCCAATACAAACAACACCAGAACCTAATCTGGAAGCAAACTTGAACTTTGAACCAAATATACATATTGAGGGTGATGTAAGAGAAAACCAGTTCAGCTCGTCTGAGATTGAAGATACTTCAAGTAGTGATGAGGAAAGTGACGAGAAGGAAAACGACGAGGAGGACGAAGAGGAGGAGGAGGAGAAAGGAGAAGGAGACGAAGAGGAATACGAAGATGAGAATAAAGTTGTTTCTCCTCTAAAGAGGGAGCAGAGCTTTGTTAAGAAAGCTAGGATCGTCCAAAGCGATGACGAAATCTTAGACGATGTCGATGAGAATGAGAGACATCAGGGAGTGACGTCACCACTGTTATCATCTTCGGGACAGGAGTCTTCCCCTGATCCTGCAGAATTTATGAATTCATATCAACAATTTGTGACACAAAGGTCAAGGAGTGGAGAGACCTCGCCAACCAAACCAAAATTTCAAAAACTTACAGGCCGTGCTCCTATAGCACCGAAACCAATCACATTCAATTATTCATCACCAATACCTTCACGTGATATGAATGCTCAGAAGATGCATTCGTCACCCTCTAATATCAAATCACCTAGCTCCACCACTTCTGGTTCCACTACGCATGCTCCGTCTCCAAGTGACGCTGTTCCCAAGTTGATCGTCAGCGAACCTTGCCCATCTGATAATAAAGATGTCAAACAAGGGCAGAATCAACATCAGAGAGATAAACCTTTGTCTGGAAAGGAGGCTAGTAACAAAACCCCAGTCGATTTAGGCGCACGAGGTCGTCGATGGTCGGCCGGGGACACAGACGAAGTGTTCATGGAAGCATCGCTGGAGGACTGGAGGTCAGAGAGAGTACTTGTCATTACCAACACAGAGCGGACCGAAGAAATTATAAGCGAACAAACTATTCGACCGAAACAAAGAGATGATCAGTTTGCAAAACAATCCGACAAAAAGGACTTGCCTCCCGAGGTATTCAGTGAAGAGAAAAACAAACATGAGTCAGTTTGCCCAGCAGAACAACGGGTTTTAGTAAACAGAGACCACCGTTTGGCTCCTATTCCTAATTTACGGCTTTCTGTGAGTGCTAAAGACAATCTTGATGTCATTGCCGACATTATAGCAGGCAGATCTGGTGATAATTCGAATAAACAATCAGCTTCTCGAGAAGAGTCGGGTGACGAGTATTCAGGCGTAAATACAAAGGAGCACAAAGTTCCACAATCATGGGAGGAAGCTACCCATAAGAGTCCTGATCTCAGACACACGTCATCAGCTCATGATTCTGATACCGACAGCATTACAACTGAGCTCACTGTACCTTTTGATATATCAGCACGAAAAGGTAAACGCTCTCTTACTCCTGGACCGAATCTCGAGTATGATGCCGACGTTAAGAACTCAGAGTCTGACTGGAGGGTAAGCTCCGGTGGGGTAATCGCACAACAACTCGCTCGTATGAGGGAAACTTTGAAGCGCATGGAACTACCCACTTGGTATCGAAAATCATCGCATTTCAAGCAAATTATGAGCGGAGATATTCGAAGTCTCCCAGCCTATCGTAATCACAAACCTCGTCAGATTATGAGTGGACCTCCTACTCCAACTGGACATCGTTTCTTTTCTCAACCGACTATCTCGACAAGGATGTCGTTCACGAGAGAGGCCCGACTTCGCACCGGTTTTTCCCCTGCACCTAGTGTCTCCCCTCCCGCCCCAGTGCACTCGTCATGGTCATTTTCTGAACTGCCCTTAGAGACAACAGAGCCCACGCCAGGATTTGCACCGATTGTGTCATCTTTCAGCGCACCTCTTCGACATGACTTGTCTTTCAGTATCGGTGATGAAATCCATAAAGATGTGAGGACGAGTGAGTTTGCTCTCCCGATGAACCCAGAGCTCTACAAAAGAGCTTCTCCTGATGATGATGTCCATTCCGCGGAGGACTTGAGTGGATTACAAGATGAGGAGAAAAATATAATTCCGGTTCATGCTGATAAAGAAGGAGAGAATAGAGAGAGGAGCAGATCGGTTGGTGACGACGGAGATCCATATGAGTATGCTGTGAAAAGAGATGAGCGGATCGGTGGATCAGCTATGTTTTACATCTCGGCATTGGGCAGCCAGCAACAGCAGGAGCAGTGTGTGTCCCCTCCCCTTCCATCTCCTCCTCCTCCTCCGCCAGAATACTACAGCTCGGATACCGGACACTCACCCCTTCCACCCCCTCCCCCACCAGAAGCCTACTACAGTAGTCGAGACAGCTCTCCCCTTCCACCCCCTCCACCACCGGAAGGCTACAGTCGAGACAGCTCACCACATCCTGCTAAATCTTCTAGTCCAGCAAGCTCCCCTACCGACTATCAGCACCAAAGAGGAGAGACAGACCCCTCCCGCCGTCCACAATATGATTATTCTGGTTACCATGGTGACGATGAATCCACGTTACCTAGAAACATGAACTCGAACACATACTATAATGATAATGGCAATAACAATAATGAATGGAATCAAGCGCCATTGTATTCGAATCGGGATGTGCATCTTCTGCCCTCACCAACTGGCTATGATCGACGATATCTAGCTGGTAGTTCATCGCCCTCAGCAATGCTCCGGAGCTCGAACCCACAAATCACCGCCTCACTCGTCAACCAACCCCACATCACTGTCACCGACACCAGCGCTGACCAAGACGATGCCAGCTTCGATGTTCCATCGCCTCAGTGGGATCAACGCGTGATGTCGACCAGCTTCCAAAGCCTGAACGACGCCCGATACGCAGGCGGCGTCCAACCTCCGTCAGTGACCATGGAAGAGATAGTGGATAGTCTGTTAGGGTTATCCACCAGTCGTTCCCCCAGTAACTCATTCACGGAGTACTCCTCCTATATGGACGCCTCCTCCATGTCGATGACGACCACGCCGGACCAGTCGGTGAGCGAGAGCGACAGCTCTCTCGAGACGGTGATCTCGCAGGACGACGTCGAGGCGAGGGAGAAGAAGCTTGCGAATCAGAGAGTGACGTCTGGAGGAAAGAGGATACTCAAATCTATCGTCATCAATGATGGGCAGGATGATGAGGCCAGGAATATAACAAGGAGCCGAGGAGGACTATCAGACATATCGGAAGAGGTAAGTCAATATTTCGCTTTCTCTGGACTAATTTGACTAATTAAGAGATCACAATTATAATCATGTATACGAAGAGTTAAAATGAAATTGACGAAAATATCTGCATTTGTAGTAAAGCTTTACCTGACATTTTTAAAGAAAAATTTATGTTTTGTTTCTATCATCCATTACAGTGCCGACATGTTCTTCAAAATTATTTTTTATTTCATTGCATTCATAATCTGCGTTGAGCTAATTATACATTTCTAATCGTTACTAAAACATTTCCCCTCATAACCCATCTAATGAGATGTCATACTAACAATAACACCTGATATGAATGTGCCTTACAAAATAGATAAATATTTAACAATTTGTTTAAGCCATTACCATTTATCCCCTATTGCCCTACATGTCGTAATATGAAATCTCTTGATCTTTTTCTCTAAGAACTAATTATTATGATCTCTTGTTTTCTGGTCGATTTTGGAACGAAAGAGGCCATCGACTTGTTTTTATCGAACATAAATTTAGAATTGTGTGGCTGTCAATTTCATAATTTCCCCCACTCAATACATCTTAGATAATTATAATCCATAGATCATAGTCATGTATCATAGACATGTAGTATGTACATTTTATGGTGTACATGTATTCGTGTACATTATAGGTTGGGAGCGAGCGACATGCCATTAGCATCCGCGAGAGCTCCCCTGCCAGCAATAAATCTAATTCTCTTCATCAGATTCAAATGCGATTAAGCAAATCTATTGTTAACGGTTTATTGTAGGGGAAAATTCTGTTTGTGGTCTGCTTTTCAAAGCATGCAACAACCGTACTGGACAAAGTATATTTTATTCGGTAGGCCATCTGTGTTATTTTGCCAGTTCAAATATACATAAGAATCCTGCAAACGGTAAATAAACAAATTAATTTCTATATTCCTGACCATATTTAGGGAAAAAGGAGGCTTATATTCATTTGTTAAAAGTCGTGTAAATCTGCAGAAATGTGTTTTCTTTGAAAAGAATAATATATAATAGTAAATTTTATTTCCAGTTACTGGTACCCTTCTAACGAATACACAGTTATTTATGGTTTTGACTTGCTTGCTTTTCTTTATATTCAGAATAAAATAACCGTTATGAAACGTACACATGATAAACATGTATTTTAATTCACGAGAGCCTTCATAACTTGATATGCCTGCAAATTTCCTTTGGAAGTATTACTAGTCGAGTTACCTTGATTTTTTTAAATTTTGCATTATGCGTGTAGATTGACGATTGATAATTACTCGTGATATACAACATGTAATACCATCGTGATGCCATGTTTTTAGCGAGATGCATTTTGTTATGAACACGGGTATAATTATAGTAGCCCTATTGTGTACAGAGCTCGGTGAAAGAAGACAATCTCTGCGTAGGCGTGTATAGTGACGCTGTGTGACGTGTACGTTGTGTATGAAATGGCATACCGCAGCTATGAAATATTTTTGAATACAATCTACAGATCCACTTTGAGGGAAAAGACTTCAAATAAGTGTGGAGGTGTATCTTTTTATAGTCTTCAAAACATGACTCATCATACAATACCTTGTCATGCCAACTCCGCCTCTCCAAGAATACAGATTTGATAAGTTTAATCGTTTGTGATTACTAAGAAACGGTCAGATAAGGGAATGATTAACTATTTAGACAAGTCCAAAGTATATGTCCCATACGTTAAAACTGACATTAAAATATCATTACTATTATTATTATTATTATATTTATTTACTGATATATAAAATTACTGATCAGCAGCAAGCTGAAAGGATCAGTTAACAAATTTGCATGGCAACATAAATACATACAACTATCAATGTACAATCCAAATAACGAAACACAGAAAAAAAATACAAATGCAAAAATACAGGCAATATGACATTTGAGTACATATACAAGTATAAAAGACACATATTGTACTTGATATTTGTCTAGTCCAAGTTCTAGTAGGGATATCAACCTAAAACAGTCATCAGATATATTAAAATTTTAGATGTTGTCGGTATAACGTATAGTACAAAATAACTTGGACTTGCCCATTTTAGACAGTTTATGTATGCCGACATAATATAGGCTACATGTAAACATTTACGTTCTCAACGCATGTAATATATAACAGATAAAATGTAATCGTATTATGCTCAAGTACACATGCAATATTAAATGATTTTTACAGCAATACTACAGGTCATATAGATTAAAACCAGTACAGTTATTTCATCTTATTTAAATGCGAACATTATATATTGTAATCCTCTCCTTACATCATTTATATCCACGCATGTCACGTGACCTTTCCTAGGATGTCAATAATCTTAGTTCTTCCGAGGTCGAGTAAGTTACCATGGCAACGGAGCCCTCTGTACGTGATGTCTTGCTCAAATATTTGTCTGCAGTCATAAACGAGTCCAATAATCGTCTGCGACAGCCAGAGGGACGTTGTTTCATATTTTTACATAGAGTTAACGTCATTCTGGCTCTCAACAGACGATTTCTGTTCCTCTTTCGTTCTCGGATTTTCTTGCTCTTTCATTTCCTATTCATTCTGTCTTTCGACTAATTCATTTCATTTCATCTACGTGTACTCATTTGTTCAGTAATTCAGTAAGTTGTACCCTCTTGATATATATATATATATATTTTACTATGATTGGCCACTTTATAACGTTTGCATGATCCTCTCTCTCTACAGTCATGTACATCTTACATTCGACTATCTACATCACACACATTTTCTCGTATACAATCTTCGTATAGTGCGTGTAGCTCAGAATTTTAGATATGCCTACCTCTCCGCCACAATACATGTATATATTATCTTTCACAGCGTCTATACATGTAAAACGTCTAGGAGTGTTCATATTTGTTGTCTTTTGTTCTCAACCTACATTTCCATTGTATTACATGCGTCAGGGCCATCACACACCATTATGTTTTCAAATCTTCACTGTGAAGGGATGAGATTGGGTAATAATGAATCCATGAATCTTTGCATTGTATATTCAGTTCTATTCTGTAATTAGTTATACCACACATTATCATTCACAATGCCTTCCAATAAATCATTTACACGATGTAACTTGTAAATGGCGGTGAGTGAATTTAGTCACACTTGAATGCGGGATTCTGACAAGTGACTTGAAAATAATTTCCACTTGATGCTCTTCTTAATTATACATAAATCATCTTAACTTTTGTGGCACATGTTGTAATACTTTGTTTGACATATACCCCTTTGTACATAGACAGCATTCACTGTTGCAATTTTACAAGTTTATACAAAAAAAAAAGGGTTCCAAGCTGCATTAATTCCCGCCATTCTTATATTATTATTATATTATTCTTATATCAGTCGATATTTTGACTCATTTCACCCAAATTTTGAAGGAATTTATTCTATTTAGTTTAATTTGCAATACACAAATGTTGATTGGGAAAGTAAAGAGATGTCTATTTCTTTTTTTCTTTCTGATATTTTCTAACATTTCTTATCTTTCTATCGAATTGTAAGTGAAATTTATGCTGTAGGCCATATGTTTTGTATTTATTGAAGTAATTCCGTTCTAGATCTCAAATTTAGCATCTTGCATTTTCATATTTTCATATTATTCGACATTCTTGTAACATCTTTATTGTCGATAACATGTTTTCCTGTTTCATATTTTTGTAGTACTGAGAAAATTCTGTAACAATCTTTCATCTAAACTTTCTGCAGCTATATGGACATGCATGCATATAAATAGAAAGTTTTGGAATCATTTGAATTTGTCACAAAATTTGTTATACCAGTTGACTGCACTATTTTTATTACATGTATTTATTTTCATCTGCACAAAGTTTCAACTTTCATTTCGAAATCATAACAATCTGCTACTTTTCTAGTCATTCCAGCAATGGCGGATCCAGGATATTTGAAACAGAGGGAGGAGGGATGGGGGGGGGGGGGGGGGGGTTAGGGGTTGGAGCAGCAAGCCTCCACCTCACCAAACTTTATTATGTAAATACTTATTGGAACTGGCCCAAATGGAGGAGGAGAGACCGGGGGCGCACAAAATCGGGTCTAAGTAATGAGTATGGGGAAAAAAGGATAAAATTGGGGGTGCACACCCCCTCCCTCCTTCTGGATCCGTCTTTGATGCAAAGGTCAAAGTTCACATGCTCAGCTGTTCGAGAGCGAAAATATGATCGCAGGATCTGAGTATCTCGTTTATATGACTGTCTACGAATACAACAAAAATGTAACGATTGTCATTATTTTTGTAATTGCAGAGTCTGCTCTCTATTCGTATAGATAAAGACAAGAATGTTTCTAATAACAGAGCAATTCCAAGTACACGCAAACTTCTTAAACGCCAGCATATTATGGGCAAACAATGCGAGATAAAACAAGACAGAAAAAGAATTTTCAAAATTAAGCAAGGACCTTGTCTTTATTATGTCGAACATAAATAATTATTTTCAAGTTAGAGAGAGAGAGGAATAATTCTGCCAAACTCAATTGTAACAGTTACATATCTTTTTGTTCCCTACACTTTAATCAGGGAGAATATATTCAGTAATTTTGGTAAATTCAAAGTAAATATTTGTACTTTATTTTAAAACGTACGTGAAGAATGAAAGCCTTCAAATATGACATTTGTATTAATTTTAGAAACATACTTTGCATCATTTACTTTCAGATGATTTATGCATCTTCAAAGATATACCGTACGGATGTGGGTAAAAGTATTCACGGCAACTCATGAATACATGTAGGATACATGTATATCATACAAGTTTTTCTTTTGTTTTACATTTTACACTTTACATTTTCCTGGATTACTCCGTTCAGTGGAGGTGCTAACTGTGTACTTATGCCACCATTCATCTGACACCCTAACAACTAACTACATTAAAAATAGATTGCAACAACCATGTAGTACTTACACCAATACTAAAGGAGTTTTAAATGACGTTGCCGAGTTACTTCAGATGTTTAGAGAGCAGTGAAGCTTTTTGCTAACAGTTTGACAGTGGACCATTGATTTCATTGCGTTTACCCCTTCCTGTGTAGGTAATAATGGTGAAGTGCACCTACAAGAGATGCAGCAAGACCCGGGAGCTACGGGAGGCCCGGAAGACCTACAAAACATGCCACAACTGCTACACCTATTACTGTTCACGCGAATGCCGCAAAGACCACTGGGGACGCCACAAGAAGAAGTGCCTCTATGGACGCGTCAACAGCCTCTGTAAACACGTCATCTACCACAGCCGCTACAACGAGAGCTTGCAGGAGGGATTGTCCAAAATAGCCAGGGACGGGTACTTTGCACATGGGAGGGGCGCGGTGCTGCTCGCTTTCTCGAACGTGGAGGAGGCCTACAGGTTAGTGTTGCCATGGTTATCACTGTCTATTGCATGTACTTGTTGAGAAAATGAAAATTGGATGAGTTCTTAATAGGATCCTCAGGCAATGGGCAGATGAAACAGCCTGTTAATTCACCTGTCATCCTGGTGCGAGTCATGGAGGATATAATAGAGGTTGTAGGAAATAGAAATGAGATGAGGAGAAGGAGGGGCATGTGAGACATAGAGAGGAAAAAAAAACGGAAAAGGAGGAGCGGAGAAATAGGGAAGAGAGAAGACTGACTGAAAGATGAGTGGTGGTGACTAATGAAATCTAACAACTTTACTGTTTTAGACATAACATCATTTCATTCAATTCATCCCTATCCTTGTAACTGATCTGCATCATATTGGATGTAAAGTTTTCTGTCATACTTATAACATTTGATATGAGCATAAATCAGGACCCCGTCTTATAAAGACATTAATTACAAATAATTTGCAAATTATATCAATTGCAACTCTGTGCTTAAGAGACAGGAGAAAGGGAATTTACGATTGAGTTGGATCAACCGCGACTCTGCTTAGGACAAAGCCCTGATATTATAACATTTCTCAGTCACAATATGGAATTCAATTTAAGGAAGAAAATATTTAGGATTGAAATTAATGAAATACAAACAATGATGATGGCTGTGCATGCTTTGGATAGGTATTATAGAAAATAAAATGATGTAGACTATCCATCCAGCTGTTGGCGGCCTCTATTATGACAGGACATACTTGTTTATAACAAGGGAGTTTTGGTTTGTTTATATGCCGTCAGGTACATCACCAAAGGCCTTGACCAGCTGAGTACCGCGCCTTGTTTTCTTACGGCCAGAGAGCTCGATGAATGTGGAGAAGGTCGTTTCAACTCTCTCCAGCAGACCTGCTATCAATATGACCCAGAGGTCAAGTTTGTCCTGAACGTATCCATCGTAGCCAGCCAGGACACGCCCACAAAGCCATTACCAAGGAGACCTGACCTCGTCCTCCGCAAATGTGCCAAAGTTCGCCTCTACGATCCGCAGGGCGTTGTTCGAGGGGTCACCGGCAACCCGGGCGGTGACCGCGAGACGCTGATACTGACCGCCCCACCCGGTGTGACTTCGGAGGGGGGACTGGACATGAAGGCTCGGCAGGTCTGCTTCGTGCATATCCAGCGTCAGTTACGTCAGCGCGGGGTTAGTCTCCGTCATCAGTTCCCAGTCGTTTATGAGACACTATGCCGATGGGTGGAGCAGAACCAGCATATATCGCCTGTGACCATCTACCCTCGCGACGGGAACACTGGAAAGACTTTCATGTGCCTGATCGTACCCGACACCGATCAGGACACCATTGAGTGGGTCCAGAACCCTGAGATCCTCGAGACCATGGACTCTGTCGAGGTCATTGACCTTGATGCTGAGATGGAGAAAGTCGAGAAAGCCGTAAGCAATGTCGCGCTATTACAGATGACTGTTTGAACACATCCCTTTCCTTTCAGAGAACTAAACTAAGTAAATTAAATCTATCATGGCGTTAAATAACTTATATGTTGAACATTATAGTAGAACATTGTACCTCAAACCCACTGTATTCTATGGAATAAAGAAATAAATGCATCCAAACTCGTAAAACGAGATTACGAGCATGTGAACGCAGTGGACTGTGCACCACGATCAACAAGCTAAGGAGTATTTTGAACATGGATAGACATAGCAGTTGGGGTATTGGATCAAATCATATGTTAATTTTTTGATACATAACATGATTGGTTACGTAAGTACGCCGTCGCGATATTTTATACTCTGATGAACTAGTGACACGATCACACGAACTATTAACCAGATGGACAAGTTGGAAATTGTCTTGCTGTACCTCTTGAAGTTTGAAACTCGGCCGAACAGAATTCAAATTTTTATTCGTGTTTTTAATTTTGTGTATTTGGAGAAGCTATCGATGTTCTTTCACCGAAGTCGTTTTGTTGTTTTCTCGTCTTTCACTTATAGTAATATACGGACAAATCTGCAGACAAAGGATTGTACATACTTCTTCGCAGTCGAACTTTCGCTATGTTATTACGTTCTTTTTTATATTCATCTCTCGATTCAAGCTTTTCGCCGTCACGTAGCTTCATTTTGGACCTAAATGCCTTTATATGAAAACAAATGTGCCTAGAATCTTTTGCTGTAAAGATAACAACAGTGATCTGCTGTAAGCTGATTTTTAGTGTAAAGTTATATCAGCTGATGTGTGAAGGCATTCGTATTTATTTGTGCGGATTATATTGTGACGACTTGCGAAATTAATGGCGGCAATATTCTTTTGAAAATGTCACCTCTAGCCTGAGGTACCTCTCTCATCGCGGAGTTGATATATGTTTTGGATGTGTGCGAATCGTGATTGGAACGCGAAAGAAATATTAATGTCGGTTTCATCATTTCAGATAAAAGCTTTGCCACATCATCTTCACATTGGACTGATATTTTGCTGTGAATCATTTGCACCTCTTAGCGAAACATCGTAGTATTTGTTTCATCGTGTAGTTAAAAATTTGACATAAAGTGACAAGAGATTTGCGAAATTTCACGAGCAGATGACAATACTTGTTAGTTGGAGAGCTAAATTATGGACAAATTATATTCCTCGTTCATCATAAACTCAGCCATTCCTATTTGATTTAGTACATTGTTAACATGTTCGTAGAGGAGATTGCTGAAAAGACTGATGTTTCCTGCATATTGCAGCATCTTGCTGAAGTGTCTACAAAAATATCCATGAGTTTTTATTGTAGTAGCACGACCAAAGTTTTGAACAGACGATATTTGAACCCTGAAGCCATTCAACAGGAAATAATCTATATATGTCGGAGCGTATTACATTTGGATCAATTTGCACGGTATTTAGCAAGAAAGTATTTTCCCACGCTATTTGAAAAGAGCGATCAACAAATACTTCTGTAAAACGTAGTCAACAAAATCGAGACACAGTTTTTTTTTGCCATTCTATGATCACACTTGTCACAGCGAGAACTGAGAGAAACGGTCGCAAACTGCAATATTCTTTTAAATCCCCCCATTCATCATTGTGAGTGTGCATTCGAATTTGTACTTATTCTTATTTGCATGAATGACTGAACTTTGGAACTCTTGTAATGTCGCACAACACGGAGTGGTCTCTTCATTTCGCATTGTGTTTTCGCGTTTTTTGTTTGACAGTGCTCACAACAGACGAAGCCCCGGCTGGAATAGAACCGATCATGCTAGTCACGTGATAATGATGAGTTACTTAAAAAAAAAGTCACTTCGGCTATGGATGAATGAAACCCCTTTCCTTGGGCAATGTGACCTGGATAATGTTTTTTTAAAACTCTCATACTTATAAAATTCTGATGTAAATTTGATTGTTTCCCGATTTATCCTGAAGTAACATGCGATACATCCGCATGTAAAAATGAACAATGTCAATGCTGCACATTTTAAAAACAATTCACCATTACCTTCAAATTAGACTAGCCGTCATGATGAAAAACTTAGAGAAGACAGTTGCCATCGTTGCCCGTAAGGTGGACTCACCCTATGTAATCTTCAACTGATATCGAACCAATCAATTAATAAATGAATGATATGTCAGAATGCTTCATTATACGAAAACACATCCAATATGTACTGGACATAAATAATGTTCCCCGTGAGCATGGACATCCCTTTGTTTTACCGTGGCTGTATTTAAATATGAACCAGACGTCATTTTCTTGTGGAATAATATTACGTGACTGTCTATATCTCATTCGGGTCGTCATCAGTGCACAGCATGTGACCTTGCATGCATCCTTGTCACACACGGTGCTTCTCCACTCCAGCTGATACGGATCATGAAGATGTGTGGATGATGCATCCCAGCCATTGCCATGGTGACCGACATCTTCATGCATGCAGATCGCAGATGAGATGCTGATGATGGGGTGATGCTCCGTGCTTCGATAGCTGAATGAATAACAAGCATGGATGTTCAGAACACACGTCACAAGGTCAGTGAAGGCATTTTCTATTTGATTTCAATTATAAGGTTCTGTGTATAGTTATAATGGTTAATAATGACTTTATCCAGTAAATACTTAGATTCACTACTGCAAATACAACAACTACTACCACTACTACTACTGCCTCACCACCACCATTAACTCCGTCAACACTGCCATCTCACCTACTACACAACTATACTGCTACTACCACTACTACTACTACTATTACTACTACTACTACTACTACTACTACTATACTACTACTACTACTACTACTACTACTACTACTACTACTACTACTATACTACTACTACTACTACTACTACTATACTACTACTACTACTACTACTACTACTACATAGAATATCAAACATATTATGAGAAACAACAACAACAACCGGTAGAAAGAAAACCGTAGAAAGAGAAGAAACGGAAAAATAATATACCGTCTAACTCAGATGATAGATCAAATCAAAGCAACGAGAGCATGCACTCGTGCATATGTTATGTATAACTGTTTTTAGCCCTCGTCGTTCATGGGGAGAGGAGTGAACAATATTTACATAGAAAACAAACCCCAAAGACATAGCTATCCATCTACTACGATAAAAGGGGACATGCATGCACATTCGTACCTCAAAATAGCTTTCCCTTTATCTAATTAAAACAAGTATTCCTCGACAGACGCCATTGTTTTCTTGTTTTCTCTGTTAGAATTTAGAAGGTCATGCAAATATGACATATAGTGATGCCATCTGCAGTTATGTTGCTGATTGCTCTACATGCATGACAACCATGATAAAGGCGAATATCAAAAAATGAGTCTTGTTACACCACAATAAAATACGCAGGGCTGTCTCCCAAGTATTTGTATGATAGTGTAAAGGGCGAGATATGTATTCTTTTGGATATAGACGAGTCATGATGCAGTCGTCTTTTGAAGGTTTGATTGAATTTAAACATTTTTTTAAAAAACAAAGGTCCTCCATGTGTCGATGGCTGGCACTTTGTGATATTACCGGTACATACAGATATTTTCTCTCAATCTCCCCTTAATGGTAATTTACTTCATAATGTCTACCGATTCATCCATTGATTTTTTGATGTAATCTTATATATGTTCATGTATTTGCACTTTGTGTTATTTTGTGAACCATTATATCTGTTTTTGATTCATTCTCCTCTTTACCGGCGTCAAATATATACCTCACCTATTTTGTACTATTTCTCTGTTGCACCTATAGTATTGATGCAGGTATATGTATGATGTAGTTGGCATGGCTCGTGCTACATAACATTCTGCATGATAAAAACATGTCTGTTATATTACCCCCGTCTAGGCGTATCGTTATGTCTTCAATGACTCGAGACGATAATCACGGAGTATTGATACTGTAGTGGAGCAAATGTTTGATCAAAGACACATAATGAAAATGTCTGCTTTACTGGCATTGCATTTTTACATAGACAAGGCATGGTGAAGTCGCTCAGTGTGGTATTATGCAAATGTGTACGTGCAGTTTATAAATGATGCAATCAGATAAGCATTCCGGGCATATTAAGGGTGTTTTATTAGCACCTCTGACATGTTTGAAGATTGAATAAGTGATATATAACTGACTCATGTCGGGATATATTGTCCCAGTATAGACTCTAGTCTTGAACTTTGACCTAACATGGAGGCAAGGTCCCACCTACACGATTGCAAAAACAACAACTATATTCTCGGTTAAAAGTGGGCCATGCTTGTTTGAAAACAAAACAAAACAAAGCTACATGAAAGCAGTTGAATCTTTGTCTCAAAATACATTTATCTCAAACTGCTTGGAAAATTATATCTAAGAATCGGCTCAGAGAAAGTCATTTTTTATTCAGATAAAAAAAAAAAAATCAGTAACTTGTACATGATGTAGTTTTATATCTTTCGCCTGACTGCGTTCGTTAACGCAATTGGGAAGCATATTTATATTACCCCAAAATTCCATTTTCCGGATAAAATGTAGCATCCGATGTTCCTTTTTTACAATTTGGTTTAAATGAATACTTCACGATTGGCAAAACAATGCTGAATAGTATCTTTAATACAGTTTTTGTCATCAGGTAGAGGCGAGACCGGGTCTGAAAGTGTTACCCGGATCTCATCAATTCTGGGGCGTATACAAATCTTCCAGTTCTCCAGTTGTCTAGAAAAGGAAGGATAGATTCGTCAAAGAATGTTTTATTTGAATCATTAAGCAAACACTGTGTCATATCACCTATCATACGCTCGTTACAGAGTATATTCCAATATGCCTTATTCGTATCAAAATACAAATATTGTATGTTTAATATATGAAGAAGTATTGTGGAAACACGTTTCATTATGGACTATGACCGCGATGGCATTTCGAATGATTTTCAATAAATGTAGCTTCGTATTTACTTATTTTGTTAATTATTAACTCTTTAGAATACAGTAGGCCTACGCTCTATCTTGTTTCTCAAGCGCCGAGTACATACTTGACGTGATCAGTCATCAAATTGGCAGTGCCAAATATAATGGAATATGGATTTTAGAATATGAACCATGAAATTGCGGACCACTTGGAAAACGGCCAAAATTGAGAACTGTTGTTGCAATAATGCACACCTATAAATCCACATCTTGTAGACTGTATGGTCTCTTACATCAAACTGTCTCGAATTGTTTGAAAACTTTGAAGCAATTGGAGTCTACATAATTATAGGAGCTCGATTCCGTTTTACTTTCGAACTCGTCATGTATGCACGTCTTGAAATAATGACCCCCTAACACCAGTGCCACTCTACACCACACATGATACATACAAATTTTAATTCCGTGTGTTAGAAATAAGATTCCATATGCTCGATTTCCACCATTTTAAGAAAACATTTAAGGATTGCGAAGGATGCGAATGTCGAAAATATGGCAAAGTCCAATATTCATATTTAGGCTCCAATTGTTCGCGGGAGTCGTTTTTAGTTCGGCGGGAATTTAAAAAAAGTTTCCAGCATCCCGGTTCGTGATTTGCTCTTGATTTTCTCTCGAAGATGTCTGAAAGCTTCATCATAATTATGCGCACGACCTACTCTCGACGTGCTTGATGTTCGTAAAATCTTAAAGATCACATTGCAAGAAAATTCCATCAAAATAAATATTGGCTTAATACTTATTATTGCATAGATGGCATAAATTATACAAGGTTATCCAAATTCAACGCTTGGAAACATTTGAAGTAATGATTATTATCAATTATAAAACGGTAAAATACAGCCCCCGATATAGCAGCTGAAGAGCTCCTTGAACGCTGCTGAGATGTGTGACGACACGTCAAATCAGCATATTCTGTTTCACTATTCACAAGGGACCTTTCTGACCATTTATTGTCGACCATAGTTTCTCCCACAGTGGCTATGAAATGCAATAAAATATTGGAAAGTGCAAACCTCTTTCAAACTCCATCTCCGAGATCATATCAGTTTCAAAATTGAATACAGAGTAGTAATACTTTGACAGCTGCCGTATACATGTTTGGATTGGACAACTCTTTGTGCGTTGACAAAATATGATTTCATTTACTCCCTCGCGAAATTTCATTTTATCGCTTCGTCCCGAGGTCATAGTTTGAGTTTTGTTTATGGATTTATGCGTTGAAGGGGTTACAGGATATTATAGGGTGGAGGCAGAAAAAATGGGACGAGGAGGAGGAGGGGGGGGGGGGGGGGGAGGGCGGAGGGCGGAGCGCGGAGCACGAGAAAGAGGCAGATTAATCTGTTTTTATGAAAGCATGTAAATTGTCTGTGATTGATCATTGAATAGAACGATTCGAACAGTCGGGGATCTTTTTTTCCCATTCTCATTAGTAGTGTTGGTGGGAGATAATTTATTTCAGAATGATCAAATTCGCTCACTTTTCTAACACACTTCCGTTTCATTTTGAATTTTTATCTCTCTGGAGTTCCATGATCAAGCTATTCTCCCACCCTATTCCCCTGCCTCTCACCCTCCCTTTCTAGCGTTTTTCTCATTTTCTCATTTTCTTTTTCTCCGTTTTACTCCTACCCTCTTTATCTCACTTTATTCTCCTCTCCCTATTTCCCATGTTCCCTCTCCCTTCATCTCTCACTTCCTCTCTCTCTCTCTCTCTTCATCTCTCACTTTCTCTCTCTATAATCGCATCTCCCTTTCTGTGCCTTTTGCTTTGTTTCCATACCACTATGTACAAAATATCAGAGAAATATCTTCGTGCATCATTAGTCAAAGCCTATACACTGGTTAAAATTGTAGCCTTCCGCATTCCTTATCCCGTCATTTGCATTTATAGTCAATATAAAATCAGATTATAGCGTGCTGTAACTTGTGAATGCCAGTGTCTGTATTGGTGACGACGAATTTTCGTCTTGTGCATTTCCTTCCATGCTATTCCCTATTGCTATGAAATACTTAAAATACTAGTACATGTATTATTGAAAATCAAACATATACTAGTCACTGATTTACTGTCGTTTTGATTAATTTCCAATGCATTTGTAATTACTGTCTACATTGATTATATGAGCAGTAAGAAAGTGCAATATTAATTAAATTTTGTCCATTTTTGGAGAGGGACAATCGAATTTAACGTTTTGAGAAACTTGATATTCCAAGATACTGATATTGTTTTTATATGATTTTGGGTTGTTAAGTCACACAATTATTATACACAACCATATTGTTTACTTGGCGTGCTTGTTGCCTCCGTCATCATTCAACATACACTAAACCTCCCTAAACTGGTTTGTGTGGAAGATTCTGGACTTTGATTATCTGATTATCGTCTAGCACAGGTGCATATTGCTAATTAAATATAATGTCAACGTGCGACGTGTTTCGGTTAAATGTGCTATTTGTTCAGAACGGCTGAGGTCAAATTTGCCGATCTCATTAGATCCTTGCTACGAGTAGGACGCGAAAATGTCTGGAAATAGACCGCTAAGTTCAGATTTTATCGTAATGCCGTAAAAGCGCACAAATTTGTGCAAATGTAATACATGTATATATACATGCTTAACTCCTACGTGTTCGGTTAAATGTCCTATTTATTGAGAGGGGCTAATGTCAATTTGCTGATTTCATTAGATCCATGCTGTGAGGAGGACGAGAAAATGTGTGAAAAGTGACCGCTAAATTCAGATCTTGTCGTTAATATGGTAATCGAGGCTGAGTTATACGAACACATAATTAGTGTGCAAATTATAGTACCGTGTTCTTGTTTTCTAGAAAATTAGCTATTAGCTGCATGATTTATGTTTTCTGTTAGTGAAGTTAGGATTTTGATCACTGTAAATTATTATGGCCATTCTCGTTCTCCTTCTCCATCTTCTTATCCATCTTGTTATCTCAGACATTATCATTATCATCACCACCAATATCATCACCATTATCATCATTATCCTTATCCTGCTCCTCCTCCTCCCCTTCCCCCCCCTCCTCCCCCTCCCCTTCCCCCCCCCCTCCTCCCCTTCCTCCCCCTCCTCCCCTTCCTCCCCCTCCTCCCCCCTCTTCTTTCTCCCCCTCCTCTTTCTCCCCTCCTCTTTCTCCCCCTCCTCTTTCTCCCCCTCCTCTTTCTCCCCCTCCTCTTTCTCCCCCTCCTCCCCCTCCTCTTTCTCCTCTTTCTCCTCTTTCTCCTCTTTCTCCTCCTCCTCTTTCTCCCCTCCTCCTCATAATCAGCATCATCACAATAGACCCGTTCACAAAGTTATTCATATTTAGGGATGTTTCTTTCCTGGGGACCTAGTAACGAGGTATGCCATGAACCTGTTATAAAACCTGTTATAAAATTTGAATATATTTGTGAACAGGTCTATTGAAATCTGTGTTATTGTCTTTCTTATCCAATTTCTTCCTCCCCTTCCATCTTTACCAACACATGGCACACGTTTGACTTGTTTATAATCTACCATGGACTTACTAAAATAAAACTCAGAAAAATAAGACTCCATCGACTTGGGTTCGTCGAACGTGAGTGACAAACTCATATTTCAGCTATTTGAGATATCTTGTAATACCCACCCGTTGTGCCTATAGGGTTGTATAAGCTGGCGGACTGCCGACAGAAATTTCATTTTGACAAAATGTAGGGTGATACCAAAGTACGCCAGAGTTTGCATGCTTTCATGGCCGTTAATCGTTACGTAACTCTATTCATCAGGGGGGGACGACACAATAACCGTCCCCCCCTGATGAATAGAGTTACGTAACGATTAACGCCCATGCATGCTTTGGAATGCATTGGATTATTACTAGTATGCAAATATATGTCTTGAAGTACATAAATTTAATCAAGGAAGGAGTAAAATCCTATAAAGATGTTCAGTTGTAAGACAAACCATAATGTCGATGTCGATGTTGATGTGCAGAAAATATTATTTTACTGAGCTTGGACAGACACCCGAGCGTCATCATTTCGCAGTTTTTCATAGAGGGCACTGCTTAAATATGTTGGAATGTAGGGTACAAGTACGTGACTGGCACTGACAAACAAAGTGTAGATAGCATCACCAGGGATTTCAGTTATTGGGGTGGGGGTGTTTGTTCATAGAGTCAGAACATCTGGAAAGGGAAACTTTCCATGTCGAAAGCATACATGACAAAGAATGGGCAAGTTGAGTTTGGAATATACCCTTTTAAAACTGTTCTAACACGACATACGTCAATATCCTAATTGTGTTATTCTATTCATGCCTGCGTGATAGAAAGAAAGATTTCTGAGCGTCATGTGAATCGAATTAAAAAGAAAAGCCGTTTTTTCTCGTTCTCTAGGTTTTTTTTTCAGTCTCGTTCTGTGATGATGCACGAAAGTAAAGGCAAGCCATACGGGCACATTTTCACAAGGGGGGGGGGGGGGGGGGGGGGGGGAGCTGTCGCCTCTTACCCAGAGCTTACAATTATTCATATACATGTACCTAACTCTTGTTTAAATGACCTTTTACCTCATATTAGAGCTGCACGTTGTTTTTGTTTCGTGGTTTAAACCTTACGCGAAGGAAGTTTTATAAAATTTTCTTTTATAATATATTGAGAGTTAAGATAGCAGTGAGAAAAACTAAAAGGAGATAAATACGGGTGGAGAGAAGGGGAAACATATAACCAGACTGACAGACCGCCGGAACAGACCAACATACAAATAGGCACAGAGACATATAGTACATAAACATACAGATTATGATAATAAAGCTGTCTTAATTTGGAAAGGACTTCTCTAAATTATAACATAAAGTTGAATTGCATGTATTTATTTTAAACGTTGAATATTTTTGTTTCTGTAGTAGTGTAGTTCATCTGCAGTGTTTTACTGCAACCTAATTCATTATAATATGCAAATGGCTGTCACTACGTTAAAGTCAGAAGTAATGAAAATATTTTTTTTCTTCAGAATAATGAATCAGCCCGTATAATAATTACATGTATAAAATTGAATATGGATTTCATATTTGTTAATCAATTTTATCTATATTTTCTTATCCGTTTTAATTACAGATTTCCTCACGTTCATTCTCTACTGATCTACATGCCCAGGACATCAGATCGAAACTCGAAAAGAAGGATCATCTTCCTCTTTTAAATATGAAGCAGCCAAGATTTTTTTAACCACGCCATTTTGCAAAGTCTCATCAACGTCTCCGAAGGGCTGTAACCATACGCACTTAGAACTGACAACCACTATGATGAGGAAACACAAACTTCGCTAATATTCATCTATTATCCATACTAAATACAATCATCGGGTTCTAGCTTGTGGTGTGGTCAGTGTATAAGTCTCGGGCGTCGCCGTTCTCATAATTCAGCGACCCTGCCGAGGGATAGCCGCGGCAGATAATGCGTTATAAGTAGGAGAGAAAGACGTAGAATAAGCTAGTCGTTGCCATGGTAACACACATCCATTTGCGTACTTTAACCTATCTCTGGAAGACCTCTCGCGCGGTTGACTCGGAGCGTACTGTACCACGTTTAGATTGATGAATTAATTGTGAAGGAAGTGATTGTGGTCTCTAAGTGGTGTTTGTGTCTTTTACATGCAGAAAGGTATTAACTATACTATAGGTTTGCATTACATGTAGTTTAAATGTCGTAGACTATGTGTGTGTGCGTTGTATAGTTCTACCAGAAAGCATTTTAAGGCACGCACGATCATTTAAATCCCAAGCTATGTGATTCTTCTCCCAACCATCGAATTAACTAAAATGACGAATGACAATATGTAGATCTATGTTCTATTCACTAAATACTGTTTGGTAATTAAAGGCTCCGCCCCAGTTGCAGATCCAAAATTGGATACAGAGGGGGGGTCGCCTGCAAAACCATGCCCTGCTTTGGGAGTTGGTGAACATAAAGTGTTGCAGGCAATGTCCTATTATCCGTGCATAATATGGGAGTTGCTCCCAAAAAAATTTAATGGGGGTCGGGGGAGGGCTCTTCATGCGCCCCTCCCGATTCCCCTCTCCACACTAACTGTGATAGAAGAGGGTAAGTTTTAGAGTATTATCACCAATACATGTATAATTTTTATAAGAAAAATATAAAAATTCAGGGAATTTTCTCATTTTCGAGAGTATTTTGCCCTCGAAGCCTATGCGAGCCCTTGGCTATGGCTATCTGCTTTTTAAAAAATAGATTTCCAAGTTAGGTAAAATCCTAGCTTTCAGAATAGTTATGTACTATCAATAAGCTCATTTTATAGCTTCGCATTATTATTGTAACATGGAAATTATTTCAATCTTTATACATGTAATTACAGATCTCTAGGGAGTTTTCGATTAGCAATTCCAGCTCATGAATATTCCATTAATCACACACCTCTGACGTTTTTTGTTGCCTGCAATGAATAATTTTAGAGTTTATAGCTATTCACGGTCAGGGAGTGTCTCGATTTCAGGGACAGATTAATTTGGAGATTGAAATTGGTTTCGCTCACGCTCACACTTTCTGCTTACGGTAATTAGGAGGTAACATACTTTTGATATAATATGTCAGTTACGGAGTGTTATACTCATGAAGGAAAAATAATACTAGGCGATGTATTTGAAATTGTCCGTATGGGTAAGTTGGGGTTGACAAAATTATCCTCGAAATGAGAAAAATGATGTCAAGCTTTGCTGTTTTACAGAACTTTATTACTATCTTTTTAATGATGATTTTCAACTACACTAGCAGATTCCGTTGTAAGAATGTATTCCTCTGAATGTCAATTTACTGCATTTTTGTTGCTATATTAGGAATACACTTTTATGCATTCCTTCGTAATTTGCACAGAATTGATTACTCACATTGCAATTACAATTATGACTCTGATGGAAACATTAATTTGATGATTATCGTAATATGTTTACATAAGGCCAGTACTGCTGTTATTGTCAATCTTATTGCGGGTGTGTTCATTCGAAGCATTGCCAAATGACTATTCAAGTTTACTCGTGTGTGGCGATGATTGTTTAATAGTAAACTACACGTTGATAGTGGCCCTCTTTAATTTGGCATGAAATATTATATTTATAAAGATTCTTACATGAATAATTCTCTTGAGACAGAACATCGTTGAGAAAAAAACATCCGTTGCCTAGTATACCAAAGTGAAAACCATTTGAATAAAGACACACTTCCTTATATGCAGACCTACTTGATATGTACTTATAATCAACATGCTTTGCAAGGAAAGTTATTAAACATGAATGATAAAAGAAAAATTAAAAAAAAAAGTTTTGATTAAAGCAGTGTAAAGGCATACTAAGTATCTGGATGTGAATACAGAGCCGTTATTAGAGAGGATAGTCTGAAATTGTTCAATCATAATAAGATTGAAGCCATTTTCAAACATTTGTTTTGTTTACTGTCCATTAGTGCATTAACAAATTTCAATACACTTTAAAACAATTGTACATGTTTTGAATACGGTTTCTGATTATTTGAAGGATATTGAAGCGTATTATAGGACAGAGAATTGATGGAAAAGTTTGATAGGGAGCATATTTTTGATTACCCATGACTACATCGTTGTGTTGTGCTTATACAGTTAGAACATACTTCTTGCGTTCTTCTTTGCTACTTTTATAATTTTATTACTGACTCGACTAAAATGAATATTCTTCTTCTTGTTATAAATATTATTGATATCAATGTTCTTTTATAAAAATTTGTTTGTTGAGAGCATTGTTACACTCGCATTCACATTAAAAAAAAGTAGATTTGCAGGACGCTTTTCATTTACATAAGTAGCATTTTTAATTGTCAAAAAAGATAAATTCATACACAATATCAGTATCTTGCACGCCTAAATACATTTGTGAAAACAAAGTTCAGTTAGGAAAACCTATCATAGTATATCTTAGTTCAAACTAAGAAAACGTTGATTTACAATGTGTATTATATACTCATATTGTATATTCTATGTATATTATAGAAGGAAAAATTACGTTGTAATTATTGATTTTTAATATCACCATAAATCATGTGTTGTAAATATGCCGGATATAATCCTAATCCACGCATTATGTGCATTTCTTATTGCTTTCACACTCTTTCAATTATTGTCTATTTTTGTAAGATAGTTAAAAACAAATGTCTTATTTAGTTATAAACTGCAATAGATAATGATTGCTTTATTTTGTATAAGTCAGCACATCACTCAAAGTTTCGTGTGTATAGGAAATTCTTCTTTATCATTTTCCACTTGCATGTAATATAGCTGAGATTTGTTGTACTCTGATCAGAAAAAAATGTGATTAAAACATAACATGATAAAGATTACGATGTTTTTTTTCCAAGGTTTATGTTTAGAAAATGGCAAAGAGGTTGCATGAGTGAGAGATAAAGAGAGAGAGAGAGAGAGAGAGAGAGAGGGGGAGAGAGAGAGAGAGAGAGTGAGAGAGAGAAAGAGAGAGAGAGAGAGGGAAAGATAGAAAGAGCTCCCTTCACTCTAGAAAGAGTGGTTAGGGAGGGGAAGAGGTTATAAAAAAGGTAAAGTTAAAGTTGAGTTCTGGTCATGAGATTGAATTGTGAAAGAAACTGTCTCAAAGCAATTTGGAAAGGTTGATTATATAGCATTTAAGAATTGGTGTATGCTGTAAGGTTTTGGAAGCACGAAAATGATAAGAAATTGACTCAATCCTGCTGAGAGTCACATACACTGCACACAGAAATGTGTATATGGGACTACACACAAATGTTCAGCCCGAACATTTCACCTGTTTCTTGTCATATTTTGAATGTGAGGGCATTTCAAGAGCAATCCTTTTCAGGGGACATTTCAACTATGATAATCTTCTAAACTACATGTAAGATAAAAAGAATGAGAATTCCCTCCAATTATTTCGTTACCTTTCCCAGAACTCAACCTTCCCTTTAAGTGAAAACATGCGTCTCTGCAGACAGAGAGACGAGGAGGGAGAGAGAGAAAGAAAGAGAGAGAGAGAGAGAGAGAGAAAGAGGAAGAGAGAAAGAGGAAGAGAGAGGGGGGAAGAGAGAGAGAGAGACAGAGAGAGAGACGGAGAGAGAGACGGAGGGAGAGGTGGGGGAGGAGGAGGAGAATGAGAACAGACCAGTTTACTGATATACTTGAATTTATATATGAATCATAGAATCTTTAGCAACCAACTACTTAATTAACTTGCAATGGTTAATAGCACCTACATGGCTGGAATCCACATTATTTTATATATGACGAATATGACGTCACAGTCACAGTCATATCACGGTACTGCCATGTTTAGCTCACTCTATATCTCATGCATACAAAATTAGCTTTATGAGACTCACATTACAATAAATTATTCATAAAAATTATATTCTGATTTCCGATCATTTTTATCAGACTAAAGTAGCAATGACATTATGAATTGTCGATTTGGAGTATCAAGCATCAAAAATAACCTTAATCAATAGTTCAGAAAGAGACTGTAAGAAAGTAAGAAGAGTACTGGTCAGAACAAACAATCTTATGACTTTCTGCAAGTGCATTGTACAAAATTATGTAATCCCGAATTACCGCGAAGTTCATAGCCTTTACACAGTTTCTACTTATAGAGGGATTTCAATGTGACCGTGTTATTTTTTTCTGTTCGAAATAAACAGCATGTTTTATCTCGTCATCTTATTTGAAGTACTCTGTAATCAAAAACTCAATTTTTCAGGATCATGTAGCCTAAAGGTACAAGGCATACATATATATATAACACTTGAATTAAAAAAAAAGAAGAAAGGGCGAGAGAGCACAGCACATAATGTCAAAAAAATGCCCTTCCTATTTAAAATTTAATTAGTGTAATGGGGACAAGTGCACTTGTATAAATCAGAAAATTTGGAAATTATAATATTTACACAAAACATACTAGAGGCTCTTCAGTACGATTAACATTTAATAAGAATGTTCACACCCCTTTTCGTAATGGATAGCAGTCTTTCTCAATTAATATACTTGTACCTATTTGCAGCACACAGGAAATCTCTGTCACAGGTCTCTGAAACACAATTCATAACGATAATATAACAGTATCAGCAGCCACATAGTACAAGTAATTCCTATACGAGGGTCCCAAAATACAAGCAACAAATATATATATATTTTTTACAATTCTTGTAAAACGGGAAAGGGTTAAAGTAACCCTAGATTTTTAATGAAATTATCACCCCCCAAATAACACGAACCTGGCAGCATTAATGAAAAGTGTTCGATGAAATCACAATTCATGAATCTGGTTTATCCCCTTATTTAATCAGAGAACGTCACCAACTGGAATAGCGCCATCTTACACCGAAACGTTTTACACTTGGCACTTCCTGTCACGTCCTCAAATTCATAAGATTATTTGGTAGAATCTGATTTTCAAGATAAAAACACCGGTCATTCACACCTATGATATATATCCACTATCTAGTTCAATCATAATCTTAATGACAAACAAATACTATATTGAATACTGAGAAGAAGGGACTTCATTCATAATTCAAATCGTTTTACATTTGCTATGTAGTGTTGAATGACATATATTGGTATAAAAGCAGATACTCCCAAACCATCCTGGCATCAGGAGCACTTAAGTTCGCAAGAACGGTAACCAACTAAGATCTACCTTATCTTAAGTTACAACAAACTGACTGGTACAAAATAGGAGATCTGTTGATCAAATAAAATACAAAGGATAAATAAGGGTTATACACCATCATACTAAAGAATAATAGCCTGACATTTTGTTACGTTTCACTTCTGACAATGAACGACTTCTCACAGAAGTGAAATATCGACGGAACTGGCATAGACACAGACAGATGTGTGGAAATTAGGCGCAATCTTTTCACATGTAAAACCACAGATAAATGATGGGACCACGACAAGCTTATTTTGCGATTCTTGCTCTTAGTATTCATCAGAACACCTCTCTCAGATCCCAAGGAAAATGATCACTCTAGGACGAATTGGTGAACAAAAACGTGGTGCACAATCAAACAGCTGGATATAATGAGTTTCGGACGAACTGGCGAATGACAACGAAGCACATTTTGCAAGACAAAGAATATTGACGAGTTTAAAGTGGACAGGTGCATGAAAGTGACGCGCACCTTGAAAAGAAATAGATTTGAAGAGTTTCGACCTGTCATTATCTTGAAATTCGAGTTACAAATTCCATAATCTGGCAGTTCAACTTCTCGGGACGATACGATAGTATAAACTGTATCAACCTTCAGTGGTATAATGACGTCTTATGGGGTACAATAATGGCAAGAGGTACTGGCAAATATCTTGTTTGTAGTTTGTTGTTTTTGTCAAGGTACGTGTAATGACACTACACTCTTTTGGAGGCAAAGGAGGATGTCCTAATTGTGAACCTGCTTGATGATTTCTTCTTCTCCTTTATATGAGCGATACCGCCAGTTTCTGAGCTGAGAATTCATCCACGAATTCAAGGAACATATGTTATGTTCCAACAAGTTTAACATGTTCGTCGACCACCGTTTCTTTCTTATAAATCAAGGTTAGTTGTCGGTCGACAACATACACATACATAGTTCGGCGAAGTCGTCAATGATTACGATGATGATGATGTCATTGTCGAGGTCACTTTCGACTCCGTGGCCCTGATCGTCTGGCGACATTCCGACACGACCTGCAGCATTGCTTGCTATATCGAGCGAAACGACATAGATTCGCCTGTACGATGAGATCGCAATCGGCACTCCTGCTGTCTTGACAATTTTCTCGGGAATTCGCTGGAGAAAAAAACGGAAGATAAACAAATGATTATAAATTCTGCACAGAGTAGATACAATCAAGAACTAAGGCCAATTTTAATAATGTATGAAAATTTCATTCATGCCTTCCGGGTTTAATTTAAGAAGGTTGAGTTCTTGGAAAGGTGCAAAATAACTTGTGAGCTTTCTCATTCCTATTATATCAATTTGGAAGAACATCATAGTAGAAATGTCCCTTGAAAAGGACTGCTCTTCAAATGCTATCATATTTGATTCGACATATTTGGGCAGGCAGGGGTACAAAAAATTGTAATTGTCGTATCTCATATACCATTATTTGATGACGATTTCTTTTCACAATAATGAAATAGTAATACATGTATATCATTATAATAGCGAAATATCTACACAGAAAAGTTGATATTCGGGCAAGAGACGTCGCATCCTTGCGAAACCGTACGCTTGTGGGTCTACATCCTTCCCTAATGATGTCAAATCACTTTTCCAATTCTGGTTAATATTGGTTCCCTTTTAACGTATACATATAGTTAACCTGCATTTCTGGCGATATTGGGAGTGTTGCATGACGGCTTGAAACATTCCCGACTGGATGACGGTCTCGAGCTTGCATCACATCGATCACTGAGGCGACCACCGATTAGACATCGTACCTCCCTGGTCTGCATCCCTTTACCACACGTAACAGAACACTGAAGTGATAAAGATGACCATAGATAATATGATTAATTTTACGTAACAGAGCACTGAAATGCCAAAAGAAGACTAACGATTAGACATCGTACCTCACGAGTCTGCATGCCTGTACTACAAGTAACAGAGTACTAAAAGGATAAAAAATGACCATAAGATAAAGGTAATTAATTTTACGTAACAGAGCACTGAAACGATTAGACATCTGCATGCCTTTACCACACGTAACGTCGCACTGAAATTATAAAAAACATAATCATATGAGGATGATTTATGTGATTACATAATCTTTGGATTCAGTAAAACCTTACATTTCTGCACAATGAAGACCATCAGTTCATTCTCATTTTATTGCTGACGTCACTGATCATGAATACAACATACATGAAGAAGAAGATGAAGAAGAAGAAGAAGAAGAAGAAGAAGAAGGAGAAGAAAAAGAAGGAGAAGTAGAAGAAAAAGAAGAAGAAGAAGAAGAAGAAGAAGAAGAAGAAGAAGAAAATAGGATAATTATGATGATGAAAATGATGATGGTGGCGAGGATAAAGATGATGATGATAATGATAGTAATGGTGATAATATTGGTAGCAGAGGCGGCGAAACGTCGGGCTCGGATAGTGGAAAGGGGGGGGGGGGGGACCTTTTGCTTGGCGGACAAAAGTTGGCCCCCACTTCCATTATCCGAGCTCGTCGTACCGCGGCCTCTGGTTGGTAGGAACAATTTGACACACATCTCACCGGTTTCCAGGCTGACGTCATCCAATCGGCGGCGCTCCTTCGCTGCTGCTGGCAGTCGGGCATGACACACCTTAACCTCTTGACGGGAGGGTTCAGCGTACAGGAGGAGTCGGGAAAGATGACGAGCTGATTTGACCGACTGATGCCTTGACACACTACTGCCCGTCTGTGGAATGAGTTCTGGCAGTCGCCCTCGCACTGAGGTGGGCAGGACAGGTAGAGAGAGAGAGAGAGAGAGAGAGAAAGAGAGAAAGAGCTCGAATAGGGTTGAATGATTCATTGGTGATTATCTTTTCAGCCTAAAAATTCAAACTCCAAACAACATAACTGATGAATTTCGAAAAATATCTTTTCACTATTTTTGGGGATAAAAGTACTGTTTTTCATGCGAAATATGGCCGTGAATAAATATGCTACAAGAGAGGAATGAAGTATAAAACGTAGGAAGAATACATTAAACAATATAATGACACGGAACTATATTAATTTACCAAATAAAAAATCTTATTTATAGATTCATTTCGAAAATATGCCCCTACTTTTCTTTTTGATCACATGGGTATGCCGTACAAAATAACATTCTGACATCACTGCATGAGTCTTATTTTTCATCCTATAAGAAAACCTCTACCAAACACTACGCGCCTTGACTTACGTAACAATGGACGCGCAATGTAAACACTTTTAAGTACAAACTTTTGACCAATCACGAACCGGCTAGTAAGATCTCACACCAATAACCATACGTAATAATGGAATACGCTAATTTTGTGTTGGCATTGGTAACGCCTAACTACAAGAGTTTCATTCTTTATGAATTCTCCGTGTTATAAGGACGTTTTCTTTGCTCGTCTCTATCTCGTATCTCAAAGAGAATGGCTCGCGGATCTCGTAATCGCCGAGATATCTCCGGACTTCGAAAGAGAATGGGAAAGGGTATTAGGAGACTTTGCTGCTTCTTTTCAGGTGTGCATCTATTTTTTCCACCCTTTAACCTCTTCAAAACTATTTAAAAACAATTCTTTTCACCTTTTACGGGAATATTGCACCTCAAGCAGATTATGACTCTATGTAGTTATATACTTACTATAGGCCGACATGGATAGCGTAATACCTCTTCGACCAAAAAATTAATGTTCGTATCATTATTCAACATTCTATGAATACGATCAACTTACCATCAATTTTCTATCATAATTTTTTTCAATAAGTATTGGTTTTCTTTTATTCTAATAATTATGTCATTCATCTACAGCCGCCGAGGATGACAGTGGTACCAAGCGAAGTAATGCTTTGACCACAGAAGACCTCAAAATGGTAAGATTTATATTTGAAGTGTTTTCATAATCACGAAACTAGTCAGATAAAGAATAATAAATCAAATAGATGATCTTAATAATAAGAATATTATTATGCCTTCATTTTTCTTCTCTCCACTCTTAAATTATTCTGGTTTTATTTCCATTCTTTGTTTTCACTATACTGTGTTTTCTATTTGCAAATCAGTCTGCCTGTGTGCACCTCACAAAGTTATTGCACATTAATTCCCAAACCTATCTTCCATATTTCTTCATTGAAAAACAGTTCCACGCAACTGATGTCCAAGACCCAATACTGAGCGAATCGACATCACTGTGGAGTTCGGAAGAGGACTTCCCAATCATCACGTATTATCCCGTATCCACCTCGAAGCAAAATGACAGCGACGATGATGACGACAGTACAAGTACCGCATCCGAATGCTATCATCTCGCTAACGAAGTCTTGATCGAGATTCATAACGAAGATCAAGACGATGATGATTCATTGTTATCTGACACTACTTCCAGCTTGATAAGATTTCTGGACGAAATGGACAATGATAGTTTTACAGACGTCTCCAGTATTACAACCGACAATGAAGATGACGACGACACGTTTACCACAGTCACTGATATGACAAACTATACTCACGATCTTTTCGATGACGACACCAGTGATGTCATAGACGACGCCTCGCTAGCCACAACAATCTTAGACGAAATCATTGCTGAAGTCACCTTCAGAATGCATTATACCCAATGAACTTATTTACATCTTGTTTAAAATAAACCACAAACAATCGAATGTTTTCTTGTTAATAAAACCAAATATCTATTAACAAAACTGATAGCATATTGTGCCATATCTGTACATATGTTTAAAATATCAGAATATTAATAATATAAAAAATAGCGATGATGGAGATGTTGAAGAAGGAGGGGGTTGACCCTAAAAGGGCCGGGTGGGGATATGTTGGAGGGTATTTTTTTTACACCGCAAGCTTTTGTGACCATTTCGCCAAGACTCCTACGCTTATTTTAATACCAAATTTATAAAAATTCGACCGACAGTGTCAAAAATCGTGTGCCAAGTTGCAGAAATTTTCGTAACAAGCTACTCAAAAGCAAGTGCAGTTTACTAGTAACCGTGTCTCACCTGTCCCCAGGCTTGGGGCACCCATTTCGAAGGACAGGGACTTCCCCCACATATCTGAATTGAGAGAGGCTTGTCGCTAACTGAACAGGATTTGTCTTGCACTCGAGTGTTCGTAGACTCCGCAACACAGAACACGCGACGAGACTGGACTTCACACGTACCTGTGCACTGATGACGAAATAGTGGAAATAGACAGACTGAGAAAGATAATAACTATAATACTTACATAGATTCAGTATCTTTTTTTTTCCTTCATGAAAAATTATATCGATGATGTAATCTTCCCTTCGCATATAGCTTCCTGTGTGATTACCCCCATCGAGTATCAAGCGTCAAGTAATCCACTGTAAGATCCTATTGAAAATGTTTGTAAGATCTGATTCTTTACTTGTTCGTTGACATACATGTAGTTCAACTCCAAAAGAAAAAAGTTTTACATCCTCTACCATTAAAACGATTCTGCCCCCTGGGGGGTGTTTCATAAAGCTGTTCCTAAAGTTACGAATGACTTTACGAACGACTGGAACATGTTCTTGGGTGCTATACTAAACAGATTCCCAATCATTTAGCACAAGAACTGATCACCAGTCGTGCGTAAAGTCGTGCGTAACTTACGAAAACTTTATGAAACACCCCCTGGAATACTAGCACCAAACAACCACTCACATTTACCCCCAACCTGGAGGAGGAGGGGGTTAATTGCAAGGTGGAATCCAGGGGGAGTCGACCGGTCAGTGGATAGCAGTGAATTTCTGCACTAACGGTTATAATGGTAATACAATCATTTTAATTTTTGTGCATATTTTGTGCATATTTTGTGCATATTTTGAAGAAGAAAAAATTGTCGCTTAATCAAAAGATGTGTGCTAAAAAACATAAAAAGCGAGTCTAATGATTTACTGAATTACCGGGCTCCACGACGAAGTAGCCCAAACACACGGGGTGACGATACACGATCGCTCAGAGTCGGGTCGTTGCGTCGCATCACATCGGTTACCTTCGGAGCAAGTCACCCGACGGGTTTCCCGACCTTGACCGCAAGTCTTAGAACACTGAAGGAAACACAATCACGCTCATCTCATTTAATATTAACATCATTATTTTTCTCAAGCATTTTCAAGGTCATATCAGAAGGAATCAGAGCTCAATAGGTTATGTGGCTTTTTCTATTGTTAAAGTGCATAACAGCTAATGGGAACGTAACAACGTGACATGCGCTGTATTTCAGCTACAGTCCAAGTACACCTTTTGATTTCCACCAAACTTATTTTTCTTTCTTTTTCCTCTTTATCCTCTTTATCCAAATCATTTTCACTTATGCATGACTTATTTAATCTGGACAATGTCTAATTAAAGAACGGCATGTTAAAACGCCACCCAAATCGGTCACCAATCTTTGCAATTTGCTGCAGAAATTTTCCGTGGGGGAGGAGATAGAGAGGGGATATTACATCGCCTTATTCCCTCAAATAACGCATCTGCATGGTACTCTCAAGCAAATATATGAAGTTGATGAACTTGCAGTAGAGAAAAGGAAGACATTGCACTTGTTCTCACCCGAGACCACTCAGAAACAATCCACTGTGGACCGCAGTCATGTTCATCACAAGGCACTTTAGTGTGGGGTTTGGTAGTCTGATTGCACCTCTCATTGGGTAATGATGTATCCAAACCCTGGCCCATCATAAGCCAGCAATGGACGGTACGGAACCGGAAGCTGGCATCACAGTCTCCAAGACAATTGCTCCAACTCCCAGCCTCCCATCTGTCCAAAAGAATTATTAAAAATTTTAACATCTTTCAGAATAAGGAATAATTCAAACCCTAAAAAGAATTAATTCGATACATTAATCTACAGAGGGGAATTATGGGGCACTAAAGTCTTAATTTGATCAATAAGAACATTAAATTCTTAATTGACTAGTTAATTAACTTAGTCGGGCAAATATAATTTTCATCAAATGCTCATAGTTTATTGAAAGCTGTAGGAAAATATTTTTATTATTTCTACTACAGAGCTAATTTTATTAATTACTAAATGTAATTAATTACATAACCTAATTACATAAATGTGGAGTATCAAGAACCTGAAAAAGCACTTATATCTCAGTTGACTGACTAATAAAAATTATAATAGTAACTACATTTATATTGCGCACGTATCCATCCCAGGGGATGCTCAAGGCGCCTACAAAGTACTACTATTACCCTGGCTTTAGCCAAGCTGCCCCAAGGTTCTAAAAGCATTCAAGGAATCAATTCCTATCAGGTATCCATTTACTAAACCTGGGTGGAGAGTGGCAAATGTAGATTAATGTATTGCCAAAAGGCATTAGTGACGCGGCTGGACTCGAACCGCGAACCATGAGATCCACAGTCCGGTGACGCATCCACTAGACCATGACAAAAGATGGAACTTTAAATAAAATAATACTGGGCCAAAATATAACGTAGAACTATTCTTATTCTTAATATTGTAAGTGGAAGACGAAGGTGCCTTAACGAAAGAGGCAACGCTTTGCAAATTTGTGAAAATTAACAATGACTTTTTAAAAAATTACCTGGGTTCACACGGCTTTCCCGCGCATTCTTTAGCGATGACGTCAGGCTTGGTATCTATGTCACATTTGGTATCATCCACCTGTTCTTCATCCTCATCCACACAGTACGCATAGTTCCTAATGATACCTGCAAGTTACAGGAATAATCAACACTGCCACGCGTGTCATATTAAAGATACAGGATTCCACGTTCAACGTCATGTGCCCGGCAAATGGGCGCGAACATAAAGTTCTGTCGCTTATTAACTGTTATATCCTAGTCACACTAAACAGACCGAACGAAAAATTACATTAACTCAAACGACCAAGAATTGGTCGGTCTGGAGTCGGTCTGGAGTCGGCGTGGAGTCGGTCTGGAGTCGGTCTGGAGTCGGTCTGGAGTCGGTCTGGAGTCGGCGTGGAGTCGGCGTGGAGTCGGCGTGGAGTCGGCGTGGAGTCGGTCTGGAGTCGGCGTGGAGTTGGTTTGCCGGTGTGACTGTTTGGTCCCAGGGTTGAAGTTGTGAAAATGTAGGATATTGACCATGGGGCAATCAACCGTCAAAGAATGATCAAAACCCTGGAATGCGTTTTTCTCTTAACCCTTTTGAAACGATTGTCCACATTTTGTGGTTTGGCTCAATAACTTTTGATTCAGAGCTCAAAAAAATGTACCAGATGTGTATGAGCAGAAAGAGCAAACATTTCTGTACACACTATGCCCATTTATGTTGCATGACCATATTGCATTTGATGCCAGGAAACTTTAAAAGGAAGAATAAGCTTTAAAATCCTTTAATTGGCAACACACTGAGAGGTTCAAAATCATTGTGTTTTTTAAAATCAAAATTGGCAAGTTTTTCAACATTTCTACCAAATTTAAAACCATGCATATTGTTTTCAAAGACATTACACCTCATTAGAACCATGTAGCACGAAAATTAAAATATTGTTGCCAATTTGAAGAACAAAATGTGATCAATTTAGCCCTTAAACAATTCTTGTCCTTAAAGGGTTAATGTACAGCGGTTGGCCGCGATTCCATTAATTTTGCTTCCTTCTGCCAGGTACACGACTAATTGTACGATAACTTAATGACATCAATTTCAGACAATAGTCAAATTCTTCAACATCTTCAAATACCGTTGACCCTAAAATCCCATCGCAACCCAAGCCTTATACCTTTCACGAAACAAAGACCGAGACAAATATTACAATTTTCAAATTCTTCAATTTCTTCAAATGACTTTACACCTGGAGGCAAGATCATACCTTATCCTAACCATAACCCTAAACTTATTCTAAAACAAATTCAATTTGTAACTTTTATATTTCATAGTTTTGATGAGGAAATTATATTGTCACTTTTTTGTTTCTTTACTTTCCAGAATTCATTACCAAAACGGAATACTACCTGGTTTATGTGCCTCTTAAAGTAAAAACAGAAAAACCTTATTGGCTGGCAAAATCATGATAAATAAAATGAAATAAGGAAAATACAAATTTACCTCTCCCGCAGGTTGCGCTACATGGCATCGTCGCCGTAATCCTCCAGAAATATTTGGGCGGCGGTTCGGTAGTGACCGTTACTGTGGTTATTTGGTCAGTTGTCCTTGGCCTAGAGGTCATTAGATTAGAGGTCTCAGAAGTCAGGTATGTGGCCATCTCGATGGTTGTTTGGACCTCTGTTATGGTCGTAGTTGGAATTGATGAAGTCGCTGTCCGCGCCGTCGTGCTACGACGTCCCGCCGTCGATGACGCTCGCGTTGAATATCGCAACCCATTTTCGGTGTCAGACGACGAGAAGGTGTCGTCGTAATCCGATTCGGATATGTCGAGATCTTCTGGGACCTGAGATTCAAAACCGAGTTTGTTGTCGCCTTCGTGCTGCTTGAGGATCGGTTGGTTGATGACCACGTCAATGATTAAGTCCCCAACATGCCTGGGTTCTTCAGTCTGGAATTCGACGGTGACCATCTCTCTCGTGATCACCTCTGGGGAAGCATACGAAGGAGAGTCCTCCGTCCTATACGGTGGACCGTATATAAGTCCGTCTACTTTACACGAAATACCGAAATAAGATAAAAATATGGAAAAAGTTACCATAGCAACAATGCAGTTAAAATGACAACATGACGCTCCTGCTTTCCCTGTGGATAACATGACTTTGCCAAAAGGGTTCAATGATAATCTCTATTCCAATCCTCAAGAAATTGATGAACTTTTTCCAGCCCTGTTATTTCATTAAAGGTGAAGCTAATTTAAAAAGTGTTTGTTGACAATTTTGCTTTGTGAAAACTCTGTCGATTTACGTTACGCTACCCAAAGATTTAGGACTTCCGAGGTTTCAAAACATTTCGGACCTCTGTCTAACAACATTGGATCCGCCCATAAAAAGGAATGGAAACCAGGAATACACCAAGAATAATTATGAAAACTTACCTCCCTTCTCCCCCCTTACGTCATCAGTTTTAGACCAAGCACTTCCAGACTGAACGCCGTCCCTCTCAAGGACAATCCGGCCTCTGTCAGCCCCCTCAAGTGATGCAATCTCAGGCCATTCCCTGGGCCACTCTGGACTCGCTTCCTCTGGTCGTTCGCCCCAAGGACCTACCACCGGGCTTTCCGCATACCTCTGGGGTATTGGATCTCGGAAGCCAATGTCCCGCGTAGTATTACGAGTATACGAATTAATCGTAGGCGAAGTATTACGCATATGCGGATGGTTATCCATGTGCGTACTGTTGTTCATTGACAGCACACCGCTGGCGTAATAAGTACTTCCAGTATTATTTCCGGATTGGTTCATCTTATTATCTACAGATTGTTGCATGGGATGCTGTGGAGTTCTTGAATTCGTTCTCGCAAACGTGTCTTCATTTTCGTCAAAATTTCTTGATATATTCAGGTCTGTTCTGGTCCTACTATTGACAAGTATATCTTTTGAAATTTCTTCGATGCCAGTCGCAGGCGAGCTTGAATAACTCTCCTCTGATAACATTGGATCACCTTCGATAATTTCACTCATATTTACAGGAAACATAGGCGGGTTTATATTTTCTGTTTCTAAAAGCGACTCTACCACTTCGTTATGCTTTGGTATACTTATTGTTAAATTTGTTTGTTGTGGCTGAGAAGAATTTTCCGTGTTGGGCGCTTCTGTTGATGTCTCAATGGGGATGACATATTCATACTGTAAGGTATTTGAAGAGCCATCTTTAAGGTTAAAGATCTAGCAGAGAAAAGGAGAAATATATTTAAGTGGAACACCCTGGTTAAGACATTTTAAAGATGAAGTTTACTCCTGGGCATTTATCCTACAAACTAAAATTTGCAGCAACATTATCTTTGATTTAGGATAATAATAAACACTTTATATGACTTTCTCTGTTGATACAACATACCACAACTTTCCAGGTTTTAACGAAACAGATTTACGCTACAGAACTGAGATTTTGTAAAGATATACTTTCAAGAAATGTCCACACGGTTATCAATCCCGATTTCCCAAACATACATAATATTCAAGGTTTCCTATGATATTGTGATAAATATTTAAATCTTAAAGTGACTGTATACGCTAAAACAAGAGCCCCAAGACATTACCTGTAAATGGAGTGTTTCATTAAGTGGGCCTCGGGCGGTGATAACTTCTCTTTCTTCCCAGCGAACCCCGTTGAATATATTCCTTCTTTGGTATCGTACTCCAGAGTTGGCTGCTTGCAAGTATTTAGTGAACTCAGTCTCGACCTTAAAGTTGCCGTTTATCAAATATTCCCCATCGGAATTCGTAAGTGCTGAAAAGTATTATTTCATTAAATCTATAATGTGTTAAAAATGTCCCTGCATATGAATGCATTTCTACGAGGATGTTGAGGATTTTAGCAAACTAGCAAAAAAAACAAACTTACTTATTAATTTACTTAAAAGCACTTTAACAAACAGATCAGAGCAAATCAAGTGATGTGTATACCCCTTTAGTATAATCGACCGTTTTATCCAATAAAAATATTAAACAAAAAAAGTGATGTGTATACCCCCTCTTCACAATTATTACAATAAAGAACTTGGCAGTGAAGTCCTGAAGACGGATAGTCAACATAGTCAAGCTGTCCGGAACGTCGAGCACCTTCTCCTCCTTTCATCTGGTTTAGTAATCCTTTTTCAGGACTTCATCTTTTCAAGAAAGATACTCTCTACTCCTATTCTTTCTCTCTCTCTCGCTCTTTTATATCTCTTCTTCTCTCCTTGCTCCACTATCCTTCTCCAACCTAACAGTCCTTTTTCAGGACTTACCCCCATGGTGAACCGTAAATCTTATCAACGGTTAACTTGGCAGTTGCTTTGATTATGAACATCTTGATGAATAAGCGTATCCGTGACGGACACACCGACATTCTTTTGTGTACACCATAGGTGAAGACAAAACATTCCGGATCACCTCATAAGTCTTTTACAAAGCTAATGGCGTCTTTATGTACATCAACTAAAAAACATATTCTGAGTACCGGTAAGTTAAATATTTTCCAATACACGGTGACATTAATAATCTTTAAAATGGAGAAAGATGATACAATGCTCTATCAAATTATATCTTGTGAATCGTACTTTTATTTGTTATTATACTTTTGTAGCTGTTTGATGCAGAAAAAAGGCAAAAATTAAAACACTCACCTAAGTAGGTTCTCACGCTACGAATTTCTGATATCTTTATATTTGTAGCACCAATTGGAACTTCTATTAAATCTGTGTAGCCTAGATAAATAAATAATACGAAATCACCAGATAAAAATACATGTAATGTAATTACCAAAAAAATTAAAGTGGCGTATCTATTAGATCGAAATAAGAGTTATATTTATATTTATTTTTCAAATACAGAACCTACTCTAAAATTAAAAGGCATTATTTGGAAGGAATATTATTTTTATTAACTTTGCAATACACTCATACTGCAAAAGACCATGCTCTTAGGAGCATTATTACTTCTTCTTCTACTACTACTACTACTACTACTACTACTACTACTACTACTCAGTATACTCCTAACCATTTTGGCCAAATTTGACAGTTTCTGCATAATGCTCAAATGTCCATTGGAGTTCTTTGAATCGAATGTCATCATCCTCGAAATATACATTTGAGATCCTTCCATAAAATATCATCATCATATGAAAATTCGGCCTTCTTTCGAGATAAAATAGTAAAGGCTTACCTACTTGTAGATTCTCCGAGATGATTTCACTGAAGACCAGCGTACACGAGCTGCCATCACCGCCGCATACTCCGCACCGGTCGGGGTACTTGGTAGAGTTTAGGTACCCGTCACAGCCGACGCTCTGGAGGAACAAAGAAGAATGAAACTAGGAAAATAATGATTTACATGAAATGAAGAATTCATGAATTGGTAGGGGCATAAATAAAAAAGGCAGTATTGAACTGACTGAGTGTATAAAAAAATGATAACGCGTAAAAGTTAATAAGAAATAATTGAAATCAGAATATGAAATGAGACGATATTGGGTTTGCAACAAAAAGTAACAAGTCCACTTACCCAACATGTCCCATCGATGCAGACCCCAGTCTCAGGAACCCCATTGCGGAACTTGGCACACCGGGTCCCCGACGGGACACCATGCTCTACCACTCGTACCTCCCCTTGGTTATGCTCGTTGTAGCAGGCTAGAATACATGGGCTGTAGCCGTCCCCTGGATTTGTGGCAGAGTTTCAAAACGTGAAAAAATAAGTCTTGTACATCTAGCAGTATAAAGTTTTTAGTCATTATTTTGGTTAAAGTAATTGGTAAGATAAGATAAGATAAGATAAGATTGATTAAATTACCGCACATTAGATTTAATTTCTTCAATAGCTTTACCGGAATAACAAAACAGTTTTAGTAACAAAATTAAATAGAACATGTAGCTGTTCTTGTTCTTATTTTGCTTTAGCTTTCAGGCTTCACATAATGAAGTATTTTGTTGCAAAACTCCTTCCAAAATAACTACTACAAAGAGAGACGTTGCCTAATAGAGGATCAAGAATCAACGCCGTTAACGAAGGAATTACACTAGGGATTCAAGACAGGAGTAGAACGTACTCCTGGGCTTTATTTAGTCTCCGATCATAAAGATCAGGGCCCCGTCTTATAAAGAGTTGCGATTGATTCGAATCGATCGCAACTTGAAATCAATCGCAACTCCTATCTCTTAAGTACACAATTGCGATTAATTTTAAGTTACGATCGATTCGAATCAATCGCAACTCGTTAAAAGACGGGGCCCTGAAGTACGTCCTACACCTGTATGAATCCCTAGGATTATTTCCTCGTAACATAAGTGGCGGCAGCGGTGGGATACGAACCCATGCCATCGAAATAACTGTTGACATAAACCAGTCTCTCACAGTTCTTTACGATTAAAGCTAATCTTCTAAAAACTAAATAACCGAAATGAATTTAGTAATGAAATTAAAACGGGACAAAACTTCAGAATGACATGATATTTATTACCTTCATTATTTACAAAACTATTGTAGTTGATGCTCGACGAAAAGGTTGGCACTTGGTTCTCCATAAATCAGGGGAATGACTGTGTATATACTTGGCGAAAGGTTAGTACACTTGCAAGAATTCCAGCCATTGTTGTATTTTGTACTTACTCTCAGAAGGGTAATAGGGCTTCCATCTATGACCAGGGGGAGCCATTTCCTGACAACGAGCTGCACGGTATCCTAAATCGAATGAATTAGGACAATTCTAGAAAGAAAAGAAACGGTACCCTGTTTGATCATGCCAACTTGTAAGCATCACAAATTTATTCTTTCCCATTGCATGACATAAAATCCGGCGCAATATCTCATATATTATTATGGTTCTCATATCAGTGGCATGATCAGAAAAGAAGTTTGAAATTTGATTTTTTTTATAACAGGTGAAATTTCCTAAAAACATTTCAAATGGTCTGCACTACAGATGAAACTGTCATAAGAATTAATTGAAAAGACAGTAAACATCTTATATTTTACTTGAAAGGAAGTATTTGGCATTGAAATTTCAAAAGAATTAGAATTCTAATATAATTTCTTACCTGTATTCTACAAAGTCTGTATTCTTTTTGATAGCCGATGCAATTTCCTGGGGCTACCTCATTACTCCTGAAACAAACAAAAGTAGATTAGGAATGTTTTAAGACAATGATAATAGATAACAATGATAAGATATGAGTACATAAAAGAATTACCTATATTGTTAGTAGAGTCCTGACAGTGATAAATCGTAATAACTATATGCAATACAAATTTTCATTCATACAAAAAACACACTTTGCCTAAAATATCATTGCCCAAGAAGCAAGCGTGAGCTACCTCTTAAAAATGATATTAACAAGTTCATAATTCTTTTTTTCTTTTCATGTCAATTAAATTATTTTGGCTCTTACAATAGGCATATAGGAAGACACTTTATGACGGCATTGTAGTTCATGATAAGTAACTATCATTTGAATAAAATAAATTTACTCGGGAAGCTTTCATGTTGATGCTTGGTAGGACTTTAATTTTCTTTTAAAGAATAAGAGAGAGAGAGAGAGAGAATGAAGGGGGGGGGGGGGGGAATCATGTTATGATATGGGGAATGTTTTAAAAGTGTTATTCTCTTTTTGTGAACCCTATCAGTCGCGGATTTAAACGTCCCATGCATTGTACCTTTCATCGAGGCACACTCGTCTCCTGCCTTCGACTCCGGTCCCACAAGAAGCGGTGCATGTTGTCCACAGACCATAGTCACTCCAGTGGAAGATACCCTCGGGTACTGGCTGAGGGAAGGAGGGTGGGGTGCACAGTGGGGATGGGTCCGGTAGAAAGTAGGGTGTGGCAAGTGATGGATGTGGTAACAGGGTCAGTTTACAAGAGAGGGATGTGGCAAGAAGATGGATGTGGTGTGAGGTAAGAGGGTTGAAGACAGCAGATGGGTAGAGAACAAGATTGTGGGAAGATAAAAATAATACGAGAAGTAAAGTTAACCCTTTTTAATTGATATTAAAAAAAAAATATATTGAGAAACGTAGTGAGAAGAATTGACACAAATCATGTTAAAAAATGATATTATTGAAAAGATTTTCGTATCTTATTCAAACATTATAAGAGTAAGTGGTGTAGGCGTTCATCGTTGCACTTTCGGTGACACCCGCTAAGAGACTCCACAAGTGAATTATATCCATGCTTCAACTATTGCGTGAAGAGCATAGTGATTGGATTGATAATTCCCACTTATTGAGTATCTTGTCTGAGCATTCTAGAATCATTCGACCGTGCCTCTTAAGCGCCTCCCGAAAGTTCTTTCGTGACAAGGCAGACATTATTCTTGTATTGATATGACAACAGCGGGCACACGTGGGCAGAACAAGCTCTGATAGGTTTACCCAGGAGAGAAGTACGCCCCAAACATCAATTTGTAGAATTATTGTCATATCAATGACTAGCATGATACAGGGTGTATCATAAAATATAAGCGCTAGCATTCAACCAACCAAACAGCCATTAAACAGTCCAACCGTCCAACCAATGAACTCACTAGTCAACGTACTAATCTATCACACCAACTATCAACCAACTAACCATTAATCAATCAAACAATCAACTAACCAACCAACTAATCAATCAATTACTCATTCAACAAACCAACCAATCTACCATCCAAAGTTCCAAACAACCAGATATACCTATCCATTCATCAACCAATAAGTCCGCAATTTATCAACAGTTATTTTCTTTTTCTAAGAATAAAATAAATAAAGGTGATAAATACATGTAGTGACATCTTCTTTAGTCTAAATTAGTCAATAAAAAGGGCAACTCGATAGCTGGTGTGATACATTACGACGAACTGGTAAAGTTCATTGTACAAGTGGATATTCGTAGCTTACCAATTACAATGTACATTAATTACCATTTACATGTTATTTTTGTATACAGGGAAACGGTTTCCAGACAAAGAGGGAAAAACAAGATGACGTTATCTACAAATTCATATCTTGCCATAGCAAGACACACCACAAGAAGATCCAGTTTTCCACAAAGCTCCGTTTCTATAGAAAAAGAACAGTGCTCTTCACATATCTTTCCGATCTCTTGATAGCTACATGAGTGATGGCCATAAATGTTAATAATGACATTTCAAGGTGTTCCGACAAACTTGCAATGACAATAAATGGACAGCTCTTTTGAAGGTGAGTGATTAATGACCAGTCTGTGAGGTTGAGGGCCGCAAAGCTTGAGGTTGCCAGGCAACCCGATCTAACTCTGCTTCTTTCATTCCTCCTCATAGACGGTTGAAGTGTAGGAGTGGGTGGAAAGAATTAATAGACCTGTTCACAAAGTTATTCAAATTTATGGATGTTTCTTTCCTGGGACCTAGTAACGAGGTATTCCATTAACCTGTTATTAATGAATGAGCTACAATACTTGGAATCAGTTTGCCTACATTACTTGTTGCTATGTCTGACAAGCCTCTGACAAGCTTTTTTTTGTCAAGAACAACCTTTGTTTTAAAAGTATGCATAACATTTGAATATATTTGTGAACAGGTCTATTGTATGTAATATCACGAAAAAGATTTTTCATTTCTCTTGTGGTGTGGCATCGGTGAAATAAATTTATGTGAGGCTAAATCCGCGGTCTACAGAATTTGAACCTTTCATGACTTCTCGCGCATAGTCTGAATATTTCTGAGGCGTGCACACCTGTTCTGTAAGTTCAATATTATCAGATTAATAAGAAATGTAAACGTTTTTCATATCAAGGCTGGTTTCATTTTAGAGGGATTGGGAGTAAATCAAGTCAATTCCAAGGGGGTATTTCTTAAATGTACCACCATCTTCCTACAAGACTTAAAGGAGAATGAAACTCAATATACATTAGCTGACAATCAAAATTGTCAGCCTGTTCAAAATATCTTGAAAATACTCCGATTTGATTGTGCGTGCCAAATCCTGCTTAACAAAAGAAACAGCTGAAACAGATATCTCGACACAAATCATTATATGACAGGATAAAAGTATCTTCATTTGAATGTACATGACTACAAAAATGGTTTATTATGAGAAAATCCAATGTCTTGCATTCCACAGGTGATCATGAGTGTCATTGTAGCTAGTGTACAGGTCAGTGGGTATCTCACAAATAGAACTGCGCTGACATTACTTTGTAAAGAAATTGGCAGCCCCCATGGGATAGTGTCTAGCAAGAAAACCGCAACTTTTTGAGACACTGTTCTCCTTCTTCAATAATCAAATATGATTAATTTCAAGACATTTGGAATAGACTGATAAGTATTTACATGATTATAGGCTAATGTTTGTTGCCTTACGTTCCCCTTTAACTCCTTATTACACGGAACAGTAAATGAAGGCCTACCGAAGTTTAACTGAACATTGTAAATTTATATTATGTCTATTGTCTCAAACTTAGACCTTTTCTCAGTCAAATGATATCATTTCTCCACCAGGTAATGGAATAAAAAGAATAATGAAGACGAAGAGTGATCAGTTGTCTCACGATGTGCAAACGAGGAAAGCTACGACGTTTCGACCGCTACTGCTAGTCTTCGTCAGGCAATGAGCATAGTCTTCATCTTTCGTCTTCATCTTTCACCACGATGAACCTCTTCCAAACCAAGAAGAATAATATTTGTTGTTGTTGTTGTTGTAGTTATTTAAAAATAAAATGTATTTCAAGCTCTGGCAGTCATAAAATACTTCTTAACATTTACAGAGGTGAAAGAGAGTTTCACCTCTGTTTTTGTTTGGTGGTGGTGGTGGTGGTGGTGGTGGTGGTGGTGGTGGGGGGGGGGGGTGATGAGATATCAGTTCCATCCTCAGAACTTAGGCACGGTTGAAGCTAATAAGGCTTTCAATTGTTATACTGATATTCTAAAATGACATTATATTGAACACACAATAAATTATATCACCGGCTGACAGTAGGACATGTCGATATAGGTCTATATGGTCTATATCTATGACACACCGGACAGTTGCTTTTTACCTTTCAAAAGAATACCTTCCTTTTTCTGGAACATGATCGGTGTCAAAAGTGAATGCACTTTTCCTGGGTTAATCTAGGCCTACCGGAAACAACTTCTGCTTCACCCATAGCCTGGCTTCCAAGAGAACTGTTTTATTCGGATATTTTGGTTTGGTTTTGGTTTTGTTTAGTTTGATGGTTTACTTGACCGGACTGCCTATAACTGTTATTGCATTTAAAAAAAATAATTTTGTATTTCAAAAAAGGCTGTCGACATTGGTCACCCTAAATCATTAAATATGCAGTAAATGAGCGTCATCGCATCATGTATTGGAAAGACATCACATTGCTTGGAATTTGGCAATCATGGGATTTTTAACCAGCAAAATAAGAAACAAAACTATGAAAACTTGACAAAGATCCCCCATAAATAGGGCCTCTAAAATGCACGAGCACATGCACATAATGCACGGAACAACATTGTAGTACGCACAAACCCGATGTATCCATTTGTGTTGCTTTTTTGGCCAGTATCCATGATATCCTCTTTGTTGTGTTCTGGACTTTTGGTAAGGTAGAAAAAAGTGAGCTTTCTCATTCTATTTATTACCACGTTGAAGAATATCAAAGTAGCAACGTGCCGCGAAAGGAATTGCTCTTGGAGTGCTTTCATATTCCAAACATGAACAACTTTGGATCAACTTATGCTGGAATATGGTTTGCTTTGTCAAAGATTGTAAAGTTGCAAACATGTATTTCCGATTGGTCGGTCTGACGATTATTTCAACATTCATGTATTGATTCAGTATTCTTGATTAATTCACGGATTCCTCATATCATATTATCAATTAAGTCAACAACTCAAATATATTCAATTTGTTATTTAATTTTCAATTCCCTTTTATTGAGTAGCACGAACTCTACGTACAGATTCGTAAAGCCGCTATATTTATGTGAAGAAAGTAATTAATTTAATCACACAAGAACATAACTTATCGTCAGACTAGTCCATCTCCTGATAAAGATGTGACAGTCTCTCAATATATATATATAACTATATTTTACTAAAGGGTACATTAGGTCGACACCTAACAATGCGGTTTATTCCGTCATAATAGCGACCCCTACATTAGGTAGACAGTTGGTACATTAGGTCGACAGTTGTCTATAGAAATTAGACAAAAACTGTCCTCCTAATGTACCCATTAGGGGTATATATATATATATATATAGTTATATATATATATATATACGTTCCTTGGCAAAGGGCTATGCCCGAATATATATATATATACGTTCCTTGGCAAAGGGCTATGCCCGAAATATCGAATAATTGACATCTCTACGGTTTTTTATTTATATTTGTCTTTTCTATTTATATTTTACCTAAACCGACGCAGAACACTTTCTTTATATATATACATGTATATATTAAAAAGTTCCACGTGTTGGATAATAAGAACAAGAACAAGAAGAAAGAACTTGAAAACAATCAAGTGGTTGGCCATATGTATCCAACTCTTTATGTTTAAATAAACAGTTGGATACATTTGCCGAAACACTTGATTGTTTTCAAGTTCTTTCTTCTTCTTCTTATATATATATATATATCTGTCTTCTCTCTCTTTATCTTTTCTGTGTTGCTTTTCTTGCTTACTTTCATCCACTCCGTGTCTCTCTCGTTTACACATACATGTGCCCACTACTTGGAGTTAGATTTTTGATTAATTGATTTGTAGTTGTGATTATCAGCAAAATTTGGTCGATTTGTTATAATCTTGATGATTCCAAAACCTTATAATATAATATCGTTCATATTTCACTACGTTCACAATGAAATTCCATGACCCCTTTCTCAGCATTTATCAACATGAATTCTACGAGTTTTCATTCATCTGAACAACCATTAAAATGCCTACAAACGAAGGTATATTTTCCTTCCAATAATCATACAATCATAATCAATAAAAATTTACATCAACTGACCGGGAGATTAATTTCCCCTTATAAATGTATTTGTGTCTCCTGGCAAGTGATTAAATAGTGGATGGGTTCAAGGTAAAACCGGATTGTGAATAGTGACACCTGCCATTCATACACGGTAAATACTTGGTCGATCTTTGCAGTGAAGGTGTGTTTTATCTAATATTTCACCATTTTCATTCCAGACAGATGACAGTGAACACACTGCATCCTTAGACCACGGGTGGTTAATACATACATTCTTGGCTCAAATCAAACGGAAGGAGTTCGAGACCCACAGGGCGAGGGGGTAAACACTTCTCGTTCCCACTGACAATGGCTAAAAAAATCAGGATAATAAGATGCACACCCTTCCCCAAAATCCTTTTTTCATCAGTAGACATTTAGTGGCGTGTTCTAGTGGATATACGTCATCGAACTGTGTATCACATGGTTCGCGATCCTACATTAGCCACTCCCAACCCAGATGGATAAAATGAGTACATGTATCTGTTAGTGGTATTCCCTAAATGCTTTCAGTGCCTTAGGGAAGCTGGCTGGGTATTTACCTTCGCAGGTTTAGCTATCGAAACCAACTGCGCACGAAAGGGGTATAGGCCTGCAGGAATAAATTTGATATCTGAAAATGCAGACTTGTTCTTATAGCAGTGTGAACGCATACAACTTACCTCCGCAATTTTTAGCTATCGCAACCAACTAAATCCGTGGTGTTAGTATAAGCTATTTCAAGGATTGGAATCCATCTTGGGGATGATTTGGGGTGTAAATATAGACACAATCTAGACAGACAGCCAAACAACAGATCATTTTCAGCTGGCATACTGAAGGACACCACTTTGAAAAAATATGATAGGAATTGTTACCTCCCTGGGTAGTGGTTACTTCAACACACTTTTACCTGTCTACTCATCCCCACGTTTCTCTCTTTCGCATGGTAATAGACTTCATAATTCTACTCTTAATTCATAATTCTCTAAGAAAATCATCATGTAAGATAAACAACTACAATTAGGTAGCAGGCCTATATTATGAAATGATGACGTAGATCCCAGTCAAAGGTTTGGTTGAGAGCGGACAAGTCATGTGACCAGACATCTAGTTTTTGCCTAACGCGTAACCGGTCATTACGAGCACGTTCTAATGACCGGTCATAAGCTTTTATTGTGACCGGTCGCTTTATCGTTCAGATAAGTTGAGTCGACTACGATATATGGGATGAGAATACGTTTTAAAACGACAAGGGTCTTCGTCACCATTTCATAAAGAAAATAAATCATATGTTCGGGCATAAGAGTAATTATCCCGTCCACGGTACATTCGAAACCAGATTGTTCCAAAGGCACAGGTTGTGTGGATAATTCCAACTAACGCCCTGGCAGATGTATATTATCTGCATATACTATTCCCCACTCATCCTCTGAGCAGTCGAAATGGCTTATATGATAGAAAACTATGAGAAAAAATTGGATGAGTATAGGTTCTAATAATGGAATATCCTAATACTGGTTGAAATAAGGTAAGGTTAATGCAGGTTATTCGATACCGTCGATATAGGATAAATCTCGAAAAACAAATACCAATTTGCTGATTCTGGAATGCCACATACTAGTATTAACCTTACATTGTAGCATTCGTTGTACATAACATGTTTTCAATGTTCCTTTGGATTCACGTTTTGCATGATGTCACTCTAACATGGCGTGTCAAAGGGTGCGCCAGTCGCTGACGCAGCCCTACGTCATTAATTGACCTCTCGTCTACAATGGGCAATATAACTCCTGGGCCCTCTTTCATAGAACTTGTTATCAATAACAAGTTGCAATAACTGTTATAAGCTACTGAAATCCTTGAATATAATTGGCTGAGAGCAAATTTGTCATAGAAATGTGGCAGTTGTTATTGATAACAAGTTTTATGAAACAGGGCCATGCATAAGGAGTATAAGGGCCGACACGGGCCAATGCGGGTCATTCAGATACTTGGAACGAACTTGGCAGCAATTCATATGGAAAATTGAATGAGCACGACCGCTGTCAGTCATGAAATCTCTGCACCCTACCATAGTGATGACGATAACGGTGTTCTCATTGGTTTTGACACCTACGAGATAAACCCACATTCTTACACGATAGGAAGATGTCACTTTCAATGAATGAATTGAACTCAATGACGTCACAAGACAACGCCACTTGATGCCATCCCTTTTTGGCTGTTGGAATACCCATGGACCTAAGAAAGAAATTCAAAGAAATACCGCTGAAACATTTTAACGTTTTAACGAGGCAGCACTTGAAGAAGATTCCACGAGACTTTCTACCAACGTGTCAACATCTCAACTCCTGTCCATACAAAGTTTAAATAGCAACTATGCCATAATTATCTATTTAATATACCAACTCATAAAGTAATTAATATAATATTGTTAACAATTGTAAACATCTTCACCGAATAATAGTCACTGAGTGTGAGCCCTCCCCCTTTTAAAAACAAACGCCTATACAAGAGCTTGATTGACATTCTTATCCGAACAACCCGAAATCTTCTTGCATGAAATTGGAATCACAAGGCTTTACACCATTGATATTAATGTAATTATTAACGAAATTAATTATTTGACTGTCCTCTTTTTACCCCCGTCCAACCTTCCACAGTCGCTTCGGTTGGTTACCAAACAGCCAGTAAGGGTTCAGTTGGCCAGTTGTAGTTTATTGGCACTCGGAAGTCACAGGTTCGTTTCTTCAGGAATGGTCATCACTGAGCCAACTACGTCATTCGTCGATTACCTCTTCATCAAGGGCGACTTCTCGAATCATCTTCATAATATTAACCAAACATCCGTGCCATTATAGCAGTTGTTGGCCTAATTTCAAGGCGCGGCAGGAGAAGTTGAGAATATCTGCCAGTTTACGACCAAAGTTGATTGACCTCTTGGTGTTTGTCAATCAACATCGCCATTTTTTAATACTAAAAGTTGTCCCTTTCTCTTTCTTTCTGTGGACCCATTCTATGGAACAACCTACCCCTCCATGCATGTTCGTAACGTCCCGACGGTCGATTTATTCAAATCACTTCTGAAGACCTTTATGTTCACCCAATATTTTGTTAATTATATGATTATTTTGTGTCAAAGAATATACTTTCTTGCTGTAATAAGATCTTAATTATTCAACTATTATATTAGTGTGTATGTAAATTTACACTATTATTTTATCGGAATTCTCTTAAATTACATGATTTATTTTTAAATCTTTGGATTAATCATGTAATATTATTGATTATATTATTGATTATATTATTGATTGTTGCAAAACTCTGCAAAGCTCATTGGGAATTTATTATCATGCGCTATATAAAAATTACTTCAGTACTATTATTATCATAGAAATATGAAACAAAAATTCCATTACTGATGACAGCATTTTGCTGTCAAATAGTCAAATCAACCAGTACCAGTGGAAACATACCTATAATCAATGCCATGCTAATTTGAAGAAAGCATTATGTAATTCCGTTACCACATATGTGGAGTTCCCCATTTGAACTGCATGGAATGTTTCGGTGGAAGTATTGACCATTTGACCAATTCCCAACATCCATGTGAACAGATAAAATCATACCAACGTTGGCGTAGCGACAGTCCAGTCAGTAAGAGGGCATTGTCTTCTGGCGGGGGAAGGGCGGCACAGGAAATATTAAGCCCAATGTATTTTTTTCCAATGCCCCAACCGCCTTGGCTACGCCAGAGCATATTCTTTATTCGATAATCTTGAATGAAAGTGCTTCAATGCCCCCCAAAAAGTGTTCGTCCTTGAGGGACTAACAGATATCAACACACTTTCGAAGATAATACAGGATATCCGTTGGCAATGCATCCGAGCCTGGCCACGGCTATTATTGTCCTTTCGCATGAGCCAGAGGAATACATACAACTTGACAACAGAGCACAGAGAAAGAGGCAGAGCCTATAAGTATTATAGACTTGTACCAGACTAGCGACACCCATCAAATGCCGTTGATTGCAAGTCAATTAATGAGCTTCATTCATCATCAGTTCAAATCAAATTCGCCTACGTTTAAACTTAAAGCAAAAAATCATGATCTCGACATTCATTGCCAAAATTGTCTCCGAAAAGGGCATTTTTGTGCCATAATCAGTGATACTTTTGTCCAAATATCCTCGTTTTTGGGGGGTATTGACCAGTGGTGAATGAAAACATAAAAACCCGCCAAACTGCCAAACCGTTGGTCGGATATGGGTCCTATGCATTTTGGTCTCACGCAGGTTGGGTTTTCACATTTTTTCCTACGCAATCTAATGAATTAGGTTAATAGACCACAAAATAACATTCTTACCAGATACCATTTTCCGGTCGGCAAAAACAAATTTAAATGAATACCTATTATGAACAATAGATAATTAAAACCGAAGCGAATATCGAATACAGGAACAGGAATTTTAACCTTAAAAATAAGACAATAACAAGGACGCTTGTGCAAGGGCGTTATTTCGTTGCATCTGAACACCTACTACAGTGGAACCTCCTTATTAAGAACACTGTTATAGAACAAACTCTTATTATAACAAGGTGATTTTGCCGGTCCTACATCTTTGTATTCTATTGTTTTTTAGCCCTGATTATAACAAGGTTTTGATATATGGAGGTAATTTCCTTGGTTTCAAGGAGTTTGTTATTACGATGGTCCACTGTAGTAGGTCCATGATCTGAATCATTTACGGGAAATGTTGTTAGGTGGGCTTATCGTTGCCAAGCGTAGATTCTTGGTGATGATGATTTTAGAGGTTAATTGCTCATTGTGCGATAAGATTAAGGACCTATCAAGTTACTAGAATATCATAATTTGATTATTGTATGGGAAAATTTAAACTGAAACTACATCCCAAATTTTATTACCCGAAAACGACATATACAATGAAAATGAGGCACAAAATTAAAAATCCCTGTATTATTTTTAGATGTGAAAACGGGTGTAGACAATCAGAAGCAAAATTAAAATGGGTAAACATGATGCTGTATGTGGAATATACAATATACATATGGATAATCCGGTTTTGGTTCTGAAATCGCCAATGATTCCAATAATAAACGTGAAGATGAGATGTTAAAAGAACAAGTGCTTGTAAATTAAATCGTTGGTGAATCTTCGACACATTGTAAAGATTCTAGGTCTCAAAACTTAAGTGTAAACCGATGGCGAAGCCATAAATAAACAGGGGAGGCGTGGTTCTAAGCATGCCCCTAATTTAATCGAAATAATAAACTTGCATGCGGATCCACTGTTTCTATCGTAAGCGTTTTAAAAATTTATTTATTTACATAATTTCTGAAGCTCCAAACAGGTGATGGTAGGAGGGGGGGGGGGGGGGGCGTCGATGAACGATGAAGAATCACAAATTTCCATTTTCTCTTCAGAAAATATTCAATCATACATGCACCGTTGGTATAATCACATATGTTTTACACAAAACATGTATGAAACAAACCTATTCCATCATCAGCAACTTAGAAAATAACAAAAATATGATATTTTCTGTACTAATACGTCACGCCAATTTGTGTTCGATTGATTACAACTTCAAAAATTCATAACTTTCTTATTTCTTATCACTCTCACTTATAGTTCCAGGGTGGAATTCCCCTTCAATTTCGCAGCTTTCAAACATTCTACCCCTCCTTTTTCATACATGCAAACGACCTTTTATCAATCTTAATATATAATATGTGTCCACGCTTTAACATTTCCAAGAAACCATCCACAAAGAATAGGCCTACGTGTGAATATTCAATTTCAATGCACCTTTACTTCGTAGTTTTGCACGTTGTAAGCTCTATTCGTTTCAATGTTCTGGATTCGTCAAGAGGGAAGCGAATTTAAAATTCCTTCATTTTTCTTTCAACATAGTCTGCTCTCAATGTTCTATACTCTTCCGGATCGGGTGTGGTAGTTCATTTTGGCAGGAAGGGCAACAGTCTGACTGTCACCTTAATGTATGAAGTTGAGTTCTGGTAATGAGATAAAACTGTGAAAGAACTGTCTCAAAGCAATTGAGAAAGGTTGATTATGTCTACATAAGCAATGGTATATACTGTGGGGTTTTGGAATCATCTATTGATCCGAAATTAGTCCAATCTTGCTGACAGACACATGCACTGGGCGTATGGGACTGCACACACAAACACCCACCCCCCCCCACACACATTTGGCATGAATGTTCGGCCGGCCCGAATACTTAGCTATTTCTTGTCATATTTCGAAGATGAAGGCATTTGAAGAGTAATCATTTTCAAGGGTCATTTCTACTTCGATGTTCTACCAAACTGGCATTCAAGAAAAGAATGATGAAGCTAACAAATTATTTTTTCACCTTTCCCAGAACTCGACCTTCTCTTTAAATCACACAATGCTATGGGCAAATTCAATGCATTTTGTCCAACACGTTACCGTCTACATTGAAGATTTTGAAATCTGATCTTTAATAGCCTAATAGAGCTTGGATCAGACAAATTATCAAGTACATGTAATATACAGTGTATGATACTTTGGGTGTCAAATGTTCAGAACTCCATAATACTTGGTAACATATCACCTAATGACCAAATACCCTCGACTTGCCTTATGATCACTGAAAAGGAAATATTTTTGAAATTTTATCTCCTAAATCGATCCATTCACCGTTGTTAGGAGTATGAACACTGTTGAATGAACTCATTGACTTTTGATGCAGGAGTAACATAAAAAAAAAATCGGCTATATTCTTTCAGTCACGTCTTAAACAATATTTTTACGTGTGCTTTTACTGCCGAGATTTTTATAGCACATGGATGACCTAATCATCCTATCTTTGCCGATTTCATGACCCTAAATTGCTGAGAATTTGGTAAAGCTCATGTTTCACGAAAGTTTGTGATTTTTCCACTCACGTGGGGTCGCTTTCCTTTTCGCTGTGTTGGTATATTGATCGTATATTGACTTGATGGTGTATTGACGACCCAACAACGTCCTGGGGAGTGTTTCATCAAGTGTCTTGCCAGTAACTTTTACTGACAAATTTGCTCTCAGCAATCAAATGCAAGGATTTCAGTAGCTTATAACAGTTGACGCAGCGGCAGACAATCCTAACTCCCTATAAGTTTTTTTTTGTTGTTTTTGTTATTTCTCAAAAATTAACAGAGTAAGAGCAACAACATATGAATTTAATAGGTTCTTAAAACTACAAGTTGAAAGATTGTTATAGACCAAAGAAAAGGTTCGCAAAGCTGTGTATGATTTACCAATACCATGTTTAAGCTATCCCAGATCTTGAACATGAATAGATATAAAAATATTTCAGCGGTAAATTAGTTACCATTCAGCCATTTTGCCTGACTATATATTTTCTTTCGTCAAGACTTCAAGGGCAATAATTCCTTATTATGGCGGATAACCCAGGTAAAATGTTAATAATTTATATCAATGTATATTTTCGCCAGCACATACCATGCCTACCCAGTGACAGTAAACATATAACGAGGTTCTTGTTATAGAAGTATGAAGTATGAAAATGGACTTTCTGAATTCAGAATTTATTGGGCAATTCATGATATGAGCGGCGATGTAGGTGTGGAGAGGGTGGGGGGGGGGGGGGGGGAGGGTTCGGAAATGTTGGATTGGTCAAATGTACATTTAAAAGGTTGGAGGAGTGATGGATGTGGGTTTGGTTGGATGGGGGCATTTTGAAATGTTGTCACTTCCAACCTTATAAATGTAGATTTAACATTTGAGTTTTTAGAGTGAAATAATGGTAAAGACATGAAATAAGGCTAGTGACTAGTCGCGTCCCCCTCCCCCCAGCCGTGGCAAGAAATCGCTGTGCATGCCGAAAGCTAATAGTTTTTAATGTTCTCCTTCACCTCCCTGGGACAACTATTGATGAAGGGCAGACTTGACGGATCTCTGGCATGTCGGGAGTGTGGCTTCAGTCAGTCTTTCGCACAAGGAGAATACCAAGCGTTGATAATGTCGCGAAGCTAGTAAGTGCTACATACATACCTCCAAATGTGATCAGAAATAATCTTTATCCCATGGAATGTTTGAAAATGATAGAGTATGAAATATTAAACTCAACTTACCTCTCGAACGTGGCGATGTATCTGAGCTTCCCTCACACCGACTCCTCTCCCGCTTCCTCCCCACAGCTCCCCCCATGACAGGGCAAAGGCATGGTGGTAACGTAGATCCAGCTGCAGCAGTACGATGAAAGTGAACCAGACAAACAGACCACTCACAGAGTGTCTGCGGAATTTGAACACAGTCAAAATACACCAAGTAAACAGTCCCAGTAACATATTTCCTCGGCTAAATCCAGAATTCTCCTAATCGCCGGCGAGAGTTGTGGAGGAGGTAAAAAAAAAAATCAACGCGGTTCAGACATTCATCGGTCAAACTACTTACTACACTGCAACTGCATAGTAGGAAGCGCGCTTTCCGTCTGGTGTGGTGCATAAATTCATTGTTTTCAGGGCAGACGATAGAATGCTAAAACAATGAGCGCTCGCACTCGTTCGATGAGAGATATCCACATCCGTATCACAACATACCATACCAACGGGCTGCGGTGTATGAAATTCTTCATCCAGTCGAAACATGGCACTTCTAAAACCAGTCGAGGGGAAACATCAGGGGGCTCTTACGATGAGGGATCAAAGGCGCATTCCTGGTACAAATTTTATCATCAAGATTGACGGGTCTAAAGCGGTTCCACGTGTCTGTATTATATGTATTACTAGTATACGGTTTTATCAGGGAGATGGGAGTTTTCCCTGGTTTTACCCTCTTTTCTCATCTCTCTGACGACGAAAAACATGGTGAGCACTATAAATTCGCCATTATTCAGCTGGTCTCCGCATATCTCAAACTTTGCAATAATTCACAATAATCACCTGGATTAGAAAATCCGCTCCCCGGCTCAGATGCACCTCTTTCTACTCCATGACCAAATCATGTATGGTACAAAAAAGGAGGATCGAGATGGGGGCGGAGACAGTGAGAGAGAGAGAGAGAGAGAGGGGGGGGGGGGGGGACGCATCAAAGTTTAACGAGAGGTCATATGGCAAGCTATTATTATATGCAAATGATCTTATACACAAGAGGATCCAGGGACCCACGACGAATAAAAACACATTCAGTTATGAGTTAATAAAGATTCCCTCTCAGACATCATGAGCATTGGTACGTGGTCTCTACAAAGTTATTTATACCTGGAATTCACTGTCAAAATTAATTCGATGGGGATTGAGGTTCTGTCAATAAATGCGATGCGGTTCTTTCATGAAAATAGAGCAAGAAACTTGAAGATTAGGGGAGCGTTTCATCAAGCGTTTTGTCAGTGATTTTTACTGACAAATGTGCTCTCAGCCAATCAGATGCAAGGATTTCAGTAGCTTATAACAGTTGTCGGTAAAAATCACTGACAAACTGCCTGATGAAACGCTCCCTAGACCTCAAATTAGTGACTGAACTTTTTGATAACTTTGTGTACGAAAAAAGGCTCATCCAGGTAGCTCTAAAAAACAACAATATCATGATAATCTGTTCGGCATTTTTTCAAAAATAAAGAAGACATCGCTACTATCATCTCGAACTGGATTGGCGAAGTCACCATTTTATTTCTACAATTTTTTGTCAAAACCTATAAGACATATCCATTAGGGTATGTTGTATGAACTTAGCATCTGAAATCCTCGAAGGAAAAGATGTGACGACAGAAAGGAAATATCGGATCAACTGTGAACGTCTGTACCGTTAATATCACAAAAGGCGGATTAAGTTATAGCCCAACGGTTAATTACTCACACCCCATTCTTAGAACACCTGTCATCACAGAGTGACGATGCCTTTGATCATACCCAAGTCACACCGCCAAACCGATTCCAAACCGATCAATTCTTGGCCATTCGGGGTAATGAAATGATTTGTTCGATCAGATGTTGGTCCGGTTGGTGTGACTGAGGCATCTCACACGAATGTCATGCAAGCCTTCTTGTCGAGTCATTCACTTGCACTGGGCACGCTGGGAAAAGAATTTTTAATTTATTAGAATGGTTTATGATCGTTCATGTACAGGGACATTTGTACTTATGTACAAAAGGGATTTGTACAAAATGATTTAGGAACAAGTTAGGTTGAAGACAATGTTTATTCCTTGGTGTTTAATGACTATGCATGCTTAAAAAATTAGCCCCTATATTGCACACACTCACGCATCTATGTTTTCTATTGTTCGAACTTCAACCGATGACTCCACTATTGAATTGCGTCACAAAATCCATTGACGGAATAAACCTCACCAATTGTTGACAACCTATGACCTCTTGAATTACTACCGATGACCCATTGTTCTTTTTGTTCGATGTCATCGGTTTGAACGCGTAAACATGTACATACACACACCCCTATACACACAAAAAAAAACAACAACAACAAAAAACTAGCAGGTTTTCAGGATTCAAACCCTCTTTTTTGTCCTGATCTTTTCTCTTAAAATCTATGTTTCACGAATGGTTCAACCCGATTTCTATAATTCCGAAGGAGGGCGATATTCATCTCATGACTATGAAGTGCATTTTCTGATACACAATGAAAGTAACAATTTGATGTTAATAACTACAAGGGATCCAATGAAAAAGAAGACTTTTTGTAAACATAACTTAACTTAACTAAATAATGAGTTTCCAAAGTTATCTTTGTGGTTTAAATGCAATAAATTGTCAGATAAAACCAATTTCATGTATTTCAAGCACGTAAATTTTCATGTCATTGATTTTCCTTACGACATACTTATAGATAATGCATTCGCAGATCCAGGGGGGGGGGGGCACTTCCGGCCCGTGCTCCCCCCTTTTGGAAGAAAAGTATGCATTTTGACCATAGACGATTCGTCATTTTTTTCGATTGTGCCCCCTTTTAGAATGAAGACCCTTTAGAACTGGACCCCCATACCCCCCCCCCCCCACTGAGTGAATTTTGAAGGTCTGGCGAAATTTTTTTTGTCGCCCCCCCCCCCCCCCCCCCCCCCCCCCCCCCCCACTAAGCGACTTTTCGAGAAGCTGGCGAGTCCCAAAAAATACGGGTCTACCTTTTCCAAACCTTCATTTGTGTGCCCCCTTTTATAGTCAATCCTGGATCCGCCCCTGGATAATGTACCTCTTGAAAGGAAGAGACAAACAATATTTTTGGGCGTCATTATCGATGAAAATTTAATATAACCACTTCTGTTTCTAGGAATGTTGGTATACTTTGTAAAGTAAAGAGATTTGTCCCTTGTAGAACGCTCATTATGCTTTATAATTCATTGATATTACCATATATATCATATTGCAATTTAGTGTGGGCCACCACCAACAAAACAAAAATCAACTCTATTTACTTATTGCAAAAGAAAGCCCTTTGCATATGTACCGGTTCACCATATTTATCTCACACCAGTCCAATATTTTACCAACTGAAAAAAACAGTATTCGACATCAATTCACTACAAAGACTTGCTCCCTCTTTCATTTATAAACTTTTATAATTTAAATAACACTATTCACTCCTACCCTACGCGCAATTCCTCAAATTTTCATCTAGTCAACCCAAAGTTACTGATTGCCCAAAGACACCATGCTCCAGACCTATGGAACTCTCTCGCAGAATGCATTAAATCCTGTTGTTCCTTTTACTCATTTAAAGCAAAAGTTAAAACGATATTACTATCTGAATATACAAGGTAAAATTTTTGTGTCATCTTTTCATCGTCATCATCATCACCGTTATCATCATCATCATCATCATCATCATCATTTCATCATTTCATCATCAACATCATCATCAATATGCTTTTCACTTAGGATTTCAATTATTTATCCATTCTGCTTATTTAAGTAAATAAGTAAATAATTTAAGCAAATTGCTTATAATGGCAGTCATTCTACCGCTAAGGATTTTTTATTTGATGAATTACAATAAATTTGACGATTTATCATTTCGTGTTTGTTTTTGAAAAATGATTGTTACATATACTTGTTTATTTATGATTCATTGTCAAAAAGTACTTTTGTATTTTATTTTTTACATGTTACCGAAAAATGTACTTATATGAATGCAGAAAAAAAATAAATCAAATAAAATAAAATCAAACTATGCGAGAAAATGTTGAGAAAAGTTTCATTCACAGGAAAGCTCATCGCAAGCCTCTTTACCAAAATTGTGCTATGTTGGGAAATGAACAGGCAAGTTCTTGCTCTTCAAAAATAAGCGCTTTAAATTGACAGTAAATTGAAGCTCCTAATGGCGCCATCTTTCAACAAGATTTGGAAAGTGTCTGTGCCTCTAATTTTCCCATCATACCCCATTCTAGTTTGTAGAAGCTTAGATTGTATCTGTAGGCAATTTTCCACATGTGCAACGTCAAAAATAATAGTTTGAAATATAAAATGTGCCTATTTTCCAAACAGCTGTTAGTCAAAATTCAAAATCTCAATTTAGCAGTTACTGTAAGGTGGCGCTGTTCAAATTTTGCCAGTTAAATGCATTTTAAATCATAAACATGTTGCTTTATATTAGTTTTAATCTTTGACAAATTAACGCGTGTTTATGAGGCTTTGCTGTATTCCTGCACCTTGACTCTTAAAAGTTGGTAGAGAAAAACAGAGAGAGAGAGAGAGAGAGGGCGAGAGAGAGAGAAACATGAGAAAGAAAGAGACAAAGAGAGACAGAGAGAGAGAGAGGAGAAAGAAAGAGAGACAGCTAGTCAAACAGACAGAGAGACAGAGAGAGAGACAGAGAGACATAGAAAGAAAGAGGAGTAGGAACATAGAGGCAAACAAACAAAACAGTGATCTATGGTCTATGCTAAGCTTCGTATGTGTCATAACCCTTTTCATGTAATTAGTTTGATATCAATTCACTTCATTTTTTTTTAAAACGCTGATTGTACCAGTAAGACCCATGTAAAGTCATCAATACATTGTTGCGTACTAAGATCATAGACTGAAAATTAAAAATATATATATCATATAGGATTTAACTTATTCAACACATACATCTGACGCAGAAAAAAAATCGCTGTCGCTGGCTTGCTTGTGTCGTGGTGGTGGTGGTGACGACTGACGAGCAACTATCATGACTACTGGTGACAATGTCTGTTTAAGCTTTAGTCGGAAGAAGCGGTAGAGGTGATCACCCTACCCGATATAACCGTGGTGTACGCTAATGACAGTGCTTTACCATGTCACAAAGCTTCCGCCACACTATCACCATACCAGTTTCCGAATCTCTAAACCCGTCCTCAGTTCCGATCACCTTCCGCTATTCGGATTCTAAAATCTGCTGACAAGCTTCCGATTGTAGTTTTGATCGATCATGTACCTATCTTGGTCGTGTAGAGATGGTAAAAGACCACAATCAACCCACCCTTTCGAGTTGATACGTACACATGTATATACATACACAATTGTATTCTATTTTTCTCGTCATGCACATCTTCTAGTCACTTAGGGAAGAGTTACATATCGTGGCTGCTCTGCTAAAACCACGGAGGGTAAAAACATACAGAGCACCAGCTATAGGTTGACATGGGATGTTTGAATGCGCTCTGCAAGCCAAGCAGATACTTGTATTTTACTTTTTATTTGACTGAGCAACTGCATTTTTAAGAATCTGTGTCTTAATTTAAAAATATGTTGTCAAAGTCCTACACAATTGTTAACATTTTCCTTGTGTTTCCATTATCCTGTAAGTTAGTGTGTGTAATTGGGTTTTTACAGACGTGTATCAATCAGATATGATTATTTACGTCTGGGGACCGACCTTTAACGTCACCATCCGGAAGACGTGACTCAGTCTCGAACCTGGGTCCGCTGAATCAGTTTATAACTTCCACTGTTAGCTGGATTGCAGGCGCACGCCACAACGCCCAGTTAGAATATGATCATACATTAAAAAAAATAAATTCTACAGTTTATCAGGCATATCAAATTCTATTTTTACAGTGACTTTATAACAAAACCCTTTCAAGCAAAAGTATAAAGAAGCAATCAGAGGGACAGACGTAGGGTATAAGAATCAGTAGTAAGAAACTTTAACATATTAAAAGTAAATTAACCTTTCATGGATACTTGTAATCAGTACAGTGCCTTTCCGTCTTTGAATTCCTTTCCAGATCTAGGTTTTAATTGACGTAGTTGTGTCGTTTCATTATCTTCCAATAATCTATACTTTTAATTGTAATTTGTTATGGTTTCAGCTGCTTCTCCGTTAATTTACGCTCATTATTCTTTAACATCTTGTCAATATTTGTACCAAAGTTAAAATGTCATAAATTTTTCCTTCTAATTATTTCGAATTTTGATGTTTTTGCAATGTTTTTATGTAATATTGGAATGTTCCTTTATGTAAATCACGTGCAGTTCGGCTTTTTGCCGCGTGATTCTTTGAATAAACCATATTTAAATTAAATTAAACATTAAGGAGAAAAATCAAAGGTCTGGAGCAGAATAGTTCGGACAAAGAATAAGAAAGTTATTGATATTTGAAAGTTGAGATCACCCCCAGCGTGTACAACAAAAATTATAAAAAATAAAAAAAATTATATATTCCCCAATTTCCCATATTAATGATAGAACAGATTTTCTCCATCACGTATCACGGGTAACATATTTTTACATGTCCTCCCAGGAAAAATAATATCGGTTTTCACGTTAAGAGGTGTGAAAAGAATCAAGGTACATTGAGATAATTCGTTTTTCCCCATTCCGAAACCGAAAAAGGAAAAACAGAATATTGAGTAAAAACCGTTTCAATTTTCTGTTTTACAAACAGAAAAACGCTCGTTAGTTAATAATTTTTTAAGGTTAAAACCTTGAATAACGAAAATATGAATAAACCAATCGTTTTTTTGTTTTACTGTTTTCCTAAAAATTGTTTTTCCATTATTTTTCGGCAGCAATGAGAAATTGATTACCTTTTTTTGATTTATATTTTTTTTTTTTCATGTTTCTTTTAAAAAATTAAAAAACTAAACACCATTTCAGATTTTGTTTTTTTTAAAGATGCTTTGAGTAAATTTATGGGCAAAACAAATGGAAAGTTTTTCATGTATGACATCCCACATCTTGATCGCATTGCCTATGCGGGGGGGGGGGGGGGGTCTCCATATCATTACTGATCTCATCTGTTTAAAATTTATAATTTGTTTAAATCTTTGTCCGATTTATCTCAAACTTTCACCAATACGTTTCTTTGATTTTTCTGCTTTCATCCCAGCCAACTTTCTATGAAAGTTTTAATTCCCCTTTAATATATCGGAAGCATCATCTCTGGAGATGCTTGCAACAGAGAGATTACTCGCATACCCTGCAATGTGACCAATAAAGGGTTAAACGCCATTGACCGCAATTTCGAATCCGAACACTTTGAGTAGTCGATTACCGCTAAATGTGCTTTATTCGTGCCTCAAACATATTGGTGGTGGAGGAGTATATGGAAATACGAATAATATAAAAGTGCCGAATTAAGGAAATCCAATATTTCACACGACGGTAATATTACAGCTCTTCAAAGGCCTCGGGTACTAGATACTGTCGACAAATTCTCCAATTTAATAGCTGAATCATTAATATAACGATCTAGTTTAGAAGATATGCCATGGAAAATGAACGGGAATTGACAACGATTATAAGGAAGATAGATTTGTATGGCGGTGATAAACACATGTATAAAGCCCGGCTAACACGTGGCGTCATTTCCATTGACCCAATGGAGGGTGGGGAAGTGTCTTAAACCATGTGATTTGTTAGATGAAGTAAAATGCTTTTTTCACCCTCTTGGGATAACGTTCCACAGCTTAGGTCCCGAGTACCGGATGTTATTTTGGAATAATAAGGCTCTGTACTTGGGTAGATGGATGTGATTTGCGTATCTGGTTTCGTATTTATAAATCGTTGAATTCATTCGAAAGAGGTAACCAAATTCGTCATGAAATAAATTGTTTGTACATAATATGCTTTGTTGATGTATCGATAGATTTAATCTCTTAAATTGTTGAACAAATGGTCAACATGACAACGCTGAGCAGTACCTGAAATTATACGAATTATTTTCTTTTGTAGATTGATTAATTTGTGTAATTTGGAGGTTGGAGAGTTCCCCCAAGCTAGGTTTCAATATGATAGATATGGTAGAATAAGAGAATTGTAAAGCATACGGAGGATGTTGTTTGGTAAAATGTGTCGCTGTATAGAAATTATGTCATTTAAAAAAAAGAGATTTTGCTTCCTGTTTCAAGAATATGTTTTTTTCCAAGACATAGAACTATCAATATGCACACCTAAAAATGTTGTGTTTTTTACTCTAGGTAGTAGTACGTTGTCGAGATATACGGAAGTCTAAATGTTTATTTTTGTTATAAAAGATCATATAGTTACACTTTTTTAAATTGACAGATAGTTTATTAGCCTTAAACCACTCGCATGCAAGGGTAAGCTGCATAAAAATAATATTCGTGTCGTCGGCATCAAGAACAAAAGTTGCCGTTGATTTGAAGATGTCGTTTATATAAAGAATAAAAAGTAATGGACCAAGCAACGACCCTTGAGGTACACCACATGTGATGTTAGTCATGTTTGAGACGACCGAGTCAAATTTAGTGCACGGGAGGCGATTACAAAGATAACTGGCAAACGGAGTCCATAATAAATTATAGAAAAAAAAATATTTTTAGTAGAATTGAGTGACTGATTTTTTCGGAGGAGTCAGTTATATCGTTTGTAAGTTTAGATAATGCCATAGTGGTATAATTTTTTGTCGGAAAACAATTTTTTTTGGTTGTAAATAATGTCGTGTTTAACAAGAAATTCATGAGTCCTGATGTATACAATGCGTCCAAGGATTGGAGAAAAACCGATAGAACAGATATTGGTCTATAATTGGTAAGCTGTCTTTTGTTCCCAGTCTTAAATATAGGTACGACTCTAGCGTATTTTCAGTTGGTCTGGAAAAAAATCCCTTTATTAAGTGATGAATTAAAATTATGACACAGCAGTTTAGATATATACCAAATTGCAATTCCCCTGGGACTGAATTTATCTGAACCTATACTCAAAATGTGGGGTTTGGTGTGAGCTTGTTCAATATCCAGTCATAAATGCTAAAGATATAAAATCTTTAAGGTGCTAATTGTTTCTTTGATTATAATAATTTGGTCTTCTTTACTCAGGGTAGCCACGTCAGTATTAACACCCATGTAATTATTACACCTGGGTAGAGAGTGACAAATTTGGGTAAAACACCTTGTCCAGGGATGTAAGCAGCGAGCGAGAGACGAATACGGGATCTCCCGTATGAGAGATTCAAGAACCAATATACAGCATTTATCCTCTTATCTCTTGTTTGAAAATTGCGCCAACACCACGAATGCTATTCTAGTTCGTGCCAGGATTAAATATGACCTTTAATAGCCCCAAGGATTAATCGACTTTAGAAGGCTGTTACCAAGTATATCGGTAACCAAAAGATCCAGGATTAAAGAGCTAATCGGACTTTCATTAAAAAGGAACCGAAAGAAGCGATGGCATTTGAATAGCATAATATGCTGTCTGTTCAGATGACTATTAGGGACTTTTAGAAGCAGTGGACTAGTACTTCGTCCCAGTCGACTAATTCGCGCATGTCAACGTCATCGACTGCCCATGTTGACTACAGTTCTGATCATTTTAGATTTCACTCGACGTATACGTACCGTCGACGTCAACCGGAAGTACACACAGTTGAGCTGTTCTGATGACGTCATATACGTGAACCTCGTCGAAGATTTCGGAGCACCGCAAAAACGAAGTGAACACGTTCTCGATTTTGCAAGTCAGGGAGGAGGACAGGGAGAGGGCGAGTGGCGCATGCGCAGTGGCGTAGAATGATGTCCTTGCGTACCAGTCGACTAAGTGGACGTGCAATTCTAAAAGTCCCTATTTTCTACGAGTCCTCATTGACTTGGAAGTGTTGAAATAATCTTACCGTTTGGTAGAAAGGTGTGTTCACACAATGATCTTGGTTAGACCCTTGCAATAAATCTCGGGAGGGGGGGGGGGGGATTTGGAGCTCCGAGAATTCATTACCTGATGATATGAGGTCAAATCGACACTACACTTCTTGGCTAATGGTGTGTCAGCCATTATAAATTCTTTTTAAAGAATAATTGGAGCATGAGATGGGGTCAAATCAACCCTCTAAAGGTCTTCGGACTAAAGCCTGGCTCACACGAAGTGTCATTAGCTGACGTAAGCACCGCGTCAGTGAATTGTACGGTCCTTTGCGTTTCATGAAACATTGATATTGTTTTAAAAGTGATTGCAAAATTAACAATGCATGCAATACTTTTAATAACTGGCGTATGGGATAATTACCTAATTCCCATGCTCGATTAGCGCAGGCAATGACGCCTATAGTGTGAGCCAGGCTTTAAATAACCATTTGACTAATATATTTTAATCCCATGCAGACGAGTCGTTGTTACCATTGCGCTATTCAAGGACGTTCATAAATGCACAAAACAAGTCCAGGCACAATCTCTAGCCACAGAAGCAACCCCCTGAAGCCGGATGCGATGGCTTACGCAATGTCTCGGTTATGTCCAAAATCGAATTTTAAGCTTTAAGCTTAAAGGCATTCAGTAACTTTGTGGAAGCTTGATTTAATAAATTGTTGAATTTTGATATCTGTCTTGTATAATGATGTTCAGAAGGATAAATAAATAGCCAGGCATAGAAAGGTTTTCAAATATATAATGCTATTATTAAGATATCTGTGACTGAATACTCATATTTACGAAAGCGTATGGCCATACGCTTTAGTCTAACACTGAGTCAATGGGGAAAATGAGTTTGGCATTTCCGGTCATTTGCATATGTTTACTTTTGTGAAGCACATAGTGATTTCGAAGTGCTTTTTTCCGCATGGGCTTCATTTTTACACCATATTACATACACTGATAGCATGTAAGGCCAGACAGCTCAGATTTTATCAAGCCTCCACAAAGTTACTGAATGCCTTTAACATTGGCGTATCAATCTACACAAACCAATGATATGCATACATTTTTATGACAACTCAGGCCCAGCTTGCGCCAAAGTCGTCGATATATGTAGGGGCTTATTGCTCACAGCTTACTGTGGCATGATTTCTACACGAATAGATGCGAAACTTGTTCCTTTCCATTTATTTGTTCTTCATTTAATTAATGTACTGTTAAACGTCTTTCGGGTTTTATCAATCTGATTTTTTTTAATGGTCTGATTACCTAAAGAATAAAACTTGACTGCATCAGATTAAGTTCGGCAATTTTATATTTCACTTTCCATTTCGTGTACCCTGTTTCCTTGTAAAGAATCCTCGTAAATCATGCCGTAACGATAGAATGAGTGGTTACATGTCGTTTTTACGAAGGTTCATAACTCCGTTGTTCCAAAATGTCATAATTCCTAAAGTTTGTATTCCCGAAGTTAAAAAGGGCGTAATGATTCTGAAAATGAAATAGTTTCCTTTATTGTTTTCGTATTCACGTACCTTCGGAATAATCTAATGTTCAGAATTATTAACCTTATTTAATTATCGGAATTATTTTCGAATTTAAGAGCCTTCGGAATAATACAACAAGGCCCGAATTCACAAATGAGGTTTGGTTTAAACCATGGTTTAAACCCCTGCTGGGTTTTTTTTAAGCGTACGTGCGCTCGGAATCCGATCCAATCATATATTTTCTTTGAGCGCGCGCATGGGCAATTTGCGCTTATTTATGCTTATTTTAGTACGCTTATGGAGGTTAAAACCTTACCCATGGTTTAAACTTCCTTTGTAAATTCGGGCCCAAAATAAATGTTCGGAATGATATTAGTCTGCACTAAACCCTATTCCATTTTCGGAATTATAAACCCCTTGTGTATTGTGTATCGGAATCATGAACCTTCGGAAAAATGAACGTTTGGAAAACGAATGCCTCCCGAATGGGTTACAAGCAAAGGACATTTTCCCCGTTCCCCTGGATATGAAGATGTTTATCAGGTATTTGCATTTACTTTGAAACGTCACGTTTCTACTTCTCTGCACTTTCAACGTCACACTGCATTTAGAAATACCTTATCAGAAAAAAACTCCTGTAGCTTGTGAAATGACACGTTCCCCCCATTTGCCCAAATATGAAAGTCGTTAATCATTTAAGGTAATAACTGTTTAACCACGTTCTCCTAAATGACGGCCTTCTGGCTATGAGGATGCTATTATATTTTACAATTTTGATCTATGATAAAACGTCCAAATAGAATACAAATCTTGTGCCCTCGTAACTACGCCACTCTCCTGCACGTCCGCAGAAGAATAACAGCAAAATGGAGGAACAATCCCTGAATGTACACAATAATATTGCTCTCTTTTTCATCTCATACCATTTCAAATTACATGATTACATTTTCTGAACACCATATTCTTTTTTTTCGACGGTTGAAATACTCGTGGTTGAATTCACATCCAACAAATTGTATATTGTCATGATATTTACTCTTCTCATAAAGACAATTATGTGAAGTGAAATAAAACAGAATGGACGCAAGTAATACACGCTGAAATTTATTTCTAGTTATAAATTGATATATCCTAAGGCAGTTCACGAATTATAAAGCATTTTACCGGAATTTGAATATCTCCATGTATATAAAATTACATGAATATAGAGAATTTATGGGTGACTACTTCTATTTCAATTTTCAGTGGCGGATCCAGGATATTTTTGCCGGGGTTGTGGGTTTGATATTTGAATACACACCAAATTTGTTTTAATGTCTAGTCGGGGAGGGAAATCCCTAATAAATTCTAAGCCTTTGGTCTTTGGGGAAAGGTGGGGGGGGGGGGGGGGGTGTATATGATGAGCATTATTTTCCAAGATTACTTTTCATGGAAAATGATACAGCGATAAAAGAATTTACGTGGGGCACTACTTGCCTCCTGGATCGATTTGGATCAATCTTTGAATAATTAGGCAGTAATAGATACAGGTCTTGGGGGGGGGGGGGTATTATTTACTTGATATTATTTCTTTTTATAACATTTTGTACTTAACTTGCATCAATTCCTTTTCAAAGTTTTAGTCCTACATACAATGATAACATAAATAATGACATCAATGATGACTTTATCTGAAATAAAAATTTGCTGTTGTAAATCATATATATATATATATATATATAGACAAAATAGGAATGAAAAGTCCGTATACGATAAAAAAATTCATTCACTTATATATATATAAGTGTAAGGAAATAACATATACAACAGCTTTGGCAAATCTCGTGGAAATAAATACAAATGTGAAAGAAATTGCGAGAATAACGTTGCGTAGCTCAAACAAATCCTCAACCTTAGTTCAAAACTCACCTGCCCCCGACAAAGGAATTAATTAATAAGGTTGAGGATTTGTCAATCTGTCGGTCAATTGAATCTGGTGTCGCCGAAACCACTAACCCGTCTCCGTGTTCTAGTGGTTAAGGCATTGGCGTTCTAAGCCAACGACCCGGGTTCGATTCCCGGCGGAGACATTTTTTCAGCCTTTGCAAAAATTTCAAAAGGGAGGACAGCTCTGGGGAACTGTGATGGAGCTTTTATATATATATAAAATAAGTAGTAAACAAAATATGACAGTTCTGCGTCGGTGTGCAAATAATAGATCTTCAATATCAATATAGATGAATATATTTATATTTAAAAAAATTGGCTCCTGCGGTGTTATTATTTGACTCCTGAGTATTTACTCTTTCTTCGATATCTATATATATTTATATATTTCAAGTGTTATATAAGGTATATATTATATATATATATATATATATATATATTATATATATATATATATATATATATATAAATATATATATATTCATATACATGCAAGTGAGTATTGACCATTTCATGTTTAACCCCCTAAACGACATGTTTATTAGTACATTTTGTAAACATTATTATATTCTTGTTATATATTTTTCTTGAATATGAGAAAGGTTGAAAAAGAGATTCACTAAGCCAATTTGTTAGATATCTCAATCTTTTTATGTCAATTTGAAACAATATTACAGAAGAATTGTCCGTTGAAAATGATAGTTCTCCAATTGCCATCATATCTAAAATAATTTATGACGAGAAATATAGAACCTGAAAATTTCGGACCAAACTTTCATGCCACATGTGTATAATCCAACATTCACATTTCTGTGGGTATAGGGCATGTGATTTGCATCAAAATCTAGTAAATTGCTTATCATTTCGATGATTCTTATGTCTTATGTCATTGTATGTACTACATAATCAAACTTTTCCAATTGCTTCCAGACGGTTTCTTTCACAGTGTAAATGCATGACCATGCAGGTACCATATTTCTTACTTACCCTATTTTACTTAACGTAAACTGAATACGAAATATTGTGCTTTCTTACGTTCAACAAGGCAAAATGCCTATAATACAGACATAGAGAATGTGCAATGATATGCCTACATTATAGCCTACAAGTGACAGTCATGTCCTTTATGATGAAAAGCGTTGAATGATGCATTAACAGGGCAATGGTGAAGTATATCCTGATAACTTTGTCCCACGAATACATCAACGAACAATGATACATTTATCCAATCAATCAACTAATTAATCAATGAATGAAACAACTTAACATATCATGAATCATCATTAAGATCATCAACATCTGAAACGTACGTCAAACAGGTATTCATCCAGTAGGGTGTTTCACAAAGCTGTTCGTAAAGTTACGCATGACTTTGCTAATGACTTAAATATGACAAGCCGAATGGGATGCTCAATCGTTTTTAACTGCATCAACTAAAGTTGAACTGTGCAGATGTAAGTTTAATATTCTTATTATAACAAACATTTTTAATGCAAAGTATATGTTTTGCCAATTTCCAATTGAAGTTATTGGAAATACAGTCACACTTTGTTAAAACATCAGGAAAAACTTCGGGCATCCTATATGACACTTCATATTCAAGTCGTTCGTAAAGGCATGCTTAACTTTACGAACAGCTTTATGAAACACCCCAGATGTCTCCTTTTTTCTCTATCGACTTCTTACTGTTGAATTTAATTGACAGACATAACTTGTAATACATACTTATGAAATGATACGGATTTATTTAATGAAATGCACTTGAGGCACATACAATCAAGGCGATTGTGCTGGTCTGTCGATCCGCTGGTCCATCCCATAGACCAATTAAATGGCGGAGCTTTAGGGGCCTGGTCGATCCTCGAAACGCGATGAATAGTCCTCTGATTATTGCGCGGAAGTCTTGCTCCATCACAACGCCTTTGCAAACCCGATAATGTATATCAATATTCATATATTCAAGACGACCAAGAGGTTATGAAACCTTCCCAAATAAGGCAGTACAACTTGTACGTTTTTAACCAACAGATTTAAACACTGCAACTCTATTGTTCAGTGCGTTTAACCAATCAAATAAAAAGAACCGTAACGGAAAAGATTGAGCTCGTGCATTATTCACTGGGGACCAAAAAGTGTAGATAGCGGGATAAAGCGGAAAGTATTTATAATTTTCTTTCCTCTTGATAAAATATCCTCACACAAATAAATGTTTCCTCATTTTTCAAAAATATAATGGCCAACAGTCATATTTTTCTTATATTATTTGCGATAACAAATCCTTTACTTCCTCCATGTTTGGAATCAGCTGAGCGGTCTCTTCACGCCATGTCACAGAAACTGAATAATTCATGAAATATTTTTCGTAGAAAATTAACGAAATACTTCAAAGCTAAAAATAAGAAAACAACAAGTAACGTTGACGGGTGCTTAAAGGCGTTGTGATTGACTTCCTGCGCACTGTAATCAGAGGACTATTCCGCGCGTTTCGAGGATCGACCAGGGGCTAGGGATTGACAGAGCAGCACAATCGTCTTGAATAAAGGCTAATTTTATGCTTGTATCCATCGATATTTGGAATAGCAAAATTACTTACACCTATATTTTAACAGTATAAATACTAACTTTGCCTGACGTATCATTATCTTTAGAAGCTAGGATGAAACTCCCCGTGTCTTGTGAACTCTTATTACCATTCCCTTTGTCTGCGTTGCCAGATAATCCGTCATCGGGCATATCGGGTTTGCGCTCGTTGCAACCCTGGCAGACCTCTAATAGTAATCTATGAAACTTCGTTATCCGGGTCCAGTAGATGATCGGATTCAGACAAGCATTCAAGCCGATGAGGGACACGGCCACACTTTTCACTACTGTGATCCACAGAGCACCATCTTCGGAATATGGTCCTCCTGAGAAGATCGTCAAATCTGACCGGGCGTACTGAAGTAGTAGAAGCGCGGTATACGGGGCCCAGCAGATGATATTCGTTACGACAACGAGCGCAAAGGTAATCATCACTTTTCTATTTTGCTTTACGCGCTGTACTAACATTTGGCCTGAGAGGCCGGCCTTGCGCGCTGCTATGGCAATCGTTGAGTACACGACTGCATAGAAAACGCCGCTGAGGCAGTGAGCCGAGTAGAGCACAGTTGGGAATACGAGAGGTAAGAAGTCGACCTGCTTGTTCATTATTTTGATAGGCCTATCCGGCCCACCAGATCGTTCTGGCCCACCTAGCCCATCAGTGTCATGAGGCCTCAAGTAGTCATTGAGGAACATAGCGACTAGGGAGCATGCCCAGAAAACGAAACACATGGCGATACAGCGAGGTCCTGTTACGATGTTGCGTGTGTTGAATGGGTCGAAACGGATGACAATATAGCGTTGAATAGCGACAGATAAAGCGCTGCATACTCCGGTCACGTATGCTGCGCGTAGTATAAAAGGCGTCTCTCCATGATCCTAAAAAGGAGAACACGTAGAAAAGTGGGGATGGTCATAATTATCCGATTGCACCAAGCCAGTTATGTATGAACCCAAAACACACAATTTGATTGACAAAAACTTAGATTCAAATGACATAAATACAAATTCGAATGATATGAAAATGAATTTGAATTACAAATCGGCTGTGCGCGACCTAAATCCTTGAAATTGAACGCACGCAAAATGAAATTGACTGACGATCTTACGAAATTGACCGGGAAAACTTATTTTATAATCAGTTTTTATTCTTTTCTCGCTTGAAACAAATTACAATCATGGTACAAATTACAATCATCGTATATAACACATATACAAATATGATATTCTAAAACAATATAAATTTTCGTCTAACAAAAGGCTTCAAAAGAAATTAATATTACTTGAATATTGAAGAAAAAAAATCCATAAACAAAAACCGGATAAATTAATATCCTTAATCATATACTCTTAATTCTCCTACTGCCAAGCGTTTCCCCTTTTTTCCTTACATGATCAATTTCCATACATCATACAAATAAAATTTCATATTTCCAGAGAAAAAAGACAAACTTAAATCTTAATGAGATAAACATATTCAGTTGTATAATGCAACAATTTTGTTTTACAATGTCGTAATTTATACTCCCTTTGTACTGTTGTCCTGAGAGAAAGTTTTCTTAAAAAAAAAAAAGCAAACAAACAAACAACCCTACCCTACCCTACCCTAACTTACCCTATCCTACCCTATCCTACCCTATCCAACCTCCCCCTTATTCCCCCCTAACCGGTGGACGACTGGCTCTGGGTTCCAATAATTTGTCTAATATTCAGGTTGTCCCATTTAGAAAAATGGACAGTAAGAGTCCCCCTCATTGCTGCCAATTTCCTTTCTTCTACTTTATCCCCTACAATACTATTCTTTATTTCATTAAATGAAGGTGGTTTTTTAAGTTCTCTATTTCTATAAATCAGATATTTAACAAGAATTAGAACGTGATTCATTAATTGATGTTTTCCTTTATTTCTCTCCTCCTTCCCAAACAGAATTTCCTCCCAACTATAGTTATGTATTTCAAAATCTAAAAATCTTGTGCACATTTCCCACACTGATTGTACAAACTCACAAGTATAGAATAAATGTTTATATGTTTCTTCTTCTGCTTCGCAAAATGAGCATAAGTTAGTCGAGACAAGACCAAAACGGAAGAGGTGGTGGTTTGTATATAATGTATTATGTATAAGTTTGAACTGAAACTCTCTTAATCGACTATTAAGTGTACACTCTCTTAGTCTTAAAAATATGTTTTCTATTTCCTTGCAGGAAAAACCATAGTTCCCTCCAATTCTCTCAAAAACCAAAGGTTTAAATCCATCTTTCTTTATTAGTTGTACATAGATTTGTTTTGATTTTACATCAGTTATATTAGTTGTTTTCTTTCCCAAAATGAAATCAGTTCCAGAATTATTTTTTTCTTCCATTTTAATATTATTTTTCCAACAAAAGGGTAAACAGGCATAAAAGTGCTTGATCTTTTCAATGTCATTCACTTCTACACCTAAATCGACAAAGTGTCTATCACATTTTAGTTTACCATATGTTTTAATTTGTAAATTCCTTTGTCGTACAATCTCTTATCGTATATACAACTTCCTTTATATCGAATAAGCTTATTATTGAAAATTACCACATCACCAATGTCTATACTCCTTATATGTCTTGTATTCACCCAATCTTCTAATAAATCCATATAAAATTGTGGAGCTGTCACTTTTAATAAACCTGGTATATAGTCACATGAAAATATTAAATCTCCACCCAGGTGTTTAGTGACAAAGTTAAAATATTGTTTTCATTTCAAGTCTTCATTTTTATTTAGAAGTTTTGGAATCCACATAATTCGCTGCGATTTCACTTGTGCAGAAAAGTTTAACATCTTCAATCCCCCTTGCTTATAGTCTAAAAACATTGTATTTCTATTGATTTTATCTGTCTTTCCTTTCCATATGAAATCAAAAGCTGGTTCATCCAGTGAATCATAAACCCATTTTGGAACAGGAGTAAGTGACGCCCGATAAAGCACTTTAGAATAAATATGCACCTTCAATAGTTGAATCTTTCCCATGAGTGTTAAATCCCTTTGCTTCCAAAAATTTAAAAGTGTTTTTATTTTACTCAAGATTTCTTTGTAATTTAAATCTTCTTTCTTGTGTTCATCAAGGGAAAAGAAAACCCCTAAAACCTTAAGAAAGTCAACTATTTCGCAAAAAGAAAAATCACAATCTAAACGTTGGCATAAACCTAACCTTAATATTTTAGTTTTGTCGTCGTTTATTTTCAGTCCAGAAAGTTTTTCGAAGTCTGCAAATAGTACTTTTAACCTATCAATTGATTTTTCATTTCGAGCAAAAATTGTCATATCATCGGCATAAAGTACTAGTTTAGTTTCCTTATCTCCAAAATTAATTCCTTCCACCAATTTATCTGTTCGTCATTTGTGTGCCATTACTTCAATACATAAGATAAAAAGGTACGGAGAAAGAGGATCTCCCTGCCTTACTCCCCTTTCTACTCTGAAATAACCAGTGGACCTTCCTTCATTTAATACACAACTTAAAGTGTTCGTGTATAAAACTTTAACCCACTTTTGAAAAGATGGACCAAAACCAAATGAAGACAGAACTTTTTGAAGAAAATGATGTGAAAACGAGTCAAAAGCTTTTTCAAAGTCTATAGCCAACAAAAAACCGGATAAATTATAACGGGATGTATGAAAAATAATATCATCAATAATGCGAATGGCCTCACCAATATTCCTCCCCTTCATATAACCCACCTGATCTCCCATAATAATATATCGATTCAGGAACGTCTTCACTTAATCTTTTAATTCGATTGGGTTGTAGATTCTCCGTAAGTTACGCCCCAAATCAATTTTGGATTCGATAAAAAACATTCTGCGTTGTACACTTCGTTCATTTTTCGTTTCATCTGGGTTGTAGATTCTCCGTCAGTTACGCCCCAAATCAATTTTTCGAGTGTTTTGTCACATAGCAGACGACAAAGCGATAATGTGATCGTGATAATTCTACTATCGCATCTTGGCGTTCGCTGAACGCATGAATAAACGCACACGCTTAGAAAACTGCTCGCTCGGAAGTCAACTCCTACTTTAATTCCGTACGTCGATCGTTTATGCCATCCTTTATTTCCTTCAAACACCTTAAACATTAACTTGCAGAATGCCGGGTAAACTTATTTGGGGCAAATTTCATACATTCTAAGTCTATATACATGTTTTTTGTTGGCCTCAGAGACCCTTTAATCAATTTTATGCGTATACGTTAAATGAGTTTACTTTTATTCCTCACTTTGATTGTTCTTCATTTTACTATCATTTGAAATCAAAGTGAGAAAGGATCCTATTCAAAATCTTTTATTTTCTCCACAACAATGTTTATATTTCAACGGCCTTTTAAAACATAAATTGCAGCTTCATTTGAACACATCTTAGAAAAAATGATTCTCAAAACGGAAAATATGAAATTTTGAGAAAAAAGTCTAAAAGCAATCATTTACTTGCATTCACATCAATCATACACATTGAGAAAAACATTATTAATCACTTGTAGTTAAAATTAAATTAAATGAATTTTGAAAATTTCAGAGTGAAATAATTGATTCGATTTGCTACCAAATCAAGATTTGATAGATCCTGATTTCCCATAAACAATTTATTTGACTTGTTTCACAACAATTAAGCTCCAAATAATCAAGGTTTCATTTTTATCTGCCGATAATCAAGATATCATATTTATAGATCTCAATTTTCTAAATAATATTCTAATCAGTTTCACAAACAATTAAGCTTCAAATAATAAAGATTTGATTCAATCCCAATATTTAATTATCACCAAAATTCTCGACTCACATATTCTCCTGTTATATAGGACTTAAACAAGGTGTAGACAGTGACCAAAGAGGCGACCAAGTCAGAACAGGCGATGTTGCACATAAAGATGTTTTGTGTCTTCCTCAGTCTCCTACTGAAGACGATGACGACTATTGTTATGGCATTTAAGATGACACCCAATCCATCGAGGACGATCATATGGATCTTGCTATTTATCTGAGACATGTCGGACACGAAGGCGAATAGCAAGGCGATGGAAACGATTTCCGATGTTCCTCTTTACGATGTTGACGGCTAAAATGATGGGTGAAACAAATCAACTTATGTCACTTTGGGGGAAATAATCAGAGTATATGTGTCTTAAAAATTCTAGCAGACATGAGCGAGCCAAATCGTTATTACAATCTTCAGTTCAAGAGAAAAAAAAATGGAAAATATATTTAACACATATGTTTAGTAACACTTACGCAAACTGCGAAATTTAGAAATTAAATGATTACAAAAAGCAACAAAGAGATTTTTTGTGATCAACGACTTTAGATGCGAGTTGGCGCTTTGAGAAGTGCGTCGGCCGCGGCTGATAAGAGTTATGTGAGGCCGGTATTGTCTGAGAGATTTATAAAATTTTACCGATTGACGCACGAAGGAGGGTGCCATTGAAATATTATGGGGAAATGATTTGTTCCACTGTTTCAGATTCAGCTCCACTTTACGGAAGTAAGGTTTCTTATGTTTCTTAATTTGATGTTGATCTGCGCGTGATGTGCCATATTGAGATGTTAGAGTAGCATCACGCGAGAGAAAATAGGATAGAGAGAGAGAGAGAGAGAGAGAGAGAGAGAGAATGGATAGTTTTGCTTATACGTGTAAAAAGAAACGACCTTTCGATCATGTGTAAAAGATCACGTGTAAAAAGAAATGATCGAAAGGTCGTTTCTTTCCATACGAATGTTTTCTGAAAGCGGAAAGCAATATTCAGTGTCTGATGTTCTGTGAAACGAATACTTCAAGGCTTTTGAAAAATCAATTATCATTTACTTATTTAAGTCTATATTATGTTGCGACTCGCTATAAGGAGCGACTTTCGATATGATCTACGCGAAAAATGAGGCTGTATTGTAATTTCTTCCACATTTTGATTTAAGAAAGTCCAGTCGCATTAACAACGCTAGACATACTCCCAGTCAGTCGGAAACTAATTCTTTTCATGCATTTTTTTCCCGAAAAGACTACTACCTATTTTCAATCTACCACCCCCTCTCTTTCTCTCTTTTATCCCTAATTTCTCCTCTCCTATTTTCCTTTCTATTTCTCTTTCACAACATATCTTTGTCTCTCTTTGCTTCCCTTGTTTATGTTTGCCTTCATTTCTTAACTTCAACTCCTTCATTACATTGCAATTATGCGCTTCTTTCGATTCGATGAGATTTGATTTTGTAATTTCTGTATAACCCTTGGCATAGGTCTGTGCCATACAAAGTAATCGAAACATGCCAGCACAAAAAAAAAAAAAAAATTAATAATAATGATAATAAAAAGGTTCGCATAATTATTTTTGCTTTATGTCGTTGGAACGACTTAGTATCATTTTTTTTCGTATGTCCTCTCCCGGGCTCCGTAGATACGACTGTACTATGATTTTATTTATTGAATTTCCAGGCTAACATATAAACCGAATAGAAACAATCAAAGGAAGTTATAGATACCACCAACTAGAATGACTAGTGCACCGACAACAAGTATAAAAACAGACAAAATTTTACATGGGGAATGGGGTGTCAGAGAGATGGATGCGTAGCATGATGATGATAAAATAAATGATAATGAAATAAATCCCCATCTGCTGCGCAACCAATTCCAGAAGAATGAGATAGAACAGCAGCTGAGGAGGGAAAATCTCCGAATCAAAGCCTCTCTGTCCATTAGCAAGTACAGACAAATATCTAAACTTTATTAATTTGTGAAATTCTGACTAGCCATTTATTAAAAGTAAGCATACATTCACATCAATCTGAGCAATATTGAACTACATGTACTCATATTATCTTACATATCACTTTAGTTAATGGCTGAATTAAAGCCTTCATAAATAATCAGAACTTCTCAGCATAAAATGTATAGCTGACTGACTTTAAGACAAACATTAAGTTTCTTTCAAAGTTTTTGACATACACAAACTCTTGTTAAAACTAGAGTTGTACAAGTACAACTATACATGTGGGCTAGGGAAGAGTCTTGAAACGCGATAGAGTAATAATATTCATGTATGAGGTAGGTATGTTCCTACATAACAACTTTGACGCGTGCACAGTGCAGTGTCTTAAAAATTTATGTCAAGATGATGTGAAATCAACTTTGGAATCAATTACAGACGATATAAAAGCATTTTTTACATGTTTCCGCGTACGCGCATAACATCCACCTAATTTGCATATTTGGAATTTGCATATTTAATGAGCTAATTTGCTTATTTAATCAGATAATCACATTAAAAGTAAATATTTGGATACAACTTGGGAGACTTAATGACCATACCAAACTTCAGCCATGTGCTACTTTTAGAAGTGGAGATATTCATTTTACGCATATTTGGATACCCGACCGACATGAATACGCTTACGCGATTTATGATTTCTACGTTTTTTTCTTCTTTGTGAAGCAGTTTTATAGATTCATGCCAGATTCAGCCTTTTTTCTTGCCATGTAAACTCACTTTAGAATGCCGTAATGTCACATCTGGAACAGAATATGGTAAGAAGTCTGTGAAATTTAACTATCGCTTTGCTTGCCAAGTGCCAACTGACGTGTATGCTGTCCCATGTATTGACTTTTGCGTAGTGCTGAGATTTTCACATCCGTCTCGTGTAGTCTTCAAATCGTACTTGCCACCACATCAGCAAGCAATGGTCATATTGACCATTAGGAAATATACATGTGTGTATACTGGGTATTGGGGATACAGACGTAATTTTGTTTCAAATGGAGGTTTTTGTGGGCAAACTGATACTTAGGTTTCATTCTATATATATTAATTTATAAGTTCGTTAAGATACAAAATGTATAAATGTTAAAAAAACTTACATTTACAGCCTTCTTTTTCCAACTTGTCACAGAGACATCCATCCATCCGTATGACGACTGCTCTCAATATGTTGCTCAGTCTAGTGAGGCCGCTCTATATGGTTACGCACCATAGATACGTACACAGAATGTTACGCACACAAGCTATACGGACAAGGTCGATATTACAACGACGGGTGGCCGTTCTCTCCCAAAGACTTTTTCAATTATTGCTCCTCGCCGTTAAAGCACTTTGCTTAATATCCTTGCACCAGAAGGAATACAGAATGTAGAGAATGCACGATGAGAAGCCTTATCGCTAGACTAAACTCATTAACAACCCCCAAGCTGTCTTAACAACAGGTAAACAACGAGGTGGAGATCGATGATCCGATCGCGCCCGCTACGAGCGCTGAGGGCTCCCTTCATCATAATCGTGAAAAATACAAAATGGATGCTCTGACCGGATCTCGATAGGTGATTTCGGAAGAAATTCCCCAAAATTTCAGGAAACCCTCTTCAAAAGTGACAAAACAAACTGGTAAGTTTTAATCATCTATTATTCACCATAATTAGCTATCTTACAGTACATTTCAACTTCAAAGGTTTTCACTTAAATATAGCCAAAAATGCACAGTGATACATATTAGTACCGTACTGACTATTGCCTGCGTTCCTACACAGTCGGCAATGGCGTGTGCCTATGAGTGCTTGCCACATACTGTGTGCGAGCTGATTTTTTTTCTACTGACTCTACAGCAGTACATGTACGTTTTTGGGATATCATGAGTACCTCTAAGAATGTAGCTAAGATGCTGAAGGATATTTTGTCCAGTGATGAATTCTTGTCGGCTATTGCTGAATCTCGTCTTTCAAACTTAGAAACATCAATGAAAAAATCTGACAGGCTAATCCAGCAAGTGCAGTCAGATGTGAACAACAAATACATCAACATGTCCAATTCAACTGAAAAGCTTGAATCAACATCGATTGATCTTCAGAACGTATCAGATTCAAACATCGTGAAAATGACAGCGCTTGAGAAACAACTTGAAAAGAAGGAAGAAAGCATCTCTCACTTGGAGCATGAGATCAACGAACTGGAACAATATTCACGACGATCATGCATTCGCATTTTTGGAGTTAAATAAGAGAAGAATAAAAATACTGATGATGTTGTGATCTCTGTAGCAAAGAAAATGAAAGTGGATTTGCGTGTTGATCAGATCGACAGATCTCATCGTGTTGGTAAGCTTCCCCAGGACAAAGCGAAAAGTCGCGGTATTGTTGTTAAACTGTCATCTTACCGTACAAGGCAGATGCTCATCAAGCACCGAAGCTTACTGAAAGGAACAAAGATTGCTATATATGAGGATCTAACTCCTAGGAACTTCAGCCTGCTACATGAAGCGCAGTCTTCTGAGAAAGTTCAAGCGGCGTGGTCATCTGATGGCCGAGTATTTGTACTGACATCTAAGCGCAATGGTCACGCAAGCAAACAGATGATTCGTAACAAAGCAGATCTTTTGAAATTGTAATTTGTTCATCACAAACTCCTTTATGGGTCTTTTTAATACTGTGTAGTTGTTTTTTTTTTTGGTTTTGTTGTATATATGTACATGAGGGCTCTGTTTTTGTATTATGGCACTTTTTATGGTATTGTACAAATAGGCACCAAAATTACCAGTACTGGATATTACAAAAGTAGACTTTTACTCTACCGGTAAATATCCAGCCCTCTTTTTAATTTTGTATCTTGTATAACTTATCTGTTCCAGGTGGATTTGTAAACACATATATCAAGTTTATTTTTTATTTTTTATTTTTATTTTTACTTGCCTCAATGTAATTCGTCATTCCTGTCGGTGTTGCATTCTATTGTGAGAAGTTTAAAAAAGAATATTGAGAAATTGCAATCATGTTTATATGATGTCAATACTTGTTTTTCAGTGATAGGAGTTACGGAAACATGGTTAGGAGATGATGAAAAACTCTTGCCAGTTGGTTCTTTAGATGAATAGTTTTGTTGGAAAAGGTAGAAGTCATCGCCCTGGTTTACTGAATACCACTTATTACCCATTTATTTACCTTCCTTTCTTTTATTATAATTTACTTACTGTGGTTACGAGGAGCCCAGCCTTTGAAAGGCCAATGGCCTCTGCTGGCTCCTTCAAATTCTTGTATTGCATTTATGTATTTTATATATGCATGACTTTTAATGTAACTGAATATACAAATTGTTAATGTTTTTATGAGAATTTGAAAATAAATAAATGATGAAAAATGAAAATTAATTAGCTGACTAAGTCATTTTTTGCCAATTTACTAAGTTGCGGGTGTAAATTTTGAACAAAACAGCATTTTCATGGATCTATTGTACAAATCTGAGTCAGTGACATACCTACTGTTATAAAAAATTGATAAACCAATGAGAGTCGTCTTGATTCTGTAATTTGCAGTTGTTTTAAGTGAGTAATTTGGATTTTGTGGGTGTGCAAAATTTTGAAAAAATGGCAATTTGTGGCAGGTTTTCGGGATTATTTCCGAAACTTTCCAGAATCATATCTCGAGAACCGTTCATCCAATCTTGATGGTTTTTTGCCAAATTTCATATTTTGTCACGCTCTTTGAAATGAGACCAATTTTGCACACCCCCAAAGTAGTTCACATTTTAGTGTGCTATACCTACAATTAGTTGTAATATTCTAGGTGATCTATAATAATTTATCTACAATTTAAAAGGACTGACAAGAGTTGTGCTGAAAAAGAACTGAAACAATTTTCTCTCGAAATTACAGTTCTAAATTTATCGTCGAGAGGTAGTTTGACACGGAGATGGCTGTCCTCACACGCTGCGGCTCATGACAGCTACCCAGGCAGTCCCGGGTGCGAATATTTTTTTCTGTACCTTTGGGGCTATCCAATATGAATATTCGGGGTCATCCCTATAGCTAGAAGGTCCGATAGTTAGCGGGTCCGATAGGCCGACACCCAATAGATAGAAGGTTCGATAGACCGAATGTACGATAGGGTCCATTAGACAGAAGGTTCTATAGGCCGAATCGGCAGGAGGGTCCAATAGTCCGAAGGTTCTATAGATCGAATGACCAAGGGGTCCGATAGTCAGAAGGTCCGATAGATAGAAGGTTCGATAGTCCGAATGTACATGAGGGTCCAATAGACAGAAGGTTCTAGAGACCGATCGGCAAAAGGGTCCGATAGACCGACAATAAAACGGGTAAAATAGTGGATAAAATGATAGTGGGTAAAAAAAGTGGTTAAAATAAGTGGGGGATGTTTTCAGATGTTTTCAAATGTGGGGGCGGGAATACCCTCCCCCTCCCACTTTTTGATGCCTGAAAAGCGGGTTCCAACCAAAGAAACCGCAAAAAAGGAAGAGGTTGAAAAGGAAAGAAGAAAAGAAAAGAAGGAAAAGAAGAGAAAAAGAAAAGAAATCAGAAAGGAAAGAGAAGAAAACAAAAATTCAAAAACTTCGCTCACTAGCATTATTAGGGTTATTTACCAATGCCCATTATATTTTCATTATTGATATTAGTTATTAATATAATAATAATAATAATAATAAAGGAATCGAGCAGCAAGTTGACCTAAAGGGGCTAAAGAGATGAATTTTCAGAAATAATGGCCTGTGACAATAGTCTCTTCCCAATATGAGATCGGAAGATGCCGATAACATGTTAAACAGATTATGAGAACGGATACGCTAGAGCCTATTCTCAGGATACAATTTTTTTTCTTTTTTTTTCTCTCTCTCTCGTTCGCTTGCTTTGCTCGCTCATACAATCAAGAAACTAGGCCTAGATTGTTCTTGCAGCAAGCACCTCTTACGTCCTGCAGCAACAAGAAGCCCGAATATCATAATATTTGGGCGGTGAGGTATCCGACTATTCTCGAATTCCCCCCCCCCCCAAAAAAAAATGGTATAATTTACCCGACAGAGTCTACAGACTAAAATTTGCAACAAGGTAGTAGTATGGGTAGTCGGTGAACATTCCAAAAAGTATAAAAGCTGACATCATAGCTGGTAGGAAAATATCACCTGACAACCCAAAAAAAAAATTGGAAACGCCCCCTCCCAAAGAAGGTGGTAGGGCCTAATTGAAAGATTTCATTTTTATCTGTCAGAATCTTTTGTTGTCAGAATCTTATCTTTTGTTACTTTTAATGAAAATTCAACTATAAAGTTTGCACCCCATAAGATTTCTTTGTTTAAAAAATAACACTTGTGTTAAAAAGGGGACGCCCTTTCCTCAGCTTGCTCCACTAGAAAAAAATGCTTCGGGCATGATGGGCCTCGGGGCTTTAGTGTGCACATATAATTAGATTTCCTTCCATGCTTCAAAAAATGGTCGGCGTTGCCAATACATCGGTTTAGTGGCAACATTAACCGGGGGAGGGGGGGGGGGGGGCTGAGCTGCATGGGTGGACCACCCCCACCCCACGGTGATGATGATGCTCTGATAAAAATACTTTTAACATGTTGAAAATGTATAAAACAAAACTTTAAAATAAGTTCCCCCTTTTTTTTTGGGGGGGGGGGGTGGGCCTACAGACCTTGTGCATCGGTTTATTACAATACACATAGAAGAAGATAAGGCATTACCCTTTTCCTTTTATGAGATAAAATTATTAAAAACTTATTGTATCCACTTTTTAAACTTTTTTTACGTTATTGTCGGTCTGTCGGACCTTCTAACTATCGGACCCTTTTGCCGATTCGGTCTCAGAGAGGTTTTTCGGTAGATTGTAGATTTGATTTCTTTTCAATTTATACTTCCAAAAACTTTTGAATTAAAATGTTAAAATTAGATGTTATGTTCAATAATATTTTTAACTGATTTTTATAATTTTCAAGAGAAAAAAGATTAAAATGGTTATAAATTTATCATTTTACTTTACGATACAATAATATGTATTTGAGAGGTTGCTAACGTTCTCCTGCTCTATTTCGCTGCTATACTGCACTGTATTTCGATTTCGATCCATGTCCGTGTGTAGATTGCTACAGTTCTCACTCTCGATCTGACCCGCGCCTAAGACTCAGAGCTCGACGATGGATCAATCAAGGTTTGATTTTAGTTATAAATTTAAATTAACTTATTTGAAATGATGATGAAACAAATTTGGCAATCTAGGGTAACAGAGAGAGCTGTTAGCATGCATGTAACGTTAAATTAAAAAAAAAATGTTCGGATGCTGGATGGAGCGATGATGATCATGATGATTGATGGATGGGGGATCAGATTCGGATGACCGGACACTTAACAAAAATGAAGCCTTCTTTTTTGTATTTAGATTCAACTTAAACCATGCATTGAATTAGTGATAATCATCATCGATATATCTTTCTATAAATAATATCGTCTAAGTTAGATCAAACAATCAAATTTAAGAAATAGGTCTAGGCCTAGGCCCTAACCATAATTATAATGCTTGTAATTTTTGTATTTGTAACTTGTAACTTTTCACAAAGGCAAGCATGATGAGGTTTTATTTTTTTTAATTTCAAGAGAGAGAGAGAGAGAGAGAGAGAGGGGGGGGGGGGTTCATATTTAGTCTTGATTCTACTATTTGTAGACCAGGTTCAAAACACTTTCAATGAGAGGTAATAATACATCTCCACAGAGTAATAATCATGATAATGGCCTTTGTTGTTTCAATCAGTGACTTTCAGTAATCACATTCATTAGTCTCAACATGTTGACTTTGATTTCCCTCAGATAGACGTGGCAAGGAACTAACTAGCCTCTTGTCGAGGCCCTGGCGCTGTTGAAATCCTTGGCGATATGGCGCTTGCGCCGAGGGCCTCTTGACACCTGATCTGAATTTCTTTTGTATTTCATTGTTTTGACGAATATTCCGACCAAATTTTGGTCGGTGAAAATCATCCAATAAGCGCGAGCTACCATGACGTAATGTTAAATATTCATGACTCGACTGCAAGCTATTTCTTAAAATGGCGTTCAACGTTTCTTCCACGACGAGTGATGACGATATTTGTAAGAGCTTAGAATATGCCGCTAGAATGTTGAAGATTGACAGATTCAAAGATTTGCAAGTTGATGCAATCAAATCTGCACTTAAAGGACAAGATGTTTTTGTGAATCTGCCTACTGGCTATGGAAAAAGTGTTATTTTTCACGCGCTATCGCTCTGTGCTGATTACCTCCGTGGGCCAGGGATGGAGAGTGAGACATGCTGCGCTGCTTAGCTTCGCGAGCTGCGCTGGGCCAGGCGGATCCCCCGGGGCCTTGCCGGGCAGTGAAGTTGCTGGTAACTCCTTCAGTTGTCCTTGGTTACATCAGAATTGATGGAGATGCATCTATTGTTGAACGGTGACTTTTATTGCCCATTCTTCATTATTTGTAAATATATGATGATCTCTTGAGAAATATTTACATTTGTCTTATTTCAAATTACCATGATTTGTAAGCTAGAGATCGAATTCTTCATAATGTGCTTGTCTGTGAATGTATTTTGAGCAAGAGATTTACGTAATCCCCCCCCAAAAAATAATAGACTAGTCCACGACTGAAGTAAGAAATCCTTGAGATTTCATTGGCCAATTTGCTGGGCGATCGCCGCGGTTATCTAACTATTCACGTTTCATGCATAATTCAGTAGGAAATCGTGCCTCATGAATATATAATTCAGGTCGGGTGTCAAGAGGCCCTCGGCGCAAGCGCCTCGGTTTTTCTCCATATCGCCAAGGATTTCAACAGCGCCAGGGCCTCGACAATAGGCTAGGAACTAACTTGTGGCTGATTTACTTGAAGATCTATAGAGCCTAATGTTAGAGGTCTATGGCAGGGGGTCCTAAAGCTACGCGGGTCCTAAAGCTACGCACCACTTTTAATACGCGTTGTCTATGGGAGAATACGCGCTCCACATACAAAACAAAGTGCGTAGCAACGAACGTAGAGGGCGTCAATACCTTGCAGTATTGCTATGAGGAAGGTTCACTTCGCTAAATTTCTGTGACCATCGTTTTCTCTCAGAGAGGTTTTTAGGTAGATTGTAGATTTGATTTTTTTTCAATTTATACTTTCAAAAACTTTTGAATTAAAATGTTAAAATCAGATGTTATGTTTAATAAAATTTTTATATGATTTTTATAATTCTCAAAAGAAAAAAACTTTACGATACGATAATATGTATTTGTGAGGTTGCTAACGTTCTTCAGGTCTATTTCGCTGCTACTGCATTGTATTTCGATTCCGATCCATGTCCGTACCGTGTGCATATGTTGCATATGTACCGTGTACATTATAGATTGCTACATACAGTTCTCACTCTCGATCTGACCGCACCTCCGGCCCCTGCCCCCCCCCCCCTTTTGGAAGAAAAGTATGCATTTTGTGCCCCCTTTTAGAATGAAGACCTTTTTTCTTTTTTTTTGGTTATCAGGGAATTATGGAGGGGAAACTGGATCCCAATAGCCCCCCTGAGCGAATTTTGAAGGTATGGCGAAATTTTTTTTTGTTTGTTTTACAGTGTGACTGTACGACTGTGTGGTGGGCTTCTACGAGGTCGATGATGATATGTAAGCCCGGCGCACACTGCACGATCTGACTACGATGCGATTTTGGGAAAAGTTGTTATAACATTTGATATGAACCTTCAAACATGTTAAATCTTTATGACCAAAGTTCCAAATAGTAGTATGAATACTAAAATCGAAATTCCGGGCTACTGCGAGCCCCCGTGTAGGAATAAAAGCGAATTCAATTCCAAATGGTAGTGACGTCATACCAATATTGCGATCGACTAAGATTTGAAGCCGATTTGGCCTTTACTCTAACCAGAAGAATTGCAGTTAACCAAAAGTTCGATATTAGTATTCGTATCATTATTCCGAACTTCAAATGAGATAATTTCACTTTTTTAAACTTTCACATTTAATGCAAACTGCAATTTGTTCGAAAATCGGGTCGCAGTCGGATCGTATAGTGTGCGCCGGGCTTAACAGACCGAAATTAGTGCCATAGTGGAGATATAAATTTGTTAACACGAGGTTTTACTGTTTTCAACTCACAATAATTGTTGACATTTTATTCCATAAACCGAAGTGTGAAGAATAGTACCGCATCTTGAGTAGATGTAGACTTAACTAGTCCTAACTAAAGTTAGGGCTAAAGCTGTGTTTGGCCTTGGGGGACGAATTCAAAGTATAACCATGTTTGATAAGAAATTAAGATGGATGTAGACTCTGTTCAACTTCACTTTCATGCCTGACTTTGTTTCCGTTCTCAAAAGACTTGGATCTATTGTCATACTTGGTTCAGTTCATGTCATTTGGTCAATTAAACTAAGTTATATATAGTCCAATAGACTGATATTTTTTTTAAAGGGGGGGGGGGGGGTAGGCAATGTATTTTGGGCAAAATTTGAGTCTGGTGTAAAGCCAGTTTATTGATCCCTGTTCAAAATTTCAGACACACTATAAGTTGCAGACGTTGTTTCTTTTTCTTTCCAAGAAAATTATAAATAAGCTTGATGCACCTTAATAAATAAATATAAGACAGCTGATGAATATTGAATTTTTACCTATTACAAATAATGGATTGGAATTTACTAATGTATTTGCCTGATAAAAATAATTATTATCAATGTAACTATGACATGTATCAAGAAAGAAAAAAAAAAGGTACAACTTTTTTTTTACAACAGATCAAAATGGAAAGGAACCCAAGAAATGTTATTCAAACATTGCGACAACTGTTGACCGTACATGATGAAGCAAAAATTTAGCCCTCATAAATTACAGGCAAGTTTACAGAACATTTTCATTCATCTTTCATGAGTATTATATGCTTACTACGTAATTCAAATCAATTTAACAGAAAACAAGGAAATTAACTATAAGAGCAATTAGGGCTTCCAGGGGTCCCTAAATGTGTTCTTTAAAATCATATTACAGATACCCTCACTAGTATACATTGATATTTTGATTGCTTGTCCTTATTCTATGTAAACAATATTTGAAACCATTACTAACAAAGCCCAGCATTGTGTGTAAGCATGGAGAAGGAGAAGATTGCACATTTATTCACAATACATTCTATGAAAACGGTCTCTTTTGAGCTTTAATCTATTATATAAATTAGATGTACATTTCTACATGTATCTAGATGTTTGAAAAGATAAGAGAAAAAAAATTAGTGGAGTACAAGTTTTTCACCGAAATATATTTTGTTAACCTCTAAATTACTTTCATTTACTGATTCTTTCATTTAATGATTCTTTACAATGGATGGTGAAGCAATATTGAGATACACAATCAGGAGAGATGAACAAAGAGCAAATATAATAGTACTGACCTGCTCAAGCTTGGAGAGGTAGGCCTATACTGTGTACAATTAAATGTGGCAATACCCCCCCCCCCCTCACACACACACACAAAACAAAAAAGTTTTTTAAAAAATACAGGAATATAAAAAATATATAATATATATAATATATCAATAATACACAACTTGTATCGGAGGAAGAAAGATATTTGAAATAATTGTTATTTCATTCGCCTCTGACCTGTAAAAGAAGAATTTTTAGTCAAATGTGGGAATTTCTTTCAATTTTTATAAGGATTCATCATTCCCATTTTCATGCTTACAAAAGAACTTGATTTTAATGAATGTGGATAAAACAGCTTTTTATCAAGCTATATTTACTCTGTTTCAGTCATGCATATACACATATCTGGCACATTGCAGTCCTGTCATATTGTGTACGACCTTAGTAGCTTTTAATTTGTTCTATTTTCTCTTTTCATTCAACAGACTTACGGTATACCGCTACAGCTCTTCATTCCTGTTAACTAGACATCTACCTTATCATGATACCATGTGCTTCAGATGCCAGCAGTGGATGTTCAAAAACTGTTCAAGGAATAAAATCAGCAGGAAAGTCCACCCTGATATTAAGTTGGTTATAAATAAAGCAGAAAAATTAAAGAAACAGATCAGTGAAGGTTTGAGCTCCTCTCCCATTTGCTCTGTACAGAAAAATTTCATAAATTTCAATTTTCTTAGTTTCTGATGAAGGAATAGATTTTTTTCCTACAGGTTTTGTGAAAGAAATTGTATGAGCAATGATTATATATATAATGTGCATGTATGTTTGAATATTTTCTTTAGAGAAAATGGAAATTAATGATTTTTGGAATACAGGGCAAATTGGAGAGGAGCTGACATGATACGACACAGAGTTGCCAATTTATAGTTTGATTGATTACAAATTCAAAAAATTATAACTAGTTTCTTATGTCTTATCGTATTTTGCTCAAACCTTCACTGATCTGTTTCTTTAATTTTTCTGCTTCTTATAAAACCAACTTATAATCAGGGTGAACTTTCAATTTAATCTTATACTACTTCAATTTGTATTTTTGTAAGGTCCTCATTAATCAGCAATCTCACAAGTGGATACATGTAATGAAGTTGAGACTTTCATTCGAAATAAAACAATACAGATACCCCTAACAATGGTTTCTGATTGGGAGGATTTTTATTGGAATATTGCATTTGCTGAAAGTCTAACAAATAAGTGCCTTCAGCTGAATGAAATTTAACCAAACCTAGATTTAATTTATGTTGGTGACCAGCAACAGTATAACAGTTGTCATGTATATTACTTAAAAACTGATGAGAAAAACTGAATATTAATTCAATTATATAAGTGATGTGAAAATTTCACTTACCACGAGACTTCTGCAAAGATGTGCAATTTCAAGGTGTTTTTTTAAACTTGTTATTTGAATTGATATTTATTGTTATTAAATAGACAACACAACATGTTAAGGAGATGAAAAATCATCTAGTTACCTTAAACATTTACATTTTTTAGAGCTTGTCAAATTCAAAATTCTCATTTCAGTGATAATGTTCATGTGATATACTGTTATGTATGAGAGGGTTCAAAGGGGGAGTAATGTGAAATGTAAAATTTGTGTGAAAGGTAAACTAGAGGTACCTTTATATTGAAAGGAATGAGAATATAAAATGAGAGTAAAAGCAGTGGTGTCGCTGGAGGGGTAGGGGTAAGAGGGGGCAGTGGCAGATGTGAAGAACTTATTTAAACCAGCCATTTATGTGAGTCTGAAGGGACCCTTTATCCCAGTATATGGATGGGTGACTCTCATTTTGTATTCATTTGCATTTGAAAAGACTAAACCCTAGCTGCTATAACAGGCAACCCCTAACTGGTGTTTGGTAGTTATTGTGTGTACTGTGTGTACTGCACAGGGCAATGCATGTAGCTATAGCTCAGCAGACTGCAACAAGCAAGCATAGGGTGCAGCAGCACTGGCAGCAGCTCTCATGCTGGTAAAGTCGCCATTTTGGTGCCACGCCTTCAGCATGTATAGTGGCATGTAAGCCAGCAGTGTTTGGTTCATTGGAGCAGTTCAGAGGTCCAAACTGTAAGTAAAGACAGATTATTATGTTTATAAAAAAGAAACTTGTATAAACTTAGAAACTGACAGGTTTTAAGAGTTGTAAGAAAATGAACATGATTTAATCATATCAAAGAATGTATTATCTTTATATTCAGTGAAGATATCCAACATTTTGTGATGCATATTTTGCATTAAGTAATATGATGAATGTTGTAGTTAAATCTTAAACATATGAAAGGATTGATCTGATGAAGTGAGATGGGTATTTCAAAGATTATACATGTCTGTTGGGAATTAGATATTCAATTCTTTATGAAGTCATTCATTGCATATTATATAGAGATGTTATTTTAAAGCTTATGGTTTATCTTAATTCTTGATTGAGAAGATTGGTGTTTGTATATGAAAACGCTTTATCATGTGATCAATGTTTTATCCTCGTAAAACCGAGTACATATTTAAGTAGTTGAAAGGTCAATGCTCTTTACTCTTATGTTTATTGTATGAAGCCGAAGTGTATAGCATTTATTCTGGAAGAAAAGGTATGGACTCCAGACTGTTAAACTTTGCGTATTTTCTTCCAGACGGCCGTTTTCCTGTTTCCCATTACCGGGTTTTCCCGTTTCATGATTCGGGGTTGCCCGTGACGTTTATATTCTGCACTTAACTACGTTTACGGCGTGTCCTATTCCCGGTTATCCTGTTTCATCGCTCTGAGTATCCCTGTTTAGAGATATCACCGCACCGTTTTGTCTTCATTCATCGTGTATGAAGCTTCTTCATCTTAAAGGACATTCATCGTGGGCAGTGACATATGACGTCTGGTACTGTATGAGTGAACACTTGAAGAGACGGACTTTGTATACTATCCCCATAATATAAAGTCGGTATACTATTCCATAATTATACTAAAAGTGAAACAGATTGTCTATTAAATTTGATATGATTATGTTGAGAGCTTGTAAACCATCATTGAAGCAATATTTTGTTCTGTAATAAATCAAGTTTGATTTGAAACGTACATTCTTTCTCATAAGAGTAATTCTTAGGTGGTCAAACAGCCTGTTAGACGAATGAGTCAAGTTCACATCCAAACACAATGTGACAGCAGATTTAAGGGAGCACTTGCAGTCCGTGCCCCCTTGATACAAAGTGACATACCTTCAGTATACAACTTCAAGATTGTACCCCCTTCACTCCCCTTTTGTAATGACCTTTTTCAAATTGTCAGAAAATTTTCTGCAACGTGTGCCCCATCTTTTACAAAATCCTGGATGCACCCCTAGTGTGGTGAGGGTAATACACCTTAATATTTGTAATTGTAACTGTCTGTATTTTGGCATGTCCAAAAATATATAAAACTAATCGAACTTCCATTTTCTCTTTTCATTATTGAAAATTTGTTGGAATTTTTTTTTTCGGCACGGTTAGTATTGCCCCACCTCTCCCCATTCAAAATGCTCTAGCGACACCCCTGCTTGAAAGGAAGAGTGAAGACTATTAACTTTGGCTGTAATGGTTAATCATTAGTAGATGGAAATGAATGGTATTGTAAGACATGTGATTGAGTGGTGACTTACAGGCATGAAAGCTGGAAAGATATGGCAACATATAAATTTTACTCACAAATGCAAAGTAAACGTTAATATAGAAGATATACTTCTTCCCGGTAATTTCATTATTCCTGTCAAATAAAAAAAAAAATCCCTTAAAAAAAGAACAAACGTACACTTTTATTTAATTGCCAACATAAAAAAACAAAATTACATTTACACCAATTCTAAATAAAATGGTAGAAAAAACCTCAATTAACTAAATGATCCTACCCCACACCCCAAATTTATTTCATTAAGCATGTATCTATTATGTATTTATTTATCATTATACTTAATGCATATTAATACATTCACCGGTATTGAGTATATCAACAAGAAAAGAAACTTTTGCCACTGGTGACGTGTCAAATACTTCACATTATTTTTACATTATCTGTGACTGTATTCATTATTAGATTTGATTCGGTCCCGTCCGGTTACATTTTTTTAGCTTTGTTTACTTGTTTACATGTTTGCAAAGCGGTAGATTTATATTCGGAGATCGATTACAATTAAAGTGCATTGACCGATCCCCGTCTGCCATAATTAGAAATTCCCGTCGCTGATTAGCCGAATCTGTTGCGTTGAAGCGATGAATACATTACCATAAATGCATATATTAGTAAATTTGACCTTTCTTACCGCGCATGCTCTAAGCTGATATGCGAATATTTTTTCATACCGCGTACAAACACACGCTACTCTCGGGGAGCATCTTAAAATTAATCATGCATTTACGCTCATGAATTATGCAAAGTGCTTATCGGGCCTTCTCATAGACCCCGACAAGATGGCGGAGCTTTAGAGGCCTGGTTAACATGCACGCACCAATGGTTTAATGCCAACTGGTCTAATAACCAACTGGTCTAACATCATTCAGTGTAATATCAGTTGGTCTAATAACCAGTTGGTCTAATCATCCTTTCGTCCAATTGCCATTTGGTCTAATTGTCATTTGGTCTAATTACCATTTGGTCTATGGTCAATTCGTTCTTATAACCATTTGGTCCATTATCAATTGGTCTAATTGCCATTTCGTCTATTCATCAAATGGTCTAAACCCATTTGGTCTAATACCCACTTGGTCTACACATCATTTGGTCCATTTGTCAGTTAGTTTAACCTCAGTTGGTCTATCATCATTTGGTCTACACTCATTTAGTCTAATAACCATTTGGTCTCATTGTTATATGGTCTAATAGCCATCTGGTCTAATTACCATTTAGTCTAATCATCGTTTTGTCTAATGACCAACTGGGCTAATTTCTTGTTTGCCCTCTTATACGACTACGGACTACATTGCATTGAGGGAGATAATTAAACGGGTCCATGGAGAATTGCAGATGCTCATGAATATGAAATAAGGTTAGGATTGGGGTCAGGTTTCGGGTCCCTCGCCCCCCCCCCCCATTCCCAATGGAACCAGTGCGCCCAACAGCTGGACTGTCGTCCACAGAATCCATGCATTGTTTATAGGTAATTTAAAAACAATTACCTGAACTGGAGAAATAGGGAGGGGGACTGGCCCGTAACTGTGATTTCTGCGGGGGGGGGGGGGGGGGGGGGGGGAGTTCAACATTGGAAAAAGTGGACCTTTCTCAGGCCCGTAACTAGGATTTTTGCGGGGGGGTTCAACATTGGAAAAAGTGGACCTTTCAGAGGGAGCGAAGCGACCGAGTAGGGGTGTCGGGTCAGGGGGTGTGCCCCTACAAGGGTATGGGCATGAGCGTATAGTCAGAATTATTTGACAGGAGGTGGGTCAAATGTGAAGCCCGAACATATAATACCACATGTGTAGGATTCCCAATACTGCGAGCGAGCAAAGCGAGCGAGAGAAAAATAAAAATATACTTTTAAATGGCAAACTTTTATTGCATTAGTGACCAATAGGTGAAATGCAAAGCTATATCTCCGGTCATCTAGCTGCCATATGCAGGCATCATTCATATTAGTAAAGTTTTTAGGAAGTGAAGCGAACGGGGGGGGGGGGGGCACTTTGCTGTTGTTCTTTTATGGAAAGGTAACCCTAATATCTGGGCGCTATGGCGATAGGGCAGTGACGTGCCGAAAATTGTCATAACATTGAATATTTATGGACCTTGCTGCATGAAACATCTCGTTTATAAGGTTTGCGAGCGAGGAGAAATGCAATTTACTTTGCTATTGCACATTTCAATATAAAAAGTGGACCAAACAAGTATTCGGGTTCCATGGCGATAGGGCAGCGACGTGCCTGAATATTGCAATAACATCCTATAGAAATATTCATGGACCTCGTTGCCTGAAACTATCTCATTTCTAAGATTTGCGAGCGAGCGAAGAAAATGCACTTTAATATGTTGTTACTCATAACATTTCAATATAGAAAGTAAGGTAACCATAATTTCTGGGCGCCAGTGCGATAAGGCAGACGTGCCCGAAATTGTCATAACATTGAATATTCATAGACATTTTTTATTACAATAACATACTATGGAAATATTCTCGCTGCCTGAAACTCGTTTCAGAATTTTGTGAATGAGCGAAGCGAGCGACGGAAAACGTACTTTACCATCTCCCAAATGTTTCCAAAACACCCCAAGTGTTATATTGGGGCATCTTGTTATTTCTGATTATAGTTTCCAAGAAGTCGATGTTTTGTGAAATACTCCCATGGCACTCCGGTTGAACAGGCTGTATTAGAGGGCCATGATTTAAGGGCCTGAATGACTAGACCGGGTCCGCCAGGAGTATTCAACTTGAGAGCGGGAAAATTGTCCATTTTAAAGTGAACAGAGACATTAAATACCCCTCTCTTTTTTCCAGTAATATTTTGAATCCTACACAGTGGTAGTATATGTTTGGGCTTCACATTTGACCCACCCCTGTCAAATAATTCTGACTACGCTCATGCCCATACTCTTGGAGCAATACACCCCCTGACCCGACACCCATACTCGGTCGCTTCGCTCCCTCAGAAAGGTCCACTTTTTCCAATGTTGAACCCCCGCCCCCGCACACATCCTAGTTACGGGCCTGAATATGGTTTCTATATTTCACTTTTATATTCCATTACCACAGATTTCATTTGAGTCTTCTCATGCTTATCACTGATTATCTTCCCCGTTATCTTTGTATGGTGTTTTAAGCAATCTATCTCCTTGTATTGTCAGGATTTCCTGTCCAATCTAACACTTCTCAAAGATCAAAATACCCTTCATTTTCGTCCTATAGTCTGATAGGAATCAATAATCATCCAAATGTCAGATGTCTAAGAAAATTTAATAATTAAAAATGTCATTCAACAGTTTCAATGGCCAATCAACTTCAACATATCTCCATTCCATTTTCGTCAGATTTCATTCGAATTCGTCCGACCTGGCAATCCGCTGCAAAATTTATCATCAAATCTATCTTTGCATGGCAAGTGGATTTCAAGAAATTGTCATTCAAATTCGTAACATAGACAAGACCTTACAACGAGCGGGTGATGATTTTGAATAACTCTTTGAACTCTTTCAGTCTTTGACAAAATCGATAGCAAAATGAAAAATAAATTCCAAAAATGAATGGCCAAAGACGTATGTTGACTAGGCCTTATTATTAAGTTGCAGGACAAAACCAAATAAAAAAGTGTTCAAATTGACTGGAAAACCGGCTGGAAACCCTATTATCTCACATTAATTTCCACTTTCCTTCCTGTCTCCCCTTTCACGTGACCCCCTTGTGCGCCCCTCCACTATTTAAGCCAGTTGGTATGAAAAAAAAAAAAAAAAATAACCTAAAAAAATTAACCTAAAATTCACTATTCTGATGTCACTTTGGATAATTTTTTCGCCTTATGATTTCTGCTCGCCAGCTTGGGGACGATACTACAAACGAATTTGAATAATTCTTTGAATGACACTTTGAAAAAAATCGATTCCAACATGGCATAATGTACAAAATTCGAAAATGAATGGTGAAAGACGACATTGATTAATTATAGATTTGCCAGATTACGGGACAAAATCAAAATAAAATGTATTAAAATAGACGGAAAGACAGATATTTTATCACGTTATTTTCCCTTTCCATTATCTCTCCCCTCGCTTCTTCTTTTTTTTTTTTTTTTTTTTTTTTTAAGCGGACCTCTGCTCGCCAACGGGGGGGGGGGGGGTTCGTTCGAACCCCCTGAACCCCCCCCCCTAGTTACGGGCCTGTTTCTGAGGGAGCGAAGCGAATAAGGCGGGGGGCACACAAATGCAGGTTTGTCAATTTGCTTGTAGGGAGACCCATACTTTCTTTATTTGCCAGCCCTCAAAAATTCTCTCAGTGACGGGGGGGGGGGGGGGGGGGGGGGTATGGGGATCCAGTTTCCTTCCATAATTCTTTGACGAGGAAAAAAGGGGAGGCCTATTAAAAAAGGGGGCACAATGCATACTTTTCTCCAAAAATGTGGTGGGGACGGGCCGGACGTGCCCCCTAGATCCGCCACTGCCACCGCCACTCCCCTTCCCCCTCCCTCGCGAAGCGCTAAAGCTCTGGCGTTTCATAGCAAATTTGAGAGAAAGATAACGGCTCATGGCAAACATTCTTTTAGGTGGAAAGTTATAGTTCGATGCCCTGACTGCTTTTCAATTATTTGGACGCAATACTGCACTGTATGTCACAGGGGTGGGCGCTGGAGGGGGGGGGGGGCGGAGTTCCCCCTTCCTTTGCAAAGCGCGAAAACTTTGACGTTTTAGCAAATTTTGAGAGAAAGATAATGGCTCCTAGCGTCTTTTTATTTTTTTTTAATTTCTCACACCCCCCCCGCTTTTCGCTGTCGCTTTTTTTAGAATTAGACCAAACGATGATTAGACATAATGGTAATTAGACGAAGTGATGATTAGACGATGTGGGTTTTAGACCAACTGGGTTTAAACAAAATGGCTATTAGACGAAATGATGATTAGACCATTTGTGACCCGACGCCTCAAAACCTACAATAAGTCGCCAAAATTATTTTTTTCCTTTTATACATCTTCTGAAAGTAGAGATTCTCAGCTTTCCAATGGTATATCACTTGCCTAGTTTATTCAATGATAACACATTTAAATATCACATTTAGGATCAGAATGTAACCAGCAATCAATAACTCCTATTCAGAGAAAATGGCCATTTAAGTTCGGAACAAAGGAGTGCTAAACCTGCGCTCTCTGTGTGCGCCCAAGTAAACCTTGGTATTCAAATGGCCATAGCACCCAGTATGAAGGGATTATCAGATTGGGCTGAATTTTGGCAAGCTAGTCCAAGAGAACCTATTCATTACTCACTCCAAAAATCAATTTAATACCTTTAGAGGTAAAGTAGTAATTTGGCAATGAATGAAAGTATTACAAATTTCGGCGATTTCGAATTTTTAGCTCGACAGGTGAAAAAAGGAGTCATTTTAAAATGCCCCCAAAACATATTTCTAAGTCGAATTATGACTCACAAACTTGAGACATGATAGAATGATAATGAAACTACCCAGTTATATAAAAAACAGAAAATCGACTGATCCAAGCAAATTTACTATTTTGGGCTGTTTGCTACGTTGTGGTCCGTGCGACTTATTGTAGGTTTTGAGGCGGCGGGTCACATTTAGTTATTAGACCAACTGGTTTTAGCCGAAATAGATATTGGACCACGTGAACATTAGACGAACTGATAATTAGACCAAGTGGTGTTTAGACCAAATGGGTTTAGACCAAATGGGTATTAGATAAGAAGGGTTTTAGAGGAATTGGCTATAGACGAATTGGTGATTGGACGAAATGATTATTAGACCAAATGGTTATTAGACGAAATGTTGATTATACGAATTGGTGATGGACCAAGTGTTGTTAGACCGAATGATGTTAGACCATTTGGCTATTAGACCAGTTGGCATTAGACCAAGTGGCAATTTACTGCACCTATTGCAAATGTTCAACAATGAACTATAACACATGCAAAGTCAATTCCAGTCAATCTAAGGCATTTTAACCGTTTGTGCGCGTATACGCGTACATGCGCGTACGCCTTTGAGAAAATATTCTAGAAATCATGTAGGATCAATAAAAATGCTAAAACAGCGCAAGATAAGTCATTTTCATGCTTTATACGGAACTTAAGGGTCATGGACGAGCGACGCGTGGAAAATTTTGAAATGTTTAAAATGGCATGAAACATGCCCCAAAATAATTATAGACCATTTTGAGCATTTTCAGATTTTGCGCGCGCGCACCTTCACCGACGCGCGCGTACGTGCACGCAACCGATGTTCAATCAATTTCTTTTTTATTTAACTTGTATCATGCCAAATTATGTTATGACTTTGAATTGCAGAGATATAGCACATGTCGGAATTTTACAAAATGGTGCCTAGATGACGTCATGATGCATTGACTATTTCTGTGCTAAGACAATAACCATATCTACCATTGTATCAAATTTGAATACATTTGAATAAGCAATTTGGGAGATAATGTGCGTAAGAAAAAGTGGGTAAAAAAAAATGAATGATAAATAAATAAAGAAAAAATCGTACAAAAACATGAGGTGGTATGTATTTGATGTACAGCCCACCTAATAAATTCATGTGAAAATCGCCTTTTATTAACATTCAAGTTTCTGGATAACACTGAAATTAAACTTGGAAGATAACTTACTAAACTCTCCACCGTTGTGGGTAGGAAGCTCCTCCAGAATTAACACAAACTGAGGGTCATTGCATGCTTGCTGGCTCCTCAGAACACAACCTCACTCAAAGAGCAAACTAATTAAAGATCACATTACAAGAAAATCACAAATATGGCAATTAATGTATCATTAGAAACTGGGAAGCTTACCGATGGCAATCGTATAAGTTTTATGTCAACTGCGTATCTGATGATTATAAAAACAACATAAATAAAAGCTCTTCTAAGCATCTGGAATATCCGAGAATTCGCCAGAAATATAGCGATGTTTTGATGTCGTCACACTAGGGATCGATCCTGCTTAAGAAGACGACGTCCTATAATGAATGAACGTAATTGGAATGCAATTATTTATCAAATTATAAAGAGTTTGGTATATTTAACATGACCTTATTTCACACCATTCTAAAAGGGAAAGTGAAACTGATTCTGATAACTAAAACCGTTTGATTGTAAATACACAGGAGAAGGGTCAATGATCAATGAAATAAACCCCATTTTCAAATTGAAAAGCCCTCCGAATAATATCACAGATTGTATTCGTTCCCTCTTGAAACGCCGAACATGCACAATGGCGTCTTATTTTGTTTACAAGTGACTGATTCCTTTATTTTTTTAACGCTGCATTTTTCATCAAAATAATACCATACACGAAGTTAAGAGTGAGGGAACAGACTAACATTAAGACTGACGCTAGTCAAGTAAGAGAAATAAGTGAAGAGGAGATGACAAAACAGGCACTGAAAAATGTGTAAGATGTTATGGGACATCGTCTGCTTAGACAGGACTGGCCCCTGGTGTGTCGTCACACATCTCAGCAGCGATCGAGGAGCTCTTCAGCTGCTATATCGGGGGCTGTATTTTACCGTTTTATAATTGATAATAATCATTACTTCAAATGTTTCCAAGTGTTGAATTTGGATAACCTTGTTTAATTATGCCATATATGCAATAAAAAGTATTAAGCCAATATTTACTTTGATGGAATTTTCTTGTAATGTGATCTTTAAAGGAGAATTAAGCCCTGATTACAAGTTTACTTATATTGGAAGGTGTAATATATTCCTACTTATTGGCCTAAATCATTTTCTAATAAGATATCAGAAAAGGGTATAAATAAAGATATTCCAACACCCGGTATCGTCTCCTACTCATTTACATGGGGGCTGCCATTTTCTTGCTGATTTGGAGTTGTACATGAACCATTGAGAAATGTTCCAGTCAGGAAGATATTTTGAATCCAAATCCTAAATTGATTTCCTTCATTACCTAAAATCCCATGTGACGGAAAATATAAAGTGGGTGTTTACATGTATTATAAAAATTAAATCTTTATAATTATACTTTTAAATTGTCTGGTTTTGCTTAACAAAAATCTATTTTCTTGGGTTTGCCAAACAGAGCAGAACATAATATATGCAGCATGCATTCTGACTTTTCAAGTCCATTATCCGAAAGCAGGTGAATGCATAGTTTGCCACTATAGATGCTCAGGGAAAAAAGCATCCATAAAATTTGAATTAATTTGCTCCGTCCCATACGTCCAGTATCGAGAAAATAGATTTCTATTAAGCGAATATCGATTTTCAACAGAAATATATGAGGAAATCTTCAGTTTAAAAATAAATTGACATATCTATTCTATATTTTTAATCTCAAATGGGTTTTTAATTTTTAAAAAGGCAATTGAGCATTTGGATTAAGAAAATCTTCTTGTACACATAAACAAAATGGCAGCCCCCATGTGCTGCTAGCAGACGATACATATTGCTAGCAGATGGTAAATTTTGCTCAGAAAAATTTGATTCGTATCGATCTCGTATATTTTGACGCGAAGCCATATAGTCTAACAAGTAGGAATAAATAACACCTTTGAACACTATCGTCTTTATTTTTGAGCGTAATTCTCCTTTAAAGGTTGGCCCACTCACTCTGTACAGCAATAGGGTGCACTACATACACAATCACCCTGTTTTCCCACCTGTTACAAGAATTTAATGAATCATTGCCCTCTCTTGATCAAGTGGCAGAATACATAAAATTAAGAAAAATAATCCAACTCATCTGTTACCAAATAGCGATACCGCCATCACAAGGTTGAAATGAGTAATTTCATACTATTATTTCTTTCATGAATTTACCTACATGTTCTACAAAATACTCATAAATCCAAAATAAATCATCTTTTCCCTGTAAGGATTTCTTCTTTGTATAATTCAAACAAATTTTAGAATTTTGCTGTCAGAACAAAAAATGAAATGCTTGTGACAATTATTATAATCATTATTATTATTATTTTTAAAATGATGCGCTATGTGAAACATCTATGAAGAGTATACAGGTGTAACGAGGAAAACAACAATACGAATCACTGAGAGACACGGAAACAGACTCCTAGCTTCTGCCACAACACTAAAAATATAATAATAGGCTTGATATATAGACCCGCTAATTCTAATATTGATTTATTTTTAGATAGCTTTGACCAATGTCTTAATATTGTTTCAAATGAAAATAAAGAAGTTTATATAATGGGGGATTACAATATTAATTTACTCCACACAGACACTTTTGAAATTTATAAGCTCATTATTAACTTATACATTTCATTCACACATCTCTCAGCCAACGCAGATATCAAGTATATCACAAACACTTATTGATAATATTTTCTTTAATACAATTAAAAAAAGCGCCAATGGCATACTTTATTATGACATTTCAGATCATTTGCCAATATCTACCATCTCCGATCAACCTATTTTTATGCAAAATAATAAGACTATACATCAAACACTTAGAAAAGAAACTAAACATAATATAGGATTATTAAATTTTGATTTTGCTCAAGAGGAATGGTATGAAGTGTTAAATGAGACAAATGTTGACGTATCGTATGAAAATTTTATTTGTAAATTAATGTACTTTTATAATAAGAATATACCTATTGTAAAAACTAAGAAATACAAGAAATCGAAACAACCTTGGATCACTAAGGGCATTTTGCGATCAATATCTACACGCAACAAATTATATAAGCAAGCACTCAAAAGTAAATTTGACTCTAAAATGAAAAAATATAAACAATATATAAATAAACTCTCATCCTTAATAAGATTATCACGTAAATTACATTATTCTCGAATATTAGAAGAAAATAAAAATAACATTAATTCGGTATGGAAAACTATAAACAATCTTATGGGTAAGAAAAAGGTAGGTCTTAGTGAAAGTTTTAATATTGATGGAGAACAAATTAGCGACCTTGGTAAAATATCGGATGAGTTTAATAATTATTTTATCAATATAGGTCAGAACTTAGCCTCTAAGGACCCATTGGAAATAAGCCATTTCGGCTTTCATGGGCTATCCTGTCATGGTACCTGGTTATGTTTGTATTGCAATATACCTGACGAATAAATCAAAACTAATATTGATGCTGGTAACACACATTTTCCAAGTTTTTATCCCCCCCTTGTGAAAATTCTTTATTTCTTTATCCAACTTATAATCAGGAAATATTGAATATTGTTGGACAACTAAAGTCGAGTAAATCTACGGGACATGATGTTATAAGTGTTTATTTATTGAAACAAATTATTAACTACGTCGCTACCCCTTTAACTCATTTTTTAAATTTATCACTATTAAACGGTAAATGCCCTAACTCTCTCAAAGTTGCAAAAGTAATCCCTGTGTTTAAAAAGGATGATTCATCATTAATGAGTAATTATAGGCCAATATCTCTGTTACCCAGTATCTCTAAAATCCTAGAAAAAATAATTTATAAACGATTATATAATTTTATGACTATAAATAATTTATTGATCCCTAATCAATTTGGTATTAGACCAGGACAAAATTATAGAATCATTTGCAAAAAGGAACGTACTATAGGCATATTCATGGATTTATCGAAAGCATTGACACAATTAATCATGGAATATTATTATATAAACTAAATAATTATGGTGTAAGAGGACAAGCTTTATCTTGGTTCAAAGATTATCTACATAACGAACAACAATATGTTAATTTACAGTCTTATAATTCCCAAAGACAATATATAAAATGTGGCGTACCACAGGGATCAATATTGGGTCCATTATTATTTATTTATGTAACGATATAATTAATTCTTCTTTATCCTTGAATTTCGTTATGTTTGCTGACGACACAAGTATACTTTATTCTCACCATGATTCAAATGTACTTATGAATAGGCTTAATTCTGAGTTAAAAAACATATCTTTATGGTTTAAATGTAATAAATTGGCTCTCAATATTAATAAAACTAATTTTATTCAGTTTAGACAGGCAAACGCACAGAATGTAGATTGTAATATATTAATTGATGGATTGCCTCTGGTAGAAAAACACTCTACAAAATTTTTAGGAGTTACAATTGACTCAAATTTAACCTGGGCAGAACACACACGTAACATTCATACATCAATATCCAGAAACATCGGAATTCCTTACAAACTACAACACTTAATAACTGAAAGGTCCTAATGATATTATATAATTCCTTAATTCTATCTCACATAATGTACTGCAACATTGTTTGGGGCAATTGCTGTGTAACTAAATTAAATTCTATATTACTACTTCAAAAAAAGGCATTATGCATTGTAACTAATTCTACTTATTTTTCTCACACTGATCCTTTATTTAAGCGTCTAAAACATTAAGGATACAGGATATACATGCTTTTCAAACATGAATATTTATGTACAAATTCACATTTAAGCAACTCCCTTCGTTATTTTGTAACATATTAAACTTGAATTCAAATATACATGCATATCCTACTCATCACTCAATAGATTATCATTTAGAAAATCCCAGAATTATTTTAGCACAAAAGTCAATCAGGCACCATTGTCCGGATGTCTGGAGCGCCCTACCACAATAGCTAAAGCAATGTTCCTCAATTTACTCTTTTAAAACATCGATTACAAATATTTATTATTTAAATATTAAAGTACACCTATCTAATCTAATCTAACTTAACAAAAATGCCACTGGAAAAAAGAAATAACTCTTGGTCAACCCATTTTTTTTTCCTTTCTTTATATAATAACAATTATTCAGGGTTATCGTTAGATATTGATACATTCATTATGAAAAAAAAAGGGTTGAACTACTTCTTCAATACACACCCTAAATAATAAAACAATAAAACAATCGATCAACCAAGATGCACATGCACACATCTCTACACTTATGCACTCACGTGCACACACTTTTACTTTTACTTCCATACGCCCGAAACTGCAGATTAATTTTTTTTTCTTTTCTTTCTTTTTTTTCCTCTTCTTTTCTTTTCCTTTTTAAAAAAAATGATTAAACCGTTACAATGTCCAAAAATCGTATAAAATCTTCTCGAGGCTCCCATCCCAGTCAAGCTATATGCTTATGATGGAAACCTCCTGCATTTTTTGTCCTCATCAAACCTTTGTTTTGTTTGCGTTCTCTTATTTGTTATGTCAAAGTAGTATATTCTTTGTATTGATGATTATATTGTCATGTATTGTGTTACTATGTTCCGTTCACTTATTGTATATCAATTATACTTTGTATATTTGGAAAAATGTAGAAATAAATCAAATCAAATCAAATCAAATCAATAATGTTAAGACAATTGACGTCACTTTTCAAGTATTTTTAAAAATTTTTTCTTCATTTCCAGCGCAGTGAATCGACATTTTAATTTTGCACATAGTTTCCCACAATTTTTAAGAAACCGTTTGTAAGTTAACTTTGCATTGAAATTTATGCTTTGGAGGTCAAAATATCATCTCTTTCTCGTATCTCTGTATCTACTTTTACAAATGGAAAGAAATTATGATATATCATTGTACAACAGCAACTTTACAGGTATGATAACGTTGATTCAAAACTAGAAAAATGTAATCATTTTCAAGGTGTTTTCCGGTATGTTGGACAATTATTATTCATTCCAGAATTGTGTGCTTGGTGGAATTAATTAAGTCAACCGTGATAACTCGTTCTACCCCCACCCCAAAAAAAAAGAAAAACAAAAGAAAGAAAGAATATTTCTTCAGTGTAGTAGGTCACGCCATGAGAAATACTAAGTCATGATATTATCAAGAAGCATGTTCCTTTCTTGTTTTTTTTCGTTACTTGGAAGTGAGACATTTCGATAACTTATAAATAACTTATACCAACGAATGCTTAGCGTGTTGCCGGCGTTGACAACTTACGCACAACGATAGTCTAACATATGCATAGCACGCGTCGCTAATCGTCGGCGATACGCTGCTACGCGCTATATGCATAAGTAAAACCAAACTTTTTCTTCAAACATGTCTTTAGAAAAATCATGAGAAGAGTGGAGAGGAAAAGAGCGTGTGAGGGGGTGGAGGAGGAATGGAGGGATAAGGGTTAGTTTATATACAATAAGGTACAATGATTATCATTGCCTACACTGTAAAAAATAACTGTAGATTAACAGGTTTTTTTGACTTGTAAAATTACAAGTTTTGGCCGTTTTTCTGTTAATACAGTATTTTTCTTGTGAAATGGCAGGAAAATTAGCAATTTTCCTTAACAGGAATTTTTCTTGTGAAATGGCAGGAAAATTGCTAATTTTCGTGCCATTTCACAAGAAAAATACTGTATTAACAGAAAAACGGCCAAAACTTGTAATTTTACAAGTCAAAAAAACCTGTTAATCTACAGTTATTTTTTACAGTGTAGGCAATGATAATCATTGTAGCAATTAGCAATTTTCCTTAACAGGAATTTTTCTTGTGAAATGGCAGGAAAATTGCTAATTTTCCTGCCATTTCACAAGGAAAATACTGTATTAACAGAAAAACGGCCAAAACTTGTAATTTTACAAGTAAAAAAACCTGTTAATCTACAGTTATTTTTTTACAGTGTACTGGAACCGTAGGTGGAAATGAGAGAGTCGTCAACGGATTTAATAAAGGGCGAATTGCTGCGTTGAAAGCCATTCTCATACCAACTGCACTATCTACTAGTTCTGGATGTGTGTTGTGTCCACGTTTCGGTTATTGTTACAATCAGTTGTTGCTTCTAATGCCAACACATCGTTTCCTGCTAGAAAAAAATACAAATGAAAGCAATGGTAAACAAGCTAAAATACAATAGAAAATATTTTGATTAAAAACTATTTCAAAAATAGTAATAAATATTTAATTAATTGCAAATTCAATCAGGGTTTAGATCATTTTATTCGACTGCTAATTGTTTAACTGAAATTACAGATTATTTGTGTGATAAAATGAACCAAAAACATATTATTGGGGTATTTTCTGAGATCTACGTAAAGCCTTTTATGTTATTCCACACAATATTATTATTGGAAAGCTTATGTAGTGTGGTATTAAAGGGGAAGGATATAATTGGATGGAATCCCATTCAATAGACAGGAGACAATTTGTAACACTTAATGATTGCACTAGTGAATGTTTGAAGGCTACTGAAATCCTTGCATCTGATTGGCTGAGAGCACGGTCGGTAAAAATCACCTACAATACACTTGATGAAACGCCCCCCCCCCGATCATGAGTCCCATCTATAATGGGACCGTTGATAACCTGTCTCTTTATGAAATAATTATGTCATGTACATTTGCATATTAATTCTAAAATTCTCTTTATGCTGATGATACAGCTATATGGTAAAATAATCAAGAAGGTACAGAAGAACTTGCAAGATGATTTTGTTGCAATATGCTAATGTCTGACCTGAATGATATGCATTTACACCCACAAAAGACAAAAGTCATGGTATTTGGTCATAAGAAAAAAAATGGGAAATTATGTTTTCTTAATAACATTCAGAAACTTACATTTGGCTTTAGAAAATGTAAAGAAAATAAAATACTTGGGTGTTATGCTTGACTACGGTATGATTTGGGGTGAGCATGTTGCTACTATGTAAAATCTCTCGGGCGATAGGTTGTATACGGAGGATAAAACAATTGCTTTCATTCAAAATATTGAAGAATTTGTATTTTGCTATGATTTTACCCACTGGCGTAGACAGGGGGGCACAAGGGGGCCACAAGGGGGCCATGCCCCCTATTCAGCCACTAAAAAAAAAAGCGAGAGCGAAAACTCGGGCGAAGTAAGAGAAAAAGGCCTAAAAAGCCGCTATACAAGCCGTTATCTTTCTCTAAAAATTTGCTAAAACGTCAAAGCTTTCGCGCTTCGCGCGGGAAGGGGGAAATAACTCCTCTCCCTGCATCCACCCCTGTTACATACAGTACAATATTGCGTCCAAATAACTGAAAAACAGTCAGGGCATCGAACTATAACTTTCCGCCTAAAAAATTGTTTGCTACGAGCCGTTTATCTTTCTCTCAAATTTGCTAAAACGTCAGAACTTTCGCGCGGGAAGGGGGAAACTCCTCCCTCAATGCACCCATCCCTGTTACAATGCAGTATTACGTCCAAATAACTGAAAAGCATTCTGGACCTCGAAAACTTCCCCCTCCCTGCACCTACCCCCTGGGGAGCTTTGCGTGCTTATCACCAATTTCGCACTCTTCACGTGCTTACAACCGCCCCCTAAAATGAAATCCTGGCTATGCGGTTGGATCCTTCACGTCTGCCCCCCCCCATGGGTATCGATCCCGGGGGGGGGGGGGGGATGGCCTGTATTATCACCCCCAATATAATTATGATACATTAGCTTAAAACTAATAATTATCCAAACTCATTATGTTTGACCTTGAAATACCATCACATCCTTTGATTATTAGAAGTAAGGAAATAAGACATGCCATAATTTCAATGCGAAAATATGGAAGAAAATTCGTTCGCTGGCATTGTCATTCTCAATTGAGGGGTTCCGTCCATTGGCGTAGATCCGTGCATTCCTTTTATTCATTAAAAAACATTTTGGGATAATCTAAAATGGAAGTTTTATAGACAGATTTTCGAAAAAGTCCCTGGTGTGGGAGGGGGGCTACCCCCTCCCACACCCGCCCCCGCTCGGTCGCTTCGCTCAGTATTAATCTTTATACGGATTACACACCCAAAAATCCGCAGGGTTAATGCACTAGAAATCTAGTTTTTGAAGGTTTGAAATGTGAAGATTTTCAAAAGCTCGGTCGCTTTGCTCCCTCGCATAATTATTATCTTTCAGGATCTCGTAGATTCGCGCCCCGAGTAGGCCTATATAGTTCTTAAATAGCTTAAAGGGTTAAAAAAATAAAGATGTAATTGCTTTGCTCGCTATATCATATATGTTTCATATGACTCCTGCTAAATATTGCGCCCCCGATGTAGGATAAAGTATATAAAAGAGCATTTGCAAAGGTTCAACTTTTGAAAGAAATCTCAACTTCCGGTATAGCCTTGCTGAATTTCTCGACTCTTTCTCAAGCCTTTAAATGGTTTTCGTTAGTTTTGCTCCCGAATGTAGAAGTAAGGGAATAGAAAACCGCTTATCAATGTATAAAATTCGAGTTTCTCTACCGCTCAATTGCGGTGGTCAATTATTGCAAAATTTCCTGGATAAAATGCACAAGAAATTGCGTTTTTTAGGGTTTAAAAATTGAAAGATTTGCCGCTCGGTCGCTTTGCTCCTTCGCTGACGAAGATAAGTTTGGGCACTCGGGAGGGGGGGGGGGGGGACTTCATTTTTTGCCCCGGGTGCCATAATCCCTAGTATCATGAACACGGATGGACACCCGTGTGGCCCCCTATTGAAAAATCCTGGCTACGCCTGTGATTTTACCTCCTCGATTTTGCCATATATTGATTATTGTAGTACATCTTCGGGAAGCTGTGCAAAAACCGATAGGGATAAGATACAAAACCTCCAGAATAAATATGTTAAAATGATTTAGAATAAGGATTATTATACATCTCAGAATTCCTTGTAACTCACTCTGAAATGTCAATCAGTAGAGCAGCGTACAGAATATAAGTATTGTGTTCTTGTTTTTAAAATCCAAAATGATCTAATATCGGCCAAGGTCAGAATATAAAAGAAATTCTTTTGCATATGTTGGAGCCAGTTTGTTTAATGCACTCCCAGTAATGTTCAGACGTTTACATCCCTTTATAAGATTAAACTACGCAAAGCTTTAAATCTTGACTGAATGGAATGACAACATTACTATTCATGTATGTACATGTACATTTTATAATACCGTAAATTCACTCCATCTTTTTGTTGTTTGTTTTATTAACCATGTTACCTAATTGTTATGTATTTTGTATTTTCATGCGGAATGATTTGTTGAACTGCGGAGCATCTTTGGAAAGTGGTTTTTAATAATTGAACAGGCTAACCCTGCAGTATAAAATAAAGATAAAGTGAATTAATAAATATAGATAAATAAACACATAGAATATTATGTATCGACGACTGATTTCCGGCGCCCTATTTTGAATTATAGTAAGTTTTCTGATTCTTCTGAAAACATAACAATACTTATTTTTCCATTTAAATTTTACATTGAACGTAAGCACTGTGTAAGAGACAGGAGATAAAAAGAGAGTAGAAAAGAGGATAAGAGTCTGTGGGTGCTCCCGCGCGCACGTGTGTATGTGTGTGTGTGTGTGTGTGTGTGTGGGACGGGTTTTTGAGGACTGAAGATGAAAGAAGTAGTACTAATTTGTGTAAGTCTGCACAATCGTAATTACCAAAAATATAAAACATCATTTGACCAAGCCTTTATTCCACAGTATTCTACAATAAAATCGTGGGCATGCTTTAAAAATATACCACACAATGAATAGAATGAAATAATTTTGCCCTTTTTCTTCAGAATTATTTTTTTACCCGTATTTGAATTGGTTTATTGTCCCATTCAACCTGGCACCCTATCTGGCATTAAACACGGTACAAGAGAGTATTAAATAAAGCATTATGAATACGTTTCTCTGTATCTAAGTAAGGAAATCGATTGAAAGTACAAAATACATGAAGAAAGTTGAATTGCAATCGCAAGTGATTCCAATTTTACTATTTTGTGCATGCTATGCAAAGAAGTGTCACGAGTGTGACAAGTAACATTAAAAAAAACCCACCAAAAACAACAACAAACAAGGAAAATCATAAACAAACCCCCCCATCAACAACAACAAAAAAAGGCAAAAAACCCCCCAATTCCCCCAACAACAACACAACAACACAACAACAACGCAATAGTGACCTCTGAACTGTAGAGGGTATAAACTCAACCTAGGAAAAAACTTATCTGATATTCAAAAGGTTAACGGCTACGGAGTATTAAAACGGAATGCAAGTCGTACTTTGGTTCCTTGCGCGCCTTTAATAAAGCGAACACGTTAGGGTTCGTCGAATAGTCTACTCACAAGTCACTTCCATGTTAACTGAAAGTCATTAAAGTTACTGAAGTCATGTTTGACGCTCATATTTTTATTAGAGTATGGCGACAATGAGCTCCAAACATACAGAGCAAAATATATTTGAGTGATTGGTACCCTTCAAGTCGGTTGTTGTTATGACCTGCAGGTCTATAAGGGCAAAGCATATACATCATCAGCTCTCTCCTTTAAATATTTATCTGAAACTTCCCAAAATTCATGTAGATGGAATCTTTTAAAAATGAAAATGAAGAGAAAAGTCGCGATTTCCCTTTAAGAAATATTATCATATTCTGTCCTTAATTTTCACGAATGAAAAAAAGAAGAGGCCAGTACCTTTGCCTGGTTTCATAATAAATTGATAATAATATAATAAAATATTTGCTCAATGATCACCAAAAATTTGTAAAAGAGACAGAAAGAGAGAGCTTGAAAGGGTAAAGGAGAAAAGAGGGAGTTGGAAATGCGTGCAAACTGAAGATCATTCTTTCATTTTGAATGGCTTTGTACAAGGCAAGAAAGTAATAAATGGATATTTGATATTGATTCTTAGGTGACCCCAATGCTGTTAATTGTTTTCTAAGTGGTCTGTCGTCAGTAGAGTCCAGAGTAGCTAATTGTCGACTCAATCCCTATAGAATTCAAGGATGAAGGAAATCAAGATCTGATAGGGTCGTGAATTTCATGTATTACTTTAACGATATCATGCTTTAAATGATTCTTATGTCCGTTATGATATATCATTATATTGATATCGCTTTGAAAATATTGAAAATACAAAAAGGACCTTTCAAAGGATGAATTTGAACATAATTTTCATAAAGGGTATAAATGTCTGAAATAAGAGCAGGTCCTAAAAGATCCTGTTATGATATATCATTATTTTGATTTCGCTTTGAAAATATTGAATATACAAAATGGACCTTTCAAAGGCTGAATGTGAATATAGATTTCATAAAGAGCATAAATGTCAGAAGTAAGAGCAGGTCCTAAAAGAGCTAAAATAGTAATATTCACTCTGAACAAAAAGCTAGCAGGAGGCAAGGTTAAGTGTGAAACGACGAAAAATAATGAATTTTAAAAAGAATTGGTATTAAAAGCTATCCTTTTTGACAAAGATATTCATCGATAACTTTCTAGGGAAGCATCTCTATCGTTCGTAAGATTTGAAGATTTTGTTCCATTCACGTCGTCGTTGTCTTATTTAAAGCCGGCCTCAAACTGCGCGATTACTTGCGATATCGCGTCGCATCGCAGGAGATTGCCCGATATTGTACAGTGTGAGAGGTTTAGAAGGCGATCTTTCAAATATCGCAAGCAATCGCCTCGCATCGCAGGATTTTGAACATGTTTCAAAATGTTGTTGCGATGCGGTTATTGCATTACGATTGATTTCCCGTGGACAGAGAAAGGGGAAGAAATTCTCCTCCAAATATGGGGGGTATTGAACAAAAAAAATACCACCTCCAATCCATATGATCTGAAGGAGGCGGCTCAGATATTAACAGGTTGGTGTCGGATTACTGAGATAGTTGGAGTGTGCTCCAAGTTACTTAGATATTGTTTATGTATTTTCTATATTTTTACAAATGTACATATTAATTATTTCTATGTACATTTTACCTTCCTATTCTCTGTAAATACCGTTTGTAAACTGGACAAGTTTATTTTGCCTGACAATTTTTTTTAATCATAAATACAATCATCGTCATAATTTCAGCATAACGGAATGGTCGACATTTCTAATTTAAGCACTATAAATTTTCATTTCATGTACCTGATTGAGATTATCTATACCCCTTCCTCTGTCACTCTCTGTATCTGTCTCTGTTTATCTCTCTCTTTCTTTCTCACCCCTTCACCCTGCTCCGTACTTCGATTTCCTCCTTTCTCATTTCCTTCTTCTCGCTTACTCCTATTTACACCCTCTCCTCAAGCCTCTTTTCTCTGTTCCTTTTCAGCTAGGTACTTCCTATTTTTACCTACTTTAATTTTAATATCCAACCTTCAAACTGCAATATATATGTCGTTCTTATATCTCGTTACTCTATACATGTTTTTTTAATTGAAATTTGTAATTTGATGTATTTTAATGTTCATTTTTATAAATATTTTCACAATTCAGCATCATTACTGCTGCGATGGGAATATAATAAAACCATTGAATTGAATTGAATTGAATTGAATTGAATACAACCCAACGTTGTTATTTTTTCTTTTCCAATCCATCTGACTTTACATAAAATATGAATTACACTGTAAAAGGTACGTCTAAACACTCGAATTAAAGACTAAACTCTCCCCTAAATGTTGGTTACCCAATAAGTCTCTATACTAATTTTAATTATTACATAGGCTAAACATTCATTACCCATACGTTTCATGTTTTATATCTAAAAAATAATTCCCTTTCAAGTTTCAGGAACTTTATTTACGTCTGTCAGCTGATACTACTACATGTACTATAGTAGTCAAATAAGCCACTTCGGGGATGCAATCTGAGCATGAGCAGATAAAGGTCATCTATACCCAATTCTAAAACCCACTGACACTAATATTCGATATGTGCTCATGAATGTCATGTAATCATTATTCAATTATGCACTAATGGTGCATTCCATGATATCCAGGTGGAAGTATTCTTTTTAAAGGGGGGAACAAAAGCTATTCATGAGGCACCTCTATCACTCCCAGAGTTATTTTTCTGAAGTGCACATAAAGGGACCCTCCATGTCTAAAATATCTGTGGATATTTGGGGTCATTTGTACAATCTCAGTACCATGCGCTAACCCCGAACTGGCTTATAAGCCACTTCGGAGATGCAATCTGAGCATGAGCAGATAAAGGTCATCTGTACAAAATTCTAAAACCCACTGACACTAATATTCGATATGTGCTCATGAATGTCATGTAATCATTATTCAATTATGCACTAATGGTGCATTCCATGATATCCAGGTGGAAGTATTCTTTTTAAAGGGGGAAACAAAAGCTATTCATGAGGCACCTCTATCACTCCCAGAGTTATTTTTCTGAAGTGCACATAAAGGGACCCTCCATGTCTAAAATATCTGTGGATATTTGGGGTCATTTGTACCACGCGCTAACCCCGAACTGGCTTATTGCGTTATCAGTAACGAAGTACGCATGCGCGAAAGGCTAAAATCGCAGAATGTGTGACGTGAATCGCAGATCCTTTGGTAACGAGCGATGGCATATGCGTCGCTCAAATTCGCTTTGCATCGCATCGTAAGTCATCGCAAAGTGTGAGGCGGGGTTCAGGAACATTTTTTTCCGCTTTCTCTCTCTATATATACTCTCAATCGAACAGCATTTGTATTCAAGAAATATAATCTTCTTAGTCAATCGGTCATTAGCATTTTCACCAACACATTTTCTACTCGAAATCTGTGCAGGTCCCAGTATTCGTCATGTATCAGTTAAACCCATATATGATCATCCCAGCCGTACATTGTATAAGTATCGTCCTGAACTTTGCAACGGTGGTAACAATCATCGCAGTTAGGAGGCTGAGGAAGACACACAACATATTTACTGGCAACATCGCCTTAGTTGATTGCGTGGCATCTGGTCTCAACGTCGCTTTAAGGATGCCGGGAGTTTTTAGATATAAATATGTAAGTCCCGATTCTTTTTCTTTAGTTTCGTAAGGCTCATCTTTATTGTCCAGCAGACCAGCGAAAATTCTTGATATTTACATGAAAAGATTGCATTTTTTAAAAAGCTTCAATTACAGAATTTAAAAAGTGAATTCAATCAAACATGAAGCTACTTTTGTTACATTTAAGAGCAGTACACTGTAAAAAAATAACTGTAGATTAACAGTTTTTTTGACTTGTAACTGTAGATTAACAGGTTTTTTGACTGGTAAAATTACAAGTTTTTCTGTTAATACGGTATTTTCTTGTAAAATGGCAGGAAAATTAGGTATTTTTCTACTGTGAAATGGCAGGAAAATTAGCAATTTTCCTGCCATTTCACAAGAAAAATACCGTATTAACAGAAAAACGGCCAAAACTTGTAATTTTACAAGTCACAAAAACCTGTTAATCTACAGTTATTTTTTACAGTGTAGGTCAAATCGCTCTCTGCAGCCAATTTGGAAAGTGAGCCGGTAGAAAAAAGTTTTGACAATACGCCTCGGCGCACAAAAGGCTTTTTAAAAAATAATTTCCCTGAAGGCAGTCTGATTTTAATGTTGGAGTGCACGACCTAATTGTAAACTTTCAACCAATACCGTCTTCAACCACATGCCTGACAAAGCAAGAACCATAGAAATATAATTTACTTATGACATTCTACTTATACGCCAAGTGAATGCCAGTTTGAGTTATGCGGAACATTTTGACCAAGCGTTTGAACCGTTACGCTTCTCTTGAGCTATAACTCTCAGGCAAAGCAAAAAGGTATTTACTTGAGCATAACCTTTTAAAAGGTAGTTTTAGCTTTCAAGCAAATGCGAGTTTTTATAGATACAGCCCAATGTACTGCACTGATAGCAATTGGTATGTGGGAGCACTGTGGTATATTGATGAGGGCTCTTGACTCTCATACGAGAGGTCCCGGGTTCGGTACTCGCTCGGTGCTTACATCCTTGGACGAAGTGTTTTGCCCACAATTGTTCTTCTGGGCCGAGGTACTAGTTTAAAGTAGAACAATAATGATTTTAAATATTGGCTTAATACTTATTATTGCATAGATGGCATAAATTAAACAAGGTTATCCAAATTTAAAGCTTGGAAACATTTGAATTAATGATTATTATCAATTATAAAACGGTAAAATACAGCCCCCGATATAGCAGCTGAAAAGCTCCTTGAACGCTGCTGAGATGTGTGACGACACAAGAGGGGCGAGTCCTGTCTAAGCAGACGATGTCCCATAACATTATACACATTTTTCAGTGCCTGTTTTGTCATCTCCTCTTCACTTATTTCTCTTACTTGACTAGCGTCAGTCTTAATGTTAGTCTGTTGCCTCACTCTTAACTTCGTGTATGGTATTATTTTGATGAAAAATGCAGCGTTAAAAAATAAAGGAATCAGTCACTTGTAAACAAAATAAGACGCCATTGTATTTTCAGCTGCTTGCACCGGGCATGTTCGGCGTTTCAAGAGGGAACGAATACCATCCAGCTATTATTCGCAGGGATTTTCAATTTGAAAATGGGGTTTATTTCATTGATCATTGACCCTTCTCCTGTGTATTTACAATCAAACGGTTTTAGTTATCAGAATCAGTTCACTTTCCCTTTTAGAATGGTGTGAAATAAGGTCATGTTTAAATGTACCAAACTCTGTATAATTTGATAAATAATTGCATTGCAATTACGTTCATTCATTATAGGACGTCGTCTGCTTAAGCAGGATCGATCCCTCGTATGACGACATCAAAACATCGCTATATTTCTGGCGAATCCTCGGATATTCCACATGCTGAGAAGAGCTTTTATTTATGTTGTTTTTATAATCATCATATACGCAGTTGACATAAAACTTATACGATTGCCATCTGTAAGCTTCCCAATTTCTAGTGATACATTAATTGCCATATTTGTGATTTTCTTGAGTGTTCTACTTTAAATGGGGTACCTGGCAATGCTGGTGTAATGATAATTGCAGAAGAAGAGCAGTAATACTGATGTGGCTTCCCTTTGTAAATAAGACCCAATTATTATCACACTGCAGGCCCAGTGACAGAAATTTCAACATTATTCCAAGGGGGTCCTGAACTTTTGCAAATGACTGTAATGCTAATAGCACAGAAATATAGAAAAAAAGCCCATTAGCAGTGATTTAATTCATGTGATTGTGTTTCGTTCTATTAGCTTTTCCCTTCATTTTTAAAGAGTTTTCCTTTATAATAGTATGAATTGCATAATAAACTTAGATCAGCATTTCCAACTCGACTCGCGTGCCATATGAAGAAAATTTCTACTTTAGAATCTTCTGGCAAATCTATATTAAGTAAATATATCTTATTCATTATTACTGATTTAGTAAAGGTAATTACTAGCAATTACATTTTTCTCGGAGAAATCGCAAGTTTACCGGCGTGACTCCGGCCAGGCTAGGAAGGAGACTTTCACACACCACTCCATATTAGGATGATATTTTATAAAACCACAGGGAATATCATATTCATATTTTAGTTATACAAACTTGATGATCTTTACCATTTTACAACAACTTGACATTCAGTAATATTACCCATGTAATTTAACAACAGGATCTTGAAAGTGTTACCGGCGCGGCGTGACAGTGAGCGTGACACGCGTAACGAAGTTGACTTTAGCTGTAGGAAATTAAAGATTGCATGAATTAGATTAGCCACCCCAAGGATTCATGAGCAACAGGGCAATGGATGAAGCAATATTTTGAACTAAATATTATTTTTTAGAGAATATATGCATATGGTTTGCCTAAATTATAATAATTATAACATTTACAAGTTTGGGGCAAAACGGACTTCACATTAATGAAGTTTTGTACTGTCATTGATGCCCTCCCCAACTTTAATTTTGATTTGAATGTTCGAAGGCAAGATGAGATAAGGGTTTGTTTGCCCCTCCCCCACCCCTGGGAGAAAAATAAATTTCTACTTTGTAAAATCTCAACCTTCCACCTTCCTAGAGAAATATAAGTCTTTGAGCACAATTATGTCATAATTTTATCTCCTTCTAAATTTCGAGATAGATAATGAAACTAACACGGAATGGATGAGATGTATTTCATTCTGACGATACTGCACATTAGAATATCAAATGGAGCACAGAAAATAACTGTAGAATACAGAGCGTCTGGAAAGAGTAACCCAACAAAAATAGTTTTGAAGGGCTAAATCATTAATAGTAACGCTCTCACATGAAAATCGTATGGCCATTATGAACAAATTTTGTAAATCGAGGAGGCACCTTGAACCAAAAATGTAAGAGAAGCACAGCTGCAATTCAAAGACCAGCATAATGGGAAAACACAAGCAAACAGGGTTGTTTGATTGAAAAATAAACTGTAATGGTTATCACAACTTCCTGTTTTCGATTTTTTTTCAACATAATTGACACAACATTACAAACACACAGACAGGGTAATGCTTGCATTCTCTCTATTGTTGTTTAGCACAGTCATATCGACGCGAGAGACAGTAGACCGACCAAAAATGAAGAAAAATAAAAAATAAATAAAATAAAATTTTACGTTCACGGGACCGACTCCACATGGAACGTACATTTTGTCGGGGTATACCATACCAAATCGAAAACTGGACGAACCTAAAAATCACATTACTCTGAATGGTAAACCTTTTTTTAAACAGTAAAGAGTCGGTTTGGCATAGTAACTGTTGTTTTGGGATCTCTTTTTGTTGAAATTAACGTTCCAAGAGGTAAGCATATATTATTCGGAGTAATATATCGACCATATGGCAAGCCCTTTTAACATTTATTCATATTTTGTGATATCAACAATTTGAAATTTCCTGATATCAAGAATTCTATTCTCGATATCAAGAAATTAGAATACTTGATATCAAGATTTGAAGGTATTGCAGAAATTCATTCTGATTTCGAGCACAAAGGTATTGCAGAAATTTATTCTGATTTCGAGCGCAAAAGTATTGCAAAAATTCTGGATTCGAGCTGAAAGGTATTCACATAAGCAATTTACATTATAATCAGAAGATATTTCAATTCAATGTCAATGAAGGCAAGAAAATGATTGATATGTTGTATTTTCTAAAAATTTATGATTATTATAATTTTCAAAGCATTAGCTGTATCTTTTATGTCTTTGTAAATATGTATGATATGTATATGTAATATAATAATAAATCCTCTTGGAAGAGGCAAAGAGAGGGAAAAACAGTCTGCATGTAAGGTAAAGCGCCGGGTCCGATGGTATTCATAACTCCTTGTTTAAGAAAATAATTAGAAAGATCGTTGATCTCTTTAATAGTGTATATTTTTTAATCTCTCTCTCTCTTTTAATACAGGACGAGTACCAGACAATATGGGTGGTATCAAAGCAATGTTGAGAGTCTTGAAACGGCTTAGGACTTTTTCATATTCTGATCATTAAAAGGCAATTTATGAAAAAATATGGTTTGTTTTCTGTATGTCTTGACATATCCCATCAAAACTTTAAAGTTGAGTGAGAAAGCCAGCTTGAATTAAAAACTCCTCAAAATTATTATTTCAAGTTATTCCAAAAACTCAATAAAGTAGTTAATTGCTCACTGAATCAGATAGCCTACATATGTACACACATAGAAAAAAACCTGCTATTTCATAAATTGTCAAACAAACAAACCAAAAAAAAAAAAAAAAAACACCAGGGATTCCTCTGCCAGAGACATTCAAGCCTCTTTTGATCCTATTTTTATGCAAGAGCCGGGAAGCGTTTCATCAAGCCTTTTGTCAGTGATTTTTACTGACAACTGTTATAAGTTACTGAAATCCTTGCAACTGATTGGCTGAGAGCAAATTTGTCAGTAAAAATCACTGACAAACGCTTGATGAAACGCTCCCCCGTTTCAAGCAGGCAAATCAAACCCAACAGACACAGTCATGCACGTAAGAAATACGCGTAATTTTTTTAAAACGACTATACGCATTCTTGTTTTCACTTGTCGAAAGGCCGTACGCTGGATGACCTAAAGCAAACCCAACAGAGAATCACGCAAACCGCACTTTAAGAACACTTTCAAGTGAAAATACCATCGGCCAAGTAATTTCTATCATTCATATATAACGTTTACCTTTGAACATTGAAGTCACTTTTGAAAATTATATAATACGCTGTAGCTGTAAAGAAGTGAAGAACAACAGTAGTGGCCGTGTCAGAGTTTGCTTAAGGTGTATGAAGCGTAAACGAACGGCTAGGTACTTAAATAGTATGAGCAATGGATGGATGGTATGAGCATTTTGGATGGCATTGGAAATTTGAGCACGTACCCGTAAGAGGTACTCATAATATTTTGAAAATTTGTTATGTTTTCGACATCTGAGAAATTGTTTCAATATGTAAATCATAGAGACAACGCGTAGCAAATCAGAAACCAAATCCATGGTCACGCTGAAAGGCAGAAACTACAACCGTTTAGAAATAGTCATGTCGTACGTACGTGCCTGATTCTTAAATGGTGGAACTCGATTTCGCGATTTTGCGTCACCCGTTGCTGACGCATGAAAACATTTCAGTCTTCATAGCATATGATATTGAGAGGAACACGGGCTCACTCTGTCAGTGAGTGAGACGGCTGGTGAAGGAATATCGGCATGCTTACTCAAACGGGATTGCCTTACCACTCCATTAGGAGTGAAAGTTCCGTCACTCTTAATGTAGAGTGAAAAATTTACTCCTTTACATTTAAAGAGTAGGCGGGTATTTGGTATAGGCGCATTTTGATGAGTTTTTAGGCACATCTGACACCCTCTTCCCGACGGAGTGTCAATTTTGATGAATAGCCTTCTGAAAAGAGGTTGTTCAATGGGCTTTGTTAGGGGTGTCTAAAAGCCCCATCCCGACGGATATTTTTCAGCATCTTCACGTTTTGCAATGCGTCTTCATACTACTTCTGTTTGACAAAGTTTAGTGCATTGGGTAGATGGGGGTGGGGGGGGGGGGGGGATTGATCCGACTTGAAATTCTGTTTCGTTATTTGTGGGCTAGGCTTAACTAAAGGCTGAAAACAATTTTTGGCAATGACTTATGGGGTGTTGCAAGAAAGGAATATGATACATGTAATTTAAATGGAACTTGCAATCAGTTGCAAGACTTGCGCGACTGATATGGGGGATTTGCAATTGATTGCAACTTTCTTGCAACACCCCCTTAGATTGTCTAAGTTACTTTAAGGGGTCATATCTTTTGGGTTGACTATTTCGCGACAAGCCCCCGAATCTAAAGTCAAAATATTGTACATGACCTAGATATTCGTTTTTATTTCATACATGTGCACTAAAGGAGAAATAATAATTTGTTCTATCTTTTCAGATAAGAGACATTGGCTTGGTTTTACGAGCAATGATCATTATTGGGGCATGCAGTGCCTTATCCGTGGCTATTCATCGCTTCATCATCATCCGTTTTGACCCATTCAACAAGCGTAACCTCGTCACGGCACCTCGCTGTTTCGCCGTCTGTGTGCTAATTTGGGCTATTCCCATCGCCGCTTTCTTCGGTACTGAAGCAATCAACGAGAATGCACGTTTCCAAAATCTCATTGTAGCCATTGCGATTATTGTATCGTATGGTCTTTGCGTTGTTTGCTATGCTGTCGTGTATCGGGCAATTGAAGGCGCAGCGCGTAAGGCAGGTCTATCAGGTCGTATGTTGGAACAGCGCGTCAAGCAGAATAAGAAAGTGCTGACGACTTTTGCCCTTGTTGTTGGGACAAATGTCATCTGTTTCTTACCACTTAGTTTTAGTTTCTTTATCAACTACGTGCGATTAGACTGGACTGTCGATCTTAGTACCTTTATATCGTATTTTTGTTTCTCTTTTTATCAAACTTTTCTTGGGCCTTATGGGGGCTAAGCGGAATTATAAATCCAATCATTTACTGGAGTCGGTTAACCGAATTTCGCAAGCTGCTTAGTGATCTAAGTTGCTGCAACAAACGTCCCTGTAAAGAATCTAAGAACGGGAAAAATGAGAGTTCTCTCCAAACTCAGGAGAGTTCTATCTCTGACCCTTAAGATGGCCGCGATACATCCGGGAAGACGGGTATCTATACTGTTCCACTATAGACAAGCAATCTGATAAATCGTAAGGGGGTAAACACCCACGTACCGAAAGTTGTATATCCAAGATTATCAGAAAGAGAGGGCCAAAATACTTCTTTAAAAAAATCTAATTAAGTTGCACTGATTAAAGTGTCCACATGAGTTTTATAGGTTGTCTCAGTACAAAGACAATAATCAGAGTGCATTTTGCTGGTAAAAAGAAATCACGAATTTACCGTTTATACCTGACATTTATTAAAGATATATGTTTTAAAGTGTTACATTAGATTATTAGTGTATTTACAGTTAAGTTCTATCTGGTTTGGATTTTAGTGTAACTGGTAACGTGTATTCATCTATCATTTTGTCAGCATTGTCTTTATATGAATGAACAAAAGATTATTTCCATAACTAAAGATAAACTAATGATTATAGCCATGCGATTTAGAAAGACATTTTTCTGATTCTACAGAATCTAAATCAATATCCCTAGTAATAGCAAACAACTTCTTTGTTAAGATCTGAAAATGTTACAGTGAGTACAATTTTAGCCTAAAAACGTAACAATTTAGACTATTGATTATTAACTATTAGAACGTTTCCTCTCAAATGGTCAAAGTCTATTGTTACCTTTTATTTGTTAATCATATTAAACACAAAATTTGCTTGAGTATAAGCATATTAAGTGTCAATCATTGTAGCTAAAAAAGCTTATTATTAAATGTTGTTAAATGATATATCTGTTATCTTGGTTTTAATTGTGAAATAGAAATAAACAGAGTAGAGAACAAGAAAACAGTTTAAGTCTAAGACAAGGGAAAGCCACAATTGATCAATAAAATCTGACCAGATATTGCAGTATTTTTTCTAGTTCAGGTAAATATGTCTCTGTCCATGTTCACAAAGAAATCGGTGATCAACCCAAGTTTTGGTTGAATGGTCTTAATTCCGGTTGAATGCATTCGCACGTAATGGTATATATATATATATATATATATATGTATATATTATATATTTTTTTTTAAATTTATTTATTTATTTATTTATTTTTTTTTTTTTTTGGGGGGGTATTTTATTCAGAAACTTCGTTGACATTGACATCAATATTTTGTTTAACAATACCAAGCATTAGTATAAAGAAAATTAATAATCACATGGAAATGAAATGGGGGAAAAAGAAAATGAAAGTATCACCATTCATCCCAACTCGGCCAAAAGCGATTTTGACATGTTCTTAAGAAATGGCCAGCATTCAATTATCCAATATCTCAATTTGGTGAGCAGCCTATCAATTTGAAGAGGAAGTTTTTAACTTCCATACTAGTATTTTATTATTTAGCTATTTCACTTGCTTTTTGAGAGAGACTTTAATATGTTTTTGCCTCACACTATACACACAGAGAAATAATTACTTAATATTTCATTATGTAAACTTCCTTTTGTAAAATGTTTACTTAATATATGTAAAATTGTCTCAAATGAATGTTTTTATGTAGTATTTTACTAGATATTTGTAATGAATTACATTTCGCATATAATGTGTCATGCAAAATGTAAAATTTTATGTAACATTTACTTAGCACTATTTTTATCATGCAGATGTTATAAGTCATCATTAAGTAAAATGTTTTGTAAACTATTGTGTATAAAATACATTTTACGAATGTCAGTTGACATTAACATGATTTTGATACACAGTTATGTAAAACTGACTGAACAAATCATGCAAAATAACGCTGTAAGATATTTCTTCATAAAGATTTTGCAATATTGCTCTTTTCGTTAAGTTTATTTAACATGCACAATGTAATTTGTTGTCATTAAGTAAAATGTTTTGCAAACGGTTTTGTAAAAAATGCATTTTATGTTTATGATTATGTAAACTTCGATCACCATGTTTACAAGGTTAAGATGCAACTTGGTAATTATTTTTTAGGTACAGTTTGCCTGATATTTTATTATCAACCCTCTTAGAACTAGTGGTAAAATAACATGTGGTTAAACAGTTGTGGTAAAAATATGTGTCAAAATGTACACATATATGTGTAGAAGCATGAAACAAGGGTACACAGCATGTGAGTTAGACGTTTACACCTGCACCGCAGTAAAAAGAAACCCGATTCTGGTCAAACTTCGTCCACATGTCAAAATGTTACCCCATTTGTGGTAATCATCAACACACTTTACTCAAAAAGTTAATTGATTCGAAGTAGTGTGTGTATATAGGCGCGAAACGCGGCCGGGTACGATCACATGCAGTGCAGTGGTGAAGCTACACTACAGTTCATCGTCATCACGGGGTCGTTGCTGAGATCGTGGGGGATGCCAGCCGATGTCATCTCTTCATTTAATTGTAAAACATTCACATTTTCATCATATTAATTTTATTATTGCATCAGAAGCTATGTTATAGACCCAGAGCACATTTCAGAGTTGATTGCACATTGGAAGTCGATGTTTGATGTTGCGTTCCGCCGCGAAGGCCGGCGGAGGGGCCCCGGGCGGAACGATTTACACGTGTGCACCAATACCTTCATAGCCAGCCCAAAATGCCATGTAGTTAGCTCAATTTTTGTACTGATTTATTCCTAAATATCTATAGTGTGACACCACCATTATATTATAATTATGTCTAAATTATATGTAAATCATTTTTTATGTGAAAATCACCCTTTCAGATCATTTTTATATAGTTGAAAGTCTGTTGTAACATTGTTTTGTAGTTTGTTTTGTTTTCCATTATTGAGATGCAAGTTTTAAGAGGAAATGCATTTGTCAAAACTATATCAAAATGTTTGAAGTTAGTGTTTTTTCCAACAAATTCACAAAACAAGAAACATACATCCAGGTTTTCGCCCTTTTCTTTTGGAAAATTGACCAAATTGTAAAAAAAAAAGCTTGTATATTGTTACTTTTATTGTGTTCCACATTCCAGCATTTAGAGTATAATTATATGTAAATTATATGTAAATAATTCAACCTTTCTGATCATATTTAATACTGTAGTTTAAAATCTGTTAACTTTTTTTGGAACTTTTTCCATGCTTATTAAAATGCAAGTTTAACAAAACATAATTTTCATTGTGCATTTTTCTTGTAGTCTCAACTCATCCTTGTGTAGACATTTAGTGTAAAAAGTGACACATTGGGGTGTGGTAAAAAGTTTGGGGTAAATTCTGTACTACTTAAGGGGTAAAATAATAACACAGCTGCGGGGTGAATTGTTACACAGGCTGGTAGTGGTTAAAAGTTGCACAGCATGGGGTAAAAAAGGGAACATGGTCGTTTTGGGGTAAGATGTTACCCCACCCTTTGGTGTTAACATTTTACACATTAGATGTGTAAAACATAACAAGTATCAAGCAAAATCTAACCACTCATGGTGTGTAATGGTTTACACCACAGACGAGCATGTTCCCTTTTAACACATTTTGGTGTTATCTTTTAACACCAATGGGGTAACTTTTTTAAGAGTGTACGAAGTGTCTGCCTGTCATCTCACAGATTGGTTGCTTCTTTGACGATTCGTTCCTGCAGTCATCCAGGTCTGCAGGTGGACTGCTGTACACCTAGGAACTCTTCAGGAACCCCCAGACGAAGAAGTCCATTGGTAGTAAAGTCTGGAAATTTTGGGGGCCATTCCCTTGCTTGATTTGGAATAACTCAATTATTATTATAAAATGCTTTCTTGCCCATTGTGCAGTAGAATCCAAATCAGGCAAGACATGGTTGATGTTGGCGCAAATGGGTTTTCACACAGAGACATTAATTGATTCCTACCCAGTAAATTCATTACTGATTCCCCACAAATATGGCATCAATTAAAACTGGAAGAGTTATTCTAGCTAACTGTGGCGCAAGAATTATGATATTTATATCATATTTGTAATATAAGCATTTAAAAACGTGTAACATATTTTCTGACTCGCACTGTAGAGGTACCTGTCTTTAATATTTTCTTCAAAATCATCAACTGGTTGATACTGACTGTAGATACCAGTTTTTAGTTTTTGTTCGGCACTCAGGTCGTAGAGGGCAGCACTGGAATTTGCGGAGCTACTAATTTATGTGTTTTGGACATGTTTATGAAAATGAAAGTCTACTGTTAAATTTGATTTCCCGAGACAGCCCAATGTTGTTGAACTAATGCAGTGACGTTGACGTTATGCTATGCTTATGATTGAAAGACTAACTGCTGACGGAGTGACGACATGACAACAGTGCCCTTGTGATGATACCAAGCGAACGGTTCAACCGGCACCTAGACGAAGTAGCTTTGGTTACGGCGTAATGCTGAATGGTAGTTTGCTTACTGGTCGTTTCTATATCGGGTCGTGTCTTCATGCATCTCTGTCGTGGCCCTCTATTGTCTATCTATAATATATAGGTTCTCTTGCGTACGTGCGTAGGCGCCGCTAATAAGAGACAAACCGCGTGCGCCCAACGCACGTACGTAAGGACCTGACCACTGTTTTCGTAATTTACGCCGTAACCAAAGCTACTTCGTCTAGGTGCTGACAATAAAACTGCAAGAAACATGAATAAGAACCTTTCACAAAATCTATGCTAATGCAGTGGTTGTAGCCCGCTATTATTGCGTTATTAAAGAACAGGCTCTTTACATTTCAAATAAAAAAGTAATTCCATCAAAAGCATTCACCATTCATAATCTCCCAGTTATCTTTTATTGTTTACCTATTTTCTAGCCTTTTCACGGCGGCATTGAAAAACAAATCCATGAATATTGGATTACAGGACAATCAAACCTTGATAAGAAATTGCTTTGACTAAAGGAAGCCATATCACCGCTGTGGGTTCAAAATAAGTGGGATAAACAATAAGAAATTATGTATGTTTGAATGCTAATGGAATGAGAATCCAAAATTGTCAAAAGAATAATATTTAATAATTTAGTGTAAAAATATAGTGTTGTTATATAAAGAATGGACTTTGCCTCAGGCTCATAATTCGAAGTATCTTCTTATTCCGTAGTCCTTGCCGAGAAGTGCGGACGACCATGTTACTATTAAAGAGCAGAAATTGAAAGGAGGGACTGAATATTTGACCTCTTTTATATTCCCAATACCAGCCATGCAGTCAAAACACGCATCCTATAAAACCTTGTAAAAGAAGACCACACTTTTTTTTCTCGTTTTAACGATTTATTTTTTATTATGGTGATCTTTTTCGTTTTATTGACCTTTTTTGTCTAGAACTTTTTTTTAAAGCCATACAATCTTACCAATATATATATGACGATGTTACATTGTCTTAAGTAAAGTATAATTAAAATCCCCAAATGAAAATACGAACACGTTATGATTATAACGTTTGGTAATCCTTCGTGTTTTCTTTTCCATGAAATAGATTTAAAAAAATTGAAATACACCAAGTTTTAGGAGCATTTTCCGATGTATCGATCACAATATCGAAAAGTGATCAAGAAACTAGTCATTCGGTTTGGTGATTCCCTTTGTGTATTACAGAAACCAAATATGCAGAGGCGCTGCTACGTTGCGTAAGGGGGCGGGGTTTTCTTGGACATATTCCTTTTCAAAGTTTCTGTCGGGAAAAAACAAAATGCAAACCGATTTTCTTCTCCTCCCCCTCTTTCTCTTTATTATCGAACAAATTGTTTACAACGTTGTAAATTGGAAAGCCTGAGGATTTTTTTTTCTCTTGTTGGCAACTTTTGATAAGCTTTCTGGAAAATTTGTTCGACACCCCATTCCAAAAAGCAATGCCCATGCATTAATGGCTACTTTATGAAATTCATTGCAGAATTTAATCATTTCATGTCCATCAATGTCTAATAAAATAATACTACAAAAATGCAGCTAAACTAGATATCAGCATTTCAAAAAATATTTTTCGTAATAATACTTGCTAAACTACAAAACATGTTATACTGTGGTACAGGGGCGGCCAGGATTGAGTATAAGAGGGGGCACACAAATGAAGATTTGTCAACTTTTGGAAATGGTAGACCCGTATTTTTTTGGTCTCGACAGCTTCTCGAAAAGCTTAGTTTGGGGGGGGGGGGGGGTGACGACAAATTATTTTTTCGCCAGACCTTCAAAATTTGCTCAGTAAGGGGGGGGGGTTATGGGGGTCAAGTTTCCCTCCATAATTCCCTGACAAGCAAAAAAAAAAAAAAAAAAGGGGGGGGGGTGCACAATCGAGAAAATGGCGGACCGTCTATGGTCAAAATGCATACTTTTCTTCCAAAAAGGGGGGCACGGCAGGAAGTGCCCCCTGCCAATGCTGTGGTGTATTATACAGACAAGGAAAGTATACCTTGATATAAAGTTTTTCAGAAAAACAGAAGATGAAAGAATCAAATCGGAGAAAATTTGAGGGAAATCTGATCAGCTTGAGCTATACTCGCTAAAAGTGGTCACGCCTAAGCGTCTCTCCGCGAACTCGCACGTGGTCGTGTATCCTTACTATAATTTGGCTAATGTGTGTCTGTGTGTCTGTCTCTCCGTCCGTTTGTTTGAAAGCGCTTTTCTCACTGACTTTCCACTCAATCGAGCTGGTTTTTTTTTTAAACGGGTTAAATTATCCCAGATTGTCATGGGGGGGGGGGGGGGGGGGGGGGTTGTTTGTCGCATTTTGTCCTATTAGTTCAAAGGTTTTTTACAATTCGTAACTTTTTTGGCAGGCCCCGAGTATAGCTTCGAAGCTCCCAGTCCTTTCGACCTTTTTCGGGTCAGCGAAATTTACATAGGCATATAAGATTCACGTACGGTACTCTTGCACCGTGCACCGTCTATTTGAAGCTGCTAATACACGTAAGGCTATATGCTGATGAATGAACCGTCGCACTGCGTGTACATAGATCTACACACTCGGCCTTCAGTCAGTGTGTTTCCGTCCACGTCCAGTGAATACATATGTATATGGCATGGTTGTACATGTAACGCTAGATCTAATCTGAAAATTGTTCAACATTCAGAAATTGCCGTACTAATGCACATTCCGCCTGAATCTAGAACTACAAGTACAACTAGCACCTTAATTTCAGTCACATCGGGCATCTATTTCGGCCTCGATGTCGAGTGGGTTGGGGGGGGGGGGGTATGGGGGTCCAGTTCCCTCCATAATTCTCTGACAAGCAACGAAAAAGAAAAAAAAGAAAGGAAAAAAAAGGTTTTCGTTCTCAAAGCATGGGCCGCATGTGCCCCCCATAAATCCGCCACTGATCTAACATACACCTGCCATTATTGTTATTAATTTGAATGGAAACTTAATATTGTATTCTAATAAGTGAAGATCCCCATAAAACGGCGTTTAAAAGATGCACGAGTTCATAAGATATACATTTTCAGTGTTTGTTCTAAGAATTTTATCAATTCGTTCAACGCATATCTACTTAACCTAGCTACCAGGGAAAAAATATCAGAAACCTAAACATGCCAGTGGAAGCCCTACAAGCTAAACCCTCTCTCTCTCCTGTATTCTTTATCATTTCTATCTACCCTCCTGCATGTCTATTTTCCCCCTCTCTCTCACTTTTCCGAAAGGCTGTTTCTCACTCTCTCATATTTCCACTGTTTCTCTCTCTCTCTCTCTCTTTCGCTTCTTTCAACATTCCACTATATGTGATTGAGCAACCTTTAATTGGAGAACTACAAACAAATGCAATCTGTTGTACATTGTAGGGTACATATACTTACACATTTATTTTCGACTTAATACATGTAATGATAACATTTTTATATTACAATAATTGCATCTTGACTGCTTACTAAATACACAGTGTTACAATACATTTTTTTTCCATTCTATAGTTAGATTTTGATTTCACTCCGCAATGATATTCAAGTTCTTCCCCCAGTTTAACCCCTAATGCTAATTAACTTAATCCTCCTATCTATATTTAAAGGGGAATTAACCTTAAAATATAAATGTGCTCATATTCAAAGATGTAATCTATTCCTTCTTGTTGCCCTACGTAGTTTTGCATTAAAATATACGAGATGGGTATAAATCAGGATTTTCTAAGCAAGATTTATCGTCTACTAGCGATACCAGGGGGCTGCCTTTTTTGATGTGTACATAAAGATATTTTTAATCCGAATGCAAAATTGTCTTTCTTCCTGATACAAAATTCCATTTGAGATTTAAAATATTTAACAGATATATACATATATTCTAAAAACGAAAATGTGTTTTATATTTCTTTGAAAATTACGATTTTACTAAATATGAATCTATTTTCTTGATACTATGACGTACGTGACGGAGCGAATTAATTCAAATTTATGGATGATGACTTTCCGAGCGTCAATAGTGACAAACTATGCATTCACCTGCTTTGAGATAATGGACTTCAAAAGTCAGAATGCGCGTTGTATAAATTATGTTCTGCTCTGCCAGGCAAGACCAAGAAATCGATTTCTAGTTAGCGAAACCGGAGAATTTAAAAAGAAATCTATAAATTTCAAATGTTAAAATAAATATCTTCCTGACCGGAACGGTCTCCAACGGTTCATGTACAACTCCATGTCATAAAGAAAATGTCAGCCCCCATGAAGTGTTAGCAGATGATACCGTGTGCTAGAATGTCTTGATTTAAACCCTTTTCTGATATTTTATTTCTAAATTGATACAGGTCAATGATTCAGAATATATTACACCTTTGAACATAAGTACATTTATATTCTAGTGTTAATTCTCCTTTAAAGAGAAGTATACGTTGAATCAATTGTTCAAATATGTTTCATCATTAAACTAATTGACTTTCAGTGTGAATGGGTACTTGGGCTGTACAAAGGAGAAGACCACCCCCCCCCCCCCCCCCCATGGTGCCACGGGTAATTTTGCTAGTAATACATAACCTAATGAAGAAATCCCAACTCCCTGTCAGACATTCAATGCCACTGGTGAAATTTATATTTTGGTGGTGAAGCCAGTAAATCCGATAAATACATTTAGTCATATATGTTTGACCGCAGCTTATTTTAACTGTCCGTGCCGTCTTGTAATAAATTGGTAACATTTTACATTACCTATTTCTACACGAGGTATTCCTTGATAGGGTTATGTCGATACGCGACTGCGTGTGAGTTCGCGGACTGACCTTAAACGGAGTGGAGATACGATATAAAGCGTGATCACTGTTAAACGTGTTTCGCTACAACTGCCAATGAGGGAGTTATAACAATAATATCCTTGCGAGTAGCTATCTATTTGTTTTAGATTTAGAATTATAACAGAATTGCTCCTCTATTTGGTTGTCGATGAAGGAAAAGATTTGTAAATATGTGCGGTTGAGCGCCCCGGCGAATTAGCATATATTTGAATTCTTCGCGGTATGTCATCATGAATGACTCTGATATAAAGCGGAGCGTTATGTTGGGAATGTCATTCACGTCGGTTCGCACCACAGGTCGCACACACCCGTTTAAATTTCCCGCTATACTTACTGCCTATTGAAAATTTGCTACTATGGCGGCTGCTTCGAAAGAGGACATTGCTCATTTATTAAATTCTTTCAAGGCAGGAAAGAGGTTTAAGAAGTATGATCAACCTATGACTTCTTTTCCTAGTACAAACCAGCCTTTTTTTGGGGGTCTTGCCCCTGTCTACAGAAGCAAGGGCATTGGAAAGAATCCTGTCTAGCAAGACGAAATCAGTATCAGGCAACCCAGGAATCAAGCAGCAAGTAGAGTAAATGAAGATAAGTACAATACAGTAGTACATGATGGTTGTCATTGTTCTGATGTAGTTTTTAGCTATGCAGATTATGAAGATAACAACGTTGAATGTGATATAAAAGTGTCGGGCAGATTAAAAAGTCACGTGTTCTTTTGGCGCGAAATCGGCGCTCCTGATGTTTATGTCATTCCCATTTTACGATTTACCTCTTATACAATTTTCCAAAAATAACCGCTCTGCTGTTGATCAAAATGTTCTTGTTTCAGAAGCAATTTCGGAGTTGTTGAAGCTTGGTTCCATTGAAATATGTCAATCTCCTCCCCATGTCTTTAATCTTTTAACTGTCTCTATTCAGCCAACGGTAAGAAACGCTTATTTCTTGATTTAAGATTAGTTAAAAAGTTGATTCAAAAGAAATCTCTCAAGTACGAGGATATGAGAACAGCGTTACTCTTTTGAGAAAGGGTGGTTTCATGTTCAAGTTTGAGTTGAAATCTGGGTATCATCACATAGATTTTCATCCCAGTCAAAGAAAATTCTTGGGATTTTCTTGGGTATTCAGGGGCAAGCCGATTTTTTTTTTTCAGATTTGTTTGTTTACCATTCGGTTTAAGTTCTGCACCATTCATATTTACAAACGTTGTTAGGCCGTTGGTTAAAAAATGGAGGAGTGAGGGTAAATCCATTGTTTTCTTCGATGATGGCATTGGTTTTGGTCAGTGCGAAAGCTGTTAGTGACAGCATTAGATTAGATTTAATTGCATTTGGTTTCGTGTCAAACATTCAGAATTTCGTTTGGGATCCAGCCAGAAGTAGTGTTTGGTTGGGTTACGATATTGAGTTGGACGCAGGTCTTTTTTTAAGGTTACCGATAGAAGCATTTCGGATATTTATAATGTTTTTTTAAGCTTACTGAAAGCCGAGGACATATTATACGGAAATGTTAGTGTAAAAGTGAAGCGTTTGACCAGTGTTGCGGGTAAAATTATTTATACAAGTTTATAGTAGTGGGTAACGTTTCTAGGCTTATGACTAAAGCCTTACATGTTTGTATAGAAACAAAAGATAATTGGGAGTCCTATGTTACTTTAACTAGGCAAGCTATTGACGAGTTAGAATTTTGGTTGAAAAACATCACTGTTTTAAATGGCTCGTCTGTGGGCCCTAAGCAATCAGCATCCAACATAGTGTATTCGGATGTAAGTAACACCGGTTATGGTGGGTATGTTGTAGATAGTTCCATTGGCGGCGGAAGCACCAAAATTTAGGGGGGGGGGGGGGGGGACGCCAGACCATATTTTAACACTTACAACACTTAATTGAAATTGCGGATAATTCAGTAAAATAAGTGGAGCAATAATAATAATATAGGTGTATTTTTCATTATTAGCTTTGCAGGCCAATGCACGCAAGGCCAAATGTGCATCTCTTTGTTCCCCATTATGACGGATAAGGCCCCCAAATTGACAATTTAAAATATTAGCACCCGAATTTCGGACGAGGCGCCACCCTGCAAAAGGACCCGTTTTTGTTTTGTACTGTTTTTTTTTTTGGGGGGGGGGGGTGGGGGAAGTCGTCAGGTATAGAAGGCATAATTCTCCCACTATATATTTTTCGTTGGACTTGGGCTGTATGAAATATTGATTCTGCTCATGAAGAGAATCAAACGCGGTGAAAAAGTGCACCCCGCCTATATACACTTTCCGAACTTGCAATGTTCCCGCGGTCTTCCGCCTCCACTCTGTGATATTATTTAGCATTGATATTTGGGTTTGCTTAAAGAGCTGACATTTTTGCGATGGTTTTATTTTCGCGAATTTCGCGAGTCAAGCCCAAACGAATTAAAACTTCCACTTCTGTTTTATAGTAATATCAACATTATCAAAATCGCGAAATTATCCCCTCGCGAATCATTACACCCAGTATGACCCAGACCAAACTCCATTGCAATTGCTTCGTCGACTGCAACTTTCCAGGTCAGATCATTTCCTTTGGCCAGGAGCTTCGCCTGTATCTTGATATTTCGCAGACCAGCTACGAAGGTGTCTCGGAGGTTAGTATCCAGATGCTCACCATACCCACAATGCCTTGCAAGCTTTTTCAGTTCAAGGATGTACTCTGTGATCGACTCCTTTGCCCCTTGACGACATTGTCGAAAAGCCAACCGGAGTGCTATCTGGTTTTTACTTGAACCATAATAGGTATCCAATACCTCATTCAACGCTTTGAAAGTTTTTGTACTTGGGTCATCTGGACAAAAATGGTTAGACACCGCTTCGAATGCCTCAGGCCCAACTATGGCTAAGAAGACATTTACTTCGTCCACATCCGCTATCTTATTAGCTTTTTTCCATATCTGGAATCTTCTGACATAGTTCCCATATTCTTCTCTTTTGGGAACATATTCCCCAATCTGGCCAATGAATCCCGGCCCCGCTGCATTCGCCATACCACCGATCATTCACTCATACACGTGAAGTAAAAACGTAAACTTTTGATCAGTCATTTGTCAGTAAGTTCTCACCACAATTGCTGAGCCGTGATCGAATAAAATGTAGGTTTCTGCTACCCACGAGAACCACAATAAGCTGTCCTTTCGATCCCGACGTCGGACTCCTTTATCCCATCCTCGTCGCCAAATATGTGGTGTATTGAGACACGAAATGACGAAGCAGCTATACTCTATTATCGGCCATATGCAAGACAACTTTATTATCCAACGACAGATGGCAGTATTACAGTTTGTGAGGTGGCAATAACACCATGTACACTACAAGAAGGAGTTTGTCTTGTAAGTCTCACGAAAGCAGAAAATTCTCCGGTGGACATTCTCATAAAAGTAATGCCGTATGATGCCATGAAATGTAAGTAAATATGTATTTTGTTTAACATTCCTCTTAATAATTGGGATGTGTTCGTCGTGGCTGCTAGTGATTTCACTTTACAAAACGTATTATCCCACATCCCACCCAGTCCCCCTTCTCATGCATGACAAAACAAAATTATTATCTTTGAACTCTAAAACGGTCATTTTGAATAGTCTACTTGTAATATTTTTCTAGAAGATCAGATATTTTCCGAAGATCTGTATATTATGATAATGATCAAGCCTAGAAAGTAAAGTGCATGGCTTCATTACCGACAATCTGCGGTAGATGTGGACCTGTTCAAGATTGATCATGACACTGAATGCGCAAGATCCTCACTCTGGGGAGCTGGGCCGCGCCGGGTAAGATCTTGCCCAGCGGTCTGTTAGTTTTGGGTGCGCCGATCCTGGCCGGCTAACTGCGCTTTGCCTATGGCTACTATAGCCTGGATCTATTCTAGGCCTACCTTAGACTTAGAGTTAGGCCCTCGGCCTCGCCTTGAACTTTGTTTAAGGAGGGTCTAGAAAGATCAACTTAGAATTTGAATGATAATGTCCTGAATCATGCTGGACCAGATTAAAATGTTCTTTATTATATACAGTCAGTATAAACTTATGCTGCTACTGAGAGCTGTCCCAATTTATTTTGTGTAGGCTACTGTACTCTGTAGTGACAACCTTGACGAGTCACCACTGTCACTGAGACGAGAGAGTACATAGGGCCTTCATTTGCGAGTAATATTATTAATTTAAACAGTTGTAGATCTGTGGCATGCTTTTAATTACTACTATGATTCTAACCTCTTGTTCTCTTTTGATTGCAGAGCTATTGCCTAGGACCGAAGTAGAGAAACACAGGGGGACCAGGACCAGATTATTCAATATCGTGATACTAAAAACTGATAGACCCTACCTGGGGCTGGGCTGTAGATTATTGTCATCCACTCACTGCAGGAAACCCAAGTTGAACTGGAAAGGTAAATTGTTTTTTGAAAATGTAGACCTCTAAGCCCACATAATTGGTGTAAATTTCAATATTCCATTGCTTAGTCTTAGTAGTAGCTCTGTAAGATTAGATCTTATTATTAATAGACTTAGATTTCTACCGACATAGTCTGTGCAGTCAAAATCAAAATTCTAAAGTCCAGTAAATTTTTTGATTTAGCTGTTTTAAAGTTTACTAAATGCCTTGGTCTAGGATCAAATTTGGAATGGAAGATGAAAATATGTACGTCTGTTAAATGATTTAAACTTAGATTTACATTTCTATAATTAAGAAGGAAGAACAAATGCAGTGGTGGGGTTTTTTTTTTTTGTTTGTTTTTTGTTTGTTTGTTTTTTGTTTTTTGTTGTTGTTGTTGTTGTTGTTTTTTTTTTTTGGGGGGGGGGGAACAATCCCGGCCCGTGCCCCCCTTTCAAACAACAGTATGCATTGTGCCCCCCTTTAAGAACGGAAAACCTTTTTTGTTTTTGTTTTTGTTCTTGTTTAGTTTTCGTGTCAGATATTTATGGAGGGAAACAGGACCCCATAACCCCCTCCCCCACTGAGCGATATTTGGAGGGCTGGCAAGACCAAACAATATACGGATCTCCCTCCTAGCAGTTTCCCAAAGTTGACAATCCAGCATTTGTATGCCCCTCCTCCCCCCCCCCCCTTATTATACAAAATCCTGGATCCGCCCCTGGATAGATGTACCCATTTTTGTTTCCTTCTTTAAAATCCAGTCCACAGTCTAAAAGAAGTTTAATTTTTGTTTGTTCTTTTTGTTTTTCATAATGCAGGGTGTCCAAGGAAGCTCATCAGTTACATTGCTTGTTACGTGTCAAGTAACGGAGTCATTAAAGGGAAATTAACCTCAGCGTATGAATTAGCTTATTTTGAATGGTGTAGTATATGCCTCTTATTTGATACATGCAATTTCATGTAAAAACACAGGATATAGATATAAATCACTATTTTCCAGCCAAGTTATCGTCTGCTAGCAATAATAAGGGGGCTGCCATTACTTTATGTGTACACGAACATATTTTTCATCCCAAGTAAAATTTCCTTCATCGTTAACTTGTAATTGATTTTTAGAGGACAAATATATATTAGATAAAGTCACATATTCTGAAATGTAAGTTTAGTTTTATATATTTTTTAAAAGGTCTTAATTTGTTCATAAAAAATATACTTCATAAAAAATATACGTCAAGGACGGAGAATTGACGTCAAGGACGGAGACAATCGTAACAATACCAAAACAAAGCGAGGAATCTGCTTTACAGGATGGCTATTAGAACTCATGGGTCGTCAATTATCTAGGCCCATGGCCAATAACAATCGTAATACAATCAGAACAAAGCGACGTATCTGTTGTAAAGGTAGGCTATTATCAATGCATATGGTACCTAATGATCCGTGTCATGCACAAAATGGCAGCCTCCATGGAAAGACGTAGCAGACAATAGGTGCATCTAGAATATCACGTGGGGTTACTTGTCCTTTAAGGATCGAAGTATTTTTATATTTATTATCATTTAAACATAAAGTTTAATTAATTTCTCCCCAGATTTATTGCTAATTTACATAATGGCAATTACATTTATTCTAAATGTCAGGAATGCTATTTCTGAGCTGGAAATTGAATGTCAAAGTTTGGGTCAAAAGAAAGAGCTAACATATTATTCAAAGGGGAAACAAACAGATTTGTAACTTTCATTTATTTATTTATTTTTTTTTTTTTTGGGGGGGGGGGGGTGGTTCAGGGTTGAATGGCCCTTATTGCAATCACTTGACATTTCACTTCAAGATGATTGAGAGTTACACCCCCTAATTTGTAACTTTGAAATAAAAGCAAAGACTAAATTTTACATCGGATTTACCTTTTGCAGGTGTACATGTCCATGTACACGTAATTAAAAATATATTGCAATTGGTACGATTGGCCCATTTGAAACATGATTATGAGAAAGTGATTAATCTTGAGCCTAATTCTAAATTCTTTTCACACTTCAAAAAAATATTTGATAAAAACCTTTTAAGTACAGTCAGTTATCATGTCACCTCAGAATAATGCAGTAATTTAAATTCAAACTATAACCAATAAATTTTCAAAATCAAATAATTTTCCTTTTAATTCCATTGTAATTTAGAAATGGAGTTAGAAAAATGTGGCATGACTACATTATGAAATATGATTTTAGTTCACCATCTTTAATGCAACGTGTGTTTATAATTGTATGCATAAGTAGTGCATGTAGATGTAATCATATTTATTTGATCTTCAACCTTAAGTGATAATCCCTTTCATCAAATTCTTGAAGCTATCCTGCGATAGCTATGATATTTTTTCTTGAAACGCAAATGGTTCTATAATCTGTAATTTCTTCCTTTTTATCATCTGTGCAATGGTTGTGCCATCAATCTGGGGCACGTTTCTAGGCAAACGAATCGGGCGCTTGGGAGTTTCAGCCCACCCGAAATTTTCAAAACTACCAATATTTGGACAAACATCTCTTCATCATTTTGGGCAGTAAGGTGGTCTCTTTGGACTTTTATGTCTTGTATATTCTGATGATAGATTGAAGGGATGTACATGGATATACATTATAATCCACCTATATATCGGATGTCACTAGATTTAAACTTGTTTGCTTACAAACTGAAATAAAATAGCAATTGGTATGCCGCCCCCTCACCTGCCCCGTGATTTGTTGTCCATGAACAATATGTATATTGCATTTCAAGAGAGCATTAGCTTTTATGTTGATAAGTGAGTTAGTTTAATAAACATCATTTCACACTGAGAAACTTCTGTTTGGTTTTTTTCCCCCATAATATGGTGAAAGATGTGGTGGTGATGCTGATGATGATGCAGGCACAATATGGCATGTGTTCTGAAGTGTGAAGGTGGATTGGTGTAAATACAGCCTCATGCAACCTTGAATAACTGGATGATAGACTGAATTGTGTGGGTTTTCTGTTGATGGACTCATTTTACAAGAAGATGAAGAAAAAAGAAGAAGATGAAGAAGAGGAAGAAGAAGAAGACAAAAATCAAATCAGATTTTTTAGGTTTGTTTGTTTGTTGCTGTTTGGTTTTGTTTTGTGCCTTTTTTGTTTTTGTTTGTTGTGTTTTTGTTTTGTTTTGGGTTTTTGTGTTTGTGTGTGTGTGTGTGTGTGGGGGGGGGGGGGGGGGGGGGGTACATGCACCAGAAGCCAGTGCATGGTGGTACATATATGAGGTCATGGGGAGCAAATTTTCCCTTTGTACTTTTACTTGACATATGATATGCCAGATCTGCAAGGCACAAGAAAAGCGTTCAATGAAGGGAAATTCAATATCGAAGGAGGGCTTCTTCTTCTTCCTCCTCCTCCTCCTCCTCCTCCTCTTCTTCTTCTTCTTCTTTTTCTTCTTCTTGTTCTTCATCTTCCTTTTCTTCTTCCCCTTCTTCCTTTTCCTCGTCCTCTTCTTTTTTCTTCATCCTCTTCTTTTTTCTTCATCTTCTATTTCATCTTCTTCCTCTTCTTTTTTTCTTCTTCTTTATCTTTGTCTTCTAGTTCTTCATCATCTTCTGCACATTTTTGCTGCAAAAGTACAGTATACGCCTAAGTACAGTTTAATTTTATGTTAATTAGTTATAAAAGCTCATGAATATTCAAATATATAATTTCAATAACTTTACGCGCTGCGCGCCGGCTAAAATCTGGTTTTCGCTGGTACACTGAAAAAAAAGTTGGCTTCATAGGCTAATACATGAACAGTGGGAGCAGTGTGCACTTTTGACCCGCCGGAAATGCCCCCATGGAAAGCCGGATGCAGAAGCGGAGTTGAGACCCCTTGCATATTCTCATTCATAATTTCAAAAAAGCATTTACACAGTCATAGGCGCACATCATAACAGTCAACCGCGCTCACTTAGGGAGGTCAAATGAGGGCGCGCATTTTCTTAACCTCGCAAACATCATGGTATAAAAATTATATATATATGGGAAAGGGGGGACGTCCCCACCAACCCAAAATTTAGGGGGGGGGGGGGCGTGTCCCCCGTCCCCCCCGCTTCCGCCGCCTACGGATAGTTCAGATGATATTTCAGATATTTCACATGGTAATTGGAGCCATACAGATTCACAAAGAAGCTCTACGTGGAGAGAGCTTAAGTTTGTAAGTTTGGTTTTGTCATTAAAAAAAAAAATAATAAAGGCTTGCTAGTCAGAGTAAAATTGGTTTACTAATAACCAAGCAGTGGCTAAAATAGCTACAGGGGGTAGCATGAAATCAGATTTACAGGGTATTGCTCTTCAAATTTTTAGTAATTGTGTTAAAGACAATATCTCCCTAGAAGTGGGGTGGGTTCCCTGAACCCAGAATGATAGAGCTGATTATATAAGTCGTATTGTTGATGCTGACGATTGGTCTATTAGTGACAATATTTTCGAATATTTTGACGATTTATGGGGCCCACACACTCCATAGATGGGTTTGCTAGTTTCTACAATGTCAAACTACTAGATTTAATTATAGATTTTGGTATCCCGGATGTGAAGGTATCGATGCTTTTACCATTGATTGGTCTAAGGATTATTATTGGCTAGTTTTTCCGATCCATCTAATTCCTAGATTCATATTTCATATGATAGAGGTCGGGTTTTCTGAAAGGCTTATTTGCCCTCATTGGTATTCGGCCCTGTATTGGTCAATCTTGTTCCCTGATGGACAAATTCCTACAGTTGGATACTCAGGAAATCCCGAATTTACCTGGTTTATTTGTGAGATGAAGGGGTGACAACGAACAGTTCGTTTGTCAGATAGCCAGGAGTGCTATTTTAGCAGTAAGACTGCAATTTTCCTGAGGGTTAGGATTTGTGAAATTAAATCATATGCATACTTGCATAAGTCAGTGTGACAGCATATACCGCAATAATCTTTATTTCCTATGGTTGGAACGGTGGACATTCAGGAAGTCAGAATGTATGGGAAAAATGGGCAACCAAGGAGATTCATCAAGAACAACATGACTATCTATAACGATTGGAATTAGAGTTACCTCAAGTTGTTTTGGGTTATAGAGCATCCTCTACGGTAAAACAGCTTGGAGGTGCATTTAATAAATGGTGCTTATGGGCTGAAAAGTATGGGAAATCTAAATTTCCCGCTGATCCACATTGTATTTTTTTTAAAATATCTTATATATATATGAGTCATTCGGCGTCTTCGCCTTCTATTAAAGCTACAGCTGCGATTTCTTGGACTCTTAAAATGGCCGGATGTTCAGATTCATGTGTCTCTCCAATTGGTTACGTTTACAATAAAAAAGAAGCCTATAACGGGAGATTTTTCTTTCAAAAATGTCTGATTACCATGATTGCGCAGGTTATTCAAATAAAAATTTGGTAGCAATAAGAACAATGTCAATGTGCCTAGTTGCTTTTGCGGGGTTTCTTCGTTTTGATGAGTTGGTTCAAATAGAGGTCATATCTCAATACATGTACTCATGTGTCAAATATATATTCTATCAAGTGAAAATGATATTTACAGGGAAGGTAAATTATGTTCAGTTAACATGTTAGAAAAGTATCTAGAGTTAGCGCAGGTGTAAGATTCAGATTCCTTTTATTTCAGAGGGTTTTCTGCTACCAAAACGGGGTTCAGATTACGGGGGAATAACCAGCCTATGTCATAATTATACAGTGTTCGTGAAGTAATGATGCTTTGAAGCCTATAGTTGGCGATACTTCTTAATTTTGTATTCTTAGTTTGCGTTCAGGAGGGGCCTCAGAGGCCGCCAAAGGTATGGTACCAGATAGGTTATTCAAGAGACATGGACGATGGAAGTCCGAAGCGGCCAAAGATGGCTATGTGAAAGATACATTCCAAAATCTTTTTTCTGTATCCTAATTGTTGGGATTGTAATTTCCCTGACTTTATCATTCAATGTAGTGGCAATACTTGCATTTGCCAGATGTGGTGCGAATAAGATCGACAAAAGCAATTAATGTGTAATGGTGTTTTATTGAAGTCTTCCTGGTTCATTCTTTCTGGGTATAGTGAAGAAGTGTTTAAAACAGATGTCTATACGATTTCCATAGGGCGTATGAATTTTATTTTCTTAAACAAAACGAATAGAGGGCTGCTCAAATGGGAAATCACGGAGATGTTAATGTAAATTATTAGTCATATAAAGTAATATTTCAGAAATTTGCTATCAGCGTTCAGATTTTGCTTAATTTTCTCATTTTCTCATTTTTCTACTATTATGAAAGCCAACCTGGTGTAAGGATGGCATTCCCCCCTTGACAATGTGGAACTAAAGTAAACTTGATTCTTTATAATCATCTACAAAAGATATACAAATTTATGTACAAAACACTTTCCACAAGGCAAAGGTATCACTATGTCCATGACACACTGGGCGTCACTCAAATCTACGCCACAGAAGGCCCGGAAAGGCATTTAGTGTATGCCATGATAATTCAACGCAGTATTTGCATTGTTAATTGCACTGATCATTTTGCGTTCACTTTTTGTACGATGTCACCAGCATGGCGCTTCAGATACCGCGCTAGTCGCCGACGCTGTCCTACGCCAGCAAGAGGACACATCGTCAGCAATGAGGCGTCAGTGCTTTACGTCATTTACACGAGAAGTCAATCTAATGTTCTGTGCGCATTAATTGGCTTGTGTAGAATTATAGATTTAATGACTTGCCAAAAGAGCGTTGTGTCATTGTCTTTAATTAATTCTTGATGGCTAGTGCAGTATTGTTCTGTTGTGTAGTTATAATTATTACATGATGTATAATTTATAGTTTGAAGAGAACTTTCACTTGTTAAAAAAATTAATTGTTAATTGTGTGCGGGCGTGCCAGAATCCAATGACCGGACTAATAATATATATCTAGCGCTTTGGGCCACTTTGGGAAAGGCGCGTTATAAATGCCAGGGATTATTATTAGTATTATTATTCTACCAATTACGAGCATAATAAAATTTCAGTATAGATTGTTTATGGGCTTCATATTACCCAGTTCATTGGGGTAATATGGATTCCGCGACACTTTTGTTTATTTTGTCTTTTATTTATACAAGACAATTATTTTTTTTCTAACTTTAGTGATTTTATGTAGGCAATAAATAGTTCTTCCACCAGTAAAAGAGAAGTGAAAAGAATGTTTGTTGCATGTTCAAAACTTTGTGCTTAAGGGCTCCATATTCCCCCAGTAATCAATTCTAAAGGAGGGGGGGGGGGGGGGGCACAATGTACACTTTTCTTTCAATGGGGGGGGGGGGGGGGGGGGACGGGCGGAAGTGCCCCTAAATCTCTCACTGTACATATATATATATATATATATAAGCGCAGCATCCAAGTATAGAAGACCCCGAAGAAGGCCAAATGAGGCCGAAAGCTTGGTATTAAAATCGAGGTTAACCGAGAGCTACGTCCCGTCTCATTTATATCTCTCACGCTTATATTATACACATCATGGGACACCGACTACGTTCAAGTCAGGAGACATCTCTCACTATATATATATATATATATATATACACACACACACACACAACAAGGGTCCCAAGTCCTTCTGTTGCCATAAAGCCATTATGGTAATAGCCGGGAGGGCGCATTGTTATACATAATTTGTATATATATTTATATATATAATATATATATATAGAGAGAAACAATTAATGAAGTCCAGAGAAGACATTGGTAATGCATTGAATTCCAACTTTTATATTTATTTTCACCAAATTTTCGATCCTCACGGATCTTCCTCAGGGTAATGAACAAAGTGAAATATGTATGTGAAGCTCTGCTCAGAAAAGGTTGACAATGTAATATACCATGGTAACGCGCTTAGTTGCTAGGTAAAGTTTTGAGCGCTTGTTTTTTAATTAGCGCAAAATACATAAATTGTGACGTAATAATACAAGTTGACGTGTAGTCTTACATAGCAACACGCACGGTTGCCAGGTGAAAGTTTGAGCGCTTATTTGTCAAGGAGCGCAAAATTCATAAATAGTGACATAATAACAAACTGACATGGCAACACGCGCGGTAGTTAGCTCGAAGTTTGCGCTAAACCTAATGAGCGTAATAGCCATAAATTCAATTATGACGCAATAATGTATAAAAAGAATGGTGCATAAGAAGTAAGACACAAAAGTTAAAGACATGTATATATCGTTTAGCCGCGCAAAATACATCAATCACATAACAACACGCGTGGTTGCTCGATCAAAATTTCTGTGCTAATTTTTACGAGCTCAATAGACGCAATAATATATGCAAATGAACAGTGCATAATAAATAAAATATAAAACATCAAACATAGGCCTATAGATTTGTTTAGGTCATAACCGGTGAGCTCTAACAAACTGAGGCGTAATGAGGCATTATGATAATTACATTTACTACTTAAAGTAACTATATTTCTCTAGCCATGACAGGTCTCTGTTGAGCCCAATCTGAAAACTCTTGCTTCGAATAATAGCGCGCAATTCACAAATGCCCTGAAATAGCCTATATTGGTGAAACAGGTACTAGATTTAGAGTGCGATTCAATAACCACAGATGTACCATCAGGCAACGGCGTACTGGTTTCCCAGTAGCCGAACATTTCAGCCAAGCCGATCCGTCCCTGAATGATCTTAAAGGGAAATTAACCTCAGCGTATGAATTAGCTTATTTTGAATGGTGTAGTATATGCCTCTTATTTGATACATGCAATTTCATGTAAAAACACAGGATATAGATATAAATCACTATTTTCCAGCCAAGTTATCGTCTGCTAGCAATAATAAGGGGGCTGCCATTACTTTATGTGTACACGAACATATTTTTCATCCCAAGTAAAATTTCCTTCATCGTTAACTTGTAATTGATTTTTAGAGGACAAATATATATTAGATAAAGTCACATATTCTGAAATGTAAGTTTAGTTTTATATATTTTTTAAAAGGTCTTAATTTGTTCATAAAAAATATACTTCATAAAAAATATACGTCAAGGACGGAGAATTGACGTCAAGGACGGAGACAATCGTAACAATACCAAAACAAAGCGAGGAATCTGCTTTACAGGATGGCTATTAGAACTCATGGGTCGTCAATTATCTAGGCCCATGGCCAATAACAATCGTAATACAATCAGAACAAAGCGACGTATCTGTTGTAAAGGTAGGCTATTATCAATGCATATGGTACCTAATGATCCGTGTCATGCACAAAATGGCAGCCTCCATGGAAAGACGTAGCAGACAATAGGTGCATCTAGAATATCACGTGGGGTCAATTGTCCTTTAAGATCTGCCTCTTCGGAGGCGGGTACAAATCCGCTGATGAGAGAAAACTAGCTGAATTGCGCGCTATTATTCGAAGCAAGAGTTTTCAGATTGGGCTCAACAGAGACCTGTCATGGCTAGAGAAATATAGTTACTTTAAGTAGTAAATGTAATTATCATAATGCCTCATTACGCCTCAGTTTGTTAGAGCTCACCGGTTATGACCTAAAAAATCTATAGGCCTATGTTTGATGTTTTATATTTTATTTATTATGCACTGTTCATTTGCATATATTATTGCGTCTATTGAGCTCGTAAAAATTAGCACAGAAATTTTGATCGAGCAACCACGCGTGTTGTTATGTGATTGATGTATTTTGCGCGGCTAAACGATATATACATGTCTTTAACTTTTGTGTCTTACTTCTTATGCACCATTCTTTTTTATACATTATTGCGTCATAATTGAATTTATGGCTATTACGCTCATTAGGTTTAGCGCAAACTTCGAGCTAACTACCGCGCGTGTTGCCATGTCAGTTTGTTATTATGTCACTATTTATGAATTTTGCGCTCCTTGACAAATAAGCGCTCAAACTTTCACCTGGCAACCGTGCGTGTTGCTATGTAAGACTACACGTCAACTTGTATTATTACGTCACAATTTATGTATTTTGCGCTAATTAAAAAATAAGCGCTCAAAACTTTACCTAGCAACTAAGCGCGTTACCATGGTATATTACATTGTCAACCTTTTCTGAGCAGAGCTTCACATACATATTTCACTTTGTTCATTACCCTGAGGAAGATCCTCGCGGATTTTCCAACACGCGGTTATGAAATATCATATATATATATATATATAAATATATATACAAATTATGTATAACAATGCGCCCTCCCGGCTATTACCATAATGGCTTTATGGCAACAGAAGGACTTGGGACCCTTGTTGTGTGTGTGTGTGTATATATATATATATATATATATATATTGTGAGGAAATAACATATACAACAGTTTTGGCAACTCTCGTGGAAATAAATACAATGCGAAAGGAAATGAGAGAATAATGGTTGCGTAACTTAAATCAAAGTTCCCCAGAGCTGTCCTCCCTTTGTGAAATTTTTGCAAAGGCTGAAAAAATGTCTCCGCCGGGAATCGAACCCGGGTCGTTGGCTTAGAACGCCAATGCCTTAACCACTAGACCACGTAGACGGGTCAGTGGTTTCGGCGACACCAGATTCAATTGACCGACAGATTGACAAATCTTCAACCTTATTAATTCCGTTGTCGGGGGCAGGTGAGTTTGAACAAAGACAAGCCGGGTTCGATTCCGGCGGAGACATTTTTTCAGCCTTTGCAAAAATTTCACAAAGGGAGGACAGCTCTGGGGAACTTTGATTTAAGTTACGCAACCATGATTCTCTCATTTCCTTTCGCATTATATATATATATATATAGTGAGAGATGTGAGAGAAATATATATAAGTAATTTGATATGCAGAATTCAGAATATTGCTCGGCCTGAAATATCTCAGAAAATTTCAAGCACATTTCACCAAACTTTTGCGAAGCCAGACTCGTTGAAAGGGGGGGGGGGCTGGGGTATACACACAAATTGCACAAAATCGCACTTCACATAGTTAGAGAGAGAGAGAGAAAGAGAGAGAGAGACACACCACACACACCACATTTTACCATGGATGACTTTTTAAACGGATGAACAGGGGGGGGGGGGGGAGGGGGAGAGGGATAGGGCCAGGCCTGCTCCAATGCACCAAAGTCAATTGTCATAAATTTCCTGTCAGGCAAGATACCTGATTCCATTGCGTAGCCTTTATAAATAACCATTCTGGGTATTCCCAATAGTATATAATTTGAATATATCAAAAAGAAATGTGAGAAAATTACAATGCCCCGACCGGGATTCGAACCCGGGACCCTGGATTACATGACCAGTGCTCTACCAACTGAGCTATCCGGGCTGCTAATTTTTTTTTTCCACGAACTTTTTGTCCCTGTCCTCCCTGGCGCATGCGCACCTGATCCTTTCCGATCTAAATAAATTTCGCAATCATAGGGTTTATTCCGTAAGCGATATAATGACTGTTGCTCCCAGCGTCTTCCTGTGGCGAGATGCGTTAGCCCTCGGACATATAACCTGAGGTATGTGGGTTCGACTCTCAGTTTGGACATTACAAAAATAACGTCTTGTATTTTTTTTAACTGAAAGTAGGATGAAACTTTGAAACCCATCCAACTCGTAGGGCTATTTCAAATTTGCGCATGCGTCAAGGACGATGGTGACAAAAAGTTCGTGGGAAAAAAAAGTTCGCATCCGGGCTCCCGTCGAAGCAAAGTAACAATCTCACATATCGCCCCTCTCTTTCCATCGAGCGTAGGGGTACATCCATACCAATTGCATGCGTACGCTATATAATGGCCTACCAATAAGACAGGTCTTCCCTCTAAAGTCGGGCAAATCCATGCCAACGAATTTCTATAGAGGACAATTTAAATTCGTAATTAAATATCATAATTGATAGGATTTAAGTAAATTGAATATATCATAAAGAAATATCGAAAACAAGCTGCTGAAAACTCCTTATCCAATAATAGCGAGCCAATGGAGTAAAATGATCGGCAATTCTGTGTCTAAGCCAGCCCTGTTAATGATGTCTGCGGAGTCCCTCAAGGGTCAGTAATAGGACCCCTTCTCTACACGCTCTATGTTACACCAATGCAGGACATCATCCGAGCCCACGATCTAGGTGCAATGCTCTATGCCGACGATACACAAGTCTACACCATCTTCAACAGCGCCGACCGTGACCATGCCATCAGAAACGTAAAGAGATGCCTCCGAGATATCCGAATCTGGGCTACAAGGAACAGACTCACCTTAAATGACACCAAGACAGAGGTGGTCCATTTCACGTCGAAGTTTCTGCCGAGATGTAGCCCTGACATCAAGATATGTATATGGGAAGGCAAGTTGTAACAACTTCTGAGGTTGTTCGCAACCTTGGAGCCATGATGGACCAACACCTCACAATGAAGTCTCACGTAAAAAAAACCTGTCGATCAGCAATGGGGGCAATACGCAAGATAGGTCACATTCGAGATTATTTGGACCAGCATACAACTCAAATGCTAGTTCACGCGTTTGTCACCTCTAGGCTTGACACCTGTAATGCTCTTCTCGGAAACCTGCCAGACGTGGAGATCAAGAAATTACAACGCATCCAGAACATTGCAGCGAGAATCGTAACAAGGACACGCAAACATGAACATATCACACCTCTTCTTCTGCAATTACACTGGCTTCCAGTCCACCATCGCATCCAATTTAAGATCCTGCTGATGGTGTACAAAGCCTTAAATGGTACTGCCCCGTCCTACATATCAGATATCATCAGTGAATATACCCCTACCAGAAACCTTCGATCCACGGACATGAACCTCCTCCAGACTCCCAAGGTTAGGACTAAATTCTACGGGGACGGGCTTTCAGCAACGCTGCGACGACACTTTGGAACTCTCTTCCTTTCCAGCTCCGGGATGCACCATCTGTTCACAATTTCAAGAAATCTCTGAAGACATACATGTTTACCTTAATGAAATAATTTTAGTTATGGTTATTGAAATGTTAAGATAATTTTTGAATACATCTATCATGTTCTAATTATTGTCATTACATTAATTAATTTCAATTCTGATATCACTATATGATTATTGTACCTTAAAAGTTGTTATTATGTTTACTTTGTTAAGCGCATAGACTATTTTGAATTTTGCGCTATATAAGCATCTTATTATTATTAAAGGACAATTAACCCCACGTGATATTCTAGATGCACCTATTGTCTGCTACGTCTTTCCATGGAGGCTGCCATTTTGTGCATGACACGGATCATTAGGTACCATATGCATTGATAATAGCCTACCTTTACAACAGATACGTCGCTTTGTTCTGATTGTATTACGATTGTTATTGGCCATGATAATTGACGACCCATGAGTTCTAATAGCCATCCTGTAAAGCAGATTCCTCGCTTTGTTTTGGTATTGTTACGATTGTCTCCGTCCTTGACGTCAATTCTCCGTCCTTGACGTATATTTTTTATGAAGTATATTTTTTATGCACAAATTAAGACCTTTTAAAAAATATATAAAACTAAACTTACATTTCAGAATATGTGACTTTATCTAATATATATTTGTCCTCTAAAAATCAATTACAAGTTAACGATGAAGGAAATTTTACTTGGGATGAAAAATATGTTCGTGTACACATAAAGTAATGGCAGCCCCCTTATTATTGCTAGCAGACGATAACTTGGCTGGAAAATAGTGATTTATATCTATATCCTGTGTTTTTACATGAAATTGCATGTATCAAATAAGAGGCATATACTACACCATTCAAAATAAGCTAATTCATACGCTGAGGTTAATTTCCCTTTAAATGGAGGGCTTGAGTTTTCGATCCTAGCAGAATCTTTGTCAGAGGCAAAAAGACAAGGTCTTTTTGCCTCTGACAAAGATTCTGCGAGGATCGAAAGCTCAGGCCCCTTTTGACTCCATCATAAAGAAATGTGAGAAAATTACAATGCCCCGACCGGGATTCGAACCGGGACCATGTCAAGACCATGGTCAAGACCAACGAACGTAGAGGGCGGCAACACTTTGCAGTATTGCTATGAGGAAGGTTCACTTCTTACGCGCATGCAGTTGAAGTGCGCGCACATTTTGGTAGGCATGCCAACAAAACCATAAATCGAAGTAATACAATGACGGATTGATAGCGACATGAAGACAAAAAGGAGATACTATGAATATATGCGGATTTAAAAAAAAAATATATAATGCAAGAATACGTTTTTTGAAACATTATTCTATTCATGATAATCTTATCGTAGATAGGCACCTTTGTGATCAGTGATTGTACCAGTGTGCTAAATTCATGACGTTTTCGGCAAGCTGATTTTGTGACCACTCGCAATGCATTTCGGGATAGGGGTAACCTCTCTCCCGCTGGCGTGTTATTTTTTGGTAACCAAGCCTAGGCAGATTTCGCATTTTTTCATACTAATACGGTTTATTCCGTCAAGACTAAGCGGCATGAATATTCATGAATACGAATTTTAGCTATATAATAAAACGAGCAAGGGCGTTGAGCAGCTGTTCTGTGTGGCGCAATCGGATAATCCATGCAGTCCTTTCTTGGTGAAGGAACCACGAGTTCGAACCTCGGCAGAAGATTATATTACAAAATTCTCTTTTGCTTATTAGGGTTAGGGTTAGGGTTAGGGTTAGGGTTTAGAAAATACAAGTCCGATACTTGTAGTCTGTTTCAAAGTCTTCAAAAAGGGGTTTCTGCCTAGGCTTGGTTACAAAAAAAAAAGACGCCTCCCGCTGCGGGCGTACTGCTGAAATTAAGTAAAACCGCATTTTGATGGATCAGCGAATGGATATCAATGAATGCGTCGTCTGCTGAGCTTGTTAACGGTATACAGTCTAGCTAGCGTCAGCGTCGGCGGCTGGGCAAGGCGAGGGAAAGGTACCGAGCGTCATACCATCTCGCTGCACTGGACGTGACGGGGACGTATATATAGCAGTGCTGTCAGGGTATGAATATTTCATAATTTATGATAACGGCTAAACACATCCATAAAACAAGAAACAAAAAACAAAACAAACAGCAACAACAACGTGAAAGGCAAAACCAGTGATTCGTGCTGCAGGGAATTTAATTGAAAATTGGAAATTTCGACATGAATTTAATTCATATTATCTTTTAATTCATATTATCTTTTATTAAAAAGTTTTAAATAATTCTATTCATTAATTTTGGTTATTCATGATTTATTTTTTGTATTTTTTATTCATTTATTCAAATATTTGTTAAAATTAATTAATAATCAATATTATTAATATTAGGTGTGTATTTATGTATGTATATATTCATTTATTAACCTATTTCATTGTTATTATTTTTAGAGGAGGGGTTAAGCTAAATTTAATTTGACATCGCCACCACTTCTATTCAGACCTCACCCAGGGGCGGATCCAGGATTGAGTATAAGAGGGGGTACAAAAATGAAGGTTTGTCAAGGTAGACCCGTATTTTGTTGGTCTCGCCAGCTTCTCGAAAAGTCGCTCTGGGAGGGGGGGGGGGGGCGTTTGTCAACAACAAAAAAATTTCAGTGATCAGTGGGGGGTTATGGGGATCTAGTTTCCCCTCCATGACAAGCAAAAAAAAAAAAAAGAAAAGAAACAAGGTCTTCATTCTAAAAGGGGGGGGGGGGCAAAAAATGCATATTTTTCTTTCAAGGGGGGGGGGGGGGGAGGGCAGGGGCCAGAAGTGCCCCCTGGATCCGCCTCTTCTCTCTTTCCTTTTCACCATATCTTCTCAGTTTCGCCTTTTCTCATCTTTTTTGTCTCCCTCTCCATCTCATACATACACCTTGATCACACGTCCTGGTTCATCCACCCCTCCCTTATATGGTTCATTTCATTGATATAATGTGAAAGGACCTTTATCATGTTCACAGAATAATTTTCAATTACATGTATATCTTTCTCACAATCAAGTCGATTCAGAAAAAAGTTTATATTTTGTTACTTTTTAATGAATATTTTCTTGCATGCAGAAATGAGGACAGTTTTGAGAGAAGTTTAGACATTGTCTTACTTCTTAAATACGCGTTTACTTCTTCTCCTTTAAAAAATCCAACATAATTTATATAATTCATCTGCAGTCATACACTTTTTTCATATACTACAATACAATATAGTTCCATCACAGCCGACTTGTCAAGGTAAAATAATATTCTCTTAGTAAACGAAGAAGCTTGACTGGGGAGGAATTTTTAATTTGTAAACAAATCTTTCGGCATATTACTCCCAGTGTTAAAGATCGTATGCTCGATCTGTAATTAAAAACACAAGTCACAAAAAATTGGAACCAGCGGGATTCGAACCTGTCATCTACTGCTTGCCGGGCAGCGACTTAACACCAGGCTATTCTGGTTCACGGCCAAGTCACGACGAACTAGAATCAAATACCCAAGATCCTCTTCTTTCTGACTCATTAATATTCAAACGGTCCGCCGTAGACAATGGTTAGTAAACGAAGAAGCTTGACTGGGGAGGAATTTTTAATTTGTAAACAAATCTTTCGGCATATTACTCCCAGTGTTAAAGCTTTGAATCTACCGGCCCCAGCGCCCTTTTTGTCCACCCCAGGAGACCCTGTTACTCCCTGGGAGAGATGGATTTCGACGTTCGAAACGTACTTGTTAGCTACTGGATTGGATTCCGCCTCGCCTGAGCGGAAGCGAGCTATACTCGCCCACTGCTTGGGCGGAGAAGGACAGAGGGTTCTTGATCAGCTCGCAACGGACAGGGGTGAGTCCCTAAGCAAATATAGTGATGCTATTGAGGTGCAAAGTATTTTGGTCCTAAGAAGAGTGTGATGATTGAACGCTATAATTTCAGGAAAAGGGCTCAAGGTAACGGGGAGCCTGTCAAGCAGTATGTGGCTGCATTGCAGCAGTTAGCATCTACATGTAAGTTCGGGAACCTTAAAGATGAACTTATTAGGGACCAACTCATTGAGAAAACTAGTACACCACGTATTAGAGAGAGATTGTTGACGTGAATGGCGTACCACTCAATTTCTTGATCGACGTGGGGTCAAGTGTCACGATCATCAACGATTTGATCTACAGGCGTTACTTCTCTACAATTCCGCTAACACCAGCACCCGTCAACTTGACTTCGTACCCTGACAAGTCGATTCCTGTGCAAGGTTGCGTCAAGCTGCCTGTTCGTTACAAAGACACAACCGCTGACAGTTGTCTGATATACGTTGCGAAGGGTAAGAGCCTCCTTGGTGTCGACTTATTTGACATGCTGGGATTCCGCCTCTGTGACCCCTCAGGTGAGCAGGTCAACATCATCAACTCCCATATGGCAGAGTATACATCCCTGTTTGAGAACTTTGGAGTGGTTACAGGGTACTGCCATGCACCACGGGTAGACCAGTCAGTGCGTCCAGTATCACAGAGCTTACGCCGTCTACCATTTGCAGTCCGCGAGGAAGTGTCTGCAGAACTACGCCGTCTCGAAAGCGAAGATATCATAGAACGCGTAGATTCCTCACCGTGGGTATCCAATCTCGTGATAGCACGTCGGAAGAATGGGGAACTGCGTCTGTGTATAGACCTCAAAGCAGTCAATAAGGCGATCATACCGGATAAGTATCCATTGCCTACCATCCAATAGCTGTCTGCGTCGTTTCACGATTTTCACGAAGCTCGACATGCGCAGGAGCTACCTTCAGATTCCACTCGCTGAACACAGCCGATACCTTACTGCATTCATTAGAAGATAGTCTCTTCGATTCTCGCAGAGTGTGAGGGAGCTGTCAACCTCTTAGATGATGTCGTCATTCATGGTCGCGACATGCAAGAGCACGATAAGCGGTTGAACGACGTTCTCGCTAGGTTCGCGAAACACAACCTCACGCTTAACAAGGAGAAGTGCACATTCGCAGCATCCACAGTAGATTTCTTAGGCTACAAAGTCTCAGCAGCTGGAGTGGAGCCTAAGCTTGACAACGTCGAAGCTATCCGTAAGCTAGATGTCCCTGAGAACGCGAAGCAGCTTGCCTCGTTCCTTGGCACTACGAATTTCTATCGCAAGTTCGTTCCGCAATACGCAGTGATCGCTGAGCCTTTGCAGAAATTGTTGCGTAGCGACACACCATGGGAATGGTCCGACAGACAGCAACACGCATTCGACACGCTTAAGTCAATGATCATTTCGCCACCGATACTCGCACACTTTGATCCCAATGCGGAGACATTCGTCACGACAGATGCATCAGGCATCGCAGTGGGAGCTGTGCTGTCGCAATTGGTCGATGGAGAAGAGCGTCCAGTCGCCTTCGCGTCACACGCATTGAGCAGCACTGAGCGCAAATACTCAACAGGAGAGCGGGAAGCCCTCGCTTGTGTGTATGCATGTGAACATTGGCATATCTACTTGTATGGTCGCAGATTCACTCTCCGTACAGACCATCAAGCCTTAACATTGTTATGCACAACCGGGTCAGGTCACCGCCCACTACGCATTTATCGCTGGTCTGATCGACTTCACCAGTATAATTTCGATGTGGAGTACCTCTCGGGTAAACGCAACAGAGTCGCCGATATGCTAAGTCGCATCACGCCCACTAGCGATAGCAACATTGACGCTACGAACGACACTGAAGACTACGTTCTTGCCGTCATGTCACACGCAATCGCACACTTAGTCTCACGAGAAGAGCTCATCGCAGAATCAGCTACTGATGAAACGCTGAAACAGGTCTGTCAGTACATGAAGACAGAATGGCCTCACGACATAGGTGAAGATCTAAAACCGTACTACCGCATCAGACACGAGCTCGCAGTATTCGACGATGTTTGTATTTCACGCGGTACTCAAGCGGTGATCCCGAAATCGTTGCAACATCGCATCATCCAGGTCGCTCACGATGGTCACCCAGGCATTGTCAAGATGAAGCAGCGGTGTCGCGAAACAGTCTGGTGGCCTAGTGTCGACTCACGAATTGAGGAATTTGTAAAGAGTTGTGAGAGCTGTACGCTGAGCGAAAAATCCGCGATTCCTCACCCTGCACCATTACAGCCGACGCCATGGCCTACAGAACCATGGCAATCCATTCAAGTGGACATCTTCGGAGAAGTTGTCGCAGCGCCGAGTAGTCAGCGTTTCCTTCTAGTAGTCCACGACCTACATAGCAAATGGCCTGAAATAGCTGCTACAAGTTCGGTCACCACAAAGTCAGTCATAGCGATCCTTGAGAAGCTTTTCACAAAGTGGGGTCTGCCTCGACACGTGACAACAGACAACGGCCCTCAGTTCGTTTCAACAGAGTTCACTGAGTTCCTCGCCCACTACGACATACGTCATCATCGCACGTCTCGCTATAATCCGCAGTCGAACGGAGGTGTTGAGCGATTCAATCGCGTAATCAAGGAGAGTGTCAAAGCTAGCATGTCGGAAGGGAAAACCTTTGCTTCAAGCGATCCAGATATGTCTGCGTACATACCGATCCACACCTCATTCGCTGACCGGTGAAACGCCAGCGAAGCTCATGATTGGCAGGAACCTGAGAATGCCCCTCAACATCCTCCAACCGCCTACTCCACCATCCGCGAAAGTCGCAGAGAAAGCGAAAGAAATCGCAGAGAAACAGAAGCGAGCGAAAGCGTACACCGACAAACGTCGAAACGCGAGACCTGCGAAATTCGAGGTCGGAGACTGGGTTCGTATCAAGCGCCCAAGTCGCTCGCACAAACTAGCGTCTTCGTTCTCGTCACCGAAGCAGATCATCAAGAGGTTAGGTCCAAGCTCATTCCTCTTACACGACGACACACGGTGGAATGCGCGACGACTAATTGCGAGCCGTCCTGGAAGTTTTGGTGATCTGAGCGATGACCAGTTCGTCTTTGACAATGACCAGGTCGACCACCGTCAGGGAGGAAATGACCTCCAACAGCCACAGCAACCTCTTCGTCGCTCACAAAGAATGCGACAACAACCTAGGTATCTCAACGATTATGTTTAAACCATGAAGTGAGCAAAATACAAAAACACTGAAACTTAAACTGGATTTATGTATTTTGGCTATATTTTGGATACTTTGTCTAACCGTGTACACAGTGAACTCAAGTTAATATTGGAAATATTTCTGGACATTTATTTTGAAAAAGTCATAACCCATTCATCTTAAAAGGGGGAAAATATGTTGTGTTTGCAATTCAAACTATACATGTCATGCTGACAGAGGGCGTAGTCCCCTTATTGTAGATCAGATTCGCCATATTAAATGTGCAGTCCGAACTGGAATTTCTGTGTTAACTTTTGATTATTTGGACTCAAAACGTAATACTCGCTATTCATAAGGACCGCTTATTCATAATGCGTGACTAAATGAATAGCGGTCCTTCTAAATAGACAAATTACCATTATTCATAACTATTCATAAGAACTGCTATTCATAACGTGTGTTAAATGAATATAGTGGTTTTCTATGAATAGCTGTCCTTTTGAATAGCGAGCGGACCCAGAAGAGATACATGTTGATCAAAGCAGGGGGCTATTTCACAGAAGAGCTGAAGTAGAAATCCATATCTGTCGAAAGAAAAGAGGAAAGATTTTAGAAAATAGCATCCATTGTGTATTTGATAATTAAACAAGCAACAATTAGAATTAAAATAAAACCTGAAACTTCGAGCTTCCTATTAACACAGTTAGCATCAACTCTTTATATGAAATGGAATAATAAGTGTGAATTCTCAAAAGTATTTAAAGAGGAAAAAAGTTGGACACATAAAATTTTCAAGGCTATTCAAAAGCAACCAAATTAGTAAAGTCTCAAGAAAATTCAGTTGGTATGTTTATGTGAAAAAAAATATGTGTACCTAGATTGTATTGAGGTACTAATAACAACCAGGGGCGTCGATTATGCAATGGCAGTCCCCCCCCCCCCGATAATATTGAGAGGGCAAATATATCATTTTGCCCCCCCCCCGTAACCGTGGATAAGCTGGTAATTAAGAGGCGTTAAAAAATGATATAGAGTACTATTAGGCTGTTTTGCCCCCCCCCCCCCAATCCAAAAACGAATCGACACCCCTGATAGCAATCTTACTCTTACAGCATAGACCTACCATGCAAAACTGGAGCAGGTAAGTATTTATTTGTTCCTCTCAGAATTTGTCTTCATTCTCAGCGGTAAGCCTTCATCTTCATCATCATCTGTAAAATAGATGAAGGAGAGTCGTGTAGAGAAGCATTATTATGTATTAAGAAAAAATAATGAGATACGCTCATCCTCACCCTCGTGATCTTTTCAAAGAGGATAAATACTAACTGCATGGACAATCCATCCTAAAATATTTGTGGATTTTAATAAAAGTGTAATGTATTCACCCATCTTATTTTGTTTTGTTTCTGTTTGCATTAATTAATGAAATGTTTAATATAATAATTAAGGGGGACTAAAAATTATATTTATACTGACATCACACTGAACATTCCCTAAAGATCTCATAATTGATTTTTAAAGACACTAAAACAGCTAATTTAATATTACACTGAAGAAAACAGATCTCAGTGGTGGATAAAGGAAAAGGACAAATGAAATGTCCATTCTCTCAGAATTCTTTTGTTGTTGTTGCTGTTTTGGTTGGACAATGTAAACTAAAAACTCCCCCCAAGTAAACCGATTCTGGATCCACTACCATTACCAGACCTATAATTTTTAGCTGTAATACCCTGTGGTAACTCCTTGGTATTATTAAGTCTAGGTCCAACTAGTTAGGTCTAGACCTACCTGTTTATTTCTCACGTCTCATCAAAGTCTTTTATAGTAGGACTTTCCGCTTCATCCGGCACCTCCAACAGTTGTTGAGTTATGTAGACCTCTAACATTAGGCTCTATTAGATCTTCAAGTAGATCAGCCACAAGTTAGTTCCTTGCCAAGTTTATCTGAGGGCAATCAAAGTCAACATGAGACTAATGAATGTGATTACTGAAAGTCACTGAGTGAAACAACAAAGGCCATCCATATGATATATTACTCTGTGGAGATGTATTATTACCTCTCATTAAAAGTGCTTTGATTCTGGTCTACAAATAGTAGAATCAAGACTAAATATGAACCCCCTCTCCCTCTCTCTCTTGAAATTAAAAAAAAATAAAACATCATGCTTGCCTTTGAGTTTGACCTTGTCTCAAGTTTGTGAAAAGTTACAAGTTACAAATACAATTATCATTATGGTTAACGTTAGGGCCTAACTTTGTTAATGTTAGGCCTAAGTTAGACCTATTTTGATCTAACTTAGACGATATTATTAGGCAAACCCGGAGAATAGGGGCCGGTCTGCGCGTGCGGTATTCATTTGTGTGGAAGCAAATGTAGCCCAGCGGCGGCGGCGGCGGCGACGATCTTTTACCAGATTCAGCGATGAAACATTTGCGAGTTTGACTCCATTTCTGGCCAAAATCGTTATGATTTTCATCAAACAACTACAAATCTGAAAGCCAAGAGGACAATATGATTATCACAGCATTAATTACTTGATTTAAAATATATTTGGAAGTTGTTTTGTACTTGATTATGAACTTTGTTCATTTTTGCCTCTGCCGATCTCCGTACTGTAAAACATGGCACGCGCACGCCGACCTGCCCCTATTTTGTGGGTTTGCCCGATATTATTTATAGAAAAATATATCGATGATGATTATCACGGCAAGAATTCCTTATGTCCCAGCCACCTTATTTTTTCATTTTTGTTAAGTGTCCGGTCATCCGAATCTGATCCCCATCCATCATCATGATCATCATCGCTCCATCCAGCATCCGAACAATTTTTTTTTTAATTTAACAAATTAACGTTACATGCATGCTAACACTAGTAACAGCTCTCTCTATTTTATTACCCTGGATTGCCAAATTTGTTTCATCATCATTTCAAATAAGTTAATCTAAATTTATAACTAAAATCAAACCTTGATTGATCCATCGTCGAGCTCTGACTCTGAGTCTACTTAGGCGGTCAGATCGAGAGAGAACTGTATATGTAGCAATAATGTATATGCACACCGTACGGACATGGATCGAAATCGAAATACAGTGCAATATAGTATAGTAGCAGCGAAATATAGCAGGAAAACGTTAGCAACCTCACAAATACATATTATTGTATCGTAAAGTAAAATGATAAATTTATAACCATTTTAATATTTTTTCTCTTGAAAATTATAAAAAGCATTGAAAAATATTATTGAACATAACATCTTATTTTATCATTTTAATTCAAAAGTTTTTGAAAGTGTAGATTTGATTTTTTTTAAATTTATAATCTACCTAAAACCTCTCTGAGAGAAAACGATGGTCACAGAAATTTAGCGTAGTGAACCTTCCTCATAGCAATAATGAGGTGAAGTGTTGCCGCCCTCTACGTTCGTTGGTCAAGACCATAGAATCTTAGCCCTGTGATTGGCAAGCGAGCCATCTGTAACCAAGTGCGCGTTGAATGAAACAATGCGCAACCTGTTGCTTCATCCTTGCGTAAACATGCGCATAGCTGTTTCCTGGCTGTGAGAAACAAAGTGTGTACATTGGTTACATATTGCTGGATCCTGACCCTGTCATGAAGTGCACATTAATGTTATTCCAATCTTTGGAAAGTACAGAAAATGACCTTTACGCTCATGTCAAATTTGCCATTTCCATTTTTGTCATAAAAGGAACACCATTTTTTACCAATTTCCTCTTTTATTTTGAACACAATAAAAGCATGTCACAAATCTCTGATCCCTCTTCTTTTATTTGATGTATAACTCATGACAATTGGTGAATGATAAGTAGTCTATTCAATAGTTTGCAAATGAGATGTTCCTGGCTGTTCTTGCTCATTGGCAGAACTGGAAATAAAATAGCGCGCTTTAGGGACCTGCAGATTGGCTGGTAATGATGACAAATCATAACCACTGGTACTGTGCATGCTGCCTAAAGCAATAGACATGATACATACGCGCAAATGAATGTCGTCACAACGCGCTCAGGCTGAGCAGCTGCTTTTTTCTTCATTCGTGTACGTCGCAAGTCGATTTGGGGGGGGGGGGGGGGGGGAACGAATAGCTTTTTTCCCGCTGACGTCATCGAGTAGTTACTTTTTCCCTCTGAAGTTTAATGTTTTTATTGACAACAACATATGTACATTTACATATTACAATAATGATTATACAAAGATTATAATATACAAAAAGAACATATCATAACATAATATTATACAAGTATTATTATAATATTGTTACAAAAGTACAAGTTATTCAGCAAGACATGTAAAACAGGAATAAGCACGATTGATACATAATGTACATGTCTAGTTGTTTCCGTTCTACATATCTTACTTGGGTACAGTATGGATCAAAAGGATCAAAAGATAGCACAGGTGCTAGTTGTTATTGATCCTTTTAACTCTTTGGCAAATTTTTTGACTAGAGAACTAGAACAAAATAAATGAGATATGGGTACTGTAAATTATAATTCATAATCGCATGAACTTAGTACAATACGTGTATGAACAATATACGATATTTACATGTCATAAAGATAACGCACCAGGTGTTTTCGAAAAGTATTTCTGGGTTTCTTTTCCCTTATATCTTTAGGCAAAGAGTTACATAATTTAGCTCCCACAAAAGAAATTGCAAATTGACCAAGAGTTGTCCTACATTTTGGTAAATAAAGCAGTCCATTCTCTTTTCTTCTTGTTGAATAAATATGCTGTATATTCTGATAGTAATTCACCAGGGAATGTGGTAAATATCCATTTAGCAAATCGTGTATACGAATGTATTTATTGCGAGAATGCGTAGCTGAAAAATATCCATTATTTGAAGTTTTTGGAATAAAGCTCTTGACTCACTTCTCAGTGGACTAAAGGTGATTGCTCGCATTGCCATTTTTGACTAATCGCAATACAATTCAAGTTTGATATAAACGTATTCCCCCAAAATTCGATTCCATAAAGTATATGTGTTTGTATAAACGATTTATACAAGAGAATAAGAATAGATTGTGGTACAAATGTCTTAACTTAAACAAAATACCAACCTTTCTACGAATGCACCGATTTATTGCTTGAATGTGACTCTTCCATGTCAAATGTTTATCAATACAAATTCCAACAAATAATGCCTCATTTACTTCATGAATTTCAGTTTCAGTTCAAATTTTAACGATCCCTTTAATATTAATTTGTTTTTGTCTACTCCTAATGACCATATAGTTTGTTTTCTTTAAATTAATAGTAACTTTATTTGAGCAGCACCAATGCTGAATCTGTTTTAAGTTTTTATTGACCTCTACCATATCAATTTCTTTTTGTTTATCATTGAACGTATGAAATATGTTTGAGTCATCGGCAAAGAGCCTAAACTGGAAAAAGTTAGTTGAATTTGGCAAATCATTAATGTAAATTAAGAACAGAGTTGGTCCAAGGACAGAACCTTGTGGTACACCACAATGTACATTCATTTTACTAGATACTATTTCTTTATAGCATAAAACTTGGGACCGATTAGTTAAATAATTCTTAAACCATTGCAAAGCTACTCCTCGTATTCCATAATGAGCCATTTTTTCTCACAAAATTTCATGGTTTATAGTATCAAAAGCTTTTTTAAAGTCGACAAAAATACCAATAGTTGGTTTCCCATCATCCGCTGCTCTTAACAATGTATTCACCAGATTAATTAATGATAACTTCGTACTATAGCTTTTACGAAAACCATACTGATGTTCATATAAAATATTATTTGTCTCCAAAAAATCAATTAACGGTTATTTATAATTTTTTCGAATACCTTCCCAATTACTGGTAGTACTGAAATTGGCCGATAATTTCCTGGATCATCTCTACCCCCCTTTTTAAATATAGGTGTTACTTTAGCAGTTTTAAGATACTCCGGAAATATTCCATTTTCCAACGACAAATTAAATATATATGACAATGGTTTAGAGATATATTGGGCCGAGTCCTTTAAAAGTCGCACCGGTAAATTATCATACCCATATGATTTCTTTATGTCTAGGGCACATAGGTGATTAAACACCTCAATCTCTGTCACTGGTTTCCAAAATAAAGATTTTTCATTTCTATCTCCTAAAATTGGAGTTGTCATGTCTAATCCCCTGTGATAGGCTCGGGCCTACACTAACAAAAAACTTATTAAATTGCTCTGCAATTTCTTTGTCCGCAGTTACAATTTCGTGTTTTCCATCACAAGAAATTACAAGTTTTTCTACACCAAAAACCTTTTTATTTCCACCATTCAACAAATCATTAATAGTTCTCCACGTCTTCCCACTATCATTCTTGTTTTCATAAAATAAATTACTAAAGTGGAGTCGCTTAGCATTCCTCAAAACTGTAACCAAAGTGTTTCTATATTTTTTGTACTTTTGTCCACGCTTCTCATCAAAGTTAGATGCTTTGTACGCCTTATACAATTTCTCCTTATACAATTTCTCCTTTTTATTAATAGATTTTAAAATAGCTCTAGTGACCCATGGTTGTCGAGGAATATTTTTCTTCCCTTGTACACACATATTAACTTTTTTTCAATGGGGCATGTTTATCACAAACCTGTTTCAGCATTTCATAAAATTTAAAATATGCTACATTTACATCTTTACACCGCATTACATATTCCCATGGTATATGGGATAAATCATTGTGAAACAGTTCAGCAACATAGTCTTTAAAGATCACATTGCAAGAAAATCACAAATATGGCAATTAATGTATCACTAGAAACTGGGAAGCTTACAGATGGCAATCGTATAAGTTTTATGTCAACTGCGTATCTGATGATTATAAAAACAACATAAATAAAAGCTCTTCTAAGCATCTGGAATATCCGAGGATTCGCCAGAAATATAGCGATGTTTTGATGTCGTCACACTAGGGATCGATCCTGCTTAAGCAGACGACGTCCTATAATGAATGAACGTAATTGCAATGCAATTATTTATCAAATTATAAAGAGTTTGGTACATTTAACATGACCTTATTTCACACCATTCTAAAAGGGAAAGTGAAACTGATTCTGATAACTAAAACCGTTTGATTGTAAATACACAGGAGAAGGGTCAATGATCAATGAAATAAACCCCATTTTCAAATTGAAAAGCCCGCCGAATAATATCACAGATTGTATTCGTTCCCTCTTGAAACGCCGAACATGCCCCGGTGCAAGCAGCTGAAAATACAATTGATGGCGTCTTATTTTGTTTACAAGTGACTGATTCTTTTATTTTTTTAACGCTGCATTTTTCATCAAAATAATACCATACACGAAGTTAAGAGTGAGGCAACAGACTAACATTAAGACTGACGCTAGTCAAGTAAGAGAAATAAGTGAAGAGGAGATGACAAAACAGGCACTGAAAAATGTGTAAGATGTTATGGGACATCGTCTGCTTAGACAGGACTGGTCCTTCGTGTGTCGTCACACATCTCAGCAGCGTTCAAGGAGCTCTTCAGCTGCTATATCGGGGGCTGTATTTTACCGTTTTATAATTGATAATAATCATTAATTAAAATGTTTCCAAGCGTTGAATTTGGATAACCTTGTATAATTTATGCCATCTATGCAATAATAAGTATTAAGCCAATTTCAATATGGCACGAAAAAGAGACATGATAACGAAGCTTTTCGACCTGCACTTGTGACTTTACTAATTTAGTTTCTTTTGAATAGCCTTGAAAATTTTATCTGTCCAATTGGACAAACTTCTTTCCTCTTTAAATACTTTTGAGAATTCCCACTTATTATTCTATTAATTTCATTTAAAGAGTCATTGTTAACTATTACTAGGAAACTGTAAATATCAGTCTTTTTTTCAAATTCTAATTGTTGCTTGTTAAATTATAAATACACAATGGATGCTATTTTCCAAAATCTTCCCTCTTTTCTTTCAACAGACATGGATTTCTACTTCAGCTCTTCAGTGAAATAGACCCCTGGTTTGATAGACATCTATTTCTTCATACTGAAATCATACCTGGATTCCAGTCTAATATGCATCATTAGAATGGCGGAAGAGGAGTTTTAAAGTTCTTCAATTATATCTTAACCATCTTACCCACCCCCTCCCCATGTCAAATGTTGCAGTCACATGCAGCCATTTTGTGTAGTAGCTCGTTATTGTGAGGAGGTCTTCCTCTTCTATGTGGCCTAGTGACATTACATGGCCGCTAATGAAATAAAGATAAGCACTGCCAGGGCCACTTGGCCTCTCCATTATTATATCTTCTCACCATGTATAACAAATTAATAATAATTAATTGATTCTATGAATTTGTGCTAATTGAATTATTATGATCTACAGAGAAAATCCATACTATTCAACACTTTATTTCAGGGATGCCACTTTTCAGACAAAAGTAGGAATTTCTACTTTATCAACATATTTTTAGCCATAGAAAACCACTTTTTATGTACACAAGGGCCCATTCTAGATGATTTTCCCACTTTTTTTATCAATTCTAATTGGCATCCCTGTTATTTAGATTAAAACTATAGAATTAGATCTGTGTGTGTGTTTCCCCCCCCCCCCCCCAATTTCTTTAGTTAGACTTTTAATACTAGTAATATGCAATATATATGTACCAACTAAAAGGAAGATGAATCATTTAATTAATATTTCTTAGAACTGTGAACAAGACTCAATATTATCGTTGTTTTTCAAGAGTATTACATGGTGTGTGTGTTAAACAAAACTATAGACGGTCATTTATTTCTTTTAATTATTATATCTTTTGTGGGGTATAGTGGGTAAATAAATTAATAGTATCTATTTCTCCAGTGAAAATTCAAATAGTTTACCTCTTGACTAAGGATTGAAATTAATAATGTATGATTCATTTAGATTGAAATTCATATTTTTTTTTATGCATGTACATATTTGTTCTACTGTCAAGATGAAGATATTATATGACCTTGACAAGTCAGCTGTAATGGAACTCTTGAAAGAGTAAGGAAAATAATTAAACGTATATTTAAGAAGTAAGACAATGTCTAAACATCTCTAAAGACTGTTCTCATTTCTGCATGTAGGAAAATATTCATTAAAATGTGAGAAAATCTAACTGTATTTCCGAATCGACGTGTGCAAATAATTGCACCTTAAATCTTGATTGTAAGAAAGATATATGTAATTGAAAATTCGTATGTGAACATGATAAGGGTCATCTCGCGTTTTACAATGACAACCATACGGGTGACTGGGGGGGGGGGGGTAGAATAAACCAGGACATGTGATCGAGGTGTGTGTATGAGAGAGAGAGAGAGAGAGAGGGAAGAAAAAAAGATGAGAAAAGGTGAAAGAGAAGATTTGATGAATATGGGGGAGGGGGGTTAGCCAGCCCTCCAAGAATTTTTTTTCCTCCAAAATAAACCAGGACGTGTGTATGAGAGAAAGAGAGAGAGATAAAAAAAGAGGGAAGAAAAAAAGATGAGAAAAGGTGAAAGACAAGATTTGATGAATTTTTTTTTTTTTTTTTTTTTTTTTTTGGGGGGGGGGGGGGTGATTATTTTTTTCTTAGCTAGCCCTCAGAGAATTGTTTTTTTCGCCTCCGAAATTCGCTCGTGGGGGGGGGGGGCGGGGTTTTGTTTGCCTCCATAATTCTCTGACAAGCAAAAAAGAATTTTAAAAAAGGTTATAACAAGTTCTAAAATAAAGGGGTGGCACACTTTAGGCCTATACTTTTTTGGTGGTCAAAAGCTGTTAGGGGGCAGTCTGTCCCCTTGCCCCCGGTACGCTAGTGGGGGGGGGGGGGGGGCGTTGAGAACTAAAATGGCAGAATTTTCAAGGTTCATATTTCTCTTTTAAATAAAGGTACATGTATGTTCACAATTATGAGAATTAACAAACTTGGCATCAGTGCGAAAGTTGCCCCTCAAGAAAATCTAAGGATACCTCTTCCTCTACACCTGATATTTTATTCCTACCTTTGCCTTCAATGATTATACCCCCCCTTTTTTTTGAACTTTATCCTACTGGTCAAAGATAGTAAATTTATTAATTTCTTTGAAAAATTACTTGTTATGAATGTAAAAGTTTTTGTCTTAATTCGTGAGATGTGATAAATGTGAACAACATGTATTTATCTTAATAACTACGGTATACAACTCGTTGAACTCGACCAAGTAATGTTATTTAAGTGGAACGAGTGTAACCCTTTTCTGCTGACGATCCTGTCAATTTGCAATTAATCACATGCTGGGACCTAATTATCATAAAGATTTAATGACACCATATGAATGACGCCCATTCGTCAATTATCGATGCGCCGTCATTAGCCAAGTGCTGAATACATTAGCATACATGAATAGATTAAGCGGATTTGACCTTTCTTAATGCGCATGCGTGACACTGATCCACATTTATATTTTACTTGCTTGTAAAGCATACACACGTTAGGGGAGCATCGTACAAAATGAATAATGCATAGGGGCTTCGGGCGCGTTCAAATCGTGCCCAAATGTTACAGCGTAATGGCGGCCGCTTTAGGGGCTTGACTAACAGTACCGATAGCGATGATTTGGCCGCACAGAAGAGTAATGTTAGTCAAATTCACTAACAGCTCTGACAGCCTAACATTTCAAGGCCGCACAGAAGCTAACAGTAGTGGTAATGTTTTAACAACTCACTAACGGTGCCAGGGGCACCAATAGTGACAATGTTAGTGAATAATTTCTTGCGTGCGCTATAACTTGTCTCTCCTTTTTTTTAATACCAAGTACTTAAACATAGACCTAGACTAATTAAGAATGTGGCGGGTAGCGGGTGACATAGATTTTTGCTGATAACGGCACGAGGAGACCAAGATGATCCTTTTCAGGAAGAAAATGAACATGACTTTTTCAATTTGGAGAAAACTCGTATGTTATTGAGTAATTCAATCTCATCTCTGGATGGTAATGTATTACTTCAAAACGCCACAATTAAAATGGTCGAGGAGTTAAAGTTTCTTCGTTTACTTATTGATAATAAGTTATCTTGGAAACCACAGACTGTGTATCTAAACAAATTTCTCTCTAGAAATGTTGGTATTATAAACAAATTGAAATATTTGTTTCCCTCTCATGTATTACTCTTGTTGTATTCCACCTTGGTTCTACCCTACATAAGTTATGGCATTCTTGCTTGGGGCAACTGTACGAAGTCTCAGTTGGATAGACTCTCAAAAACGGGTGATGAGAATAATTTTGAAAAAGCCTAGACTAGCTCCGTCTAATATATTATTCTTTGAAAATAAAGCGTTGAGACTAAACGATTTGTTTTATTACCAGTTATATGGGCAGTTTAATGTATCAAGTACGAATTCATGAATTGCCTCGGGTTTTACAATCAATGTTTAAAAGGAATGATGGAATGCGTTCTACACGACAATCATCTTTCTTTCATTTAAGTATAGGTTTTCCAAAGCAGTGTGAAGACCTTTTTAACATTGTAGGCCCTGCTTTGGAAAGAAGAACATTACGGTAACCATGTACCATACCCCGGTTCCGCGGTCCCTGCATCATGATGAAAATCATCATTGACAAATAGGCCTACTCCCATGAGTGAAGAGCTAAAAACTAAACAATGAATAAATAAATAAATAAATAAATAAATAAATGCTGAGAAGTTCAATGGGCTTGCATTTTTTTTGTGTGGTACTGGTACAGTATCTTAATCTAAAAGCATTAGCTAAATGCTAGTAGTTGCAGCAAGCAATAATTTCACGGGAAAGTCTTTGGAATCAAAGTTAAGTGTTCACATATTGTCGTAGCTAATCTAGTAAGTTTATGATCAGAAACTTGAATAACCTTTGTTAAAGAATGAAACACGCTGAAAACCAAACACACAGTAGACCACCAACATATGATAAGCATACGTGGGAACGTGTAGTATTATTGATAAAAAAAACCCGCCACCCGGCAGGAATGCCATGTATGTTTTGGTCATTTGTCAGCAAATATACATTTTAAAATGTGAATACACAACGCACGCGCACTGTGCTATGCTGCATCAACACGATTCATCAATCTATACATAGATTACTACGCACAAATCATAGATTTTGCCTAACTCTATGGCTCAAATCCACTAACAGTGCTGTAACAGCGCGAGTGTCTAACAGCGCTTTCTGTGCGGTCATCTTACCCGTGTTGTTAGTGGCTGATTTGTTTGCGCTAACAAACCTGCTACTAACAGCGTTTCTGTGCGGCCGCTACAGGACGTCAGCAGGAAAAATGGAGTAGACGGCAGGAAACGGCTTCTCTAGTAAAACTATTCATTTTCTTGTTGTGTGCACTCCTAATGCAACAATCTTACGATGAGGGATATAAAACCAAATATCAATCTCTGATCAACATTAGCGTATTCAATTGCACACTGCCCTTTCTTGTTCGATGTCAGCCTGTAGTGTACGGTAAGCTATAATTTAGAATTGAACTAAGAGGGATTTGTTGTAACTTGTTACTTAATATCAATTTTGTTTTCTTTCTGTCGCCACTCCTCCAAATGCTCTCTCTTCACATATTACCTGTCTTTTTCTTTTCTTTTTTTTTTGAGGGGGAGGGTGGGGGGGGGGGGGGCTTTTCTCATCTTTTATACCTTTAGCATCTGTATATCATTGTCACATTCGCTCTTCCTTTCTCTCGTCTTTTTCTCTTCATTTCTGTATCAATATTTGCCCCTGTCATACTGTCTATGCAACCGTATCATCCCTCATTCTTTCTTTCTCCTGCCATCTACCCCCTATCACGTTAATCATCTCGTCATGTTCGTGCAGAACTTTAACCCATTCATCTAGTTGAAAGAAATATCTACATGTTTATGTGTTTTCAACTGTTGTATATAAATTTCATTTCTGCTGTATATCACGTCATATTATTGTTTGTTTATGTAAATATGTTTCTATTGATTTTTATCGAAGTGATTTCAGTTTTGAAAGTATATTATTATGTCTTGTTTATCCAGGGTAGCCTCATCAGTATCATATGCTGTTCTCCCTGATGACCATGAAATATATTACCCCCAGCTTTAGGCGCTTAAGCATTAAAGGATTCCCCCCCCCTACCTCATGAGTATTATATTCTGTTCTCCCTGATGACCATGCAAAATATTACCCCCAGCTTTAGGCGCTTAAGCATTAAAGGATTTATTTTCCTACCCGGTACCCATGTACTTCACCTGGGGGGGGGGGGGGGGGGGGGGGGGGAGTAGCAAATGTATAGATTAACGCCTTGCCAAAGGGTAAGTGCCGTTCAGATGCGTCATTTCGTTCGGAATCGATAAAGCATTGGAGGGGCAAGAATCCGATGCTTTATCTATTCCCAACGAAGGGACGCCTCTGGTACCGTTGCAGGGATTCAAATATCGTACCTTGTGGTCCAATATCTAATAGATTACATATTGATGAAGTAACCCGAATAAATAAAGCGGAGATAACTTTGTAGTCAATGATCAAGTGGTAAATTAGTCGAGCAATAACTGGTTAGTCAAATATTTCCAAACAATATTTCTTATTCTCTGACAAAAAAGGTAATCAATTCTAAAGGAGGGGGGGGGGGGGGGGGCACAATGTACACTTCAAGGGGGGGGGGGGGCACGGGCGAAAATGCCCCCCTAAAATCATCACTGTGTATATATATATATAATTTTATATACATATATTTTAATAAGGTTGGAGAAAAGAAAGGAAAAAATCGGGAACTAAATTTGCCCACCCTCTTAGCATTTGAATGATGGAATATAGTAAATATCATAATGTATTGTATCTTGTTATTGGTAAATGAATACAATCATATCATATCATATCATATCATATTCACTGGGGAAATTTTGACCAAGTTAGGCAATTACTACCCCAAATCTGAGCTTTTAAGAGGGACTTTGCTGAAGGATTCGTCACACCGAATAGCCTAAACTGACCTTCGACGGATAGAAACTATACGAGTACATCACAATTATTTCCGACCAATGTAACGCACACCGAGCCGCCAGTAGCGGCCGCACAGAAACGCTGTTAGTAGCAGGTTTGTTAGCGCTAACAAGTCGCAAACAAATCAGCCACTAACAACACGGGTAAGTTGACCGCACAGAAAGCGCTGTTAGGGCGGTGTTAGACACTCGCGCTGTTACAGCACTGTTTGTGGATTTGAGCCATAGAGTTAGGCAAAATCTATGATTTGTGCGTAGTAATCTATGTATAGATTGATGAATCGTGTTGATGCAGCATAGCACAGTGCGCGTGCGTTGTGTATTTGCGGACAAATGACCAAAATAAACATGGCATTCCTGCCGGGTGACGGGTTTTTTTTCTAATCAATAATACTACACGTTCCCATGTATGCTTATCTATGTTGGTGGTCTACTGTGTGTTTGGTTTTCAGCGTGTTTCATTCTTTAACAAAGGTTATTCAAGTTTCTGATCATAAACTTACTAGATTAGCTACGACAATATGTGAACACTTAACTTTGATTCCAAAGACTTTCCCGTGAAATTATTGCTTGCTGCAACTACTAGCATTTAGATTTTAGATTAAGATACTGTACCACAAAAAAAAAATGCAAGCCCACTTCTCATTTATTTATTTATTTATTTATTGTTTAGTTTTTAGCTCTTCACTCATGGGAGTAGGCTTATTTGCCATTATTGGTGAGCATACATCGTTCAAAATTTCGAATACAGATATCATAATAACAATTCCAAAAAGCAGTATCATGGGAGAAGCTAATGAAAAGCACAGCTTGTTAAAACGATCTTCCCCAATAACAGAGAGAATTAAGAAATACATCTATGTAATTATGTATATGACATATATAGCAATAAAGAGACGAGACAAGACGTGAGTAAAAGGAGAAAAAAAACAATACACACACAACATCACTAAAACATCAAAATAAAATAAGCATACTATGAACTAGTATTATACTTGCAGTTAATGTCAGCCTATTGGGTTTATATAGTAGTAGAAAAACCCGATACACATAATACATGTATGTGTATCAAGTATGAATAAAAAGATGTCTTAGGAAAGGTTTTGTTTATGTTCTGTTTAGACACAGGTAGAAAACCAAATACTGCACAGTTGTTATGCAGTGGCGTATCCAGGGGGTGGCGCAACAGGCGCCCCCCCTCCCCTATTGGCCGTCGTAAAAAAAAAAAAACTAGGAAAAAAAAAGTTGTTCATTAAATAGGCTTCAAAATTGGTCACATATACGATTATTTTGCATCTCAGCCCTTCTTCAGAAGCAAAAATTTTCCAAAGGGGAGGGGGCACCCCCTCCCTTAGACCCCTCCCCCAGGACGGCGATCAATAATACCTCCCCCCCTATTGGGAAATCCTGGATACGCCCATGTTATGGACTTACACTGTAAGAGCTAATTTGATAATGTTTAAGATTTCTTCTAAAAGATTTAAGAGAGGAAGCTTGCTTTAGATTTGAATCAAGATGATTTCAATAGAAGGGCCAGTTTAGATTAATGTTTTCTGGGCAAACTGAGTACGAAGAAGTGGTAAATGAAAGAAATATGATTGTCGTGTAGAATGCCTATGTATTCCATCATTCGTTTTAAGCATTGATTGTAAAACCTGAGGCAATTCATGAATTCGTACTTGATACATTAAACTGCCTAACTGGTAATAAAACAAATCGTTTAGTCTCAACGATTTATTTTCAAAGAATAATATTTTAGACGGAGCTAGTCTAGGCTTTTTCAAAATTATTCTCATCACCCGTTTTTGTATAAGTGAGAGTCTATCCAACTGAGACTTAGTACAGTTGCCCCAAGCAAGAATGCCATAACTTATGTAGGGTAGAACCAAGGTGGAATACAACAAGAGTAATACATGAGAGGGAAACAAATATTTCAATTTGTTTATAATACCAACATTTCTAGAGAGTAATTTGTTTAGATACAGAGTCTGTGGTTTCCAAGATAACTTATTATCAATAAGTTTTCTCCAAATTGAAAAAGTCATGTTCATTTTCTTCCTGAAATTATCAATAAGTGAAACAAGAAACTTTAACTCCTCGACCATTTTAAATGTGGTGTTTTTAAGTAATACATTACCGTCCAGAGATGAGATTGAATTACTAAATAACATACGAGTTTTCTCCAAATTGAAAACGTCATGTTCATTTTCTTCCTGAAAAGGATCATATCTTGGTCTCCTCGTGTCGTTATCAGCAAAATCTATGTCACCCGCTACCCGACACATTCTTAATTAGTCTAGGTCTATGTTTAAGTACTTGGTATTAAAAAAAAGGAGAGACAAGTTATAGCGCACGCAAGAAATTATTCACTAACATTGTCACTATTGGTGCTCCTGGCACCGCTAGTGACTTGTTAAAACATTACCACTACTGTTAGCTTCTGTGCGGCCTTGAAATGTTAGGCTAACAGCGCTGTTAGTGAATTTGACTAACATTACTCTTCTGTGCGGCCAAATCATCGCTATCGGTACTGTTAGCGCGCTGTTAGCGCTAACAACGTTTCTGTGCGGCCGGCACAGAAAAATAACCGACATGTGACCATAACAGGAAAGTATAATAGCATGTGCGGCGAACATCCTGAATAAAATAGTCTTGGGAACTCGTGAATGTTTTCAGTTTCAGTTTCAGTTTAGTGTATTTCCACACTAATCAATCAAAATACAAATCATACATTCTGGAATAACAGAAATCGGTTACATAATTCAAGAACAGATATGTCACATTATTGAAAGAATTTGAAAATAAAGAGAGTACATGTAATTCAAAGATTTACATTCATGTATATACAGTGGAGGGGCCTAAAGTAAAGCTAGGCTTGTTGTGGATAGGCCCAGTTAATAAATAATTTACAGCAGGTAAAAAAAATAATAGTAGAAGGGAGAAAAGAGGAATTAAAGAAAGAACTGAAAATGAAGCTATAGGAAGGGAGGAACTGAACAGAAAAACCAAAACATTACAGGACCTAGACAAAGATTGTCACACGAACGGGGACGCACGGGAACTCTACAAGACAGGAAACGATTAACAGACTTTATTGCAAGGGGATCTGCAGCTGTTATTTCAATGTATTATTTCCTTGAAGAGCGAGACTAATCCCTATTTACATATAAGAATGTATTTGCAGGTTGAATGACCACAGGTGTGGTACAAGGGTGAGCAGTCGTGAATCGTCATTGACTTTGTTCGATTTCTCAGCGGCGGACGTTGTTAAATCTGCTCCGCCTTAAATTAACCTTAATCTACATCCATTTAGTTTTGGCTCGCCAAGAATATATCATAATAATCACCAAAATTCCTCCAGCTTGTTAACACAGGTCGCTGGATAGTTACCACAATTTAGATCAAGATATTGAATCTGAAATATGGAGAAAGATGATAGTTCCTGGTGCAAAGAGAAGTTTTATCTGAGGCGACATCACAGATCTGAAAAAGTGCAACATGAATGCCGAATGCATGCAATTCAGATTAGAGAGACGTGGAAGAGGCAATATGCCTGATTGAGTGATGAGTTTGAGAAGATATAATGAATAGTGCCATGGTGTGAATATAGTGAGATAGTATGTGTATGACGACAGCAGAATCTGATGAGAAATGAAGAGGAAAATTGGTTACAAAAACAGCAAGATTTTGTTTTGTTCCCTTAGATCAATTAAGCATTAGCTGAAGTTATACATTTATAGATTATGCATTTAGAGTTGAACGAACATATACAATTTCTTGACATAGAAATATGCCGAAATAAGTTACAGCCTTGAATATGTGAATGTAATTTGATGGAAGTATATTTGCTAAGCATACTATAGTACATGATGCTTATTTCCACTGAAAAGTTACATTTGGATATCACATTATCTTGATAATAGTCATGCTTGCATATTCAATGTACAGTATCGGTGTAGTATCTACACATTGTACACGTATATAAAATTTAGAAACACAGTCTGGCCATCCAAGCCTCGAGGTTATAAGGGTCAGCAATTCCAGATTACTGCCCTACTCGTAATTGAGGCCATTGAACATGATGAATAGGCTATAGAGATCTGAATTTTAATAAAATTATGTAAAGGAACTTGATTGTCTGTATGTTAATTATTGACTGTGTTGGTTTTCTGTTTTCAGTTTGAAAAGCTGCAACCTGCCCTTTTTACTAATTGGAATATACCCTGAAGTTTTCGGTAAAGGAATTTATTTATTTTTTCTTTATAATGGGCATGGGTTCAACATTTTTCGGACCGCATTGCTATGTGTTATATTCGCTTGTATTTTTTTTTGTGTACATTGCAATAGTTACAATGACTTAATTGCTTATTATTATAGTCAGTAGATTCTTGACAAGCCGGAGAAGTTGTCAAGGGCTTTGTTAAAGAGGTTGAAAGCATTTCAGAAATAATTGATGGAACGTGAATGGAATTGATTAATTATGTTACCAATGATTCTCTTTTATCGTGAAAGAATGAAGATTCTGAACCCTTTGTTAAAGAGGAGCATGGTTATCGCTATTCGGAATTAGCACCCAAATTGACAGGAGATTTTTCTGAATACTTACGTTTCCCACTTTGGAAAGAATATTTCCACCTGCTTATTATGTACTACATTTTGGTACATAATAAGGAATAATATTGACAAACTCTTTCAGGAGCACTGTCCAGTCTTTGTATCTGTTTGTTTTATATTTCTATATAACAGCTTTATCTGCTTTTATGCGCATTATTTATCTAACATTCGAATTTTATGGCTACACAGAAAAGTGTTTTGAGAAATTATCCCCCCACCTTTTGCATCTGATCTTATTCCGACTTGGGAAATGTAACTTATGGGGTGTTGCAAGAAAGTTGCAATCAATTGCAAATTGTAAAGCATATTAGAACAACCATTCTGAATTGTTCAGGGTCTGCCCATTCAAGAAGATGCGCTTGCAACAATGATTTTGATTGGTCAGTACCGATCAATTGCAACTTGCAATCAATCGCAACTTTCTTGCAACACCCCATTAGACACTTTTCTGTTCAGACTTTTCATTGTAAAACACTTTTCATCTTAAAAGTCCAGTCCCCATTCGGTTCCTAATTAAGTTCTTATAAACTAAAAAGTAAATTGATTGCATTTCGTTCATTAAGTTATATGAGCAGTTTTCATCAGAAAGTTAGAGAGAAGTGCTTTTGCTCTTTAAAGACAAAAATTTATTGGATTCTTTTTGCATAAAGATAGAAAGACACTAAATTTAAAAAGTGGTTTATGTTAATTTTAATCAGGTAAATGTAAGAGTGCGATTCTGGCTCGAAATTACGCATTTTTGATTCGTCATGGGTTTATTGATAAGTCTGTATTGGACCAGCCTATATGCAAGCATGTAGAACATTTATGACATGAAATAACTGACGTGGTAAAAGAATTCCTTCATGTGAATCAAAGGATGAGAGTATATTTATTGCACAGACAACACGGTGACAGGTATCTGTAAATGTTACAACCGATTGTTTACTATCGGCCATCAAGAGCGGTTGATTGCAATAAGCCATTTCGGAGATGCAATCTGAACATGAGCAGATAAAGGTCATCTATACCAAATTCTAAAACCCACTGACACTAATATTCGATATGTGCTCATGAATGTCATGTAATCATTATTCAATTATGCACTAATGGTACATTCCATGATATCCAGGTGGAAGTATTCTTTTTAAAGGGGGAAACAAAAGCTATTCATGAGGCACCTCTATCACTCCCAGAGTTATTTTTCTGAAGTGCACATAAAGGGACCCTCCATGTCTAAAATATATGTGGATATTTGGGGTCATTTGTACCATGCGCTAACCCCGAACTGGCTTATTAGGTCGAAAATGTTTTTTCTTGTAGCTTGAAAACTAAACCTTTTCTGCAACCCCAGTATGGGTTCTTTGCATGGATATTCAAAGCTGAAAGCTTTTTATGATTTCACGAGGCAGGTTTTGTAATAAAACTATTCTTTGTCAAACGAATCCGTTTTGTGATGCAGTTAGATGAATAAAGGAAATGTAGAGGTGTTGTGGTCTAGTGGATAAGTCACCTGACTGCAGATCACAAGGTACGGGGTTCGAATCCCACCACAGCACTAATGTCCTTTGGCAAGACAATAATCTACATTGCCATTCTCCACCCAGGTGTAAATGGGTACCTGATATGCTTGAGCGCTAGTTACTTTGGCAGCTCGGCTATAACCAGGGTAATAATGTCTAAGCGCCATGAGCGTCACTGCGTGACGGATATGAGCGCTATATAAGTGGCCACTATTAATGAGGAAGCATGTGATGATAAGAAAGATACCTTTTGGAAGAGAAAATTGTTGAATATATTTGCTACAGCAGAGTGAGACGGAGTGTGATAGAAGATTTAGAGAGGGGAAGCTTCAAGGTATCAATATCCAAACAAATAAGATAAGGAAAGTAAAAAAAGTTTTCTCGAGATGTTAAGGGTATACTGGCCATGGACTTTCCAGTAATGAATAGAAGGTGATAATATCATCTTAGAAGTCCAAAGTTAAGTAATCTTTGGAAAATAGTTAAGATGATAATTATCTATACGAAAGTGGAAAATAAAATAAAATATGGAATATCGAAGGTCTTCCAGTAGTGAAATACAATGGAACTAAGTATTTTTTTTTTTTGGATCCGGTTATAGGATCACAAGGCAGAAGAAAATATTTTGTGCGATTTTGTTTTGCAGTCACTTTACTTGATGAGATAGTTGGAATTATCCCATTTAGGATCTGTATACCTGTCCAGCCTTGGGGTGGTAGGGGCATAAAGCTTAAGTATTGTATATCTTTTCATATTGATAATCAGTTGTTTTAGAATCGTAAGTGGCTATTATCTTAGTGTGCTTTATATTTTTTTTTAGGACATTTAAATTAAATATTGTTACATTTTTATTTCACTCTATACTTTCCATTCTTCTAGCACTAAATGATTATATTACAAAATTAAAGATCAGAATAAATAATGCTATGCAAAAAGTTACAGCTGAAAATTCCGTAACGGAGATTTTTCAATCAATTGAATATAATACTAGTCACTAGGCTGATTGATTGGTCAGTTGTTAAATTGAGCCATCTATTTTTAATTTGTTTTTCAGTTAGATTTGTGTTAGCTAAATGCTAATTACCAGTTATAGATAATGATTTGTTATGACTTTTGACATTACTTACACTTTTTAAATTTCTTACCTAGTTTTACTACTAGGTGTAATAAAATTTAAGAAATACAAGAAACAAAAAACAAAACAACAAGAAACAGGAATTTGTATCATTTTAGAGCTGATTACTAACGTCTACTCCATTCTGCATAAATTGTATGAGTTGCTGGCCACTGGGCGGGAGGAGCAGAAGGTTCAAGTTTGATATGAACTATCCCAATGGGGATCAGTTGCCGGCCACTGGGCTGGAGGAGCAGAAGGCTCAACTCTTGTACGGATGGTACAAAAGATATTAAGTCGTTTCAGATTGGCATTAACTTCAGTCACTGATATTTCCGAAATTCAGATTTGTTTATGTGATATTTAGTTATCAAGTCTAATTCGATAGTGAATTATATAGATAACAGTTAATACATTAGCAGTAAGCTAAAATGATTTATGGCTCTCATTGACGTAATACTTTTTTGTCCTATATTTCTAACCAAATGAATAGAATGTCACTCTAAACTCATAATGAATGATGCTTAACAACAATTAACGGTTAAATGATTGGCAAAGTTTAATTCAGAATGAATCAGTTCATAATAGCTGAGTAATTATGCAAATAATTTGTTCGATTTTAACTATCCAACTCAGGGATATGTTGATAGCCACTGGGCCATATTTAAAGCATTTGGTGACTATTTAAGTATTTGGTAACAATTACACTTTATTGTATGTATGATGTCAATAAAAAGAAAGAAAAAGGGAAAATTTCTTGATTTTTTTTTTTTTTTTGCTACACATATAGCAAATTACAGCAGATGGAAATGATGGAGCAGGTGAGTGGCAGACAGATCGTTCCCATTATACATGCTATACTGATGGGTATATTAACGCAAGAAAATTTGAGCAAACTGAAGTACATGTATATGCTAAATATAATGAAGAGATATTATGTTCTATATAATTGTATGAATAATATTATAACAGATGACCTGTACTTAGCATTTTTTGATAATTGATAATAGTATGTTCACATTTTGTATACAAAAGTTTCAAGCAGCCAATTACAGAATAAAATTTATTATTCTAAAATTTCATAGGAATCAAGATAATTATGGATAATTTTGATATTAAATGAAGCAAATGAACTTAACTTTTGTTAATCAAACAAATATCCACCTTTCGGATCATTTTGTGCCATGTCAATATCCTCTTTCTGTGAAGGATGCAGGGTCGTTATAGCAATATAAGCTAAAAGTTTGAGAAAGAAATCCCACTGAAAGTTACGCTAATATTTAAGTCATCAGCATATTACTAGAAAGTTGAGACTATATCTCTGTAAATTCGTTGTCCATGTTTTCTGGACTTTTATGTTACATGGAGAGATCTGGCCTATTGAGATGAAATGAACATAATGACTGAAATAAATTGGAATTCGTAAGTAATTCAAGCCAAAATACCGTCATCAAGATTGTCATAATCACTAAATTCAGCTTTAAGGCCCGTTCTTTAATGATTGACCTGGGGATGGCGTGGCCATCGAAGCTAGGTCCAGCCCTATATATAAAGTTGATGTTTATATTATATGTATTTGCTTTTCAGGTCTTCACAGGGATTAGGGTTGCGTTTTAGGAAATATTTTATTTACGTTTGAGGGACGAATTAGGGAATAAATGTATTTTCTTAGAAGAGCGAGACTAATCCCTATTTACATATAGGAATGTATTTGCATGTTGAATGACCATAGGTGTGGTGCAAGGGTGAGAAGAAGTGAATCGTCATTGACTTTGTTCGATTTCTTAGCGGCGGACATTGTTAAATTAGCAGATTGCATATCACAGTGAAATTTACTTTTAAAGCAAAAATACATTGATAAAATGTATGAAGTAAGAAGTAGTATGAAGTAACTAAAAAAGAAACAACTTAGGAGTTAGGCGCTTAAGCATTAAAGGATTTATTTTCCTACCCGGTACCCATATACTTCACCTGGGTGGAGAGTAGCAAATGTAGATCTATAGATTAACGCCTTGCCAAAGGGTAAGTGCCGTTCAGATGCGTTCATTCGTTCGGAATCGATAAAGCATTGGAGGGGCAAGCATCGTTTGTGAACAATGCTCTGCCCCTCCAATGCTTTGTCTATTCCCAACGAAGGGACGCCTCTGGTACCGTTGCAAGGATTCAAACCTCGTACCTTGTGGGCCAATATCTAATAGACTACATACTGATGAATAGGCCTGGGAATAATTTTCGAATATTCGAATTTTATTGCTAAAATAATACAACAGAGGTCCAAAATGTGCCATGTAAAGTAAAAAAAAAACCACGAAAGTATGGCGTCACTTGACAATGAAACACACAAGCCGGTCGGCCGCAATCAGTTTATACATGTAGTCACCCGGTACGATCATGGCGATACACAGCGAGTAGCTCGCTACCGTCTGTGCAGAGCTCTGTACCTGTGTATTGTGGCTAGCTAGTGCAGCTCCGATATGGAGTAAGATGATTGTAATTTTTCAAATATGAAAGATCGTTGCAAAATAAAAATCGTCACTTTAAAATAATCCTGTGTTATAGCTGTCTCTGTGATATTATTTGTTGTTTGTTTTGATAGTCTTTGTGATCCTATTTCGTCTGATATTCTGTGGCTTCTTTGATTGTGTTAGCGCATGCGCAATGTGGCTTGAATGTTTCTTTCGAGGTGTACGATAAAGTAAGGATTACTTTTAACCTTCGAATCATTTCACTCCAATTTCATTGACCCTTACAGAATTGTTTGAAAATAGAAAATACCATCATTTTATGGTAAACTTGTGTCGTAACTGTCTCTTGTTTAATATTATTTGTTTTTTGGGGAGTCCTTGTAATCCTATTTTGTCTTGGAGTTTGTGGCTTTTCCCCCCTTGTGTTTGCGCATGTGTGTTGTTACTCGATTGTTTCGACGTTTAATATGAAATTAACCTTCGAATTTAATATCATTGTGATTTTCTACTCCCTAATTTTTTTGCTAAACCAAGTAAGGTACATCACCGTACGGTAATCATGTCTAGTAATTGTCTGTTTGATATTTATTTCGTTGTTTTGATAATCATTTTGATCCCATTTCGTCTTGTGTTTGGAAGTAACTTGAACCAGGAACTTGACTAGACTAGAGCGAGCGTTGCTGCCGTCAACCTGAAGTTGAGTTCGACGTAATGCTTTCCATTTCCCGACATTTCTTGGGCATTTTCCAGAGCTATGAAAATTCACCTTAGTGTCATTCTCAACAATTAAGAAATCCACATTATGTTTATTAGATTTCAAAATTTCTTAAGGTCTAGAATTAACATGACAAATATCTGCAGCATCTAAACTCGAACGTGGGATGGCATATTGATCGTAGGGCCAGGGGTACCGTCGCGTCAGCAACTGCGGACAGGTAACTGTCACGTTCACATACTATAGATTTTGAAACTAGGTATTTGAAATATTCGAATTATTCGAATACCTGTTTGCTCGAATATTCGAATAGTAAAAATGGTATTTGTCCCAGGCCTACTGATGAAGTAACCCAAATAAATAAAGCGGAAAAAAAAATTTGTTGTCAATTATCAAGGGGTAAATTAGTCGAGCAAGAACTGGTTCGTCAAATATTGCCAAAAAATATTTCCTCCATAATTCTCTGACAAAAAAGGTAATCAATTCTAAAGAGGGGGGGGGGGGGGGGGGGCACGGGCGGAAGTGCCCCCTAAATTCATCACTGTATATATATATATATATATATATATATATATATATATAATGTGAAAGGAAATGAGAGAATAATGGTTGCGTAACTTAAATCAAAGTTCCCCAGAGCTGTCCTCCCTTTTTGAAATTTTGCAAAGGTTGAAAAAAATGTCTCCACCGGGAATCCAACCCGGGTCGTTGGCTTAGAACGCCAATGCATTAACCACTAGACCACGGAGACGGGTCGGTGATTTCGGAGACACCAGATTCAATTGACCGACACATTGACAAATCTTCACATTGTCACGGGCTCGCGCGGTAACGGTACCCCGGTCGCGAACTTTTTTTTCCCACGAACTTTTTGTCACCATCGTCCTTGACGCATGCGCAACTTTGAAATAGCCCTACAATGCTTGGAGTTGGATGGGGTTTCAAAGTTTCACCCTACTTTTAGTAAAAAAAAATACAAGACGTTATTTTTGTAATGTCCAAACTGAGAGTCGAACCCAGATACCTCAGGTACTATATATGTCCGAGGGCTAACGCATCTCGCCACAGGAAGACGCTGGGATTCGACTCTGAGTTTGGACATTACAAAAATAACGTCTTGTATTTTTATTTTTACTAAAAATAGGATGAAACTTTAAAACCCCATCCAACTATTAACTCCAAGCATTGTAGGGCTATTTCAAAGTTGCGCATGCGTCAAGGACGATAGTGAAAAAAAGTTCGTGGGAAAAAAAGTTCGCGACCGGGGTGCTAAATTTTTGGGAGCAACCGTCATTATATCGCTTACGGAATAAACCCTACGATTGCGAAATTGATTTAGATCGGAAGCGATCAGGTGCGCATGCGCCAGGGAGGACAGGGACAAAAAGTTCGTGGGAAAAAAAATTTAGCACCCCGGTCCGCAAAACTGCATAAATACTTGTAGCATTGTAGTTTTCATCGAGTTAATCTCCTGACGATGAACAGAGCACACTGTTCGAAACGCGTCGAGACATACTCCTTTACCGAAAGATTTCCGTAGTTCGGAAACTCTCTTTCAGAACTACTCTACAGAGGAATACAAACAGTTCTTTTCAGAACTACTCTCTCCAAACTTCTCTGACCTGCTCAGAACTTTTCCTGATCTCAATCACTCTTTCCTCCTTTTTCTTCTTTCTCCTTTCCATTTCACTTCATTTTTGGTGTACAAACACCGAAAACAAAAACCAAAAATAGTCTTGTAGGTGTTCAATTTAATTTCATTCCATTTCCATCTCTTTCCTTTCCTTTCACTTCTCCTAAATTCCTCTAAACGCCCCATAAGTGGGTTATTTTTCACGAAAGAATATATCAACAGCCTTTTCACAGGAGGCTCCCACATGGTGTTACCGAAAACCTTCAATTGTATATATATATATATATATTTTTTTTTTTTTGAAATATGTATTACACTTCCAATTTCCCATGTTATAAAGATAATTATGTTAATGTTATATTTATTCTTGGGAACCTACACAAACAAGCTGTGCTTTTCAGTAGGTTCCTTTTTCATTTCATGATCTTGTACATTGCAATCACATTGTTTTGTATTTTGAAATGAGATGAAATAAAACCTTGCATCAATCAAATTTATTTATTTGAACTTATTCACACAGGATAAAAGCATGATCAGTATAAAACTGTTTTGCATCATACATGGTCCTGATGTAACAGGAATAAACAATAAGGTATATCATAAATTGGTAACAATTTTTATAAGAAAATACAAGTAATATAGGCATATAATTAAAAAAACCTAACTAAACAAGTAAAAGCAACACTAATAACGGATATGAATATTTCAAAAATAACCAATTGAGTATATTACGTTAGGCTAAGCCTAATGTGGAATTTTGATAACATCCATGTACTAAAGACACTACTGGATTAAAAAAAAAAACAAAACATGACCGGTATAAAAAAATCCCATACATAGTTCCTGTAACCTTGTGGATTGTCATCGAAGATAAGAACCGTAAAAGGTCAGAGTACTTTTGAAATTTATATTTGAAAGTCATGCAAAGATCATATACATACATATATCGATGGTATTCATTAGGGTTAGCTGGCAACTAAGTATGGTATAATCACAAGTTTAGTGTTGATGCAGAGTGAAGCGACTTAAAATCACGAGTTGGCAACTTATCAATATTGGTCACAGACCAGAGCGGCAAAGCTTCTCGTGATAGGGGGGGGGGGGGGTAAAGTAGACACCAGCAGAAAAAGAACTTCGTTGAAAAAGGGCATGCACAAGGGGGCATTAACAGAAAAGGCACGTTTTAGGGAAAAGGAAAGGCATAAATGCAAACGTTAAAGTGAATACATAGGTTTAATTATCATGATTATATACTGTACACTTTGAAGCCATCTCAGGAAAGATTCAAATAATCCTATTTGTTTCTCTCTTTACACCACAGTGTGCAGTTGAATGTGAGGGTCTGTGATGGTCTGTATATTCATTTAAATTCCAAACGAGCATAATATAGCGGGCTGTGACATCCAGTGGTGGATCCAGGGGGGGGGGGGGGGAGGGGCCTTTTGGAGGAGCTTTTTAAATTATCCCTGATAGATATCTAAGACTTCGGCCCCCTATTTTTGTTTTTCTTTCTTTTTTTCGCCTATCACTCTTTCACGTAGAGATTTCGCCCCCCTTGAAAAATCCTGGATCCGCCGGTGACATCAGATTCTTATGAAGAGGAAAAAGTCATCCTAGTGGGATTCAAAGTACAATGTCATCATGAAAGACTGGATAGACCCAGGGGCTCGCTAGGTCTTTCTGAGCTGGAATGGGGGGGGGGGGGGGATGTCGAGACCACTAATTTACCGACGAGCCTGAGTCTGTGTGCCACTTAAACCTTTGTGAACGACGACATCATTTTTTTTTTGGGGGGGGGGGGGGGACAGGTGCAGAAGCAAGTAATAGAATTATTTTGTTCTCAACTAGTGTCAACCGTGAGTCTATTTTCATTTAACAAATCTAATACGAATAAAAAATTTTTTTTGCCGATTTCTAATTAAAGCACCACCTACCATCACTTGTTCCACATCAATTCAATTCAATTCAATTCAATTCAATTCAAATTTATTGATCTAATAGAAAATTTGCTGCGTGTACATTTCAGAACATGACATAGAACATTCAACGTAGGACAATTTAAAAACATTAGGTACAATAATATAATACAGAACTATATAAAGAAAAAAGAAATAAAAAAGAAATAGTTACATGACAAAAGATTGGCAATATAGTCGAGCAATATTTTCTAAAATTTAAATTATTTGTTTGAATTATATAACTTTCATATCCAGGAATTTACAAAGTGACGAAGTTTATTAAATTTCTGCAAATGAGTGTTTATTTAATATTCGCGAGCGAGCCCCTTTTTAATGTTCACTTTTAATCATAATCATATTTAAGGGAAGGTTAATTTTTGGCTGGGCGAGCGAGCGTAGAGAGCGAGCAGAAAAAATAGTCATACTTCTCGTTGAAAAAAATTGGTAGCATAAACGGAATCTTCTCGGGAAGGGCACACTCGTATTTAAGGGAATGTTAATATTGATTAGGCGAGCAAGCGTAGCGAGGGATCAAAATTTGTTTCCACATATCTTTTGATAATAATGTATAGCATAACCGGGATCTTCTTGCTACGAAGCGGGGGGGGGGGGGGGGGGGGGGGGGGCACAATAACAAAATTTACACAATAAAACTCCTTCATAATAACTGGTAGCATAAATGGTGTCTTCTTCCTGCGGGGCGGGGCAGGCACAATCGTTTATTTTTTTTTAAAGTGATGTACCGACAAAACCAACAATGTTCTTTTGGTCACAACGGAATGTGTATTTTGTTTTGTTTTCTAGGACAACTTCCCCCTAGAAAACTACCCCAGGACAACTACCCCCGTACAGCTACCCCCTGTACAACTACCCCCGGACAATTACACCCCAGGACAACTACCCCAAGGATAGCTACCCCCATGAAAATTACCCCCCGTCGGACAATTATCCCCATAAAATGACGATTACCCCGATATCCCCCCCGGAACAAAATTTAATCCCTCGGACAACTACCCCTGGTCAATTACCCCAGAATCCAGGAGTAGTTGTCCGGGGGGTAATTGTCCTGGGGGTAGTTGTCCGGGGGGGGGGGGGGAGGGGTGGTTGTCCTGGGGGTAGTTTACCAGGGGTTTGTTGTCATAGAATCGGTCATTGGAAAAACCCATGCCTCCTGCATGCCTAAGAATGAATCCTACCAAGTTTGTGTTAAAATCCAGCCATTCATTTTTGGAAGAAGTTGAAAAAAAACTAAAAGATTAGCACAACGCACGACAAAGATCGTGAGCGACCGCAGTAGCCCAATTGAATATTTCGGCTCAAGTGAGCTAAAAGGCCAACAATCAGAGGTGAAAGGGGTACTTCTTGCATATCATAAGTGATACTCACCAGCTATGAGTATGAGAATGGAAAAGGGACACTGGAGTATTTATTATTTAAAAAAAACGGGGCAATTATTGCAGAAAGGGAAAAGAGACACTTATTAGATTTTGATAGGGGCATTTTGATCAGGGGAAGGAGCTCTTATTAAAAACGAGGGCACTCGTTTCATAAAAAAGTGACACCTTTTAGGGGTCAAAAGGGCACTTAATGGAAGGAAAACTCCATGTATCCGAATGAAAGGGGCAAAATTATTGAGGATAAATAGGGCACTCAACAGAGATGAAAAGGAGCACCTATTAGAGGGAAAGGATCATTTTATCGAGGAAAGGAATAGGGGTACTTTGGCTAAGTAAAACGGGTAGCTCCCAGAATTAATAGGGGAATGATAGATGAAGGGGTACTTATCAGCTTATGAGAATGAAAAAAAAATGTTGTTGCAAAGGAAAAGAAGCACTTATCGAAGGAAAAGGGGAACATACATGTATCAGAATTGAATAGGGGTTTTTATTAAAACGGAACGTATATTACCAAAAGGGACATTTTCAGAGGTGAAAAGGGAACATTTATTAATAATTTGATAATTTTTTTATAGTGTAGCTACTATATTAGTTATGTTACTGTGCTGTGATGTAATGTAACACAACTCTCGACAATTCTACGGAATAAACACACAGTATAAAGAAACTATTGGGAGGGAAAAGGGTACTTGCAAGAGTAAATGTAGCACCTGTTTGTTTTGAATAGGGAAAGTAATCCCAGTTAAAGGTGGCTTTTATGATAGGTGGTAAGGGAGACTTTAATAAGAATGTGGAACTGGCACAAGTTAGAAAGAAAAGGAGACACTTTTCTGAAGTAAAAGGGTTCTCTTTTCCTTTTTAAAAGGGGTACTTTGGGGATATTTTAAAAGTGAGAACCTGTTCACCCCCGGACGTACCACTTTTGCATGTCAGATATACAACATTGGCTGGAACATGGAACAGTTAGGAGAGATTTTTCATGCAAAGGGAAAAGATAGCTAAGTGGTAGATTCCCAAACATGGGTGTCGATCCGATTTGAGGTGGGAGTGGCCTGTATTATCACCCCAATATTTTTGGATAAAATAAGTGAGAATTATGGTACATTAACTTAAAACTAATAATTATCCAAATTCATTATTTAACAACATTCTATCACACAGAAACCATTTCGCCATTTCTAAAATGAAAGTTTGAAAGACAGATTTTGAAAAAATCCCTGGTGTGGGAGGGGCATAACCCCCCTCCCACACCCTTTCCTTGCCGGTCATCCCCCAATCATGAACACGGATCGACACCCCTGTTCTCAAGGAAAATAAATGACCTGAAATTAAATTCCATGTATACAAATAAGGATTTAGTTTGTAACAGATACGATCTATTACAAGATAAAAATCATCTCGGTCGAACATGGGATCTTGTAGACAACTCCATCGCGCCTATTCGGGAGGACAGGGTCCTTCGGGTGGACCAGCTGGCTGCGAATAGTTGTGTCGGACTTAAACACAACGCGAATATCATGCTTTTCCAAGCGCCGGCGGAGTAGGTGCGCAATGTTATCAACATACGGGAGAACAATGGTGGACTTGAAACGGCTAGGTTCCTCGGGAGTTGTGTGCTTCTTCCGGGAGGCGCGATTCACAAATGACTCGGGATAGCCATTGTCAATGAGCGCTGAGGAGACGTGTTGCTTCTCTATCGCTGTGCATTGGGGTTTGGACACGATTCGTGAGGCTCTTTCGTAGAGACACTTCACTACCCCGCGCTTGACGGACTTCGGATGATGCGAATCCATAGATCCTCGGCGGCTGTTTCTGCGCAGGTCTCAAACGGCGGTAAACAGAATCGTCTATACCTCCATCCTTCAAGAAGCCGCGGAGGATGGTAGTAAGCTTGCGGCAGAGGCGCTCGGTTGGATCCTTCTTAATAGCGCGATACGGACCGGAGTTAATTAAATCGGACATCTTAGCGCGGTAGACATCGGTATCCAGAACAACACTGGCGCGACCTTTGTCAGCGGGCAAAATCATAATCGAGTCATCATCCTTGAGTGATTTCAAGGCTTTGCGCATATCGGGCGTGATGTTGGGCTTTGGCGGCTCGGCAGTGGCGAGGATCGCGCCAATTTCCCTGCGCACTGAGTTAACAGTCTCGGCGCTACACTTCCGGATGGAGGATTCAACCTTTGCGATAATCTCAGTAGCAGGCACGCGGGCCGGGGCAACGGCAAAGTTAAGCCCCTTGCTGAGGAGCGCGTTCTCGTCTGGAGACAGTTTGCGTTTGGATAGATTAACCACCCATGATTCGGAACCGGAACGTGCGGGAGCAGCGTCGGACGATTCGCGAAGTTTGCGGTATTTCTCCTGTTGACGGGCCTTGCTCTTCTCGAAAACGATGCGGTAGATGTGGTTGATGCGTTCGGTAACTCCAATGTGGTATCGTTATTCACAAACGTACCCATCAATGTCGCATGTGACGCCGCCCTTCTTAAACTTAGCTCTGATGCATCTTTGTCCGAACGCACTCAACTATCACCGGCGAAGATAGTTGACCTGCTGAAGTTTGTGCTGCATTCGACTTACTTCATGTATAACGGTGATTGCTATGAGCAGCAGGAGGGAGCGGCAATGGGCAGTCCGGTTTCCGCTGTCATTGCTAATCTCTACATGGAGTCATTTGAGGAACGCGCGCTGGAGATCTGCCCACCCGATTGCGCCCCGAGGGTGTGGAAGCGCTACGTTGATGATACTTTCATCCGCCAATGATCTACTCGAGCACATGAACGCGCAGCAGCCCTCTATCCGTTTTACTATGGAGACAGAAAGGGACGAGCGCATCGCCTTTCTTGATACCATGGTGCACCGCGACACTGAAGGCCGTTTGACTTCTACCGTATACAGGAAGCCCACGCATACCGATCAGTATTTGGCTTTTGATTCGCATCATCCGAAGTCCGTCAAGCGCGGGGTAGTGAAGTGTCTCTACGAAAGAGCCTCACGAATCGTGTCCAAACCCCAATGCACAGCGATAGAGAAGCAACACGTCTCCTCAGCGCTCATTGACAATGGCTATCCCGAGTCATTTGTGAATCGCGCCTCCCGGAAGAAGCACACAACTCCCGAGGAACCTAGCCGTTTCAAGTCCACCATTGTTCTCCCGTATGTTGATAACATTGCGCACCTACTCCGCCGGCGCTTGGAAAAGCATGATATTCGCGTTGTGTTTAAGTCCGACACAACTATTCGCAGCCAGCTGGTCCACCCGAAGGACCCTGTCCTCCCGAATAGGCGCGATGGAGTTGTCTACAAGATCCCATGTTCGACCTGTGACAAGGTTTATATTGGCGAGACTGGTAGACCCGTCGGGGAGCGCATGCATGAACATCGCCGGGATGTTCGTCCGGACGCACTGATAGCTCGGCTGTTGCTGAGCATGCTTGGACTGCCGAGCACTATCCGGCTGGGATAATATCAGTTGCGTTGCGCAGGACAAGCATTGGTACACGCGCCGGGTGAAAGAAGCTATTCAAATCCGATTGCACTCGAATAACATTAACAGGGATAACGGCATTGACATCCCTAACGAATGGCTATCTGCTATTCAGCGCCACGCAGCTAACCGGTTAGAACCGGCCAAGGATAGCGCGCCCCCGCCGACACGGCAGGGAACAACGCCGCGCCCGGTGATTGGTCAACGGCAGCGACCAATCACAGCGCCGACACGGCAGGGAACAATGCCGCGCCCGGTGATTGGTCAACGGCAGCGACCAATCACAGCGCGAGTGGTCCGAGCGTACATCCGGCCGCTCCGGGCTATTTAAGACCCGCTCAGCGTGATCTCGGCTCATTGTCTATGACTAAGGCTAGCAGTATATAGCAGCCGAAACGTCAGACTACCTACGTTTACGTTTGCACATCGTGAGACAACTGATTAACTCTCTTCAATTAATAAAATAGTTGGACACTGCCAGGGGCAGATTTGGGACTGCAATTCGGTTATAGGGAACTGCTATGTGACTAGCCTCTTGTCGAGGCCCTGGCGCTGTTGAAATCCTTGGCGATATGGAGGCAAAATTTCTGGCGAGCGCGCGAAGCGAGCCAGAAAAACCGAGGCGCTTGCGCCGAGGGCCTCTTGACACCCGACCTGAATTATATATTCATAAGGCACGATATCCTACTGAATTATGCATGAAAACATGAATAGTTAAATAACCGAGGCGATCGCCCAGCAAATTGGCCAATGAAATCTCAAGGATTTCTTACTTCAGTTCTGGACTAGTCTATTATTATTATTATTATTTTTTTTTTTTTTGGGGGGGGGGGATTACGTAAATCTCTTGCTCAAAATACATTCACAGACAAGCACATTATGAAGAATTCGATCTCTAGCTTACAAACCATGGTAATTTGAAATAAGACAAATGTACATATTTCTCAAGAGATCATCATATATTTACAAATAATGAAGAATGGGCAATAAAAGTCACCGTTCAACAATAGATGCATCTCCATCAATTCTGATGTAACCAAGGAGTTACCAGCAACTTCACTGCCCGCAAGGCCCCGGGGGATCCGCCTGGCCCTCGCGAAGCATGCAGCAGTCTCACTCTCCATCCCTGGCCCATGGAGGCACAGAGCGGTAGCGCGTGAAAAATAACACATTTTCCATAGCCAGTAGGCAGATTCCAAAAACATCTTGTCCTTTAAGTGCAGATTTGATTGCATCAACTTGCAAATCTTTGAATCTGTCAATCTTCAACATTCTAGCGGCATATTCTAAGCTCTTACAAATATCGTCATCACTCGTCGTGGAAGAAACGTTGAACGCCATTTTGGGCTGCGATTAATTAATATGTAAGAAAAAGCGTACAGTCGAGTCATGAATATTAAAGCCCGTCTCACACTGTGCAATTTCCTGCGATATTGCGTCGCATCGCAGGAGATTGCCCGAGATCGTGGAGTGTGAGAGGTTCTGCGACGCAACAGCAGGCGATTTTTCCAATATCGCAAGCAATCGCCTCGCATCGCAGGGTTTTGAACATGTTCAAAAATTTTGTTGCGATGCGATGCGATGCGATGCGATTTCCATCAAGTGGACAGAGGAACAACGGAGAAAGGGGAGGAGATTCTCCTTCAAATGTGGCAGGATAGCCGGATAGGCCATCATTATTTAACATCAGCCTGCCGGTCTATCACAATCGCGTGACAAAAGACAGAATGATGACGGAAATATGTCACGAGATTGGATGTAACCGTAAGTAATTTGATGAAATTGTGCACTATGCATTTTTTATCGCACAGATTTTTTGCATAATTATGTAGTCCCGTACATAGGATTTGATTGGAGTGTGATTTTATCGTTTTGCGCAGTGCATTAATGGGTCGAAGATCTTGAGAAGTGGAGTATTTTGGCAGTTGCTTTGGACAGGGTTGGATGGGAATTTTACCCTGAAAATTTAACTTAATCGTTTTGGCGGACCTCATTTGGATTTGGGTCTGGGATTCTCATTGCCAAATCATACCAGAACTTGAAGTCTGGACTCTGCCTCTGGTGCACACATTTGTACATTATATTTATAATTATCTATGAGTAATGGGGTGTTGCAAGAAAGTTGCAATCAGCTGCAAATTGTAATTGTAAAGCAAATTGGAACAACCATTTTGAATGGTTCAGGGTCTGCCCATTCAAAAAGATGCGCTTGCAACAATGATTTTGATTGGTCAGTACCGATCAGTTGCAACTTGCAATCAATCACAACTTTCTTGCAACACCCCATAAGTCTAGATTAACTAATTTGCAGGATGCATGTAGTTACATAGTCATTGACTTTGTAAGTGTAACTCTAAAAATGAATCTATGGTAATTAGTATTAAAACAAAGAAAGTTACTAGATCTGAATTACTTAGTTGTCATGGTTGTAAATAAATGTAAAAACCCCATGCATATAACTGACTTTAATCTTTTTTAAGGACTACTATTTGAAGGTCCTTATTCCCCAAAATTCTGAGTCCTTTCATCTCAATTCTAGCCACAAGTACACGCAACAGCGGCAGAAGCAGTGACAAGAGTTGTACTAGGCCTACTACTAGTACCAGTACTAGTCTAGGTCTAGTCTACGTTGTGGGCACAAGAAGAGGAACTATGTTTTTACATAAATAATATGTAACTTGTTCATAGTTGACTCGTCTAAGTTAGAAGAGAGAGAGAGAGTTGCAGCTGGCAGTCGGCCGAAGAAGTATGTACGGATTTTCAAATTCTTTGGCCCCCAGGGCGCTGGACCGACGCTTGCCTCGTTTCGGTACCTCAACTTCCCTGAGATATGGGCTCGGCAGCCAAGCCCATCAGTGCTTACATGCGTCGTAAACAGCATACAAATTTTAGGTAGCTGATTTTCTCGTTGGTATTTTTTTTTTCAATATGTAGATGTATTAGATCTATAATATTTTTCAAAATTTCCCCTCTCTTCTAGGATTTTTTGCCATGCTGGATAAATGGATTTTATTTATATTAATTAATAGGCCGATATATTTTGCATCTCAGTTTTTGCACTCTACTATTATCCACAGCTCACCCAATACTAAGTTGAGTTGAGATGACAGGCAAATTTATGATTAAGGATCAAAGAATTCTTCATTATTAAATTTTTAAGGACTGAAAGTGAGGTTTTGAGTATCACTTACCTTGTTCACAAAACAATAAGTGTTTAAATTCTTTTATAGCTGCAATGTATTTTAGTTCCCATTATTCTTTTTCAGTTAACCATTGCCTTCTTGAATCAGGTGGGTCCTGTATCAAGTCTTTAGCAAACTTTAGGGAATAAGAGAATTCAGCAGTCAACAGCTACATGTTAATACTTTGAAAGTTATTGTGAGATCTACTTTAGATGATCATGATTATGTTGTACTATTTGTTTCAGAATATTCATATTAATAAGTTAAGAATGTATTTCAAAATGTCATAAATCACAAGTAAGCTGCCTGCTGATGTCAACAATGTAAGAAAGTTTGTAACATGTTTCTAGCTTTTGCCCCTCCTCTCCTTATTGTTTTTGCATAGCTCAATTTCTAATTAAAACTTATTTTTACTCTCTTTTCATAGGATTTTTCAAGCTGTTTCTTGGAAGCTGTTCTGCAAGCAGTGTACTATCTCATGAGAAATGCAGTGCTATCAACCCTTTCCCACAATGCACGCACTGTAATGTCAAAGAAATTGCCTTGGAAAAGTTACTGGTAAGAATTGTTTTTGAAAACAGACTTTTAAAGAAAATTATTACTTGTCATGCAGGTTTCTTTTTTTTAAAACTTTTACCTTGTCTCGTTTCTTTTATTTTGATTGAATTTAGTTGTTCATCAAGATAGTCGTATAATTTGCTGAGAAATGACATGAACACAACAGATACCAGAGGGACGACACCTTTCATTCATATAAAATGCTTAATTTTCATTTAATCTGTCAAAACATATTTTTATAAATGAATAGATTTTCATTGATTGTAATTGTAATTGCACAAAATTATTTTGAATGTATTGCATTCAGGCTGAGTGAAGCAAAAGAAATTCTAGTTCTTATCTCTTATCCAGTATAGTGTATTCAAGTACAGTATAATGCTGTTTTATTTAAGCAGGGAAATGTAACTAACTCTTAGTTACATTTCCCTGATTTAAGCCAGTGAGAATGAGTTTGATTGTAGAGTAATCAAGGGTGTTACTAAATTGATGGATTTAGTTAATGTGCCCTTTGTTTCTTTTTGTTATTAGCTCTTTATTACTTATCATTGTACCTCTCCTGTTTTATTAATGAAGCTGTAAACATCTCAGATAGCAAAGACTGAAAACTTTCCTGATGAAATCTACCAGATCACCAGACCACCTTGCCAGAGAGTGTCTATGAACTGTCATCCCTCAGAATTTTAGATTTGACTGACAATGAAATCACAGGTATGTTCTCTTATTTCTCACTCATATGTCTGAATAAATATGAAATATGAATACATGAATAATAAGGATTGAAAACCAGGAATTAATTCAGCTTGTGTTGGATTTCTGTCTCGTATCGAGCAAAACAAAATCCCTATTTATTTCTGGTAATTATGATTTTTGGAATCCAGCTGCGAGCCCTTCCCAGGTCCAAAAGGGGGCTGCAGAAAGAAAAAAAAAATCCTCAAAAAGCCCTTTTATATCTTTGTTTTTCTCTAAGGGTTGGTGGGGGGGGGGGGGGGTAGGCCTCTTCAGTTTTAACTTCACCCCATGAATCTACCTGCATGTATGTTTTGAGTAATACTGGCATCCATAATTTCATAATTCACAGATTAAAATCCATATTTGAATATTTATAAGAACAAATGAAATGACAGTACATTTGGTTTTTCTATCAATGAAAAATTAAATACCGTACGTGAATTTCAAGCAGATGTGTTAATAAATAAGAACATCTATTTTGATCCCTGGATTTCCTTGCAGATCTGGATGCAAGCAACTCTTTGGCATGTCGGTCATTGAAGAAATCAACTTGGAGCACAATCCCATACCTGGTGGTACCTACTCAGAACTTTTACAACTATCTCAGGAATCCAACATCAAACTGTTTATATCTGAGCCGTCTCCTTCAGATCATATGGATTGAAGGGGGTATTTTCTTTGTTCAGTGCCCCACCCCCCAAAAAAAAATCATCCCCACACCTGGAAATTATGTTGTCAGTATAGTAGTCTGCAAGCACAGACCCTAATTTGACACTTAATCAGAAAATCATTGTCTTGAGAGAAGCCTAATTCTGCTAACTTCTGGTCATGTCATGAGCAGCTATAGTACATGGCCTATCGTAGTCTTACAGTGCAGACACTCTTTTACAACTGACCAGGGTTTCTGCCTGCAAACTATCAGTATAGGGCCATTCACAAACAGAGCAATGTTGAGTTTCGAAAATCGGTACTAGTTTTTGAGACATTATTCAAAGCTTTTTATGTATGTGGACATGAAATCTCTGAAAATAGTGAGATTCTAGTTGTTATTCAAATTGTCATTACTAACTTTACAGTTAAAGGCGGTCAATCGCCGGATTCAATGGGGACAAATCTGTGTTTGCTGATGCTGCAAAATAGTTTTTACGCATACGAAACTAGGTCTAGTCGAAAGTTGTTGACGATCAGCGAAATTTCCTTCACCTCGGCAAAAATCCGCATAGATCGCTGTGATATGTGTAAGGTGTACTGAATAGCGAACGAATACATGTTTTGCGCTATGTGTATCCTGCAATCCGCTGTCTGACGCCGTACCATTTATTATACTACTATAGAACAAAGCAATTTCATCTTTATTATGGATGACACTTTCAGTATTTCGGAGTTAGCGACAGATATCTCAATTCTAAATGTGGAGATTTGGAGCCGGTCGACTGCCTGTAAATGTTCAGGAAGCTAGCTGCTGCATTACTGCGGCAGCCCGAACACGTAGTGTTCGGGCTGCAATTCGCAGTCCTTTGATCGCATGGATGTCACATAATTACAAGATCGTTTGTCAAAATGATAGCCATGAAACATGAAATCAGTTGATTTTAGGCTATTTTAGGTACTTACAATACTTAACGATTGACTGTCGTCTTTCTTTTCAATGAGGATGATACAAAAAAGGCATATTTATCTCCAAGAGCCTGTACCGACGTAAGTCGGTGTTTTGCTTGCAATGCGCATGCGCAGCAGCTCCAATATAATACAGACAAGAAGGGAGGATTATGAATATTCATTAGACGAGTGGGCTCGAGAGATCGGCGGATCACGGTGGAAATATGAATATTCATTATTCCTGTGATGAAAACTATGGCGTCATTGTAATAAATGTTCATAGACGCATGCGCAACTGCCTATTTTCGTTTCTGCTTCAACTACATGGCGAATGGGACTGATTTGGAAAATTGAGAGTAAAAAGTGACATTCATCGATTCTACACATTTTTTAGGAAAATCTGATTTGCGGAAGGTCTGTTTAGGTAAGTGGCATCGTATATATGATACTTGAATGAAAGATAATAAATTATATGGCCATATTTTCAATGGTCATTTGAACATTGGTAAATTGTGAGACCCACCGAATCGTACTGGTTTCACTCAGGACGCTGCCACTTCGTGGCAGCGTCCCGGGGCTAGCTGCTGCAGTGCTGATACAAAACGGGCAGACGGATGTGCCCTTGCCTTGGCCTTGCAAGAGTGACGGCCATTTTCCCTGCACACTGCGGTGTTCCTGCGGGAAACGTCGCCCGTGCACCAACCGGGAACCCGATGGCGATGACGATGAATCAACTTCAATTTCAAATAAATTCAAATGTGAGTAGATCATTATCGCAGCCTATGCAACAAATTCGATCATTTTTCTTGCGATTTGTCATTGTGTAATAACTAAATTAAGACTCAAGAGAAATAGAATTAGGCCAAAATTATAGTGTGAATTGTGAGTTATAATGTGAATGTCACAGCCAGGGCCCAGGTCTGAGATAGTGTGTTTGTAACTTATGTAAGAATCTTCATTCAAATTGAAAGAAGAAGGAAGAATGAGGAGAAGATCAAGAAGAAGGAATCTATTTATAAATGAAGGTATGCCAAGATGTAATTAGAATCAACACCAGACATGTCAATTGGTGATTGGCGAACTGGCTTAACCTGTGTGAGCTGTGACGAAGTATCATCCCCCACCCCCTGTAAAAAAACCAACAGAAATTGGGGGGGGGGGGGGGAAGTCTAGTACAGGCTTTTGCAAGTCAGAGTCACAGTATGTTTGAATGTATACACTGTACATGTATGTATGTATATCCAATTGTGACTCCAAAGATTCAAATACACCTAGTGGTACCAGTTCACAAACAATATATCAATATAATGGAACCTATTAATTAATATTTTTCCCTACAAATTTAATAATTTTATAATTTTTTCACCAAAACAGCATTTCCATACTTGAATTTTGAACAGGGTGTTGTTTTTCTTTTTTCTTACTCAATGTAGAAATTTGTGATGGATCGAGAGAGAGCTGATCTAGAACGCGTCACCATCCAGTTCCTCTGCAGATTCACGGATGTTTACTTGGATGCCGTAGCAGCTGTAGAGCCGAGCCTACCCAACCTGCTGAAAAAAGGCCTGGACCGAGCAGCCGGCCTGCATCATGGTGTAGATATGGTGGAAGATGTGTACCCATGCCAAAGGAGGTAGAGAATGTGTGTGTGTTGCCATGTCCGCACCTGTGTCATGACTGCTCAATACTTCACTGATGCATTTCTAAATGGCAATGTCTTGGCTGCATGGATGGCAGCAAGCAACAATGTATTTCCAAGGGACATTCCAAGGTTGAATGAATCGTACCGGCCTTATGCCTACAAACAATTCACATCACTAGGCCTAATATATGCACCATGGGTACTTGGGAGCAGGAAACAGGAGAGTTGTTCCATCATGTGCTACACTGCGGATAAGGTATGCCTATCCCCCACGAGGGCTTACATGTACAAGGGCTTCGTCAATGGAGTACAAGATTGAAATCCATCTAACATCAACACTGGTCTTGATCTTTTATGTCTGCTTTTATTGTTGAAATTTAGATCTGCTGGACATAGAACTGTTATCCTTCTTTAAAAAATTGTTTATTATAGTTCTGTTTATATTCACCTTTTTCTTGATTGTAAATGTAGTATGTATGTACCAAAGAAAGCATTTTCTGTGTGTAATCATTTAACATTTAATGTTTACGTTAACATTTATCCGAGAGGAAATATATTCATGTCATTTGAAACGAACAAAAAATCTTATCTGATAAAGGGTTTCCGTTGTGACATTGTATAAACTTCATTTTAATCTATTTTTCCCTGTGTATTTCAACACATTCCATGACCATGAATATGCATGTCTTCTGTGATGTTTTTCTATTTATGGTGAATATTTAGTCTGATTTGTCATGCTGTTTTTAGCTGAACTAGCAGTCCATTGGGTTTGCTACATGCTGTACATTGTGTGAAGTGAGATGCACATGAATTACATAAACTTCAATAAGAATTTGCCATTTGGTGATCATAAGAAGTAGTTGATCAAAACGATTGTAATATATTGTATCAATGCATGTAATCACAACCAAACAATATCACTTGCCAGCGTATTAGTGAATGTGTGATGTACATTTAATAACATATCTTTTGTACCTATCTGTGTTCCTGACTGTAATCACTGTATTTAGGTATTTATGGTATTATAAACTGCATTATGTCAATGTTGCAATATTCAATGAAAATACCCTTGCAAGCATATTCCTGTGTGAATGTCCATAATATAATGCAATATGAAAACTATACATGTTCAAAATAAATATGCCAGTTGAATGTTGGGTAGCCTTTGATAATGTGATCACACCAAATAGTGAAGTTGTTTTCCTTGCAAGATTTACTTTTATTGTGATCTGTTTACACTGTTTGTTTTAGAATTTGCTTAAATGCGTAGATCCACAAACCTTTCCTGAAGTATGCCTACATGTATACTGTTGAAAGTATAGTTTTACACTTCTTAGCTGATTTTTGTATTATATTTATTAGAGTTTGATATACATGTATTCTAGATCCACAAACTTGCCTTGAAACATGCACATTTAGTGTTGAAATAATAGTTTTGCAATATGAAGTTGATTTCTTCTCATACTTGTATAGATTTATCAGAAGTTATATAATTTTTAAGAAACGTATGTATTATGCATACAGGGACATTTCTGGTACTTTTTTTATATGCCATTTGCTATTCCATATGGTATGCCTATATACTGTTGAAAGTATAGTTTTATACTACTGAGCTGATTTTTGTATATATTTATTACAGTTTTATGTATTCTAGATATACAAACTTGCCTTGAAACATGTCTACATGTATTTAGTGTTGACAATATAGTTTCAATGTTCAGTTGATTTTTACTCTCACTTGGGTAGTTTTATTACAAGTTATACATGTATTATTTTAAAGAAACTTAAAAGTATTACATACATGAACACCTTTTCTACTTTTCTGTTTCCTTGTGATTTGCCATTTGCAATGGCACTGCATGTAACATGTAAGGAAGTAAATGAAGACAGCATGAAAAAGTACTCTTCATTGTGTGTATGTGTCAGAAGTTTTGAAGTATTGTAATCTACATTCCTTTTATTTCATTTTATTTTTGTACAGTGGAGCATCATTAATGAACTTCTTGGAACCAAGGAAATTCCCTCTGTATATCGAAACCTTGTTATACCAGGGATAAAAAACAATAGAATACAAAAAAAGTGGGACTGGCAAAAATACTGTCTTGTAATGAGTATGTTATACCATTGTTCTTTATAAGGAGGTTCCACTGTACAAGGTATGTTGAGGAAGGCATATGGAGTGAGATAGGAGAGAAGAGAAATAGGAGGGAAATAGAGAGAGAGAGAACAAGGGAGAAAAATTATCAAGGTCATGAGAGAAAGAGAGAGTGAAAGATAAGATAGAGAAACAGAACAAGCTAGAATCAGGGCTGTCAAGTAAAGTTTTCCTCCTCAAGTTTATCAATACAAAATTAAGATTAATCTATAATTCTATTATCAGGCCCCCTTTTTATTTCTTATTTTAATTTCTGTCAACTCTCTGCACGATGGCCATTCACGAAGTTAGTGTCCAGTTTTTAAAGATCGATTCCCCTCTCTCGAAATCAGCCAGAGAAGAGAAAGAGGAGGGAGAGAGGGAGACAAAGAGAGAGAGAGAGAGAGAGAGAACAAGGGAGATAAATTATCAAGGTCTTGAGAGAAAGAGAGAGTGAAAGATAAGATGGAGAAACGGAACGGCAGTGGAGGTACACTGTACGATTTGCAAATGGTGTGCAGCTCAAGCAGATGCAACACGAACTTTTTGTTTTTATTCAAACTTACATAAACTTCAATAACTAACTTTATACATAGAATAAAAATGTACCTCTCCCCTAAATGTTGGTTACCTGATTTATAATTATAAGTCTCTATACTAATTTCAATTACTACATAGGCTACACATTCGTTACACATGCGTTTCATGTCTTTTTTTATTAAATTTTGTTTACGTGTGTCAGCTGATACGACTACAAATCGCGTTATCAGTAATGAAGTACGCATGCGCGAAATGCTAAAATCGCAGAGTGTGAGATATGAATCGCAGATCCTGTGGTAGCGAGCGATGGCCTGCGATATCGCTTTGATTCGTCCAAATTCACTATTCGTGCAACAAATTCTTCAAATGGTTCATTCTCATCTGAAGAAAGAGCAAACGATTTAACCAGTGAGCATCTAAATTCATTTATACACGTGCAAATTAACTGTTTGTGCAACAGATTCTTAAAGTTCTTCATTCAAATTTGACTTACAAGCAAAAGTTTGACATCGAAGCATCCAATTTTACCTGCAACCGGCTTCTGGTACTCTTCGGTCATTCAATTTCATCAAAAGGCTGGCAAGTTTTAAATAAGTGCATTCGATTTAATGTGTATTGTAAGTTTTTGGAAAACTATATACTCCACACTAGTTTTACCATATCTAAATTATGGAATAGTAGCCTGGGGAAACAGTGCGACATGATTGTTAGACAGAGTTTTTTTATTACAGAAAAAGGCTATGCGATTTCACTCTAATAATGTACTAAAAAATTATGATATTTACCGCCTCAATCTTGCTGTACTTATGTTTCAGTATCATAATAATGAATTGCCCACTGTCTTCAATAATATATTTACAGCAAATAATGAGATCCATCATTACCCCATTATCATTGATTACAAATCAATCTATATCACTTGCCAAGAACTCGTACGGCATTAACCCAGAATACTTTTTCATATACAGCTCCTAAATTTTGGAATTCCGTCCTTTAAATATACGAGAAGGTATACGTTTGAGTACATTAAACAACTACGAAATCCGTGAAAGTTGATCAAAGAAACTATGATTTTAAAATGAATTTATTAAAATGAAAGTGAATGCCCAAACAGGCCCCTCTGGGGTACTTTCTTAATTTGAATGCATGAACATTGAAATCTAATGCACGAAATTTGAAACCGTATAGTACTAAAACGAATTCGTAAGAACGATCGCTAATATGAATGCCTGAAAATAAATCGCATGCGGATAAAGAAAAATGGAATGATATTAATTGAAATAATCTTGTCCATAAATGAATTTCAGTGTTCATAAATTAATCCGCTTGTCTCGAAAAGAATTTCAATGACTCCATTCAAAATTTGAAAGACCGATATCGATCGTTAGACGATAGTGTCTGAATTTGAATGCATCTAAATTAATTTGACTGACAAAAATATGAAATCGAGCGGGAAAACCTATACTAGAAAGTTGAGACTATATATATCTCTGTAAATTCGTTGTCCATGTTTTCTGGACTTTTATGTTACATGGAGAGATCTAGCCTATTGAGATGAAATGAACATAATAACTGAAATAAATTGGAATTTGTAAGTAATAGCCAAAATACCTTCATCAAGATTGTCATAATCGCTAAATTCCGCTTTTCAGGCCCGTTCTTTAATGATTGACCTGGGGATGGCGTTGCCATCGAAGCTAGGTCCAGCCCTATATATAAAGTTGATGTTTATATTATATGTATTTGCTTTTCAGGTCTTCACAGGGATCAGGGCTGCGTTTTAGGAAATATTTACGTTTATTCACGTTTGAGGGACGAATTAGGGAATAAGAAGATTTTTTTAACACTACGTCGCAGCATAGTAAACGCTAGTGAGTTTTCGAATGTGTGGACTTGATTTTCCCACCTACAATGGACTGTTAGCTGTATACCTCGCTTTGTGCAAGAACGGCTCACCCGTCCAATGGCTTCTCCCTCGTCCACTAGTCAAATCGAGAACGCGTCAAACATCGTTTTGCCGACTTCTCTGAAACGTGAACCTCGCTTCACCCATTGTTAGCTTCATGCTTCACCTACTTTGTATGCAGTCAACACAAAGCAGTCGCTGGGAGGATCTAGGACGGCGTTCTGGTCGACACATCCGAAAACTCCTTAATGACGCTCCTTCACTACCAAGCCTATTCCAGGGCTGTGTTCACTCAACCTGACAAACATTCCAATGCCAGTAGGGATTCTTCGCACTCTTCTAAGGACATTTATTTATCTCTTAATTCGTCCCTCAAACGCGAATAAAATATTTCCTAAAATGCCCTCTCAATCCCTATGAAGACCTGTAAAAACAAAAACATATATCAATACATTCAATATATATATAGGGCTGGACCTAGCTTCGATGGCAACAACAGTAACTTTATATAATCTTCAGGCCAAACTTTAAAGAACGGGCACGAAAAAAGATGAAGTAAATTTTTTATATAATAAATATATTTATTCCATGTAATCTCTGTATACAAAAGATATACATCATCTATGTTTGTAAAAACTATAAAAATTACTAAAAGAATCGGAAGTAAACTAAAAGATCCATGCCAAAACTGCAATAGTCAGTAAACAAATCGAGTAAACAGAAATGTTATGATAATCTAACTTTAATATAACCATAACTTTAATATAACCATAATAAACTAATCAAATATCACAAAAATTCGAAATTATTTGATAACTAATCACAATATTCATCTCCGGCGTAAAGTTCAATTTGCGATATAAGTAAACTTATTCAGATACAGACATTTTAATAACTTTTTTTAAAAATTAATGTTCTTAATAAATTCAAATATTTTCTCAATCCAGCTGGATAATTACACTATTATAACCACTGTAAAAATCAAATCAGTACAATATGAAGTCATATTAAGCAATAAATTTTATTTTATTTATACAAAAGATATACATCATCTATGTTTGTAAAAACTATAAAAATTACTAAAAGAATCGGAAGTAAACTAAAAGACCCATGCCAAAACTACAATAGTCAGTAAACAAATCGAGTAAACAGAAATGATATGATAATCTAACTTTAATATAACCATAATAAACTAATCAAATATCACAAAAATTCGAAATTATTTGATAACTAATCACAATATTCATCTCCGGCGTAAAGTTCAATTTGCGATATAAGTAAACTTATTCAGATACAGACATTTTAATAACTTTTTTTTAAAATTAATGTTCTTGATAAATTCAAATATTTTCTCAATCCAGCTGGATAATTACACTATTATAACCACTGTAAAAATCTAATCAGTACAATATGAAGTCATATTAAGCAATAAATTTTATTTTATTTATACAAAAGATATACATCATCTATGTTTGTAAAAACTATAAAAATTACTAAAAGAATCGGAAGTAAACTAAAAGACCCATGCCAAAACTACAATAGTCAGTAAACAAATCGAGTAAACAGAAATGATATGATAATCTAACTTTAATATAACCATAATAAACTAATCAAAATCACAAAAATTCGAAATTATTTGATAACTAATCACAATATTCATCTCCGGCGTAAAGTTCAATTTGCGATATAAGTAAACTTATTCAGATACAGACATTTTAATAACTTTTTTTTAAAATTAATGTTCTTGATAAATTCAAATATTTTCTCAATCCAGCTGGATAATTACACTATTATAACCACTGTAAAAATCAAATCAGTACAATATGAAGTCATATTAAGCAATAAATTTTAAAATTCAATGATAATGTAAATTCTTTCTGATTCACATTCTTTTTTGCCTCCTAAAACTTTACATACACTATGATCAAATTCCCAAGTTCAAAGAAACAGACAACCTGTTGTCTATACCATATTTAAAGGGGAATTAACCTCAAAATATAAATGTGCTCATATTCAAAGATGTAATCTATTCCTTCTTGTTGCCCTACGTAGTTTTGCGTCAAAATATACGAGATGGGTATAAATCAAGATTTTCTCAGCAAGATTTATCGTTTGCTAGCGATACCAGGGGGCTGCCATTTTCTTGATGTGTACATAAATATATTTTTAATCCGAATGCAAAATTGTCTTTCTTCCTGATACAAAATTCCATTTGAGATTTAAAATATTTAACAGATATATACATATATTCTAAAAACGAAAATGTGTTTTATATTTCTTTGAAAATTACGATTTTACTAAATATCAATCTATTTTCTTCATACTATGACGTACGTTTATTTATGGATGATGACTTTCCCGAGCGTCAATAGTGACAAACTATGGATTCACCTGCTTTGAGATAATGGACTTCAAAAGTCAGAATGCGCGTTGTATAAATTATGTTCTGCTCTGCCAGGCAAGACAAAGAAACTTATTTCTAGTTAGTAAAACCGGAGAATTAAAAAAAAAATCTATAAATTTCAAAGTTTAAAATAAATGTATACACCTGTTATGTATTTTCCATCATATATGGGGCTTTTTTATAATGAAGAGAAGCAATTTAGCTCGTGGATTAAAAATATCTTCCTGACCGGAACGGTCTCCAATGGTTCATGTACAACTCCATGTCATCAAGAAAATGGCAGCCCCCATGAAGTGTTAGCAGATGATACCGTGTGCTAGAATGTCTTGATTTAAACCCTTTTCTGATATTTTATTTCTAAAGTGATACAGGTCAATGATTAAGAATGTATTACACCTTTGAACATAAGTACATTTATATTCTAGTTTTAATTCTCCTTTAATGTAACCATCTTTTGCGGTTTCTGACCGCCACCTTCCATGTCTTTTAAACAAACAATTAGGTACTCCTATTGTAACTGCCGCAGAGGTTCCACCACTGCGCAGGCTATGTAAACCAAATCTTTTGCTATCAAGACCGACCTCTGCAAGTGCAGACTACTAGCATTTCTGAACAACGTGTGTAAGATAATTTATTCGGACCTGATCTCAGCTGATAAGAATTACAGGATTTCAAGAAACTTACTGGACTGAATATGAATCCCTCATCAGCATCTTCAACAAGACCTGCATTAGTAATATATTTCTTAAGAGCAACAACTGGGCAAGTGATAGTATTAGTGGCACCTATTAGTACCCAGGCTCCATCTCTGCAAATATCTGTTTTGCTCTCTGATATAGACAAACTGACATGTGAATGATGTAACTGTCGCATCTTCTCAGATTAACAAGTTCATTGTGACGTAGAAATCCAGCAAAAGGAATAGGTAACATAGCACACAGTTTAATATCAATAAGATTACTTGATGAACCGTCATAAGCATCGTCTTTACCAGTGTAAAGACCTGAGCCTTAAGCGCCTTCAGCCCAGTGGCTGGTGTGTCCCCAGCGGGACAGTTCAATTCTTCACAATCCATTATGAAATATAAAAAACTTCCACAAACACAAAAAAAAAACCGGGATAAAATTCTTGTTATACATAAAGACATTCTGTACTAATATTTGAATCAATATAAAAATCAATGAATTGAAAATTCATGAAGGATCTGAAAATCTAATTACTTCTTTAATCAAAGTACTGAACGAACTACTAGACTTTGAAAAAAAACACAACAATAGCCAAAAAGGGGCCGAAGTCCAGTCAGGAATAACTAAAGTACCTTTTGCTCCACAAGCACGTATGTTTCCTAATACTGTATAATGCTAGATATTGGTGGTGCTAACCAATTATTCTCATCGCACCAATTAAAAGAAAATGCGTCTACGCCTGCAGTAAACGGGTACCAAAATGTGGAATTGAATTTCAGTAACTTTATATTTAACTCATCTGCAAAACGATCATATGTATGAGGGCATTCATAAACTGAAAAAAAAATCGGTGGAACACCCCAATCATCAAAATCAACAATTCTACTAATCGTATCAGCGAGCTCATTTTGTTCTCTAGGTACCCACTGTACCTGCAAGGTAAGATTAATCTCTCTACAATATTGATAAATATCTAGACTTATAGATTGCCATTCTGGGATCATACTTCCTTTATTGCATTGACGTCAAGTCAACGCTCTGGTCTCGTCCGTGTTTTTCCAATTCTTTTTCTTCCCATTTCTTGTTCTTGTTCTTGTTCTTGTTCTTGTTCTTGTTCTTCTTCTTGATCTTCTTCTCCCCAATCCCATTTGTTTTACACGTAGTGCTTGTTATCACTCTCTAGGTATTTTCCTGAAGTCCATTTCATTGAGATTTCGTATGCATGTTCCTTGGCATGTCACTGTTGCAATAGTTTGTTTTGTGACATTTTTTATTTACGCGCGATAGAATTCACCCCAAAATCAAGTAAAAATTAAGAACCTGAAATTTTCTTGTACAATTCTTGTGAAACAATCAAAATACTAGCGGGACCCGTGGAAATCCACGGGTTCACTTTTTACATTGCACTCTCAACATTTTCACAATCGATGCGTACATTCTTGTGAGTTTATTTATTATTTTTATGTTAATGAAATTATCACGCATACGTGCTCATGAACACAATTATTTAGTCAAGCATACCCAAATATTCAGTTAAAAATATTGTATAATGTTATGTAATGCACAGAATATATTTAAATTCTATCTTAGATATCATTATGACATAAGGGGGAGGGAGAGAGAAATAGAGAGACGGAAAGGGACAGAGAGAGAGAGAGAGAGTGTTGGTAGACAGATAAGAAGAGAGAGAAATTGATGTAGAGAATATAAACATAACAGAAAGAAAGAGTGGAATAGAGATAAAATACCTTCTTTTGATGTTAGTGATCATTTAGCATATTGTTTTATTATATGAGAACTTAAATATAGTTGTAAAATTAATTAGCAACGGAATATTGTCATCGTAGATGTCGCTCATTACTTAGTCTATAGCAAGAAATACAATTTTAGTTAGAAATCGTTAGTATAGTAGTTATCTATTTTTTATAAGTAATCGAGCGAAAATTCACCTACACATATCTCAAATTCAGTGTGACACATGTATGAGCAAAAAATAAAAAATAAACATTAAAAGTATTAAAAAAAAAATAGAAGTATGAATTTCCGAATATTGGGCCCCTCTGTCACAAAATCCTGGATCCGCCGTTGGACATGGTGGATGGTGAAGGCAGGCCCTATCATGCCCCTGCCCTCACTCTACTCCATCCGGTGGCATAGAAAGGTCCCAAATACAATGAAAATAAAAATGATTGATGCATTCACATAATCTCGCGTCACGCATCCCATCTTTAACCCCTGCTAGTGCTATCTACACTGAGTTTATTTTTGTACAATAAAAAAGTAATGTGCATTCACATATCCCCACCCCCCTGACCGCTATATATCTACGCCAATGACTTGAATGGAATAACGCTCCTCTAGCAAAGGGGGGGGGGGGGGGGAGTGGGTGTTTTGGGTGTTTTAGGTGTTTAAACACCCCCCCCCCCCCGTTTGGTGTTATTTGAAGTTAAAACACCCCCTTTAGCATTCCTGATAAGCCTTTTTTTTTGCTTGTCAGATAATTTTTGAAAAAAGACCCCCCCCCCGTTTAAAACAAAATACCGATTTTTTTTTTGGCTTGCCAGAGATTTCTTAAGTAAAAACCACCCCCTTTAAAAAATCATGGGTAAGCCACTGCTCTGACATACGGTAGGATAAAGTCATCGTCAAATGTTAACTGCAGTTAAAAAAAATGGTAAGTAGGCCTATACCTATTTTCAATCTTGAAATAAGCAGCGCTCAGTAAGGTATTTACTGCTGGACATTTCGAACCAGCCAAGCCGTACTATACAGCTCAGTCGCAGAATGTCGACTGTACGTGGGCGCTGCCGTGACAGATTACCAGCGTTGTAATGAAGAATGTAATCAGTTTTTTTTTTGTACTAAATACAGATCGAATAGGGAAAAACAAAAACAGAGCCCACAAATACTATACTCAAACAAGTTTTGTTCTCAACAACGTCACTCATGTCCAAAGTTAACCTTAAAATATCGAAATAAACGGCTTTTACTGCAGGTTTCTTCCCCCGGAGTTCATGCAGTCAAGGCTGCAGTGCTGGTACCGCTAGCTCAGAGCAGAGTGCAACGACGCCGAGACAGAGTCCGGCTAAAAAGAGAAGAATTTCATCAATTAACTATACAGAGAATAAAGGGACAAAGTCTATAAAAAAAGTTTCTAACATTATTTAGTTCAATATAAAATAACTCACGTCCAAAATCATCTTTAGAATGTATGAGTTCGCTCGGGAATTCGCAGTCATCTCATGTTGAGTGCCGTGCATGCAGTGTATTGTTGTATCATAAGCTATAAGGGTTAAGCCCGCCTAGCAATTAGTATATGGTTGTACATGTACATAATATGCAATCGCGTCGCATGCATTGAGCTTGCATTGAGATTGCACCGCAGTCTGGTGGGTGCTGCTCCTACATGGTATACTAATCACAAAGCGGACTATGATACAAATCGTACGTACGTATCACGGACCTCTATTGAACATACCCATGGCATAATTATTTTCTTATGTGGGTTCCCCCGTACCGTTCGCCGGACGCGTCTTTTTTTTTCGTAACCAAGCCTAGGCAGATTTCGCATTTTTTCATGAATATTCATGACGCAGGGTGGGGAAACGGTTCCGATTGGTCTTCATGAAAGCACGGTCGCCGGTGGGGGAAAAAAGTCCCTGGCCTGTATGTTTTCATTCGCAACACACAGTACTAGTCTACGTCGCATGCCGTGCATGCACGCACGCAAGCATGAATGAGTCAATATAATACATGTGGACCTAGACCTATCCCTCCTTTTCCGACCAAAACTGACACTGCCACTGGCATTACTCTGAAAATAGGTCTATGCGTATATTGACAATTGCCCATCGTAATTTTCTCCACAAATGAACTTTACAACAATATGCAGAATCAAGACACAGACTCTAGGCTAGGTCTAACAACGTTAGAGTCTTACTGTTCACGTTAGAAATTTCCTTGCATATGCACACTGTAATTAGCACTTGCACCCTGCTCCTGTAACACACATTGACCTGAGTTGAGAACTGCAAGAGTCTTCAGGACTGAAAGAAGCAGACTACTACTAACGTTCCAATAGTAGTACTAACGTTAGTACCAAGAAAACAACTAATTATTTTGGTGACCTTTTAGCTGATGAAAACAAAGTGCGTAACTAGTTATATTGTAGGTAGATCTAAAATCATCTAGATGTAGATCTACCCCCATCATCAATCATTTACTAGTACTGATTAGATGTAGGTCTAACTCATCATGCTCATTGACCTTAAAATAACATTCACTTAATCGCGTAAAAACTTAACTGAAATTGAAAATTGTAACAAAATTGGTCTAGTTAGAGTAGATCTAGAGTAGTTAGAGTCTTGGCTAGACATACCTGCAAATTTGATGATATCACACCATCACATTCCGAATTTTTTTCCGATTCCATTTACGTGGAGGCAATTCTAACTCTTATATTAACAAGCTGTGCTTTTCCTTAGGTTCTCCCATGATACTGCTTTTTTCTATTGACTAATGTAAATTTTCCACTTTTGACTGTATGTACATGTACATTGGAATTGTTGATCATGATAGTTTCGAAATTTTGAACGATGTATGCTCACCAATTGTAATGTTCATGGCAGATTTCTGCAGTATTATGAAATAAATTCATTCAATTCATTCATTCATTCATATTAAGATCTAACTTAGATCGATAATAGATTCAGTGCAAAAACGTACACTAGGTGCCTACACGTTGAACACATACGATCAAAATATAGCGCTGCACATAATACTAGTATGCGTACGTGCGTGCAGGCCAGGGACTTTTGACCAATCGGAACCGTTTCCCGACCCTGCGTCATGAATATTCATGAAAAAATGCGAAATCTGCCTAGGCTTGGTTACAAAAAAAAAAGACGCTCGCCGGACGCACGCGCAATCGTCGTCTGATTCGGTCGACGGCGAGGCAAAGCACGCGGGCCAATGGGATTTGGTCGTTCAGGAGATCGCTCACCTGCTGCAAACGCGGCGTCTTCGTGCAACGCGAAGGCGATGTTGCACATGCGGGCGGCCAGGCCGACCGGTCGGGACGGAAGGCGGCTCGCGGCGGGCAGCGGGAAAACATTTTATAGAGTCCATCGGACCCCCTCCTGCAGCGCGTGCAAAGTCAATCGGGGCGGGCGCGGGACCCCCCGCGTCGCCTAAGCGAATTAATTATATTAGATATACATGTATGTAGCATGCATGTTTCAAGGATTACATTGATTCTCTTCAATACATTTCTCTCAGATATTTGAAACAGAATATAGGCCTATAGTTCTTGTGCAATGATCAAATGAATATGTAGCATGTTAAATACATATTTTGATAATTGCACGATAACGGCATATGCATAGGGCCACGCAAAGAGCAACAAATCACACGACCAATTACCCCCAAATCACTTTGCAATACACGAAAGAGTTAGAATTTGGCTTCAACATTTCCAGATATGCTATAGTATATTAGGCGATAGTCTGCTAAAGTTTTCATCAAGGAAATTGTGAAAAAACCCACTAAAAAGGATATAGGGTGCGTTTATCAACTCTTTCTTTCGGCAGAAACAGGTTTTCCAAAGGGCTTTCAGTGATTTTTTTAGAGATGATAAACGCAAAGCTGTTTTGATTATGGGGTTCGGAAAGCCTTTTTGAAAGTCGCAAATTTGTGCTTTCCGAAACAGGTTTCAGCCAGAAACAGGTTACAAAAAGCGAGATAAACGCAAAGCTGTTTTGAAACGACTTTATACTTCGGTCACGAACTACGTGTTTCCGGTTTCTGAAAAGACGCGCGCCAGGCAAGTAAATGTGTACACATGCCCAGAGTACACTAGCTACGTACGCTGCACTATACTAGCGATAGCCAAAACAAAAAAGCGCGCGCCGTATATGACCCCTTCTCCTCGGGTCAAACTGCGCAATGCATCTGCGCAGTGACAACGTCGGTTTTCGACTTGTCGATGAGATGATAAACGCAACTTATTTTGAAAGCCGTTTGCAAAGGCCTTTGGAAAGGGCTTTTGATAGTGGGTATGGAAAGCCGTTTCAAACTGGGGAAAGATGATAAACGCGACCATAGGAAGAAAAGGACAGATACATACCACCTGACTGTTCTTTCTTATGCAAATGAATTTGCGGACCAATCGTCCCACGCTAGGTCATGGTCATAAGCTGCCAATTTAAAATCAATCTGTTTTGAACTAGAAATGTGAATAATCTAAAATAATTTTTAAGAGTAGGTCTAAATCTAAAAATTACCGGAAAAAAAATAAAGCAAATTTATTTTCTAAAAACTAATTTTACACATTTTTAAGTAGGCTTGTTCAAAATAGATCTAGATCAATTCTAAATTGGCAGCTTGTCCCACTACCGAGATCTAGCGTGGCAACGATCGGCTGCAAATTCATATATGCATATGAAGAACAGTCTGTTGGTAAGTTACTCTCCTCTTCTTCCAAGATATCATTTTAAGCGCTTTTTCACAACTTCGTTGATGAAAAGTTAAAGGGGAATTAACCTCAAAAAATAAAGACGATAGTGTTCAAAGGTGTTATTTATTCCTACTTATTAGACTATATGGCTTCGCGTCAAAATATACGAGATCGATACGAATCAAGATTTTCTGAGCAAAATTTATCATCTGCTAGCAATATGTATCGTCTGCTAGCAGTACATGGGGGCTGCCATTTTTTTATGTGTACATGAATATTTTCTTAATCCAAATGCCCAATTGCCTTTTTCAAAATTAAAAACCCATTTAAGATTGAAAGTATAGAATAGATATGTCAGTTTATATTTAAACTAAAGATTTCCTTATATATTTGTGTTGAAAATCGATATTCGCTTAATAGAAATCTAGATACTGTGACGTATGGGACGGAGCAAATTAATTCAAATTTTATGGATGCTTCTTCCCTGAGCATCTATAGCGGCAAACTATGCATTCACCTGATTTCGGATAATAGACTTGAAGAGCCAGAATGCATGCTGCATATTATGTTCTGCTCTGTTTGGCAAACCCAAGAAAATAGAGTTTTGTTAAGGAAAACCAGACAATTTAAAAATATCATTATAAAGATTTAATTTTTATAATACATATAATACTTTATATTTTTCGTCACATATTGGATTTTAGGTAATGAAGAAAAAGCAATTTAGGTCTTGGATTCAAAATATCTTCTTGACTGGAACATTTCTCAATGGTTCACTCCAAATCAGCAAGAAAATGGCAGCCCCCATGTAAATGAGTAGGAGACGATACCGAGTGTTGGAATATCTTTATTTATACCCTTTTCTGATATCTTATTAGAAAATGATTTAGGCCAATAAGTAGGAATATATTACACCTTCCAATATAAGTGAATTTGTAATTAGGGGTTAATTCTCCTATACAGTCAACATGGTCAATAGCATAGAATCTATCTGCAAACGTCAAAGCCAAATTGAATCCATGACATGGAACCCTCGGACACCAGGGTCCATGCATCTGACATTATCCCTAACTCTAACCCTAAATCTAATCTAGGGTCCATGGAACCTTATGACCCCGGGATCGTACAAACCATAGGACAACAGGGTCCATGGAACCCTAGAACACAGTCTGTTTAGGAATAGATTCCTAACAAAATACTGCCTCTCCTGAATAAACATCATTTGAATATTATATTGCCTACTTCTTTTTTTTTCTCCTCCTTGGTCTTGGTGTTGTTTTTGCTGTTGTTGTTGTTCTTGTTTTTGGTAATTTTGAAGACGCCATCATCAATTTCCTGCAAAAAATGAGAAGAGAAACATATCATACAGTTATACATAGTCAATAATCGTAGGAACACACCTGCCAATTTATTTTGCTCAAAACCTTTTCGTTAAAAAGTTACGCCATTTTGATTAAGGGGGAGGTACTTTTTTGTTGTGTTTATATCAATATATATTTTCGAAAAGGGCAACCACGCTCAAGAAACGACTACTCCCCGGGACAACTACCCCCAGACAACAACCTTCTATGTCTAGGACAACCAGCCCCCAGGCAGCTACCCCAAGAAAATTCCCTCCGACGGCAACCATTCTGTATGACAACTAACTATCCCCGGACAACTACCCCCAGGAAACTACCCCCTAAAACAACCACCCTCTAGGACAACTACCCCCCCCCCCACGTCGGACGCGTGTTTTCGTTTTACACCGTAGCGTATCGCGAAAAAAAATGAAAAGAAAAGGAAGTGGATAGATGAAAGGAAAAACAAAGAAATACATAAGGAAAGAGAAGATAATAGAAATACAAGGAAAGAGAAGAGGATAAATGGAAGGAAGAGCAAAGTAATACATAAGGAAAGAGAAGAGGATAGATCCTTATGTATTTCTTTGTTTTTCCTTCCATCCATCCTCTTCTCATTCCTTATGCATTTCTTTGTTTTCCTTGCATCTATCCTCTTCTCTTTCCTTTTGTATTTCTTTGTTTTACCTTCCATCTATCCTCTTCTCTTTCCTTCCATCCATCCTCTTCTCTTTAGTTATGTATTTCTTTGTTTTTCCTTCCATCTATCCTCTCCCCTTTCCTTATGCATTTCTTTGTTTTACCTTCCATATATCCTCTTCTCTTTCCTTATTTATTTCTTTGTTTTTCCTTCCATCTATCTCTAGCTGCTCTTTTTAAATGTATTTCACTTTTCCCCTTTCTACCAACTTCCCATGCAGGCTGGTTGTATCGTGCACAATAATATGTGTAGTGCATAGAGTAGTTACAACAGGGATGTGCGCTGACGACTCTTTCACCAGAGCACTTGTATGATTTTTTTCGCGAAATTGCCTACGCTATGGTGTAAAACGAAAAGACGCCCCGGACAACTACCCCCAGACAACTTACCCCCTTAGGGCATACACTCTTTAGGACATCTTCTTGACAAATACCACCTAAGGTAACTACCACCGGGACATTAACGACTTAGGGTAATTATTAATCGGACAACAACCAACATACTCTCACCCATGGCATGTAGGTCAACTATCCCCCCAAACAGTTACAACTCCCAGGTACTCGATGGCATTTAAACTGATTTCGGCCAGGGAAGGACGTGGATGGGGGGGGGGGGGGGGGGGGGGTAACCAACAATCAGTAAGGATATAATGAGTATCCGGAGGAAGAGGAAGGGGGTATCTACCTCCCACGGTAAACACGTTTTGGAAATCTGGTTATAAATAGAAGGATTTTGGTGTATTATAATGATAAAATTCACCTCACCAGGTGAGTTAAATGTGTCTATACCCATGAGCACCGGGGGGGGGGGGGGGGGGGATTTCCCCTGGTATTACATTTTTGTTTTAAAATTTGGGTATTTAAAATCGGTGTTTGATGGTGCATTGTACAGTTGAATTTTTCCATCAAATTTGGGCGAAAAATTCTGTGATTTTTTTTTCCAAAGGTAACGTTCTGAGAATTTCTATGATATATTCAATATTAAGTCACAATTGGGAAGGGTATAAAAGGTTGCTCTCCCACACTAAGATCTTCTGGAAATTTGGGGGTTACAACCAACGTTTTGAGTGAGTATAAGCAGGCCTATGCATTTTACGAATAATAATCTTGCCGTGTTTCCTACTAAAAAGGCGAACTTAAAATAACAATCTACAACGGTCTGCGAGTAAAATTCAGACAGAATCTATGGCCCCAAATGATAATTATAACTGTCACTTGTATAGCGCATAATCAATTAAAACTGCTGTATGCGCTTTAGAGCTATCCAAGATTATTACAATACCAACAAATATGTCTTTTGATTCCTCTTAATAATAATAGTTAATGAAATAATACACAGAAAGTGAAACATACAAAAAAGATTAATTCAGGGAAATTATGTCGTGTGTATACATGATTTTCTTTCTTTTTCAATTAATTTTCCCAATTTTTTTCTTAGTGTCAGGTATTTTAATACAGGATTTTGTCGAATTTTGCCCAAATTTATTGAAATTTTTGCCGAAATTTGCCAGAACTTTGCCCAAATTTGTTTTTCTTCCAAAAATAGGGGGCCCCAAATGCCAATGAAATGAGCGTGTCAAAATTGTGTTGTTTCATAATAATCTTAAGTGTCTCAAAAGTGTGAAGATCTGATTATTCTCTCCGTGATTATGATAGCGTTTTTGATGGAATAAATGTTTCAAAAGTCATTATGCTAGTATTCAAAAATTTATTAATGGTGAAAAGGCATAAATTTCCGAACATTGTGATCTAGGTTGCTTTCTCATCCATCTTAACATGATTGTATACCCCATACTATTTTTTAAATCGACCAACCACAATGCTAGTTTCCTTTAATACTCGATTGGCTGGTAGCTTTGTAACGAGTTGCATAATTGTAGAGTGCGTGAGGGAGAGGGGTGGGGGTGTGACAAACGGCTGGAATATTTGTTTTCCTTCCCGTCCCCCCTTAATTGTTGACCATGCAAAACATCCAATAGAGAGTTGATATTGCACATGGGAATACCTGCCTTCATGCATTGAAGAAATCTAAGGCAATATTTTACAAGTAAGAGTACGAGTATTCAATCGTATTCAATGTGCTTTTAGTGGTACTTCCATTTCGGCCAGCGAGCGTAGCGAGCGAGCACACCCCCACCCCCCCAAAAAAAAACAAACAAGAAAAACAAAAACAAACAAACAGTTTTTTTTATGATAGTATATATAAACTATTTTTTTTTTAATGTGATAAACTAAGTTTTATTGTTGGAAGTTGGAGTAGGAACAATTAAGCGAGCAAGCATGAGCGAAAACAAACACTTCTCTTTTAATAAAATTCGGTATATTATCTGGGCTTTATTGCTGCAGGTCGGGGCAGAAATTTTGATAGAGGCCATATTAATTCTATTTCGGCGAGCGAGCGTAGCGAACGAGGACAATCTTGTTCAATGTGATGGGGTACTTTTCCTAGAGGGTGGTTGTCCTGGGGTAGTTTTCCGGGGGGTAGTTAGTTGTCCTAGAGGGTGGTTGCCCTAGGGAGTAGGAAGTAGCGTCAAGAGGGGTGACAATACGGTTTATTCCGTCAAGACTAGTCGGCATGAATATTCATGAAAAACAAATTTTCGGGATATAATAAAATGAGCGAACCAGTCTCGCAGTTACTTGTGTGACGCATTTGGATTCACGTTGTGCTCGTCATGAAGGAAACACGAGTTCGACTCTCGGCAGGGTAAGGGGTGTTAGAATTTAGGAAATTATCATTGACAAAATTTTCTTTTGCTGAAATAAAGTAAGGTGAAACTGATAGAAAATACAAGTCTTAAAGTTGTAGTCTCTCTATCAAAGTCTCCAAAACGGGACTTCTTGACGCTGAGATACTGCCCTCTCTTGTCAGGGCGCAAATCCTGACGGAAAAAAAATACGCGTCTGGGGGTAATTGTCCTAGAGGGTGGTTGTCCTAGGGGGTAGTTGTCCAGGGGATAGTTGTCCTAGAGTGTGGTTGTCCTATAGGGTAGTTGTCTGGGGTAGTTGTCTGGGGGTAGTTGACCGGGGGGTAGTTGTCCAGGGGGTAGCTGTCCGGGGGCTAGTTGTCCTAGAGGGTGGTTGTCCGGGGGTACTTGTCCTAGGGGGTGGTTGTCCTCGAGGGTCGTTGCCCTAGGGGGTAGTTGTCCTAGAGAGTGGTTGTCCGGGGGTAGTTGTCCTAGGGGTTGGTTGTCCTAGGGGGTAGTTGTCTGGGGGGTAGTTGTCCTAGAGGGTGGTTATCCTAGGGGTGGTTATCCGGGGGGTGGTTTTCCAGGGGGTAGGTGTCCGGATACGGGACTTAAAGGGAGCGACAAGTCGCAATCTATGGGCGGTTTTACAGTTGGCTGCTCCTTTCTCTGGATCAAAGTTCAAAGCGACTTCAATTTATCGCGCGCAGCTAATAAAAGTTCGCCCATTGACCCAAATTTGAGTAAACAAGATCGCGTGTTCTTTATTCCAGTATTTGAATCTCATTGGTCGGTTACGTATGTAGGGATTCGAGTTAATGATCACGCGAGGAATTCGGCAATAACATTCCTTCGGTAGAGCACGATTGGACCTGATTGTATCCGAATTTCCCCGAGTCAGGCCAACTGGTCAGGCCCATGGATTACGACTTGCCACTCCCTTTAATATCACACTGAACAAGATTGTGCTCGTTCGCTACGCTCACTCGCCAAAATAGAATTAATATGGGCTTCAGCACAATTTCTGCCCCGACCTGCAACAATAAAACCCAGATAATATACCAATGTTTGTTTTCGCTCATGTTTGCTTGCTTAATTGTTCCTACTCCAACCTCCAAGCATAAAACCTAGTTTTCACATTATCTACGGTAAAAAAAACTACACTGTTGGTCATAATGTTAGCATAATTCGTATTTTCATAGTCATCCGTTGATTTAATCATATTTAAAAGCCTAAATAGATAATATTGACCAGGTTCATTGATTATATAATGATTTTGTATTGTCGAGGTAAAAGTCGGTCAAGTGAAACATTCCATAACGTGGCCTATCTTATTGTTTGGTGCTATGAAAGGCGGAGCCTCCTTTCTGCTGTTGTTTTGCTGTCCATTTCGTGCAGAAAGCCTACGTGTGTTAACAGCCCGTTTTCAGAGTTAGCTTGATCAATTCCTACCAAATTTGGTACATTGATTCCTTACACTATGCCTCGCCCAACGGCACTTGCAATTCGTCAGATGGTCCTTGCACTCCGACGGAATGGACGGACACAGGCCCAGATTGCAGATATTCTTGGACTGTCGCAGAGTTGTGTGTGCCGCATCCTCAGAAGACATCGAGAGGCGGGTACTTTGAGTCCAGAGAGATCTACAGGTCGACCACGAAGAACATCCGCACGGGATGACCGTCAACTGCTGAACATGTGCCGTAGGAACCGGAGAATGCCAGCGAGTCGTCTTTGCCACTTGTGGAGGAGGCACTTCGGAGTGAACGTTTCACGGGAAACCGTAAACAGGAGACTTGTCCAACATGGCTACAGAGCTCGGCGAATGACCAAGGTTCCACGTCTCACTGTTCGCAACCGGGTTGCTCGACTCCAGTGGGCTAGGAGGCACATGAGATGGCAGCCTGGTCACTGGTGCCATGTAATCTTCACTGATGAAAGCCGGTACATCCTTGACCTCACCGATGGGAGGCAGAGAGTTCGACGATTGTGGGGCGAGAACCTCCGTAATAACTGTGTCCAGGAAACCAATCAAGCGGGTGGAGGCTCAGTGATGGTATGGGTCGGAATATGTTATGGCGGAAAAACGCCATTGGCTGCACCTGAAGGAAACGTCAACGCCGTCGTGTACCGCGATATCCTGAGTGGTGATTACCTCTTTTTGGATTCGACCTTCAAAGTAGTAACATTTTAATGATGAATTCGACATAATCATGCAAAATGCAATCCACCACCTCCCTCATGCACTCTACAATTTTGCAACTCGTTACAAACTACCACCCAGTCGAGTATTAAACGAAATTAGCATTGTGGTTGGTAGATTAAAAAAAAAAAGTATGGGTGTAAAATCATGTTAAGATGGATGAGAAAGCAAACTAGAACACAATGTTCGGAAATTCATGCCTTTTCACCATCAATAAATTTATGAATACTAGCACAAATGACTTTTGAAACATGTATTCCACCAAAAACGCTATCATAATCACGGAGAGAATAATCAGATCTTCCCACTTTTGAGACACTTAAGATTATTATGAAACAAAGACATTTTGACACGGTCATTTCATTGGCATTTTGGGGCAGGGGGCACTATGCCCCCTATTTTTGGAAGAAAAAAGAATTGGGCAAAGTTCTGGCAAATTTCGGCAAAATTCGACAAAATCTTGTATTAAAATTGAAAAAGAAAGAAAATCATGTTCACACACGACATAATTTCCCGGAATAAATGCTTTTTTGTATGTTTCACTTTCTGTGTATTACTTCAGTAACTATTATTATTAAGATGAATCAAAAGACATATTTGTTGGTATTGTAATAATCTTGGATAGCTCTAAAGTGTATACAGCAGTTTTAATTGATTATACGCTATACAAGTGACAGTTATAATTATCATTTGGGGCTATAGATTCTGTCTGAATTTTACTCGCAGACCGTTGTAGATTGTTATTTTAACTTCGCCTTTTCAGTAGGAAACGCTGCAAGATATTGGATTATTATTCGTCAAAATGCATAGGCCTACTTATACTCACACTAACCCTTGGTTATAACCCCTAAATTTCCAGAAGATCTTACTGTGGGAGAGCAACCTCTTATACCCTTCCCAGTTGGTGTTTAATATTGAATATATATGGTGTGGTGAATTTTAACATTATAATGCACCAAAATCCTTCTATTTATAACCAGATTTCCAAAACTTTCTTACCGTGGGAGGTAGATACCCCTCCCTCCGGATACTCTTTATATCCTTACTGATTGTTGGTCACCCCCCCCCCTCCACGTCCTCCTTTGGCCGAAATCAGTTTAAATGCCGTCGAGTATCTGGGGGTCGTAACTGTTTTTGGGGATAGTTGACCTACATGCCGTGGGTGAGAGTATGTTGGTTTTTATCCGATTGATAATTACCCTAAGTCGTTATTGTCCGGGGGTAGTTATTTTAGGTGGGAGTTACCTTAGGTGGTAGTTGTCAAGATATTCTTAAGGGTGGTTTTCCTAGGGGGTAGTTGTCAGGGGGGGGGGGTAGTTGTCCAAGAGGGTGGTTGTCCTAGGGGGTAGTTGTCTTGGGGTAGTTGTCCGGGGGGGGGGGGGGTTAGTTTTCCTAGAGGTTGGTTGTCCTAGGCCTAGGGGGTAGTTGTCCGGGGTAGTTGTCATAGAGGGTGGTTGCCCTAGGGGGTAGTTGTCTGGGGTAGTTGTCCGGGGGGGGGGGGGGGTACTTGTCCTAGGGGTCTATGCACGCTTGGGCTAAAGCCACTTGGTCTAATTTCCAGATGGACTACCTTCATTCGGGCTAAACCTTTTTGGTCCACTCTTCATTTGGTCTAATTTGCACTTGGTCTAATAACCAGAAGGTCTAATGACAACTTGGGCTAATTATCATTTGGTCTAATTACCATGTGGTCTAATTACCAATTCCCAGTCAGTCTAAACTAGTTGGTCTACAGGCATTTCGTCTAAAGTCCACTTGGTCTACATAGCATTTATATGGTCTAATGTGCAGTTGGTCTAACTTTCATTTAGTCCATTTTCCATTTAGTCTAATTGTCAGTTGGTTTAAATGCCAAATTATCTAAACACCACTTTGTCCAATTATCACTAAGGCTAATTGCCTTTTCGTCTACGCACCTACCAACAACACTATGCGTCATTTTGTTGGCCACCCCTGTAAGAAATATTTTTAAACTAAATGTAAAAGTCAATTACCAAGGTTTGAAAAAAGTTTTGACAGCTATCAAAACATATGATATGGAAAAGTATCTATCAAAGATAAATCTTAAAGAAGATAAGTTTGAGAAAAAAAGGGTTTCATTTCACCAAATGTTTCTGAGTCTATGTTCTCTTTGCCTGTTTTGTACGTAATATATTATTGTAAGGTCAATAGTGCGAAAGATGTTGATCATCGTGGTAGTACAATAAGAGTATAAGTTGATCTGTTGTCACACGAAGGAGCAAACGAGGGTTGCGACGTTTCGACCGGTAGCTGCTTCGTCAGGCAATGTGGACAATCTTGTTTTTGTTTTGTTTTGTTTTGTTTTTAGGCCTATGTCAGTCAATTATGACTATTTAAGCCTGTAACCTTAGATTTGGATTTGGATCTGGATACATTAATAATGTTTATATAAAAAATCTATGATGGTATAATATGTGACCAAACGCGACGGTTTCAGGCGGAAGTCGCAAAATTGCAAATGTCAGTTTTCATGTGTTCTAGATTCTCTGGTTAATAACCTTTAAAATGATGTATAACATGGATATATTACTAAAACAGAAGTCATTGTAAAAAGTGATTTAAAACATGAAAACGCTCCGCCAAGGAATTTAAAAAACGGAGAAAACGGTGCTCAAAGTTTCGGTGCGAAACGAAAACAAGCTGCCCGTAGCTCGTTATGGTCCGCTGAGCACTTCCCTAGCAACGTCTCCCTTGAACTCGACCACGTGCCAAGGTCGCGTGCCGCGTGCAAAAACCCGTCATTATGCAAATTGTATGTAAAATACGTTAGGTAACAATGAGCGTACACCAGCCAGCGTGGGCGTGAATTGTCACCCGCATGACGCGAATTTCGCTTAGAATTCGGTCTCCGTTTGTGAAGGCATGCTTATCAGAATACTGAAAGCTATGCTTTTGTGCTATAGGCGGATCACGGGGAGGTAAGGGGTATTGAACGGCGGTATTGATGGCCCTTTCTCTGCCGTTTTAGCTTTTACGAAGATAACACTGAACCTGAAGCATTTTATTATTGAAATTCTTTTCACGTGGCCCAGCCCCGCTCCATTGAGACCTCTACAAACACAATCGCCCAATCCCGGATTTTAGATCACCTTTTTTTCTCCTTGCCTCATATTTTCAAAAAGCAAAATACATGGAATCTCTTGCCAGATATAAATTATGCTAACAAGGACAAGACCCCATGCAATGATTCATTCATATCATTAATCAATTTATCAATTCATTCATTTATTTATTAATTTCTTGGGGCAATTTTATTTGGAATCTTTGACAATTTAAATAGATTATGAAAAAGGAGAAAAAAGAGAGCACTGAATACCAAGACAGTCTCGAAATTCTAAGTTATTTTTTTATCACAATAACTTTCCTTCCATCAAACCACTAGCAAGATTCAATAATTTTACTGCCATGTTTCTTTCATCACATGCTAGGTATTACCAATTGCATCGTCACTTTGTAAGGTTATTTTGAATTAATACTTGAGGTTAAGTTAGAACGATTAGCAGGCCTTTTTATTTTGGTATAGCCAGTCATAATTTCTACACAGAAAACAGTGCGCTTGGAAATGCCCGTTTAAATTAGGGCCTAAAAGATTTTTTATTATTATCATTACTATATTGTTGTTGTCATTATCATCATTTTGAATTACTTGGGGTTAAGTAAGAACGATTTTTATATTAGCAGGACTTTTTGATTTTGGTAGCCAGTCTTAATTTCTAGACAGAAAAAAGTGCACTTGGAAATGCCCGTTTAAATTGGACCTAAAAAGATTTTTAAATTATCATTAATATTATTATTATTATCATCATTATTGTTATTATTAGTAGTATTATAAAGACAACATCCCTTTCGCGCGCGCTCTCTCTCTCTCTCTCTCTCTCCCTCTCTCTTAGTCCGACCTTTCTGTCGTTATCTCTATCGTTCCTTCAAGAAACCTTAGACAACGACCATCTAGGTTCGGATTATAAATTGTTTAAAAATAAAGATTGCAGTCCCTCAATTCCCCCAAAAGATACAGAATAGCAAACAGTTTTGTTCTCTGAAAAATCCGGCGCCTCTGATTTCCGATTTTGAATAATCAAATTCTCCCTTGCCATAGGCCGATTTACCCAGCAACAAGCGTTATGAGTTTTATGACCAATTGACCTTATGTAATGCTCTGTATACTGGCATGGTAAAGTCACTACCTCACTTTGTTGTAACCAACACTGCCTCATGCATAAGTCTTTCGATTGTACACCAGACTGACTGAGCCCTAAAAATATCAGCTACAATAAGTTTCCCCAGGGCTTTTCAAAAGTTTTGGTGTCAACCAAGATTATCTAGCTCCCCAAGAATTCCGACGACCCCCACCCCCCCCCCCCCCCCCGACTTAAGTTACTTTTATTTTCAACCCATAAGCGCCGTTCTAATTGTTTGTGAGATCATGCACGCTTTGATGTTTATTTATTTCGTATTTCCTGCTTATCCTTGATGATCCAGGCTTATTCATCGGCTTGATCCTCACCAGCCCAATTGTATTTGTAAAGTGATATCCAGAAACATAGGCATGACAAACTTCACTAGTACATCTCCGCAGAGACATCATAAGCTTGAAATCACAAGACAATAATTATGAAGCGAGCAATCAGTGACAATGACAACTAACCCCAAATTAATCTTAATAATTGTTAACATATTGGAATTTTTTTTCTGGCTATGCCCTGAAATGATTACAGATTTACAAATGTTTACCTTTATCAATCAAAACCGAAACGCAACCTCATGACCTTGAAGTTATAATGTACACCAGGGCCGGCGGAACCGGTGGGGCCAGGACCCCCCCCCCCCCCCCCCCAATATTTTTGGATCGGACATAGGAAACTGCGTAAAAAAAAAAATGGCCGCCCCAATATTTGCAAGGGTAAGTTTTGCTAACTGAATGTATTATAAATGGTTGCTATGGTGGTTGCCGTGGTTACTTTTTTAGGCTTGTTAAAAAAAATTAAGCCTGAAATATCGACAATGCCGATGAAAAAGGTATTTTTTCTAAACTTTTTAACCAATATTGTCGCCAAATTTTCCCCCTCATTTGCCCCCCCCCCCCATCTGAAAAACGCCGGCCCTGTACACTTGCTGAAATTAAAGGGAATGTGAATTATGTCATGTGCAGTATAATCCGTTAAAACAACAGATTTCAAATTATTTTTCTACATAAAAAGCTAAAAACTAATTCTCGTCCGAGTATTTTCAGATTGAATAAACGGTGTTCGTCATGTAAAATATAATGGAATTATTTTATTTATTTTTTAGAGTTCTATTTATTTTTTCATTTATTTTATTATTGTGTGTACTTGTGTATGTTCGGTCGTTTCAACATTAAAATGCTCAGACGGGATAAAATTGTTAACGTTGAATATTCATGCGATAACGTTATTTCCCTAGCCCTGCAATTGTTCATGCACTTTTCACACATAAGAAATGATTAAAAAAATAAATAATTGTGGCTATGTGTTGCATGTGGATGTAAAATTCTAGTTTTATGTTATTGAGGATTTAACCATTCAGTGGTGCAAATAGGTGTTGATGCCAGCATACAGTCACCCACGGATCAATACATAGAACAATGGGCGCCTTTGTATGGGGATCTGTTAGAAAGCCAGCGCCTTCCTCTTCAATACTGTTCACGGTCGCACTGAGTCAATAGGGCGGAGGTTCAAACAGTGCGCCGGTGGCCTAGTAACAAAAAACGTTGAACGACCGTCTCGGACAGTGTATTGTTCTGCATTGTCAAAAAAATCCCAGCTTATTCATACATAAACAAAGAAACGTGGTTACAATGAATTTAGATGGCATGCTTGCTAATGTCAAGTCTCTTTGATCGAGGGTGTACCCAGTGCGACGGAGCTGGTTACTATGCCAACATACAGTCTCTATCAGGCCCTTAACTATGAGACTTTTTTTAAGGGGGCAGGGGTCAGAATTCGAAAAAGTGGACCTTTGCACTATTTTCCGTGTGAGAAGTGTGATTTTGTGAACAAATAACAGAAGCCTACAAGATTTGCTCAAAATGCCATCTGATTTCAGTGCGATAGTATGAAGTTGCAGGAACAAACTCAATGGAGTGAAAATTCTATTAATTTCTCATCTCCTTACTTTCTCCCCTACATGTGACCTCCTTGTTCCTTTAAAAGTCAGTTGGTATGATTATACCAAACTAAACAATCACTATTTATTCTGTGCATGGTATTTGGTGTCCCTTTAGAATTTTTCTTCTAATTTTCCTACAGTGTTCAAGTTGCTGAGGGGAGGAAATTTTAACTTTCAGTCCATTTTCAACGCCCCCCCCCCCCTCCGTTATATTCCGGAATAACAAATGGACAGAAGAATTATATTGAATATATATATCACTTTGAATTTCCCTTCCACCCCCATGGCTTCTTTTTTTTTCCCTTTGGCAAGCGGATCACTCATCAATTGGGGTAGTGGGGTAGGTCTGAATTATCCCCCCTTTTTTGCTGGAAAACGGGGGATTCAGCCCCCTCCCCTAGTTACTGGCCTGTCTATAGACCATAATGATCCTTTAAACTGTATTTGAAAACTTGAAACGCGTTAATAGATCACCGCCACGATAAGGCTTGGGGCGGGGGGGGGGGGGGGGGAGGGTTATTGTGGGGGTTATTGTGACGTTTTTTTTTTACATTCTCCAGAGAGAAAAATTAAAGAACCTGAAAGTGGACTGAGGCTGCCTCCGGAGGCGGCTCGGCGTATGTGTAACACCAAAAGTTTTTAAAAAGCTGGACTGAAGCCGCCTCCATCTCAGTAATGTTATTTCCCGACTAAAATGTTCGCCCTTGCAGAAAAGAAAGAAATAAAGGAAGAAAGAAATTTTTAAATAAAGACGTAAAGAAAGAAAGAAATATATAAAAAAATATTGTTCGAAAGTGAATTGACGTCATCACACATTCTCTGTGCGCTTTTTATGCGTGTGCCAGCACTCGCCCCCGAAGCCATGGCCGCCCCGCAGGTATATGCATATGCATAACAATAATTATGAGTAACCAATCACAGCGCTCAAAGACGGCGAGCCGAGATAACAAGATGGCAACAACACGAGCTTTTAAGAAAAATAAATATGCATTAGGCAATTAGAGCGCCGACCAATCACAGGATGCGAAGTCGGCGAACTGCCATTATGTCACGTCACTCAGGGCCCTAGTAACAAAAGAGACGTGCGCAAAGCTCGCTGCTGAGGATCTGTCGTTTTTGCGAAGATGAAACTCCCGTCGATGCGATTTGGAAGAGGTGATTTAAAACATTATTTTGAGGTACTTAGACATGGTATTTTGGCTTTAAATTTCGGGACGTGGTAGAGGAATAATCAAAGCTTCGGAATATGTAAAAAAAAAAAAAAAAATTGTTACAAAATGACATTTTCATTAAAACCCTTGTTTCTAGACAAGGACCGATTGCGACTTCCGCCTGATTCCGACCCGTTGGGACACGTCTCCCATGTAATGTCAATATCATCAAAAATTACATATGATCTCCATGGAAATTTTGAAGATATTGACATTACATGGGAGACGTGGCATAAATATGTATGCTTGTTGTTGATAAACATATACTGTTATGTGATAAAAGAATACGAATACGTGCCCTTAGATTGATGACGATATAAATGAAACAATGCTTGACAGAGATCATGCCCATGATGATGTGGCGCTTAAAAAAGGTGGTGACACATCATGAGCTTGGTACATAGAACTAAAGGACAAGGTGAATTATCTTTTGAAAATCGCCGCTGCAAGCGCCTTTTATAGCGTAAGCTGCGTTCCGAGGACGCCGGAACTGTCGCGCTGCTATTGGTCCGTGAAACCGACCAATCAGAATCCGCGGACTGTGCGATCGGTGAGCGGGATGCGTCTTTTTTTTTTGTAACCAAGCCTAGGCAGAAACCCCTTTTTGAAGACTTTGAAACAGACTACAAGTATCGGACTTGTATTTTCTAAACCCTAACCCTAACCCTAACCCTAACCCTAATAAGCAAAAGAAAATTTCGTAATATAATCTTCTGCCGAGATTCGAACTCTTGGTTCCTTCACCAAGAGAAGACTGGATTATCGGATTGCGCCACACAGAGCAGCTGCTCGATGCCCTTGCTCGTTTTATTATATAGCTAAAATTCGTTTTCATGAATATTCATGCCGATTAGTCTTGACGGAATAAACCGTATTAGTATGAAAAAATGCGAAATCTGCCTAGGCTTGGTTACCAAAAAATTACACGCGAGCGGGATGCGGACGTCGGGGAAAATTCCGTCGGTGCTGCTGGCGGTCGCAAATTCATTGTTTGCTCAGGGCGTCATAATACCTAGATACGCCACTGCCTTAAAAGAAGAACAAGAAGGCAGTGAACAAGTTTAAAAAGCGGCATTTTTGTGGGTAGCTGCAGGAGACACTTTTTGGGAGCTTGGAAAGGTGAGGGGGGGGGGGGGGGGGCATGTGCCCCTGCCAACAAGCGAGTTAATTTATCTTTTAGATAAACAAATAATAATAATAATTATTATTATAATGATAATAATAATAATAATTGTTCTTTCTTCTTCTCCTTTCTTCTTCTTCTCCTTCTTTTTTCGTATTTCTTCTCTCTCTCTCTCTCTCTCTTTGGTCACTTGAAAAATCATAGGGGCAACTGCCCCTGCCCTCCCTCCCTATAGTGCCGCCCCTGAAAATAGCAGTTTGCATAGCTCAAAAGAATCAGAGAAGCTTAATGGCAGAATATTTTGTTCTTGATATAACAACAGTGTGACACCTTTGGGCAGGAACTTAGTGAGAGCCCCGAGGCTCACCATGGCTGAAGCACTTTTTTCTATTGGAGCAAACTGAGGAAAGGGCGTCCCCTTCTAACACAAGTGTTATTTTTTAAACAAATAAATCTTATGGGGTGCACACTTTATAGTTGAATTTTCATTAAAAGTAACAAAAGATATTTAAGATTCTGACAACAAAAGATTCTCACCGATAAAATGAAATTGTTTCAATTAGGCCCTACCACCTTCTTGGGAGGGGGCGTTTCCATTTTTAATTTTTTTTAGGGTTGTCAGGTGATATTTTCCTACCAGCTATGATGTCAGCTTTTATACTTTTTTGAGTGCCGCCCCTGAAAATAGCAGTTTGCATAGCTCAAAAGAATCAGAGAAGCTTAATGGCAGAATATTTTGTTCTTGATATAACAACAGTGTGACACCTTTGGGCAGGAACTTAGTGAGAGCTGGGGACACAGTGCCCAAAAGTTAATAATATTGCAGCAATAAAGATATCCCCCGCCCGAAGCTTGCTCGCTACGCTCGCTCGCACTCATTGTAACTCATGGCAGTAACAAAAATCCTATCTCTTTCATTGAGAGATTGTGCTTAAAATTAAACGTTTTTGCGGCATTTTCGTCATGAAATCACTTTATAATGCAAGCATCATGCATGGCCTTCAACTAAAACATAGTATTTTTGGTCGCTCGCTTGCAAGTAAGGAGTAAAGCAGAATTGCATATTATGTAAAAGATTAGAAAAAATATCCTTAAAATTTAATGTGTGTTAAATACTATGTAGGGGTACAGCAACGTTTCAAAACGCCATTTTGCATTCTTGTCTTCACCCTGTAAAATTAAGTTCCCCCTTTTCCAGAAAAGGTACCCAGTTCGTTGAAACCCCAAGTCTGTGGGTCGTTTTGCCCCTCATATGAAAATACCCTGGCACCGTCCCTAGCTTTTATTGACTACTTACACAAACATTTGTACATCGGATATCAATTAAAAAACATGAATAACAGATTATCAACCCAACAAACATAATTTGAAGTGCAATACACAATTACTTAAGTCATGAAAGGAAGAGGAGACCTATAAATGTTTTAATTACTAAAAAATAATACTAAATAATTGATTTTAATAAATTAAATAATCAATATATAAAATATAGAGATATTGATTGATCTTGATATAAGCAGCAGCAAGGTGAATAACTCTTTTTATGCACATTTACGTAGATGACTTCTTTGAAGTTTAATTTTTTAAAGTTTCATTTCCCAGTCCTTTCTCAACTTGCTACTAAATGGCCAGAAGAATAAATAGTAATTGGTCATTAGACGCTATGAAAATTAGACCAAATGATAAGTAGCCTAACTGGTTATTAGACGAATTGGATATTAGACCAAATGGTCATTAGACCATATGACAGTCAGACTAAATGATAAGTAGCCCAACTAGTTATTAGACTAAATGGAATTGGACCAAATGATAGGTTACAGTCCTATAGCTAGAAGGTCCGATAGTTAGCGGGTCCGATAGACCGACGCCCAATAGATAGAAGGCTCGATAGACCGAATGTACGAAAGGGTCCAATAGACAGACGATTCTATAGACCGAATCGGCGGAGGGTCCGATAGTCCGAAGGTTCTATAGATCGAATGTCCAATGGGGTCCGATAGTCAGAAGGTCCGATAGACAGAAGGTTCTATAGACCGAATCGGCAAAAGGGTCCGATAGTCCGAAGGTTCAGTAGGGGTCCGATAGTTAGAAGGTCCGATAGACCGACAATAACGTAAAAAAGGTAAAATAAGTGGATACAATAAGTTTCTAATAGTTTTATCTCATAAAAGGAAAAGGGTAATGCCTTATCTTCTTCTATGTGTATTGTAATAAACCGATGCACTAGGTCTGTAGGCCCACCCTCCCCCCCCAAAAAAAAATGGGGAACTTATTTTAAAGTTTTGTTTTATACATTTTCAACATGTTAAAAGTATTTTTATCAGAGCATCATCATCATCACCGTGGGGCGGGGGTGGTCCACCCATGCAGCTCACCCCCGGTTAATTTTGCCACTACACCGATGTATTGGCAATGCATGGGGAACGCTGACCATGGAAATCTAATTATATGGTGCACACTAAAGCCCCGAGGCCCACCATGGCTGAAGCACTTTTTTCTAGTGGAGCAAGCTGAGGAAAGGGCGTCCCCTTCTAACACAAGTGTTATTTTTTAAACAAAGAAATCTTATGGGGTGCACACTTTATAGTTGAATTTTCATTAAAAGTAACAAAAGTTAAGATTCTGACAACAAAAGATTCTGACCGATAAAATGAAATTGTTTCAATTAGGCCCTACCACCTTCATGGGAGGGGGCGTTTCCATTTATTTTTTAGGGTTGTCAGGTGATATTTTCCTACCAGCTATGATGTCAGCTTTTATACTTTTTTGAGTGTTCACCGGCTACACCCTTACTACCTTATGTCAAATTTTAGTCTGTGGACTATGTCGGGTAAATTATACCATTTTTTTTTTCGGGGGGTGGGGGAATTCGAGAATAGTCGGATACCTCACTGCCCGAATATTATGATATTCGGACTTCTTGTTGCTGCCGGACGTAAGAGGTGCTTGTTGCAAGAAACAATCTAGGCCTAGTTTCTTGATTATGTGAGCGAGCAAAGCGAACGAACGGGAGAGATAGAGAAAAAAGAAGAAATTTGTATCCTGCGAATAGGTTCTATAGCGTATTGTTATTCCGTTCTCATAATCTGTGTAACATATTATCGGCATCTTCCTTTCTCATATTGGGTAGAGACTATTGGTCACAGGTCATTATTTCTGAAAATTCATCTCTTTAGCCCCTTTAGGTCAACTTGCATGCCTCTCGATTCCTTTCAGTTATGTTGCTAACATTCTTTGAGTAGAAAATAGCATAACATTAGCTAGAGATTCAAGATGCAAACCAAAAAACTTCCATAAGAATAATTACCCACGCCGATGAAATCGGCAGGGTTATGTAAAGGGCTCCGTATGTTTGTTTGTTTGTTTGTTTGTTTGTTTGTGTGTTTGTTTGTTTGTTTGTTTGTGTACAAGATAACGAGAGAACGGGTGAACGGATTTGCACCAAATTTTCAGGGAATGTTCAGAAAGTGACAGGAAAGAATCGATTAGATTTTGGTGATGATTGGTTGACCCCTGCAAATTCTGTGTGACCTTGAAGTTTTGACCCTGTAGTAAAGTATAGGAACTTCAGTTCGGATAGTGACAGGAAAGAAACTAGAAAGTTTGATGACCCCAAACTTCGCCTGCCGATGCAGAAATATTTTGGCCAATCAAAACACTCATTACTTCGTCTCACCAAAAATCTATTTCAGGTTTATGAATTTTAGAAGACCCATTATTTGCCATTTCACTTCAAATCCGTACGAGCCTGCAATGAATATTCATATCTATTGTTCCCTGCCAATGTATCCCAGCAACAAGGGATTTTTCGCGCGCTTGAACTGCGAAATCGAAAGCGGCTATCGCGCGCGATACCTTTTTTTATCTACAACTTACATTCAGGCTACCCTAGCACGTCTAATTTCTCCTCTATTTCTTATCTTCTGTGCATTTCTGTTTATTTTCCCGGTTTTTCCACTTTGTTGTTGAAGTTTTTGTGATTTATTTCATCCTGGTGGACATGTAGTACGTGATTTTAAAATCTGGTGAGTTGGTTCGACGTGAGTGAGTCTATCGCACTCGCGAGTGTTCGCGTGTGTTGTGAATGGGCAGTGTGGTTGTTGTGAGAGTACGGTAGGCTAGGGAGTACAGTGCCTGTGCTGTGGCTGTGTAGTAGGATTGAACTCTTTTCTTTGGATTAAATTACGGTCCTGTCATTTGAGCTTTGAGTTAGTTTATAACTCATTTATGTCTGTTTGAGTGGATTTTGCCCCACCTCCCCTCCAGTATGTTACCCCCACAGACCCCCTATAGGGCCACCCAGAAAAAAATCTCCATACACAATACCAAGTCTGAGCTATTCCTGGTTCTGGAGAAGATGTTTGAAATTTACATAGCTTTTACACTTGGGGGCCCTCCCCCTGGGCCCCCCTGGGGGCCACATGTACCATTTTAGCAACTTTGGATCCCCTACCCCTAAGGATGATTCCTACCAAGTTTGGTTGAATTCTGATCATGTGTTTTGGAGAAGGTCAGAATGTACATTTTTCTGGGCAGCGCCCCCCCCTCCAGTTTGTTACCCCCACAGGGCCCCTATAGGGCCGCTCAGAGAAATTTGATGAACAACATTCATTCTTCATCTATAGAGGTATCTCCATACAAAATACCAAGTCTGAGCTATGCCTGGTTCTGGAGAAGAAGATGTTTGAAATTTACATGTTAGCTTTTACAATTGGGGGCCTTCCCCCTGGGCCCCCCTGGGGGCCACATGTACCATTTTAGCAACTTTGGGTCCCCTACCCCTAAGGATGATTCCTACCAAGTTTGGTTGAATTCTGATCATGTGTTTTGGAGAAGATCAGAATGTACATTTTTCCGGGCAGCGCCCCCCCCCCCCCTCCAGTATGTTACCCCCACAGGGCCCCTATAGGGCCACTCAGAGAAATTTGATGAACAACATTCATTCTTCATCTATAGAGGTATCTCCATACAAAATACCAAGTCTGAGCTATGCCTGGTTCTGGAGAAGAAGATGTTTGAAATTTACATAGCTTTTACAATTGGGGGCCCTCCCCCTGGGCCCCCCTGGGGGCCACATGTACCATTTTAGCAACTTTGGGTCCCCTACCCCTAAGGATGATTCCTACCAAGTTTGGTTGAATTCCGATCATGGGTTTTGGAGAAGAAGATGAAAATGTAAAAAGTTAACAGACGACGCACGACGGACGACGGACGACGCACAACGGACGACGGACGACGGACAAATTTCCATCGCAATAGCTCACTCGAGCCATAGGCTCAGGTGAGCTAAAAAACCCAATTTCAATGTAAAGATAGAACATGAATACATTTACTAACACTGACATGACTGTACACTGAATACAAATTGCTAACATTTTTTTTCCTCACCACGCCACGCTCTCTGACATGTCTAATCAATTACTTTTAGGGGAGGGATGTTTCAATAATAAAATATCTTTTTCAGAAGATTTTTTTCAAGGGTGGGGACACACAAAGTTATGACCTGGATATGGCAAAATTTATTGGGGGGAGATGTGCCTCTTGTTATCCCCTTTGAATGGCTACTGCTTGACAAAAATAATCGCAACAAAACAAAACCTATATTGGGTTTACTTTTTTTTTTAATATAGGACAGGGGAACCAACCAGTAAAAATATATCTATTTCTGCGGTTTCAAGAATAATAGCGCCGCTAAGGCGTGGGTCTGCCGCCTTTGACGGCTTTTCTAGTTATTAATATAATTGGCATTGGTTTATATACATAAATATGGTGATTATATTAATAACTAATATCAATAATGAAAATTTAATGCGCATTGGTAAATTAATGCTAGTGAGCGAAGTCTTTGAATTTTTGTTTTCTTCTCTTTCCTTTCTGAATTCTTCTTTTCTTTTTCTCTTCTTTTCCTTTCTTTTCTTTTCTTCTTTCCTTTCCAACCTCTTCCTGTTTTGCTTTTTCTTTGGTTGGAACGCCCCCACTTATTTTAACCACTTATTTTTTACCCACTTATCATTTCATCCACTATATTTTACCCTTTTTACGTATTTATTGTCGGTCTATCGGACCTTCTAACTATCGGACCCCTACTGAACCTTCGGACTATCGGACCCTTTTGCCAATTCGGTCTATAGAACATTCTGTCTATTGGACCCTCATGTACATTCGGACTATCGAACCTTCCATCTATCGGACCTTCTGACTATCGGACCCGTTGGTCATGCGATCTATAGAACCTTCGGCCTATTGGACCCTCCTGCCGATTCGGTCTATAGAACCTTCTGTCTATTGGACCCTCTGGTACATTCGGTCTATCGAACCTTCCATCTATTGGGCGTCGGTCTATCGGACCCGCTAACTATCGGACCTTCTAGCTATAGGGATGACCCCAAATGATAGGTAGACCATATGGTATTAGCCAAAGTAGGTGTAGCCCAAATGGATATTAGACTATGTGGCTTGTAGACAAAATGACTGTTAGACTATTTGGAAATAGACGAAGCGAAATTTAATCGAAGTGAAAATTAGCCCAAATGGGTTTTAGACTAAATGGGGTTAGCCAAAATGGGTATTAGACGAATTGGTTATTAGGCCATTCAAATGGAAATTAGACGAAATGGTAAGTAAACAAACTGGTTGTAGACTAAATGAAGTTAGGCCACGTGCAGTTCGACGAACTGATGATTAGACCAAGTGGTGGTAGACCAAGCGACAGTGTACCACCCTAGGGGGTAGTTAGCTGGGGGGGGGGGGGGGGAGGGGTAATTGTCCCCGAGAGGGTAACCGAGAGGGTCCCGAGAGGGTAATTGTCCCGGGGGTAGTCGTCCTAGAGGATGCTAGCCCTAAGGGTAGTTGTCCTAGGGGGTAGTGTCCTATAGGATGGTTATCCGGTCAGTCCGCAGCCCGTGCGTTAATGAGCCAAAATACCGATTCCTGCGGAGATTTCCTCTTCACTGGATATCGAGTCTCGCGAAACGAGATGGCGTGAGATTTGGCGAGATATTTGCAAGGGGTCAAGAAGGTATCTCTCAAACGAAAATAATGCAGAAATTGTTCGGCTAAGGTCGGGGAACTTCTTCGTGACATTTCGCTCTTTGTTTTGGTATATAACATTACTGTATTTGATGGGATTTGGATATCTTTTTTCCCGTCCAAAAATAATGAAATTTCGGATTTTTTTTTTGGAGCAAATTTGGCCTCTATTTGCTTCCTCCGAACTCTTGACTGGTATAAAGTTTTAAAATATAAGTGATGTCGATGATCGTTGAGTTGGATTATGGGCGCTAACAATGAATTGATAATAATTTTGTCGCAGAAAATATGGCTTTATTTCAACCGATTTTCGAACAAAATACCCCGTGAAAGGCAATGAGCGGTGAATGAGCGGTACGCAGCAACGGGGGTGGCATTCTCCAGCCGCTGCTGTGGTTAGTTACTTCAGTCCCGTCGAACATTCACTGTTGCAATAGCGTAAAAGGTATACCAAAATCAATGTAAAGATGATAATTCATCAATGTTAGAAGGCTACAGTTATTATATGGCAAGAGCGCCATCTGGTGAATAAAAGCTCTGTCTCTGAAGTGGCACCCAAACGTTAATTACGTAGTATTTTGAGTTCTATCTATATTGAGTCTGGTACATAATCTGTGAATGCCTGATTATGCTAAGTATAAAAGAAGATACAAACATGGTGTCAGGATAAATATAATGACTTGTAGATAGAATTTGGGTTAATTTGAGCCTTGAATTTGACCCTTGAATGTACCGATTTGGCGAGTGCTATGCATAGTGATGGGTTGACTTGTCCCACATATAGCTAAATTTGTGTGCTCTTTGTAATTGTAGTGCAACCGCCAGTGAATGAGATACGAGTGATTTGTGTATGGAATATTTAGGGCTAGCTGTGAAGTAGGTTAGTACACAATGGCAGCTAGTGGTATTCCCTTGCCCCCTCAGTTGCAAATGACGGGCGATATGAGGGCCAATTGGGCCAGATTTAGGCAACTGTGGGATAACTATAGCATCATTACAGATCTCAATCAGAAACAAATGAAAGTACAGGTAGCACTGTTTATCACTGCGCTTGGCCCGGAAGCGTTAGACACACATAACAATATGCCATATGCTGATGAAGCAGATAAGCAGAATTTACCAAAAATCTTAGAGCTATGGGAGACCCATTGCCAGGGCAGAGCGAATGTTATCTATGAGAGATTTATTTTTAACTCTCTCTCGCAAGGGCAAGAATCATTTGAGGCATATGTGGTAAATGTGAAGAAACAAGTCAAGCTATGTAATTTTGGAGAACTTGAAAATGAGTTAGTTCGGGATCGAATTGTTGTAGGGTTGAGTGAACCGTCTTTGAGAAAGAGGCTGCTCCAAGAATCGAAGCTTAGTCTTGAGAAATGCTTGGATATTTGCAAGGCTCATTTAGCTGCGCAAACACATGTCAGAGACATGACTACCGAGCAACATGGACATGTAGCTTATCTAAAGAAACCTAGTAGTAGTGGGGCACGAGGAAAAACCAAAGCTGTTGTAGCACATAATGAGGATGCTACTGGTAAGGGCAAGGGTCACAGAGTTGTATCGTGCAAATACTGCGGAGGCACACACGCTCGCGACAAGAAACGCTGTCCTGCATTTGGAAAAAAATGCCATTCTTGTGGCAGGATGAACCACTTTCAAGCAAAGTGCAAGCACAACACTGAATCTATCAGAAAAATAGATGGAAAGGATTCAGTGACAGAAGACGTGCTCGGGTTGAACGATGTTAAATCACCTAATAAAATCACAGGAACTTTCTTGTTGCGCGGAACTAGAGTAACAATGCAGGTGGACAGTGGAGCCGCAACGAACGTGCTGCCTCTGAAGTATGTACCAGATAATGTAGAGATCACTGGACCCAAGAGTGAATTACACCTCTATGGCGATAAGGCAACATTGATAGGGATTGGTAAATGTACACTTCTATTGGAAAATCCTAAAACCAAAAAGAGGTATGAGGTAGAGTTTGTCATTGTTGAGGAGGAGTGTACACCGTTGCTAGGTCTCAAGACCGCCACATTCATGAAACTGATCACGGTGAATCACAAGAATATTGCTATAGTACAGAATACGGGTGTAGAGAGTATTACTCAGAATTACTCGACAGTGTTCAATGGGCTTGGCAAGATGCCAGGGAAGATTCATCTAGAAGTAGACAAGAGTGTAAGGCCAGTTGTCATGCCACCGCGCCGTGTACCATTAGCGGTGAAAGAGAAATTGAAAGAAGAACTAGATAGGTTGGAGAAAATAGATGTACTAGAAAAGGTAACAGAACCTACTGATTGGGAGTCCGCCTTAGTGGTAGTAGAAAAGCCAAATGGCAAGATAAGAGTTTGCATAGATCCGCAGCATTTGAATAAAGCTCTAAAAAGGGTGCACTACCCGCTCCCTACAATTGAAGATGTTCTGCCACAGTTGAAGAATGTCAAGGTCTTTACCAAGGCCGACTGTAGAGAAGGTTTCCTTCAGTGTGTATTAGATGAAGAATCTTCTATGTTGACAACAGTCCAAACACCATGGGGTCGCATGAGATGGAAGCGAATGCCCTTTGGTATCAGTCCTGCACCAGAACTCTTTCAACAGAAACTTGATCAGAACTTGGAGGGACTGGAAGGTGTATATAAGGTAGCGGATGATCTACTAATAGTCGGTCGCGGAGAGACACTAGTGGACGCGAACGCGAACCATGACGCAAATCTTCGAGCACTGTTCACACGTTGTCGCGAACGCGGAATTGTCTTGAATAAGAATAAGCTTGAATACAAGGCCGAGCAAGTGAAATTTCTCGGACATGTGCTCACAAAGGACGGGCTGAAAGCAGATGATGCGAAGATCGAAGCAATTCGCAGCATGCCTGTCCCGGACTCTGTAGAGGCAGTGCAGCGATTTGTCGGAATGACGAAGTATCTCGCGAAGTTCCTGCCGAAGTTGAGTGAGATGAGCGAGCCACTACGTCGTTTGACGCACAAGCAAGTGAAATTTGCCTGGGGCAAAGAGCAACAAGACTCATTCGATGATATCAAGAGACTGGTTAGCAAGGCACCGGTTCTTAAATACTTTGACATTCATCGTGCAACCGAAGGCCAGGGAGATGCGTCACAGAACGGACTCGGGTTCGTTTTGTTACAAGATGGGCAACCGATCTCATACGCGAGCCGTGCGCTTACGCCAGCGGAGACACGGTACTCCCAGATTGAAAAGGAACTCTTAGCACAGATCTTTGGACTTGAGCGGAATCACGAGTATGCCTACGGGAGACGAATAGAACTCTGGACTGATTACAAGCCGTTGGTCGCGATACAAGTCAAACCGCTAAACAATGCACCGAAGCGCCTACAAAGGTTATTGCTAAGGCTTCATCAATATGACGTGACATTCAGGTACATGCCTGGACCGCAGATGTACCTAGCGGACACTCTCTCGCGTGCGTTTCTACCATCTATGAATAGATCGGAAACAGAGAGTGAAGTTGAACAGATTCACTTGATGGATGCACTACCTATATCGCGTACTACAGAAGAGCGACTACAAGAAGCGACACGTGATGACACAGCACTGCAAGCACTGCTGGAGTACATAGATCATGGATGGCCAGAGACTGTTCGCGAGTGTACTCCAGATACGAGGCCGTACTTTGCTGTGCGTCACGAGATAACATGCGATGAGAATAGGCTAGTCTATAAAGGACTACGCGTAATCGTGCCAAAGACATTGCGAGCAGAGATGCTAAAGAAACTACATGCCGCACACATGGGTGTAGAAAGCACTCTGAGACTAGCCCGCGAAAGCTTGTATTGGCCAGGCCTTACCGCGGGAATCACAGATCACGTTGGGAAGTGTGACACATGTAATTCAACGGCAAGAGCACAGCCGAAAGAGACCCTGAAATCTCATCCGAGAGTCACACGCCCGTTTGAGAAAGTCGGATGTGACATATTCACGGTGGATGGAGATGACTACCTTTGCCTCGTAGACTATTATTCGGATCACTTTGAAGTTGATAATCTACGTGGTAGTAAGAACGCGACAGCAGTGATAACGCGTCTGAAACGTCATTTCGCGTCTCATGGAATTCCCGAAGAATTCATGAGTGATAACGGCCCGCCGTTCAGTTCTATGGAATTCGCGACTTTCATGAACAAGCTCGGAATACGACATGTAACAAGCTCACCGCGCCACCCGCAAAGCAACGGGAAAGCAGAAAGCGCGGTTAAGATCGCAAAGAACCTCGTGAAGAAGTCAAAGAGACAGGGAGAAGACTTCTACCTATCTCTTCTCATGTGGAGAACAACACCAACGAAGGACATGGACAGCAGTCCAGCACAAAGAATGTTCGGACGGCGACTTCGGACAAACATTCCTATCGCGGAGGAACTACTGCGTCCTAAAATCGTCAAACGCGTGCCTGATATGAGAGCGAAAAAACAGGAGTCGCAAGCAAAGTACTTCAATCGCGGTGCGAAGGACCTGCCTGAGTTGAGGAAAGGTGATGTAGTGAGAGTGAAGCTCAATCCGGACAAAGATTGGCAGAAAGCGAAAGTACTCAGCAAGGTAGGAATCCGCTCCTACTGCATCATAACTGAACACGGCATCACGTATCGACGCAATAGACGGCAGATCCGCAAAACAAACGAAACATTCCAGGAAGCCGTAGACCTACCCGGCAACAATCGTGATATTGACTACCAGGACGTGAATAATGACTATCGCGACGCGAACAACGATCATGCCAATGCTCGCGAGAACCGCAACGTACATCAGCCATCTCGTCGAAGCACTAGAAACAGGAAAGCTCCAAACTACCTGAAAGACTATATAACGTGAAAGAAACTGACAGTCAATTACATGTATGATGTAGTTAATGCCAAAGATGCATTAGTTAGAGTTGTGTTACAAATTTTGGCATAAAAATATATGTCAAAGAAAGTGTTGGAGTTATGTTTAAGAAGTCTTAGTTTATTTAGTTAATAAACGTGGCTGACATGACAACAGGTTAAATAGGGCACAAGCAGATCAATGAAAAAGAATAGACACAATTTGGTAATTACATGAATGTGATTTATTTGGAACACATTAATAATTCATATTGAAGTCATTGCAAATAACATTAACACGGGAAAGTTATTATGAAGCATTAAAGCAGAGTGTTACAGTTGAGTTAATTTGTGATGACAATTTGCCTTTGAAAAAAAGGAAAGATGTTAGAAGGCTACAGTTATTATATGGCAAGAGCGCCATCTGGTGAATAAAAGCTCTCTCTCTGAAGTGGCACGCAAACGTTAATTACGTAGTATTTTGAGTTCTATCTATACTGGTACATAATCTGTGAATGCCTGATTATGCTAAGTATAAAAGAAGATACAAACAATCAACAATCGCCAACTTACCAGTGATTTTAGGACTATTTCAGTATTCTCTGCTGCACAATTTATGTTTCCAGGATGAAAATGAAGTATTAACAAATATTTCCCGCTTCCTCATGAATGACCTATCGGAGAAAGATCACCGCTAACTCACACAAAACTTATCAGCAACACGGTAATTTACATGTACAATGTTATATCAAGGAGTTATATCACAGAACAAATTCAGCCCACTACTTGTTCTTATGAATGTGTATAAGTGGGCTGTACTAGATCATACCTACGTGTGTGTAGGTGTACGAGAGGATGGACATACCGTAGTACATCCATACGCACTAAATTCGTTCGGCCGTATCGAGCAGACGACGCTTTGTGTGACGTGCTGGTGAGCGGACCAATCATGTTGCGTCATTCGGCACGATTTCATTTTTGATGGGAAATAATCTGTATCATGCTTGAACTTGCCTAACTCCTGACTGGTATAAAAGCTAAATCCTCAGATTTTTAGTCAGTTCTGAAAGAGTGTTTTTTCACGATTCTAATGATCTTAGAAATTTCTTGCAGCAAGATATCTGACCAATATTTTTCACCCTTTTTCGTCAAGGTTACGTTGTGCATTTCCACTTGTAAATGGTCTATTCATTTTAAAAAGTCTTCTCAGTCAAACTGCTAAGTTTGAAGTTGAAATTGGTAGAATTATCATTCCTCTTTCATTTGTGACATTTATCGTAAAAATCTGTTGAGAAACAGTGGAGTAATTGGCAGTTTCCTACCGTACCTTTCTGCTCATGAATATTCATAATCTACGCCCGGCATGAATACGAGTTCCGCAGTAGAAGCGCTTTTCGCACGGGCTGCGGACTGACTGTATCCTAGGGGTGGTTATCCGGGGGGGGGGGGGGGGGGGGGGGGGGGGGTTGTGCAGGGGGTAGGTGTCCGGATACGAATGACGTCACATACTGGGATTCCATTTGTGCATTCATTCTTCGCACTGTATTTACATGATTAAAGTGAATGTGCGTCTCGACATACCAGCAAGTTGCACTAATGTTTAACATTATTTGGGCTTTTTACGCGGTTTTGAGTCAAACCAGTCGCGTCATCAATGATCATGTAGGGTACGAACCTTAAAGGTACGTTTTATCTTGAATGCTCTTGATTTTGGACTAAAGCCGTAAAGCCATGGCCAAGCTGTGTGTGTGCGTGGGGGTGAGTGTGTGGGTGTGGGCGTGTATAGCAGTATGTCCGAGGACATTTTCGGACAGAGAACAAAAAAAAAAAGAATCATGACAACAATGGTCCTCGGAAGCCGGACAATAGTCCTGGAACGTCGAACAATGAATTTGTGCTTTATTCCGTCGACAGTCCGAGGACGGAGGAACAATAGAGGAACAATACTTGTCCTCGGAAATAAAGCCATACAAGACTCTGTGTGTGTGTATGTGTTTCTTCAGGGAAAAAAATTAATCAACCCTGCATATAGGAATCTATTTGCTCTGCAGTACCGTTATTTACTTTTTTAAATATAAAAAAGCGCTTGTATTATTATGTTAAACAAAATTCTATCAATTCCAATTTCACCTTTCAAGCCAGTTCGTTAATGTGGTCGCCAACTTTTTTCAAGATCACCTTGGGCATGTTGTGAGACCTTGGGTTGAGAGAATTTCCAGGGATGGATCCATAGTGTCAAAAAGGGGATAAGGACAGGAACTTCGCCGGCCCTCCCTGATTCGCATACTTGATGAGGTAGTTGGAGTAACTGTGCAACAACAACCAAAAAAATCCAGTCCGGATTTTTTTTCCAATCATTTGATAGATCGCATAATTTGGATTATTGCAATCACATTAAACACAGATATATATTTTCTCTTTTTTATTTCAGGTTTCAAGGGTATAGACTGAATTCACCATGAAGAAAACAACGGTATCAGGAGCTGTCATCCTATTTAGTTTTTCCTCCGCGACATTTCTGTTGTATGGAATGCTCCGGGAGACCCAGAGCCCAGAACCAGTGGGGCCCAATAAACAGCCGGCCGAAAATAATCAGTTATGTAGCAACGAACTGACCCATGAGAAAGGGACAGTCGAGAAGATAATTAGGAAATTAAACAGAACTGACAACTATGTAAGCCTTGTTCGTCTTAACATTAGACTCATACAGGAAGGTGAATTACAAGATAACGAAACTGTTTGGTACTGGGGTTTAGGAGGAAGAGGCCGATTCATGCTCTCTCTTCCCTATGACAACAACACCTTGTCGTTTGCTTCCTTGAAGTACGGGATTCAATCAGTTTCGATTACTTTGAACAGTAGTATGTCACGAAATGATTCAATCTTAGACATCTGCTTGGTAAAGACGTTGTCAGATATAGCAAGACAAGTAAGATCAACAGTACACACCCCCTTTTCAAAAAATATCAAAAGGACGTCATATGCCAAGAAAAGGAAGATAACAATTTTTTAATCAACCTCCCCGGCTACAGTATATTTCATTTACAAGGGAATACCTACTTCACATGTTGGAAAATGTGGGAAATACACAATAATCGTGGCAACCCACATAAAGATATTCGTTGTCACCTTGTAAAAATAACTGTTTCCATCGCATACGGATTGATCTTCACGGCTTTTTTCTGCGGGCTGTGTTGTATCTGCTCCGGGGCCTATAACTCTCAGCATGAAACAGATGTGTATGTAAATATTTTACAGATCAACCTGATCCCACCGCTTACCCCATACTGGCCCGTGATCTTCGGGATTCTACCCATCGGATTATATCTCGCTTACTTTTGGAATATTTTAAACAATGACGAATACGCGTATCGTAGCAAGAATCATGGAGAAAAATATCAGTATCACGTGTGGAAGTTGGATTTTATTTTGGCAAATAACTTATACCTATTAGGATTATTAGTTTTATTTTTGTACACACACTGGCATATCAATCAAGTTCATATTACTGAGAAGCGAAAAAACTTGATTACTATGATTAGAAGGATCATTTGCTATATCCTGGTGTTTTTTTTTGTGTTTCTGCCGACTTTCTGCTGCCGTTTGTTTGTTGCTTGAAATCATTTACTTGAGTGTGATTGGACACCTCATAAATATTCAATATTTGAGTCCCATTCGGCTTAATGCCATCGTTGCTGTGATTTACTTGATTACAGTTGTTAAAAATTTCTTTGAAAGTTACCAGGACATCTATAACAAAACCTATATCAATGGGAAAATATTGGACGACGAGGGTAACTATCCGAATAAAATCTTCAAGGAAACCACTGTCGGAACCTCTCAAAATTGGAAAAGACAATTCATGATTAAGTCTAGTCTTCTCAGAAACATCAAAGAAAGAAATCTCCCTTTACGTACTCATCTCGCCAAAACTATCATAAATATCTTGGTCGGATTATTGTTTATCGGTGGTGTCGCCTTGATTGTTTACCATATTGACAATGAATTCAGTGTTCCAGTATTTATAAACTACTTGATCACAATAGTCTCACTTATTATTGGAGCATTAGGGAGGATTGTCGGTTTTCCCTTTGCCGCAAGCTGGAAAGCGATGAACAGATCTCTGGACAAACATTCTCAGCAAGAATATTATCTGCGAATCTATGCAGAGACAGGTCAGTACTATGCTTAGAGCTATGTTCAGTGGTGTAGCTCCGGGGGAGGGGTGTTTTGGGATGCTTTGTTAATCCGCATTTCATTTGCAACGTTTTAAAGAACGATACCCCCCAAAATGCTAGTGCCCCAGCTTGACCCACACCACGTTACTGCCCGTGGTACAGTATAGGACTTGAATGGATATCGATGATGCAATCACTGACAAATGATACAACCTGACAAGGACATCAGGTACAAGTGTCGTTAAAAGTCCCATGACATTCAAATGATTTATCTGTAGATGAGAATGGGTCTTTACTTCCGCAAAATCAACTGTTATATATAAATGCTTGCAGAAGCAACCCATGGACATCCACGGGCGCTAGCTTCTTTTATGATTTATCGTACTATATGTAGGTTCATCTGAACCCCCCCCCCCGATAAGTAAGCGAGTATGCGTATTTCATCCAACATTTAGATGAATATACGGTAAGTGTTTATTTGGATGAACAGCCTCCTAAATTACGCTTGCTTTAGTGCCGAATTACGAATGACCCCAGTAGTTATTTATTTTATGTCGGCCCTATTGTGTGTGGTTGACCCACGACATTATACTTCACATCCGGGATTCTTGCACTTTTTAAGGAGGGGGTAGGAAATAGGTGAAGCGAACATGTCTGTGCCGATACAGAACATCGAAGCACAGCCATACCGACGCTGCACAGTGATGTCATAAAATGCACAAGAAAATTTTGGAGGATGTTTATAGGGCGGGACTGAGCAGGGTGCAGTAAAATAAGAGGAGATGTTAAAATATATAATAATACATGTATATATTTATATTGTACAGTTGATGATTTGTTGATTTATAGACCCATGCTCTTTTACTGAAGTCATGAGACACTTTAAAGGGATTCGGTAACTTTGTGGAGGTTTGATTTAATAAATTTTGTTGAATTTTGATATCTGTCTTGTATGTTCAGAAGGATAAATAAATAGCAAGGCATAGAAAGGTTTTCAAATATATAATGCTATTATTAAGATATCTATGACTGAATACTCCCATTTACGAAAGCCATAAGCTTTAGTCTAACACTGAGTCTATGGGGAAAATGAGTCTGGCATTTCCGGTCACTTGCATATGTTTACTTTTTTTAAGGATATGATGATTTTAAAGTGCTCCCCCCCCCCCCCCCCCCGGCTTCATTTTTACACCATATTACATACACTGATAGCATGTAAGGCCAGACAGCTCAGATTCTATCAAGCCTCTACAAAGTTACCAAATCACTTTAATACTTATTTTAACGACTATCATTAAGTGTGTATTAACATCATGATTCTTCGTCAGTATTTTCTACTCGAGGTATTTCTGTTACTGGCAAGGGGAAACATATTAGTTACGAACATTCTCTTATAAAATTTGGTTTTCTTCTCAAGTAAATTTTATTGAAACACATGTGGATACTGTTTGTTTGGTCTCAATAAGATTTGGATGCGAAATACTGGTACTGTGTGTTAAAAAAAGGTCGACCTTTTGTTCATTAATTACTCAAAAATAATAGCTTGTATCAGACTGAGGTTTTTACACTGTAAATTGAAGGGTGTAAAATCTGTGGGGAGCAAGTTTTATTACATTTCTCTGAATGCTTTTCTTTAAATAATGTTCTGAATATTTAATTACATTTTTCATCATTTGAAAAATCGAGGCCACACAATCTGCGTGTATTAGTACTTGATTCAGAACACAACAATATTGCCATTGTGTGTTGCAGCTGAAATTCCAGAACATCTTTTTAATCCAGAGTGAATCATGAATCATGAATCATTAATGACAATGGCCAGCAAAGGGTTAGCAGAAAGGACAGCTGCAACACACAATAATAATTGTTGTGTTCTGAATTAATTACTATACACACAGATTTTGTGGCCATGATTTTCAGTATTCAGAGTGATGTCATAAAACTTGCTCCCAATACATTTTACAGGGGTAACCTCGCTAGTCATAAGGACGGCTATTCATAAGGACAACTTACTCATAAGGACCGCTATCCATAATGAGTGACTAAATGAATAACAGTTTTCTATGAATAGTGGTCCTTATGAATAGCGAGCAAACCATAGAAAATTACCTCACTATTCATAAGGACCTCCGTTCGTAAGGACCAATATGCATAACTATTCATAAGGAATAGCGGTTTTCTATTAATAGCGGTCCTTATGAATAGCGAGCGGACCCGATTTTACATCCTTCAACTGTGCAATGTAAAAACCTCAGTCTGATACGAGTTATCATATTTGTGTTATTAACGATCAAAAGTGTCAACAGTTTTGTTGACACCTAGTATATATGTGACCGGTCACGAGAAAAAGGGGGAAATCGTGAAAAATACCAAATTTTGGGAAATTATTATTCTTGATGTATTTGAATCTCCAATGTTTCATGAATGCCCTGTAAAAACTTCTAGTCATAAATATTACTGGAAGAGGTAGAAAAATAAATTTTTCTGGGAGTGTTTTTTGGTCAAATCGTTAGAATTTGTGGACAGTGAGCGAGAGCAATATTATTGTATACACGCAAGGCCACGCCCTAGCTACGCGAGGCTTTCATTTTCCAGACCAAGGTCGAAAATCCCATAGAAAAACCAGTAGAAAATTTCTACTGGTTTCTACTGGTCAATTACCTATTGGTTTGTACTGTTTTTTACTGGACAATATCTACTGGTTTGAATATGGAAAGTGGACCCCCTAACCAGTAGGCACCAGCAGAATTATTTTTAATGGCTCCATTAGAAAACCATTACAAACCAGTAGAAAACTAGTATAAGTTTCTACTGGAACCAATAGAAAATAGTAGAAAAACCTACTAGGTCCATTCGGAGACCAGAAGGAATCACTGCTAAAACCATTAGGATTCCAGTAGAAATTTCTAATGGTTTCCAAGAAATTTCTAATGGTTTAAAAGAAATTTCTAATGGTTTCAATAGAAATTTCTAATGGTATCATCCAGGAATTCTACTGTAAACCTACTAGAACCATTAGGAGACCAGTAGGAATCACTTCTAAAACCATTAGGATTCCAGTAGAAATTTCTAATGGTTTCAGCCAGGATTTCTACTGGATTCCTACTTATCTCATAATGGTTCCAGTAGAAAATCCTACTGGTCTGGTATTGGTTTCACTTAGTTTCTTTTAACACCCTGCTGAAATCATTAGACTTGACTAGTTTCTAATGGTATTTAATGGTCTTCAGAACCTTTAGACTTTTATACTGGTTTCTAGTTGTTTGTACTGGTTTGACTTGACCAACTTGCTGAAAACCATTAAATGCAACTGGTTTTTATTGGTCTTTACTTGTCTCCTCAACCAATTGACTCTAATGGCTTTTAACAGTTTTTACTGGTTCACCAATAGTCTCTACTGGTCTTTAAAAACACAATAGAAACCAGTAGACGGTCACTACTGGTTTCTATTGGTTTCTATGGGAATTTCGACCTGGGGAGCCCTACTATTCTCGAGTTTCAAAATATATAATCTCCACTAATACACATTCTTTAGAGTTGGCCTTTATATTAAATTAAAGCTTATGAACTGGAGAATAATAATCGATAATGAAATCAAATTAGAAAAATACGACTTCTGTTTCATTTTGACGTATAAAAAATGAATTGTGATTTCAGTCGACTTGATCCTATAGTTTTCGCTGGCGTTCGTTCTAAAGAAGAAAAAAAGAATTACCTTTTTGTTCATTATACGAGATGATTAAAATGACTGAGCACAAGATCTGTTTTTTTCTCAGTTTGTAATATTGGTTCTGAATTATGAAAAAAAATAATTCATAATTATGCCCATGCAGGTACATACCCTCCACCTGAACCTCTGGACTGGCGGTCTATCTTTGGATGTTGTCCTTGCTGTTCAGGAAATCGTGTGGAATACGAGACCCTAGAGGGATCTAATTCTGATGGTATTTCAGTGGCGATGTCTGATAAACATGTATAACATGCCGGCAATCTCATATGACATATGATGTCAAGAGCAGGAAAGAGAGTTTATATGATAAGTCGTCTCCGTAAGCTAGTAAATATCTACTCATCTTATATACGTCCTCTTTTGGAGTATGCATCCCCCTTTGGTCTTCTAGTGTCACGACAAGTCAACGGCATTGAGAAAGTCCAAAAGCGTGTCCGTCGTATCATTTTGAGGGACCAGTACATTTCCTACGACAATGCTCTTGAGCAACTCTCAATCGGCCGTTTGTCCGAGCGACATGGTCAGTTACTCGATTCCTTTGTTTGAAGTCTATTGACCTCCGGATCCCCGCCACCGTGATCTTGTCCCTCCCTTGCGCGGTGATAATAGGGAATTAGGGAGTTTTCGTTCAGCAAAGTACGCAGGATTTGAGGACGGAGATTACCAATGGGGGGGGGGGGGGGGGGTCTTTTTTTTATAAAAGGATTTAAGGATCGACACTATACTTGTACCACTGGCGTATCTATTAAACAACAAATTCATAGGGCCTCTGTTTCGTTAGTAATGTGATACATATGTGTACATAGTGTTCTCATATTTTCAATGAATTGCTTTTGTATTTTACTCCATGAACTTTTACCTTGTAAACTTAACAATTTCAGCCTTTTAGCTGCTTTGATGTGTTTTATGACAATAAACCAATTCAATACAATCAATACAATAGAATACAATCTCGTCCGTCAACGTTCGTTCAATACGGGCTTCTATGGGATGCATTCGAATCGATAAAGTTTAGTTTGCGGTTGTATGTACACTGTACATAAAATGTCAAAGGCTCAGTACTATATTGTGTTCGATTTTATGCACGTAATAAATTATAAGATGGTATAATTCATTTATTTAAAACATGCCCCCCAAAGCTAAGTGCCTGTACTGAAAGCGAATCCTACACACTGAGACAAATGGTCCCATCCAAGGTATAAAAATAATGGAGAGGATGACAAACTGCTCAAAAAAGATTTTATATATTTTGGGGACAAATTATACCCTCGTCAGCCATGTAAACTCGTCTTTTCAGAAAAATGTATGAAAGGAGAAAAGGAAATTTGCATATGTTCGACGAGGAGGGGCGGGCAGGGGGTCTTGGGTGGGGGCAGAGAGTAAATAAAAAAAAATCATGTGAGGTTGGGGCCCCCAGAATGATTGCCCCCAAGCAATACTGTTCCTGATGCGCCTAACTCTCAAAAATAATGAATTTGTGGATAAATAGCGCCTGCGCTAATCAAGCCTATAGTATAGTAGTTTAACTAATTGGCAAATGTTACATGTAATGTAATATGCGTTCTTTATTGTGCCCAAATGTGCATTGTTCATATTTAATAACGGCAAATATATCCTAAATCTGCTAAATATATGATGTCGGGTGTGAACTCTTGAGTCTGACGACATAAGCGAGGGTTGAACAGTAAAGAAAAAATTGTTTGCCCAAGTGAGGGCGCTGTCAAGGCGTGCTGATAATTTTCCTGTGTTGGGAAGTTTTCGTTCCTGCAACGATGCTATTGATTTTGTGTAAATTTCGATACAAGCCCAATGATGTAAGTAAAGAATGTGTAGTATTGAAGTTTAAGAATCAATCCTTCTATATAATCCATTTTCGTTATATATTGTGATTTTTAAGTGCTATAATTTGTGTGCCAAATTACTACATGTATATCTTGAATACGGTGATAGTGAAAGTGAATGTGAGGGACTACACGTGTACTATGTAAATTACATGAATAATTAATAGGTATGAGGGCGTTTACACTATGAACACGATGACAAAGAGAGCGGACAAAATATACAGCTCCTCATTGTACCCTCCACAATTGCTCTGGTAGACAAAAGAACATCCCTCATTACTATTATGTAAAATAAGCAGAACAGGTGAATATGCATGTGACACCTGTTCTACATATTTTTACATAATAGCAATGAAGGGATGTTCTTTTGTCTACCAGGGCAATTGTGGAAGGTACAATGAGGAGCTGTATATTTTGTCCGCTTCTTTGTTCGCCATGTTCATAGTTACGTTCAAGCTTCGTTGTGTGTGATGCCATGCGGATGGATTATTTATTATGACAAATCTCACTTTGCTTGAATGTGCGCCCCAGTATATGAACTTTGGGGTGTATATGTTTTATTTAGCTCATAATTATGACACCAAAATAAGGAATGAGTGAGAAGATTATTTAGGTATTTCAAGCTTGAAATGACCCTCTAAAGTATCACAGTGCAGAGATATAACAAATTATGTTGATGTAAACAAAGTAATGAAAGAATTACATAGACAGTGAATCAAAGTCAGGTTATGATATGATATTTAGCAAAAGGTGTTACAGGGGCGGATGCAGGATTGAGTAAAAGAGGGGGCCCAAAAATGAAAGTTTGTCAAAACGTAGCCCCGTATTTTTTTTTAGGGACAACAAAAAAAATTCGCCAAACTTCCAAAAAACGCTCAGTAAAGGGGTTATGGGGCCCAGTTTCCCTCCATAATTCCCTGACAAGCCCCCCCCCCCAAAAAAAAAAAACGCGCGCCAAAAGGGGGAGGGGGGTCCAGACCCCCGCGACCCCCCCTCTGGATCCACCTATGTGTTAATTACATTTGAAAGGAAGTATTTTAATTTGTTAATGGATGTAAACAGTTGAGACATGCTTAACTAAAAATGAGTTTTTTCTTGTTTACATTAAATTGCAGACTGAACCTGCATTGCTGCAATGTATCTGTTCATGGTGTTTGTCATAGTTTGTCGTCAATGGTGTCAGAGTTGGGGATAGTTCGTCACATATATATATATATATATCGTAAAAATTAGCACAGAAATTTTGATTGATGTATTTTGCGCGGCTAAACGATATGTACATGTCTTTAACTTATTTGTCTTACTTCTTATGCACCATTCTTTTTTATACATTATTGCGTCATAAGGTTTAGCGCAAACTTCGAGCTAACAACCGCGCGTGTTGCCATGTCAGTTTGTTATTATGTCACTATTTATGAATTTTGCGCTCCTTGACAAATAAGCGCTCAAACTTTCACCTAGCAACCGTGCGTGTTGCTATGTTAGACTACACGTCAGCTTGTATTATTACGTCACAATTTATGTATTTTGCGCTCATTAAAAAATAAGCGCTCAAACCTTTACCTAGCAACTAAGCGCGTTACCATGGTATATTACATTGTCAACTTTTTCTGAGCAGAGCTTCACATACACATTTCACTTTGTTCATTACCCTGAGGAAGATCCGTGAGGATCGAAAATTTGGTGAAAATAAATAAAAAGGTTGGAATTCAATGCATTACCAGTGTCTTCTCTGGAATTCATTCATTGTATATCTCTCTCTATATATACGGGGGGGGGGGGGGGATGAATGTATCTTTTTACTCTTTTCATACCGTGTGATTTTCTACGTTTTCTTTCTTTCTTTCTTTCTTGTCCTTTCTTTTCTTTTCTTTCCTTTTCTGTTTTCCTTCACCCTTTTTCTTTGACTCTTCCCCTTTTTTTATTTTCCTTTTCTGTTTCTTATTCTCTCTTTTCTGTCTCTTTTCCTCTCTTTCTCTCTATTTCTTCTCTCTAACCCTCTCTCTCTCTCTTCTCTCTCTAGTGCGCGCGATCCCCCCCCCTCTCTCTCTTTCTCTCTTTCTCTCTTCTCCCTCCTTTGCACTTTTGCTTTTGATGCGCTATCTACGGAGCCCCTAAGGGGACATAAAATGACACAAAATGACACGATTTTTTTTTTATCTCGGGGCCCCGACTTATTATCTCGGGTCCCCGACTTATTATCACGGGGCCCCGACTTATTATCACGGCGCCCCGACTTATTATCACGGGGCCCCGACTTATTATCTCGGGCCCCGACTTATTATCTCGGGGCCCCGACTTATTATCTCGGGGCCCTGACTTATTATCTCGGGGCCCCGACTTATTATCACGGGGCCCGACTTAATTATCTGCATACGATACCATGCATATGTACGGGGCTCCGTACATTATGCATACACTACCAGCCGTATCAACAATTCCCATGCTGTTTTAACGCGCCATGCTTGCCTAAGTCACCATACCTTACAGTCAAGAATGGACGAACGAGAACAAGAACTTGCCGTTCTGGCCCGGATATTGTAAAATTTTGATCTTAGATGGCGCTGTTACCATTAGTACCGGCCGAGTGCGTACTGGCCGCAAGTCACATTGAGAAAAATGAATGAAAATAAACTTGCCTATGTACCAAATGCGAAAATTATAAATTATATAAATAATGATTATCTTGTTTTCTTTTATTTATTTCAGTTATGTTCATTATTTTAACCAGTAAAATGTGGATAAGAGAGATACTGAGAAATAAAAGAAAGATGTAGATGATGTTGATGATGATAAATTTAATGAAAGAAAACAATTTTAATACCTAGGCTTATAGTGTGGGATGAGAAGCAGAAATCTAATGAATACAGATTATAAACAAAGAGTGAAAGAATTAAGAAATTTAAGAAACAAGAATGAAAACAAAGAGGGAAGGAAGCAAAGAAGTGAGAGAGGATGAACATAAGAAAAAGGTGAAATGAAAAGAGTAAAAAGGGAAAGTATGGGACTAAAAATATAGGGAATGAGAAAGCAAAATGGAAACAAAAGACAAATAGAGACGACAACATTTACATGTGGGCAAAATAAGAAAAAATAATTTATAAGACAAAAAATGGAAGGAAGGGATTAAGGAAGAGAGAAAGAGAGAGAAAAGAACAGAAAAAAAAGTAAGCGGGAAGGGGAAAGACAGGAGCCAAGAAAGTAAATATAGAAGAAGTGTTGTAAAGGAGGAAGTAGGAGAAGAATAAAAAGGAATGAAGGAGAATGTGAGTAACGAAAAAAAGAAAGAAAGAAAATTTGGCCCATGAAAGGAATTTCAAGAAAGAAAGAGCGAAAACGTGACCATGGCAAGAAAGAAAGAAATATATAAAAAAGTATAAGAAAGAAAGAAATAAGGGTAAAGGAATCAAGAAGAAACAAAGAGAAAGGGATGTATAAACGGAGGTAGTACATGAACGAAGCTACATGATTGAATGTAGTAAAAAAAAAACCCAGAAAATTAAGAATATTCGTAATAACGATGAAAGGAAGAAAGAAGGAATGAAAAGAAGAGAGAGAAAACTCAAGAGGGAAGAACAAAGACAATGATTTGAAGAAAGGCTGAAAGAGAAAAAAAACCAGAAAGTAAATAACAAAAGAAACATATAAAAAGGGAGGAAGGAGGGGAAGAAAAAGAACAAAAGAAAGAAGGATCGGAAAGTGATGCAAGAAACAAAAAAAAGAAAGGTAGAAAGAAAGAATCAAATAAAACAAAAAAGAACTAAGAAAGATTGAAAAGGGGAAATTAAGAATGAGTTTAAAAGAACAAAAAGAAACAAGAAGAAACAAAGAAAAAAAAAAGGAAATATAAACGGAGGAAATAGAAAAAGGAAAGAATTGAAAAGAATACAGTAACGAAAGAAAGGAAGGAAAACAAAGAAACAAAAAGAAACTAAGAGAGAGAAGAAAAATAAACTAATAAACGAAGAAAGAACGAACGAAAGCGAGAGTAAAACAAAGAAAGAAAAAATGAAGAATTAATGAAAAAAAAATTATGGAAGCTGGAACAAAGAATAGCAGGAGAGAAAACATATAATTGAGAAGGGAGAAGAAAAGGAAGGAAAGGATGTTGTTGTTATCGTTCGTAAGGTGACTTAGGCAAGCATGGCGCTGTAAAACAGCATGGGGATATGCATGGTACATATGCATGGTATCGTATGGAGATAATTAAGTCGGGGGCCCCGTGATAATAAGTCGGGGCCCCGAGATAATAAGTCGGGGCGCCGAGATAAAAAAAAAAAAAAAACTCGTGTCATTTTATGTCCCCTTAGGGGCTCCGTAGCTATGCGCTTATCCTTTAGCGCATTGCGCTTTGCTGATGCTGGATGCATTTTGTAATAAAGTCTTCATTCCTGATGAAGCCCTATGGGCGAAAATTTGAATTCTTTCATCTCTTAACGGTTGTCTTATTCATCATTGACTTTTGTGTATTTTTCATCAACCGACGCAAGACACTTATTTTTTATTCTATATAATTATATATATATATGTACATATAATGTGGAAGGAAATGAGAGAATAATGATTGCGTAACTTCAAAGTTCCCCAGAGCTACATAAATATATAAATATATATATACACAGCCATGGAAAAAGTTATTAGACCAAGAATGGTTACTGAAAGTGTTATATTTGTGGTAAGAAGGGAATAAAATATCATAAAAGCAAGGTACAATTGCTGTAATTTCTTATTCATTCAATGAAATACAAAGACAAAGCATATTCATTAGTTTGAATAGCTATTATACTAGCCTTATACAGAAGCTTGGTCTAATAATTTTTTCCAGGGCTGTATATCTATATATATATTACGCTAAGGATTTTGGGCCTTTTTTTTTGGTTCGAATAGGCGCCTCCCCTGTGGCTCTTTCGGTCCCACTTTTTGGTACCCACGGGCGGGGAATGGTTCTTAGAGGGTTGGGAGGCACTTTTTAAGGGCTGACGTGCCGTTCATATTTCATAAATTCATTTCTAAACATTGAATTTCCGGAGGGAGTAATAATTCTGCCAACCCATTAAGCTGATGTGTAGCTTCATGCCCAACCCATACCCTTTACCTGTGAAGAGGAGAAACCACAATTGGTGTATTGCCAAAGAACGGGGTGACGTGTATACTCCAAGGCCATATCCGCATATGGCTTCAATGTATACGACGCAACACACGTGTTATTTGTTAGCACAGGGCGCTTGCACATGTAGTATGTTTCACGCATAGAGTTACATCATTTGTAGCTTCATGGTTACATACACACAGTTTAGTGTGTATGTAACTCCATGGTTTCACGGCGGTCGCCGGGGGGGGGGGGGGGGGGGGGGAGGGGTTGGGGTGGAGATGTCTCATTGATGCCGAAGAAAACGGATAAAAATTGTACCTTTTCAGCAATAGGCGCATAACCCGGGTTACGCGTTTAGGGTATCCAAAAAAGCAAAAATCAAGAAAAGGGTATCAAATTCAGAGACTGATAACAAGAAGATCCGCAGAAGGAGGGGGGGGGGGGGGGGGGGGGAATAATTCCGTCATGTGTTTCAAATTAGGTTAAATTTCTTCTACGGTTCCTTTTTGGCTAAAAAGAAGTCTATGATGATGATGTATAGGATGTAACACAAGCAAGATATAAAAGTAAAAATAGGGGATAGACGGGTTCCCTGTTTAGGGTGTCAAAATCTGCCCCTACTTCAATCTGCTGTTTAATTCAGCAAGTGATTTACGCCGATAATGTACAGGTATCAATGAGACATCCCTGGGAGCGGTCGTTGCAATCGATTTGGATCGATTCAGGTGCCCGTAAACTTTTCTGCATTTTATTTGTGAAAATTCGGCTCCAGGGAGTCCAAGTTATGTAAACATGCCATTACTTTCTAAATTGAACTTTCAACAGTTTTGTTTGTGTTTTTTTTTTTTTTTTTTTTTTTTGGGGGGGGGGGGGGGACTGTTTCTTAGTTGAACTTAATTCTTTCTGTGTTACAATTTCTTTTATGTGGGGATTGATGTTCGATGAGACAGGGTGAAGGTGACGAGCATGTAACTGTTAAATTTAAAAAAAAAAGGGGGATTTCTGCTAGAAACTACTAGGGTAAACTTTAAGTTGCGACAGCCTCCCAAAATGAAAACAATATATAGGGTTAGGGTTTAGAGTTTAGGGTTTAAGATCAAATCGCTCCCCTAGCTCTATGCATGGATATAGTACTCGAAAATAATTATATCCATATCATTTAGTCTTCATCAAGATGAAAATGTATTTTCTTCAGAACTCATGCAAGCTTTGGATAAAAACACACATACTCACATGTTGTAAATACTTCTTGGTAAAAAAATAACTTTACCCGACTTTTTTTTATTCACTTGATTATTGTGACAAATATACCATACGGTGATTAATCATAAACACAGCTAGCGCCCGTGGATGTCCACGGGCTGCTTCTGCTAGTATATATATATATATATGTATAAAGATATGATGATTATATGTATAAAAATATATATGTTTACCTGTATGTATGTATATTAATGTGAAAGATTACAGCTATTATAGTGTGCATGGTGTGAAAAGGAAAAATATGTGTTAACTGGTCTTTAATGCATATTTAGTTCACCAACCACCAATTTGGCTTTAGAACAAACTACAGCACTGACCACGCTATCCTTACACTACTCGATAAAATCTCTCGATCAAATGATAATTTTTTCCATACTGTAGGAGTGTTTCTAGACCTCTCCAAGGCTTTCGACATTATTGACCACAGCATCCTGCTTTATAAGCTAAATCACTATGGGATAAGAGGGAAGCCCTTGGAGTGGTTTAGAAACTACCTTCAAAATAGGAAGCAATTTGTACACCTAAATAACCACACTTTCAAAACAGAAAAAGTAAATTGTGGAGTACCACAAGGTTCACTCTTAGGTCCCTTTCTTTTCTTAATATATATATATGACTTTCATAAATCCTCAAACCTTCTTTCATTCATATTATTTGCAGATGATTCCAATCTATTTTTTTCTCATCGCAATCCGGAATATCTACTTAAATTGGGAACATGCTTTTTAGAAGCTCCGCTTCTCTGCTAGTTCCCTTTCGTCACCTTTTCGTTTATTATTATCATGAAACATTTGAAACGTGTGTGCACCTCTCTCTGTTATAACATTTATTTTAGAAAACAATATGTAAAACAAAGTTCATATGCGTTATGTTTGAATGATGAGTTTCTTCTACAATGTAAATACTTTATATGATTTATGAATTGGTAACGAAAAATAAATGAATCTTGAATCTTTATTATTTCATCCATAAAGCAGCTTTCGTGACAAGTATCGTAACGATTATATATTAGGCTGAGCAATCTGTTAACATGAGTTTTTGTGACATGTGTGCAGATTATAAAGGGAAGATACACCTTCATGTCATGTGTGTATTCCTTGAAAACGAATGTAAAGGCCTCATATAGAGTCTCCTTAAAGGGTCACTAAAATAAAAAAATAATTGCCCATTTTTCGTAGGAAGGTGTCATCAGGAGCCAAAAAATATCCATCACACAATTTTTTATGCATTCAGTCATATTTTATAATCATTTGAAAAGTACATTTTTGCTGATTTACACAGTCATAAGCCCCGCCCCTAAAAAAACCCATCGAAGCGACATCGTGATCACGTGATCTGTGACGCATGAAAAGTAAGGGGAAATATTCCACTTACCTATACCGTGCGCGGCCGGAGGCCCCGGCAGGCCCAGCTCGGTGCCGAGCATGATATTCACCGCATCAACCATTTGCATTGCATATTTTCGTGTGTTTAATTCCTCACAATAACTTTGATTTTGGGACACAGTTTCATCAATAATGCCTAATCGGTGTATAGTTGCGGGCTGTAGCAAGACCCCTAAAGATGTTGTAAGCCTACATCATTTTCGTAAAGATGAAAATCTACGGAAATTGTGGGTCGCAAAGGTAAAGCTCACGCGGGCAGAGTGACAAGGGCGGCCGGCCAAGTGAGTGGAGTACAATCTGCAGCGATCACTTTGCCGAAGATGATTTTCAGGATCCTGGCCTGTATTCCGAATTTGGCATGAAGAGAAGGATAAGCTAGCCAAAAGATTCAGTTATTCCAACGATCAGACTTGGAGTCAGGTCTGCCAATCTTTTCAACGACAGCAGCTACAGCAGCTTCACCCGTAGACCGATAATTCTGTCTCTCGCTCGCTCGACCTAACGAACGAGAGACAGTATTTTCGGTCTACTTCACCCGTAACTCCGGTCCAGGGAGCTCCAACGCGTTGGAGCTGCTGGAGTTACTTCACCCACGGCCCTTCACCGTATTCTGCGAGGGGTTCAAACATACAATATGGTCGAATTTCCCCTTGCCACTCGAGATTCTTTGCCTTCGGGGTCTGATAAATCATCTGATAAATCAGAGTTCGTATCTGCATGGCTCAGAAAAGTCCTCCAACTCGGAATCTCGGGCACTTTTCCTCTCTCTATATAAGTTACTCGAATTCAGCCAAAATCTAAGTCAGTACTAACGTACTATATAAAGCGAAGTAAAAAAAAAAAAAGCCGTAAGTGAAATAAACAAAACAAAAGCGTTCACCAGTCGCTATGTACGAGGGGAACGTAGTCACTGCCGTACTAAAGATGTGACATTGTACAGACGCATAAAACGGCTGTGCACGCGTTTATGACCAATGCAAAACTTTCTTTCGGCAAGCTCAGATGGATGAGAACATTGTTCAAAAGAAAAGCTAAAAACAAAACAAGAGCTGTATATTTGGGCAAAAGCGTTTTCTGATCTTGTAGAAAATATATTGCTAATGATTATTCACTCCTAAGATTATATTGATTAATTTCCTTTTTTCATAAATTGTCCGTTGAACAGAGGGGTCAAATACCGCATTCTGTGTACAATATTATATGCTGCAGCCTGCAGATCTTGTGCCTCTTACTTTTCATACGTCACTTGGGGGTTAGCCAATCAGCTCACGAGTTTTAAGGAACGGTCCCAAAACCTCTACTTTCCCCCTTTTTCGCCAAAACGAGACATAATTTGGACAATCAATTGGCAGATTCGTGATTAGAAGGCAAAACTACATGGAAAGAGCACCCATTTTCTCTCTAATTTAGTAAACCTTTAAGTCAAATGTTTATTTTTGATACATCATCACTTTTATGATACACTTTAACAAAAACTATATATAAACATCAATTACAAGTATACAGACTGATAGATAATGTTATACCTAATTTAACTGAGTATGAGTGTATTATTTGTCTGGGAGGTTCAAGCGGCGGAAATAGTTACCCTATCAAGCTATTTTATATGCTTTGTTACTTAGATCATTCTAAACCATTAAAAAAAGGTCGTCAGCCTGACCGCAGCAGTCGGGTTTAGCCCACAGAGCCCCAAGATCCAAAGTTTGGTGGATTTCATCCCATAGCACGTGCATCAAACTTTGAAAGAAGGAAGTACGGTAGTATGATTGTATATCATTATAAACAAACAAACAAACAACAACAAAACTGACTAAAGGTATCATCGGAAAGGTGTTATTTGCGATGAACATTCATACTTTTTCCTTTTGACAAAATTTGGGCCATTGACTTTGAGGGGGAAAAGATTGACCTGAAGGTGTCTGAAAGTCCATTCAAAGTTTTCGTCAGTTTTTCGTTGTTCTTAATGTATAGTCATATCTCGATCCCGCTTTGTTGTGTTTGTCTGGGGTTTCAGGGGCTAAACATCACGATTATAGACTCACAACTTGTTTTTCATAGACTTAGCTTAGATGGTTTATATAACTTTAAGGAATCAAATCTTATGGGATAATACGCTATTTTGGAACAGGTTTCGAGACTATTTCTATAAAGTCTCTTTTCAAAGCAGTGTAGATTTGTATTATGGCATGATTATGCTCAAGTTAAAATCAGAAAATTAATTTCCAAACAAAGAAATAACTATATGCGATTCATTCATCGACTTTATTAATCTCTCGTAGTAAAATTGAAAAAGAAAAAAGAACAAATGTTTCATAATTTATATCAGTACGTTAATATGAATGTATATTCATATGAGTAATATGATATCACATCATAATGACAAATATTTGAGGGGGGGGGGGGGTATGACGTATGGTATATTACTTTGCAATGAGGGAAAGATATCCAAAGATGCAATCAATGGCTGAAAAGGCTGACGCAAATGTGGAGCTTGAGCAGGCTGCGGAAGAGGCTGTCCCATCCGCTGATGCAGCCACCACTACAGGCCCAACCGACTCTGAATGTGCAGTGCCAGCAGGCGAGAATGCTGCTCTGGGAGGATCCAGTGCAGCGGAATATTTTAAAGCTGCATCGCTGAAGTTTGAGCGTATAATGAAAGAGGCGGTGGGATCAAGGATGGAGAGCATCCAAAAAGTTGAAAGGGCTCTAGAGTTTGAGGGGCAACGTATTAATGACCTAGAGAAGAAAAATAAAGAGCTGGAGATGAGACTGTCGAAAATGGAGGCAGCGTTTGGGAAGATGGAGCAGCGAGTGCAGCTCCATGACAATGACGTCAACAGAAATGAAAGGATATCCCGGAGGAGCAACTTCCGTGTTGTGGGAATCTCTGAAGCGACTGATGGAAAGGAGAATTTTGATGAGGTCGTGAATGACATCCTGCAATCCAAATTCAAAATGAACGTCAATAGAGCATGCCCATTGGGAGGGGAGGAGAGGTGATCGTCCACGCCACATCCTGGTGAAGACTGTGTCATATCGGGAACAGGCAGCCATCATGCACTTTACAGTGCAGCACTAATGAATATTGTACAGAGCCCGACATAGCTATCGGCCTATGAGTGCCTCACAGTTAAACTGGAATGAATTCCTGCAATAGGCGATAAGTAGATTATGAAGGATTGATTGTTGATTTGTTATTGATTTTAAGTTGAGATGGCGCTCCTCAAACTTGAGTGTAGATTATTTGCGCCACGATATATTATTCGCACCACAATATCAGGTCCAGGGTAGATCAAAAGGAAATAGAAAATGAGCATTTCACCATTGGATACTTCATTTTTATCTCGGATACCCCAAAAATCTGTAATACATTTTCTACAGTATATTAGAAAAGACACAGAATCAAGTCATCTGGAAATGTTAGTAAATTCAATGTTTGATATTAGTGTTTCTTTCTTCTTCTTTTTTATTTTGCTAGTACAGCAGTTGTGTCCTCCAAAACCCCCACATATTCATTGGGCTTCTGAGCGAGACGAGGATAGTCCAAACTTGAAGAAGGGGGAAATGAGCCTTTTGCTATTTCATTGTGTATACTGAATCAATTCATCCAGGAGTGAATGTAAGTCCAGTTCTGCTTTAATTGGTGTTTCTTTTTGACCAGTGCAGCTGTGAATGCTCCCGATAAACCAAGGAGTTCTGTGATAACTTCCTCGGATAAATCAACGATATGGCCCTATAACCCGACTCACACGAGGCGTCATTTGCTGGCTTTATGACTGGTATACGGCCTTTTGCGCTTCATGAAAGAGCGATAACGTTTAAAAATTGATTGCAAAATTTATTGCAACATTGCAAAAAAAGGAAAAAGAAAGGGAAAATGAAGAAAAGAAGAAAAACCTTCGACAAGCAACTGATGACAAAAAAAAAACACACACACACACAACACAATTCAGGTGTCTTTTGGGTGGGAAATTGGAAAGGAGTGCACAAATTTTGTGTAATGTTGTGTATTCAAGGTATGCCGACTGGTTTTAAAGGGGGCATGGTCCGGTTGTGTCCCCCCACCCCATCCGCCATAGCAACAATTATTTTGATCTTACCTTAAAGAGTTTAGGTGATAGAAGAGCCACTTGCCGTCGGGTAAACAACCGGGTATGTGTTACAGCAAGTTTGATATTTCTTCCCCTTTCTTTTAGTTTTCATTATGCAGGTTGTCCAATAGACCGCTTCTGTAATGTATACAAATTTATGCACATACTATTCTCTGAGTACCTAGTGACGAGCTATTCCATGAACATGCTTTTCATGTGCAAATGTGCTACCCAAGCGCGACCACACACCATTCGTCCAAAGCCCCCCCCCCCCCCCTCGGTTTTGCCGAAAGGGTGCGTAATTGACTTTTTCTTAAAGGAGAATTACGCTCAAAAATAAAGACGATAGTGTTCAAAGGTGTTATTTATTCCTACTTGTTAGACTATATGGATTCGCGTCAAAGTATACGAGATCGACACGAATCAAATTTTTCTGAGCAAAATTTACCATCTGCTAGCAATATGTATCGTCTGCTAGCAGCACATGGGGGCTGCCATTTTGTTTATGTGTACAAGAAGATTTTCTTAATCCAAATGCTCAATTGCCTTTTTCAAAATTAAAAACCCATTTGAGATTAAAAATATAGAATAGATATGTCAATTTATTTTTAACCTGAAGATTTCCTTATATATTTCTGTTGAAAATCGATATTCGCTTAATAGATATCTATTTTCTCGATACTGGACGTATGGGACGGAGCAAATTAATTCAAATTTTATGGATGCTTCTTCCCTGGCGGCAAACTATGCATTCACCTGCTTTCGGATAATGGACTTGAAAAGTCAGAATGCATGCTGCATATATTATGTTCTGCTCTGTTTGGCAAACCCAAGAAAATAGATTTTTGTTAAGCAAAACCAGACAATTTAAAAGTATCATTATAAAGATTTATTTTTTATAATACATGTAAACACCCACTTTATATTTTTCTTCACATATGGGATTTTAGGTAATGAAGAAAATCAATTTAGGATTTGGATTCAAAATATCTTCCTGACTGGAACATTTCTCAATGGTTCATGTACAACTCCAAATCAGCAAGAAAATGGCAGCCCCCATGTAAATGAGTAGGAGACGATAACGGGTGCTGGAATATCTTTATTTATACCCTTTTCTGATATCTTATTAGAAAATGATTTAGGCCAATAAGTAGGAATATATTACACCTTCCAATATAAGTAAACATGTAATCAGGGCTTAATTCTCCTTTAATTTGTTATTATTAGTAATTTTATCATTTATATCAGGGGCAGATCCAGGATTTTGTAAAGCGAGGGGGCACACAAACAAGCAAAAACAATATCCGTTATAAAAGGGAGGGGGTACGATGTATACTTTCTTTCAAAAGGGGGACACCCCCCTCCCCAATTCGCCACTGCGTTATGATTTTTTTTAAGCCTAAAGAAGGGAATGGGTCCGCGCCTAATTTCGACCCCCCCCCCCCTGGATAGCCTGAAAAAGGGGGCCGCGGCCGATTCGCCCCCCCCCGTCCTCTCCTGGATCCGCCCCTGAATATTAAATCAGAAAAAGTCCAAACGCATCCTTTCGGCAAAACCTGGGGGCTTTGGACGAATGGATCAAATTCTGGAACTAGAAAAAGAAATAAATCACATCCAAAATAATTTAACAGATATGAATAGAGAAACAATAGATTTATTAGAAAGTAAAAAGACAGAGCTGAAGGCATGTTATGATTACATAAGTGAGGGACTTAAAATCAGATCTAGAGCTACTTTTTATGAAAGCGGGGAAAGAGACACGAGGTACTTTACACAATTAATGGAATCTAACAAGAAAAGGACAAATATACGGAAACTGTTAATAGGAAGTGATATAAGTTTTGATCAATTCGAAATAAAAGCTGAAATTAAACAATTTTATAGTAAGTTATATTCAAAAAGAGAGGATAAAGATGTCGATGATAACATTTTATTCCATGATATACCAAAATTATCATTAGAATCGATGAAAGCATGTGAAGGGAAAATTACAGAAGGTGAATGTTTAGCTGCTTTAAAAGAGATGAAAATGAATAAATCACCAGGAAATGATGGGCTGAGTGCAGAATTTTATATATTGTTTTGGCCGGTGATTGGGGATGTTTTACTTGAAGCTTTAAATAATGCTTTTATTAGAGAAGAACTCTCACCCTCACAAAGACAAGCAGTTATAACTTTAATTCATAACGAGGGAAAAGATTCATTACAAATTAAAAATTACCGACCTATCTCATTACTTAATGTAGACTACAAAATTTTGGCAAAAGTTCTATCAATAAGGATTAAGGAAGTTTTACATGAAATAATCAAAGTGGATCAGGTGGGATATTTAAAGGGAAGAAATATTGGGGAAGCCATTAGACTTATAGACGATATGATTTATCACACAACAAAACATAATATATCGGCATATTTATTGGCTATTGATTTTGAAAAAGCCTTTGATTCAGTGTCACATTGTTTTTTGTACAAAGTATTACAAGCTTTTGGTTTTGGACCTTCGTTTTGCAAGTGGGTTGTATAAAAAGGCTGAAAGTTGTGTTTTAATGGTAATATTTCAACAGGTTACTTTGACATTAAGAGAGGAGTAAGACAAGGGGATCCTTTATCCCCTTATCTTTTTATATTATGTATTGAAATATTAGCTAACAAAATAAGGCTTGAACCAGAAATTCATGGAATTAGGTTTGGGGATACAGAAGTCAAACAAATATTATATGCAGATGATATGACGATTTTTGTTCAAGATGTTTATTCGATTAGGAAGTTAGATAAGCTGTTTGAGTTTTTTTTCGGAAACGTCAGGGTTGAAAATGAATAAGGATAAAACCTTTATAATGTTATTGGGACCCCATAAAGAAGGTGATGTAGTATTACCCTTCGGCAAAGTAGAGCAGATAGTTAAGATTCTGGGTATATATTTTTCATTGAATAGAGAAAGTCAAGAAAGAATCAATTATAAAGAAATAATTAGTAAAATAAAGAAAATTTTCACGTGGTGGAATCAGAGAGATTTGACGTTAATGGGTAAAATCCAGCTTATTAAAACTTTTGTGCTATCCAAACTAATGTATGTTTCTTCACTAACCGTTGTACCGACATGGTTAGTGGAGGAGCTGAACAGAGTTATTTTTGATTTCTTATGGGGTGGGAAAGATAAAATCAAGAGAAATAGTGTTTATTTAAATTATGACAGTGGTGGTCTCAAAATGACTGATTTTCAATTATTCATCAAGGCGCAAAGAATTACGTGGATTAAAAAGCTTATATTGGGGGATCCAAACATTAAATGGAAACAATCTTTTAGATATTTAGCTCGGAAAGCCGGAGGATTGTTAATATTTTTTAGCAACACCAGAATGAATTTAGTAGAGTTTCCATTGCCAGAATTTTATGATATGATATGAGGTGTGGTTGAATAAGAAACATTTTTTGCTTAAAGAAGAAATAAACAAAAGAAATGAGTTGATCTTTAATAATATGTTCATACGATTGGATGGAGAAACTTATTTTGATGAAAGATTATTCTTAAAGAATGTTTATAAACTCCATCATATTGTAGATGAAGAAGGAAAAGTGAAATCTATTTCAAACCTTCAAAGAATGGGTCTAGATCAATTGGAAATAAACAAGATATTAGAAATTTTTAAGAATATTCCATATGTTTAGAAAGGTTTTTTGAAAAAGATTGATTATGCGGTCAAAGATAGTGGTTTGAACTTGGAATTTCAATTTAAAGGTAAATGTTTTTCCCTACAAGATATTACATCAAAAAGAATATATGAGGCTTTGTTAAACATGAGAACAGAAAAACCAAAGGCTATACAAAAATTAGAGGAAATGTATAATTTTTCAATAATTTTTTTTTGAGACCTCGGAAGTCTACTTTAAACAGTAGACTCAGAGAATTTCAGTTTAAAATGTTACACAATATAGTCTACACAAAAAAACATTTGTACCTATTTAAGATTATAGCAGACAATTTATGCTCTTTTTGTCATAAAGAGGAGGAAACCTATAATCATTTATTTTTTACTTGTGAACGGATAAAAATATTATGGAATGAATGTGGTAACTTTTTTCAACTTCCCAATATTTCAAACATAGACTGGAAAGGTGTTCATATTGGGGTGCACGGATCAAATATAGGAGAAGAGCAATTATTGAATCATATAATAATTAAGATAAAGTACATGATATTTATCAATAGTAGAGTTAAAAGAAAACCCCCTACTTCTAATGAGATAAAGACAAAAATTCAAGAGGACAAAAAAGAAGAAAGAAAATTAGCGGAACAGAGAGGATTATTACCAAGTCATTTCAGAAAATGGGATAAGTTTATTTACTAGGGATGCTGAGGCAGACGCAATTTCAATGAATAGAGTAAGCCTGGTTTATTGTTGAAATTATCTTTATAGGGTTAATTTCTGAGTATGGATCAAAGCTCAATTGGGCATAGGAAGGCGGAGGAAGGTGGGGGGAGGGAGGGGAGGTTGAACACTGAGGAACGAGATGTCGTTCGGGAAAGGGACAGAGGGAGAGGGAGGTGGGGGCATGGCAGTTTAAGTATGGAGGTACAGGGATTATCCTTAAGTTATAGGGTTTTTGTTTTGTTTTTTCTTCTCTTTTTCCATTAACTGAATCAGGGTTATTATATTTTTTCGGTTGTGTATACGTTATTGAATTTGTAGGTACTTTACAATTTGTATTATGTGATGTAATATAATTTATATGTTTATATTGCGAATGTTCATAATTGTGATATGCATATTATTTACATGTAAATAAGTATGTTAAATAAGGATGCATATTATATATGTTTTGTTATGTTATTTTGCTTTTTTGTTTATTGAATGGAAAATAAAAAAAATCTTTAAAAACCAAAAAAAACAACAATATATACCCTCTACCTTCCCTTTTTTTTTCTTTTCTTTTCTTTTCTATTATAATTCTGTCTGTTTCATGTGGTGCTATAATGTAATGTATGTATTCATGTGATGTACCCTCTTCCCTATTTTTTTTTTAAAATTCTGTCCGTTTCATATGGTGCTGTAATGTAGTATGTATTCATGTGACGTAGGGGTAAGTAGGCTACTGTGCATACTGTGTGGTAAGGGAGGTTTTTTTTTTTTTTTTTTTTTTTTGGGGGGGGGGGGGGGTTCCCTCCTTTTTTATCTTTTTCTTTTTATATATATATGATGTGGTCTTCTATATATTGATTTACATGTGCTTACCAGAGAATAATGTGCATGTGTTTTATTTTGGTATAAGATTGGGGTTCAGTTTTGTCATGTACAAGGTTTATTTAAAATTATTTTAGCACATGTATGTATTTACTAGTTGATTGTATTATCGATATTAAAAATGAATTGTTATTTTGTTATGTTGATTTATGAAGACAAATAAAATAATATTCAAAACAAAAAGATTTGGAAGGAAGTACACATTGGATTAGAGGTAACAACTGAAGATAGGCAAATAATCAATCATTTTATTAATTAAATATTTGATATATCTTAGTCGGGAAAAAAGAAGCCTCCAAGTATTGAAGAAATAAGAGAAAAACTGCTTAAAAGTAAACAAGAAGAAAGAAAGATTGCGACCGAACGGAATACTTTGACACTACACTATAAGAAATGGGAACAATTCAAAGTAACACACATAAGCGTGAAACGAAAACATACAATGGTCATGATGGGTGAGGAGCGGAGGGGTCTGCCTGGTTCGCGATCGTGTGAAGTTGGCGGCTCTTTGCCGCTATAGATTGCCCTTATCTATTCTCTTCTCTTTTCTTCTTTCTTTTTGCCTTTCTTTGCTTGTTTGTGTGTTCGTTCGTAGGGGGAGGGGGGAGGTTTTAATCTATAATAATCATTCGGTATGATTAATTTGAGTACACTGTGTACTATACATGTATATTTACTTATATTATGTATTACTGAAGACTGTCCTTATGATATGTTGTGTACATGAACTAAAAATGAAGATGTATGATTTTTCATTTGTACTGAATGAATGCGATAAAGAATGCTAAAACAACAAAAAAAAAAGATAGGGAGGGGGGAGGGTGGGGGAAGATTATGATCTATATTATTCATTCAGTATGATTAATTTGAATGTATTATGTACTATATATTTCATTATATTATGTATTTCTGAGAGTTGTATAATTTTGTATACATTTTGGTAATTGTGTTATGTACATCAACTAAAAATGAAGTTGTATGATTTTTATTTGTTCTGAATGAATGTAATAAAGAATGCCAAAAAAACCAAACAAGTTTTGGAGGGGGTAGGGTGGGTGGAAAGCTGTGATCTATAATATTCATTCAGTATGATTAATTTGAATGTATTATGTACTATATATTTCATTATATTATGTATTTCTGAAAGTTGTATAATTTTCTATTCATTTTGGTAATTGTGTTGTGTACATCCATTAAAAATGAAGTTGTATGATTTTCATTTGTACTGAATGAATGCAATAAAGAATGCTACAAAAAAGTTTAAACGGGGAGGGGGTGGGGAGGGGCAAATTAAAACAGCACCTGATTTTATCTTTTCGGTTTTCTTTCTTATATTATTACATTACGTTATTTCAATATTTATGTATAAGATACAGGTAATATTTTCTTCATTAATTTCAGATTCTTTCAATGTTTGATGCATAATTGTATTATTTTGTTAAAATATTTGTTCAAATAATCTGTACAATTTGTTTAATGAAAATTGCATTTTATGTATTTGATTTGAGAGAAAACAATTAAAAAAAATCTTTAAAAAAGAAAAAAAAGTTTTGTGTTGAATACTTGATTCATCTTGGTTTGCTTGAGTTGTAGATTCTCCATAAATTCCGCGCCAACTGAATTTTCAGTTCGACAAATATAGTTTGCGTTGTACTTCATCCATTTGATGTTTTATTTGGGTTGTATATTATCCATAAGCTAAGCTCCAAATCAATTTTCGATTCGATATTTAAAATGTATTTTGCGTCTTATTTCTAATTTATTTGTTGTTTCATTTGGTCAGTAGATTCTTTGTAATTTATGCGCCGAACCAATTTTCTATTCGATATAAACATTTTGCGTTGTATACTTCATCCATTTCATGTTTTATTTGGGTTGTATATTATCCCTAAGCTAAGCGCTAAATCAATTTTCCATTCGATATAAACATTTTGCGTTGTATATACTTCATCTATTTCACGCTTTATTTGAGTTGAATATTATCCATTAGTTACGCGCCAAATCAATTTCCAATCGATAAAAAAAAACATTTTGCGTTGTATACTTCATTCATTTGATATTTTATTTAGGTTGTATATTATCCCTAAGCTAAGCGCCAAATCAATTCTCGATTCGATAAATGTATTTTGCGTCTTATTTGTAATTTATTTGTTGTTTCATTTGGTCTGTAGATTCTTTGTAATTTATGCGCCGAACCAATTTTCTATTCGATATAAATATTTTGCGTTGTATACTTCATCCATTTTATGTTTTATTTGGGTTGTATATAATCCCTAAGCTAAGCGCCAAATCAATTTTCGATTTGATAAATGTATTTTGCGTCTTTGCTCTAATTTATTTGTTGTGTCTGTAGATTCTTTGTAATTTAGTTACGCGCCAAATCAATTTCCAATCGATAAAAAAAATATTTTGCGTTGTATACTTCATCCATTTTATGTTTTATTTGGGTTGTATATAATCCATAAGCTAAGCACCAAATCAATTTTCGATTCGATAAATGTATTTTGAGTCGTATTTCTAATTTATTTGTTGTTTCATTTTTGGTCTGTAGATTCGTTGTCGTTTATGCGCAGAACCAATTTTCTATTCGATATAAACCTTTTTTGGGTTGTATACTTCAGCCATTTCATGTTTTAATTGGGTTGAATATTATCCATTAGTTGCCCGCCAAATCAATTTCCAATCGATAAAAAAATATTTTGCGTTGTATACTTCATCCATTTGATGTTTTATTTGGATTGTATATTATCCATTAGTTACGCCCCATATCAATTTTCGATTCGATAAATGTATTTTGCGTCTTTGCTCTAATTTATTTGTTGTTTCATTTGGTCTGTAGATTCTTTGTAATTTATGCGCCGAACCAATTTTCTATTCGATATAAATATTTTGCGTTGTATACTTCATCCATTTTATGTTTTATTTGGGTTGTATATAATCCCTAAGCTAAGCGCCAAATCAATTTTCGATTCGATAAATGTATTTTGCGTCTTTGCTCTAATTCATTTGTTGTTCCATTTGGTCTGTACATTCTTTGTAATTTATGCGCCGAACCAATTTTCTATTCGATATAAATATTTTGTGTTGTATACTTCATCCATTTTATGTTTTATTTGGGTTGTATATAATCCCTAAGCTAAGCGCCAAATCAATTTTCGATTCGATAAATGTATTTTGCGTCTTAGTTCTAATTTATTTGTTGTTTCATTTGGTCTGTAGATTCTTTGTAATTTATGCGCCGAACCAATTTTCTATTCGTTATAATCATTTTGCGTTGTATACTTCAGCCATTTTATGTTTTAATTGGTTGAATATTATCCATTAGTTACGCGCCAAATCAATTTCCAATCGATAAAAAAACATTTTGCGTTGTATACTTCATTCATTTCATAATTTATTTTGGTTGCATAATTCTCCCCAAGTTAAGCGCCGAATCAATTTTCGATTCGATAAATGTATTTTGCGTCTTAGTTCTAATTTATTTGTTGTTTCATTTTTGGTCTGTAGATTCTTTGTCGTTTATGCGCCGAACCAATTTTCTATTCGATATAAACATTTTGCGTTGTATACTTCATTCATTTGATATTTTATTTAGGTTGTATATTATCCCTAAGCTAAGCGCCAAATCAATTCTCGATTCGATAAATGTATTTTGCGTCTTATTTGTAATTTATTTGTTGTTTCATTTGGTCTGTAGATTCTTTGTAATTTATGCGCCGAACCAATTTTCTATTCGATATAAATATTTTGCGTTGTATACTTCATCCATTTGATGTTTTATTTGGGTTGTATATAATCCCTAAGCTAAGCGCCAAATCAATTTTCGATTTGATAAATGTATTTTGCGTCTTTGCTCTAATTTATTTGTTGTGTCTGTAGATTCTTTGTAATTTAGTTACGCGCCAAATCAATTTCCAATCGATAAAAAAAATATTTTGCGTTGTATACTTCATCCATTTTATGTTTTATTTGGGTTGTATATAATCCATAAGCTAAGCACCAAATCAATTTTCGATTCGATAAATGTATTTTGAGTCGTATTTCTAATTTATTTGTTGTTTCATTTTTGGTCTGTAGATTCGTTGTCGTTTATGCGCAGAACCAATTTTCTATTCGATATAAACCTTTTTTGGGTTGTATACTTCAGCCATTTCATGTTTTAATTGGGTTGAATATTATCCATTAGTTGCCCGCCAAATCAATTTCCAATCGATAAAAAAATATTTTGCGTTGTATACTTCATCCATTTGATGTTTTATTTGGATTGTATATTATCCATTAGTTACGCCCCATATCAATTTTCGATTCGATAAATGTATTTTGCGTCTTTGCTCTAATTTATTTGTTGTTACATTTGGTCTGTAGATTCTTTGTAATTTATGCGCCGAACCAATTTTCTATTCGATATAAATATTTTGCGTTGTATACTTCATCCATTTTATGTTTTATTTGGGTTGTATATAATCCCTAAGCTAAGCGCCAAATCAATTTTCGATTCGATAAATGTATTTTGCGTCTTTGCTCTAATTCATTTGTTGTTCCATTTGGTCTGTACATTCTTTGTAATTTATGCGCCGAACCAATTTTCTATTCGATATAAATATTTTGCGTTGTATACTTCATCCATTTTATGTTTTATTTGGGTTGTATATAATCCCTAAGCTAAGCGTCAAATCAATTTTCGATTCGATAAATGTATTTTGCGTCTTATTTCTAATTTATTTGTTGTTTCATTTGGTCTGTAGATTCTTTGTAATTTATGCGCCGAACCAATTTTCTATTCGATATAAACATTTTGCGTTGTATACTTCAGCCATTTTATGTTTTAATTGGGTTGAATATTATCCATTAGTTACGCGCCAAATCAATTTCCAATCGATAAAAAAACATTTTGCGTTGTATACTTCATTCATTTCATAATTTATTTTGGTTGCATAATTCTCCCCAAGTTAAGCGCCGAATCAATTTTCGATTCGATAAATGTATTTTGCGTCTTAGTTCTAATTTATTTGTTGTTTCATTTTGGTCTGTAGATTCTTTGTCGTTTATGCGCCGAACCAATTTTCTATTCGATATAAACATTTTGCGTTGTATACTTCATCCATTTCATGTTTTATTTGGGTTGTATATTATCCCTAAGCTAAGCGCTAAATCAATTTTCGATTCGATATAAACATTTTGCGTTGTATATACTTCATCTATTTCACGCTTTATTTGAGTTGAATATTATCCATTAGTTACGCATCAAATCAATTTCCAATCGATAAAAAAAACATTTTGCGTTGTATACTCCATTCATTTGATATTTTATTTAGGTTATATATAATCCCTAAGATAAGCGCCAAATCAATTCTCGATTCGATAAATGTATTTTGCGTCTTATTTGTAATTTATTTGTTGTTTCATTTGGTCTGTAGATTCTTTGTAATTTATGCGCCGACCCAATTTCCAATTCGATAAAACCATTTTGCGTCGATCGTTTACGCTGTCCTTTATTCTCTTCAAACTCCTTAACCGCTAACCTGTAGAATGCCGGGTAAAGTTATTTAGGGTTAATTTTATACAACCTAACTGTATACAAATTATTTTTTTGGCCTCAGAGACCCTTTAAGGTGACGGGAAGTGAGGTATTATTTGCCTTGGATATATAATCATTAAGTGCATTTTAGGTTTCAAGATATTCACTGATAATGCATTAAAGTAACCAAAAGGATTAGATTAGCTTTATATTCAGGAAATACCTACGTTGGCTGCTGTTTTGCCATCCAAGATGGCCGCCAGCACTTTAAATTAGCCGTGAAATCAGGAATATTCATCCTAGAGATGTAATTTTCGTATCTACACCTAGGTTATGGGGATTGAGAAATTGATTCACACTAGTTGAAATGTGTTATGGAGATAAGTATACCCGGAAATCTAAGAAGGTCTCCAACATGGCCACCAATTTCCTGAAAATGATCAGAAATGACTTATTATTTACCTTAACCCTAAAAGGACTGGGGGGGGGGGGAATGTTCCCCCCCCCAGACAATTTTCGCCGTAAATATATTTCTAAAAATGTCATTCAGTACCTAAAAATGGCCTTAAATCATGACATATCTGTCCACGAGACGTAATTTAGTGTCTATACCTAGGTTTGAGGGGTCCGGAAATTCATTCAGACCACTTACAATATGTTATGGCGGTCATGGAATCTGGCAATCCAAGAGAGCTTCTAAAATGGCCCCAACTTTTCTAAAATTGACTTCTGATTTTCTAAAATTTCTTCTGCATTCATAAAAGCAAAACATTTTTGGTAACATAATTATGTAAAATAAAATACAAAAGTACTTTTTGATAATGAATCATAAATAACCAAGTATATGTTACAATCATTTTTCAAAAACAAACACGAAATGATAAATTGTCAAATTAGTGTAATTCGTCAAATATAAAATTTTGCGGAATAAGGACTACGTACCATTATAAGCAATTTGCTTGAGAATATGGCAGCACCGACAAATATTGTGAAAAAGCTAAAACATGTTTAAATAAGCAGAATGGATAAATAATTGCAATCCTAAGTTAAAAGCATAATGATGATGATAATGATGATGAAATGATGATGATGATGATGATGATGATAACAGTGATGATGATGATGATGAGGATGATATCGGTAACGATTTAAATGATAGAAAGGACGACATTGTGGAAAAGACTGAAGAGTAGACACATAAACTTTACCTTGTATATTCAGATAGTAACATCGTTTTAACTTAGGCTCTAAATGAGTAAATGAAACAACAGGATTTAATGAATTCTGAGAGAGAATTCCATAGGTCTGGATCATGGTGTCTTATTGATCTATGGGCAATCAGTAACTTTGGATTGACTAAAGATGAAAATTGGAGGAATTGGGATTAGGGTAGGAGTGAATAGTGCTATTTAAAGTATAAAAGTTTTGAAATGAAAGAGGGAGCAAGTCATTTAGATACTTGAATATAAACAGTAAACTTTGTAGTGTAGTTGGCCCATACTAAATTACAATATGTAATGTTTTTGGGATCGAGATAATAATAATAATAATAATAATACATAAGATTTCTATAGCGCCATTATCCATTTTGATTAAATGCTCAAGGCGCTTTACAACATAAAGAAAATTATACAAACATAACAAGAGAATGAATAACAAGAAAAAATATCTGTCTTCAAAACGCAAGATTGAACAAATGGGATTTTAGGTTGCCCTTAAAGGAGTTGGAGTTCTTCAGCTCCTGTGGAAGTGAATTCCACAGGGCTGGTCCGGCATGAGCAAAAGCTCGTTCCCCCAAGATTTCTTAGAAAGCGGAACATGTAGAAGACCAGAGTTGGAGGATCGTAGGGTTCGTGTGGGTTGATACTGGCGTAACAAAGACTTGTTATATTCAGGGGCTGTTCCGTTAATAATGTGATAGACCAAAAGAAGGATTTTAAAAATTATACGTTCCCTTACGGGCAACCAGTGAAGATTTTGTAAGATAGGGGTAATGTGACTCCGTTTGCTTGTCAGAGAAACAATGCGTGCAGCTGCGTTTTGTAGCTTTTGTAATTGAGCAATTTGTGAATTTGGTAAGTTGTAGAGTAGGCCGTTACCGAAATCAAGGCGTGAGCGAGTGGACAAGTTTCTCTGTAGCAGAACGAGTGAGATATTTTCGGATGAAGCCAATATTGCGCAATTGATAGCGAACTGATTTGCAAATGCTAGTAATTTGTTTCGACATAGACATTTGAGAATCAAGCATAACTCCAAGATTGCGACATGAGTTTGACAAAGGAATGTCATTACCAGAAATAGAAATGGATTCTATATCTAATTTGTTCAGTTGAGATTTAGAACCGAAAAGCATGAAATCGCATTTACTATGATTTAACAGCAGAGAATTTGATTTCATCCAAGCATCAATATCAGCGATGCAATTTTCTAAATTGCGCAAGGTTTGGAAAGCTTGAATTTGATGTGGCGGAAAAGAAACAAAAAGTTGTATGTCATCTGCATATAAATGATAGTGAACAGAGTGACGTTGAAAAATAATTCGAAGGCCGGTTAAATAGATCGAAAATAAGGTGGGCCTTGTGGGACCCCGCAGCTTAACTGCCTAGCAGAGGATGTGAAATCATTCAAAAGGACAGACTGTGAATGGCATGACAGATATGATTGGAACCATTCAAGGGCCTTGCCCTGGATACCCAGACTTGCAAGAGTATTTACAAGTATTTTGTGGTCTACGGTATCAAAAGCCGAAGACAGATCTAAAAGGACCATGGCCGTGACGGATCCAGAGTCCATTTCTCGTAATATTAAACTGGAAACATTAATGAGTAGGGTCTCGACACTATGATGAGAGCGGTAAGCCGACTGTAATGGGTCAAATAAATTATGTTCCAACAAATAATCTGAGAGTCTACAGAAGACAACTCTCTCTAGAATCTTAAACAGAAATGGAAGATTGCAAACAGGACGATAATTTTTCAGGGATTCATGATCCAAAGAAGGTTTCTTCAATAAAGGGCGAACAAGAGCTGTTTTTAAGACTGAGGGCACAGTGGCTTGATCTATACTGAGATTAACGATTTGAGAAATAATTGGAGCAAATGTGGATGCGCAATCTTTTACAAGAATGGTAGGTACTGGATCCGAAGGACAAGATTTGGGAGGCAATTTACGAAGAAGGGAATAAATTTCATCAGCAGTGGTACACGGAAAGATCTCCAGGTGGCAGGTTCGAGTGGTACAACATTTGGATTGAGGCTATCTCGGATTTTATTAACTTTTAAATGGAAGAACTCAATAAATGTTTCGGCCATGGAACTGCCATCAACATGTGTAGGTAACGGAGTAGACTGTTTGCGGTTCAAAAGTAGATTGGTGACATTGAAGAGTTTATTGTGATCATCTCCACAGTCTTCGGTGAGTCTGGTGTGATATGAACGTTTAGCCTTGGATACAAGGTAGTTCACGCGGTCTCTCTGAGCACAAAACAACTCTCGGTCTATTTGGAGCTTCTTGTTGTTGCGCCATAGCAGAGTGGTCGGATCGAGATACCGGGTATAACACATACGTGTGAATACAACAGTCTATCGGAGTTCCGGACCAGTATGACATCAAGAATATGACCATGATCATGCGTAGGCGTAGTCACCAACTGGCGAAGTCCGTGGCCATTGACGAGGTCGTTGAACCTTTGGGTATGTATGAGAGATTGTCTAAATGTATATTAAGATCTCCTGTGATAACAAGGGAATATAACTTATACAATTTCTCATCCAACAGATCTGAAAATTCATTAATGAACAAAGAAAAAGATTGATAACCTGGTGGTCTATAAAATAATGACTAAGATCTCGAGCCTAGTCATATTATTTGCGACAACGGCTGACATAGATTCGAAAGTTGTATAGTTGACGCTAGATGGGCCTGTATTTGGATTAATGTCCCCACAAATAAGCAATTTGACATGATAGGTTGATACACAATTGGAATAGTACTGTATGGGACTCCCAATGTACTTTCCCTTTGATTGTACAGAAACACTGACATTGAATTGCAGAGAGTAGCTTGCTCTCATAAACAATTTGTTTGTGATAGATGAGTGTTACTACACAAAAGAAGCACACAAAACACAAAGACATGCAATTTCAATGGTATCATTGTGATAGTGAAAGTGACCCACACAAGTATAGTATGGTCTATAGGCAAAACAGAAATGGTTGTATATGTATATACCGGACCAACAGACAGTATAGCAAAAGTAAACAATTATGCTCTAAATACACAAAAAGTATACCATAAAAATCGTCAAAATTTGTCCTACAAGTGCTTGAAGACAGACATTTATGAATGTAACCTGATTTGGGTTATTATTTATCTAGAAAGTTAAATGTAAAAATATGTTTAAGGGTTATTGATACACGAAAAAAGGTGTCATTGAGTAGACTATTACTGTGGCCCTTTATACAAGTCAGTATCCAAGGTGATTTTGAAAGTAATATTGATTAATGATAACGATGATAACAATAGTAATGATAATAATAGTAACAATAATAATACATGTAGTAACAATGCAGTACTTGTACAGCCCATACCACAAAATGTTATTACTCTACTTTATTATTAATAAAGTACTATTATGATTGAAAAGGTACCATTATGTACCAAATTTTAGCAGTAGTTATATCAGCGTAATCTAAATTATAGATGATAATTATATTCATACTTGTACCGTATCAGGTCACATGGTTTCAATTTATTAAAACTTTTTTCCCTTTAATGTGGATATCCCGGTTTAATTGTGTCACCAGTATCATATATAATATCTCGAGCAAAGTTGTTTCATCTGCAAACAACTAAAGGTGACCCGCCGCCTCAAAACCTACAATAAGTCGCACAGACCACAACGTAGGAAACAGCCCAAAATAGTAAATTTGCTTGGATCAGTCGATTTTCTGTTTTTGATAGAAATGGGTAGTTTCATTATCATTCTATCATGTCTCAAGTTTATGAGTCGTAATTCGACATTTTAAAAATGACTCCTTTTTTACCCCTGTCGAGCTGATGAATGTTTGGAGAGCTTTTGTAATACTTTCATTCAATGCCAAATATCTACTTTACCTCTCAAGGTATTAAATTGATTTTTGGTGTAAGTAATGAATAGGTCCTCCTGGAGCAGCCTGCCAAAATTCAGTCTAATCTGATAATCCCTTCATACCGGTTGCTATGGCCATTTGAATACCCAGTTTTACTTGGGCGCACACAGAGAGTGAAGGTTTAGCACTCTTTTGTTCCGAACTTAAATAAAGGACCATTTTCTATGAATAGGAGTTATTGATTGCTGGTTACATACTGATCCTAAAAGTGATATTTAAAGGTGTCATCATTGAGTTAACTAGGCAAGTGATATACCATTGGAAAGCTGAGAATCTCTACTTTCAAAAAATGTATAAAACAAAAAAATAATAATTTTGGCGACTTATTGTAGGTTTTGAGGCCTCGGGTCACATTAAGAGTACATGTTCTTGACTCTCCAGTAGTGACGCAAATTCTGGAATCCCTTCCACAATACATATACAACCACATGACTAAGGCATTTACGTACCAGCATATTCAAGGCAACATCCTGTAATCTGAGAGACTCCTAGGACTAAAGTGTACATTTTTTATTGCCATTAAGTTTCTATTCTGGGTCTGCATAATTAATGTTGGAGGAAGTGCATCAGCCCTACTAATTTTACATTTTCATCTTCTCCTCCAAAACCCATGATCGGAATTCAACCAAACTTGGTAGGAATCATCCTTAGGGGTAGGGGACCCAAAGTTGCTAAAATGGTACATGTGGCCCCCAATTGTAAAATCTATGTAAATTTCAAACATCTTCTTCTCCAGAACTAGGCATAGCTCAGACTTGGTATTGTGTATGGAGATACCTCTATAGATGAAGAATGAATGTTGTTCATGAAATTTCTCTGAGTGGCCCTATAGGGGCCCTGTGGGGGTAACATACTGGAGGGGGTGCTGCCAGGCAAAATGTACATTCTGATCTTCTTCTCCAAAACACATGATCGGAATTCAACAAAACTTGGTAGGAATCATCCTTAGGGGTAGGGGACCCAAAGTTGCTAAAATGGTACATGTGGCCCCCAGGGGGCCCAGGGGGAGGGCCCCCAATTGTAAAAGCTATGTAAATTTCAAACATCTTCTTCTCCAGAACCAGGCATAGCTCAGACTTGGTATTGTGTATGGAGATACCTCTATAGATGAAGAATGAATGTTGTTCATGAAATTTCTCTGAGTGGCCCTATAGGGGCCCTGTGGGGGTAACATACTGGAGGAGGGGGGGGGGGGGGCGCTGCCAGGCAAAATGTACATTCTGATCTTCTTCTCCAAAACACATGATCGGAATTCAACCAAACTTGGTAGGAATCATCCTTAGGGGTAGGGGACCCAAAGTTGCTAAAATGGTACATGTGGCCCCCAATTGTAAAAGCTATGTAAATTTCAAACATCTTCTTCTCCAGAACCAGGCATAGCTCAGACTTGGTATTGTGTATGGAGATACCTCTATAGATGAAGAATGAATGTTGTTCATGAAATTTCTCTGAGTGGCCCTATAGGGGCCCTGTGGGGGTAACATACTAGAGGGGGGGGGGGGGGGGGGCGCTGCCAGGCAAAATGTACATTCTGATCTTCTTCTCCAAAACACATGATCGGAATTCAACCAAACTTGGTAGGAATCATCCTTAGGGGTAGGGGACCCAAAGTTGCTAAAATGGTACATGTGGCCCCCAGGGGGCCCAGGGGGAGGGCCCCCAATTGTAAAACTATGTAAATTTCAAACATCTTCTTCTCCAGAACTAGGCATAGCTCAGACTTGGTATTGTGTATGGAGATACCTCTATAGATGAAGAATGAATGTTGTTCATGAAATTTCTCTGAGTGGCCCTATAGGGGCCCTGTGGGGGTAACATACTGGAGGAGGGGGGGGGGGGGGCGCTGCCAGGCAAAATGTACATTCTGATCTTCTTCTCCAAAACACATGATCGGAATTCAACCAAACTTGGTAGGAATCATCCTTAGGGGTAGGGGATCCAAAGTTGCTAAAATTGTACATGTGGCCCCCAATTGTAAAAGCTATGTAAATTTCAAACATCTTCTTCTCCAGAACCAGGAATTGCTCAGACTTGGTATTGTGTATGGAGATACCTCTGTAGACGAAAAATGAAAGTTGTTCATGAATTTTTTCTGTGTGACCCTATAGGGGGTCTGTGGGGGGTAACATACTGGAGGGGAGAGGGGTGGGGCAAGTTGTCCGCCATCCATAAACTTTTTACATTTTCAGCTTCTTCTCCAAAAGCCATGATTGGAATTTAACCGAACTTGGTAGGAAGCTCAGACTTGGTATTGTGTATAGAGATACCTCTATAGATGAAGAATGAAAGTTGGTGGTGCTAGAGAGAACATGCACCAGATGTGAATTGATCCACCTCCCGTGAGCGTCGTGCCCCCTGGGGCGCTTGTTATTTTTAATAGTAACTTACTTCGGGTCATTCTGGGGATATTTCTGTCATTTTGACGCACTATTGGATTTGTATGGTTCATTTCAGCTAAATGACAATTAAACTGGTCTTGTTGGATCTTATATCCCTCCGTCCCCCTAAACAGGAGATGTATACAACTATGTTAATAAGGCAGATGATTAATTAATGATCTTTTGTCCCTTTAATGTGGATATCCCGGTTTGATTGTGTCACCAGTATCATATATAATATCTCGAGCAAAGTTGTTTCATCTGCAAACAACTAAAGAGTACATGTTCTTGACTCTCCAGTACGTAGTGATGCGAAGGTTACATGTCGTTTTTCCTAAGGTTCGTATTTCCGAAGGTTCGTTTTTCCGAAAGTTCATAATTCCGAAGGTTCGTTATTCCGAAGGTTCGTTACTCCGAAGGTTCGTTTTTCCGAAGGTTCGTTTTTCCGAAGGTTCTTTTTTCCGAAAATGAAATAGGGTTCATAATTCCGAAAGTTCGTATTTCCGAAAATGAAATGAGGTTCGTATTTCCGAAAATGAAAAAGGGTTCGTATTTCCGAAAATGAAATAGGGTTCGTATTTCCGAAAATGAAAAAGGGTTCGTATTTCCGAAAATGAAAAAGGGTTCGTATTTCCGAAAATGAAATAGGGTTCGTATTTCCGAAAATGAAAAAGGGTTCGTATTTCCGAAAATGAAAAAAGGTTATAAATTCAGAAAATATGGCGTCAATCCGTATTTCGGATAGGGAGGAGGGGACAGACGGCCAAGTGTAGATATTCATTTCGTACTCAATAATCATAACAATGATGATAACAATTATAATAAAATCCAGAGAAATAGCCATTATATTATCGTAATTCCTATCAATATTATGATTATTATTATTATGATTATTATTATTATTATCATCATTATTGTTATTATTATTAATATTATTATCATTATTATCATTGTTCCTATTATAATAACCAATATTTGTGAGCGAGCGTAGAGACCGAGCGCCTCAGGAATACATGTTTCATTTCTCATTAATGATATTACTTCGGTGATTAAAATACATACTGATGTATTGAAGAAAGTGAATGATCGGATTCCGGATTAAATTTGCTATAACGAAATTGGCTTGAAGTTATTTATATAATGTATATACCGCTTTGGAAAATGAGACACACCAAAGTTCCAAGTAGATCTTTACAAGCAGAAAATGGCCACGTAATGTTTTTGAAAGGGGGAGCTGATGCCTCTTGGCAGAATATCATATTCCCCGTTTCTACAATTTGCAAGCGAGCGAAGCGAGTTAGAAAAAAACATAAAACCCTTTTTTTTATTGTAATGGAAATGCAATTTCGCCATCAAAAGACAAATATAGAACATGTAATAATGAGCCATGAATAATATTACTTAACTGCTGCCGAATATGGAATATTTGGACACTTCACTCGCCCTAATGAAGGGCGTTCCCTGTCCCAAACTATTCCGTTTCTAAATCTTACGCGCTAGTGAGCAAGTAAAAAAAAGGAGATATTGTCTATAGAATAATGATTTTGTTGCCAGATAATCCAAACAACGATAACATTTTGAGTACCTTCCCGCCCACAGATAAGGATAGCCGACCATCTCGCTTCCCAAAATAAAAGGATGTTCGGGCACCACGCTGCTGGATTCCAGCGAGCCAAACATTGACACTTTATTATCTTTAAGACATGTAAGATGTAATTACTTCGTCAACATTCAACATAAATTGTGATTTAAAAAATACTATGAAAAGTGTATACTAAAAATAAGGTGGGGGCGTCCTGTATCCCTAGCCCTCAGAGCCATCTATTACAGAGTTTGGCCAACTCGGCTCCATGTAGGTAGCAATATGGCGCTTGTTGCTTTGTTAGGCAAGCACTAAACAAAGGAATATACGCCATGTTGTGCCCAAATAAACCGAGTTGGCCGAAGTCTGTAATATGGCTCTGTAGATGACTCTACAAGCCCTCCCCTCCGGTCCCCAAAACAACAACAGCAATAAAAACAACAACATAATATTACAGAGAGTTCATAAAGGAGTCACTGCTATGTTTAATAAATAGCCTGGCAAGTAGCACAACATATTATAACAAGCATATTATTGATACGTATAGGCTATAGGCCAATTATACGATCATGACAAGGGAAATAAAAGAAGCAATAGTAGAGTAACCGGTGCAATAGCTAAGTCTGGTCGCATAACTCCATCCAAAATGACATCGTCATCGTAATTCTGGGTAGTCCACTTCATAATAACAATTGTAATAATAATAATAACAATAATAACAACAACAACAATAATATTATCAATAATAACAATTATAATACTGATAATATTAGTTATAATAATAATAAAAATGATAAAACAGATAATACTACTACTAATAATAATGATAATAATGATAATTATAATAACAATAATAATAATACAAATAATACTAGTAATAATAATAAATAAATGAATAGATACCATAAACAACCAAAGCCGAAGAAAGATGGATCGTAACAAGTTAAAGAAGGAGTCTTATCATCAGGCTGATATGATTATCATAAAAGGAAACAAAAGTAAAACCAAACTATAATGCAAAATATCTCAAACAATTTATGCAGCAGGGCAGACTGAAATCATTGAGCATGTTTTATAACCTTGCAAAAGTATTAAAATTTCTTAAAACAGACTAAAATCTTAAATTGTAGAGGTAAATGAATGAAATGCAGCATAGTATGCTGTAAGTAATGACCTTGCTTACACAACTATACAGCATTTTGTTTGCCGCATATCTGAAATGATCTATGACGCAGATAGTTTTCAAACACTTTACAATTCCAACAGAACTTTACAAAAGCCGTGCAACAGCTACTTCTTAAGAAAACCAAATTCAAGAAAAGAAAGATAACAAGTGAGCAATAACAAAAATGTTAAAGCCACTGCTATGTAGCACACCGCATCTGAAGAATAAAAATAACTCTTTATACTGGCATATTATGTGTAAGTATATAGGTCAGGTGCAATCGCTAATTGAATATAATGATAATGATTAAAAGCAACATACAACCAAATTTGAAGAATAGTGGATCAAAATGTTAAGTTTTCTTTCAGTCGGGCTAAAATAATTATCATACAGGGAATAATCCTAACTATCTATGCCGCATAAATAGATTAAAATCATTGAACATGTTCTTTAACTTTGCCAAAATACCATCATTTCTAAACATGGATGGAAATCTTTCATTTTATACAGCTGCTTACAGCATAATAAATTTGTACAGATTCTAATAACTTGCTTCATTTTACTGCACAGTCTGCGTTTTTAACAGTTACAACCGCTGACCTGAAGTTTGAAATAACTTTTACAAGCATAACGAATTACAAAACACTAAAAGACATTGAGAGTAAAACAATCCTCATCGTAAAAAATAGAAATAAGGAATTACACATGGAGAAGAAAACATTCTGACCTAAATTAATGGCTTTTATCAACCAGTGCCCCGCCTTATAAGGAGTTGAAGCGATTTATTTGAAACAATCGCAAGTTAAAATCAATCGCAACTGTGTACTTAACATAGGCCTAGGCATAGGCGTACGAGAAGGGGGGCTGCTGCAGCCAACCCCCCCCCCCTCCCCCGGATTTTGAAAGTGCAGATATTCCGGCAACTCACACCTCATATTCAGGGATTGAGGTGCCCGAATATCCTCATATTCCAGTCATTATATGCCGAAATACGTTATTTTTATGATTTTTCACAACGGAAAGGCACAATTATTTTTGGTCGCTAGCTTCGCGCGCTCGTAAATTAAAAAAAGGAAAGTTGCTATATTGTTTACAACAAAAAGGCCATAGGTGCCGTAACAGGGATCAAACCCCCAACCTTCGCGTTTCCAGTCAAGCGCTGTAAACCGTTCGACTACGACACCTCCACACACGCACACACACACACACACACACACACACACACACACACACACACGTTTACATGGCTTTACTTCCGAGGACAACTATTGTTCCTCTATTGTTACTCGTCCTCGGACAGTCGACGGAATAAGGCATAAATTCATTGTTCGACGTTCGAGGACTATTGTCCGGCTTCCGAGGACCATTGTTGTCATGATTTTTTTTTTGTTCTCTGTCCGAAAATGTCCTCGGACATAATGCTAAACAAACGCACACACACACATAAACACTTATTCGATTTTTCTAATCTCGTCCTCTTATTTTCGTCTCTTTTCTCTTCTCCTCTCCTCTTTTATAAACCTTCCCAGTTTTGTGTCTCCATTTCATTTTTTTATTCATTGCGGGGGTGGGGGAGGTGCTTTTCGTCGAAAAGAGATCCGCTTTTTGAAGATGGCAATTAAAACCATAATATCCTATCGTTACCCTAAATTTTCCCTTTAACAGTGGCGTAGCTAGAGTCTAGCCATTGTGGGAGCACTGGCACCATTGGAGGCACAAGTCTTTTGGAATAATCTTAAAGCTAATCTAAGACGCCGTTGGTGGAAGAGGGTTGGGGGGGGGGGGGCGTTGCCGGAAGGGGTCCAACCGTCTTCTTTCCTATTCCATTTTCTTTCTTTTTTTCTTATTTTTTCGCCATCCGATGAGGGAGGGGTGGAGGCGTGCCCTCCCCCCCCCCCCCCCCCCCCGTTGCTACACCTCTGCTCCTGATGAATTCGCCTTTTTTTACCAGGAATTATGAACCCTATTTCATTTTTCGGAAATACGAACCCTATTTCATTTTCGGAAATACGAACCTTATTTCATTTTCGGAAATACGAACCCTTTTTCATTTTCGGAAATACGAACCCTTTTTCATTTTTCGGAAATACGAACATTCGGAATTATGAACCTTTTTTCATTTTCGGAAATACGAACCTTCGGAAATATGAACCCTATTTCATATTCGGAATTATGAACCTTCGGATAAACGAACCTTCGGAATAACGAACCTTCGGAATAATGCAACAAATGTTCGGAATTACGAACCCTTTTTCATTTTCGGAATTATGAACCCCCAGGCATGGGAAATTAGTGTTTCGGAAATACGAACCTTCGGAAAAACGAACCTTCGGAAAAACGAGATGCCCCGATGCGAATTCTGGAATCCCTTCCACAATACATATACAACCACATGACTAAGGCATTTACGTACCAGCATTTTCAAGGCAACATCCTGTAATCTGAGAGACTCCTGGGACTAAAGTGTACATTTTTTATTGGCTTTAAGTTTCTATTCTGGGTCTGCATAATTAATGTTGGAGGAGATGCATCAGCCCCACTATGCTGGATATTCGCATTGTTATAAAAACTCATCTGCAATATAACTAAAGCTACAGATTACAGTTATAATACGACCTAGTAGAATTTCTTATTCACCTTTTATGCCATCCTATTCAAGGACAGGACTGGTATTAATGCTGCCCGTCATTTGTAAGTCCTTCGGCTGCTGTGTTTTCTGGGGATATTTCTGTCATTTTGACGCACTATTGGATTTGTATGGTTCATTTCAGCTAAATGACAATTAAACTGGTCTTGTTGGATCTTATATCCCTCCGTCCCCTAAACAGGAGATGTATAAAACTATGTTAATAAGGCAGATAATTCATTAATGATCTTTTTGTCCCTTTAATGTGGATATCCCGGTTTGATTGTGTCACCAGTATCATATATAATATCTCGAGCAAAGTTGTTTCATCTGCAAACAACTAAAGAGTACATGTTCTTGACTCTCCAGTAGTGATGCGAATTCTGGAATCCCTTCCACAATACATATACAACCACATGACTAAGGCATTTACGTACCAGCATATTCAAGGCAACATCCTGTAATCTGAGAGACTCCTGGGAATAAAGTGTACATTTTTTATTGGCTTTAAGTTTCTATTCTGGGTCTGCATAATTAAAGGAGAATTAACCTCAAACAATAAAGACGATAGTGTTCAAAGGTGTTATTTATTCCTACTTGTTAGACTATATGGCTTCGCGTCAAAATATACGAGATCGATACGAATCAAGATTTTCTGAGCAAAATTTATCATCTGCTAGCAATATGTATCGTCTGCTAGCAATACATGGGGCTGCCATTTTTTTATGTGTACAAGAAGATTTTCTTAATCCAAATGCCCAATTGCCTTTTTCAAAATTAAAAACCCATTTGAGATTAAAAATATAGAATAGATATGTCAATTTATTTTTAAACTGAAGATTTCCTTATATATTTCTGTTGAAAATCGATATTCGCTTAATATAAATCTATTTTCTACATACTGTGACGCAATGGACGGAGCAAATTAATTCAAATTTTACGGATGCTTCTTCCCTGAGCATCTATAGCGGCAAACTATGCATTCACCTGCTTTCGGATAATGGGACTTGAAAAGTCAGAATGCATGCTGCATATATTATGTTCTGCTCTGTTTGGCAAACCCAAGAAAACAGATTTTTGTTAAGCAAAACCAGACAATTTAAAAGTATCATTATAAAGATTTAATTTTTATAAATCATGTAAACACCCACTTTATATTTTTCGTCACATATGGGATTTTAGGTAATGAAGAAAATCAATTTAGGCCTTGGATTCAAAATATCTTCCTGACCGGAACATTTCTCAATGGTTCATGTACAAATCCAAATCAGCAAGAAAATGGCAGCCCCCATGTAAATGAGTAGGAGACGATACCGGGTGTTGGAATATCTTTATTTATACCCTTTTCTAATATCTTATTAGAAAATGATTTAGGGCAATAAGTAGGAATATATTACACCTTTCAATATAAGTAAATTTGTACTCAGGGGTTAATTCTCCTTTAATGTTGGAGGAGGTACATCAGCCCTACTATGATGGATATTCCATTGGATGTGTTTTTTCGTGGAAAAGTTTTTCACTCATCTGCTCATTGTCGCATTGTTATAAAAACTCATCTGCAATATAAATAAAGCTACAGATTAGAGTTATAGTACGACCTAGTAGAATTTCTTATTCACCTTTTATGCCATCCTATTCAAGGACAGGACTGGTATTAATGCTGCCCGTCATTTGTAAGTCCTTCGGCTGCTGTGTCCTCTGTCCTGTCCTCCGGTCTTACATATTTTTCTGTTTCTATCTTCTTTGGAAGAAGAGTTAGGGATAGGGTAATGTTAACGTTTCACCACACGAGTCAATTCAGTCGTTCGATTATACGTCGTTATACGACATTTTTACATGTATACCAATAATTTACAACTAACAACGGGAATTTTTACTTTTAATAGTATCTTACTTCGGGTCATTCTGGGGCTATTGCTGTCATTTTGACGCACTATTGGATTTGTATGGTTCATTTCCGCTAAATTAGAATTAAACTGGTCTTGTTGGATCCGATTTATATCCCTCCGTCCCCCTAAACAGGAGATGTTTAAAACTATGTTCATAAGGCAGATGATTAATTAATGATTTATGACTACTTTCAAATGCTGGTGGCCATCCTGGATGGCAATATGAAGGCAATCTTGAAAACCGTTTTGCAGCTAAGGCTATCATATCAAATTTAATGACACTTTCTACTTGTATTGAAGCGGTGCCATGTTGCCTTGTTGCACTCAACATGATTCAGTGGTACTATTGTGTGTATCATTGAATATCCTGACCATTGAAATATACATTTTGACCTATCGTTTGTAAATCTGTACTGTAGCCTATATAGGAACCTACTTCTGGTCATATCAGGCAATTTTGACAGCCATTTTGAACACCATCTAATTGGATTTCTAGGTTTTCCCACGGCAGTAACACATGTTAAGTGGTCTGAATTAATTTCTGGACTACCAAAACCTAGGTATAGACGTCAAATTACATCTCTAGAATGGGTATCTAATGATTTATAGCTACATGTACAGGTGCCGACGGCCATTGGCCATCTTAAATGGCAAAAGGAAGGCCATCGTAGCTATGATCTTGCATGAAGGCTAGTACAATACGTATTGATACTTTCTGTGTAGCAATGGATATCCTGACCCCTAAAATGAACTTTTAAAATTAATAATTGCATCATTACTGTAAATAATAGCCCACTTCCGGTCATTACGGGGGAATTGGTGGTCATTTTGGCCGCCATCTTGGATTTCCAGGTTAATGTACCTGACCACCATTACACACTCTAAGTGGTCTGACTGGATTTCTTTACCACTAAAACCTAGGTATAGACACCGAAATTACATCTGTAGGATATGTCAAGATTCAAAGCGATATTTCGTTAATGACGGCCATATTGGAGGCCATTTTGAAAATAACCACTTTCCGGAGGTCAGATTTTCTTGATTTTTAGAACGTTGTTCCTGATTTCAAATAATACCTAAATCAGTTTGAAAGTGTTTTGTCGCAATTGTTTTTTGGGTCAAGCCCTATATTGACCCTACTATGTACAGGACCATTCACAATGATACACTGCCTTGTACCTAGCGAGCTGTGCGGCATGCACTGCTACTGCAACCACTGACTCAGTGAATATAGATTGCATCCAACCCGCACTGATAGTAGCTCTCAGACTCGTTCACAAAAATGTGTGTTATCAAAGTGTCAATCATTCTTTTTCGAAATTTTAAACAATTACAAAAAAGAAGACATTTAAATGGATATACATGCAACAACAATGATGTTGGTATTTTTAAAAGCCAAGTCCACCCTAATATCAAGTGGATTTGAATAAATAGAATAAAATTAAACAAGCTTTGCATTATTTCATGAAAGAGTGATATGCATAGCATTGGCGGTATGCAAATGAGTGAACCGATGATGTCACACCCTTCCGAGATAATTGATAACTCTCCAGCAAGTCAGTGTGTTTGTATTCATTTCATGTAATGACCATTATATGTGAAGTTTCTTGATTGTTCTGATATTCTGTATTACTGTTTTGAGTCAAACAACCCAATGCAGCAAGGAATCTTTGTTTAGTTTTCTTTGGATTGTGTATACTGTAAATTTCCACCGAGTTTAAGTAATAATTTTTTGTACTGCCGGCATTAAGTAAAGTGACATCATTATTATGTTATATATGCTCTTTTGTGAAATCTCAAACAAGAAATGTGTACCACCATGACTGGAAAGAAGTAAAATTCAATTAAATTAAATAAGACTGGAATCGTACAGCTTATAGTGCTTTGTACTTTGTGTTGTCCAAGCTCAAATTTGACACTTATCTTACTTTATGTTTATTTATAATGGATCATTGTTCATACTCAGTATGACATTTCATTTTGTGTAACATGTTTGTTCAAAATGAAAGACAAATAAACTTGAACTTGAACTTATGTGCCATTTAGGTCGATACCCCCTCCCAAAGATGAAAACGCGTACTGTATAAGTTGTTCGTAGACCTGTCAAGTAAAAAAGAAAGGATACATTTTCTTTTTTCCTTTCCATATTACCACACGATAATTACAGATATGTATGGACGTGGGCAGACAAGAAGAAGAGAGAGAGAGAGAGAGAGAGAGAGAGAAACTGAGAGAAATGGGGAAAGAAGGCGGGGAGAGAAAGGGAGAGAGAGAGAGAGGGAGGGGAAGGGAAAGAAGGCGGAGAGAGAGAGAGAGAGAGGGGGGGGGGAGAGAAAAAAAAAGGAGAGGGGGAGGGAGAGAAAGTGAGAGAGGAAGGGGAAGAAAGCGGAAAGAGAGTGATTTTGCGAGCTCCTCTCCCATTTGCCCTCCATACTAACAAATCATATTGTAATTTCCTCTGTAGTAAATATTAGATCATACATGCACCAGGGAAATGTAACATTTCCCTGCATGCACCATTGATATAATAGCTTCACATAATGTTTTATAAAAAAACATGTATGAAACAAATCTTTCCATCATTGCATCAACAGCTAAGAAAATTTATGAAATATGAACTCGCAAGAGTTGCCGATTTGTGTAAGATTGATTACAACTTCAAAACTTTATGATTTTCTTATTTCTTCTCGGGTTTTACTGAAAATTTTACTCACTATTTTCTTTCATTTATCTGATTTTATTAAAATAAACTAAATACGAGGGTGGACTTCCCTTTTGATCTTTATTTCTCACTCGCTCATTCTATTTATATTTCATACGAATACCATTATTACCCATCCCCCGTCACTTATCCAGAAGCACACCGTACGAACATAAGGCGGAAGTTAAAATACATTACTTTTCTTTTTATACATTATGGATTTTTTTCCAATGAAAATTAATTGGAACATTATACATCAATATTTAGTTGCACAGTACGTAAATTTACCTTAGCGATCGTAAGAAGAGATACACGCAAATGATCAATGACGTATAGATGTTACGCACTTTCATATCATATAATCATATTATATATATTTATAGTCAGGGGCGGATCCAAGATTCTGTAAAAAAAAAAAGGGGGGGGGGCGAAAATCTCAGAAAATTTTCTTACAAGCACAAAAAAAGGTTATCATTTCAAAAGGGGGGCATAATGTAGACTTTTCTTTCAAAAGGGGACACATGGGCCGGAAGTGCCACCCCCTAATATGTATACTAATACTAATATACAGAATACGGAAAATCATATACGAATGAGTCTTAAAAATATATTGTCAGATGACGTTGAAATATTCGGAACATATTCTGAGGTAAAATCTGAATGTCCAGCGAGCTGCAATATTTTTAATTGAGATCAGTTTCATGATAAGTCATTTAATATCGCACTAGGATTAATTCAATTGGGTCTAATAACATCTTTCAAAAGTCAAGTTCAGATAACATGGAAAATCATTAGGCCTATTATGACAGATGGAAAATTGTTTCATTGCACACATATCATATCCAATGAATCTCACACCTCTGCTGAAAAACACCGTTTCTTGTGAGGTTTTGAAAGGATCTAGATTGATAGTAACCTTTCCATGTAATATTAACATTATTATTTCTCTTGGGGGGGGGGGGGTAGGAAATTTGTCAGGGTTGGCTAACTGCCCCTTACCCCTTCAAATACACTCCTGCAGCATGTTGTTATACATCCCCACATGTTTGATGTGTGTTTGCATATTTCAATGCTTGTGTAAGAGAAGACAAGGAGACTGGAACGGAGAATACGCATATCACTGGCCAAAGCTGGAAGTAGCCTTGGGATCGTAAAATCCATCATCTAGGTCATTTGCCTGGACTATTCAGAGCATTAACGGTCATTAAATTCAAGTTAGGTTTTAGGTGCGACCATTGGAAAGATCTATAAAACTTACATTGATCTCTAAAAGTTCAAGCACAGAAAAGGTTAACAAACAGAATGAAAAAAGGCATTCATCAGATCTATAAAAGGCTTCTTTAGTGAGAGAGAAGCAAGGGCAAATCTTGCTCGTGTTCATAGTGTTAGGAAGCTCAATATTAATTCTAGTCTTGACTGTGTGTATATCTCGGTGAGAGAGGCAAACGCTTGTATCATCTGCGAATAATATATATTGCAAGGCTGTAGATGCATTACATATATCATTAAAATATAAGAAACAATAGAGGCCCTAGAATAGAACCTTGAGGGACACCACTTTTTAAAACAAGAAAACCAGAGTTTACAGAATTATGACATGTATATTATCTTCTGTTAGATAAATAACTAGAAAACCATCGCAGAGCGATACCCCGTACACCATAATGTTCCAGTTTACACAACAAAATTGAGTGGTCGAGAGTGTCGAAAGCCTTACTCAAATCCATAAATACTCCAAGCACATGCTGACGATCAGCAAGGGTCTGAGACACACGGTCATAAAATTTCAACAATGCAAGGTCAGTTGAATGTGATTTACGAAACCCATACTGGTCTGGATTGAGCAACTCATGCTTCTCTAAGAATGCGTAGAGCCTATTATAGACAACTCTCTCTAATAATTTTGAAAAGGTTGGCAAAATTGAAATTGATCTATAATTGCAGATATTCATAACATTATCTTTTGTTATGAACAGGAACAACTTTAGAAAGCTTTAAAGAAGAAGGAAATACTCCAGTTACCAGAGAGAGATTACAAATGTGTGCCAGGGGAACCAAAATCAGACCAATGACCTGTTTATGAAGGAAGTACTTATCTCATCATGCCCACAGGAGTTACTATTTTTCAGTGATAATACAATATCGAGTATTTCCAAAGAATCCACAGGCTTTAAAAAGAGAGATGCCTGGGAGGGATTAACAAGGTATTCCTTGTTATTTGTTAAACAGGTATCTATTTTCTTTGCTTGATTAAGCCCTATATTAGCAAAATACTCATTAAACATATTGGCAATATCTCTCGTGTCAACAATTTCTTTATCATCTTTTACAATTTTATGAGGTGCTTCCATTTGGTTGCGCTTACACAGAATACCTTTCACAACTCTCCAGGTGGAGGACATATTGCCACTCGCATTTTCTAATTTCCTTAAGTAAAATAATTTCCGTGATGACCTAATGATTGATGTCAACTTATTACGATATTTCTCATACGTTTCAATATTCACGGGTGAGGGTTTCTTTACACTTTTTTTATATAAAACATTTCTCCTTTTAATAGACTGAAGAATTCCTTTCGTAATCCAAGGTTTCCTCCCCTTCTTCTTTCTTATGCGTTCCAATGGTATATGCTTATCAAAATAAAAAGAAAACTTCCTCACAAATAATTCAAAGGCCTTCTCCGTGTTATCACAGGCTAACACATCAACCCATTTTTCTAAGGATAAATCATTATTCAAACTGAGTATGTTAATGTTGTCAAAATTTCGTCTGCTATCATTACATTTCTTCCGTGGCCCCTTTATAACATGGTCATAGAGTATACAGAACACTGGTAAATGATCAGATATTTCACAATAGAATAAACCTGACTGACTATGACCTTTTTCCGTCTTTTCGAAAATATTATCCAACAGTGTTGATGACTGATCATTAATTCTTGTTGGTTTATCAATCAATATTCTAAAGGCATTCGATTCCAAAACAGTTCGGAGACGAAGGGTATTCGGGTTATTACATAATAGATCAATATTATAAACACCCATAATACAGACAGATTTATTCAATTCATTAATATCAATCAATAAAGATTCAAGATCGTCCAAAAATATGTTCACATCTCTATTTGGTGGGCGATATACGACACAAACAATCATATTTTTCTCATTGGGAAGGTCTGCCTCCACACACAAACATTCGGCACTGTTATTTTTAAAACCCAAGTCATGTCTCACTCTAAATGCCAACAAGTTTAAAATATACTAGGAGAACACCACCACCACGCCCATTCGCTCTGTCATTAAGTACCTGCTTATATCCCTCTAACATAAACAGAGGAGGGGACCTGGCAGTAAACCATGTTTCAGTTATTCCAATTATTGAAAATCTAAACTTCAACGAGGATAACAAAATATTTAAATTATCAACATTCCTAGGGAGACTTCTTGCATTACAATGTAAAAAACTCAACAATTGCGTTTCATGGGAATACTGAGACATGTCCACACAGAACTCATGTGGCACATAATATTGACAATATTTTGTTGTAATTCATATTCTTCTATATTCATTTAAATTCAAATAAACAAACACACATATATATATCAACGGGATCGACCCATTCGATATACACAAGTTGGCATGCAAGGTAGGGGAATGAAGGGCAGGAAGGAGAGAGAGGGATAGATTGGGGAAGAGATGGGGAGGGCGGAATAGAGTAAGAATGCATATACATATATATACAGTGTACAATACAGAATAAACAATATAAATATGGAAAAAAAACCAAAAAAAACATATGGCTTAAAAGAAAAGCAAAAGAGTGTTAACAAAACCACTCCATTAAACTATTTAGACAAAAGAAGTGGGTTGATAGAGCAGAGGTAATTTTTGTGAAAGAAAAAGACCAAACAAAACTGAATAGCATAAAAGCAGAATATGAGAAGTATGCCTACACCTATTCTAATATGGCATTAGAAGAGGCATAGGTAGCGTATTTCTGTACTAAAATATTCTACATGATCACCCCTGAGGAGAAAATAACCATGGAAATGTTTTGCAACTAAACTGGGAAGACAGAGAAGTGCAGTGTATGAGTGAGTGTATGCTGTCACCAGAAAGAAACAAAACATCTGCTACAAGTCTTGGAGGTAGGAATCGTTAGACCACTTCTCAGACCCTGCATGCTTGGTATGCACCATGAACACATACAATACATAAAATTCATTATCAACCATATAAACCAGTGTACAATAATGTGGGATGATCACATCAATAAGTATTGGGGTCTGCAGCCAGTGAGTCTAGTTCATAAAACAAGCTGTATAAACAAGTGTGCTCCTCAGTAGCTGCAAGCTGGCAGTAAAACCACAGAGGCTTATCTGAGGATATGGCCTCGTTCTCTGCATTAGGCAATAAATTTGGGTTAAAGCTGCACTACTCAGTAAAATATGGTGCTCCTCCATCCCCTCTCCATTGACCGGCATAAAACCGCAACTTGGTGCCTTTCTCATAGAGATCCCGTACTTCCAATTGGTATGTTTCTTCTTGGTCTCCAAGTCTCTTTGCGTCAAATCATCAATGAAATAATATCTCTGGTCACGTAGAGCTTGCCTCGCTTCGTACACACGAGTAATTCATCCTCTCGAGATGCAATTTGGACTGGCGTAAGTGACACTATGAACATGGCGAACAAAGAAGCGGACAAAATATACAGCTCCTCATTGTACCTTCCACAATTGCTCTGGTAGACAAAAGAACATCCCTTCATTGCTATTATGTAAAAATATGTAGAACAGGTGTCACATGCATATTCAGCTGTTCTACTTATTTTACATAACAGCAATGAGCGGATGTTCTTTTGTCTACCAGAACAATTGAGGAGCTGTATATTTTGTCCGCTCTCTTTGTCATCGTGTTCATAGTGTAAGATTATATAATGGTTGCTGATCAAAAATATTCATATAAAATTAAATATTTGTCGGCTGTCGGTAAATCTATTCAATGGGAATGGTGTTTGGAAGTCACACCCTTTCATATTTTACCGTACCGTGAAGCTTGGACGCCTCAGTGTATTTTAGAGGAGTTATCTGATCAGGGGAGCTTTTCATCAAGCGTTTTGTCAGTGAGTTTTACCGACAACTGTTATAAGCTACTGAAATCCTTGCATCTGATTGGCTGAGAGCAAATTTGTCAGTAAAAATCACTGTCAAAACGCTTGAAGAAACGCTCCCCCTGAGTGCATTTCCACTGTTCTCAGCAGTGAAAAGTCGCAGTTCGTGATTAGCTTCGTTTCAGTGTTCAGTGTTTATTGTAGCCATTTTAAGTGCCAAAATAAAGTACCCAATTTTTTAGTCCCATTAGTGTTGTTGCTACTCAGTCAGTTCAAAGATTTTTGTAGAGAGATTATTTGAATATGAATTTTTGGATCTGCTTCAATTTAGCAAGTGACTGTTTCTATGGGTGCCCGAATTACTCGTGTGCGTCCTGCAGACACCAATACAGTGAATTGATTCTTGATCATGCAAACGTGAACTGGTCGTAGATGGGGCAAATTCGTAATCAGGCTTAGTGTCCCTGTATTAAATAGGTGCGACAACTAGGGATTTGAACGCCATTTTGTTTCCACTATTACTTAACATTTCTATTCAATTCCGATGAGCACCTGGGTGTTCTCAATAGAAAGAATTCGAACGCCAGTTTGTTTCCAGAAAAGTGGGACGTCCATGTCGCAACTCTTTATACAGGGACACTAATCAGGCTTAGCGTTTGGGAGTTGTAAAATAGACAATTATCGAATACGAGTAATGTGGAAAATAATCTGATATTCCTGTCAGCCTTCCTTCTTAACGATTCATTAACGCTTGAAAGACATCACGCCTCAATAAGACATCACACTTCATGATTGAGGAGGAGGTGTGTAGGAGAGGACTGTATTTCATAAGTGCTTGTAAAACATTTTTTGATGTACTATAATCTTTGAAAATGTCGCATCAGTGGGAAAAGGGAATAGAGCTCCCTTGACACTACATGGCTGTTATTCCCTTTTTCCCCGGAGGTGACGATACTACATGTCTTTAAATCAGTCCAGAAGTGGTAGAAACAAAAAAGAATATATGGGTGACGAAAATGGATTAGAATTTCTTTGAGATTGCCATGATGATTACTTATATGAAAAGCACGCCATGTAACTGGTAATGATGATTATGCTAATATATTCTTGATTTAATTCAATCTTGGAAAGTAATAGACGATCGACTATAAATATTTTTATCTACATTAATGTACCAGTGTGTTAATGGTCTTGCCCCACCCCGTTTATGTAATGATATAGAAATGTATTTCAATATACGTGGACTCAATACACGTAATACAAATTCACCAAAACCAAATACCAGACTCTTCTGGCAGGCTTTCACCAAATAATATTTAAAAAGCTCGCTGTGTTGATAATTTTAAGTGTATGTATATATAAGTGTAAGGAAATAACATATACAACAGCTTTGGTAACTCTCGTGGAAATAAATACAATTGTGAGAAATGTATATAAAGAAAGAGAATAATGGTTGCATAGCTTAAATCAAAGTTCCCCAGAGCTGTCTTCCCTTTTGAAATTTTTGCAAAGGTTGAAAAAATGTCTCCGCCGGGAATCGACCCCGGGTCACTGGCTTAGAATGCATTTGCAAAAATTTCAAAAGGGATGACAGCTCTGGGGAACTCTGATATAAGCTACGCAACCATTATTCTCTCATTTTCATTTCTCACAATTGTATTTATTTCCACGAGGGTTGCCAAAAGTGTTGTATATGTTATTTCCTTCTACTTATATAATTTTTTAACATGTACATGTATCTTAAAGCATACTCTTGGATCCAGCTGAGGCATGCGGCTTGTCATTGTACGAAACTCATCTGCCCCCGACGAAGGAATTCATTAATGAGGTTGAAGATTTGTCATTCTGTCGGTCAATGGAATCTGGTGTCGCCGAAACCACTGGTCCGTATCCGTGGTTTAGTGGTTAAAGATCACATTGCAAGAAAATCACAAATATGGCAATTAATGTATCACTAGAAACTGGGAAGCTTACAGATGGCAATCGTATAAGTTTTATGTCAACTGCGTATCTGATGATTATAAAAACAACATAAATAAAAGCTCTTCTAAGCATCTGGAATATCCGAGGATTCGCCAGAAATATAGCGATGTTTTGATGTCGTCACACTAGGGATCGATCCTGCTTAAGCAGACGACGTCCTATAATGAATGAACGTAATTGCAATGCAATTATTTATCAAATTATAAAGAGTTTGGTATATTTAACATGACCTTATTTCACACCATTCTAAAAGGGAAAGTGAAACTGATTCTGATAACTAAAACCGTTTGATTGTAAATACACAGGAGAAGGGTCAATGATCAATGAAATAAACCCCATTTTCAAATTGAAAAGCCCTCCGAATAATATCACAGATTGTATTCGTTCCCTCTTGAAACGCCGAACATGCCCCGGTGCAAGCAGCTGAAAATACAATGGCGTCTTATTTTGTTTACAAGTGACTGATTCCTTTATTTTTTTATCGCTGCATTTTTCATCAAAATAATACCATACACGAAGTTAAGAGTGAGGCAACAGACTAACATTAAGACTGACGCTAGTCAAGTAAGAGAAATAAGTGAAGAGGAGATGACAAAACAGGCACTGAAAAATGTGTAAGATGTTATGGGACATCGTCTGCTTAGACAGGACTGGTCCTTCGTGTGTCGTCACACATCTCAGCAGCGTTCAAGGAGCTCTTCAGCTGCTATATCGGGGGCTATATTTTACCGTTTTATAATTGATAATAATCATTAATTCAAATGTTTCCAAGCGTTGAATTTGGATAACCTTGTATAATTTATGCCATCTATGCAATAATAAATATTAAGCCAATATTTATTTTGATGGAATTTTCTTGCAATGTGATCTTTAAGACATTGGCGTTCTAAGCCAGTCACCCGGGTTCGATTCCCAGCGGAGACATTTTTTTTTCAACCTTTGAAAAAAAAAAAGGGAAGACAGCTCTGGGGAACTTGGATTTAAGCTACGCAACCATTATTCTCTCATTTTCATTACTCTATATATACATATATAAGAAATGAAAATCAAAGTTGTCACAACGCAATTTACTCCTATCTCTCTCTTGAAATGGTAATAGTCTTAATCTTTATAACGATACTTTGATTTCATTTTTAATTCATTATAGGCCTATTCATCACTCTTTGTCTTATCGTGGTTTATCTTGTTTTTTAAAATTCTCGTTTTTGACACTAGTTTACTTTTCACCACTTCAGTATTGCCATATCTTTAAAGCCCAGTACCATGAAGTAAACTAGTCCTACATTACTTATCTTTTTTAAAAATCCTGTAAAGATATTCTTGAAAAGATAATCAAATATAATTCTCATTGCAACTGATTGATTCCAACTGCGTTCCCAACCATGTAAAAATGTAGGCTTCCCTCTCAAAGAAAGTTTATACCTTATATATCCTTTTCCCATGCATTGCCGGCAGCACTTTCTAAAATTTAATTAAGGGTTGGTCACACCTGAACGACAACGATAACAATAGCAAGATTGTCAGTTAAAATTACACCCTACTATGTTATGTTTATGTGTGAGTAAGAAAGTACTATGCAAGCTTAGCTAGTACCACCTTGGTGTGAGTATGCTCGTGTATGTTAATAGGAGGACTGCTTTAGGGTGAACCTTTAATAAAAAAATTTCGTTATCGTTAACATTATCGGTGAGGTATGACCAAAGGGGTACTAGGCAAGCTCCTTGGTCTGACCAGCCCTTCAATCGGTAGCTGTTTCTCTTTTCTTCTTCCGCTCTCTCCGGATAAGCCAGTTCGGGGTTAGCGCATGGTACAAATGACCCCAAATATCCACAGATATTTTAGACATGGAGGGTCCCTTTGTGTGCACTTCAGAAAAATAACTCTGGGAGTGATAGAGGTGCCTCATGAATAGCTTTTGTTTCCCCCTTTAAAAAGAATACTTCCACCTGGATATCATGGAATGCACCATTAGTGCATAATTGAATAATGATTACATGACATTCATGAGCACATATCGAATGTTAGTGTCAGTGGGTTTTAGAATTCGGTACAGATGACCTTTATCTGCTCATGCTCAGATTGCATCTCCGAAATGGCTTATTATCCTACAGATGTCACAGCTGGCTCGGGTAATTTAAACAATGTTGACCTGCGCCCCTTCGGTGTTTCACTGCGATATGAAGGTAAAGCCAAAATAATTGAAGTTATAATAATAAAAAAATAAAAATATAAAAAATTGAAGTTATAAAAATTTTCACGTATGTTCTACTAAATTAAAACCCAGACGTTGTAATTTCAGAACAATCGCAAAGCTTGGACGAACTCCTTTTGTCTGCACAGAAGGGGTTCGTGCAATTGAATGTAGGCGGCTTTCAGAAAGCGTAAATGCGCTGCGCTTCTGGCCCGAGACATAACTGAGAATTGATCGTCGGCATAGCTTTGTGCGCAAGGATTTCGTCCAAGCTTTGCGATTGTTCCGAAATTACGACGTGTGGGTTGCGTCCGGGTTCATCGAGTATATAGTTGATTTCAAGTAAGTTTTTATATACCTGCGTGATAACCTGATGAGCGCAGGTCGAAAAGCTTCGTTATCATGTCTCTTTTTCGTGTCATATTTGTGGTATATTTGCATAATGATATGCCTCTGTGGTGTATTTGCATAATGATATGCCTCTTGTAAGTGGTACATGTACGCATGCGCGGTGGCACGTATAGCGCGCAATAAACACACGTGAACTGGTAGAACTTGTGTCTTGGTTTACTTTGTCAGTGCCCCTCCAAATATCCTACAAATTGGCGACGAGGACTGTGAAGCTGAACTCAACCGGTAACCTTTTGTTTGAAAGGAGTGCATAAACAGTTTGGAGGGGGAACGATCCTCGTGGGAGATCGGATTTTGACATTTTTCAGCCTAAAGTTACCGTCGATTGTAGATGGAACTGCGTCAGTGCGTGAGTAACTTTCGCGACACGTACCGTACATGTAGTACGGCCCACTGACTTTCTACGAACAGTGTTTTAATTGTGACAAGAAAGGACACATCTCCAAAGCGTGTAGATCGGCGAAGCCTAGTGGACCAAACCGGAATAAGCAACGCAAACCTGGTGCAGTCCATGCACTAGATGAGACAGACGAGGTAACGACATCCATGAAGCCGCAGCGTGAACTCGATTTGTATTGTGTATACGCGACCGAGTCGGGCAGTCCGAACAAATACGAGACTGAAGTGGTAATCAACGATAGGCATATATCGATGAGGGTCGATACCCAGGCTGATTGTTCGATTATGAGTAGAGACACTTATGACAAATATTTCAGCCAGATACCGTTGCGTCCCACCGAAGTTAACCTCAACACTTATTCTGGGGAACAGTTGCGTATGGACGGACAATTTGATTGTGAAGTGACCTATAGAGGTCAAACACTGCGTTTGCCTTTGATGGTGTCCAGCTATAGGAGAAGGCCTACGCTGATGGGCAAGAACTGGCTGTCCAAATTGAAGCTGGATTGGAAAACCGTGTTCCATGTCGAGGAGTCTGCGACGCTGAAGAAGTTGCTCGATGAGTACAGCGGTATGTTCGAGGACAGCTATGAAGGAATCACTGGCGAGGAAGCGCACGTTTGCCTTTGATGGTGTCCAGCTATAGGAGAAGGCCTACGCTGATGGGCAAGAACTGGCTGTCCAAATTGAAGCTGGATTGGCAAACCGTGTTCCATGTCGAGGAGTCTGCGACGCTGAAGAAGTTGCTCGATGAGTACAGCGGTATGTTCGAGGACAGCTATGAAGGAATCACTGGCGAGGAAGCGCACGTTCGTATCAAGGATGGTGCAGCTCCAGTCTACTGCAGGCCACGTCCGGTGCCATACGCGCTTAAGGAGGTGGTTGAGAAAGAACTGAGAAACCTGGAGAAGAACAACGTTATAGTGAAAACGGACTATAGCGAATGGGCAACGCCCATAGTTGTCGTGCCGAAGGCAGATGGATCGGTGCGGTTATGCGGCGACTACAAGACCACGGTCAACAGAGCAGTTGATGATGAGTGTTATCCTCTACCGACATCGCAGGATCTGTATGCAGAGTTGGGAGGTACAAAGGTCTTCACGAAATTGGATCTGTCGCACGCGTATGCTCAGCTCAACCTGGATAAACAAAGTCGGGAATTTCTCACGATCAACACGCACATGGGGCTATATTCGTAGACAAAGTTGCCCTATGGTGTCAAATCCTCCCCTAAGATTTTCCAGTCGATCATGGATAAGTTCCTTCAAGGCATTCCCCACTGTTTGTGCAATCAGGATGATGTGTTAATCGCTACAGCGACAGTGGAGGAAAATTTGGAAATCCTAGCTCAAGTGTTGAAGCGGTTGAATGATCACAATGTGAAGCTCAAGGAAAACAAATGTGCCTTTGTGAAAAGTGAAGTGGTGTACCTCGGGTTGAAAGTCAGCTCACAGGGGCTGCAACCCGTCAAGGAGAAAATTGAGCCAATCGTCAATGCCCCGCAGCCAAAGAATGTGACCGAGCTCAGGTCATTCTTGGGGATGGTTCAGTTCTACTCGCGATTCTTGCCGGATCTCGCGTCAGTTTTGGCCCCTCTACACAAGCTGCTACAGAAAGATGAGAAGTGGGCGTGGTCAAAACCTCAACAGGAAGCGTACATGAAGTGTAAGCGCATGTTGACCAGCGATGCACTTCTAGTTCATTATGACAACAAACGCAAGTTGAGCCTAGCTTGTGATGCATCAAATTATGGTGTTGGAGCAGTGATCAGTCATGTCATGGATAACGGAGAAACAAAACCGATAGCGTTCGCATCTCGCACGCTGACGAAGAGTGAGCGTAACTACGCACAAATTGAGAAGGAAGCGCTAGGAATCGTGTTCGGCATAAAGAAGTTTCATCAGTATCTGTTAGGTAGACATTTCACGTTGCTCACAGATCATAAGCCGCTACTTCACATTTTGGGTCCGAAGTCGTCAATCCCGACAATGGCAGCATCACGAATGCAGCGATGGGCAGTACTTCTGTCGCAATACGACTACAGCATCGAGTATCTTAGTTCGAAAGAGAACGCGGTTGCAGATGCGTTGTCCCGTTTACCACATGAGGATTCTGAAGATGGTACAGAGGGTACCATTTATGTGACTGATGTAGTGGACAATGACTTTCCGGTGACAGCAGCAGAGATTGCTGCAGAGACCAAGAAGGACTCGGTGCTCAAGCAAGCATATGAACAAACTTTGTACGGTTGGTCAGAAACAGTACCTATGAATGATGATTTGAAACCATATCATAGTAGAAGATTTGAGTTGTCATGTGATCAAGGTTGTCTCAAATGGGGACATAGGGTGGTAGTTCCAAAATCACTGAGACAGAGACTTCTCAGTGAGCTACATTCAGAGCATTCAGGGATTGTAGCTATGAAAGCAATTGCTAGAGGGTTCATGTTTTGGCCGGGTCTAGACAAAGAAATAGAAGAAATGACAAGCAGATGCACTGTGTGCCAGAGTGTTAGGAGTAGACCACCAAAAGCGCCAACTGAAACATGGCGGTGGCCATCAAGGCCATTTCAGAGAGTTCATGTTGATTTCTGTGAATTGGGAATGACAATTTTCTTGTTTTGATTGACAGTCATTCAAAATGAATCGAAGTAGTGTTCATGGGCACAAACACAACAACCCATAGAACCATAGATGAGTTGAGAGCCATTTTTGCTACTCATGGGATTCCAGAGGAATTAGTGTCGGACAATGGTCCACAGTTTAGGGCTGCAGTTTTTGAAGAGTTTATGAAACAGAATGGTGTTAAGCACATTTTGGTGCCTGCATACCATCCAGCATCAAATGGTGCTGCTGAAAGATCTGTTAGAGTTGTCAAACAAGCTCTCAAAAAGCAAGTCCTTGCGGGTAGTTCAAAGTTCAGTATGAAACAGAGACTAGCAAATTTCTTGTTGAAGTATCGTACCACACCTCACTCAACAACTGGGTATACCCCAGCAGTACTGTTAATGAAGAGAAGGTTGAGAACTAGGTTAAGTTTGGTCATGCCTGACTTGTCACCAAAAGTTGAAACCAAGCAGGCAAGTCAGGCAAAACAGAGTGGTAGCAGTACAAAACATCGCAATTTTGTTGTTGGTAATAAAGTTCGTGTTCTCATTCCCCCACATAAAGCGAACAAGGTAAACAAGTGGGAAGTAGGAACTGTGGTCGCAGTTTGTGGTACAAGAAGGTACTTGGTAGAGATTGGTGACAGAGTTGTACATGACAGATGATTTTGTAATAACGCCAGAGATGTTCACACCTCAAACTGAACACCCGAATCATGCTGAGGGAGCGAAAACATCCTCATTCAACAACACAAACAGTCATGGTGAAAGTCCACCAAAACTAAGAAGGTCACAAAGACTTTGCAAACCTGTTGTCAAGTTGACTTACTGAGCAAGTAATGATAGAAGTTTAAGATGATGACTATGGAAACGGATATGACGACGATTACGAATTTGAGATTTACATCAAATTTTATGCTATGTTGGATCGGAATGCAAATTGCAAAAAAAAAAAAAGAAAAAAAAAAAAAGAAAAAAAAGCACACATTCAGTAATATGTGTATAAATTGAATGCATGTTTCTAACTCCCTTGAGGGAAGGAGGAGAATATGGTAAAATTATGGTGTGATACAAAGGAGTTATAAATTTGAGTAGTTCAAAGCCATACGGTAGTTAAAATTACAGTTATTATAACATTGTTGTCATGACATCTTGCATTATCGCATGATAGTGATATTCTGTTTGTGCAGTAAACATCCACTTTCTTGGAGTCTCAGTATGGAATTACAATATAACTGGTGCCATGATGTTAAACACTGCCGTCCAGGTTAAAATGTTATTTAGGAAACTTGAAATTACAATGGCATTGCAAGAATTAGGGTATTGCATTATTATAGTGTAATTTGCACTGGCTGTTGGGTCTGTTTAAGTATTAGGACTCATACTCTTTAAAAAGGGGGGAGCAGTGTGTTATATTTGCATAATGATATGCTTCTGTGGTGTATTTGCATAATGATATGCCTCTTGTAAGTGGTACATGTACGCATGCGCGGTGGCACGTATAGCGCGCAATAAACACACGTGAACTGGTAGAACTTGTGTCTTGGTTTACTTTGTCAGTGCCCCTCCAAATATCCTACAATACTGAAATTTTTTAATACCAAGAAATTATTTGAAAAATTAAATACAAAAGAACATTTAAAGGAGAATTACGCTCAAAAATAAAGACGATAGTGTTCAAAGGTGTTATTTATTCCTACTTGTTAGATTATATGGCTTCGCGTCAAAATATACGAGATCGATACGAATCAAGATTTTCTGAGCAAAATTTACCATCTGCTAGCAATATGTATCGTCTGCTAGCAGCACATGGGGGCTGCCATTTTGTTTATGTGTACAAGAAGATTTTCTTAATCCAAATGCTCAATTGCCTTTTTCAAAATTAAAAAACCATTTGAGATTAAAAATATAGAATAGATATGTCAATTTATTTTTAAACTGAAGATTTCCTTATATATTTCTGTTGAAAATCGATATTCGCTTAATAGAAATCTATTTTCTCGATACTGGACGTATGGGACGGAGCAAATTAATTCAAATTTTATGGATGCTTCTTCCCTGAGCATCTATAGCAGCAAACTATGCATTCACCTGCTTTCGGATAATGGACTTGAAAAGTCAGAATGCATGCTGCATATATTATGTTCTGCTCTGTTTGGCAAACCCAAGAAAATAGATTTTTGTTAAGGAAAACCAGACAATTTAAAAATATCATTATAAAGATTTAATTTTTATAATACATGTAAACACCCACTTTATATTTTTCGTCACATATGGGATTTTAGGTAATGAAGAAAATCAATTTAGGATTTGGATTCAAAATATCTTCCTGACTGGAACATTTCTCAATGGTTCATGTACAACTCCAAATCAGCAAGAGAATGGCAGCCCCCATGTAAATTAGTAGGAGACGATACCGGGTGTTGAAATATCTTTATTTATACCCTTTTCTGATATCTTATTAGAAAATGATTTAGGCCAATAAGTAGGAATATATTACACCTTCCAATATAAGGAAATTTGTAAGTAGGGGTTAATTCTCCTTTTAGTTATTTCAACTTGTATTAATTTAGTATTGTTACCTCAAAGTAAGAAAGTGTACGTATTGCTCAAATAATTTATGTTGATTGTACTTATTTTCTTAAGTAGAAACTGGTGCCGTACGTAATATAAGAATTAACATAATTCATGAATATTCATTAAGACCAAGTTAATCTCTTTATTTTAGAATTAAACAATTCTTTTTTTTTGTAGTTGAATGAGAATTTAGGGAGTTTAAAATATTTCCTAATTCATTTAAGCAAAAATAACAAGATATGACAATTTTCCATTCAAATCAAAATTTTATATTTCAGGAAAATTGTCAACCATTTTTCTTTTTAAGATGCTACGATCAAGTATATATATAATTCAGAGCCCTTTCAATAGTTGTCAACGTAAAGCGTATGTAATAGTGTTTGTTGGTGATGGTGGTAGATATTTGATTAAATCCTAAATCCTAAATTGAAAGAGTGTCAGTGAATGTTAGATGGGTACAAGTATTATCATGTCATAAGTTTTTTTTTAATTGTTATCTATCATGATTACAATTATTTACGTTAATGTAACTCAGTTTAACGCAGTAAAAAAATTATTAAGCAAAATAAGTACTTAAAATTCCCTGTTACAAGTACTTAAAATAATCAAGGCAATCCGTTGAAGAACTTTTTTTAGAGTAATTTCAACGATTTTTTTTACAGGGTGAGCGTCACAACGTGATGGACCTGAGCGCTATACAACAAGCTTTTATCATTATTATTATCTTTAAACAATCAGTTGTACTATTTTGGACTCATTTTGTTCATTACACCTTTCTAGGTTCGCAAGTGAATAATTATACTCATTTCATCTTTTCATTATTTGCCATGGCCATTGCTGGAGCGAAAATTATTACAAACAAGGACGCATAATCAGATTTCTTCTTTCAGAGACGTCAGAGCAAAGACAAGGGTAATAAGGAGCGAAGAGAGATGGAAGGAGAGCGAGAGAGAGAGAGAGAGAGAGAGAGAGTGTGTGTGTTTGTATGTGTGTTGGGTAGCAAGAGAGAGTCGCCATAATGTAAAAGTCCCATCACAGCAGAGGTTTGGTGTACCACTGGTGAAAAAGCAATTGGCAAAATGTTGGTGGTAAAAAACTGAGATTGCCAAAGGTAATTTGTCCTGCTTGCATTGTTTACCATCTTTTTCTGGTTATCCTGATTTTTAATATTTTTTAGTATAACATTTCCATTTTCTCTCGGTAGCTTTGGTTTTTGTTAGAGCAGACACTGAATCTAATATTTTTCTTTGTGGAGCAAGTCTAACTTTTGATAAATATTTCTTTGAAGGACCCTTATCAACCATTTCAAATTCTCCTTGACATTTGAGTTTTGAAAGATCTCGTTTTCACATGGCGCGTCTAAATCACGAGCATCGCTGCCATGGCCCTACGAAGTGTCTGCCTGTCTTCTCGCAGATTGGTTGCTTCTTTGACGATTCGTTCCTGCAGTCACCCAGGTCTGCAGGTGGGCTGCTGTACACCTTGGAACTCTTCAGGAACCCCCAGACGAAGAAGTCCATGGGTCTAAAGTCTGGAAAGTTTTGAGGCCATTCCTTTGCCTGATTTGGAATAACTCAATTATTATTTCTTGCTCATTGTGCAGTGGAATCCAAATCAGGCAAGGCATTGTTGATGTTGGCGCAAATGGGTTTTTACCCAGACACATTAATTGATTCCTATCCAGTAAAGTCATTACTGATTCCCCACAAATATGGCATCAAATAAAACTGGATGAGTTATTCTAGCTAACTGTGGCGCAAGAATTATGATATTTCTATCATATTTGTAATATAAGCATTTAAAAAAAGTGTAACATTTTTTATGACTCGCACTGTAGGCCTAGAGGTACCTGTCTGTAATATTTTATTCAAAATCATCAGCTGGTTGATACTGACAATAAAACTGCAAGAAACATGAATAAGAACCTTTCAGAAAATCTATGCTAATGCAGTGGTTGTAGCGCTGCTACTATCGCGTTATGAAAGAACAGGCTCTTTACATTTCAAATAAAAAAGTAATTCCATCAAAAGCATTCACCATTCATAATCTCTCAGTTATCTTTCATTTCAATATGGCACGAAAAAGAGACATGATAACGAAGCTTTTCGACCTGCACTCATCAGGTTATCACGCAGGTATATAACAAATTACTTGAAATCAACTATATTATACTCGGTAAGCCCGGACGCAACCTAGACGCCGTAATTTCAGAAAAATCACTTGCTGAACAATCCAGCTTGCGCACAAAGCTATGCCGACGACCAATTCTCAATTATGTCCCGGGCCAGAAGCTCAGCGCATTTTCGCTTTCTGGAAGCCGCTTACATTCAATCGCATGAACCTCTTCTGTGCAGACAAAAGGAGTTCGTCCAAGCTTTGCGATTGTTCTGAAATTACGGCGTCTAGGTTGCGTCCGGGTTTACCGAGTATAATATAGTTGATTTCAAGTAATTTGTTATATACCTGCGTGATAACCTGATGAGTGCAGGTCGAAAAGCTTCGTTATCATGTCTCTTTTTCGTGCCATATTGAAATTTTGTAGTACCAAGAAATTATTTGTTTATCTTTCATTGTTTACCCATTTTCTAGCCTTTTCATGGGGACATTGAAAAACAAATCCATGAATAGTGTAAAAAATATCTATATATTAAATAGCGTTGTTATATAAAGAATGGACTTTGCCTCAGGCTCATAATTCGAGGTATCTTCTTATTCCATAGTCCTTGCCGAGAAGTGTAGACGACCATGTTACTATTAAAGAGCAGAAATTGAAAGGAGAGGCTGAATATTTGACCTCTTTTATATTCCCAATACCAGCCATGCCAGTCGAAACACGCATCCTTGTCAAAGAAGACCACACTTTTTTCTGGTTTTAACGATTTATTTTTTATTATGGTCATCTTTTTCGTTTTATTGAACTTTATTGAAATTTTTTTAAAAAGCCATACAATCTTATCAATATATATTATATGACGATGTTACATTGTCCTAAGTAAAGTGTAATTAAAACCACAACAAATTTTCCATGAAATGGTGGCGACAAATTTTTTTTCATTCTAAAAGGGGGTGCACAATCGAGAAAATGGCGGACCGTCTATGGTCAAAATGCATACTTTTCTTCCAAAATTGGATCCGCCAATGCTGTGGTGTATTATACAGACAGGGAAAGTATACCTTGATATCAAGTTTTTCAGAAAAACAGAAGATGAAAGAATCAGATCGGAGAAAAATTGAGGAAAACCTGATCAGCTTGAGCTATACTCGCTAAAAAGTGGTCACGCCTAAAGGTCTCTCCGCGAACTCACACGTGGTCGTGTATCCTTACTATAATTTGGCTAATGTGTGTCTGTGTGTCTGTGTGTCTGTCTGTCTGTCCGTTTGTTTGAAAGCGCTTTTCTCACTGATTTTCCGCTCAATCGAGCTGGGCTTTTTTTTAAACGTTAAATTATTCCCAGATTGTCATGAGGGGGGTTGTTTGTGGCATTTGGGTCATATTAGTTCAAAGGTTTTTTACAATTCGTAACTTTCTTTGGCAGGCCCCGAGTATAGCTTCGGAGCTCCCAGTCCTTTCGACCTTTTTCGGGTCAGCGAAATTTACATAGGCGTATAAGCTTCACGTACAGTACGCTTGCACCGTGCACCGTCTATTTGAAGCTGCCTAATACACGTAAGACTATATGCTGAGGAATGTACCGTCGCACTGCGTGTACATAGATCTACACACTCGGCCTTCAGTCAGTGTGTTTCCGTCCACGTCCAGTGAATACATATGTATATGGCATGGTTGTACATGTAACGCTAGTTTGAGAAATGTTCAACATTCAGAAATTGCCGGTACTTATGCACATAATTATAGAACTACAAGTACAACTATCACCTGAATTTCAGTCACATCGGACATCTATTTCGGCTTCGATGTCGAGTGGGTTGGGGGGGGGGGATGGGGGTCCAGTTCCCTCCATAATTCTCTGACAAGCAACGAAAAAAAAAAAAGAAAGGAAAAAAAAGTTTTCGTTCTAAAGGGGGGGGGGGGGCATGGGCCGCATGTGCCGCATGTGCCCCCCATAAATCCGCCCCTGATCTAACATACACATATAACGGCATTTAAAAGATGCACGAGTTCCATAAGATATACATTTTCAGTGTATGTTCTAAGAATTTTATCAATTTGTTCAATGCATAACTACTTAACCTACCAGGCAAAAAAATATCAGAAACCTAAACATGCCAGTGGAAGCCCTACAAATCTTATCACTTTTCATCACAGCAGCTAACCCACCCCCCCCCCTCTCTCTCTCCTGTATACTTTATCATTTCTATCTATCCCCCTGCATGTCTATTCCCCCCCCCCCCCTCTCATTTTTCCCACTGGCTGTTTCTCACTCTCTCATGTTTCCACTGTTTCTCTCTCTTTCATTCTCTCTCTCTCGCTTCTTTCAACGTTCCACTATACTTCTTGCTTCTTTCAACAATCCACTATATGTGATTGAGCAACCTTTTGGAGAACTACACACAAATGTAATCTGTTGTACATTGTAGGGTACATATACTTACAAATTTATTTTCGACTTAATACGTGTAATTATAACATTTTTATATTACAATAATTGCCTCTTGTCTGCTTACTAAATACACCGTGTTACAATACATTTTTTCCATTCAATAGTTAGATTTTGATTTCACTCCGCAATGATATTCAAGTTCTTCCCCCAGTTTAACCCCTAATGCTAATTAACTTAAACCTGATCATATCTATATTAAAAGAGAAGTCTGCGTTGAATCAATTGTTCAAATATGTTTCATCAATAAACTAATTGCCTTTCAGTGTGAATGGGTACTACATAGGAGAAGACCACCCCCCCCCCCAATGGTGCCACGGGTAATTTTTGGTAGTAATACATAACCTAATGAAGAAATCCCAACTCCCTGTCAGACATTCAATGCCACTGGTAAAATATATATTTTTGGTGGTGAAGCCAGTAAATGCGATATATACATTTAGTGGTATATGTTTGGTCGATTGACCGCAGCTTATTTTAACTGTCCGTGCCGTTTTGTAATACATTTTACATTACATATTTGTACACGAGGTATTCCTTGATAGGGTTATGTGTATACGCGACTGCGTGTGAGTTCGCGGAATGACCTTAAACGGAGCGGAGATACGCTATAAAGCGTGACCACTGTTAAACGTGTTTCGTTAAAACTGCCGATGAGGGATAGCAACTATAATAATGTCCTTGCTAGTAGCTATCTATTGTTTTAGATTATGAATTATAACAAAAACGCTCCTCTTTTTGGTTGTCGATGAAGGAAAAGATATATTTCAAAGAGTAGTGTTTAAAACAAATGTCTATACGATTTCCATAGGGCGTATGAATTTTATTTTCTTAAACAAAATGAATAGAGGGCTGCTCGAAAGGGAAATCACGGAGATGCCAATTTTACAATATTTCAACAACTTCTATATAAAATTAATTATATAAAGTAATATTTCCGAAATTTGCTATCAACGTTCAGATTTTTCTTAACCTTTCACTAACATGTTTCTTCTCATTTTTCTACTTTTATGAAAGCCAACTTGGTGTCACGATGGCATTCCTTCCTTGACAATGTGTGCCTAAAGTAATCATCTACAAAAATATACAAATTTATGTACAAAACACTTTCCACAAGGCAAAGGTATCACTATGTCCATGGCACACTGGGCGTCACTCAATTCTACGCCACAGAAGCCCGGAAAGGCATTTAGTGTATGCCATGATAATTTGAGCATGAGTATTTGCATTGTTCATTGCGCTGAACATTTTGCGTTCACTTTTTGTACGATGTCACCAGCATTGCGCTTCAAAGACCGCGCCAGTCGCCGACGCTCTCCTACGCCAGCAAGAGGACACCTCGTCAGCAATGAGGCGTCAGTGCTCTACGTCATTTACACGAGAATTCAATCTAATGTTCTGTGCTCATTAATTGGTTTGTAGATTTAATGACTTGCCAAAAGAGCGTTGTGTCATTGTAATTTTTTCTGACCAATTTCAAGAATTTGCCTGTATGCCTAGAAAGACTGCATTTTGCATATAATTATGACTAGTTCGATTCCAAAACAAAGACAAATCTTTTTGTTGTTTTAATCACTTTTTTAAATCAGTGTACAGTGTAAAGTACCTTGATAATAAATTTAGGTGAAAAAATCTAGGTGCTTTAATTTTTGTAATTAATTCTTTTTTTAATCAGTGATAATCAGGATAATAAATTTAGGTGAAAAAAACTAGGTGCTTTAAATTTTGTAATTGTTTTTTTTTAAATCAGTGCACTCATTTCGAGTAGCCACATACATTCGCAAATACCAAAATTAGAATTTATTGTAGGAAAAGAGAAAAATGACTTTGGTTTCAAACATACAACATCCATTTTAGTTTGGTTCTAGAACATGCTACATCAACAATAGAAATTAGTTTGCTGCACTGGTACATTGCGCGCATTGGGATAAAGATTTAAGTTCCAAAACATGCTGCATCTGCATATGTTTAAAGACAATTAATTACAAATGTTAAAGCACCTAGATTTTTTCACCTAAATGTACTATCCTATTACATTGTACAAAAATACGAAACAAAACTAAGTTTCATTTCAAATCCTTAATACAAAATTTGGTAATTAAAATCCTTGTTTTTCTCAGAACTTAGTTGTATGGATTTATCATGTTTTGGAACCAAACGCTTCATAATTATAATTATGTTCCTGAAAGGCCTTCGATCGGCGCAGTGGAATTAACTCCTCGTGTGTAACCAAAATCAAGGTACCAAAAATTACTTGGCGACAACGCAACTATTAACGGGTATTCTCCTGGATTGATAAATCCGAAGAAACATTTCGAAAATCTTACCCCTTGTCAAAAGAAGAACATTTTCAAAAGTCATAGAGAGTTGCATATCGACCAAACCGTTTTTCAAATCTTCAGTTCCTCTGAACTAATTTTTTTTTTGAATAGCGTTAAAATTAAACGTCTAGTTCAAGTTTTATATTCAATGAAAACAAACAAGTTAATTAGTATTAAACCAATAAGTAACTCAGTCAAATATACAGTGAATCAATCAATCTCATAAACATTTCGTTATTAATGACATCACACATCAACACATGTGATCTGATAATATGGTGTCAGGTTACGTTGTACATAATACTAATCATACCATTTCTAACTCTTCAGTATTTAAAACACTTTTCCATATATTAAGAAATATAGAGCAGGTTTCAAGCAATCGAATTCATATCAGATAAGCAACTTGTTAAATAAATTTACAATATCGAACAATTCAAGCTGATATGACGTATAGAAATACTCTGTTACACTGGATATCGAACAATCCCACTAATGACGTTTAGCTATACTCTGTTAAATATTTTCGTATTTAAAACATACAAATATACAATATACAAACAGTATTTTGATTATCTTACAGAAAAGTCTATTCTAGATAAAGCGCAATTTGGTTTCAGACCTGGCCATTCAACGGAAGCAGCCTTTGCTTCAATGCTGGAAACATGGGCTCAAGCAATTGACCATGGGCAGCTTGTATGCGCTGTCTTTCTTGATCTCCGTCGTGCTTTTGACAGTGTAAACGCTTCAGTTTTGTTGCTTAAAATTAAATCAATTTGATATGCTAAAAATACACTCTCTCTGTTCAACTGTTATTTGAAGGTAAGGTTACAACATGCTGCATACATAAAGGGAACATTGCAATAGCAAGAAGTATCTCACTCAGAGTACCGCAAGGGTCGATATTAGGCCCACTTCTCTTCCTCAAACTTAATTTAAATGTTGAGAAAACACATCTGATAACTAGGATCCAAACAAAAACAGAAGTTTTATGACGAATTATATAAATGTATAAATATTCAGTTTGACGGAATTGATAAAAACAGTACATACAACAAAGTAGCCTATCTAGAAGAACAGATAGACGATAGATTGTTATGGCAAGAACATGTTGACTCTGTGCCTAGGTATGTTTCAGTCTAGCTATATTATAATGGACATCCGAAGATTAAAAAAACCGAGTTTAATATGAAAAGAAAGATTAGAAAACACAGAATAACCAAAACGAGTCTTAAGCTCTAAATTTAGTGCAGAAAGAATGGTAAGCGTTCGGATATTGGTATATATGTGGAGAAGCAGCGCTGACAGTGCCCCTCCAGCAATGGCGTCACATACGGTGACGCCTCCAGCAATGGCGTCACATACGGTGATTCCATTCACATACGGTGATTCCATTCACACTGTAATCAATCCTCGCACTGTAACTGAATGTGCAATCTCAACAAAAGAGCAAGATACCCTACTGTTTTTGCCAATGCCCTAATTGCATGCATGTTAACCGTGCAAAATGATAGGAATGCTTCCTAAGGAGTGGAGATGGTGCAAACTTGTGTGCGGGCTTGAAATCCGATGACCAGGGGTAATAAAGCCCATTGAAGTATTCACATAATCCGCTATATAAATGTAATATATTATTATCATTACTGTTCAGTTTCATTTGGGCTTTTCACGCGATTTTCAGCTATAATTTTGTTCCAATAAAAATAATAACAATAATAAATGATAATTCATATGATTTATAATGCGCCAAATCCACTCTGTAAAGTGCTCTAAGCGCAGTGTAGGATAAAAAGGTAAGAAAATTAGAGAGTAGAAGTACAAGAGAAGAATGTAATAATCAAGTGGAAGCATTAAACAAGTATACGTTTTTTAGACTACATTTGAATGAATCTGGAGAATTGCAATTTCTAATAACTATACGCAGATTATTCCACAGGGCCCATGTTAAAGATCACATTGCAAGAAAATCACAAATATGGCAATTAATGTATCACTAGAAACTGGGAAGCTTACAGATGGCAATCGTATAAGTTTTATATCAACTGCGTATCTGATGATTATAAAAACAACATAAATAAAAGCTCTTCTAAGCATCTGGAATATCCGAGGATTCGCCAGAAATATAGCGATGTTTTGATGTCGTCACACTAGGGATCGATCCTGCTTAAGCAGACGACGTCCTATAATGAATGAACGTAATTGCAATGCAATTATTTATCAAATTATAAAGTGTTTGGTATATTTAACATGACCTTATTTCACACCATTCTAAAAGGGAAAGTGAAACTGATTCTGATAACTAAAACCGTTTGATTGTAAATACACAGGAGAAGGGTCAATGATCAATGAAATAAACCCCATTTTCAAATTGAAAAGCCCTCCGAATAATATCACAGATTGTATTCGTTCCCTCTTGAAACGCCGAACATGCCCCGGTGCAAGCAGCTGAAAATACAATGGCGTCTTATTTTGTTTACAAGTGACTGATTCCTTTATTTTTTTAACGCTGCATTTTTCATCAAAATAATACCATACACAAAGTTAAGAGTGAGGCAACAGACTAACATTAAGACTGACGCTAGTCAAGTAAGAGAAATAAGTGAAGAGGAGATGACAAAACAGGCACTGAAAAATGTGTAAGATGTTATGGGACATCGTCTGCTTAGACAGGACTGGTCCTTCGTGTGTCGTCACACATCTCAGCAGCGTTCAAGGAGCTCTTCAGCTGCTATATCGGGGGCTGTATTTTACCGTTTTATAATTGATAATAATCATTAATTCAAATGTTTCCGAGCGTTGAATTTGGATAACCTTGTATAATTTATGCCATCTATGCAATAATAAGTATTAAGCCAATATTTATTTTGATGGAATTTTCTTGCAATGTGATCTTTAAAGATCTCAACATTGTGGCTTATTTTCAGTCCAAAATAAGGATTAATAACAGTAAACCATAAAGCTATTTTGTTTGCTCAGCTCACAAACACAGCTAGCAGCTTGCAAAGGACTGCAAGCTGTGTGTGTAAGCTGAGCGAACATACTTGCTATATGGTTTACCCTAAATAAATGGGGTCTGCTCGCTATTTATAAGGACCGCTATTCATTTAGTCACGCGTTATGGATAGCGGTCCTTATGACTAGCGAGGTTACCCCAAATAATCCTGATTTTTTTAATTACTTATCTTATGAAATATATTTCTCTTTAATTCGTACATGGTGTGTGGTTGTCATTAAGAAGATAACTGGAATTATAGAAATGAAAATAATTTTACTTTCGGCTAGCTCGATCGCGCTGCAGTTAGCTCAAACGTGAACTCACACACAGCTTGGATATCCATTTTGTCTTTATGACACCCACAAACCATGTACGAAATATATAAAAATATATTTCATGAGGCTTACTTTATTGTCTAAAGATCTGTAACATTCAAGGTAAAACATAAGTACACCAGAACCCTACATGATCAATCCTAACATGACTGGTTCTAGCATTCTCTCTATCGTAATGTACCATTAAATTGTTCAAATTTAGATAATGGCGAGGAATAACTGAAGAAAACAAATACCTAATTTCATCTTTACATATCTACTTTATTAGAACAAAATAATAAATTTAGCTTAAAATCGGATAAAAAGCCAAAATGAAGCTAAACGGGAGGGTATTTGCTTGTAAGTTAAAACGGCACATTCACTTTCAGAGCGGACACTCTGAAAGTCTTATATTAAAGACTTGGACTTTATTCATAATTTGAATTGCACTGAAGGTTTTGACTAGCCAAGACAACTAGGTAGCGACGGTATAACTATTTGAATTCTCTGATAAGCCTATATCAACATTTTTAGGTGTTTCCACAGAGCTTTGTTGTGTTTGAAAAGAACTCTCACAACTGTTCTCAATATTCGCGTTACCTGATTTACCACCATCATTGTTACCAGTACGCCTTTCACACGAACAGAGCTCTTTTAGCAGCTGACGGAAATCGGTTAAACGAGTCCAGTAAATGACCGGATTCAGAACGCCGTTTAGCGCCTGAAAGCACCGTGCAAAATTATAAACGATTCCAAACCAAGGTGTGTAATCATTGTTAGCGAAAGTCAAGTCAGGTCTTGCAACGACTAGAAATTCACACAGGCAATAAGGCGTCCAGCACATGACATTTGTTCCTACAACAAGCGCGAATGTTGTCAGCACTTTCTTATTTTGCTTTATGCGCTGCACTAAAATCTTGTCTGATAGACCGGCTTTACGCGCTGCGCTTGCAATTGCCCAGTACACGAATGCATAGCAAATGGAAGAGAGGATGGTCGACGCAAATATTAAAGCGGGTAGACCTAATCTGATAATTTGGAAACTAGTTGCTAGGTCGAAGCTGAAGAACGCTGCGAAGGGTATGGCCCAAATGATGACACAGACTGCGATACAGCGCGGTGCCGTGACGAGGTTACGCTTGTTGAATGGGTCGAAACGGATGACGATGAAGCGATGAAAAGCCACTAGTAAAGTGCTGAATACTCCGATGAAGTATATTGATCGAAGTGTAAGGATGATCCACAGTACCTATGAAGAAATAAAAAGTGGAAAGGTAAACAACGCATGTAAACAATACGGAAAATTCAAGCTTCTATCTTGCCAAGAAATATATGGTAAAGCGTGTCATAATGACAAAAGTGCAGGAGCTTCGTTTTTGTCTGGAAGATTGAGCTAAAAAGGGCATTTTTTACTTTTTATCTACACCTCTTACCTCATAACTCCACTATTTTTTTAATCATTATATTGATCAATCTTCTATTATTGATGACCATACCATGTAACTTTGTTGGAATCGTTCTTGACCAACAAAAGGCCTCTGGCATTTTAATTCATAAAATACTGTCATAAAATAGAATTTATTGATTTCGATATAGCATGCAAAACATTAGACCTACAAAACAAAGAAATACAAGGAGAAGAAAATGTCGGTACCATGGGCTGTAGCCGTTTAGGTCATATCTTTCAAATCGACATCAGACGTATTAGAATACCTGTCAATAAAATATGGGGTTCACAGGGGAGCATTTTAGGCCCTCGGGCCCCATTCTGTTTATGAGTTACATCAATGATAAGTGTATCTTTGTGAAAAATTCTAAATTATTTCTATATGATGATAAACTACAGTGTGCCTCTTTAATTCAGACGCTAATCCTAAATTGATTGAAGCAAAACTTAAAGAAGATTTGTTAAATTAAAGAAAGCAAGCTTCCTTTACATGTATTTAAACAGGAAAGCATTCTGACGTGTTAGCAAAGACAATTAGGAAAATACTTCAAAATTCAAGGTAACATAAACAATGAATAAATACAGTGAAAGAGAATCAATGAAATATCTAGGAATGAATTCAGAGAGTAATCTTTTATGTACAGTTTTAGCAAAATTCAAAATTCAAAATTCATACAAATATGAAAATGTACCAATTTGAAGGTCAAGGTATGTATTATATTTCGCTTTGCTTTTGATTATGGTAATGTTACATGGGGCACCCAGCTAGGCAAGATGGATCAGAATAGCCCAGAATAATTTAAATAGTTTTGTAATAAGCTTCATCAATTCTCAGAGCTAAGCAATTGGGAAGAGTAAACTTGAAAGAGCAAGTGTTCTCCGTGTTGAACTAAGCAACTTGTTTTACGCCATGTACAGAAAATGTATTATTTATTATCAATAATAATTTTTCAATATTACCTTTGTTACATGTATCAAAAGATGTTTGTACGAGATCATTTGGTATTCCATCAATGATTTCCGGTGACTTTTACCTTAAAAATAAAGAACGCTAGATCACGGCAAGATACTGCCCTACACTAGGACCTTTCCACCCAACAGCTCCCCGCACAACGATCTCGAGGAGATAGCATGTGTGTCAATGTGTGTATGTATTGAACGCGTGTATGGTGTAAAGTGCATGCTGAAGTTGTTGGGAGTTTATATCCCTGACCGGCAGCGTATTTTTTTTTCTGGCAGGACTTGCGCCATTTATGTAGGGCTCTGGTCAAGAGGCCCCGTTTTGAAGACTGTGAGAGAGACTACAACAATTAAGACTTGTATTTTCCAAAAGTTTCACCCTATTTTTATATCAGCAAAAGAAAATTTTGTCTATACTGAGTATCCAATCTGAACTCGAGTCACCTACATGACAAAAGCATCGTTTATCCAAATACGCCACACAAGCAACTGCAAGTCAGGTTCGCTCGTTTTATTATATCCCTACAATTTGTTTTTCACGAATATTCATGCCGACTAGTCTTGACGGAATAAACCGTAATTTGGCGCTCAAATACTGCCCTCTCTCGTCGGTGGCGGAAGTCCTGACAAAAAAAATATAGCGACACGGCACCTAAATTATTGTTTGATTTTCATTTGTTGTATATGCAACTTTAGGACGTGAAATCTTCACAGCATCTTTGATTGCTAGTATTTTGCTATTTATCAACAAAAATCCATCAATTCTGACGAAAAGTTTTTGAGGGCTTACCAAAACTGAATATTACCTTTAACCCCATACTGGGTAAATTTTACCCAATTTTAGTTAGAGTGAACAGAATTACTTACACCTCTGTAATCACCTCTGTACATCTTCCCGTAAGAGACAACCACAAACAAAGCTGAAAGGCCGTCAGCTAAAGCGATATTGCACGTAAAGATGTTCTGCGTCTTCCTGAGCTTACTGCGTGCAATGATGGTGATCACTGTGAAGGTGAATAATGCGCAGAAGATAAAGTGAGAATGGTCTCGCGTTCTCATATAAAATACAGCGCAAGTGCTCTGTCCTTGTGCGATCTTATTATTCGAAATATATAATTGTCCAAAGAGACAATTCACTTCAAAACGATCTGTAGATGATTTTCAGAGGAGGTCAAAAAATACGCATTAGTATTGATTACATCCTCAGTGCCAACTTTTGCCCCAATATCTTTCTTGATTTACTTTGCCGCTGTTCTCATTTCTCATGGGAATGAAGAGTAGAGAAATTGATAAAGTCCAGGGCTCAGCATTTTTATTTTTTCACTTCAGATGTTGTTATTCGGAGAAAAAAGGAGCACAGTTAAAAGAAAAAACAGAAATAGACGCGTTCTATTCTCCTTTAATCTATTTGTTGAAAAGTTGAAATGCCACAGAAAAAAAAATGGCAAACATGAAATTTTAGTAAACAAGACTACTAGGACAATTGTCTGAATATAATTCGGTGCTGTTCTTAGTTTCCGATTTTTGATCTTTTTTTGCAACAATGGATATATTACAATATGTTCCAAACAAAAATATTCTCAATAATAAAAAGTGTATTGAAAAAAAAATGACTATTGTAGCTGCTTTTTCTCGTTATTTAAGTGCCCTTAAATACTTCTACCTTGAAATATCGATTTTTGTCTTTCTTTTTTTTTCTTTTTTTTTGGGGGGGGGGGGGAAGAAATTTTTTTGACCATCTTTTGTTTGCTTTTCCTTGTTCATTTTAAAGGGCATTTTCCTACATAATTTTCCTACTGAGCCGTGCATGTATCTCATCTCTTTCCTTCGGCATGATTTTCATTTCGAGTACTATAAAACTTTTTTTTAGTATGGTGTTGTCTAGGTATTTCCAGATGACAACATGAACAATCATTTCGCTGAATGACTGTCGTCGTGAAAGAATGTGTTTAACTCGTTGCTCCGCACCGCACACAGTTTATACCGAGGAGTTAAATATTATGCGATCAGCAGTCATGGAATGGCATACCTGAAAAGGAAGGTGAAAATACTCATGTTCTTGTCTTACAAACGTGCAAAGAGATATTGAAAGTTCAGATCAAGAAAAGTGATAGAGATAGATCTCACCGATTGGGTTCTAAGAAAGCGAAAACGAGAGGTATAATTGTTCGATTCATGAATCATACAGAAGGATTTTGAGAGATCAAGAAGGACCCCGGCCAAGTTTTGTACAAGAGATCCTAACCAAGAACGCGGTGATTTGTTCTGGGAAATTAGATCTAAGTTCAAAGAAAAGATGAAAAGCATTTAGACTCAAGATAGCCGAATACGAGTACTTACAACCGATGGTCTCCGCGTCATCATGACAACGCACGCTGATATCGCCAAGCTAAAACCACCCAGTGTCAATGGAATCCGGACATAATATGATTAACATCCATCTAGTAGTAACACTTATTCACAGTGGCGGCACCAGGGGGGAGCATGGGGGGGGGGGGGGCATTTGCCCCCCCAGTCAGAAGCTTTGCCCCCCCCCCCACTTGCCCCCCCCCCAATAATTTTCGGAGTGAAAAAAATTTAAAGGGTGAAAAAGTTGTTTTTGTATGCCATTGCCCCCCTTTTTCTTTTTTTCCTTGGCGCCGTCCTTTTTTTTTTTTTTTGTTTTTGCTTGTCAGGGAATTATGGAGGGAAACTGGGCCCCATAACCCCTATACTGAGCGTTTTTTGGAAGTTTGGCAAATTTTTTTTTTTTGTCCCTACCCCCTACCCCCCCCCCCCCCCCCCACCCCCACTGAGCGACTTTTTGAGAAGCTGGCGAGACCAAAAAAATACGGGTCTACGTTTTGACATATTTTGACACATATTCATATTTGTACCCCCTATTTTACTCAATCCTGCATCTGCCCCCCCACTTTAAAAATCCTGGTGCCGCCACTGCTTATTCATGCTAATCGCGAGGAACGGGATTACAAGCTTTTCAACGTCTACAAACACAATGAATGACATGACTGAGATATTTTTTTCAAAACCGATTATTAGTTCATTCGACCTTACCTTTTTGTATAAACTTGAAAGAACGTCCAAGATTCCATGTAGCCGGCTCAGCCGTCTCTTATTGACACATTAATTTATATTAACCGTTCCTTTGCCCAGTGTTGTAGTGGTAAATATTTTTTGGGGTATACTCCCTTATACTGAGAGCTCAATCCTCAGAGCACCAAGCTAACGACGAGGCGATGCACCGTGCTGTGGTGGTGATTCACTGTGAACCACGAGGTCCGGGGTTCGAATCCCACCGCAGCAGTAGCGTCCTTTGGCAAGACGTTAATCTACATTTGCCACTCTCCACCCAGGTGTTAAATGGGTACCCGTAGGATGGCGAAAGTTAATGTCCTTTGCTTAGCATGTGCGCGTCTAACAGGCGACTGGCTGGAATGCTCCCCGGGAGTGGAGAATGTGCATACACTGTGTGCGGGCGTGCCAAAATCCAATGACCGGGGTAATAATATATATCTAGCGCTTTGAGCCATTTTGGGAAAGGCGCTTTATAAATGCCAGGTATTATTATTATTCACAAATTCATTGGCACAAATTCATTGTTTGACGTTCGAGGACTATTGTCCGGCTTCCGAGGACCATTGTTCTCATGAATTTTTTTTGTTCTCTGTCCGAAAATGTCCTCGGACATACGGCTAAACACGCCCACATGCACCCACCCTCACACACACACACACAAATCATCTGTCACAATATCATCTCAAAATGTTAAAATTAAGTTTTGCAAAAAGCATCAAAATTTGAAACATTAGGGAGTTAATTTGTGAACAAATTTTTATGCATTTTATTAGGGAGTTATATTTTCAGACCAAAAAACATCGTCATTTTTTCAGACCAACCCTTGCATAAGCCCTATAGATCTATACATGTCTAAATCACCAAGACTAAAACTAATCCAAGATGATTCAAACCGTTGTCATAATAATTTTTATTTCTAGTTTATGCAACACTCATTTACATGTAATTGCTGATACAGATTTTTATAAGACACGCTGTCATAGATCTTCAAATGTCTTTATTGTTTGGTACTGCAATTAAATATATTATATCTATTATTTCATACATCTTGTTGTGTAGTTTGAAATAAATGTTCTTTAAAATACTAACCCACTGTCAATAACATTCACCGTTTTACTTTTGTATGTGTAATTTTCATATGATTAAAGACACCTGAGTTGTGCTCACATGGGTAGCCAGGATTTTTCAATAGGGGGGGGGCACAGGGTGTCGATCCGTGTTCATAATCGGGGGGGGGGGGGGGGGGGGGGGGGGAAGGGAGCGAAGCCAGTGGCGTATCTAGGGATTATGGCACCCGGGGCAAAAAATGAAGTACCCCCACCCCCCCCCCCCCCCAAGTGCCCAAACCTATCTACGTCAGCGATCGGGAGCAAAGCGGCCGTGCGGCAAATTTTTCAATTTTTAACCGTAAAAAAAACACGCAATTTCTTGTGCATTCTACCCAGGAAATTTTGCAATTGAGCGGTAGAGAAGCTCGAATTTTCTGCATTGATAAGCGGTTTTCTATTCACTCACTTCTACAATCGGGAGCAAAACTAACAAAAAACCCTGAAAGGCTTGAGAAAGAGTCGAGAAATTCAGCAAAGGTACCTGAGGTTGAGATTTCTTTTAAAAGTTGAACCTTTGCAAATGCTGTTTTATACACTTTATTTATCCTACATCGGGGCGCAATATTTAGCAGGAGTCATATGACACATACATGATATATCGAGCAAAGCAATTACATCTTTATTTTTTCAAATTCTGAACCCTTTAAGCTATTTGAGAACAATACAGGGTTGGAAAAAAGTTCCATCTTTGGTACAAGATTAAGTAATATTGTTAAACATGTTACAATGGCTGACCAATGAACCACATGTTGTCAGATTTGCTCTATTTGTGTTTGAACATCTTGTTATACATTTCTGTACTTCACGTGGAATTTTGAAAAAGCTACGTGCAGTTTGCAGTCATTTTGAGGACTTCGGTATAGCAATTAAACTGTATCTGATTATTTAACTTTTTCGTTAGACATTTGCAAAAACAGCAAATATACGCTTCCGAATTCCAAGTGGACCTCTGCACTGTGTGATAAGCCTGATTTTTAATGTTGTGCTTTTAAAGTTAAAAAGGGACACATATCTTTTATTTGAACCTCAAAGAAGAACTTAAAATGACGAGGGATATGTTTAAGACAAGAAATAATTCTTGGAATAAAAATATTCCAAACTTTTTTCCAACCCTGTATAGGCCTACTGGGGCGCGAAATTACGAGATCTTGAAAGATAATAATTATGCGAGGGAGCAAAGCGACCGAGCTTTCGAAAAAATTCGCATTTCAAACCTTCAAAAACTACATTTTTAGTGCATACATGCAGGCCATTACCCCCACCTCATATTTTTTTTTTGGAGATATATACCCCTACCGCCCCTCCCTGGATCGACACCCACTGGAGGGGGGGGGGAGACGTGAAGGATCCAACCGCACAGCCAGGATGTCATTTTAGGAGGCGGTTGTGAGCACGCGAAGAGTGCGAAATTGGTGCGTGCTCCCCAGGGGGTGGGAGCAGGGAGGGGAAATTTCCCCCCTCCCGTGCGAAGCGCGAAAGCTCTGACGTTTTATAGCAAATTTGAGAGAAAGATAACTGCTCGTAGCACCCCCTTTTTTAGGGGAAAAGGTATTTCGAGGTCAGGACTGCTGTACAGTTATTTGGACGCAATACAGCATTGTATGCAACAGGGGTGGGTTCAGGAAGGGGGTAATTTCCCCTTCCCTCTCGGAGCGCGAAAGCTCTCACGTTTTATAGCAAATTTGAGAGAAAGATATCGGCTTGTAGCAAACAAACTTTTAGGCGGAAAGTTATAGTTCGACGAACCGACTGCTTTTCAATTATTTGGAGCAATATTGCACGGTATGTAACAGGGGTGGGTGCAGGAAGGAGGAGTTTCCCTCCTTCCCGCGCGAAGCGCGAAAGCTCTGACGTTTTAGCAAATTTAAGAGAAAGAAAACGGCTTGTAGCAAACAATTTGTTTAGGCGGAATTTTTTTAGTTATTAGGACGCAATACTGCACTGTATGTGACAGGGGTTGGTGCAGGGAGAGGAGAGTTATTTCCCCCTTCGCGCGAAAACTTTGACGTTTTTGCAAATTTTGAGAGAAAGATAACGGCTTGTAGCGCCTTTTTAACCCTTTTTCTCTCACTTCTCCCCCTTTTCGCTCTCGCTCTCGCTTTTTTTTAGTGGCTGAATAGGGGGGGGGGGGGCATGGTCCCCTTGTGCCCCCTGTCTACGCCAGTGGTTGTGCTTTTTTAAAGCCTGCATTTATAGTTGTAGAAGTGAATGCAAATAGTAAGTTTGTAGTTTAGATAGTGTAACATTCACAGTGCCCTGATTATAAACACGATTTCAAAGGCATCTTTTTCACAATAAATATCACATCAAAATATAATTAAATCTTAGTTTTTGCAAAAGGCATCAAGCATTAATGAGTCGTATTTTCAGACCAATCATTGTATCAACCATATCTAAAATGCACAAACTATAATCCAAAAATTATCAAACCGTTGTCATAATAATGATTTTCTGCAAATTCATCACCCTGTAAAGGTTGTGCTATCATAAAGAGTATGAGGTCATTATTTAATTGTTAATACAGATTTTTATAAGACTCACTGTCACCTCCAAACGTCTTGTTTGTTAAATAGGCAATGTACAAGTCCACAACATCTTTACTCATTTCATACATTTTGTTGGGAGCTTGAGCAAAATATTCATGAAGATACAAACCCAATGTTAACATTTTTTTAAAAACTTTTTTTTTTTTGATGTGCAAACAGTGCAGTATTGGTAATTGAACACAACGAACTGTTTAACAATTAACTACAACTGAGTTGTGCTTTTTGAGACCTAAATTCGCCTCAATTTTCCTCATACTTCAAAGGCTGAAATTCCTTAGTTGGTCCTGGGACCTGGCCCGGGGGCCACTAAGATACATGGGTGTACACATGCGCGTCCAAGAAAACGCGTAAAAAGGGGTCTTTTTTCAGGTGGAACGCGTAACGCGCGTTAAGCGTTAAGGGGTCCAAAAACGCTGATTTTCAACAAAAAAGGAGTGCTTTTGACTAATCTGGGCGAAGCCAAACCTGTTTATGGGGGTTTGATGATGAAAAACCGCGCAAAAATCCTCGTTTAGGGGTCTTTTTTCATCCAAGTATAAAACCTGTTTAGGGGGTATTTTGAAAACCCATGGACACACATGTATACACCCATATATCTGAGTGCCCCCCCCCCCCCCCCCCCGGGGGGGGGGGGGGACCTGGCCACTGCACGAAATCAGCTCCGCCTCCTTTGGCCTTGAAGTTGTACATTCATTTTTTTGTACGGCGCATGAGCCATGATGATGGCCTAGCGGCTATAGGACTAGCATAAAGCCAGCTCGCGCCTAGCCTAGCAACTAGCCGCGCCGGCCAGTGGCCTCGGGCTGGGCCTATGGGCTGGGCACACGCCGTCCGCCACATGCACATCACACGCGCGCCGCGGGCCCGGCCGGATATGGATCGGATGTACGTAAAAAATAATACGCAATCATACTGCAATACGTACGTTTGAGTTGTCAAAAGTTTGTCGAGTATATGGATCGCCAACACAAATTAGGTCGGGGGAAAACAATTCACAGAGTATGGATTTCGACGATTTTTCATAGATTTCATACAATTCTTTGTTTTCCCTATATATATATATATATATATATATATATATTTTAAAATTTCAAAACCTGATAAGTATACGCGCGTATACCCTAAAAAAGTCAATTTTTTTAACGTATACTGTGTATACAAGCGTATACGCTCCACTACACCACTGCACAATATATATTGTGTATAAAATCCCACTTCCGGGTCTTAATGGGCTTAGTTATAATCCCGTTATTTCTCCTTCATGTCCTTATGACGCACAGTCAACCTGTCTGAAACGTCGAGTCTTCTCCACTCTCAGCCTTCTCATTTGGTTTCCAGTCCTTTATAGGACTTCGCTCTTTCAAGAAAGATTACTTCTACATTCTCTGAATTTCTATCTCGCCTTTCCATTTCTTCTCCTCTCAACTTTTCTCCACTTTTTTCTTCTTACTCAACAGACCTTTTCAGGACTAACCACATGGTGAACCGTAAGCCTTCTCAACGTTACCCGTATGTTGTATTTTTTTCCTGAAAGTTGTAAATTATATACATACAGCTCTATGAACATCTCTATAGGAACATCAATTATTATCTGAGTGGCAATCAGGCTTTCAACCACAACATTTTTTTTATTGAAATAACAGACTTTGACAATGTGTTGAATAACCTTGATATTGATCAATGACTGGGGTAAATTTTCTAGACCTGAAGAAGGCTTTAAATGTTGCACTGGGCACGCTGGGAAAAGAATTTTTAATTTATTAGAATGGTTTATGATCGTTCATGTACAGGGACATTTGTACTTATGTACAAAAGGGATTTGTACAAAATGATTTAGGAACAAGTTAGGTTGAAGACAATGTTTATTCCTTGGTGTTTAATGACTATGCATGCTTAAAAAATTAGCCCCTATATTGCACACACTCACGCATCTATGTTTTCTATTGTTCGAACTTCAACCGATGACTCCACTATTGAATTGCGTCACAAAATCCATTGACGGAATAAACCTCACCAATTGTTGACAACCTATGACCTCTTGAATTACTACCGATGACCCATTGTTCTTTTTGTTCGATGTCATCGGTTTGAATGCGTAAACATGTACATACACACACCCCTACACACAAAAAAAAAACAACTACACAACAACAACAACAACAAAAAACTAGCAGGTTTTCAGGATTCAAACCCTCTTTTTTGTCCTGATCTTTTCTCTTAAAATCTATGTTTCACGAATGGTTCAACCCGATTTCTATAATTCCGAAGGAGGGCGATATTCATCTCATGACTATGAAGTGCATTTTCTGATACACAATGAAAGTAACAATTTGATGTTAATAACTACAAAGGGATCCAATGAAAAAGAAGACTTTTTGTAAACATAACTTAACTTAACTTAATAATGAGTTTCCAAAGTTATCTTTGTGGTTTAAATGCAATAAATTGTCAGATAAAACCAATTTCATGTATTTCAAGCACGTAAATTTTCATGTCATTGATTTTCCTTACGACATACTTATAGATAATGCATTGGCGGATCCGGGGGGGGGGGCACTTCCGGCCCGTGCTCCCCCCTTTTGGAAGAAAAGTATGCATTTTTTTCGATTGTGCCCCTTTTAGAATGAAAACCCTTTAGAACTGGACCCCCATACCCCCCCCCCCCCCACTGAGCAAATTTTGAAGGTCTGGCGAAATTTTTTTTGTCGCCACCCCCCCCCCCCCCACTAAGCAACATTTCGAGAAGCTGGCGAGTCCCAAAAAATACGGGTCTACCTTTTCCAAACCTTAATTTGTGTGCCCCCTCTTATAGTCAATCCTGGATCCGCCCCTGGATAATGTACCTCTTGAAAGGAAGAGACAAACAATATTTTTGGGCGTCATTATCGATGAAAATTTAAATATAACTACTTCTGTTTCTAGGAATGTTGGTATACTTTGTAAAGTAAAGAGATTTGTCCCTTGTAGAACGCTCATTATGCTTTATAATTCATTGATATTACCATATATATCATATTGCAATTTAGTGTGGGCCACCACCAACAAAACAAAAATCAACTCTATTTACTTATTGCAAAAGAAAGCCCTTTGCATATGTACCGGTTCACCATATTTATCTCACACCAGTCCAATATTTTACCAACTGAAAAAAACAGTATTCGACATCAATTCACTACAAAGACTTGCTCCCTCTTTCATTTCAAAACTTTTATAATTTAAATAACACTATTCACTCCTACCCTACGCGCAATTCCTCAAATTTTCATCTAGTCAACCCAAAGTTACTGATTGCCCAAAGACACCATGCTCCAGACCTATGGAACTCTCTCGCAGAATGCATTAAATCCTGTTGTTCCTTTTACTCATTTAAAGCAAAAGTTAAAACGATATTACTATCTGAATATACAAGGTAAAATTTTTGTGTCATCTTTTCATCGTCATCATCATCACCGTTATCATCATCATCATCATCATTTCATCATTTCATCATCAACATCATCATCAATATGCTTTTCACTTAGGATTTCAATTATTTATCCATTCTGCTTATTTAAACATGTTTTAGCTATTTCATAATATTTGTCTGGGGCTGCCATATTCTCAAGCAAATTGCTTATAATGGCAGTCATTCTACCGCTAAGGATTTTATATTTGATGAATTACAATAAATTTGACGATTTATCATTTCGTGTTTGTTTTTGAAAAATGATTGTTACATATACTTGTTTATTTATGATTCATTGTCAAAAAGTACTTTTGTATTTTATTTTTTACATGTTACCGAAAAATGTACTTATATGAATGCAGAAAAAAAAATAATAAATCAAATCAAATCAAATCAAACTATGCGAGAAAATGTTGAGAAAACTTTCATTCACAGGAAACCTCATCGCAAGCCTCTTTAACCAAAATTGTGCTATGTTGGGAAATGAACAGGCAAGTTCTTGCTCTTCAAAAATAAGCGCTTTAAATTGACAGTAAATTGAAGCTCCTAATGGCGCCATCTTTCAACAGGATTTGGAAAGTGTCTGTGCCTCTAATTTTCCCATCATGCCCCATTCTAGTTTGTAGAAGCTTAGAATGTATCTGTAGACAATTTTCCACATGTTCAAAGTCAAAAATAATAGTTTGAAGTATAAAATGTGCCTATTTTCCAAACAGCTGTTAGTCAAAATTCAAAATAAAATGCAATTAATTTTCAAATTATAATCTCAATTTAGCAGTTACTGTAAGGTGGCGCTGTTCAAATTTTGCCAGTTAAATGCCATTTTAAATCATAAACATGTTGCTTTATATTACAGCTTTTATTTCTTTTAATCTTTGACAAATTAACGCGTGTTTATGAGGCTTTGCTGTATTCCTGCACCTTGACTCTTAAAAGTTGGTAGAGAAAAACAGAGAGAGAGAGAGCGCGAGAGAGCGCGAGAGAGAGAGAGAGACAGGAGAAAGAAAGAGACAAAGAGAGACAGAGAGAGAGGAGAAAGAAAGAGAGATAGCTAGTCAAACAGAGAGAGAGAGAGAGAGAGAGAGAGACATAGAAAGAAAGAGGAGTAGGAACATAGAGGCAAACAAACAAAACAGTGATCTATGGTCTATGCTAAGCTTCGTATGTGTCATAACCCTTTTCATGTAATTAGTTTGATATCAGTTCACCTCATTTTTTTTTAAAACGCTGATTGTACCAGTAAGACCCATGTATAGTCATCAATACATTGTTGCGTACTAAGATCATAGACTGAAAATTAAAAAAAATATATCATATAGGATTTAACTTATTCAACACATACATCTGACGCAGAAAAAAAAATCGCTGTCGCTGGCTTGCTTGTGTCGTGGTGGTGGTGGTGGTTACGACTGACGAGCAACTATCATGACTACTGGTGACAATGTCTGTTTAAGCTTTAGTCGGAAGAAGCGGTAGAGGTGATCACCCTACCCGATATAACCGTGGTGTACGCTAATGACAGTGCTTTACCATGTCACAAAGCTTCCGCCACACCATCACCATACCAGTTTCCGAATCTCTAAACCCGTCCTCAGTTCCGATCACCTTCCCCTATTCGGATTCTAAAATCTGCTGACAAGCTTCCGATTGTAGTTTTGATCGATCATGTACCTATCTTGGTCGTGTAGAGATGGTAAAAGACCACAATCAACCCACCCATTCGAGTTGATACGTACACGTGTATATACATACACAATTGTATTCTATTTTTCTCGTCATGCACATCTTCTAGTCACTTAGGGAAGGGTTACATATCGTGGCAGCTGTGCTAAAACCACGGAGGGTAAAAACATATACAGAGCACCAGCTATAGGTTGACATGGGATGTTTGAATGCGCTCTGCAAGCCAAGCAGATACTTGTATTTTACTTTTTATTTGACTGAGCAACTGCATTTTTAAGAATCTGTGTCTTAATTAAAAAATATGTTGTCAAAGTCCTACACAATTGTTAACATTTCCCTTGTGTTTCCATTATCCTGTAAGTTAGAATATGATCATACATTAAAAAAAAATAAATTCTACAGTTTATCAGGCATATCAAATTCTATTTTTACAGTGACTTTATAACAAAACCCTTTCAAGCAAAAGTATAAAGAAGCAATCAGAGGGACAGACGTAGGGTATAAGAATCAGTAGTAAGAAACTTTAAAGTAGGTATTCAAAGAAAATCACAAATATGGCAATTAATGTATCACTAGAAACTGGGAAGCTTACAGATGGCAATCGTATAAGTTTTATGTCAACTGCGTATCTGATGATTATAAAAACAACACAAATAAAAGCTCTTCTCAGCATCTGGAATATCCGAGGATTCGCCAGAAATATAGCAATGTTTTGATGTCGTCACACTCGGGATCGATCCTGCTTAAGCAGACGACGTCCTATAATGAATGAACGTAATTGCAATGCAATTATTTATCAATTATTTGGTTATTTAAACATGACCTTATTTCACACCATTATAAAGGGAAAGTGAAACTGATTCTGATAGCTAAAACCGTTTGATTGTAAATACACAGGAGAAGGGTCAATGATCAATGAAATAAACCCCACTTTCAAATTGAAAAGCCCTCCGAATAATAGCAGGATGGTATTCGTTCCTTCTTGAAACGCCGAACATGCCCCGGTGCAAGCAGCTGAAAATACAATGGCGTCTTATTTTGTTAAAAAGTGACTGATTCCTTTATTTTTTAAACGCTGCATTTTTCATCAAAATAATACCATACACGAAGTTAAGAGTGAGGCAACAGACTAACATTAAGACTGACGCTAGTGAAGGAAGAGAAATAAGTGAAGAGGAGATGACAAAATAGGCTCTGAAAAATGTGTAAGATGTTATGGGACATCGTCTGCTTAGACAGGACTGGTCCATGGTGTGTCGTCACATATCTCAGCAGCGTTCGAGGAGCTCTTCAGCTGCTATATCGGGGCTGTATTTTACCGTTTTATAATTGATAATAATCATTACTTCAAATGTTTCCAAGTGTTGAATTTGGATAACCTTGTTTAATTTATGCCATCTATGCAATAATAAGTATTAAGCCAATATTTAAAATCGTTCTACTTTAACATATTAAAAGTAAATTAACCTTTCATGGATACTTGTAATCAGTACAGTGCCTTTCCGTCTTTGAATTCCTTTCCAGATCTAGGTTTTAATTGACGTAGTTGTGTCGTTTCATTATCTTCCAATAATCTGTACTTTTAATTGTTATTTGTTATGGTTTCAGCTGCTTCTCCGTTAATTTATACTCATTATTCTTTAAAATCTTGTCAATATTTGTACCAAAGTTGAATTGACATTAATTTTTCCTTCAAATTATTTTGCAATGTTTTTATGTAATATTTGAATGTTCCTTTATGTAAATCACGTGCAGTTCGGCCTTTTGCCGCGTGATTCTTTGAATAAACAATATTTAAATTAAATTAAAAATTAAGGAGAAAAATCAGAGGAGCAGGATAGTTCGGACAAAGAATAAGAAAGTTATTGATATTTGGAAGTTGAGATCACCCCCAGCGTGTACCAAAAAAATAAAAAAAAATAAAAAAAAATATATATTCCCCCATTGCCCATATTAATGATAGAACATATTTTCTCCATGACGTATCACGGGTAACATATTTTTACATGGACTCCCAGGAAAAATAATATCTGTTTCACGTTAAGAGGTGTGAAAAGAGATGCTTTGAGTAAATTTATGTGCAAAACAAATGGAAAGTTCTTCATGTATGACATCCCATATCTTGATCGCATTGCCTATGCGGGGATCTCCATATCATTACTGATCTCATCTGTTTAAAATTCATAATTTGTTTAAATCTTTGTCCGATTTATCTCAAACTTTCACCAATACGTTTCTTTGATTTTTCTGCTTTCATCCCAGCCAACTTTCTATGAAAGTTTTAATTCCCCTTTAATATATCGGAAGCATCATCTCTGGGGATGCTTGCAACAGAGAGATTAAAACTCGCATACCCTGCAATGTGACCAATAAAGGGTTAAACGCCATTGACCGCAATTTCGAATCCGATCACTTTGAGTACTCGATTACCAGCCTTTTGTCGGCTGCTAAATGTGCTTTATTCGTGCCTCAAACATATTGGTGGTGGAGGAGTATATGGAAATACGAATAATATAAAAATTAAGGAAATCCAATATTTCACACGACGGTAATATTACAGCTCTTCAAAGGCCTCGGGTACTAGATACTGTCGACAAATTCTCCAATTTAATAGCTGAATCATTAAAGGAGAATTAAGCCCTGATGACAAGTTTACTTATACTGGAAGGTGTAATATATTCCTACTTATTGGCCTAAATCATTTTCTAATAAGATATCAGAAAAGGATATAAATAAAGATATTCCAACACCCGGTATCGTCTCCTACTCATTTACATGGGGGCTGCCATTTTCTTGCTGATTTGGAGTTGTACATGAACCATTGAGAAATGTTCCAGTCAGGAAGATATTTTGAATCCAAATCCTAAATTGATTTTTTTCATTACCTAAAATCCCATATGTGACGGAAAATATTAAGTGGATGTTTACATATATTATAAAAATTAAATCTTTATAATGATACTTTTAAATTGTCTGGTTTTGCTTAACAAAAATCTGTTTTCTTGGGTTTGCCAAACAGAGCAGAACATAATATATGCAGCATGCATTCTGACTTTTCAAGTCCATTATCCGAAAGCAGGTGAATGCATAGTTTGCCGCTATAGATGCTCATGGAAGAAGCATCCATAAAATTTGAATTAATTTGCTCCGTCTCATACGTCCAGTATCGAGAAAATAGATTTCTATTAAGCGAATATCGATTTTCAACAGAAATATATAAGGAAATCTTCAGTTTAAAAATAAATTGACATATCTATTCTATATTTTTAATATCAAATGGGTTTTTAATTTTGAAAAAGGCAATTGAGCATTTGGATTAAGAAAATCTTCTTGTACACATAAACAAAATGGCAGCCCCCATGTGCTGCTAGCAGACGATACATATTGCTAGCAGATGGTAAATTTTGCTCAGAAAAATTTGATTCGTATCGATCTCGTATATTTTGACGCGAAGCCATATAGTCTAACAAGTAGGAATTAATAACACCTTTGAACACTATCGTCTTTATTTTTGAGTGTAATTCTCCTTTAATATAACGATCTAGTTTAGAAGATATGCCATGGAAAATGAACGTGAATTGACAACGATTATAAGGAAGATAGATTTGTATGGCGGTGATAAACACATGTATAAAGCCCGGCTAACACGTGGCGTCATTTCCATTGACCCAATGGAGGGTGGGGAAATGTCTTAAACCATGTTATGTGTTACATGAAGTAAAATGCTTTTTTCACCCTTTTGGGATAACGTTCCACAGCTTAAGTCCCGAGTACCGGATGTTATTTTGCAATAATAAGGTTCTGTGCTTGGGTAGATGGATGTGATTTGCGTGTCTGTTTCGTATTTATGAATCGTTGAATTCAATTAAAAGAGGTTACCAAATTCGTCAGGAAATAAATTGTACTTCTGTACATAATATGCTTTGTTATGATTTTTAATATCGGTAAATTGTTTGAACAAATGGTCGACATGACAACGGTGAGCAGTACCTGTAATTATACGAATTATTTTCTTTTGTAGAGTGATTAATTTGTGTAATTTGGAGGTTGGAGAGTTCCCCCAGGCAAGGTTTCAATATGATAGATAGGGTAGGATAAGAAAAATTGTAAAGCATACGGAGGATGTTGTTTGGTAAAATGTGTCGCTGTATATAAATTATGTCAATGTTTTTAGAATTTACTTCCTGTTTCAAGAATATGTTTTTTTCCCTAAGACATAAAACTATCAATGTGCACACCTAAAAATTTTGTTTTTTCAACTTCAGGTAGTAGTACGTTGTCGAGATAATTATATGGAAATGCTGTCTAAATCAATGTTTATTTTTGTTATGAAAGATTATATATTAGTTACACTTTTTTAAATTGACAGATAGTTTATTAGCCTTAAACCACTCGCTTACAAGGTAAGCTGTTGATTAGTGTTGATTAGATCCGCTGCATAAAAATAATATTCGTGTCGTCGGCATAACGAACACAAGTAAATGTTGCCGTTGATTTGAAGATGTCGTTTATTAAAGAATAAAAAGTAATGGACCAAGCAACAACCCTTGAGGTACACCACATGTGATATTACTCATGTTTGGGCCGACCGAGTCAAATTTAGTGCACGGGAGGCGATTACTAAGATAACTGGCAACCAAATCGTGTGCTATGCCACGGATTTCATAATAAATTATAAAGTTTTTTTAGTAGAATTAAGTGGCTGATGGAATATCGAAGGCTTTCGATAAGTCTTTAAAAATTCCAATTGAATATTGATTTTTTCAGATGAGTCAATTATATAGTTTGTAAAATTTAAATAATGCCATAGCTGTACATTTTTTTTGTCGGAATCCAAATTGTTTTTTTTTGTGTAAATGATGTCGTGTTTAACAAGAAATTCATGAGTCTTGATGTATACAATGCGTCCAAGGATTTTAGAGAAAACCGATAGAACAGATATTGGTCTATAGTTGGTAAGCTGTCTTTTGTTCCCAGTCTTAAATATAGGTACGACTCTAGCGTATTTTCAGTTGGTCTGGAAAAAAATCCCTTTATTAAGTGATGAATTAAAATTATGACACAGCAGTTTAGATATATACCAAATTGCAATTCCCCTGGGACTGAATTTATCTGAACCTATACTCAAAATGTGGGGTTTGGTGTGAGCTTGTTCAATATCCAGTCATAAATATAGGTAGATATATATAGATATAAAATCTTTAAGGTGCTAATTGTTTCTTTGATTATAATAATTTGGTCTTCTTTACTCAGGGTAGCCACGTCAGTATTAACACCCATGTAATTATTACACCTGGGTAGAGAGTGACAAATTTGGGTAAAACACCTTGTCCAGGGATGTAAGCAGCGAGCGAGAGACGAATACGGGATCTCCCGTATGAGAGATTCAAGAACCAATATACAGCATTTATCCTCTTATCTCTTGTTTGAAAATTGCGCCAACACCACGAATGCTATTCTAGTTCGTGCCAGGATTAAATATGACCTTTAATAGCCCCAAGGATTAATCGACTTTAGAAGGCTGTTACCAAGTATATCGGTAACCAAAAGATCCAGGATTAAAGAGCTAAGAGACTTTCATTAAAAAGGAACCGAAAGAAGCGATGGCATTTGAATAGCATAATGTGCTGTCCGTTCAGATGACTATTTTCTACGAGTCCTCATTGACTTGGAAGTGTTGAAATAATCTTACCGTTTGGTAGAAAGGTGTGTTCACACAGTGATCTTGGTTAGACCCTTGCAATAAATCTCGGGGGGGGGGGGGGGGGGGATTTGGAGCTCCGAGAGTTCATTACCTGATGATATGAGGCGAAATCGACACGACACTTCTTGGCTAATGGTGTGTCAGCCATTATAAATTCTTTTAAAAGAATAATTGGAGCATGAGATGGGATCAAATCAACCCTCTAAAGGTCTTCGGATTAAAGCCTGGCTCACACGAAGTGTCATTTGCTGACGTAAGCACCGCGTCAGTGAATTGTACGGTCCTTTGCGCTTCATGAAACATTGATATCGTTTTAAAAGTGATTGCAAAATTAACAATGCATGCAATACTTTTAATAACTGGCGTATGGGATAATTACCTAATTCTCATGCTCGATTAGCGCAGGCAATGACGCAATCGAACTGACGCCTATAGTGTGAGCCAGGCTTTAAATAACCATTTGACTAATATATTAATCCCATGCAGACGAGTCGTTGTTACCATTGCGCTATTCAAGGACGTTCATAAATGCACAAAACAAGTCCAGGCACAATCTCTAGCCACAGAAGCAACCCCCTGAAGCCGGATGCGATGGCCTAACGCAATGTCTCGGTTATGTCCAAAATCGAATTTTAAGCTTTAAGCTTAACATTGGCGTATCAATCTACACAAACCAATGATATGCATACATTTTTTATGACAACTCAGGCCCAGCTTGCGCCAAAGCCGTCGATATATGTAGGGGCTTATTGCTCACAGCTTATTGTGGCATGATTTCTACACGAATAGATGCGAAACTTGTTCCTATCCATTTATTTGTTCTTCATTTAATTAATGTACTGTTAAACGTCTTTCGGGTTTTATCAATCTGATTTTTTTTAATGGTCTGATTACCTAAAGAATAAAACTTGACTGCATCAGATTAAGTTCGGCAATTTTATATTTCACTTTCCATTTCGTGTACCCTGTTTCCTTGTAAAGAATCCTCGTAAATCATGCCGTAACGATAGAATGAGTGGTTACATGTCGTTTTTACGAAGGTTCATAACTCCGTTGTTCCACAATGTCATAATTTCTAAAGTTTGTATTCCCGAAGTTAAAAAGGGCGTAATGATTCTGAAAATGAAATAGTTTCCTTTATTGTTTTCGTATTCACGTACCTTCGGAATAATCTAATGTTCAGAATTATTAACCTTATTTAATTATCGGAATTATTTTCGAATTTAAGAGCCTTCGGAATAATACAACAAGGCCCAAATTCACAAATGAGGTTTGGTTTAAACCATGGTTTAAACCCCTCCTGGGTTTTTTTAAGCGTACGTGCGCTCGGAATCCGATCCAATGATATATTTTCTTTCAGCGCGCATGGGCAATTTGCGCTTATTTATGCTCATTTTAGTACGCTTATGGAGGTTTAAACCTTACCCATGGTTTAAACTTCCTTTGTAAATTCGGGCCCAAATGTTAGGAATGATATTAGTCTGCACTAAACCCTATTCCATTTTCGGAATTATAAACCCCTTGTGTATTGTGTATCGAAATCATGAACTTTCGGAAAAATGAACGTTTGGAAAACGAATGCCTCCCGAATGGGTTACAAGCAAAGGACATTTTCACCCGTTCCCCTGGATATGAAGATGTTTATCAGGTATTTCCATTTACTTTGAAACGTCACAATAAAACATCACGTTTCTACTTCTCTGCACTTTCAACGTCAGACTGCATTTAGAAATACCTTATCCGAAAAAACTCCTGTAGCTTGTGAAATGACACGTTCCCCCCATTTGCCCAAATATGGAAGTCGTTAATCATTTAAGGTAATAACTGTTTAACCACGTTCTCCTAAATGACGGCCCTCTGGCTATGAGGATGCTATTATATTTTACAATTTTGATCTATGATAAAACGTCCAAATAGAATACAAATCTTGTGCCCTCGTAACTACGCCACTCTCCTGTACGTCCGCAGAAGAATAACAGCAAAATGGAGGAACAATCCCTGAATGTACACAATAATATTGCTCTCTTTTTAATCTCATACCATTTCAAATTACATGATTACATTTTCTGAACACCATATTCTTTTTTTTTCGACGGTTGAAATACTCGTGGTTGAATTCACATCCAACAAATTGTATATTGTCATGATATTTACTCTGAAGCGAAATAAAACACAATGGACGCAAGTAATACACGCTGAAATTTATTTCTACTTATGTATTGATATTTTATCCTAAGTTCACGAATTATAAAGCATTTTACCGGAATTTGAATATCTCCATGTATATAAAATTACATGAATATAGAGAATTTATGGGTGACTACTTCTATTTCAATTTTCAGTGGCGGATCCAGGATATTTTTGCCGGGGTTGTGGGTTTGATATTTGAATACACACCAAATTTGTTTTAATGTCCAGTCGGGGAGGGAAATCCCTAATAAATGCTAAGCCTTTGGTCTTTGGGGAAAGGTGGGGGGGGGGGGGTGTATATGATGAGCATTATTTTCCAAGATTACTTTTCATGGAAAATGATACAGCGATAAAAGAATTTACGTGGGGCACTACTTGCCTCCTGGATCGATTTGGATCAATCTTTGAATAATTAGGCAGTAATAGATACACGTCTTAGGGGGGGGGGGGGGGGGAGTTATATTTACTTGATATTCTTTCTTCTCATAACATTTTGTACTTAACTTGTATCAATTCCTTTTCAAAGTTTTAGTCCCATATACAACGATAACATAAATAATGACATTAATGATGACTTTATTTGAAATAAAAATTTGCTGTTGCAAATCAAATGGGTGATACATCAATCGTTAGTTTCATTGATAACATTATTACTTGCAAAGCCAATAGTAACTAAAAAATTTGAAATATATAAATATATATATATTCATATATATATATATATATAATTGTAAGGAAATATCATATACAACAGCTTTGGCAACTTCTCGTGGAAATAAATACAATGCGAAAGGAAACGAGAGAATAATGGTTGCGTAACTTAAATCAAAGTTCCCCAGAGCTGTCCTCCCTTTTTGAAATTTTTGCAAAGGCTGAAAAAATGTCTCCGCCGGGAATCGAACCCGAGTCGTTGGCTTAGAACGCCAATGCCTTAACCACTAGGCCACGGAGACGGGTTAGTAGTTTCGGCAACACCGGATTCAAATGACCGACAGATTTGAAAAATCTTCAACCTTATTAATTAATTCCTTTGTCGGGGGCAGGTGAGTTTTGAACAAAGACAAGCCGCGTGCTTCAGCTGGATCCAAGCGAATGCTTTGAGATACATGTATACATTAGAATAATTATTAACAAATCCCGGCGGAGACATTTTTTCAGCCTTTGCAAAAATTTCAAAAAGGGACGACAGCTCTGGGGAACTTTGATTTAAGTTACGCAACCATTATTCTCTCATTTCCTTTCGCATTGTATTTATTTCCACGAGAGTTGCCAAAGCTGTTGTATATGTTATTTCCTTACAATTGTTAATAATTATTCTAATGTATACATGTATCTCAAAGTTACGCAAGTTACGCAACCATTATTCTCTCATTTCCTTTCGCATTATATATATATATATATATATATATATAAGCGTGAGAGATATAAATGAGACGGGACGTAGCACTCGGTTAACCTCGATTTTAATTCCAAGCTTTCGGCCTCATTTGGCCTTCTTCAGGGTCTACCAAGACAAGTCAAAATTAAATGAAAACAAAATGAATATAGCATGACAATGCGAACATAAATAATGTTCAAATATACATAAGATAGTACCCGCTTCACTTAACGCCATCCGGCGCAATCGTATAACAAACATTTTTAATGCAAAGTATATGTTTTGCCAATTTTCAATTGAGGTTATTGGAAATACAGTCACACTTTGTTAAAGCATCAGAAAAAACTTGGGGCATCCTATATGACACTTCATATTCAAGTCGTTCGTAAAGGCATGCTTAACTTTACGAACAGCTTTATGAAACACCCCAGATGTCTCTTTTTTTCTCTATCGACTTCTTAGTGTTGAATTTAATTGACAAACATAACTTGTAATACATACTTATGAAATGATATCGATTTATTTAATGAAATGCACTTGAGGAGCATACTCTGGCAAAGTGCATGCTCTTGAGTTTAAATGCATACTCTCGGCAGTCTTAAACGGCATTGCTTCATAGTTAGATTACATCTGACTTATTAACAAATTAATGTTTGTACAAATCTAGCAAGCAGCGAAGCAGTGGCCCACTTGGAAATTAAGTAGTATTTTATTGCCGCCAGTGATCGGAAAGCGGTCAGTCTTCTTTCGGATACAGAATTTATGCTAATCTTTAATCAAGGCGATTGTGCTGCTCTGTCGATCCCCTGGTCTGATTATTGCGCGGAAGTCTTTCTCCATCACAACGCCTTCGCAAACCCGTTAATGTAATCAATATTCATATATTCAAGACGACCAAGAGGTTATGAAACCTTCCCAAATAAGGTAGTACAACTTGTACGTTTTTAAAGGGAGCGACAGGTCGCAATCTATGGGCGCTCTTAGAGTTGGCTGCTCCTTTCTCTGGATCAAAGTTCAAAGCGACTTCAATTTATCGTGCGCAGCTAATAAAAGTTCGCACATTGACCCAAATTTGAGTAAACAAGATCGCGCGTTCTTTATTCCAGTATTTGAATCTCATTGGTCGGTTGCGTATGGAGGGATTCGAGTTAACGATCGCACGAGTAAACATAATGCTAGTGAAGCCTTTGATTCTTTTATGAATCTTGTTTCTGCTAAAATGAATAGTTGTTTTCCAGTAATACAAAAGAAGCGTTCTAACTATAAAAAGATTCCAAGATGCCCTTGGATCACTCCAGGCATTTTGCGCTCAATTAACAGGAAGAATAATCTATATCTAAAAACAATTTCAAAACCATGTGATAAGAACAAAAAGAAGTATACTGATTACAAGAACCTACTTACTGTTATACTTAAAAGATAAAAAAATGTACTTTTGTAACCAGTTTGACCTGTAAAAAACAGACGCACAAAATACTTGGAAAATTATTAAGAATGTTTTACAAGGTAAGCTAAAAAAGTCTTCGGTTTCAAAAATAAGTTTAGATAGGGAAATTATTGAAAACTCACAAAGATTGGCAAATGCATTTAACGATTTTTTTGCTGGTATTGGCCCAAATCTTGCCAGTATCATTCCTGACTCTTCTAATCATTTCACAGATTTTCTTAAGGATCCTAACCCTAACTCAATGTACTTTTCACCTACAGATGAGACAGAGGTTGCAGGTATAATTCATGAGTTAAAGAATAAACATAGTTCAGGGCATGATACCATTAGTAATGTTTTAATTAAAAAAACTTTAAATGTACAACACATGCATTATTGACAATGCTTCATAAGATTACTAGTGGGATTGACAGGTATGAACATACCTGTCAATCCCATGAACATACTGTTGGGGTGTTCCTGGACTTCTCCAAGGCTTTCGACACAATTAATCATGATATACTACTGTATAAACTCAGTTATTATGGAATCAGAGGAATAGCCTTGGAGTGGTTCAGGAACTACCTCCTTAATAGGCAACAGTATGTTTCAATTGCTAATATCGACTCTAACATAAAAAATGTAACATGTGGTGTCCCACAAGGTTCTATCTTAGGTCCGCTTCTTTTTGTCTATATAAATGATTTTTGTAAATCCTCAGAAGTTTTATCATTTATTCTTTTTGCAGACTACTCTAATATTTTCTTTTCCCACAAAGACCCACACGTTTTGATTGCCGCAATTAACCAAGAATTAGAACGGGTTTCTGAATGTATCAAAGCTAACAAATTATCACTCAATCTACAAAAGACCTACTACATGGTTTTTAGTAATATCATAAATGAGCTTCCAGGTAATGTAGTTTTTGATCATACAAATATAAAAAGGGTTTCAAACACTAAATTTCTGGGAATCACCATTGACGATAAGCTATCATGGAAAGATCACATAGATAACATTTGTAAAGTCGTTTCTAGAAATATTGGTATAATAAACAAGGTTAAATTTTACTTCCCAACTCGTATACTCTTAAATCTGTATTCCACACTGATCCTTCCACATTTAAACTATGGTATAGTAGCATGGGGCAGTTGTGCTGACTATCAATTAAATAGAGTTTTACTTTTACAGAAAAAAGCGCTGCGTGTTATATGTCATTCGGACTACCGAGCGCACACCGATGCACTCTTTCATAAACATAAGATACTAAAGATTTGATTTTCTTGACGTTTGTTTGTCTTCTTTCCCCTTTTCCCACCTTTTTTCCCTTTTCTTTCTTTCTCTGTCTTGTTTTGTCCCGTTTTGTCTTGTATTGTCTTGTCCTCTGAGTCCTGTCTTATCATTTGTTCTTCGGTGTAAAGCATCTTGTTATGAAAATTTCATTATATATACAGGATTCATGACTACTTGATTAATTATGTAATTTTGAGAGATATGCCAATGTATGTGTATACATATGTACATGTATATGTATATTTTTTTTTCTCAAATATGCATTTCACTTCCAATTTCCCATGTTATAAAGATAATTATGTTAATGTTATATTTATTCTTGGGAACCTACACAAACAAGCTATGCTTTCCAGTAGGTTCCTTTTTCATTTCATGATTCTGTACATTGTAATCATATTGTTTTGTATATGGAAAAATGAGATGAAATAAATTTTGCATCAATCAATCAATCAAAAAACAAATCTTTACTTCCTTCATGTTTGGAATCAGATGAGCGGTCTCTTCACGCCATGCCACAGAAACTGAATAATTCATGAAATATTTTTCGTAGAAAATTGACGAAAGATTTCAAAGCTAAAAATAAGAAAACAACGAGTAACGTTGACGGGTGCTTAAAGGCGTTGAGATTGAGCAAGACTTCCTGCGCACTGTAATCAGAGAACTATTCCGCGCGTTTCGAGGATCGACCAGGGCCTGGGGATTGACGGAGCAGCACAATCGTCTTGATTAAAGCCTAATTTTATGCTTGTATCCATCGATATTTGGAAAATTTATACTTACACTTATATTTTAACAGTATAAATACTTACTTTGTCTGACGTATCATTATCTTTAGAAGCTAGGATAGAACCCCCCGTGTCTTGTGAACGCTTATTACCATTCACTTTGTCTGCGTTGCCAGATAATCCGTCATTGGGTTTGCGCTTGTTGCAACCCTGGCAGACCTCTAATAATAACCTATGAAACTCCGTTATCCTGGTCCAGTAGATGATCGGATTCAGACAAGCATTCAAGCCGATGAGGGACAAAGCCACACTTTTCACTACTGTGATCCACAGAGCACCATCTTCGGAATATGGTCCTCCTGAGAAGATGGTCAATTCTGGCCGGGCGTACTCAAGTATTAGAAGCGCGGTATACGGGGCCCAGCAGATGATATTCGTTACGACAACGAGCGCAAAGGTAATCATCACTTTTCTATTTTGCTTTACGCGCTGTACTAACATTTGGCCTGAGAGGCCGGCCTTGCGCGCTGCTATGGCAATCGTTGAGTACACAACTGCATAGAAAACGCCGCTGAGGCAGTGAGCCGAATAGAGCACAGTTGGGAATACGAGAGGTAAGAAGCCGACCTGCTTGTTCATTATTTTGATAGGCCTATCCGACCCACCTAGCCCATCAGACCTATCAGCGTCATGAGGCCTAAAGTAGCCATTGAGGAACATAGCGACTAGGGCGCATGCCCAGCAAACGAAACACATGGCGATACAGCGAGGTCCTGTTACGATGTTGCGGGTGTTGAATGGGTCGAAACGGATGACAATACAGCGTTGAATAGCAACAAATAAAGTGCTGCATACTCCTGTCACGTATGATGCACGTAGTATAAAATTCGTCTCTCCACGATCCTAAAAAAGGAGAACACGTAGAAAAGTGGGGATGGTCATAATTATCCGATTGCACCAAGCCAGTTATTTATGAACACAAACACATTCGAGTCAATATTTTCAGAGGAATGAGTAACTGTTGACATAAAGAATTGTTAAAAAACACAGGAGAAGTGGTATGATTTACACAAAGTGGCAATAATACCTCACCCCCTCGTGTATGTTTATAAAAATTATGTTATACTTGCATTGTCTCACTGAGCGGTGAATGCTTGCGAATGTAGCGAATTTGGGGTTTCGTCAGGGTTCGTAAAAGGTTGCAGAGAAGTTCGCAAACAGGTTTCGCAAAGAAATTTTGAACATGTTCAAAATTTCTTTGCGAATTAAATTTTCCGCAAACAGTTGCAAGCGTTTGCATAACAGACGAGTGCCTTGCAAACGGTTGTAAGACGTCTTGCTATTACTCGTTAAAGTTCTTTTTGATTCGCCAATGCTACAGCGACCACATGACCATGTCGCTAATGATAGAGGCGAACCTTGACTTTCGCCAACGTTCACAGAAAAGTTGGCGAATCCAAAAATCACAACGTTCGTAAGCATTCGCCCCTCCGGTATCTCATTGTTGAATCAAAAAAGAACTTTAGCGAGTAATAGTGACACGTCTTACAACCGTTTGCAAGGCTTACTACAGTTATACAAACGCTTGCAACTGTTTGCGGAAAGATTAATTCGCAAGGAAAATTTGAACACGTTCAAAATTTCTTTGCGACAAGAAAAATGTTTGCGACAAGAAAAACTGTGAACTTCTCTGCAACCTTTTACAAACCCTGACGAAACCCAAAATTCGCTACAATCGCAAGCATTCGCCACTCAGTGAGATACCCCTTTATTCCATGATGCGAAAATACGAAAATGCACTTTAATGCGTGGTCGCTTTGCTCAGGGTTTGCTTCCTTTAGTGTACAGGTTTTGCAATTTTGAAACCCAACCCAGAATATATTGCATCGGAAATGATTCTAACGTAGTGCCCGTAATTTCACAATTAAAGATTTAATGATTAACTAATATACATGTATATTAGGGATGTCAAAAGTTTGGACATAGATGCATTCTAGATCTTGCTGTGCCAAAGGGTTTGTTTGTTTTGAGATTTTACCAACATATGAACGATGCTTATTTTTAAACTCTTAAACATCTTAAACCTTTTATTACAGAATGTAATGTAGAAGAGAAGAAGAAAAATGCATTTTCCTTCCCAATGAAACCCCAAATGTTTACTTTAAAGAGTACCTGAGGCCTGAAAAAATAATTTGTGTATAGTTAGCTATCATCCCCAGAAACTTAAAACGACATTCAATGGTTACAGCATACAGGAGATATTGATGTTTGAAAATAAAATAGCTCTTAAAATGAATGTAAATAAGACTAGAGCAAAGACTAGTCGTTCGATCACGATTGCTCACCTAGCGATATATCGATTCAGGAACGTCTTCACTTTATATTACATAATCTTTTAATTCGATTGGGTTGTAGATTCTCCGTAAGTTACGCCCCAAATCAATTTTGGATTCGATAAAAAACATTCTGCGTTGTACATTTTTCGTTTTATTTGGGTTGTAGATTCTCCGTCAGTTACGCCCCAAATCAATTTTTCGAGTGTTTTGTCACATAGCAGACGACAAAGCGATAATGTGACCGTGATAATTCTACTATCGCATCTTGGCGTTCGCTGAACGCATGAATAAACGCACACGCATAGAAAACTGCTCGCTCGGAAGTCAACTCCGACTTTAATTCCGTACGTCGATCGTTTATGCCATCCTTTATTTCCTTCAAACACCTTAACCATTAACTTGTAGAATGCCGGGTAAACTTATTTGGGGCAAATTTCATACATTCTAACTCTATATACATTTTTTTTTGTTGGCCTCAGAGACCCTTTAATCAATTTTATGCGTATACGTTAAATGAGTTTACTTTGATTCCTCACTTTGATTGTTCTTCATTTTATTATCATTTGAAATCAAAGTGAGAAAGGATCCTATTCAAAATCTATTATTTTCTCCACAACAAAGTTTATATTTCAACGGCCTTTTAAAACATAAACTGCAGGTACATTTGAACACATCTTAGAAAAAATTATTCTCAAAACGGAAAATTTGAAATTTTGAGAAAAAAGTCTAAAAGCAATCATTTACTTGCATTCACATCAATCATACACATTGAGAAAAACATTATTAATCACTTGTAGTTAAAATTAAATTAAATGAATTTTGAAAATTTCAGAGTGAAATAATTGATTCGATTTCTACCAAATCAAGATTTGATAGATCCTGATTTCCCATAAAGAATTTATTTGATTTGTTTCACAATTAAGCTTCAAATAATCAAGGTTTCATTTTTATCTGCCGATAATCAAGATATCATAGATCTCAATTTTCTAAATGATATTCTAATCAGTTTCGCAAACAATTAGGCTACAAATAATAAAGATTTTATTCAATCCTAATGTCTAATTATCACAAAATTCTCGACTCACGAATTCTCCTGTTATATAGGACTTCAACAAGGTGTAGACGGTGACCGAAGAGGCGACCAAGTCAGAACAGGCGATGTTGCACATAAAGATGTTTTGTGTCTTCCTCAGTCTCCTACTGAAGACGATGGCGACTATTGTGATGGCATTTAAGATGACACCCAATCCGTCGAGGACGATCATATGGATCTTACTATTTATCTGAGACATGTCGGACACGAAGGCGAAGAGCAAGGTGATGGAAACGATTTCCACCGATGTTCCTCTTTACGATGTTGACGGCTACGGTGTCACTAAGAAGTTGAATAAAATGATGCGTGAAACAAATAAACTTTGAAAATAAGTAACTTTGGGGGAAATAATCAGAGTATATGTGTCTTAAAACATTCTAGCAGACATGAGCGAGCCAAATAGTTATTACAATCTTCAGTTCATGAGAAACAAAATTGCAAAATATATTTAACACATAATAATATCATGTTTAGTAACACTTACGCAAACTGCGAAATTTAGAAATTAAATGATTACAAAAAGCAACAAAGAGATATGATCAACGACTTAGATGCGAGTTGGTGCTTTGAGAAGTGCGTCGGCCGCGGTTGATAAGAGTTATGTGAGGCCGTTATTGTCTGAGAGATTTATAAAATTTTACCGATTGACGCACGAAGGAGGGTGCCATTGAAATATTATGGGGAAATGATTTGTTCCACTGTTTCAGATTCAGCTCCACTTTACGGAAGTAAGGTTTCTTATGTTTCTTAATTTGATGTTGATCTGCGCGTGATGTGCCATATTGAGATGTTAGAGTAGCATCACGCGAGAGAAAATAGGATAGAGAGAGAGAGAGAGAGAGAGAGAGATAATGGATAGTTTTGCTTATACGTGTAGAAAGAAATGATCGAAAGGTCATTTCTTTCCATACGAATGTTTTCTGAAAGCGGAAAACAATATTCAATGTCTGATGTTCTGTGAAACGAATACTTTTGAAAAATCATTGACTTATTTAAGTCTATATTATGTTGCGACTCGCTATAAGGAGCGACTTTCGATATGATCTACGCGAAAAATGAGGCTGTATTGTAATTTCTTCCACATTTTGATTTAAGAAAGTCCAATCGCATTAACAACGCTAGACATACTCCCAGTCAGTCGGAAACTAATTCTTTTCATGCATTTTTTTCCCGAAAAGACTACTACCTATTTTCAATCTACCACCCCCTCTCTTTCTCTCTTTTATCGCTAATTTCTCCTCTCCTATTTTCCTTTCTATTTCTCTTTCACAACATATCTTTGTCTCTCTTTGCTTCCCTTGTTTATGTTTGCCTTCATTTCTTAACTTCAACTCCTTCATTACATTGCAATTATGCGCTTCTTTCGATTCGATGAGATTTGATTTTGTAATTTCTGTATAACCCTTGGCATAGGTCTGTGCCATACAAAGTAATCGAAACATGCCAGCACAAAAATTTTTTTTTAATAATAATGATAATAAAAAGGTTCGCATAATTATTTTTGCTTTATGTCGTTGGAACGACTTAGTATCATTTTTTTTCGTATGTCCTCTCCCGGGCTCCGTAGATACGACTGTACTATGATTTTATTTATTGAATTTCCAGGCTAACATATAAACCGAACAGAAACAATCAAAGGAAGTTATAGATACCACCAACTAGAATGACTAGTGCACCGACAACAAGTATAAAAACAGACAAAATTTTACATGGGGAATGGGGTGTCAGACAAATCAGAGAGATGGATGCGTAGCATGATGATGATAAAATAAATGATAATGAAATAAATCCCCATCTGCTGCGCAACCAATTCCAGAAGAATGAGATAGAACAGCAGCTGAGGAGGGAAAATCTCCGAATCAAAGCCTCTCTGTCCATTAGCAAGTACAGACAAATATCTAAACTTTATTAATTTGTGAAATTCTGACTAGCCATTTATTAAAAGTAAGCATACATTCACATCAATCTGAGCAATATTGAACTACATGTACTCATATTATCTTACATATCACTTTAGTTAATGGCTGAATTAAAGCCTTCATAAATAATCAGAACTTCTCAGCATAAAATGTATAGCTGACTGACTTTAAGACAAACATTAAGTTTCTTTCAAAGTTTTTGACATACACAAACTCTTGTTAAAACTAGAGTTGTACAAGTACAACTATACATGTGGGCTAGGGAAGAGTCTTGAAACGCGATAGAGTAATAATATTCATGTATGAGGTAGGTATGTTCCTACATAACAACTTTGACGCGTGCACAGTGCAGTGTCTTAAAAATTTATGTCAAGATGATGTGAAATCAACTTTGGAATCAATTACAGACGATATAAAAGCATTTTTACATGTTTCCGCGTACGCGCATAATGCGCGTACATGTGCATATGGTTGCACGCGCGCATACTAGAGGGTTAACCAAACATCATAGACGTATTATAGATTTACTAGACGGAAAGCAGCACGCGCGGAAATCATTACGCGAATGGAATTAGGCCCCGCCTCTTTTAGCCTTTTGACAAGGCCTCGTGATTTGGCTATTTTCCTCGTCATTTTCATTTTTTTAATACAATGAGTGAAACACTTGATGAAACTCGCTCAAACATTTGAACAGCAACACCGACTTGACTGAATTTGTGTCCCTTCAATGAGAAGATGGCTCACCACACGTTAAGACTACACGATCTGTGTGGATGGACGGCACAAGAAATCGACCTCCTTATCAGATTTACAGATTAGCTGGTTTAATATGAATTTGGAATCAAAACTGACAATTTAAAAGAACATTTTTGTCAAAGAAAACACAACACTGCTTGTCAAAGTTTACGCATATTTAATGAGACCATCTAATATCACCACATATTTTTAAATCAAATATAATTATATGTTCTCGTGCTTTTAACCTGAATTCAGCATGTATTTAAGGAATTTGTGCGAGCCGAAAAATATCGTCAACATCCACCTAATTTGCATATTTGGAATTTGCATATTTAATGAGCTAATTTGCTTATTTAATCAGATAATCACATTAAAAGTAAATATTTGGATACAACTTGGGAGACTTAATGACCATACCAAACTTCAGCCATGTGCTACTTTTAGAAGTGGAGATATTCATTTTACGCATATTTGGATACCCGACCGACATGAATACGCTTACGCGATTTATGATTTCTACGTTTTTTTCTTCTTTGTGAAGCAGTTTTATAGATTCATGCCAGATTCAGCCTTTTTTCTTGCCATGTAAACTCACTTTAGAATGCCGTAATGTCACATCTGGAACAGAATATGGTAAGAAGTCTGTGAAATTTAACTATCGCTTTGCTTGCCAAGTGCCAACTGACGTGTATGCTGTCCCATGTATTGACTTTTGCGTAGTGCTGAGATTTTCACATCCGTCTCGTGTAGTCTTCAAATCGTACTTGCCACCACATCAGCAAGCAATGGTCATATTGACCATTAGGAAATATACATGTGTGTATACTGGGTATTGGGGATACAGACGTAATTTTGTTTCAAATGGAGGTTTTTGTGGGCAAACTGATACTTAGGTTTCATTCTATATATATTAATTTATAAGTTCGTTAAGATACAAAATGTAGAAATGTTATAAAAACTTACATTTACAGCCTTCTTTTTCCAACTTGTCACAGAGACATCCATCCATCCGTATGACGACTGCTCTCAATATGTTGCTCAGTCTAGTGAGGCCGCTCTATATGGTTACGCACCATAGATACGTACACAGAATGTTACGCACACAAGCTATACGGACAAGGTCGATATTACAACGACGGGTGGCCGTTCTCTCCCAAAGACTTTTTCAATTATTGCTCCTCGCCGTTAAAGCACTTTGCTTAATATCCTTGCACCAGAAGGAATACAGAATGTAGAGAATGCACGATGAGAAGCCTTATCGCTAGACTAAACTCATTAACAACCCCCAAGCTGTCTTAACAACAGGTAAACAACGAGGTGGAGATCGATGATCCGATCGCGCCCGCTACGAGCGCTGAGGGCTCCCTTCATCATAATCGTGAAAAATACAAAATGGATGCTCTGACCGGATCTCGATAGGTGATTTCGCAAGAAATTCCCCAAAATTTCAGGAAACCCTCTTCAAAAGTGACAAAACAAACTGGTAAGTTTTAATCATCTATTATTCACCATAATTAGCTATCTTACAGTACATTTCAACTTCAAAGGTTTTCACTTAAATATAGCCAAAAATGCACAGTGATACATATTAGTACCGTACTGACTATTGCCTGCGTTCCTACACAGTCGGCAATGGCGTGTGCCTATGAGTGCTTGCCACATACTGTGTGCGAGCTGATTTTTTTTCTACTGACTCTACAGCAGTACATGTACGTTTTTGGGATATCATGAGTACCTCTAAGAATGTAGCTAAGATGCTGAAGGATATTTTGTCCAGTGATGAATTCTTGTCGGCTATTGCTGAATCTCGTCTTTCAAACTTAGAAACATCAATGAAAAAATCTGACAGGCTAATCCAGCAAGTGCAGTCAGATGTGAACAACAAATACATCAACATGTCCAATTCAACTGAAAAGCTTGAATCAACATCGATTGATCTTCAGAACGTATCAGATTCAAACATCGTGAAAATGACAGCGCTTGAGAAACAACTTGAAAAGAAGGAAGAAAGCATCTCTCACTTGGAGCATGAGATCAACGAACTGGAACAATATTCACGACGATCATGCATTCGTATTTTTGGAGTTAAATAAGAGAAGAATAAAAATACTGATGATGTTGTGATCTCTGTAGCAAAGAAAATGAAAGTGGATTTGCGTGTTGATCAGATCGACAGATCTCATCGTGTTGGTAAGCTTCCCCAGGACAAAGCGAAAAGTCGCGGTATTGTTGTTAAACTGTCATCTTACCGTACAAGGCAGATGCTCATCAAGCACCGAAGCTTACTGAAAGGAACAAAGATTGCTATATATGAGGATCTAACTCCTATGAACTTCAGCCTGCTACATGAAGCGCAGTCTTCTGAGAAAGTTCAAGCGGCGTGGTCATCTGATGGCCGAGTATTTGTACTGACATCTAAGCGCAATGGTCACGCAAGCAAACAGATGATTCGTAACAAAGCAGATCTTTTGAAATTGTAATTTGTTCATCACAAACTCCTTTATGGGTCTTTTTAATACTGTGTAGTTTTTTTTTGTTGTTGTTGTATATATGTACATGAGGGCTCTGTTTTTGTATTATGGCACTTTTTATGGTATTGTACAAATAGGCACCAAAATTACCAGTACTGGATATTACAAAAGTAGACTTTTACTCTACCGGTAAATATCCAGCCCTCTTTTTAACTTTGTATCTTGTATAACTTATCTGTTCCAGGTGGATTTGTAAACACATATATCAAGTTTATTTTTTATTTTTTATTTTTTATTTTTATTTTTTTAATTTTTTCTAATTTTTAATTTTTTTTTTTTAATGTAATGTAAACTTGTAGTAGTGTTTTTCATATTTGATAACTTTTTTTACAACTTATTCAATCGCATCAATACAGGTTAACGGGTTATAACTGTATATTTTTAAAAAATAATTTATCCATTTGTTCATAGATAACAGACAGGTATATTTTTGTGAAGGCAAAGATAAATTGAATTGTTATTTCAAATTACTAACTTTATAATTCATGAATGACACAGATTTTAATACAACTGTTGATTCTGACTATTATGAATTGAGGAACTTGCCTCAATGTAATTCGTCATTCCTGTCGGTGTTGCATTCTATTGTGAGAAGTTTAAAAAAGAATATTGAGAAATTGCAATCATGTTTATATGATGTCAATACTTGTTTTTCAGTGATAGGAGTTACGGAAACATGGTTAGGAGATGATGAAAAACTCTTGCCAGTTGGTTCTTTAGATGGATAGTTTTGTTGGAAAAGGTAGAAGTCATCGCCCTGGTTTACTGAATACCACTTATTACCCATTTATTTACCTTCCTTTCTTTTATTATAATTTACTTACTGTGGTTACGAGGAGCCCAGCCTTTGAAAGGCCAATGGCCTCTGCTGGCTCCTTCAAATTCTTGTATTGTATTTATGTATTTTATATATGCATGACTTTTAATGTAACTGAATATACAAATTGTTAATGTTTTTATGAGAATTTGAAAATAAATAAATGATGAAAAATGAAAATTAATTAGCTGACTAAGTCATTTTTTGCCAATTTACTAAGTTGCGGGTGTAAATTTTGAACAAAACAGCATTTTCATGGATCTATTGTACAAATCTGAGTCAGTGACATACCTACTGTTATAAAAAATTGATAAACCAATGAGAGTCGTCTTGATTCTGTAATTTGCAGTTGTTTTAAGTGAGTAATTTGGATTTTGTGGGTGTGCAAAATTTTGAAAAAATGGCAATTTGTGGCAGGTTTTCGGGATTATTTCCGAAACTTTCCAGAATCATATCTCGAGAACCGTTCATCCAATCTTGATGGTTTTTTGCCAAATTTCATATTTTGTCACGCTCTTTGAAATGAGACCAATTTTGCACACCCCCAAAGTAGTTCACATTTTAGTGTGCTATACCTACAATTAGTTGTAATATTCTAGGTGATCTATAATAATTTATCTACAATTTAAAAGGACTGACAAGAGTTGTGCTGAAAAAGAACTGAAACAATTTTCTCTCGAAATTTATCGTCGAGAGGTAGTTTGACACGGAGATGGCTGTCCTCACACGCTGCGGCTCATGACAGCTACCCAGGCAGTCCCGGGTGCGAATATTTTTTTCTGTACCTTTGGGGCTATCCAATATGAATATTCGGGGTCATCCCTATAGCTAGAAGGTCCGATAGTTAGCGGGTCCGATAGGCCGACACCCAATAGATAGAAGGTTCGATAGACCGAATGTACGATAGGGTCCATTAGACAGAAGGTTCTATAGGCCGAATCGGCAGGAGGGTCCAATAGTCCGAAGGTTCTATAGATCGAATGACCAAGGGGTCCGATAGTCAGAAGGTCCGATAGATAGAAGGTTCGATAGTCCGAATGTACATGAGGGTCCAATAGACAGAAGGTTCTAGAGACCGATCGGCAAAAGGGTCCGATAGACCGACAATAAAACGGGTAAAATAGTGGATAAAATGATAGTGGGTAAAAAAAGTGGTTAAAGTGGGGGATGTTTTCAGATGTTTTCAAATGTGGGGGCGGGAATACCCTCCCCCTCCCACTTTTTGATGCCTGAAAAGCGGGTTCCAACCAAAGAAACCGCAAAAAAGGAAGAGGTTGAAAAGGAAAGAAGAAAAGAAAAAGAAGGAAAAGAAGAGAAAAAGAAAAGAAATCAGAAAGGAAAGAGAAGAAAACAAAAATTCAAAAACTTCGCTCACTAGCATTATTAGGGTTATTTACCAATGCCCATTATATTTTCATTATTGATATTAGTTATTAATATAATCGCCATATGCATGTATATAAACCAATGGCAATTATATGCTTATGGAAGTTGTTTGGTTTGCATCATGAATATCGAGCTAATGCTAGGCTATGCTTTATTTCTACTCAAAGAATGTTAGCAACATAACTGAAAGGAATCGAGCAGCAAGTTGACCTAAAGGGGCTAAAGAGATGAATTTTCAGAAATAATGGCCTGTGACAATAGTCTCTTCCCAATATGAGATCGGAAGATGCCGATAACATGTTAAACAGATTATGAGAACGGATACGCTAGAGCCTATTCTCAGGATACAATTTTTTTTTTTTTTTTTCTCTCTCTCTCGTTCGCTTGCTTTGCTCGCTCATACAATCAAGAAACTAGGCCTAGATTGTTCTTGCAGCAAGCACCTCTTACGTCCTGCAGCAACAAGAAGCCCGAATATCATAATATTTGGGCGGTGAGGTATCCGACTATTCTCGAATTCCCCCACCCCCCCCCAAAAAAATGGTATAATTTACCCGACAGAGTCTACAGACTAAAATTTGCAACAAGGTAGTAGTATGGGTAGTCGGTGAACATTCCAAAAAGTATAAAAGCTGACATCATAGCTGGTAGGAAAATATCACCTGACAACCCAAAAAAAAAAATTGGAAACGCCCCCTCCCAAAGAAGGTGGTAGGGCCTAATTGAAAGATTTCATTTTTATCTGTCAGAATCTTTTGTTGTCAGAATCTTATCTTTTGTTACTTTTAATGAAAATTCAACTATAAAGTTTGCACCCCATAAGATTTCTTTGTTTAAAAAATAACACTTGTGTTAAAAGGGGACGCCCTTTCCTCAGCTTGCTCCACTAGAAAAAAATGCTTCGGGCATGATGGGCCTCGGGGCTTTAGTGTGCACCATATAATTAGATTTCCTTCCATGCTTCAAAAAATGGTCGGCGTTGCCAATATATCGGTTTAGTGGCAACATTAACCGGGGGAGGGGGGGGGGGGGGGGCTGAGCTGCATGGGTGGACCACCCCCCCCCACGGTGATGATGATGCTCTGATAAAAATACTTTTAACATGTTGAAAATGTATAAAACAAAACTTTAAAATAAGTTCCCCCTTTTTTTTTGGGGGGGGGGGGGTGGGCCTACAGACCTTGTGCATCGGTTTATTACAATACACATAGAAGAAGATAAGGCATTACCCTTTTCCTTTTATGAGATAAAATTATTAAAAACTTATTGTATCCACTTTTTAAACTTTTTTTACGTTATTGTCGGTCTATCGGACCTTCTAACTATCGGACCCTTACTGAACCTTCGGACTATCGGACCCTTTTGCCGATTCGGTCTCAGAGAGGTTTTTCGGTAGATTGTAGATTTGATTTCTTTTCAATTTATACTTCCAAAAACTTTTGAATTAAAATGTTAAAATTAGATGTTATGTTCAATAATATTTTTAACTGATTTTTATAATTTTCAAGAGAAAAAAGATTAAAATGGTTATAAATTTATCATTTTACTTTACGATACAATAATATGTATTTGAGAGGTTGCTAACGTTCTCCTGCTCTATTTCGCTGCTATACTGCACTGTATTTCGATTTCGATCCATGTCCGTGTGTAGATTGCTACAGTTCTCACTCTCGATCTGACCCGCGCCTAAGACTCAGAGCTCGACGATGGATCAATCAAGGTTTGATTTTAGTTATAAATTTAAATTAACTTATTTGAAATGATGATGAAACAAATTTGGCAATCTAGGGTAACAGAGAGAGCTGTTAGCATGCATGTAACGTTAAATTAAAAAAAAAAATGTTCGGATGCTGGATGGAGCGATGATGATCATGATGATTGATGGATGGGGGATCAGATTCGGATGACCGGACACTTAACAAAAATGAAGCCTTCTTTTTTGTATTTAGATTCAACTTAAACCATGCATTGAATTAGTGATAATCATCATCGATATATCTTTCTATAAATAATATCGTCTAAGTTAGATCAAACACTTATATTTAAAAATTTAAGAAATAGGTCTAGGCCTAGGACCTAACCATAATTATAATGCTTGTAATTTTTGTATTTGTAACTTGTAACTTTTCACAAAGGCAAGCATGATGAGGTTTTATTTTTTTTTAATTTCAAGAGTAAGAGAGAGAGAGAGAGGGGGGGGGGGGGTTCATATTTAGTCTTGATTCTACTATTTGTAGACCAGGTTCAAAACACTTTCAATGAGAGGTAATAATACATCTCCACAGAGTAATAATCATGATAATGGCCTTTGTTGTTTCAATCAGTGACTTTCAGTAATCACATTCATTAGTCTCAACATGTTGACTTTGATTTCCCTCAGATAGACGTGGCAAGGAACTAACTAGCCTCTTGTCGAGGCCCTGGCGCTGTTGAAATCCTTGGCGATATGGCGCTTGCGCCGAGGGCCTCTTGACACCTGATCTGAATTTCTTTTGTATTTCATTGTTTTGACGAATATTCCGACCAAATTTTGGTCGGTGAAAATCATCCAATAAGCGCGAGCTACCATGACGTAATGTTAAATATTCATGACTCGACTGCAAGCTATTTCTTAAAATGGCGTTCAACGTTTCTTCCACGACGAGTGATGACGATATTTGTAAGAGCTTAGAATATGCCGCTAGAATGTTGAAGATTGACAGATTCAAAGATTTGCAAGTTGATGCAATCAAATCTGCACTTAAAGGACAAGATGTTTTTGTGAATCTGCCTACTGGCTATGGAAAAAGTGTTATTTTTCACGCGCTATCACTCTGTGCTGATTACCTCCGTGGGCCAGGGATGGAGAGTGAGACATGCTGCGCTGCTTAGCTTCGCGAGCTGCGCTGGGCCAGGCGGATCCCCCGGGGCCTTGCCGGGCAGTGAAGTTGCTGGTAACTCCTTCAGTTGTCCTTGGTTACATCAGAATTGATGGAGATGCATCTATTGTTGAACGGTGACTTTTATTGCCCATTCTTCATTATTTGTAAATATATGATGATCTCTTGAGAAATATTTACATTTGTCTTATTTCAAATTACCATGATTTGTAAGCTAGAGATCGAATTCTTCATAATGTGCTTGTCTGTGAATGTATTTTGAGCAAGAGATTTACGTAATCCCCCCCCCCAAAAAAAATAATAGACTAGTCCAGGACTGAAGTAAGAAATCCTTGAGATTTCATTGGCCAATTTGCTGGGCGATCGCCGCGGTTATCTAACTATTCACGTTTCATGCATAATTCAGTAGGAAATCGTGCCTCATGAATATATAATTCAGGTCGGGTGTCAAGAGGCCCTCGGCGCAAGCGCCTCGGTTTTTCTCCATATCGCCAAGGATTTCAACAGCGCCAGGGCCTCGACAATAGGCTAGGAACTAACTTGTGGCTGATTTACTTGAAGATCTATAGAGCCTAATGTTAGAGGTCTATGGCAGGGGGTCCTAAAGCTACGCGGGTCCTAAAGCTACGCACCACTTTTAATACGCGTTGTCTATGGGAGAATACGCGCTCCACATACAAAACAAAGTGCGTAGCAACGAACGTAGAGGGCGTCAATACCTTGCAGTATTGCTATGAGGAAGGTTCACTTCGCTAAATTTCTGTGACCATCGTTTTCTCTCAGAGAGGTTTTTAGGTAGATTGTAGATTTGATTTTTTTTCAATTTATACTTTCAAAAACTTTTGAATTAAAATGTTAAAATCAGATGTTATGTTTAATAAAATTTTTATATGATTTTTATAATTTTCAAAAGAAAAAAACTTTACGATACGATAATATGTATTTGTGAGGTTGCTAACGTTCTTCAGGTCTATTTCGCTGCTACTGCATTGTATTTCGATTCCGATCCATGTCCGTACCGTGTGCATATGTTGCATATGTACCATGTACATTATAGATTGCTACATACAGTTCTCACTCTCGATCTGACCGCACCTCCGGCCCCTGCCCCCCCCCCCCTTTTGGAAGAAAAGTATGCATTTTGTGCCCCCTTTTAGAATGAAGACCTTTTTTCTTTTTTTTTGGTTATCAGGGAATTATGGAGGGGAAACTGGATCCCAATAGCCCCCTGAGCGAATTTTGAAGGTATGGCGAAATTTTTTTTTGTTTGTTTTACAGTGTGACTGTACGACTGTGTGGTGGGCTTCTACGAGGTCGATGATGATATGTAAGCCCGGCGCACACTGCACGATCTGACTACGATGCGATTTTGGGAAAAGTTGTTATAACATTTGATATGAACCTTCAAACATGTTAAATCTTTATGACCAAAGTTCCAAATAGTAGTATGAATACTAAAATCGAAATTCCGGGCTACTGCGAGCCCCCGTGTAGGAATAAAAGCGAATTCAATTCCAAATGGTAGTGACGTCATACCAATATTGCGATCGACTAAGATTTGAAGCCGATTTGGCCTTTACTCTAACCAGAAGAATTGCAGTTAACCAAAAGTTCGATATTAGTATTCGTATCATTATTCCGAACTTCAGATGAGATAATTTCACTTTTTTAAACTTTCACATTTAATGCAAACTGCAATTTGTTCGAAAATCGGGTCGCAGTCGGATCGTATAGTGTGCGCCGGGCTTAACAGACCGAAATTAGTGCCATAGTGGAGATATAAATTTGTTAACACGAGGTTTTACTGTTTTCAACTCACAATAATTGTTGACATTTTATTCCATAAACCGAAGTGTGAAGAATAGTACCGCATCTTGAGTAGATGTAGACTTAACTAGTCCTAACTAAAGTTAGGGCTAAAGCTGTGTTTGGCCTTGGGGGACGAATTCAAAGTATAACCATGTTTGATAAGAAATTAAGATGGATGTAGACTCTGTTCAACTTCACTTTCATGCCTGACTTTGTTTCCGTTCTCAAAAGACTTGGATCTATTGTCATACTTGGTTCAGTTCATGTCATTTGGTCAATTAAACTAAGTTATATATAGTCCAATAGACTGATATTTTTTTTAAAGGGGGGGGGGGGGGTAGGCAATGTATTTTGGGCAAAATTTGAGTCTGGTGTAAAGCCAGTTTATTGATCCCTGTTCAAAATTTCAGACACACTATAAGTTGCAGACGTTGTTTCTTTTTCTTTCCAAGAAAATTATAAATAAGCTTGATGCACCTTAATAAATAAATATGAGACAGCTGATGAATATTGAATTTTTACCTATTACAAATAATGGATTGGAATTTACTAATGTATTTGCCTGATAAAAATAATTATTATCAATGTAACTATGACATGTATCAAGAAAGAAAAACAAAAGGTACAACTGTGTTTTTTTTTTTTTTTTTTTTTTTTACAACAGATCAAAATGGAAAGGAACCCAAGAAATGTTATTCAAACATTGCGACAACTGTTGACCGTACATGATGAAGCAAAAATTTAGCCCTCATAAATTACAGGCAAGTTTACAGAACATTTTCATTCATCTTTCATGAGTATTATATGCTTACTACGTAATTCAAATCAATTTAACAGAAAACAAGGAAATTAACTATAAGAGCAATTAGGGCTTCCAGGGGTCCCTAAATGTGTTCTTTAAAATCATATTACAGATACCCTCACTAGTATACATTGATATTTTGATTGCTTGTCCTTATTCTATGTAAACAATATTTGAAACCATTACTAACAAAGCCCAGCATTGTGTGTAAGCATGGAGAAGGAGAAGAATGCACATTTATTCACAATACATTCTATGAAAACGGTTTCTATTGAGCTTTAATCTATGATATAAATTAGATGTACATTTCTACATGTATCTAGATGTTTGAAAAGATAAGAGAAAAAAAATTTAGTGGAGTACAAGTTTTTCACCGAAATATATTTTGTTAACCTCTAAATTACTTTCATTTACGGATTCTTTCATTTAATGATTCTTTACAATGGATGGTGAAGGAATATTGAGATACACAATCAGGAGAGATGAACAAAGAGCAAATATAATAGTACTGACCTGCTCAAGCTTGGAGAGGTAGGCCTATACTGTGTACAATTAAATGTGGCAATACCCCCCCCCCCCACACACACACACAAAACAAAAAAGTTTTTAAAAAAATACAGGAATATAAAAAATATATAATATATATAATATATCAATAATACACAACTTGTATAGGAGGAAGAAAGTTATTTGAAATAATTGTTATTTCATTCGCCTCTGACCTGTAAAAGAAGAATTTTTAGTCAAATGTGGGAATTTCTTTCAATTTTTATAAGGATTCATCATTCCCATTTTCATGCTTACAAAAGAACTTGATTTTAATGAATGTGGATAAAACAGCTTTTTATCAAGCTATATTTACTCTGTTTCAGTCATGCATATACACATATCTGGCACATTGCAGTCCTGTCATATTGTGTACGACCTTAGTAGCTTTTAATTTGTTCTATTTTCTCTTTTCATTCAACAGACTTACGGTATACCGCTACAGCTCTTCATTCCTGTTAACTAGACATCTACCTTATCATGATACCATGTGCTTCAGATGCCAGCAGTGGATGTTCAAAAACTGTTCAAGGAATAAAATCAGCAGGAAAGTCCACCCTGATATTAAGTTGGTTATAAATAAAGCAGAAAAATTAAAGAAACAGATCAGTGAAGGTTTGAGCTCCTCTCCCATTTGCTCTGTACAGAAAAATTTCATAAATTTCAATTTTCTTAGTTTCTGATGAAGGAATAGATTTTTTTCCTACAGGTTTTGTGAAAGAAATTGTATGAGCAATGATTATATATATAATGTGCATGTATGTTTGAATATTTTCTTTAGAGAAAATGGAAATGATTTTTGGGATACAGGGCAAACTGGAGAGGAGCTGACATGATACGACACAGAGTTGCCAATTTATAGTTTGATTGATTACAAATTCAAAAAATTATAACTAGTTTCTTATGTCTTATCGTATTTTGCTCAAACCTTCACTGATCTGTTTCTTTAATTTTTCTGCTTCTTATAAAACCAACTTATAATCAGGGTGAACTTTCAATTTAATCTTATACTACTTCAATTTGTATTTTTGTAAGGTCCTCATTAATCAGCAATCTCACAAGTGGATACATGTAATGAAGTTGAGACTTTCATTCGAAATAAAACAATACAGATACCCCTAACAATGGTTTCTGATTGGGAGGATTTTTATTGGAATATTGCATTTGCTGAAAGCCTAACAAATAAGTGCCTTCAGCTAAATGAAATTTAACCAAACCTAGATTTAATTTATGTTGGTGACCAGCAACAGTATAATATAATAAAACAGTTGTCATGTATATTACTTAAAAACTGATGAGAAAACTGAATATTAATTCAATTATATAAGTGATGTGAAAATTTCACTTACCACTAGACTTCTGCAAAGATGTGCAATTTCAAGGTGTTTTTTTAAAACTTGTTATTTGAATTGATATTTATTGTTATTAAATAGACAACACAACATGCTAAGGAGATGAAAAATCATCTAGTTACCTTAAACATTTACATTTTTTAGAGCTTGTCAAATTCAAAATTCTCATTTCAGTGATAATGTTCATGTGATATACTGTTATGTATGAGAGGGTTCAAAGGGGGAGTAATGTGAAATGTAAAATTTGTGTGAAAGGTAAACTAGAGGTACCTTTATATTGAAAGGAATGAGAATATAAAATGAGAGTAAAAGCAGTGGTGTCGCTGGAGGGGTAGGGGTAAGAGGGGGCAGTGGCAGATGTGAAGAACTTATTTAAACCAGCCATTTCTGTGAGTCTGAAGGGACCCTTTATCCCAGTATATGGATGGGTGACTCTCATTTTGTATTCATTTGCATTTGAAAAGACTAAACCCTAGCTGCTATAACAGGCAACCCCTAACTGGTGTTTGGTAGTTATTGTGTGTACTGTGTGTACTGCACAGGGCAATGCATGTAGCTATAGCTCAGCAGACTGCAACAAGCAAGCATAGGGTGCAGCAGCACTGGCAGCAGCTCTCATGCTGGTAAAGTCGCCATTTTGGTGCCACGCCTTCAGCATGTATAGTGGCATGTAAGCCAGCAGTGTTTGGTTCATTGGAGCAGTTCAGAGGTCCAAACTGTAAGTAAAGACAGATTATTATGTTTATAAAAAAGAAACTTGTATAAACTTAGAAACTGACAGGTTTTAAGAGTTGTAAGAAAATGAACATGAGTTAATGATTTAATCATATCAATGAATGTATTATCTTTATATTCAGTGAAGATATCCAACATTTTGTGATGCATATTTTGCATTAAGTAATATGATGAATGTTATAGTTAAATCTTAAACATATGAAAGGTTTGATCTGATGAAGTGAGATGGGTATTTCAAAGATTATACATGTCTGTTGGGAATTAGATATTCAATTCTTTATGAAGTCATTCATTGCATATTATATAGAGATGTTATTTTAAAGCTTATGGTTTATCTTAATTCTTGATTGAGAAGATTGGTGTTTGTATATGAAAACGCTTTATCATGTGATCAATGTTTTATCCTCGTAAAACCGAGTACATATTTAAGTAGTTGAAAGGTCAATGCTCTTTACTCTTATGTTTATTGTATGAAGCCGAAGTGTATAGCATTTATTCTGGAAGAAAAGGTATGGACTCCAGACTGTTAAACTTTGCGTATTTTCTTCCAGACGGCCGTTTTCCTGTTTCCCATTACCGGGTTTTCCCGTTTCATGATTCGGGGTTGCCCGTGACGTTTATATTCTGCACTTTACTACGTTTACGGCGTGTCCTATTCCCGGTTATCCTGTTTCATCGCTCTGAGTATCCCTGTTTAGAGATATCACCGCACCGTTTTGTCTTCATTCATCGTGTATGAAGCTTCTTCATCTTAAAGGACATTCATCGTGGGCAGTGACATATGACGTCTGGTACTGTATGAGTGAACACTTGAAGAGACGGACTTTGTATACTATCCCCATAATATAAAGTCGGTATACTATTCCATAATTATACTAAAAGTGAAACAGATTGTCTATTAAATTTGATATGATTATGTTGAGAGCTTGTAAACCATCATTGAAGCAATATTTTGTTCTGTAATAAATCAAGTTTGATTTGAAACGTACATTCTTTCTCATAAGAGTAATTCTTAGGTGGTCAAACAGCCTGTTAGACGAATGAGTCAAGTTCACATCCAAACACAATGTGACAGCAGATTTAAGGGAGCACTTGCAGTCCGTGCCCCCTTGATACAAAGTGACATACCTTCAGTATACAACTTCAAGATTGTACCCCCTTCACTCCCCTTTTGAAATGACCTTTTTCAAATTGTCAGAAAATTTTCTGCAACGTGTGCCCCATCTTTTACAAAATCCTGGATGCACCCCTAGTGTGGTGAGGGTAATACACCTTAATATTTGTAATTGTAACTGTCTGTATTTTGGCATGTCCAAAAATATATAAAACTAATCGAACTTCCATTTTCTCTTTTCATTATTGAAAATTTGTTGGAATTTTTTTTTCGGCACGGTTAGTATTGCCCCACCTCTCCCCATTCAAAATGCTCTAGCGACACCCCTGCTTGAAAGGAAGAGTGAAGACTATTAACTTTGGCTGTAATGGTTAATCATTAGTAGATGGAAATGAATGGTATTGTAAGACATGTGATTGAGTGGTGACTTACAGGCATGAAAGCTGGAAAGATATGGCAACATATAAATTTTACTCACAAATGCAAAGTAAACGTTAATATAGAAGATATACTTCTTCCCGGTAATTTCATTATTCCTGTCAAATAAAAAAAAAAATCCCTTAAAAAAAGAACAAACGTACACTTTTATTTAATTGCCAACATAAAAAAACAAAATTACATTTACACCAATTCTAAATAAAATGGTAGAAAAAACCTCAATTAACTAAATGATCCTACCCCACACCCCAAATTTATTTCATTAAGCATGTATCTATTATGTATTTATTTATCAATACATTCACCGGTATTGAGTATATCAACAAGAAAAGAAACTTTTGCCACTGGTGACGTGTCAAATACTTCACATTATTTTTACATTATCTGTGACTGTATTCATTATTAGATTTGATTCGGTCCCGTCCGGTTACATTTTTTTAGCTTTGTTTACTTGTTTACATGTTTGCAAAGCGGTAGATTTATATTTGGAGATCGATTACAATTAAAGTGCATTGACCGATCCCCGTCTGCCATAATTAGAAATTCCCGTCGCTGATTAGCCGAATCTGTTGCGTTGAAGCGATGAATACATTACAATAAATGCATATATTAGTAAATTTGACCTTTCTTACCGCGCATGCTCTAAGCTGATATGCGAATATTTTTTCATACCGCGTACAAACACACGCTACTCTCGGGGAGCATCTTAAAATTAATCATGCATTTACGCTCATGAATTATGCAAAGTGCTTATCGGGCCTTCTCATAGACCCCGACAAGATGGCGGAGCTTTAGAGGCCTGGCCTGGTTAACATGCACGCACCAATGGTTTAATGCCAACTGGTCTAATAACCAACTGGTCTAACATCATTCGGTGTAATATCAGTTGGTCTAATAACCACTTGGTCTAATCATCCTTTCGTCCAATTGCCATTTGGTCTAATTGTCATTTGGTCTAATTACCATTTGGTCTATGGTCAATTCGTTCTTATAACCATTTGGTCCATTATCAATTGGTCTAATTGCCATTTCGTCTATTCATCAAATGGTCTAAACCCATTTGGTCTAATACCCACTTGGTCTACACATCATTTGGTCCATTTGTCAGTTAGTCTAACCTCAGTTGGTATATCATCATTTGGTCTACACTCATTTAGTCTAATAACCATTTGGTCTCATTGTTATATGGTCTAATAGCCATCTGGTCTAATTACCATTTAGTCTAATCATCGTTTTGTCTAATGACCAACTGGGCTAATTTCTTGTTTGCCCTCTTATACGACTACGGACTACATTGCATTGAGGGAGATAATTAAACGGGTCCATGGAGAATTGCAGATGCTCTTGAATATGAAATAAGGTTAGGATTGGGTCAGGTTTCGGGTCCCTCGCCCCCCCCCCCCCCCCCCCCATTCCCAATGGAACCAGTGCGCCCAACAACTGTCGTCCACAGAATCCATGCATTGTTTATAGGTAATTTAAAAACAATTACCTGAACTGGAGAAATAGGGAGGGGGACAGGCCCGTAACTGTGATTTCTGCGGGGGGGGGGGGGGGGTGGGGAGTTCAACATTGGAAAAAGTGGACCTTTCTGAGGGAGCGAAGCGAATAAGGCGGGGGGGCACACAAATGCAGGTTTGTCAATTTGCTTGTAGGGAGACCCATACTTTCTTTATTTGCCAGCCCTCAAAAATTCTCTCATTGACGGGGGGAGGGGGGGGGGGTTATGGGGATCCAGTTTCCTTCCATAATTCTTTGACGAGGAAAAAAGGGGAGGCCTATTAAAAAAGGGGGCACAATGCATATTTTTCTCCAAAAATGTGGTGGGGACGGGCCGGACGTGCCCCCTAGATCCGCCACTGCCACCGCCACTCCCCTTCCCCCTCCCTCGCGAAGCGCTAAAGCTCTGGCGTTTCATAGCAAATTTGAGAGAAAGATAACGGCTCATGGCAAACATTCTTTTAGGTGGAAAGTTATAGTTCGATGCCCTGACTGCTTTTCAATTATTTGGACGCAATACTGCACTGTATGTCACAGGGGTGGGCGCTGGAGGGGGGGGGGCGGAGTTCCCCCTTCCTTTGCAAAGCGCGAAAACTTTGACGTTTTAGCAAATTTTGAGAGAAAGATAATGGCTCCTAGCGTCTTTTTATTTTTTTTTAATTTCTCACACCCCCCCGCTTTTCGCTGTCGCTTTTTTTAGAATTAGACCAAACGATGATTAGACAATGGTAATTAGACGAAGTGATGATTAGACGATGTGGGTTTTAGACCAACTGGGTTTAAACAAAATGGCTATTAGACGAAATGATGATTAGACCATTTAGTTATTAGACCAACTGGTTTTAGCCGAAATAGATATTGGACCACGTGAACATTAGACGAACTGATAATTAGACCAAGTGGTGTTTAGACCAAATGGGTTTAGACCAAATGGGTATTAGATAAGAAGGGTTTTAGAGGAATTGGCTATAGACGAATTGGTGATTGGACGAAATGATTATTAGACCATTTAGTTATTAGACCAACTGGTTTTAGCCGAAATAGATATTGGACCACGTGAACATTAGACGAACTGATAATTAGACCAAGTGGTGTTTAGACCAAATGGGTTTAGACCAAATGGGTATTAGATAAGAAGGGTTTTAGAGGAATTGGCTATAGACGAATTGGTGATTGGACGAAATGATTATTAGACCAAATGGTTATTAGACGAAATGTTGATTATACGAATTGGTGATGGACCAAGTGTTGTTAGACCGAATGATGTTAGACCATTAGGCTATTAGACCAGTTGGCATTAGACCAAGTGGCAATTTACTGCACCTATTGCAAATGTTCAACGATGAACTATAACACATGCAAAGTCAATTCCAGTCAATCTAAGGCATTTTAACCGTTTGTGCGCGTATACGCGTACATGCGCGTACGCACGCCTTTGAGAAAATATTCTAGAAATCATGTAGGATCAATAAAAATGCTAAAACAGCGCAAGATAAGTCATTTTCATGCTTTATACGGAACTTAAGAGTCATGGACGAGCGACGCGTGGAAAATTTTGAAATGTTTAAAATGGCATGAAACATGCCCCAAAATAATTATAGACCATTTTGAGCATTTTCAGATTTTGCGCGCACGCACCTTCACCGACGCGCGCGTACGTGCACGCAACCGATGTTCAATCAATTTCTTTTTTATTTAACTTGTATCATGCCAAATTATGTTATGACTTTGAATTGCAGAGATATAGCACATGTCGGAATTTTACAAAATGGCGCCTAGATGACGTCATGATGCATTGACTATTTCTGTGCTAAGACAATAACCATATCTACCATTGTATCAAATTTGAATACATTTGAATAAGCAATTTGGGAGATAATGTGCGTAAGAAAAAGTGGGTAAAAAAAATGAATGATAAATAAATAATAAAGAAAAAATCGTACAAAAACATGAGGTGGTATGTATTTGATGTACAGCCCACCTAATAAATTCATGTGAAAATCGCCTTTTATTAACATTCAAGTTTCTGGATAACACTGAAATTAAACTTGGAAGATAACTTACTAAACTCTCCACCGTTGTGGGTAGGAAGCTCCTCCAGAATTAACACAAACTGAGGGTCATTGCATGCTTGCTGGCTCCTCAGAACACAACCTCACTCAAAGAGCAAACTAATTAAAGATCACATTACAAGAAAATCACAAATATGGCAATTAATGTATCATTAGAAACTGGGAAGCTTACCGATGGCAATCGTATAAGTTTTATGTCAACTGCGTATCTGATGATTATAAAAACAACATAAATAAAAGCTCTTCTAAGCATCTGGAATATCCGAGAATTCGCCAGAAATATAGCGATGTTTTGATGTCGTCACACTAGGGATCGATCCTGCTTAAGAAGACGACGTCCTATAATGAATGAACGTAATTGCAATGCAATTATTTATCAAATTATAAAGAGTTTGGTATATTTAACATGACCTTATTTCACACCATTCTAAAAGGGAAAGTGAAACTGATTCTGATAACTAAAACCGTTTGATTGTAAATACACAGGAGAAGGGTCAATGATCAATGAAATAAACCCCATTTTCAAATTGAAAAGCCCTCCGAATAATATCACAGATTGTATTCGTTCCCTCTTGAAACGCCGAACATGCCCTGGTGCAAGCAGCTGAAAATACAATGGCGTCTTATTTTGTTTACAAGTGACTGATTCCTTTATTTTTTTAACGCTGCATTTTTCATCAAAATAATACCATACACGAAGTTAAGAGTGAGGGAACAGACTAACATTAAGACTGACGCTAGTCAAGTAAGAGAAATAAGTGAAGAGGAGATGACAAAACAGGCACTGAAAAATGTGTAAGATGTTATGGGACATCGTCTGCTTAGACAGGACTGGCCCCTGGTGTGTCGTCACACATCTCAGCAGCGTTCGAGGAGCTCTTCAGCTGCTATATCGGGGGCTGTATTTTACCGTTTTATAATTGATAATAATCATTACTTCAAATGTTTCCAAGTGTTGAATTTGGATAACCTTGTTTAATTTATGCCATAAATGCAATAAAAAGTATTAAGCCAATATTTACTTTGATGGAATTTTCTTGTAATGTGATCTTTAAAGGAGAATTAAGCCCTGATTACAAGTTTACTTATATTGGAAGGTGTAATATATTCCTACTTATTGGCCTAAATCATTTTCTAATAAGATATCAGAAAAGGGTATAAATAAAGATATTCCAACACCCGGTATCGTCTCCTACTCATTTACATGGGGGCTGCCATTTTCTTGCTGATTTGGAGTTGTACATGAACCACTGAGAAATGTTCCAGTCAGGAAGATATTTTGAATCCAAATCCTAAATTGATTTTCTTCATTACCTAAAATCCCATGTGACGGAAAATATAAAGTGGGTGTTTACATGTATTATAAAAATTAAATCTTTATAATGCTACTTTTAAATTGTCTGGTTTTGCTTAACAAAAATCTATTTTCTTGGGTTTGCCAAACAGAGCAGAACATAATATATGCAGCATGCATTCTGACTTTTCAAGTCCATTATCCGAAAGCAGGTGAATGCATAGTTTGCCACTATAGATGCTCAGGGAAAAAAGCATCCATAAAATTTGAATTAATTTGCTCCGTCCCATACGTCCAGTATCGAGAAAATAGATTTCTATTAAGCGAATATCGATTTTCAACAGAAATATATAAGGAAATCTTCAGTTTAAAAATAAATTGACATATCTATTCTATATTTTTAATCTCAAATGGGTTTTTAATTTTGAAAAAGGCAATTGAGCATTTGGATTAAGAAAATCTTCTTGTACACATAAACAAAATGGCAGCCCCCATGTGCTGCTAGCAGACGATACATATTGCTAGCAGATGGTAAATTTTGCTCAGAAAAATTTGATTCGTATCGATCTCGTATATTTTGACGCGAAGCCATATAGTCTAACAAGTAGGAATAAATAACACCTTTGAACACTATCGTCTTTATTTTTGAGCGTAATTCTCCTTTAAAGGTTGGCCCACTCACTCTGTACAGCAATAGGGTGCACTACATACACAATCACCCTGTTTTCCCACCTGTTACAAGAATTTAATGAATCATTGCCCTCTCTTGATCAAGTGGCAGAATACATAAAATTAAGAAAAATAATCCAACTCATCTGTTACCAAATAGCGATACCGCCATCACAAGGTTGAAATGAGTAATTTCATACTATTATTTCTTTCTTTTTTCATGAATTTACCTACATGTTCTACAAAATACACATAAATCCAAAATAAATCATCTTTTCCCTGTAAGGATTTCTTCTTTGTATAATTCAAACAAATTTTAGAATTTTGCTGTCAGAACAAAACATGAAATGCTTGTGACAATTATTATAATCATTATTATTATTATTTTTAAAATGATGCGCTATGTGAAACATCTATGAAGAGTATACAGGTGTAACGAGGAAAACAACAATACGAATCACTGAGAGACACGGAAACAGACTCCTAGCTTCTGCCACAACACTAAAAATATAATAATAGGCTTGATATATAGACCCGCTAATTCTAATATTGATTTATTTTTAGATAGCTTTGACCAATGTCTTAATATTGTTTCAAAGGAAAATAAAGAAGTTTATATAATGGGGGATTACAATATTAATTTACTCCACACAGACACTTTTGAAATTTATAAGCTCATTATTAACTTATACATTTCATTCACACATCTCTCAGCCAACGCAGATATCAAGTATATCACAAACACTTATTGATAATATTTTCTTTAATACAATTAAAAAAAGCGCCAATGGCATACTTTATTATGACATTTCAGATCATTTGCCAATATCTACCATCTCCGATCAACCTATTTTTATGCAAAATAATAAGACTATACATCAAACACTTAGAAAAGAAACTAAACATAATATAGGATTATTAAATTTTGATTTTGCTCAAGAGGAATGGTATGAAGTGTTAAATGAGACAAATGTTGACGTATCGTATGAAAATTTTATTTGTAAATTAATGTACTTTTATAATAAGAATATACCTATTGTAAAAACTAAGAAATACAAGAAATCGAAACAACCTTGGATCACTAAGGGCATTTTGCGATCAATATCTACACGCAACAAATTATATAAGCAAGCACTCAAAAGTAAATTTGACTCTAAAATGAAAAAATATAAACAATATATAAATAAACTCTCATCCTTAATAAGATTATCACGTAAATTACATTATTCTCGAATATTAGAAGAAAATAAAAATAACATTAATTCGGTATGGAAAACTATAAACAATCTTATGGGTAAGAAAAAGGTAGGTCTTAGTGATAGTTTTAATATTGATGGAGAACAAATTAGCGACCTTGGTAAAATATCGGATGAGTTTAATAATTATTTTATTAATATAGGTCAGAACTTAGCCTCTAATATTGATGCTGGTAACACACATTTTCCAAGTTTTTATCCCCCCCTTGTGAAAATTCTTTATTTCTTTATCCAACTTATAATCAGGAAATATTAAATATTGTTGGACAACTAAAGTCGAGTAAATCTACGGGACATGATGTTATAAGTGTTTATTTATTGAAACAAATTATTAACTACGTCGCTACCCCTTTAACTCATTTTTTAAATTTATCACTATTAAACGGTAAATGCCCTAACTCTCTCAAAGTTGCAAAAGTAATCCCTGTGTTTAAAAAGGATGATTCATCATTAATGAGTAATTATAGGCCAATATCTCTGTTACCCAGTATCTCTAAAATCCTAGAAAAAATAATTTATAAACGATTATATAATTTTATGACTATAAATAATTTATTGATCCCAAATCAATTTGGTATTAGACCAGGACAAAATTATAGAATCATTTGCAAAAAGGAACGTACTATAGGCATATTCATGGATTTATCGAAAGCATTTGACACAATTAATCATGGAATATTATTATATAAACTAAATAATTATGGTGTAAGAGGACAAGCTTTATCTTGGTTCAAAGATTATCTACATAACGAACAACAATATGTTAATTTACAGTCTTATAATTCCCAAAGACAATATATAAAATGTGGCGTACCACAGGGATCAATATTGGGTCCATTATTATTTATTTATGTAACGATATAATTAATTCTTCTTTATCCTTGAATTTCGTTATGTTTGCTGACGACACAAGTATACTTTATTCTCACCATGATTCAAATGTACTTATAAATAGGCTTAATTCTGAGTTAAAAAACATATCTTTATGGTTTAAATGTAATAAATTGGCTCTCAATATTAATAAAACTAATTTTATTCAGTTTAGACAGGCAAACGCACAGAATGTAGTTTGTAATATATTAATCGATGGATTGCCTCTGGTAGAAAAACACTCTACAAATTTTTAGGAGTTACAATTGACTCAAATTTAACCTGGGCAGAACACACACGTAACATTCATACATCAATATCCAGAAACATCGGAATTCCTTACAAACTACAACACTTACTTAATAACTGAAAGGTCCTAATGGTATTATATAATTCCTTAATTCTATCTCACATAATGTACTGCAACATTGTTTGGGGCAATTGCTGTGTAACTAAATTAAATTCTATATTACTACTTCAAAAAAAGGCATTATGCATTGTAACTAATTCTACTTATTTTTCTCACATTGATCCTTTATTTAAGCGTCTAAAACATTAAGGATACAGGATATACATGCTTTTCAAACAGGAATATTTATGTACAAATTAACATTTAAGCAACTCCCTTCGTTATTTTGTAACATATTACACTTGAATTCAAATATACATGCATATCCTACTCATCACTCAATAGATTATCATTTAGAAAATCCCAGAATTATTTTAGCACAAAAGTCAATCAGGCACCATTGTCCGGATGTCTGGAGCGCCCTACCACAATAGCCAAAGCAATGTTCCTCAATTTACTCTTTTAAAACATCGATTACAAATATTTATTACTTAAATATTAAAGTACACCTATCTAATCTAATCTAACTTAACAGAAATGCCACTGGAAAAAAGAAATAACTCTTGGTCAACCCATTTTGTTTTCTTTCTTTATATAATAACAATTATTCAGGGTTATCGTTAGATATTGATACATTCATTATGAAAAAAAAAAGGGTTGAACTACTTCTTCAATACACACCCTAAATAATAAAACAATAAAACAATCGATCAACCAAGATGCACATGCACACATCTCTACACTTATGCACTCACGTGCACACACTTTTACTTTTACTTCCATACGCCCGAAACTGCAGATTATTTTTTTTTCTTTTCTTTCTTTTTTTTCCTCTTCTTTTCTTTTCCTTTTTTTTAAAAATGATTAAACCGTTACAATGTCCAAAAATCGTATAAAATCTTCTCGAGGCTCCCATCCCAGTCAAGCTATATGCTTATGATGGAAACCTCCTGCATTTTTTGTCCTCATCAAACCTTTGTTTTGTTTGCGTTCTCTTATTTGTTATGTCAAAGTAGTATATTCTTTGTATTGATGATTATATTGTCATGTATTGTGTTACTATGTTCCGTTCACTTATTGTATATCAATTATACTTTGTATATTTGGAAAAATGTAGAAATAAATCAAATCAAATCAAATCAAATCAATAATGTTAAGACAATTGACGTCACTTTTCAAGTATTTTTCTTCATTTCCAGCGCAGTGAATCGACATTTTAATTTTGCACATAGTTTCCCACAATTTTTAAGAAACCGTTTGTAAGTTAACTTTGCATTGAAATTTATGCTTTGGAGGTCAAAATATCATCTCTTTCTCGTATCTCTGTATCTACTTTTACAAATGGAAAGAAATTATGATATATCATTGTACAACAGCAACTTTACAGGTATGATAACGTTGATTCAAAACTAGAAAAATGTAATCATTTTCAAGGTGTTTTCCGGTATGTTGGACAATTATTATTCATTCCAGAATTGTGTGCTTGGTGGAATTAATTAAGTCAACCGTGATAACTCGTTCTACCCCCACCCCCAAAAAAAAGAAAAACAAAAGAAAGAAAGAATATTTCTTCAGTGTAGTAGGTCACGCCATGAGAAATACTAAGTCATGATATTATCAAGAAGCATGTTCCTTTCTTGTACTTCTTGTTTTTTTTCGTTACTTGGAAGTGAGACGATTTTATAAATTACATCCTTGTCAATCCAAACTCTTACTTTCTCTTCTTTTGTCTCTATCTATCTCCCTTTCTTTCTCTTTCTTTCTCTCTATATTTTTCTTCTGTCTCTGTCACAAAATTATTTAGAGCTGAAAAAAATAAAAACGGGTCTTTGATAGCGACATGATCGTGAGAAGATAAAATGTGCTTGATCCCTTCTCTGTCTTGTTGAGGTGGGTAATGACCGGGGCAATCATCAACCTCACGTTTTTTGAGGTGAGTAATTGACTGGAGCAATCATCTCGTTTGCTTGTTGAAATGGATCATGACGGGACAATCATTCCCTTCACTATTTGACGTGGATAATAAACCGGTGCAATCATCCCATTCACTTTATTTAGTAGCGTAGAATGGCTATCATCGGGGGTGTCGATCCGTGTTCTTTATTTAGGGGATGACTGGCGAGGGAGCGAAGCCAGTGGCGTATCTAGGGATTATGGCGCCCGGGGCAAACAATGAAGTTACGCACCCCCCCCCCCCCCTAGTGCCCAAACTGATCTACGTTATTGTACAAGCGAGGGAACAAAGCGACCGACCGGTTTTTTATTCACTCACTTCTACAATCGGGAGCAAACCTAACGAAAACCCTATAGGCTTGAGAAAGAGTCGAGAAATTCAGCAAGTCTACCTGAAGTTGAGATTTCTTTCAAAATGCGTACCTTATTTTATACACTTTATCCTATATTGGGGGGGGGGGGGGGTATTTAGCAGGAGTCATATGAAACTTACATGATATATTGAGCAAAGCAATTACATCTCTATTTTTAAAATTTTGAACCCTTTAAGCTATTTAAGAACTATATACTGGGGGGGGGGCGGAATTACGAGATCGTGAAAGAAAATAATTATGCGAGAGAGCAAAGCGACAGAGCTTTGGAAAATTTTCGCATTTCTAACCTTCAAAAACTATATTTCTAGTACATTTACCCTGCGGACTTGGGGGCGCATAAAGGGATCATAATACAGGCCATCCCCCGGGATCGACACCCAATGGCTATCATATTTGATTTAAGTATTACCATGTTTTAAGTCATATACTCTCCATACAGGTTTAAACAGGGAATTTATAAGGTTATCGACAAGACACGATCTTGTGAGGACACAATCTGCTTCATCCCTTCACTTTTTAATGTTTGAGGTGAATATTGCTTGGGCAACCACTCCTTTTGCGTTTTGAGTTGTCTAATGTTGATGCAATCACACCTTCGTTGTATTTTATTTTTGTAAGTATGATGACAGTTCTAAAATGATTTTTGAAAAGTAATACCATATTTAAAGCCCCACTATCCTCTTGAGTTTGAGTTAGAGTTTGACAGTATAATCATCAACATAAAGAGTAATTATGTTACATGAATACATAATACATAAAAAGTTCTTAGAGTGTAGCCAATAATTATTTGGACAGGATGATAAATTACAAACATAAATTCATACATAAATAAACAAGAAAATTAAGACGCTTTCAAGTGTTATTTTGAAAATACTATCTAATGAAATACAAAAATTGTACATCAACTAAAAGAAAATGATATCGTCAACAATGGCGCTTTCACGCATAGACGATTTAGCCAGCGTATGCCGACGTATCGAAATTTCTACGCTGAACTATCGATTTTTTTCCCTTCAATTTTGGGCGTATACATAGCGTATTCATAACAAGCTGGGCGTATACATAACGTATTAGTAACTTATATGGAACATTTCGATACCTTATAAATAACTTATACCAACGAATGCTTAGCGTGTTGCCGGTGTAGCGGCAGATACGGGGATCGGCAGATACCGTTCTAAAAACGGCCAAGAACACTATCTGCCGGCGGATCATGTTCCAACCCCGGCAGATACCGTACCTAGACATAGCAACAAATAATGTATGCAAACTGGATTCCAAGTATTGTAGTTCATTCATTAATAACAGGTTAATGGAATACCTCGTTACTAGCAGGGGCGTATCCAGGATTTCCCAAGGGGGGGGGGGGCGCGCGCCAGGCATTATTGATCGCCGTCCTGGGGTGGGGCTAAGGGGAGGGGCCATCTGAGATGCAAAATAATCCTATAATTTTATGTGACCAATTTTGAAGCCTATTTAATGAACAACTTTTGTTTTTGCTAGTTTTTTGCGCCACCCCCTGGATACGCCACTGACTAGGTCCCCAGGAAAGAAACATCCATAAATTTTAATCACTTAGTAAACAGGTCTATTAGGCACGAGAGTGTCTCGTACAAATCGTGCCAATATACAATACACCTTATCTGCAGCGCCGTGGAACCAAATCCGCCGGGGAACCAAATCTGCAAACGTCAAACCCGGCAGATATGGTTCCGAGGTAGAACGATATCTGCCGGCGGATACGGTATCTGCCGGAGAACCGTATATGCCGCTACACCGGCGTTGACAACTTACGCACAACGATAGTCTAACATATGCATATCATGCGTCGCTAATCGTCGGCGATACGCTGCTACGCGCTATGCATAAGTAAAACCAAACTTTTTCTTCAAACATGTCTTTAGAAAAATCATGAGAATAGTGGAGAGGAAAAGAGCGTGTGAGGGGGTGGAGGAGGAATGGAGGGATAAGGGTTAGTTTATATACAATAAGGTACAATGATTATTATTGCCTACACTGTAAAAAATAACTGTAGATTAACAGTAAAAAAACCTGTTAATCTACAGTTACAAGTCAAAAAACCTGTTAATCTACAGTTACAAGTCAAAAATCCTGTTAATCTACAGTTATTTTTTTACAGTGTACTGGAACCGTAGGTGGAAATGAGAGAGTCGTCAACGGATTTAATAAAGGGGAATTGCTGCGTTGAAAGCCATTCTCATACCAACTGCACTATGTACTAGTTCTGGATGTGTGTTGTGTCCACGTTTCGGTTATTGTTACAATCAGTTGTTGCTTCTAATGCCAACACATCGTTTCCTGCTAGAAAAAAAAATACAAATGAAAGCAATGGTAAACAAGCTAAAATACAATAGAAAATATTTTGATTAAAAACTATTTCAAAAATAGTAATAAATATTTAATTAATTGCAAATTCAATCAGGGTTTAGATCATTTTATTCGACTGCTAATTGTTTAACTGAAATTACAGATTATTTGTGTGATAAAATGAACCAAAAACATATTATTGGGGTATTTTCTGAGATCTACGTAAAGCCTTTTATGTTATTCCACACAATATTATTATTGGAAAGCTTATGTAGTGTGGTATTAAAGGGGAAGGATATAATTGGATGGAATCCCATTCAATAGACAGGAGACAATTTGTAACACTTAATGATTGCACTAGTGAATGTTTGAAGGCTACTGAAATCCTTGCATCTGATTGGCTGAGAGCACGGTCGGTAAAAATCACCTACAATACACTTGATGAAACGCCCCCCCCCCCCCGATCATGAGTCCCACTGGGATCTATAATGGGACCGTTGATAACCTGTCTCTTTATGAAATAATTATGTCATGTACATTTGCATATTAATTCTAAAATTCTCTTTATGCTGATGATACAGCTATATGGTAAAATAATCAAGAAGGTACAGAAGAACTTGCAAGATGATTTTGTTGCAATATGCTAATGTCTGACCTGAATGATATGCATTTACACCCACAAAAGACAAAAGTCATGGTATTTGGTCATAAGAAAAAAAATGGGAAATTATGTTTTCTTAATAACATTCAGAAACTTACATTTGGCTTTAGAAAATGTAAAGAAAATAAAATACTTGGGTGTTATGCTTGACTACGGTATGATTTGGGGTGAGCATGTTGCTACTATGTAAAATCTCTCGGGCGATAGGTTGTATACGGAGGATAAAACAATTGCTTTCATTCAAAATATTGAAGAATTTGTATTTTGCTATGATTTTACCCACTGGCGTAGACAGGGGGGGGGGGGGCACAAGGGGGCCACAAGGGGGCCATGCCCCCTATTCAGCCACTAAAAAAAAAAGCGAGAGCGAAAACTCGGGCGAAGTAAGAGAAAAAGGCCTAAAAAGCCGCTATACAAGCCGTTATCTTTCTCTAAAAATTTGCTAAAACGTCAAAGCTTTCGCGCTTCGCGCGGGAAGGGGGAAATAACTCCTCTCCCTGCATCCACCCCTGTTACATACAGTACAATATTGCGTCCAAATAACTGAAAAACAGTCAGGGCATCGAACTATAACTTTCCGCCTAAAAAATTGTTTGCTACGAGCCGTTTATCTTTCTCTCAAATTTGCTAAAACGTCAGAACTTTCGCGCGGGAAGGGGGAAACTCCTCCCTCAATGCACCCATCCCTGTTACAATGCAGTATTACGTCCAAATAACTGAAAAGCATTCTGGACCTCGAAAACTTCCCCCTCCCTGCACCTACCCCCTGGGGAGCTTTGCGTGCTTATCACCAATTTCGCACTCTTCGCGAATAAAATGAAATCCTGGCTATGCGGTTGGATCCTTCACGTCTGCCCCCCCCCCCATGGGTATCGATCCCGGGGGGGGGGGGGGGATGGCCTGTATTATCACCCCCAATATAATTATGATACATTAGCTTAAAACTAATAATTATCCAAACTCATTATGTTTGACCTTGAAATACCATCACATCCTTTGATTATTAGAAGTAAGGAAATAAGACATGCCATAATTTCAATGCGAAAATATGGAAGAAAATTCGTTCGCTGGCATTGTCATTCTCAATTGAGGGGTTCCGTCCATTGGCGTAGATCCGTGCATTCCTTTTATTCATTAAAAAACATTTTGGGATGCTCTAAAATGGAAGTTTTATAGACAGATTTTCGAAAAAGTCCCTGGTGTGGGAGGGGGGATACCCCCTCCCACACCCGCCCCCGTATTAATCTTTATACGGATTACACACCCCAAAATCCGCAGGGTTAATGCACTAGAAATCTAGTTTTTGAAGGTTTGAAATGTGAAGATTTTCAAAAGCTCGGTCGCTTTGCTCCCTCGCATAATTATTATCTTTCAGGATCTCGTAGATTCGCGCCCCGAGTAGGCCTATATAGTTCTTAAATAGCTTAAAGGGTTAAAAAAAATAAAGATGTAATTGCTTTGCTTGCTATATCATATATGTTTCATATGACTCCTGCTAAATATTGCGCCCCCGATGTAGGATAAAGTATATAAAAGAGCATTTGCAAAGGTTCAACTTATGAAAGAAATCTCAACTTCCGGTATAGCCTTGCTGAATTTCTCGACTCTTTCTCAAGCCTTTAAATGGTTTTCGTTAGTTTTGCTCCCGAATGTAGAAGTAAGGGAATAGAAAACCGCTTATCAATGTATAAAATTCGAGTTTCTCTACCGCTCAATTGCGGTGGTCAATTATTGCAAAATTTCCTGGATAAAATGCACAAGAAATTGCGTTTTTTAGGGTTTAAAAATTGAAAGATTTGCCGCTCGGTCGCTTTGCTCCTTCGCTGACGAAGATAAGTTTGGCACTCGGGAGGGGGGGGGGGGGGGGACTTCATTTTTTGCCCCGGGTGCCATAATCCCTAGTATCATGAACACGGATGGACACCCGTGTGGCCCCCTATTGAAAAATCCTGGCTACGCCTGTGATTTTACCTCCTCGATTTTGCCATATATTGATTATTGTAGTACATCTTCGGGAAGCTGTGCAAAAACCGATAGGGATAAGATACAAAACCTCCAGAATAAATATGTTAAAATGATTTAGAATAAGGATTATTATACATCTCAGAATTCCTTGTAACTCACTCTGAAATGTCAATCAGTAGAGCAGCGTACAGAATATAAGTATTGTGTTCTTGTTTTTAAAATCCAAAATGATCTAATATCGGCCAAGGTCAGAATATAAAAGAAATTCTTTTGCATATGTTGGAGCCAGTTTGTTTAATGCACTCCCAGTAATGTTCAGACGTTTACATCCCTTTATAAGATTAAACTACGCAAAGCTTTAAATCTTGACTGAATGGAATGACAACATTACTATTCATGTATGTACATGTACATTTTATAATACCGTAAATTCACTCCATCTTTTTGTTGTTTGTTTTATTAACCATGTTACCTAATTGTTATGTATTTTGTATTTTCATGCGGAATGATTTGTTGAACTGCGGAGCATCTTTGGAAAGTGGTTTTTAATAATTGAACAGGCTAACCCTGCAGTATAAAATAAAGATAAAGTGAATTAATAAATATAGATAAATAATTTCTTGGTACTGCAAAATTTCAATATGGCACGAAAAAGAGACATGATAACGAAGCTTTTCGACCTGCACTCATCAGGTTATCACGCAGGTATAAAACAAATTACTTGAAATCAACTATATTATACTCGGTGAACCCGGACGCAACCTAGACGCCGTAATTTCAGAACAATCGCAAAGCTTGGACGAACTCCTTTTGTCTGCACAGAAGAGGTTCTTGCGATTGGATATAAGCAGCTTCCAGAAAGCGTAAATGCGCTGAGCTTCTGGCCCGGGACATAATTGAGAATTGATCGTCGGCATAGCTTTGTGCGCAAGCTGGATTGTTCAGCAAGTGGAGACCAATCGCTGAATCGCATTTGGCTATCTTTGGTCTGTTAGCGTGCATTTCAGATTTGCAGGCACGAACGGGCTGCGTGCGCTGATTGGTTGTACGGTTCCGAATAATCGAGGGAATGTGTTGTTTAATGCGATCAGCCAACCGCTGAGAAGTACGGCCCACGTACCTGGCATCGCACCGGCACTGAGTATAATATAGTTGATTTCAAGTAATTTGTTTTATACCTGCGTGATAACCTGATGAGTGCAGGTCGAAAAGCTTCGTTATCATGTCTCTTTTTCGTGCCATATTGAAATATAGATAAATAAACACATAGAATATTATGTATCGACGACTGATTTAATTTTCACGAATGAAAAAAAGAAGAGGCCAGTGCCTTTGCCTGGTTTCATAATAAATTGATAATAATATAATAAAATATTTGCTCAATGATCACCAAAAATTTGTAAAAGAGACAGAAAGAGAGAGCTTGAAAGGGTAAAGGAGAAAAGAGGGAGTTGGAAATGCGTGCAAACTGAAGATCATTCTTTCATTTTGAATGGCTTTGTACAAGGCAAGAAAGTAATAAATGGATATTTGATATTGATTCTTAGGTGACCCCAATGCTGTTAATTGTTTTCTAAGTGGTCTGTCGTCAGTAGAGTCCAGAGTAGCTAATTGTCGACTCAACCCCTATAGAATTCAAGAATAAAGGAAATCAAGATCTGGGGAGCGTTTCATCAAGCGATTTGTCAGTGATTTTCACTGACAAATTTGCTCTCAGCCAATCAGATGCAAGGATTTCAGTAGCTTATAACAGTTGTCGGTAAAAATCACTGACAATACGCTTGATGAAACGCTCCCCTGATAGGGTCGTGAATTTCATGTATTACTTTAACGATATCATGCTTTAAATGATTCTTATGTCCGTTATGATATATCATTATATTGATATCGCTTTGAAAATATTGAAAATACAAAAAGGACCTTTCAAAGGATGAATTTGAACATAATTTTCATAAAGGGTATAAATGTCTGAAATAAGAGCAGGTCCTAAAAGATCCTGTTATGATATATCATTATTTTGATTTCGCTTTGAAAATATTGAATATACAAAATGGACCTTTCAAAGGCTGAATGTGAATATAGATTTCATAAAGAGCATAAATGTCAGAAGTAAGAGCAGGTCCTAAAAGAGCTAAAATAGTAATATTCACTCTGAACAAAAAGCTAGCAGGAGGCAAGGTTAAGTGTGAAACGACGAAAAATAATGAATTTTAAAAAGAATTGGTATTAAAAGCTATCCTTTTTGACAAAGATATTCATCGATAACTTTCTAGGGAAGCATCTCTATCGTTCGTAAGATTTGAAGATTTTGTTCCATTCACGTCGTCGTTGTCTTATTTAAAGCCGGCCTCAAACTGCGCGATTACTTGCGATATCGCGTCGCATCGCAGGAGATTGCCCGATATTGTACAGTGTGAGAGGTTTAGAAGGCGATCTTTCAAATATCGCAAGCAATCGCCTCGCATCGCAGGATTTTGAACATGTTTCAAAATGTTGTTGCGATGCGGTTATTGCATTACGATTGATTTCCCGTGGACAGAGAAAGGGGAAGAAATTCTCCTCCAAATATGGGGGGTATTGAACAAAAAAAAATACCACCTCCAATCCATATGATCTGAAGGAGGCGGCTCAGATATTAACAGGTTGGTGTCGGATTCCTGAGATAGTTGGAGTGTGCTCCAAGTTACTTAGATATTGTTTATGTATTTTCTATATTTTTACAAATGTACATATTAATTATTTCTATGTACATTTTACCTTCCTATTCTCTGTAAATACCGTTTGTAAACTGGACAAGTTTATTTTGCCTGACAATTTTTTTCTAATCATAAATACAATCATCGTCATAATTTCAGCATAACGGAATGGTCGACATTTCTAATTTAAGCACTATAAATTTTCATTTCATGTACCTGATTGAGACTATCTATACCCCTTCCTCTGTCACTCTCTGTCTCTGTCTCTGTTTATCTCTCTCTTTCTTTCTCACCCCTTCACCCTGCTCCGTACTTCGATTTCCTCCTTTCTCATTTCCTTCTTCTCGCTTACTCCTATTTACACCCTCTCCTCAAGCCTCTTTTCTCTGTTCCTTTTCAGCTAGGTACTTCCTATTTTTACCTACTTTAATTTTAATATCCAACCTTCAAAGTGCAATATGTGAATATCAATTTGTTATTTGCTTATTGGTTTATTATTATGTCGTTCTTATATCTCGTTACTCTATACATGTTTTTTTAATTGAAATTTGTAATTTGATGTATTTTAATGTTCATTTTTATAAATATTTTCACAATTCAGCATCATTACTGCTGCGATGGGAATATAATAAAACCATTGAATTGAATTGAATTGAATTGAATTGAATACAACCCAACGTTGTTATTTTTTCTTTTCCAATCCATCTGACTTTACATAAAATATGAATTACACTGTAAAAGGTACGTCTAAACACTCGAATTAAAGACTAAACTCTCCCCTAAATGTTGGTTACCCAATAAGTCTCTATACTAATTTTAATTATTACATAGGCTAAACATTCATTACCCATACGTTTCATGTTTTATATCTAAAAAATAATTCCCTTTCAAGTTTCAGGAACTTTATTTACGTCTGTCAGCTGATACTACTACATGTACTATAGTAGTCAAATAAGCCACTTCGGGGATGCAATCTGAGCATGAGCAGATAAAGGTCATCTATACCCAATTCTAAAACCCACTGACACTAATATTCGATATGTGCTCATGAATGTCATGTAATCATTATTCAATTATGCACTAATGGTGCATTCCATGATATCCAGGTGGAAGTATTCTTTTTAAAGGGGGAAACAAAAGCTATTCATGAGGCACCTCTATCACTCCCAGAGTTATTTTTCTGAAGTGCACATAAAGGGACCCTCCATGTCTAAAATATCTGTGGATATTTGGGGTCATTTGTACAATCTCAGTACCATGCGCTAACCCCGAACTGGCTTATAAGCCACTTCGGAGATGCAATCTGAGCATGAGCAGATAAAGGTCATCTGTACAAAATTCTAAAACCCACTGACACTAATATTCGATATGTGCTCATGAATGTCATGTAATCATTATTCAATTATGCACTAATGGTGCATTCCATGATATCCAGGTGGAAGTATTCTTTTTAAAGGGGGAAACAAAAGCTATTCATGAGGCACCTCTATCACTCCCAGAGTTATTTTTCTGAAGTGCACATAAAGGGACCCTCCATGTCTAAAATATCTGTGGATATTTGGGGTCATTTGTACCACGCGCTAACCCCGAACTGGCTTATTGCGTTATCAGTAACGAAGTACGCATGCGCGAAAGGCTAAAATCGCAGAATGTGTGACGTGAATCGCAGATCCTTTGGTAACGAGCGATGGCATATGCGTCGCTCAAATTCGCTTTGCATCGCATCGTAAGTCATCGCAAAGTGTGAGGCGGGGTTCAGGAACATTTTTTCCACTTTCTCTCTCTATATATACTCTCAATCGAACAGCATTTGTATTCAAGAAATATAATCTTCTTAGTCAATCGGTCATTAGCATTTTCACCAACACATTTTCTACTCGAAATCTGTGCAGGTCCCAGTATTCGTCATGTATCAGTTAAACCCATATATGATCATCCCAGCCGTACATTGTATAAGTATCGTCCTGAACTTTGCAACGGTGGTAACAATCATCGCAGTTAGGAGGCTGAGGAAGACACACAACATATTTACTGGCAACATCGCCTTAGTTGATTGCGTGGCATCTGGTCTCAACGTCGCTTTAAGGATGCCGGGAGTTTTTAGATATAAATATGTAAGTCCCGATTCTTTTTCTTTAGTTTCGTAAGGCTCATCTTTATTGTCCAGCAGACCAGCGAAAATTCTTGATATTTACATGAAAAGATTGCATTTTTTAAAAAGCTTCAATTACAGAATTTAAAAAGTGAATTCAATCAAACATGAAGCTACTTTTGTTACATTTAAGAGCAGTACACTGTAAAAAAATAACTGTAGATTAACAGTTTTTTTGACTTGTAACTGTAGATTAACAGGTTTTTTGACTGGTAAAATTACAAGTTTTTCTGTTAATACGGTATTTCTTGTAAAATGGCAGGAAAATTAGGTATTTTTCTACGGTGAAATGGCAGGAAAATTAGCAATTTTCCTGCCATTTCACAAGAAAAATACCGTATTAACAGAAAAACGGCCAAAACTTGTAATTTTACAAGTCACAAAAACCTGTTAATCTACAGTTATTTTTTACAGTGTAGGTCAAATCGCTCTCTGCAGCCAATTTGGAAAGTGAGCCGGTAGAAAAAAGTTTTGACAATACGCCTCGGCGCACAAAAGGCTTTTTAAAAAATAATTTCCCTGAAGGCAGTCTGATTTTAATGTTGGAGTGCACGACCTAATTGTAAACTTTCAACCAATACCGTCTTCAACCACATGCCTGACAAAGCAAGAACCATAGAAATATAATTTACTTATGACATTCTACTTATACGCCAAGTGAATGCCAGTTTGAGTTATGCGGAACATTTTGACCAAGCGTTTGAACCGTTACGCTTCTCTTGAGCTATAACTCTCAGGCAAAGCAAAAAGGTATTTACTTGAGCATAACCTTTTAAAAGGTAGTTTTAGCTTTCAAGCAAATGCGAGTTTTTATAGATACAGCCCAATGTACTGCACTGATAGCAATTGGTATGTGGGAGCACTGTGGTATATTGATGAGGGCTCTTGACTCTCATACGAGAGGTCCCGGGTTCGGTACTCGCTCGGTGCTTACATCCTTGGACGAAGTGTTTTGCCCACAATTGTTCTTCTGGGCCGAGGTACTAGTTTAAATGGGGTACCTGGCAATGCTGGTGTAATGATAATTGCAGAAGAAGAGCAGTAATACTGATGTGGCTTCCCTTTGTAAATAAGACCCAATTATTATCACACTGCAGGCCCAGTGACAGAAATTTCAACATTATTCCAAGGGGGTCCTGAACTTTTGCAAATGACTGTAATGCTAATAGCACAGAAATATAGAAAAAATGCCCATTAGCAGTGATTTAATTCATGTGATTGTGTTTCGTTCTATTAGCTTTTCCCTTCATTTTTAAAGAGTTTTCCTTTATAATAGTATGAATTGCATAATAAACTTAGATCAGCATTTCCAACTCGACTCGCGTGCCATATGAAGAAAATTTCTACTTTAGAATCTTCTGGCAAATCTATATTAAGTAAATATATCTTATTCATTATTACTGATTTAGTAAAGGTAATTACTAGCAATTACATCTTTCTCGGAGAAATCGCAAGTTTACCGGCGTGACTCCGGCCAGGCTAGGAAGGAGGCTTTCACACACCACTCCATATTAGGATGATATTTTATAAAACCACAGGGAATATCATATTCATATTTTAGTTATACAAACTTGATGATCTTTACCATTTTACAACAACTTGACATTCAGTAATATTACCCATGTAATTTAACAACAGGATCTTGAAAGTGTTACCGGCGCGGCGTGACAGTGAGCGTGACACGCGTAACGAAGTTGACTTTAGCTGTAGGAAATTAAAGATTGCATGAATTAGATGAACCGAGACATAGCCACCCCAAGGATTCATGAGCAACAGGGCAATGGATGAAGCAATATTTTGAACTAAATATTATTTTTTAGAGAATATATGCATATGGTTTGCCTAAATTATAATAATTATAACATTTACAAGTTTGGGGCAAAACGGACTTCACATTAATGAGGTTTTGTACTGTCATTGATGCCCTCCCCAACTTTAATTTTGATTTGAATATTCGAAGGCAAGATGAGATAAGGGTTTGTTTGCCCCTCCCCCACCCCTGGGAGAAAAATAAATTTCTACTTTGTAAAATCTCAACCTTCCACCTTCCTAGAGAAATATAAGTCTTTGAGCACAATTATGTCATAATTTTATCTCCTTCTAAATTTCGAGATAGATAATGAAACTAACACGGAATGGATGAGATGTATTTCATTCTGACGATACTGCACATTAGAATATCAAATGGAGCACAGAAAATAACTGTAGAATACAGAGCGTCTGGAAAGAGTAACCCAACAAAAATAGTTTTGAAGGGCTAAATCATTAATAGTAACGCTCTCACATGAAAATCGTATGGCCATTATGAACAAATTTTGTAAATCGAGGAGGCACCTTGAACCAAAAATGTAAGAGAAGCACACACTATGAACACGGTGACAAAGATAGCGGACAATTTATGCAGCTCCTCATTGTACCCTCCACAATAGCTCTAGTAAACAAAAGGACATCCCTTCACTGCTATTATGTGACACCTGTTCTACATATTTTTACAGGATAGCAATGAATGGATGTTCTTTTGTTAACCAGTGCAATTGTGAAGGGTACAATGAGGAGCAGCATAAATTGTCCGCTTCTTTGTTCGTCATGTTCATAGTGACAGCTGCAATTCAAAGACCAGCATAATGGGAAAACACAAGCAAACAGGGTTGTTTGATTGAAAAATAAACTGTAATGGTTATCACAACTTCCTGTTTTCGATTTTTTTTCAACATAATTGACACAACATTACAAACACACAGACAGGGTAATGCTTGCATTCTCTCTATTGTTGTTTAGCCCATTCATATCGACGCGAGAGACAGTATACCGACCAAAAATGAAGAAGAAGAAAAAAAAAAAAAATTTACGTTCACGGGACCGACTCCACATGGAACGTACATTTTGTCGGGGTATACCATACCAAATCGAAAACTGGACGAACCTAAAAATCACATTACTCTGAATGGTAAACCTTTTTTTAAACAGTAAAGAGTCGGTTTGGCATAGTAACTGTTGTTTTGGGATCTCTTTTTGTTGAAATTAACGTTCCAAGAGGTAAGCATATATTATTCGGAGTAATATATCGACCATATGGCAAGCCCTTTTAACATTTATTCATATTTTGTGATATCAACAATTTGAAATTTCCTGATATCAAGAATTCTATTCTCGATATCAAGAAATTAGAATACTTGATATCAAGATTTGAAGGTATTGCAGAAATTCATTCTGATTTCGAGCACAAAGGTATTGCAGAAATTTATTCTGATTTCGAGCGCAAAAGTATTGCAAAAATTCTGGATTCGAGCTGAAAGGTATTCACATAAGCAATTTACATTATAATCAGAAGATATTTCAATTCAATGTCAATGAAGGCAAGAAAATGATTGATATGTTGTATTTTCTCAAAAATTATGATTATTATCATTTTCAAAGCATTAGCTGTATCTTTTATGTCTTTGTAAATATGAATGATATGTATATGTAATATAATAATAAATCCTCTTGGAAGAGGCAAAGAGAGGGAAAAACAGTCTGCATGTAAGGTAAAGCGCCGGGTCCGATGGTATTCATAACTCCTTGTTTAAGAGAATAATTAGAAAGATCGTTGATCTCTTTAATAGTGTATATTTTTTAATCTCTCTCTCTCTTTTAATACAGGACGAGTACCAGACAATATGGGTGGTATCAAAGCAATGTTGAGAGTCTTGAAACGGCTTAGGACTTTTTCATATTCTGATCATTAAAAGGCAATTTATGAAAAAATATGGTTTGTTTTCTGTATGTCTTGACATATCCCATCAAAACTTTAAAGTTGAGTGAGAAAGCCAGCTTGAATTAAAAACTCCTCAAAATTATTATTTCAAGTTATTCCAAAAACTCAATAAAGTAGTTAATTGCTCACTGAATCAGATAGCCTACATATGTACACACATAGAAAAAAACCTGCTATTTCATAAATTGTCAAACAAACAAACCAAAAAAAAAAAAAAAAACACCAGGGATTCCTCTGCCAGAGACATTCAAGCCTCTTTTGATCCTATTTTTATGCAAGAGCCGGGAAGCGTTTCATCAAGCCTTTTGTCAGTGATTTTTACTGACAACTGTTATAAGTTACTGAAATCCTTGCAACTGATTGGCTGAGAGCAAATTTGTCAGTAAAAATCACTGACAAACGCTTGATGAAACGCTCCCCCGTTTCAAGCAGGCAAATCAAACCCAACAGACACAGTCATGCACGTAAGAAATACGCGTGATATTTTTTAAACGACTATACGCATTCTTGTTTTCACTTGTCGAAAGGCCGTACGCTGGATGAGCTAAAGCAAACCCAACAGAGAATCCCGCAAACCGCACTTTAAGAACACTTTCAAGTGAAAATACCATCGGTCAAGTAATTTCTATCATTCATATATAACGTTTACCTTTGAACATTGAAGTCACTTTTGACTTTTGCTTGTAAGCAATAACATAGAAAATTATATAATACGCTGTAGCTGTAAAGAAGTGAAGAACAACAGTAGTGGCCGTGTCAGAGTTTGCTTAAGGTGTATGAAGCGTAAACGAACGGCTAGGTACTTAAATAGTAACAATGGTATGAGCATTTTGGATGGCATTGGAAATTTGAGCACGTACCCGTAAGAGGTACTCATAATATTTTGAAAATTTGCTATGTTTTCGACATCTGAGAAATTGTTTCAATATGTAAATCATAGAGACAACGCGTAGCAAAGAAGAAACCAAATCCATGGTCACGCTGAAAGGCAGAAACCACAATATTCGCCACGTTTAGAAATAGTCATGTCGTACGTACGTGCCTGATTCTTAAATGGTGGAACTCGATTTCGCGATTTTGCGTCACCCGTTGCTGACGCGTGAAAACATTTCAGTCTTCATAGCATATGATATTGAGAGGAAGGAACTCACTCTGTCAGTGAGTGAGACGGCTGGTGAAGGAATATCGGCATGCTTACTCAAACGGGATTGCCTTACCACTCCATTAGGAGTGAAAGTTCCGTCACTCTTAATGTAGAGTGAGAAATTTACTCCTTTAAAGCATTTAAAGAGTAGGCGGGTATTTGGTCTAGGCGCATTTTGATGAGTTTTTAGGCACATCTGACACCCTCTTCCCGACGGAGTGTCAATTTTGATGAATAGCCTTCTGAAAAGAGGTTGTTCAATGGGCTTTGTTAGGGGTGTCTAAAAGCCCCATCCCGACGGATATTTTTCAGCATCTTCATGTTTTGCAATGCGTCTTCATACTACTTCTGTTTGACAAAGTTTAGTGCATTGGGTAGATGGGGGTGGGGGGGGGGGGGGATTGATCCGACTTGAAATTCTGTTTCGTTATTTGTGGGCTAGGCTTAACTAAAGGCTGAAAACAATTTTTGGCAATGACTTATGGGGGGTGTTGCAAGAAAGTTGCAATCAATTGCAAATCTCCCATTTGCAATCGATTGCAAATATGATACATGTAATTTAAATGGAACTTGCAATCAGTTGCAAGACTTGCGACTGATTTGGGGGATTTGCAATTGATTGCAACTTTCTTGCAACACCCCCTTAGATTGTCTAAGTTACTTTAAGGGGTCATATCTTTTGGGTTGACTATTTCGCGACAAGCCCCCGAATCTAAAGTCAAAATATTGTACATGACCTAGATATTCGTGTTTATTTAATACATGTGCACAAAAGGAGAAATAATAATTTGTTCTATCTTTTCAGATAAGAGACATTGGCTTGGTTTTACGAGCAATGATCATTATTGGGGCATGCAGTGCCTTATCCGTGGCTATTCATCGCTTCATCATCATCCGTTTTGACCCATTCAACAAGCGTAACCTCGTCACGGCACCTCGCTGTTTCGCCATCTGTGTGCTAATTTGGGCTATTCCCATCGCCGCTTTCTTCGGTACTGAAGCAATCAACGAGAATGCACGTTTCCAAAATCTCATTGTAGCCATTGCGATTATTGTATCGTATGGTCTTTGCGTTGTTTGCTATGCTGTCGTGTATCGGGCAATTGAAGGCGCAGCGCGTAAGGCAGGTCTATCAGGTCGTATGTTGGAACAGCGCGTCAAGCAGAATAAGAAAGTGCTGACGACTTTTGCCCTTGTTGTTGGGACAAATGTCATCTGTTTCTTACCACTTAGTTTTAGTTTCTTTATCAACTACGTGCGATTAGACTGGACTGTCAATCTTAGTACCTTTATATCGTATTTTTGGTTTCTCTTTTTATCAAACTTTTCTTGGGCCTTATGGGGGCTAAGCGGAATTATAAATCCAATCATTTACTGGAGTCGGTTAACCGAATTTCGCAAGCTGCTTAGTGATCTAAGTTGCTGCAACAAACGTCCCTGTAAAGAATCTAAGAACGGGAAAAATGAGAGTTCTCTCCAAACTCAGGAGAGTTCTATCTCTGACCCTTAAGATGGCCGCGATACATCCGGGAAGACGGGTATCTATACTGTTCCACTATAGACAAGCAATCTGATAAATCGTAAGGGGGTAAACACCCACGTACCGAAAGTTGTATATCCAAGATTATCAGAAAGAGAGGGCCAAAATACTTCTTTAAAAAAATCTAATTAAGTTGCACTGATTAAAGTGTCCACATGAGTTTTATAGGTTGTCTCAGTACAAAGACAATAATCAGAGTGCATTTTGCTGGTAAAAAGAAATCACGAATTTACCGTTTATACCTGACATTTATTAAAGATATATGTTTTAAAGTGTTACATTAGATTATTAGTGTATTTACAGTTAAGTTCTATCTGGTTTGGATTTTAGTGTAACTGGTAACGTGTATTCATCTATCATTTTGTCTTTATATGAATGGATAAAAGCTTATTTCCATAACTAATGATAAACTAATGATTATAGCCATGCGATTTAGAGAGACATTTTCTGATTCTACAGAATCTAAATCAATATCACTAGTAATAGCAAACAACTTCTTTGCTAAGATCTCAAAATGTTACAGTGAGTACAATTTTAGCCTAAACACGTAACAATTTAGACTATTGATTATTAATTATTAGAACGTTTCCTCTCAAATGGTCAAAGTCTATTGTTACCTTTTATTTGTTAATCATATTAGACACAAAATTTGCTTGAGTATAAGCATATTAAGTGTCAATCATTGTAGCTAAAAAAGCTTATTATTAAATGTTGTTAAATGATATATCTGTTATCTTGGTTTTAATTGTGAAATAGAAATAAACAGAGTAGAGAACAAGAAAACAGTTTAAGTCTAAGACAAGGGAAAGCCACAATTGATCAATAAAATCTGACCAGATACTGCAGTATTTTTTCTAGTTCAGGTAAATATGTCTCTGTCCATGTTCATAAAGAAATTGGTGATCAACCCAAGCTTTGGTTGAATGGTCTTAATTCCGGTTGAATGCATTCGCACGTAATGGTATATGTATATATATACTTATATCTTGTAAGACGTGCAAAAGCGAATGATGACACGAGACGTAGCTCTATGTCCGTTGCTAGTGCCAAGCTTTCGGCGTGGGCGCCTTTATCACGGCTATAGCCGTGATAAAGGCGCATAGAGCTACCTCTCGTGTCATCATTCGCTTTTGCACGTCTTACAAGATATATATTTCTACGATGACACAGTCAATGAGTACGAAGATTGTCAAACCTCTCACACATTTATATATACTTATATATTATATATATATATATATATATATATTTTCTTTTTTTTTTTGTTGGGGGGGGGGGGGTATTTTATTCAGAAACTTCGTTGACATTGACATCAATATTTTGTTTAACAATACCAAGCATTAGTATAAAGAAAATTAATAATCACATGGAAATGAAATGGGGGAAAAAGAAAATGAAAGTATCACCATTCATCCCAACTCGGCCAAAAGCGATTTTGACATGTTCTTAAGAAATGGCCAGCATTCAATTATCCAATATCTCAATTTGGTGAGCAGCCTATCAATTTGAAGAGGAAGTTTTTAACGTCCATACTAGTATTTTATTATTTAGCTATTTCACTTGCTTTTTAAGATAGAGAGACTTCAATATGTTTTTTTGCCTCACACTATACACACAGAGAAATAATTACTTAATATTTCATTATGTAAACTTCCTTTTGTAAAATGTTTACTTAATATATGTAAAATTGTCTCAAATGAATGTTTTTATGTAGTATTTTACTAGATATTTGTAATGAATTACATTTCGCATATAATGTGTCATGCAAAAGGTAAAATTTTATGTAACATTTACTTAGCACTATTTAAGGAAAATTAATTTTGCAAAAAAATGCCTACTATGTAAAATGTGTTAAGTACAAGTATTTTTTTTAAAGGGAATTTTATCATGCAGATGTTATAAGTCATCATTAAGTAAAATGTTTTGTAAACTATTGTGTATAAAATACATTTTACGAATGTCAGTTGACATTAACATGATTTTGATACACAGTTATGTAAAACTGACTGAACAAATCATGCAAAATAACGCTGTAAGATATTTCTTCATAAAGATTTTGCAATATTGCTCTTTTCGTTAAGTTTATTTAACATGCACAATGTAATTTGTTGTCATTAAGTAAAATGTTTTGCAAACGGTTTTGTAAAAAATGCATTTTATGTTTATGATTATGTAAACTTCGATCACCATGTTTACAAGGTTAAGATGCAACTTGGTAATTATTTTTTAGGTACAGTTTGCCTGATATTTTATTATCAACACTCTTAGAACTAGTGGTAAAATAACATGTGGTTAAACAGTTGTGGTAAAAATATGTGTCAAAATGTACACATATATGTGTAGAAGCATGAAACAAGGGTACACAGCATGTGAGTTAGACGTTTACACCTGCACCGCAGTAAAAAGAAACCCGATTCTGGTCAAACTTCGTCCACATGTCAAAATGTTACCCCATTTGTGGTAATCATCAACACACTTTACTCAAAAAGTTAATTGATTCGAAGTAGTGTGTGTATATAGGCGCGAAACGCGGCCGGGTACGATCACATGCAGTGCAGTGGTGAAGCTACACTACAGTTCATCGTCATCACGGGGTCGTTGCTGAGATCGTGGGGGATGCCAGCCGATGTCATCTCTTCATTTAATTGTAAAACATTCACATTTTCATCATATTAATTTTATTATTGCATCAGAAGCTATGTTATAGACCCAGAGCACATTTCAGAGTTGATTGCACATTGGAAGTCGATGTTTGATGTTGCGTTCCGCCGCGAAGGCCGGCGGAGGGGCCCCGGGCGGAACGATTTACACGTGTGCACCAATACCTTCATAGCCAGCCCAAAATGCCATGTAGTTAGCTCAATTTTTGTACTGATTTATTCCTAAATATCTATAGTGTGACACCACCATTATATTATAATTATGTCTAAATTATATGTAAATCATTTTTTATGTGAAAATCACCCTTTCAGATCATTTTTATATAGTTGAAAATCTGTTGTAACATTGTTTTGTTTTCCATTATTGAGATGCAAGTTTTAAGAGGAAATGCATTTGTCAAAACTATATCAAAATGTTTGAAGTTAGTGTTTTTTCCAACAAATTCACAAAACAAGAAACATACATCCAGGTTTTCGCCCTTTTCTTTTGGAAAATTGACCAAATTGTAAAAAAAAAAGCTTGTATATTGTTACTTTTATTGTGATTGATCCACATTCCAGCATTTAGAGTATAATTATATGTAAATTATATGTAAATAATTCAACCTTTCTGATCATATTTAATACTGTAGTTTAAAATCTGTTAACTTTTTTTGGAACTTTTTCCATGCTTATTAAAATGCAAGTTTAACAAAACATAATTTTCATTGTGCATTTTTCTTGTAGTCTCAACTCATCCTTGTGTAGACATTTAGTGTAAAAAGTGACACATTGGGGTGTGGTAAAAAGTTTGGGGTAAATTCTGTACTACTTAAGGGGTAAAATAATAACACAGCTGCGGGGTGAATTGTTACACAGGCTGGTAGTGGTTAAAAGTTGCACAGCATGGGGTAAAAAAGGGAACATGGTCGTTTTGGGATAAGATGTTACCCCACCCTTTGGTGTTAACATTTTACCCATTAGATGTGTAAAACATAACACATATATCAAGCAAAATCTAACCACTCATGGTGTGTAATGGTTTACACCACAGACGAGCATGTTCCCTTTTAACACATTTTGGTGTTATCTTTTAACACCAATGGGGTAACTTTTTTAAGAGTGTACGAAGTGTCTGCCTGTCATCTCACAGATTGGTTGCTTCTTTGACGATTCGTTCCTGCAGTCATCCAGGTCTGCAGGTGGACTGCTGTACACCTAGGAACTCTTCAGGAACCCCCAGACGAAGAAGTCCATTGGTAGTAAAGTCTGGAAATTTTGGGGGCCATTCCCTTGCTTGATTTGGAATAACTCAATTATTATTATAAAATGCTTTCTTGCCCATTGTGCAGTAGAATCCAAATCAGGCAAGACATGGTTGATGTTGGCGCAAATGGGTTTTCACACAGAGACATTAATTGATTCCTACCCAGTAAATTCATTACTGATTCCCCACAAATATGGCATCAATTAAAACTGGAAGAGTTATTCTAGCTAACTGTGGCGCAAGAATTATGATATTTATATCATATTTGTAATATAAGCATTAAAAAAAGTAACATTTTTTCTGACTTGCACTGTAGAGGTACCTGTCTGTAATATTTTCTTCAAAATCATCAACTGGTTGATACTGACTGTAGATACCAGTTTTTAGTTTTTGTTCGGCACTCAGGTCGTAGAGGGCAGCACTGGAATTTGCGGAGCTACTAATTTATGTGTTTTGGACATGTTTATGAAAATGAAAGTCTACTGTTAAATTTGATTTCCCGAGACAGCCCAATGTTGTTGAACTAATGCAGTGACGTTGACGTTATGCTATGCTTATGATTGAAAGACTAACTGCTGACGGAGTGACGACATGACAACAGTGCCCTTGTGATGATACCAAGCGAACGGTTCAACCGGCACCTAGACGAAGTAGCTTTGGTTACGGCGTAATGCTGAATGGTAGTTTGCTTACTGGTCGTTTCTATATCGGGTCGTGTCTTCATGCATCTCTGTCGTGGCCCTCTCTTGTCTATCTATATATAGGTTCTCTTGCGTACGTGCGTAGGCGCCGCTATAATAAGAGACAACCCGCGTGCGCCCAACGCACGTACGTAAGGACCTGACCACTGTTTCCGTAATTTACGCCGTAACCAAAGCTGACATGAAAGAACAGGCTCTTTACATTTCAAATAAAAAAGTAATTCCATCAAAAGTATTCACCATTCATAATCTCCCAGTTATCTTTTATTGTTTACCTATTTTCTAGCCTTTTCACGGCGGCATTGAAAACCAAATCCATGAATATTGGATTACAGGACAATCAAACCTTGATAAGAAATTGCTTTGACTAAAGGAAGCCATATCACCGCTGTGGGTTCAAAATAAATGGGATAAACAATAAGAAATTATGTATGTTTGAATGCTAATGGAATGAGAATCCAAAATTGTCAACAGAATAATATTACATTAATTTAGTGTAAAAATATAGTGTTGTTATATAAAGAATGGACTTTGCCTCAGGCTCATAATTCGAAGTATCTTCTTATTCCGTAGTCCTTGCCGAGAAGTGCGGACGACCATGTTACTATTAAAGAGCAGAAATTGAAAGGAGGGACTGAATATTTGACCTCTTTTATATTCCCAATACCAGCCATGCAGTCAAAACACGCATCCTATAAAACCTTGTAAAAGAAGACCACACTTTTTTTTCTCGTTTTAACGATTTATTTTTTATTATGGTGATCTTTTTCGTTTTATTGACCTTTTTTGTCTAGAACTTTTTTTTAAAGCCATACAATCTTACCAATATACACTAAAGGAAAAAAGAAACTTATAAAAGTTCAAGAGATCACCAAATTAAATTCTCTGCATGGAAATGTACCAAATTTGGATATAATGTTGATTCAATGCATGGCTTTAAATGACAGTCAATAACAAAAAGTTTTCTTCAATGCCACAAAAGAAATGTGCACTGAAGCAAAGGACTCTCTAATCCCCAAGTCACAAAGACAAACTGCAGCCTTGTACACCATATGCATGTCAATGAATGAAACAAAAGAATTTCAAAAGGGATTTGCAAGTTCATATCCAAACAGATTAATAGCCAGTATGTCCACCTCTAGCTTGCTGGCAAGCTGTACACCGTCTTCGCATGCTTCCGATCAGATTCGCGATGGTAGCCTGGGGAACATTGTTCCATTCCTCTTGCAGTGCTGCAATGAGCGTCTCCCTATTGATGGGTTGATTGTCACGCCTTGACACACGTCGACCAAGCTCTTCGCAGAGATGTTCAATTGGGGAAAGGTCTGGTGAACGGGCGAACCATGGCAGAACATCAATATCCTCTTGCTCGAGGGTGCAAATCCCTTTTGAAATTCTTTTGTTTCATTCATTGACATGCATATGGTGTACAAGACTGCAGTTTATCTTTGTGACTTTGGGATTAGAGAGTCCTTTGTTTCAGTGCACATTTCTTTTGTGGCATTGAAGAAAACTTTTTGTTATTGACTGTCATTTAAAGCCATGCATTGAATCAACATTATATCCAAATTTGGTACATTTCCATGCAGAGAATTTAATTTGGTGATCTCTTGAACTTTTATAAGTTTCTTTTTTCCTTTAGTATATATATGACGATGTTACATTGTCTTAAGTAAAGTATAATTAAAATCCCCAAATGAAAATACGAACACGTTATGATTATAACGTTTGGTAATCCTTCGTGTTTTCTTTTCCATGAAATAGATTTAAAAAAATTGAAATACACCAAGTTTTAGGAGCATTTTCCGATGTATCGATCACAATATCGAAAAGTGATCAAGAAACTAGTTTGTTTGTTTGAATTTATTTTCTTCTGCAATCATATAAGAGCATACAATAACAGGGAAAATATAACAATGCATTCACATAAAATGAAAAGAACATAACGTGATCAAAATATACATATTGATAATATAATTACATTTCAGTTTATAAATTATAAATTATTCAACGCATTGAAATTCAGAGAGCAGAAGACGGACTGCCATTATAAACTTAAGTTTGAAAACATGACAGCCCAAAATAAATCAGTGTGATATACGTAGAAGCAGAATGGAGGTCAAATAAATAAGGGAATTATTCAGACGAAATATACGCATATCTAGATTTTTGTATAGTGTGTACATGAATGAAAGTGATAAAATGACGATGAAAATGAAAAAATGAAAATGATGTCTGTTGATGAATAATGAGTTGATGAAATTTATCAGTCAGGACTTCGGTGAATTTGGTAACTAAAGATCATTTGATTTATCAGAACATGGACTATTGATTTAAAGTGTGGCTTGACCTTTGTAACTAATTTGAACTATTATACTCTATTAGCAAACTTGTCATTCGGTTTGGTGATTCCCTTTTGTGTATTATGGAAACCAAATATGCAATTTCTTTTTCGCCAGACCTTCAAAATTTGCTCAGTGGGGGGGGGGGGGGGGGGTGGGTATTGGTTATTGGGGTCAAGTTTCCCTCCATAATTCCCTGACAAGCAAAAAAAAAAAAAAAAGGAGGGGGTGCACAATCGAGAAAATGGCGGACCGTCTATGGTCAAAATGCATACTTTTCTTCCAAAAAGGGGGCACGGCCGGAAGTGCCCCCCTGCCAATGCTGTGGTGTATTATACAGACAAGGAAAGTATACCTTGATATCAAGTTTTCAGAAAAACAGAAGATGAAAGAATCAAATCGGAGAAAATTTGAGGAAAATCTGATCAGCTTGAGCTATACTCGCTAAAAAGTGGTCACGCCTAAGCGTCTCTTCGTACCACCCAAGGTCTCTCCGCGAACTCACACGTGGTCGTGTATCCTTACTATAATTTGGCTAATGTGTGTCTGTGTGTCTGTCTCTCCGTCCGTTTGTTTGAAAGCGCTTTTCTCACTGATTTTCCACTCAATAATTCCATAATTCTCTGACAAGCAACGAAAAAGAAAAAGAAAGGAAAAAAAAAGTTTTCGTTCTCAAAGCATGGGCTGCATGTGCCCCCCATAAATCCGCCACTGATCTAACATACACCTGCCAATATTGTTATTAATTTGAATGGAAACTTAATATTGTATTCTAATAAGTGAAGATCCCCATAAAACGGCGTTTAAAAGATGCACGAGTTCATAAGATATACATTTTCAGTGTTTGTTCTAAGAATTTTATCAATTCGTTCAATGCATATCTACTTAACCTAGCTACCAGGGAAAAAATATCAGAAACCTAAACATGCCAGTGGAAGCCCTACAAGCTAAACCCTCTCTCTCTCTCCTGTATTCTTTATCATTTCTATCTACCCCCCTGCATGTCTATTTTCCCCCTCTCTCTCACTTTTCCGAAAGGCTGTTTCTCACTCTCTCATATTTCCACTGTTTCTCTCTCTCTCTCTCTCTTTCGCTTCTTTCAACATTCCACTATATGTGATTGAGCAACCTTTAATTGGAGAACTACAAACAAATGCAATCTGTTGTACATTGTAGGGTACATATACTTACACATTTATTTTCGACTTAATACATGTAATGATAACATTTTTATATTACAATAATTGCATCTTGACTGCTTACTAAATACACAGTGTTACAATACATTTTTTTCCATTCTATAGTTAGATTTTGATTTCACTCCGCAATGATATTCAAGTTCTTCCCCCAGTTTAACCCCTAATGCTAATTAACTTAATCCTCCTATCTATATTTAAAGGGGAATTAACCTTAAAATATAAATGTGCTCATATTCAAAGATGTAATCTATTCCTTCTTGTTGCCCTGCGTAGTTTTGCATTAAAATATACGAGATGGGTATAAATCAGGATTTTCTAAGCAAGATTTATCGTCTACTAGCGATACCAGGGGGCTGCCTTTTTTGATGTGTACATAAAGATATTTTTAATCCGAATGCAAAATTGTCTTTGTTCCTGATACAAAATTCCATTTGAGATTTAAAATATATATATAGATTTAAGATATATACATATATTCTAAAAACGAAAATGTGTTTTATATTTCTTTGAAAATTACGATTTTACTAAATATCAATCTATTTTCTTGATACTATGACGTACGTGACGGAGTGAATTAATTCAAATTTATGGATGATGACTTTCCCGAGCGTCAATAGTGACAAACTATGCATTCACCTGCTTTGAGATAATGGACTTCAAAAGTCAGAATGCGCGTTGTATAAATTATGTTCTGCTCTGCCAGGCAAGACCAAGAAATCGATTTCTAGTTAGCGAAACCGGAGAATTTAAAAAGAAATCTATAAATTTCAAATGTTAAAATAAATATCTTCCTGACCGGAACAGTCTCCAATGGTTCATGTACAACTCCATGTCATAAAGAAAATGTCAGCCCCCATGAAGTGTTAGCAGATGATACCGTGTGCTAGAATGTCTTGATTTAAACCCTTTTCTGAAAGTTTATTTCTAAATTGATACAGGTCAATGATTCAGAATATATTACACCTTTGAACATAAGTACATTTATATTCTAGTGTTAATTCTCCTTTAAAGAGAAGTCTACGTTGAATCAATTGTTCAAATATGTTTCATCATTAAACTGTGAATGGGTACTTGGGCTGTACAAAGGAGAAGACCACCCCCATTTTTTTGCTAGTAATACATAACCTAATGAAGAAATCCCAACTCCCTGTCAGACATTCAATGCAACTGGTGAAATTTATATTTTGGTGGTGAAGCCAGTAAATGCGATAAATACATTTAGTCGTATATGTTTGACCGCAGCTTATTTTAACTGTCCGTGCCGTCTTGTAATAAATTGGTAACATTTTACATGACATATTTGTACACGAGGTATTCCTTGATAGGGTTATGTCGATACGCGACTGCGTGTGAGTTCGCGGACTGACCTTAAACGGAGTGGAGATACGCTATAAAGCGTGATCACTGTTAAACGTGTTTCGCTACAACTGCCGATGAGGGAGTTATAACAATAATATCCTTGCGAGTAGCTATCTATTTGTTTTAGATTTAGAATTATAAAAAAAATTCTCCTCTATTTGGTTGTCGATGAAGGAAAAGATGTGGTGTTTAAAACAGATGTCTATACGATTTCGATAGGGCGTATGAATTTTATTTTCTTAAACAAAACGAATAGAGGGCTGCTCAAATGGGAAATCACGGAGATGTCAATTTTACAATATTTCAGCAACTTCTATCTAAAAAATTAGTCATATAAAGTAATATTTCAGAAATTTGCTATCAGCGTTCAGATTTTGCTTAATTTTCTCATTTTCTCATTTTTCTACATTTATGAAAGCCAACTTGTTGTAAGGATGGCATTCCCCCTTGACGATGTGGAACTAAAGTAAACTTGATTCTTTATAATCATCTACAAAAGATATACACATTTATGTACAAAACACTTTCCACAAGGCAAAGGTATCACTATGTCCATGGCACACTGGGCGTCACTCAAATCTACGCCACAGAAGCCCGGAAAGGCATTTAGTGTATGCCATGATAATTCAACGCAGTATTTGCATTGTTAATTGCACTGATCATTTTGCGTTCACTTTTTGTACGATGTCACCAGCATGGCGCTTCAAAGACCGCGCTAGTCGCCGACGCTGTACTACGCCAGCAAGAGGACACATCGTCAGCAATGAGGCGTCAGTGCTTTACGTCATTTACACGAGAAGTCAATGTAATGTTCTGTGCGCATTAATTGGCTTGTGTAGAATTATAGATTTAATGACTTGCCAAAAGAGCGTTGTGTCATTGTCATTTTTTCTGACCAATTTCAAGAAGTTGCCTGTATGCCCAGAAAGACTGCGTTTTGCATATAACTATGACTAGTTCGGTTCCAAAACATAGACATTCCCCCCATTTTAAAATCTTTTTTTGTTGTTTTAATCACTTTTTTTAATCAGTGTACAGTGTAAAATATCTTGATAATAAATTTAGGTGAAAAAATCTAGGTGCTTTAATTTTTGTAATTAATTCTTTTTTTAATCAGGATAATAAATTTAGGTGAAAAAACTAGGTGCTTTAAATTTTGTAATTGTTTATTTTTTTTAATCAGTGCACTCATTTCGAGTAGCCACATACATTCGCAAATACTTAGAATTTACTGTAGGAAAAGAGAAAAAATGACTTTGGTTTCAAACATACAACATCCATTTTAGTTTGGTTCTAGAACATGCTACATCCACAACAGAAATTAGTTTGGTACTGGTACATTGCGCGCATTGGGATAAAGATTTAAGTTCCAAAACATGCTGCATCTGCATATGTTTAAAGACAATTAATTACAAAAGTTAAAGCACCTAGATTTTTTACCTAAATGTATTATCCTATTACATTGTACAAAAATACAAAACTAGACTAAGTTTCATTTCAAATCCTTAATACAAAATGTAGTAATTAAAGTCCTTGTTTTTCTCAGAACTTGGATTTATCATGTTTTGGAACCAAACGCTTCATAATTATAATTATGTTCCTGAAAGGCCTTCGATCGGCGCAGTGGAATTAACTCCTCGTGTGTAACCAGAATCAAGGTACCAAAAATTACTTGGCGACAACGCAACTATTAACGGGTATTCTCCTGGATTGATAAATCCGAAGAAACATTTGGAAAATCTTACCCCTTGTCAAAAGAAGAACATTTTCAAAAGTCATAGAGAGTTGCATATCGACCAAACCGTTTTTCAAATCTTGAGTTCCTCTGAACTTTTTTTGAATAGCGTTAAAATTAAACGTCTAGTTCAAGTTTTATATTCATAAAAACAAACAAGTTAATTAGTATTAAACCAATAAGTAACTCAGTCAAATATACAGTGAATCAATCAATCTCATAAACAGTTCGTTATTAATGACATCACACATCAACAAATGTGATATGAGAATATGTTGTCAGGTTACGTTGTACATATTACTAATCATACTATAGGTTTTCCCGGTCAATTTCGTAAGATCGTCAGTCAATTTCATTTTGCGTGCATTCAATTTCAAGGATTTAGGTCGCGCACAGCCGATTTGTAATTCAAATTCATTTTCATATCATTCAAATTTGTATTTATGTCATTTGAATCTAAGTTTTTGTCAATCAAATTCGCACTAAATGCACCTAGTTCGCAAAACGTTCATTCAATTTAGCAAAGAATATACTCTGAAAAATGTTATTTATAACGTACATGTAGTTATCATGAATTATGTTATATATATAATGTTTCCTTTGTATAGTAGGCCTATGTCATGTTGGGCAATGTATCTCTTTATTTATAGATGAGCGAAAACACACAAACGCTAAATTGAATGAACTCATTACGAATTCGAATGCCCACGTGCGAATTTGAATGCTCGAAAAGACGCTTCCAAGCGAGGTAGCGAATTTGAATGCTCTCCACGCATATTTGGATTTGAATGATGTAAACGCTAAATGTCTTGACCGAAGTGCGAATTTGAATGACCTCAAAATGAATTTGAATGATAAATTTCATGGCACAGATCTTTTTCGCGAATTTGAATGACTCCCTTATCAAATTGAATGACAAATCTGCGAAATTGACCGGGAAAACCTATATTTCTAACTCTTCAGTATTTAAAACACGTTTCCATATATTTAGAATATATAGAGCAGGTTTCACGCAATCGAATTCATATGAGATAAGCAACTTGTTAATTAAATTTACAATATCGAACAATTCAAGTTGATATGACGTATAGAAATACTCTGTTACATTGGATATCGAACAATCCCACTTATGACGTTTAGCTATACTCTGTTAAATATTTTCGCATTAAAACATACAAATATACAATATACAAACAGCCTTTTGATTATCTTACAGAAAAGTCTATTCTAGATAAAGCGCAATTTGGTTTCATACCTGGCCATTCAACGGCAGCAGCCTATAATATCTTCAATGCCGGAAACATGGGATCAATCAATTGACAATGGGCAGCTTGTATATGCGCTGTCTTTCTTGATCTCCGTCGTGCTTTTGACAGTGTAAACACTTCAGTTTTGTTGCATAAACTTAAATCAATTCGATTTGCTGAAAATACACTCTCTCGGTTCAACTGTTATTTGAACTTAAAGGTTACAACATGCTGCATATGTAAAGGGAACATTTCAAGAGCAAGAAGTATCTCACTCAGAGTACCGCAAGGGTCGATATTAGGCCCACTTCTCTTCCTCAAACTTAATTTAAATGTTGAGAAAACACATCTGATAACTAGGATCCAAACAAAAACAGCAGTTTTATGACGAATTATATAAATGTATAAATATTCAGTTTGACGGAATTGATAAAAACAGTACATACAACAAAGTAGCCTATCTAGTAGAACAGATAGACGATAGATTGTTATGGCAAGAACATGTTGACTCTGTATGTAGGTATGTTTCAGTCTAGCTATATTATAATGGACATCCGAAGATTAAAAAAAATACCGAGTTTAATATGAAAAGAAAGATTAGAAAACACAGAATAACCAAAACGAGTCTTAAGCTCTAAATTTAGTGCAGAAAGAATGGTAAGCGTTCGGATATTGGTATATATGTGGAGAAGCAGCGCTGACAGTGCCCCTCCAGCAATGGCGTCACATACGGTGATTCCATTCACACTGCAATCAATCCTCGCACTGTAACTGAATGTGCAATCTCAACAAAAGAGCAAGATACCCTACTTTTTTTGCCAATGCCCTAATTGCATGCATGTTAACCGTGCAAAATGATAGGAATGCTCCCTAAGGAGTGGAGATGGTGCAAACTTGTGTGCGGGCTTGAAATCCGATGACCAGGGGTAATAAAGCCCATTGAAGTATTCACATAATCCGCTATATAAATGTAATATAATATTATCATTACTGTTCAGTTTCATTTGGGCTTTTCACGCGATTTTGAGCTATAATTTTGTTCCAATAGAAATAATAACAATAATAAATGATAACTCATATGATTTATAATGCGCCAAATCCACTCTGTAAAGTGCTCTAAGCGCAGTGTAGGATAAAGAGGTAAGAAAATTAGAGAGTAGAAGTACAAGAGAAGAATGAAATAATCAAGTGGAAGCATTAAACAAGTATACGTTTTTTAGACTACATTTGAATGAATCTGGAGAATTGCAATTTCTAATAACTATACGCAGATTATTCCACAGGGCCCATGTTAAAGATCTTAACATTGTGGCTTATTTTCAGTCCAAAATCAGGATTATTAACAGTAAACCATAAAGCTAATTTGTTTGCTCAGCTCACAAACACAGCTAGCCTGCAAAGGACTGCAAGCTGTGTGTGTAAGCTGAGCGAACATACTTGCTATATGGTTTACCCTAAATAAATGGGGTCTGCTCGCTATTTATAAGGACCGCTATTCATTTAGTCACGCGTTATGGATAGCGGTCCTTATGACTAGCGAGGTTACCCCAAATAATCCTGATTTTTTTTATTACTGAAAATAAGCCACAATGCCATTATCTTATGAAATATATTTCTCTTTAATTCGTACATGGTGTGTGGTTGTCATAAAGAAAATAACTGGAATTATAGAAATGAAAATAATTTTACTTTCGGCTAGCTCGATCGCGCTGCAGTTAGCTCAAACGTGAACTCACACACAGCTTGGATATCCATTTTGTCTTTATGACACCCACAAACCATGTACGAAATATATAAAAATATATTTCATGAGGCTTACTTTGTTGTCTAAAGATCTGTAACATTCAAGGTAAAACATAAGTACACCAGAACCCTACATGATCAATCCTAACATGACTGGTTCTAGCATTCTCTCTATCGTCATGTACCATTAAATTGTTCAAATTTAGATAATGGCGAGGAATAACTGAAGAAAACAAATACCTAATTTCATCTTAAAATATCTACTTTATTAGAACAAAATAATAAATTTAGCTTAAAATCGGATAAAAAGCCAAAATGAAGCTAAACGGGAGGGTATTTGCTTGTAAGTTGAAACGGCACATTCACTTTCAAAGTGAAAGTCTTATAAGACTTGGACTTTATTTATAATTTGAATTGCACAGAAGGTTTTGACTAGCCAAGACAACTAGGTGGCGACGGTATAACTATTTGGATTCTCTGTTAAGCCTATATCAAAACTTTTGGGTGTTTCCACAGAGCTTTGTTGTGTTTGAAAAGAACTCTCACAACTGTTTTCAATATTCGCGTTACCCGATTTACCACCATCATCGTTACCAGAACGCCTTTCACACGAACAGAGCTCTTTTAGCAGCTGACGGAAATCGGTTAAACGAGTCCAGTAAATGACCGGATTCAGAACGCCGTTTAGCGCCTGAAAGCACCGTGCAAAATTATAAACGATTCCATACCAAGGTGTGTAATCATAGTTAGCGAAAGTCAAGTCAGGTCTTGCAACGACTAGAAATTCACACAGGCAATAAGGCGTCCAGCACATGACATTTGTTCCTACAACAAGCGCGAATGTTGTCAGCACTTTCTTATTTTGCTTTATGCGCTGCACTAAAATCTTGTCTGATAGACCGGCTTTACGCGCTGCGCTTGCAATTGCCCAGTACACGAATGCATAGCAAATGGAAGAGAGGATGGTCGACGCAAATATTAAAGCGGGTAGACCTAATCTGATAATTCGGAAACTAGTAGCTAGGTCGAAGCTGTAGAACGCTGCAAAGGGTATGGCCCAAATGATGACACAGACTGCGATACAGCGAGGTGCTGTGACGAGGTTACGCTTGTTGAATGGGTCGAAACGGATGACGATGAAGCGATGAAAAGCCACTAGTAAAGTGCTGAATACTCCGATGAAGTATAGTGATCGAAGTGTAAGGATGATCCACAGTACCTATGAACAAATAAAAAGGGAAAGGTAAACAACGCATATAAACAACACGGAAAATTCAAGCTTCTATCTTGCCAAGAAATATATGGTAAAGCGTGTCATAATGACAAAAGTGCAGGAGCTTCGTTTTTGTCTGGAAGATTGAGCTAAAAAGGGCATATTTTACTTTTTATCTACACCTCTTACCTCATAACTCCACTATTTTTTTAATCATTATATTGATCAATCTTCTATTATTGATGACCATACCATGTAACTTTGTTGGAATCGTTCTTGACCAACAAAAGGCCTCTGGCATTTTAATTCATAAAATACTGTCATAAAATAGAATTTATTGATTTCGATATAGCATGCAAAACATTAGACCTACAAAACAAAGAAATACAAGGAGAAGAAAATGTCGGTACCATGGGCTGTAGCCGTTTAGGTCATATCTTTCAAATCGACATCAGACGTATTAGAATACCTGTCAATAAAATATGGGGTTCACAGGGGAGCATTTTAGGCCCTCGGGCCCCATTCTGTTTATGAGTTACATCAATGATAAGTGTATCTTTGTGAAAAATTCTAAATTATTTCTATATGATGATAAACTACAGTGTGCCTCTTTAATTCAGACGCTAATCCTAAATTGATTGAAGCAAAACTTAAAGAAGATTTGTTAAATTAAAGAAAGCAAGCTTCCTTTACATGTATTTAAATAGGAAAACATTTTGACGTGTTAGCAAAGAAAATTAGGAAAATACTTCAAAATTCAAGGTAACATAAACAATGAATAAATACAGTGAAAGAGAATCAATGAAATATCTAGGAATGAATTCAGAGAGTAATCTTTTATGTACAGTTTTAGCAAAATTCAAAATTCAAAATTCATACAAATATGAAAATGTACCAATTTGAAGTCAAGGTATGTATTATATTTCGCTTTGCTTTTGATTATGGGAATGTTACATGGGGCACCCAGCTAGGCAAGATGGATTAGAATAGCCCAGAATAATTTAAATAGTTTTGTAATAAGCTTCATCAATTCTCAGAGCTAAGCAATTGGGAAGAGTAAACTTGAAAGAGCAAGTGTTCTCCGTGTTGATCTAAGATCAAAGCAACTTGTGTTACGCCATGTACAGAAAATGTATTATTTATTATCAATAATAATTTTTCAATATTACCTTTGTTACATGTATCAAAAGATGTTTGTACGAGATCATTTGGTATTCCATCAATGATTTCCGGTGACTTTTACCTTAAAAATAAGTAAAGAACGCTAGATCACGGAAAGATACTGCCCTACGCTAGGACCTTTCCACCCAACAGCTCCCCGCACAACGATCTCGAGGAGATAGCATGTGTGTCAATGTGTGTATGTATTGAACGCGTGTATGGTGTAAAGTGCACGCTGAAGTTGTTGGGAGTTTATATCCCTGACCGGCAGCGTATTTTTTTTTCTGGCAGGACTTCCGCCATTTATGTAGGGCTCTGGTCAACAGGCCCCGTTTTGAAGACTGTGAGAGAGACTACAACTTTAAGATTTGTATTTTCCAAAAGTTTCACCCTATTTTTATTTCAGCAAAAGAAAATTTTGTCTATACTGAATATCCAATCTGAACTCGAGTCACCTACATGACAAAGGCATCGTTTATCCAAATACGCCACACAAGCAACTGCAAGACAGGTTCGCTCGTTTTATTATATCCCTACAATTTGTTTTTCATGAATATTCATGCCGACTAGTCTTGACGGAATAAACCGTATTGTCACTTCAATTTGGCGCTCAAATACTGCCCTCTCTCGTCGGTGGCGGAAGTCCTGACAAAAAAAAATATAGCGACCCGGCACCTAAATTATTGTTTGATTTTCATTTGTTGTATATGCAACTTTAGGACGTGAAATCTTCACAGCATCTTTGATTGCTAGTATCTTGCTATTTATCAACAAAAATCCATCAATTCTGACGAAAAGTTTTTGAGGGTTTACCAAAACTGAATATTACCTTTAACCCATACTGGGTAAATTTTACCCAATTTTAGTTAGAGTGAACAGAATTACTTACACCTCTGTAATCACCTCTGTACATCTTCCCGTAAGAGACAACCACAAACAAAGCTGAAAGGCCGTCAGCTAAAGCGATATTGCACGTAAAGATGTTCTGCGTCTTCCTGAGCTTACTGCGTGCAATGATGGTGATCACTGTGAAGGTGTTTAGGATGACAGCTAAACTCTGTAAGACAAGTTCAACAATGTATTCGTGGATTTCAGCCATGTCGAGTACGAAAACTTTACGATGACACTGGCAATCAAAGTGGTACCCAGTGTCCGTCTGCCGAATGCGATGGTGAATATTTTGCTTTTATTTGGGTATTTGGGATTTGGCAAATCCGCAGGGTCGCAATAAAAACCTGAATGATGATACAACCACGCCCCCTTTCCGCAAGAAGAAAAATCTAGAAATGGAAATTTCAACGTTAATTGTGAATAATGTGCAGAAGATAAAGTGAGAATGGTCTCGCGTTCTCATATAAAATACAGCGCAAGTGCTCTGTCCTTGTGCGATCTTATTATTCGAAATATATAATTGTCCAAAGAGACAATTCACTTCAAAACGATCTGTAGATGATTTTTAGAGGAGGTCAAAAAATACGCATTAGTATTGATTACATCCTCAGTGCCAACTTTTTCCCCAATATCTTTCTTGATTTACTTTGCCGCTGTTCTCATTTCTCATGGGAATGAAGAGTAGAGAAATTGATAAAATCCAGGGCTCGGCATTTTTATTTTTTCACTTCAGATTTTGTTATTCGGAGAAAAAAGGAGCAAAGTTAAAAGGAAAAACAGAAATAGACGCGTTCTATTCTCCTTTAATCTATTTGTTGAAAAGTTGAAATGACACAGAAAAAATGGCAAACATGATATTTTAGTAAACAAAACTTCTAGGACAATTGTCTGAATATAATTCGGTGCTGTTCTTAGTTTCAGATTTTTGATTTTTTTTTTGTGCAAAAATGGATATATTACAATATGTTCCAAACAAAAATATTCTCAATAATAAAAAGTGTATTGAAAAAAAAAATGACTATTGTTGCTGCTTTTTCTAGTTATTTAAGTGCCCTTAAATACTTCTACCTTGAAATATCGATTTCTGTCTTTCTTTTTCTTTTTTTTTGGGGGGGGGGGAAGAAAATTTTTTGACCATCTTTTGTTTGCTTTTCCTTGTTCATTTTAAAGGGCATTTTCCTACATAATTTTCCTACTGAGCAGTGCATGTATCTCATCTCTTTCCTTCGGCATGATTTTCATTTCGAGTACTATAAAACTTTTTTTTAGTATCAATGGTGTTGTATAGGTATTTCCAGATGACAACATGAACAATAATTTCGCTGAATGACTGTCGCCGTGAAAGAATGTGTTTAACTCGTTGCTCCGCACCGCACATAGTTTATACCGAGGAGTTAAATATTATGCGATCAGCAGTCATGAAATGGAATACCTGAAAAGGAAGGTGAAAATACTCATGTTCTTGTCATACAAACGTGCAAAGAGAGATTGAAAGTGCAGATCGAGAAAAAGTGATAGAGATAGATCTCACCGATTGGGTTCTAAGAAAACGAAAACGAGAGGTATAATTGTTCGATTCATGAATCATACAGAAGGATTTTGAGAGATCAAGAAGGACCCCGGCCAAGTTTTGTACCAGAGATCCTAACCAAGAACGCGGTGATTTGTTCTGGGAAATTAAATCTAAGTTCAAAGAAAAGATGAAAAGCATTTAGACTCAAGATGGCCGAATACGAGTACCTACAACCGATGGTCTCCGCGTCATCATGACAACGCACGCTGACATTGCCAAGCTAAAACCACCCAGTGTCAATGGAATCCGGACATAATATGATTAACATCCATCTAGTAGTAACGTATATTCATGCTAATCGCGAGGAACGGGATTACAAGCTTTTCAACGTCTACAAATACAATGAATGACATGATTGAGATATTTTTTTCAAAACCGACTATTAGTTCATTCGACCTTACCTTTTTGTATAAACTTTAAAGAACATCCAAGATTCCATGTAGCCGGCTCAGCCGTCTCTTATTGACACATTAATTTATATTAACCTTTCCTTTGCCATGAGTGCCAAATGGCACAATCGCAGGCGTGCCATGAGTGCCGATCAGCACAATTGTGGAAACCAATTAACAAATGAAATTGCATTGTGCAATATATATATTGCACAATAATATTGTGTATAAAATCCCACTTCCGGGTCTTAATGGGCTTAGTTATAATCCCGTTATTTCTCCTTCATGTCCTTATGACGGACAGTCAACCTGTCTGAAACGTCGATTTATGGGCTATAATTATTTTTGTGTTGGCTGAATGGAGGACAGAAGAGCGTCGTGTAGGATAAGAATGAATATTTCTATTCTACGTAAAAATATTACGTAAAGACAATGGTATAGTATTTGTCGAAAATTTGTAGATATATATTGCATTTTGAAAGAGGTGAATATTGGCAATTTTTAATGTTTTTAATTTATGAAATATTGGATCAGTATGGGCTGGGTAATGTGAATGAGTACAGATACGGAGTGCTTTCTTTTGGAGGGGCGATATCGCCATAATTTTCATCGTATTACTATTTCCCCATACTATGTTACAGTAAGATATATAGGACAGAATGAATGAATTATAGAGCATAAATAGTGACTTTAGTTGGAGATGGTATTTTGATCTAAATAAAATGCCTATGCCTCTCGAAGCTAACTTGCAAATATTACAAATGTGACTAATCAAAGTTAGATTTGAATCAATTGTTACACCTAAGAATTTTGTTTCTTCATTTTCAGTAATGGGCATATCTTCTATAAAAATATTTTTGTTAAAAATATGTTTGGAATGTATATTCTTAAAAAGTAGATGTAGTTTGTCTTGTCTATATTCAGGGAGAGTTTATTGGATTCGAAGAAAAAGGATAATTTCGTTAATTGTGAATTGAGAGTTGGAACAAGGATATTTAGATCTGCATGTGAGTAAAATATGTTAGTATCATCTGCAAAGAAAACGTATGTTAGGAGTGGTGATGCGTTTACAATATCATTCATATATATTAAAAATAATAAGGGACCTAGATTGGAGCCCTGTGGTACTCCGCATTTAATGGTTGTAATATTAGATGATTTAGATTTAAAAACAACATATTGACGTCTATTACGCAAATGATCTTCAAACCAAGATAGCACAATCCCTCTCACTCCATATGAAATTAGTTTACAAATTAATATACGATGATGCATTGTATCGAAGGCTTTCGATAAATCCATAAAACCCCAATAGTATGTTCTCTTTTAGAGAAGGGAATCAGTTAATTTGTCGTATAATTGCAAAATTGCATAATCAGTTGAATGATTCTCTCTGAATCCATATTGGTTAGGAATTAACAAATTATTCATGTTCAAGAAAGCATAAAATCGTTTATAAACTATTTGTTTTCTAGTATTTTCGAAATGCTTAGAAATAAAGAAATTGGTCTGTAGTATACAATTTGAGATGGATCATCTTTTTTATATATCGGAATTATTTTTGCAATTTTCAATGAGTCTGGAGAATACTTTGGGAGAGAGATAAATTGAAAATATGTGATAACGGTGCAGCTATGAAGTGAATTATTTGCTTTATTACAAAAAAAAACTTAATTCGTCATGGCACCTAGATTTGGTGGATTTTAGAGAACGTACAATTTCTAAAATCTCATTAATATTTATTGGATTGGAAAACAGAGAGGGCTCAAAATTGTCATTTAAGTATTTTGAAAAATGATTTTCATTAGTGACTATTTTTTATGCTAAGTTTAGGCCAATATTAGTGAAGAATGTATTAAATGCATCGGCAATATCACTTGGGTCTTGAATGTTACACCCATTGTCTACAAATTCGATATCCTTTTTCTTACCTAAGATGCAATTAATTGTTTGCCATAATGCTTTATTATTATCTTTATTGTTTTCAATTTTATTTAAAAAATATAGTTTGCGAGCTAAACGAATTACTGATGTTAATTCATTACGGTATTTTTAATATTTATTTTGATTTTCAATTCTAGGTGATTTAAGTTATATTTTGTGCAAACGATTTAGGGTATATATCGATTTGATTATACCTTGAGTAATCCATGGTTGTTTATTTTTCTTTTTCTCTGAATTATTTCTTGATAGGGGTACATTTTTATCATAATAAAAAAGAAGTTTGTTTATAAATTGTTCATATGATTTATTCACATCTCTCTCGAGATAAATATCATCCCAACCTTTTGACTCAAGTCTATCGTTAGTGATTCTATATTACGTTTGGTTTCTTTGCGTCGTATTATATGATCTTTATTATGGGTTTTATGTAAGCGTTTATCATTTTGACATATCGTGAATATTGGTAAATGATCTGAAATGTCATAATATATTATTCCATGAACTTTTTCATCTAATACGTTGCTGACAATATTGTCGATTATGGTATGTGTTAGGGTTGTCATCCTAGTTGGTTTATTAATAAGTGGTTTAATATAAAATGAAGACAATAAATTGATAAAGTGTTGGCCTAGCACAGTGTAAGGTAAGGAAATATCTATATTAAAGTCTCCCGTGATATAAATATCTTTGTTTTCTCGAGATACCAGCTCGAGATATGATTCAAATTTTTCTAAAAACATATTGGCTACATTATTAGATGGTCTATACATAACTCCGACTATTTTATTTTTATGTTTATCATCCGTAATTTCTAAGAATAGAGTTTCTATTCCTTCAAGTTGAATATCATATCTTATATTATAGTGCAGATCATTACGAATGTAAAAAGCGACACCTCCTCCCTTTCCATTTTTACGGTCTGTATGACTAAGAATTGATAATTATCGATATTAAATACGGGAGGGGAGTTCGGGTGTAACCAGGTCTCTGTAACTGCTATCAGAGAAAATCGAAACTGGTTTAGTGAAGATAAGAATTCATGAAAAGTATCAAAGCTTCGGATATTTATGCGTAATAAACTAAAGCAATGAAGGTTATTGTTTGGGCCTGTTGAGTTAAAAGTTGAATTAAATTTGCTAGCAGTATAATATTTATTATGTGGTGTAAAGACTGAGTATTTTTAATATTTCATCTATATCCATCAAAACGTAAAGTATGGTGTGTCGACCAGTATAGGTTTATTTGGTGTGCATAGAGTGTGCAAGTGCTTGAGGGAGTGCATGTGTATTTAATTTTGTTGTCGGCAAAGATAAAATGTTCACTTGTGTGTGACGTTCAGACAGACTCCGAGCTGCTGGTAAAGTTTAATCACAAAAATTGTCTTTAAATAAGAGGCTTTTTAAAGGGTTTATAACCTATATATATATATATATATAAACCAATCAAACACAAATTGGCAACTCCGTAACGTATCTTGCGAGCTCCGTACACAAAAAATTATTAAATGTTCGTTTTCTTTATTTTTGATGAGGGAATAGATTTGTATCATACAGGTTTTGTGTAAAACCATAATTTAACTGATTATATCTAGGGTGCATGTATGATGAAATATTTTTTAGATAGAAAATGGAAATTTATGATTTTTTAAGCACAGGGCAAATGGGAGATGAGCTCGCAAGATACGTCACGGAGTTGCCAATTTGTGTTTCATTGATTATAAAATTTCTTATTTCTTATCGGCTTTTGCTAAAAAAATCATTGATCTGTATCTTTAATTTTTCTGCTTCTTTCAAAAACCAAGTTGATATCAGGGTGGACTTTTCCTTTAATGTCTTTAATCAGAGGATTGTGTAAGATACGCCTGAGCAAACAAATATAAGAAGGGAACAGATGTATAGACAGAGAGAGAGAGAGAAAATAAAGAGAGACTCTGTGCTGCACCCCCACATTGTACGCCTGTGTTAAACTGCGAAGGTCCTGTTAAAAGGCTGTTACGCAAATCTAGTCACAACGACCATGTATCTACTCCATTTTGCATGGCCAACTATGTACCTACTGCAACAGTGATCATTTTAACATATATTTATACGAGATTAAAACAGTTTCGTAGTTATCAAAATCTTTAAATGTGAAAGCGATTGCTTAATCATGTTACGCAATGTGGGAAATTTCGGATGAAAATGTGGAATCTTCTAAAATGACCTCAAATGATATCATCCATGTTCAACCAAATATGACTGCATTCATTCATTTTTCATAGACAAATTTAGATTATAGATGGAAAAATCATTCTTGAAACAGACGGATAATTTCCAAGGACTCTTCAGGTCTATTCGCACGTTTCAGAGAACATTATTCCTTTTTCTCCCAACGTATTTGCAGTTTTTCTTTCATTTTTTAAACATCCCTTTCAAAGTCTTTATATCTATTTTTTAAAAATAGAGAATAGTAATCATCTTCCATTTGAAAGAAGAGAAGGGGATGATTTCACAGACCAGTGATCCATATCAAACAGTGCTACACCGGTCAAGGACGTAAATCCGAGGGGGTGGGGGGGGGGGGGGGAAGCATCCCCCACTTTTGAGAGAAGGGGATGGCCTGTATCCCCATATTTTTCAAGGAAAGAAATAATTTAAAAACCAAACTGTAGTTGATTATTATAAAATTGATATGAGTCTTATAGAAATGAAAATTTCTCTACGATTATGTCAAATTAATCGTGTATGAGGATGTTTGCATGCGTGTTCTCGTGTGTGTGTTCGCGAGAGAAATCTCGGCGCCTGATTGCGATCACCCCCCCCCCCCTCAACTCCTCGGAACGGATTACGCCACTTGAAAGGTCATCAGTCAACTTCAAAAGTGAGTTGATTATTTAACCCAACTACTCAGAAATCGATCACAGGCCATCCTAACCTTATCAATACTAGATGTTTCAGAGGAATGACTTTGAAGTTCTATTCAGGGTTGTAATACCCTTTTCAAAGTTTTAATATATTTTTCAAATCTTTAATATGTAGTTCAAAGTTTCAATATCTTAAAAAAGAAATTAGAACAGTCATTATCCCAATCTAAAAGAAGTGAATGGGATTGATGCCACCGGTCATAATACCCACCTCAGGAGGTGAAGAAGGAGAAAGAAAGAGGACAAAGCAAAGAAGGTGATACGTTCCTCCGTCACACCCTCTCCTCAATCGATAACCCTGTTCTCTCCACCTATTAATAGGCCTCAAGAGGTGAAGAAGGAGAAAGAAAGATGACAAAGCAAAGAAGGTGATACGATACGTTCCTCCGTCACACCCTCTCCTCAATCGAAAACCCTGTTCTCTCCACCTATTAATAGGCCTAACCAGCGCTCCCCAACACATTCATGACCTTATCAGCATATCTACTGAATGGTGAATAGTCGAAAACTAGGTAGAAAATTTATCTTGATAACAGGATTCCTCATCAGCCGTGAAAGTCAACTGCCTTTAATTATGAATAATGCATGCATCGGGCTTTGTCGAAATGCGTACATTGTGGCTATTAAGCGAAATTCCATAATTCATCTTGGCAAAGAAATGATTGATCATAATATTTTCTTAATACGCTGAATAGGCAATGCCTTTTCTGATTTTTTTTCTTTTTCAAACATTTAGTACCGGCAAGGCATTTCCCGAACTATTCTTGCTTATATGATATCTGGGTCATTAGGGAAGCGATTTCTTAATACATTCGTTGGTAATGTAATTGCATTAAATCATGAATCTGGATACGCCTACAGAGGTAAAAATCAATGAATGATGTCAGGAAATAAAAGGCCAATTGCTGTCTGTGATACGATTCAACCGTGGCGATATATCAAGTCATAAGTTATGAAAGGATGAGAAAAACTGTAAAAAAAATGTTAGTGATAACAAATGACGTATTGCTCTAGATCTTTCACGGACTGTACTCCCATTTACTTTTCATAGTTGTGCTGAAGCGATAAAAAACATACTTATTGCTGAATCAATCAATCAACAAACCAATTAACCACTGATAAACTAGTGAAAGCCACATTTTTTTTTTACATTTTGAAGTATGAAATTTGTGATAAAATAAATAAATAATTTTCCAGTATACTTCATTCTAAAGCCTGACTCAACCGAGGAGTCAATTCGACTTCGTTAGTACCTGCGCCGATCGAGGCTGTGAAGGCAATTAATAGATACGCCAGTCATTAAAAGTATTGTTTGCACTGTTCATTTCGCAAAAAAGACCTTGGGAGCGTTTCATCAAGCGTTTTGTCAGTGATTTTTACCGACAACTGTTATAAGCTACTGAAATCCTTGCATCTGATTGGCTGAGAGCAAATTTGTCAGTGAAAATCACTCACAAATCGCTTGATGAAACGCTCCCCTTACAATGTCCGTCAGCATATGACACCTCGTAACAGCAGGGGAGCATATCATCAAGCATTTTGTCAATGATTTTTACCTTCAAAATTTGCTCTCAGCCAATTAGATGCAAGGATTTCAGTAGCTTATAACAGTTGTCGGTAAAAATCACTGACGAAATGCTTGCTGAAACGCTCCCCAGGGCTTAACATACATGTATAATTAAAGGGATTCGGTAACTCTGTGGAGGCTTGATTTAATAAATTGTTGAATTTTGATACATGTATCTGTCTTGTATAATGATGTTCAGGAGGATAAATAAATAGCCAGGCATAGAAAGGTTTTCAAATATATAATGCTATTATTAAGATACCTATCACTGAATACTCCCACTTACGAAAGCGTATGGCTATGCGCTTTAGTCTAACACTGAGTCTAAGGGGGAAAATGAGTCTGGCATTTCCGGTCACTTGCATATGTTTACTTTTATATAACATTTAACAAATTCATAGTGACGAAGCTTTTCGACCTGCACTCATCGGGTCACAACGCAGGAATGAGAGAATACAAGCGCTTCGATTATTCTAGCGTGCCCGGATCCTACCCGGGTCGCTATACACACCCTTCCTTGACTTTTGTATTTTCTTGTATTCTCTCATTCCTGCGTTGTGACCCGATGAGTGCAGGTCGAAAAGCTTCGTCACTATGAATTTGTTAAATGTTATATTTAAGTTTTGTAGTACCAATCGTCTGTTTGTATATTTTAAGCAACGGTACACCAAGGAGCAGTTGCAAGAAATCAACAATGTCATCCGATTAAAGGGTAAAGTCAGAAGTGGTAAGTTCACCGTACAATTTCTGCGTGAATGTCTACGCTCTAAGGTTGCGCCTAAGTGTATCTTTACCCGTATAGAGAGGGCTAAAGTTACGCCTAGTCCTTCGATGGAACGCGCGTTCATACTCGATGAAATTAAGAAGACTGAGGACCACAATGAATGCTTGCGACGTGGCATTCGTCGTGCGTGGTCTGGAGTTCGCAGTTTCATATCTCTTTTTGATTTGATTCGCTTGGCTAGGTATATTGCGTCCATCGATGTCAAGATGGAAGATAAAACCCGCGCTAAGCATTTCCGTATTATTGCGTCGCTGAAGCAGCACCGATTCGGCAGCGCTATTAAGGACACCGCTATACATGTTTTGAATCTTTCCGATTACAAGCTCTCCGAAACTGAAGAATTTGTGCTTGCGCACGGGTTCAATTTCGGCATACCCAAACCTCACATTAGCCGTGAAGAGGTGTTTGCGGAATTCGAACTCCTCTATTCACAGCTAATGCGGCACAATCCTACTTGCAAGGATGACGCAGCTTCAGCCAAGGCGCGTTTGGCTGATCTCGCGCACTCGTATTGTGGCATACCCAACGACATGTCCGATTTCCACATGACGCGTGAATGTATGACGGCTGTGCGTGGTCTTAGATCCAACAAAGACATTCACATTTGTAAACCCGACAAAGGCACCGGTGTTGTTCTTTTGAATAAGCGTGATTATGTTGGTAAGGTGATGGATGTTCTTGATGATGATTCCAAATTTCGGTGCATTGGTCCTGCATGTAGTCACGATCGGACCATTTGCCTCGAGGGTAGGTTGCAGCGCTACCTGCTAGATTTGCGTAAGAATGATCAGCTAGCACATAATATTTATGACAGGATCCGCCCGCATGGCTCTCAGCGCCCCCGTATGTATGGCTTAACGAAGACACATAAAGCCAATACCCCGCTCCGCCCTATTCTCTCCGTGACTGGTTCAGCACAGCATGAACTGGCTAGGTGGTTGAGTGAGCTCCTGCAACCTGTGCTTGAGCGATACTCAACCTATGCAATTAAGGACTCTTTTACATTTGCTCGGTCGGTTCGTCAGATGGTAATTAGTGAATCTGTCTCTTTATGTTCATTTGATGTCTGTAGTTTGTTCACCAACGTGCCACTAAAGGAGACCATTGATATCTGTGTCTCCGCCCTCTACCATCATGGTGATTTGGATGAACCTCCTATCTCTGAATCCGTGTTTGTTGAACTAATGAAACATGCTACAAGTGCTGTCGAGTTTAGCTTTAATGATATCATGTATTCGCAGATCGATGGTGTTGCTATGGGTTCCCCGTTGGGCCCCGTGCTTGCTAATATCTTTGTTGGCTTTCATGAAGCCCGCCTTCATGAAAACATCACTGATCCTAGCCTTACCCCGCTCACCTACTTTCGTTACGTTGATGATACCTTTGCTATGTTTGATTCAAGCGCTGCGTGCAAGGACTTTCTTACACAACTCAACTCACTTCATCCGGCGCTTCGGTTTACATGTGAGATGGAGCAGTCTAACGCGCTTCCATTTTTGGATGTACTGGTTGAGAAGAGTGACGGCAAACTTCTCACGTCCGTATATCGTAAACCTACGTTTACGGGCCAGTACACGCGATGGGATTCGTACAGTGTTACATCGTATAAAACTGGTTTGATTAATAGCTTAGTGTGTCGCGCCTTGCAAATTTGTTCTCCGTGTAAGCTCAACCCTGAGCTTCTTCGCATCAAGCAAATCCTACGAGACAATGGCTATCCGGAGCTTGTCATTGATCGCGTTGTGCAGCGTACTATTGATTCGCGGACTCGCCCTGTGTATGGGCCCAATAAATGCCCGGTCTACCTCAAATTACCTTGGCGAGGTAAAGTGTCTGATAAGTATGCGCGCGATATTAAGCATACAGTGTCGCGCTGTTACTTTGCCGTGGCTACGCGTGTCGTGTTCTACTAATAGAATGCTACCCGCAGTTCGCAAGGATGTACTGCCTTCCCCCCAAATGAGCAATGTCGTTTATCAGTATCATTGTCGGTGTGAAGCCGTCTACGTTGGCCGTACATCTCAGCGTCTAGCGGACCGCGTTAAACAGCACGTACCCTCCGTGGTACGACAGACATCAGCTGGTAGCCGAGCACAGCCGAAGCGTAACTGCAAAACCGCTGCTAGCGTCGCTAATGTTCAATGCCGCAGTCACAGCGACTCTGCTATTGGTCAGCACTTGCTAAATAGTCCGGCTTGTTCCAAGGCGTATAACCCGGCTCAGTTCACTATTGTTGCCCGAGCACGTAGCTTTCAACATCTTCGCTTCTTAGAAGCGTTGTTCATTCAGTCGAGAGATCCGCTATTGTGCCGACAAAAGGAGTTTGTACAAGCGCTTCGATTATTCTAGCGTGCCCGGATCCTACCCGGGTCGCTATACACACCCTTCCTTGACTTTTGTATTTTCTTGTATTCTCTCATTCCTGCGTTGTGACCCGATGAGTGCAGGTCGAAAAGCTTCGTCACTATGAATTTGTTAAATGTTATATTTAAGTTTTGTAGTACCAATCGTCTGTTTGTATGTTTACTTTTGTGAAGGATATGATGATTTTGAAGTACTTTTTCCCCCCTGGGTTTCATTTTTACACCATAATATTACATACACTGATAGCATGTAAGGCCAGGCAGCTTAGATTTTATCAAGCCTCTACAAAGTTACCAAATCACTTTAACACGATAAGAACTTCTCTCGAAAAATACACTCAAGGGCAATTTCAAAGGCCTATTGTACTGCCCATAGAAATCAGGTTCGGATTATGTTGTAGTACCCCACTGTAATGCACATTTCTAAAGGTGATAGACAGGGTTATTGAAATTGTCTTGAGTATATTTTTCGAAAGTATATTTTCCAAAGACTTGAAGCTAATATAGACTCAAGACAAACTGCACAAGTAACACTTAACTTTCATCACGAAGCTGTATTTATGATTTTATTGATTTAATATTTCGGTGCAAAAAAAAAATTAGTTTTTGTTATATTATGTTAAAGTACAACCATTGAACGGACATACATGTCATTGTTAGGTCGTACAGATGTTGTTGGTATCTTTTTTTTTTCTTTAGTAAAGCATTCATAGGTCAATATACAAATGATGCACAGGTTGGAGTGGGTCGGTAGGAATTGTGTACACAAGGTACCTCTGAATTGTCTGAACCCACGAGGCGCAGCCGAGTGGGTTTTGGACAAAATTCAGAGGTACCGAGGGTATCTCAAAACAGGGGGCTAAGGAGCTAAATGGTTAATTGAGGAAGCTCATTTTTGAGGGTCTGAGGAGCGAACGGGCTCATGGGCAGAGCTAATTTTAGCTGCTCGCGATCTCACTACTCTGGTACACAGACGATGCATGAGCTGAGTTAGCGGTCGCAGCGCTGTTTTTAACGCTGTACATGCCGGGCCGGGCCACTGCACTGGCTCGATGTCGCATGCAGACTGATCTCGCTGAGCCGCCGCTAGCACTAGTAATACCGCGTTCAGTTAGGGGGCACTAGGCCGCCCAGCTCCCCGCTGCGCTGGCCTGGGAGGCTAGGGAGCGACCGTTCCCGGACAATAGGCTGTGCGCATTGTTTTCTCATATTCTAGGGAGCGAGTCGGAAGCCAATCGAGGTGCGGTTAGTGAAAATCTGAAAATCGCATATCATGGGAGCGACCCGAGAAGGTTGAAAATGGGGGACGTCACAGCGGCACATACATGTGTGATATATATATGTGAGTGCCCCCCCCCACCCCCCCCCCCCCCCCGGGAGGCAGCTAGCTTGCAGCACACGATTTTGCTGTAATATATTTAGACTTTCATCCAGTCTTTCAGTGTACTTGGTTGTTATCATAAGCACGCACACAAAGATTCGCAAGGTACGGTCAGCAGTAAAGCGACTGTCCACACGTCTACTTGTCTGTAAAATATTACGTTTTTCCAAAACATAAACCTAATCCAAAAGAGGAATTATCATGGGTAAAGTGTTTGAAAAAATGCCAGACTTGTCATTTGACCTCTACTAAAATGTCTAAACAACCTATTCAAATCCTTTTGGGGGACTTAAAGATTGTCGAAATTGTATAAATAGTGATATGAAAATGGATAAATTATCATTCATTTACATTGCCAACATATTAGTCAAACTTAGTGGCTTCGCGGGGGACTTCCCGATGCTACGTCAAATCGCTCTAGCCAATCAGCTGTCAATTTTTGGGGGCATTCCCAAATTAGTGATTTTTTTGACCAATTTCTTGTTACTGGGCAATTTTTTTTCTGTAAAAATGTCAGAATTGTGTCATTGGACCTATGTACTACATTTTTAGCCCCAATGTTGATTCTAATTGACTCGCCCTTTAACCCCAGGACTGCTCTTGCACATAATTCTATTAGGCACTCTTGCCCTGATGTATGGAATTCCCTTCCTCCCGAAATAAAAAAACATGACTTTAATGTACTCTTTCAAGCGAGCAGCAAAAAATCACCTATTCCCCACAATAATGATTTTGTAGTACACCCATAATACCTTGTATAATTATGTAAATAGGACCCATGACTTGGCACATTTTCACCTCTTTGGGAGGCAGATATGATATTAGTTTACAAAACGAGTTTACCACTTGCTATTATGTTAATATCATGTCTGCCTCTCAAACCGGATGATTAACTCTCTATTGTTAATACAGTTGTTATTTAAAATATTTGGAAAGGTACAATTGCCTCATTTTATCCTCCTCTCTTCATCCCTATTTCTCTCTGTATCCTCTTCCCATTCTCTCTTTCATTATTTGTTAATTATATTTTATCTCAAAGGGCTTTCATGCTGTCAAGCCTCGGCTTATTATGAAAACCCTCTTGTTTGATTTCTCTTTCTATAATCCTACTGTTAACCTTGTAGTTTAAGATATATTAATGTCATGATGTTCCATTGTATTGTATATCGCATAATTTGTATAACGTATGCATTATTTGATGAATTGAGAAATCAAGCAGAAATAAATCAAATAAATCAAACATTTGGATTATTCTCAAATTATCATTGATAGCTTTTTTTAATGGCCTTCCCCCTTTGACAATGTATAGGCCTAAAGGTTTCATGATGGTTCTTGATAGGAACCATATAATCTACGAACAATATTTACATCTATGTACAAAATACGTTCCACGAGGCGATGATATAATCATCCCTATGGCACGCTAACAGGAGTGCATTTTCGTAGAAACAGTCGATCGTGCATAAGTAAAGTAAATTGCACGTGTACATCAATATGATTACTAATGTTAAATCAAGCAGCACGTACGTGTTCGTATATCGCCCCTGGATGGAGGCGGAGCTAGCTGGGTAGTATGTGCTGCGCTTCCCTAGTTATTCAGCTGACCACTTGCTAGCCTTTTGACATGGCCTCATGACTTGGCTATTTTCCTCGTCATGCTGTGCCTGAGATGAGACTAGCCGGCGACGAAAAGAATCAACACGGCACGGGTGAACGCGCGATCGAGCGACTTTAGTCGCGAGGCCTTTTCGAACCTGGGTTTCCATCGTCCGATATGAATTATTCACGAGTTGATATTCGTATGCTAACACGCCTACCGAGGATTATCGACCAATCACAACGGTATCTGCGGGGCTTGCCTTCCATGATTGATGTACTAGTAGCTTGCACGGGCCGCGCTAGCTCGAGATGAAGGCGAATTTGCATACCAAATGTATGCTGACGTCATGCGAAGATACGTTTGCTGATTGGCTCCTACCTATAAGGTAGCAGATCCTCGCTAGGAACAAAGGATAACATAAGAAATACAGGCCAGGTTCCAAAAGGCCCTCGGACTCACGTCGCTCGATCGCGCATTCACCGGGCTGGGCGGCTAGACTTGTTATGCAGCCACTACTAGCTTACTTGCCGAGAAAAATAGCCAAATCACGAGGGCCTTGTCAAAAGGCTAACCACTTGCTTGCTTGCGTTGCAGAGCCTAAGGCATAGTAGCCTTTAAGCAAGGCGATTTTGTTGCTCTGTCGATCGCCTGGACGATCCTCGAAACGCGCGGAATAGTCCTCTGATTATTGCGTGGGAAGTCTTGCGGCACGATAGCCTTTACCAACTCTTCTACGTAACCAATATTCATATACAACTGTATTCACGACGACCAAGATGTTATGAATCATTCAACAGCCTTCCCAAATAGGGCAGTACAAGTTGGTATCTCACATATTTAAACACTTTTAACCAATCAGCTGAGCGCTCTCTTCACGCCTTGTCACAGAAGCTTTTGATTGGTTCATTTTCTCTACCAGGAACTGAAATATTCATGAAAATTTTTCGTAGTGTCGACCTCTCGCAATCAGAGCCATTCCGCGCGTTTCGAGGATCGGCAGAGCTTGAGCTAGAGCTACATAGAGCTAGCATGCCGCCTTGATTAAAATCTGCTAGACCCGCGTGTCGACTTCGTGCAATCAGACATTGACCAATGGGAATTTGTGATATCACAAATTTATTTTATGATATCACAAATTCGAATTCGTGATATCTGTGATTTATCATTAAAATTCAAGGAAATCTGACTGAAAATTGTTGAGGATTATACCAAAACTGCCAAGGTCCCATAAACATGATTAACACTGATAAGTAAACAAGATAATGAATAATAAACTCTATTTTTGATATCAAGAAATTGAATTTGTGATATCACAAATTGAATTCTTGATATCATAAAATGGAAATCTTTTATATAAAAGATAGAGTTTATGTGATAAACCAATGGGAATTTATGCTATCACAAATTCGAATTCGTGATATCACAAAATGGATTTCGTGATATCACAAATTCGAATTTGTAATATCAAGAACTGAATTTGTGATATCATAAAATAAATAATTATAGGCTTTGGAGAAAGTATGATTTGTATCATAATTTGACCAACACCAAAACCAAGGTTTCAAAATTTTGTCTATTTGTTTCTTTACAGACCTGAGTAATTCACAATGGCTTCAGTAAATATTTCAAGGCACTCTTCTGACAGTATAAACAATAGGGCAAAAGGACATAAAAATATACATGGACTTTATCAGTTAGTATTATGATTTTGATAACTTGATAGCACCTACAGAATTATTTCTTAGTGATACAGGTACTTTTCTCTTTCACAAAATTAGAGGGCGCTCTTTCAAATTCGATTTCTTGATATCAAAAATAGAGTGTATATGATAAACCAGTGGGAATTTGAGGTATCACAAATTCATTTTCTGATATCACAAATTCGAATTCGTGATATCACAAAATGGATTTCGTGATATCACAAATTCGAAATCGTGATATCATAAAATTAATTTGTGATATCATTTTTTTTTAAAGACTTCATTTAATTACTCATTTTTCAGTTAGCTGAATATTATTATTGATTAGTATATGCATTATCGGAGTTTAATTTCAAGTAATGACATCATACATTGCAATACATTGCGAATGTTCTCATAATTACATATATTTTTCAGTACGACGCCCGCCGTGCCCCCACCCCGTTTAAGTCACTCTTACGTACCATATGCCTGAGCTTTAAGTTAACACTGTTTTCACTTTTTGATATAAAGGAATAGAGATTGCATTATCAGTTTCCACGATAGCCTTTACCAACCCTTCTACGTAACCAATATTCACATACAACTGTATTCACGACGACCAAGATGTTATCAATCATTCAACAACCTTCCCAAATAGGGCAGTACAAGTTAGTATGTATCTCACATATTTAAACACTGACCTCTACAGTTCAGTGCGTTTAACCAATCAGCTGAGCGGTCTCTTCACGCCTTGTCACAGAAGCTTTTGGTTCATTTTCTCTACCAGGAACTGAAATATTCATAATAAGTCACTCTTACGTACCATATGCCTGAGCTTTAAGTTAACACTGTTTTCACTTTTTGATATAAAGGAATAGAGATTGCTTTATCAATTTCCTGAAGTATGAAAATCATTGTAATGCGAGAAATATGTTATTTTCCAATGGATTTTGGCAGCCAATCAGAATCGGTATTTTTAATGACGTCATAGGTATTTGAAAATATTTTTGATTGGATTCTACGGTTCTGAATGCCCATAAACCCATGATCTAAGTTTAAATTCTAAGTAACACTCGGTGAATATGAATTTTGGCACACTTTGGAGCCATTCTGGCCCACTGTGCGCCGTCGCCATTGTAGGTGGTGTCTTTCCAGCACAAAATTAATCATCAGCATCAGTATCCATTTTTTCCTGAAGATTGTTGGAAAGATTGAATGCAATAACAGGAGGGGAACATAATTTCCTCCTCAAATTTCTTATTCCTTTTAAAAGCTACAAGATCCCATAAAGAACATCTTGTATGATAAATAAGAATTTTAAAAAGAAGCAAATTTATTGATTAAAATAATGTCTTAACATTTCTTCAGTTAGACATGGGGCGCGATGGCTCAGTGGTAGAGCAGTGGTTTCGTAACTGATACTTTACTTTACAGAGAACATGCAGTTACTGCATGATAGGCACACATTCAAGACAGAGGCACTTTTGCGAGTTTTACAAAGGAAGCCATTACTCACTCAAGTGTAAAATATTGTCAATACTCATAGTGTCATCCGATGGAACAGATCCTCACCCATAATTGTATAAGAAAAAAAAAATCATATCGATATTGTGGAATTATGATTTTGGAGGATATTTTCAAAGTGTGCACTTTTTTTTGATACGCACTGTAGAGTAAATAAAAGATTAGGCACTTTTGTGTAAGACTTGAATTGTCTGTCTTGGATTACGTTTTATAAATTTTAATTTGTAGATGCCTAGAGTAGCCAAGACAACTAAGTGGCAACAGTATAACTACTTGGGTTCCCTGATAGGCCTGTGTCAGAATTTTTAGGTATTTCAATAGAACTTTCTTGAGTTTGAAGAGAACTCTGACAAATGTTACCAGTATTTGCGTTACCCGATTTACCCCCAACATTGTTACCAGTAGGCCTCCGCTTTTTACACGAACAGAGCTCTTTTAGCACGTGACGAAAATCGGTTAACCGAGTCCAGTAAATGACCGGATTCAAAACGCCGTTTAGCGCCTGAAAGCATCGTGCAAAATTATAAACGATTCCAAACCAAGGTGTGTAATCATTGTTAGCGAAAGTCAAGTCAGGTCTTGCAGAGACTAAGAAATTACACAGGCAATATGGCATCCAGCAGACGACATTTGTTCCCACAACGAGAGCGAATGTCGTCAGCACTTTCTTATTTTGCTTTATGCGCTGCACTAAAATCTTGTCTGATAGGCCGGCTTTGCGCGCTGCGCTTGCAATTGCCCAGTACACGAATGCATAGCAAACAGTGGAGAGTATGTTCGACCCAAATATCAAAGCAGGTAGGGCTAAGTTGATAATTTGGAAAATAATTCCAAAGTTGAAGCCGAAGAACGCTGCGAAGGGTATAACCCAAACGATGACACAGATGGCGATACAGCGAGGTGCCGTGACGAGGTTACGCTTGTTGAATGGGTCGAAACGGATGATGATGAAACGATGAATAGCCACAAGTAAAGTGATGAATGTTCCAATGAAGTATAATGATCGAAATGTAAGGACGATCCATAAAACCTATAACAAAAAAAAAAAAAAAAGGGGGGGGGAGTTAACAAAAGCTTTAATCTGACGGTATAATAGTTTAAGCACAGGAGCACATACACAATAATTATCGACGAATATAACAAAATACTTAAGAAAAATTTGGTATGACAAAAGTGCAGGAGGTTCCTTTCTTGTTTGAAAAGGTTGAAGTAAAAAAAAGACTCCGCACTTCAGTGGACACACTTGCATAAAATTAAGTTAGTTGTAAGGCCTACTTGTCAGTGAATTTGATTTCCAGCTCTTTTTGTTGTTTTTGCTGTTCGTTTATCTATATTGTGCGGGGCCCCGTTTCATAAAACTTAGGCCTATATCAGTATTTTAATCAACTGCCACATTTCTATGACAGATTTGCTCTCTGCCAATCAGATGCAAGGATTTCAGTAGCTTATAACAGTTATTGCAACTTGTTATTGGTAACAAGTTTTATGAAACGGGGCCCTGGTCTAAAGAGAAATTCAGCTTCTGCATGATAAACAATACAGAATCTAAACGAAGAAGCTTGACTGGGGAGGAATTTTTAATTTGTAAACAAATCTTTCGGCATATTACTCCCAGTGTTAAAGATCGTATGCTCGATCTGTAATGAAAAACACAAGTCAGAAAAAATTGGAACCAGCGGGATTCGAACCTGTCATCTACTGCTTGCCGGGCAGCGACTTAACCACCAGGCTATTCTGGTTCACGGCCAAGTCACGACGAACTAGAATCAAGCAGTAGATGACAGGTTCGAATTCCGCTGGTTCCAATTTTTATCTGACTTGTGTTTTTCATTACAGATCGAGCATACGATCTTTAACACTGGGAGTAATATGCCGAAAGATTTGTTTACAAATTAAAAATTCCTCCCCAGTCAAGCTTCTTCGTTTACTAACCATTGTCTACGGCGGACCGTTTGAATATTAATGAGTCAGAAAGAAGAGGATCTTGGGTATTTGATTCTAGTTCGTCGTGACTTGGCCGTGAACCAGAATAGCCTGGTGGTTAAGTCGCTGCCCGGCAAGCAGTAGATGACAGGTTCGAATCCCGCTGGTTCCAATTTTTTCTGACTTGTGTTTTTCATTACAGATCGAGCATACGATCTTTAACACTGGGAGTAATATGCCGAAAGATTTGTTTACAAATTAAAAATTCCTCCCCAGTCAAGCTTCTTCGTTTACTAACCATTGTCTACGGCGGACCGTTTGAATATTAATGAGTCAGAAAGAAGAGGATCTTGGGTATTTGATTCTAGTTCGTCGTGACTTGGCCGTGAACCAGAATAGCCTGGTGGTTAAGTCGCTGCCCGGCAAGCAGTAGATGACAGGTTCGAATCCCGCTGGTTCCAATTTTTTCTGACTTGTGTTTTTCATTACAGATCGAGCATACGATCTTTAACACTGGGAGTAATATGCCGAAAGATTTGTTTACAAATTAAAAATACAGAATCTCTTTGAGTCAGTTTGTATCGAAATGGAATTTCATGCCATAACTCAAGATTAGCTTTTTATCTGTATTCGTTATCGACATAATTAATTGATTAATTTCATTATCAAGCTCATGATGATCTTTACAGTTTGAGTGTACTGGTACTGAAAATAAAAGGAACGAAACGAAAAGTGATGCCAAAGTGTTCATTATGAATAAACATATATAAATCGGGGGCGGGGGGCACCAGTTTGTACGAAGGGTCGTAATTCCGAAAGTTCATAATTCTGAAACACAATTTTCCCATACCAGGGTTTCATGATTAATCCGAGAACTATTCCGAAAATGAAATATGGTTCAGAAATCCGAACACTGTTGTAATAGTCTGAAGGTTCAAGATTCCGTAAGTTCTTTATTCTTATCGTTCGTCCGACGGCGGGTAAATTATAATTCAAAATGCCGAAAGTGACGTCGGTTTCAGTTATTACAAACCACATTTCACTTTTAATTGTGAACCTTCGGAATAGCGAAACTTTAAGAGTTTAAACTGTCAAACTGTACAATTTTCGTGTAAATTACACGGAAACGCTTCCATACACTGAACGCCTTCTTACAATGTGAAACGTGATCAGGCGTTCCTTAATATAAAATGCTAGAAACTAATGTTGTTAGTTTAGGTGTTTTCTAATATTTAAAACAAATTTCAGGGGATAGTACCTGTAATTCCTTTTGTCAGGGTCATTAAGTGATATCTTTTTGCATGACACTAGTACGAACATGCTTCTCACAAGATATTCTCTATCGGTGACAATTGGATGAAAATCTATTTGGGGGGCTTTCATGAAAAAATAAGTGTTAATGAAATTATATTTTTGCCAAGTGGCCCATTTTTTTTATTTTTGCCTTTTCGTGAATGCACGCTTGGGTACAGAATTACTTACTTTTGCACCCCTGAATACACCTCCGTAGAAAAACCCGTAATTCGCAACGACAAACAAAGCTGAGATGGCGTCAGCCAAAGCAATGTTACACGTAAAGATGTTCTGCGTCTTCCTGAGCTTACTGCATGCGATGATGAGGATCACTGTGGAGGCATTTAGGATGAAAGCTAAGCTCTGTAGAGCGATTTCAGCAATGTATTCGTGAATTTCATCCATGCTGAGTACGAGAGGTTTATACGATGCCTCTGACGATCAGAATGTTGCCTGATGTGCGTCTGCCAACGATGATGGGGATAAAATTTGCTTTTATCAAAATATTTCGGATTTGTCAAAGCCGCAGGAAAAAAAGACAAACAGATATAGATGGACATTACAACGTCAATAATGAACTATGATGGGCAGTAGATGAATAGTCTTTTGATATCAATGCAGCGCATGCAGAGCAAGTGCTTTGTCATTGTGAAAGCATATTATTCATCATATTTAATAAAATGATTAAAACGATCAATGGAGGATTTTTTTTTTATAAATCTAAAAAAGACGTTTTAGTATTGAATACATCCACTCTTTCTGTCGTCCTAATTTTGTTCTTATTTTGTTTTGTCGCTTTTCCCATTTCCCATGGTGATATCAAAGCAAAATTGATTTTAAAAGAGCTCGGAATCGATTAAATATTATTCTGTATTCGGAGAAAAAAAAAGCAAATGGAAAAAAAAGGCGAAGAAAAGATGCGTTTAACCTTAATGACTATATCTCTTGATTCAATTGTTGAATGATGAAATGCCATGCTTGAAATCTTAGTAAAGTAAATATAAAAGAACTATAATTGTCTGAATAATAGTTAGGGCTTTTCTCCATATATCACGACCTGATTTGTTTCTTCCGGCCATGGACATTACGAAATCTTCTGAGTTCGCTCACGATCTGCATTTTGAAATACTGCTGCTTTCTTTAAATTCCCCTATTTTGAGAAAGAGAGAAACTAACACGTTTGTGTTTATTTTTCTTTCTTCTTTCAAATAATTTTTTTTTAGATGGAAAGGGCGAAAAAGAAAAAAAAAACCACTAGAAATGCAAGAACTTGCATTGCTAGTGTTTTTTTTTTCTGTTTTATTCTTTCCATCTATCTTTAATAGAGTGAAGGCAACTAAACCTAAAATGGAATTTTGCATCTTTCTACATAGTAGCTCCATGGGTGTGAAGATATGTATAATTGTGACCTTTAACAAGTTAAAAGGTTTTGTATCCATTTGTATCCAATACTGCGATTATGTTGGATGTTGCTTAGCAAGGCTGTACGAACATCTGTTTTTTCCCCCGAAATGGGTTCACACCGCCGTTAGGTTCGGTTAGGTAAGTAAGGAAAGGCTAGATAAGGCTAGGAGAAGGGTAAGACAAGCTACGTGTGAAAAGAACAACTTCTACTCAAAAAAAGTTCCTTATCAGTACCGACAGTATTAAAGTTAAGTTTGGTTCCGATTACTGCATGGGGATTTGTCGAAATGCACTCGGAAAAGCTATTAAGCGAAAATCCAAATTGCGATTGAGGTTTTAAAAGAATTTTCTTACGATCATGACGATAGTAGGCTGAATTAGAAACCGACCTTTCTGAATCCTGTCTTTTTTTGAAATATATAGTACCGCCAAGGCATTTATGCCACTATTCATGTGTATCTAATTTCTGGATCAAGAGGAAACGGTATATAGATATGGTACGTTTGTTCGTACTGTAATCGCTTTTAATCATGAATCTAGGTACGGCTATAGAGGAAAAATGAATGAAATGATTTCAGGAAATAGAAGGCTAATGGCTGTCCTCGACGCTATTCAACCATGGTGATTATCACGTTATGAAGGGATGATAAGAAAATTGTTGGTGGTAACAAATGACGGATTTTTATAGAACTCTTCCACGGACCGTAATCTCCATTATTTTCTTCTTCTCATAGTTGTGCTTAAGCGATAAAACGATAAAGTCAGATATACTTAATGATTCATTTCCTTCATTATCGATGAACTCAGGATAAAAACATAATGCATAATCAACAATATGACTCAGCCTGCAAAGGAAAGTTACAGCTATTTAATTTAATGAATAGAAATTTCGAATAGTTCTACCCGACAGACACCTTTACTATAGGGATTATAGACCTATAATGTAAATTTATTGGCCTTATTTTGTTAAAAGTCAAGGCAAAAAGGCTTTAATAAAATGAGATTGTGTGCGAGCAATTCCTTATATAAATATAAAAATACAAGATTCCCTTATTTTTATGGGTAGAGTATCCAGGAATGCACGTGTCCCTACTACTGACAGACAAAACCAAATCTGACATATCTTAGTTACACATCGAATGAAAGGAAATGTGCCCCCCCGGCACAGAAGGAACCTGAAAAATGTGATAGCTTCTTTCCTTGCTTGTCCGAAAACTGAGAATAGAATGCATCTGATGTTTTTTGTTCGTCAGGCATGAGCCCCCCCCCCCCCCCCGCATACGCCACCAATATAAATAACGGACGGTGAGTTATTTGTAATATTCTGCTGTAGCAATTTGAGATGACAGGCGAAGAAAACGCCTCCTAATGGCTCCGATTGTACGAAGGGGGGGGGGGGGGGGGGGTAGCCTCCGTATTTTGAAATGAATTAACTAATAACCAACAATAGCAGCTGATGATATAATTTATTTTTTACCAGTCCTATTCTGTCTTTATAGGAATATCCCATTCCTTTTTGCCCCGTGCTCTCTTTCTCTCTCTCTCTCTCTCTCTCTCTCCCTTCTCTCCCCCTCTCACAGGCTTTCATTTTCTCATACTCTCTTATTCTGTTATTCTCTCTTACAACCGATCTGTAAAAATGACTCAAATAGAAATGAGGACAAACTAATGATCTCCTATTGTTTTTTTTCCCCAATTCATTTGAATGAGATCAACCACCAACACTATGCAATCCCATTCCTCACATCCATGAGAGAATAGTAGGGGCGGATCGGGGGGGGGGGGACGAATAGGCCGCAGTCCCCTTTTCGAAACCCAATTGGCATATGGGCTCTTGCCTAAAATGTGAATAAAAGCGGATCGAGCACCATTAGTTTGGGAGCCCAAGAGGCTAACAATGTCGGTCAATTAACCCTCCGAGAAAACCAGTGGCGGATTTAGGGGCCTTTTTTATTGTGCCCCCTTTTAAAATTGTTTCTTCTAACACCGGCTAGGTTGGGCTTGTCTTCGGGCGGACGTACGTCTGCAACATGGTCGTCTGCTAGAGCACGATCTCATTGGATGTCGTCGATCTCACGTGATCGGTACACGCCCACTTAAGGTCATCAATAACAACAACGGAATTAACGTGTAATTTGGTATTGCAAATTATTCGTTTTTGGTCAAAAGCATGCATATTCCCGGGGATTTATGCGGGGTTTATTGGACTTCTTCGTCGGAAGGAATTTTAAAGTGGTACGGTTGCAGTGGGGGTCTTGGGGTGAAACCCCCAGCGAGGTCCGAAGGGGTAGAGCCCCTCGTGGGGTCCCCTCACAAAATATAGAAAATACCAGATGTCATACAGGCCCACTTTTGCAGGGAGGGGGCTGACCGCTTTTGCCCGAATATCAACTTTTCAATTTCGGAATTTTTGCGAGCGAACGAAGCGGGCAAGCAAATTTTTTATAAAACTTTTCGTAGAGAAAATGTACAGAAGTTACATACCGAAGTTACATAATTATCTGGGAACCTCGCTGCCCAAATATGTGGATATTCTGGCACCTCACTTTGCTGCCCGAATAATGTGGTGGTTCTCCGAATATCGGAACTCTGCAGAAGGGGGACGCCTTTTGCCCGAATATCAACTTTTCAGTTTCTAATTTTTAAAAAAACTTTTCGTAGAGAAAATGTACAGAAGTTACACAATTATCTCGGAACCTCGCCTCCCAAATATGTGGATATTTTAGCACCTCACTTTGCTGCCCGAATATGAAGTAGTGGTTCCCTGAATATCGGGTCTTTGCCGAAGGGGACGCCTTTTGCCCGAATATCAATTTCTAAATCTTGCGAGCGAGCGAAGCGAGCGAACAAATTTTTATTTTGGAACTTTTCGTAGAGAGAATGTACAGAAGTTACATACAGAAGTTACATAATTATATCGGAACCTCGCTGCCCAAATATGTGAATATATCTCCTCGTTGCCCAAATATGAAGTGGTTGTTGCCCGAATATCGGAAATTTGAAAATCCTCGGGGGGGGGGGGGGGAGGTGCAGCCTATTGCCGAAGGGGGACGCCTTTGTTTTCCCTTCTTTTCCCTTTCCTCTTTCCTCTCCCTTTTCCCCCTCCTTTTCTTTTTTGCCGACAGCAAAATAGAAAAAAGAGAAGAAAAACAAAGGTCACCAGAATTTTTTTTTTTTTTCCGGGGGAGGGGGGGGGTGAATTTTTTTTTTTTTTGGGGGGTCTTTTTACTTCAAAATTTTTTGACAAGCAAAAAAAAAAAAAAAAAAAAATCAAAGCCGAATAGTGGTAGAATTATCTCCTAAATATGTAAAAAGCTTTACCTATAGCACAGTTTTGAATTTTGATTGAACCTTTTCTTTACAAATTTGGTGTATTATTTTTATATTTTAATATATTCTTCGCATGCGACAATGCTGAATGTCTAATGAAGATTTGGGCAACCGGAAACCGGAGGTAATAAACCTCCACTCACTAGCTCTGTTATCGACAAAAGTAGTGCACATATGAGTATTTCATCCGCTTGATGTATTTTGGACAGACATTAAAAATTAAGATGATATATTGGTAGCTGATCAAAATATTCATATGAAATTGAATACTTGTCCGCTGTAAATCTACTCAAGAGAGAATTGGTGTTTGGGAGTCAGATTCTTTAATATTTCACCCCTTTGCTAGAGGTTGGACGCCTTGGACTTTTTTTAAAAGGAATCATTTGATCTGCAGTGCATTTCTAGCAGTGAGAAGTCGTGGTTCGTTATTGGCAAATTGTTTCAGCCTCCTCAGTGTTTATTTGTGCCAGTTATGTGCCCCACAAAATACCTCACTTTGTAGGACCCTCACTACTGTTGCTACTCTGTGAATTAAAATGATTCTTGTCGAAAGATTATTGAAATATAAATTTTTGATCCTCTTCTATATTAACACGTGTTTCTATGGGAGCCCGAAGTATTCATGCGTGCTAGTCGTAACTGTGTAAACACTGTCGACAGGGGGCGTATGAAGCTCACGTGAACTCCATGAGTTGAGGCAAAATGGAAAATGACATTTCATTCCTCAAGCTTTCCTTGGAGGAAATGTTGACGTCAGATTAAGTCGTTTATTATCACATTAAGTAATGAAAACGTATATATTAAAGAGATAATGTGTAATCGCTAAGAATAATAGCGTGTCCTTTGCTCACATTTTTTCTTTTTAAAAATTTAATGCATTTATCCACACGTGTTTTTATTGTATGCATTGAAAAACGTTGGCCCATTTATACATTTTTATATTCATATAGAGCGTAATACAAATGCAAATTCAATCACAATTTCTTTCTCCATCCTACCACGTCCTTATTTCTCACCTGCGTACGGTTGGTATGAAAAGGCCATGGATGTCGTGCCGGGGCTCAAACTCATAACCTTCCACAACAAAAAACTTCGGTCATTATCAAACCACTCGACTGCAACACAAATCAACATTTAACACTTTTCCCATGTAAAAAGTCACTTGATCAACCGGCAAATCAACCAATCAACAAATCAATATATCAACCAACCAATCAATCAATCATTCAACTAATCAACAACTCAATCAAGTAATCAACTAATCCAATAATCAATCAATTAATCAAACAATCCAACAATCAATAAATTAATCAACCAAGCAAACAACCAATCAATCCAATAATCAATCAATTAATCAAACAATCCAACAACCAGTAAATTAATCAACCAAGCAACCAATCAATCAATCAACCAATCAATAAACTAATCAATCAAGCAAGTAAGCAATCAATCAAACATTCAATCAATTTATCAATCAACCAATCAGTCAACTAATCAATCAACCCAGCAACCAATCAATCAACCCAGCAACTAATCAATCAACCAATCAATCAACCAAGCAATCAAACAAGCAAGCAAACAATCACTCAAAAAATAAATCAACAAATCTACCAACTAGGCAATCAATCAACTAATCAACTAGTCAATCGATCAATCAACAATTCATCCAATCAATCAACCAATGAATCAACTAACCAGTCAATTAATAAATTGATCAACCAACCAATTAACCAATCAATCAATCAGTCAACTAATCAATTAATCAATCAAGTAATCTATCAACCAGTCAGTCAATCCATTCAAAGACGACGGCAAAGATATGCTAGAAGTTAGCTCAAGGGCAATTTCAATTCCGTATAATATTTCATATAGAAATCATGTTCGGGTAATGCAATGTCATTGTAATTTTCGAACATTTCCAAATGTGATGGGCTATTGATATTGCCTCAGAATAGAATAGAATAGAATATTTATTTATTACCAAGAATACAAGAATACAACGAATATACAGTGCATAAATACAGATCGAAATACTTTGGTAAAATGAGCTAGCAAAATAGCATAATGCTAATCGAGGTTAGCCCATTATCACTATTATACATATTAATCATTTTACATTCAAATATATTTACAATTTACAATTGATACATATATTTACAATTTACAATATTTACATGAAAAAGCATTAATACTAATTACTTTTTTGTTATTCATATATAGTTGAAATTCATTGACAGAGGATTATCTTTTTTAATTGTCTACTAAATGATCTTCTGGAATTTATACTTCTTAAACCTGTTGGCAGCTGATTCCAAGTAATAGGGCCTGAATATGAAATAGATTGTTTCCCCACATTTGTTCTAATTTTTATTACTTTGAGGTTACAATTTTCCCTACATCGTGTTTGATAAGAATGATTGATAAATGAAAAATAATCTGAAAATTTATGAGGCAGTCGATCATTTATGAGATCAAATATAAGCATTCCGATTACATATCTATATTGTTTAAATATATCTAGAATCTGTAAATTAATGAATAACTGAGCTGTGTGGTGCCATAAACCTTTGAAAGATATCATTCGTACAATTCGTTTTTGAAGGATCAATAAAGGATTTAAAAATGTTTTGTTTGCAGCTCCCCAAACTTCTAATCCATAAATAATGTGAGGCAGAATAAAAGCATTATATAACATTGTTAATATTTTCTTTGAAACAAAATGGCGTATCCTATATAATATTCCAATTTTCTTGCTTATCGTTTTGCAGACGTTGCTTATGTGCTTTTTCCAATCTAGGTTTTGGTCAATGCAAATTCCAATAAAGGATGCAGAATCAACAGATTGTATGTTTTTGTCATCAGTGGACAGAAGACCAGATAATGTGTATTTTCTTCTTTTATTTCTAAATAAAATATAATTAGTTTTATCAATATTAATTGTCAATTTGTTTGTACTGCACCATGCTGAGATATCCATTAAGTTTCTACTGATTGCTGATAAATCAATACTGCTCTCTCCTGGATGGAAAGTGTGAAATAAATTTGAATCATCAGCAAACAAACGAAAGTTAAAATATGTCGAGGAATTCGGTAGGTCATTGATGTAAAGGAGAAATAAAGTCGGTCCCAGAACTGATCCCTGTGGAATTCCACATTCTATTTTCTTTCTGGTAGACTTTATACCATCATAACATACAAACTGATATCTATGTGATAAGTAATTCTGAAACCACTGTAAGCTTATTCCACGTATACCGTAATGATTTAATTTCTTCTCAAGTATAGAATGATCAATGGTATCAAAGGCTTTGGCAAAATCAATAAATACACCGACTGTAACTGAACCATTATCTGTTTGCTGGGTAATTTGATTCAGCAAATTTACTAATGAAAGTTTAGTACTATAACCATGTCTAAATCCATATTGATGCTGGTAGAGAATACCATTCTTTTCTAAGAATTTCATTAGTCGGCTATTCACTAATTTTTCAAATACCTTGCTAATAATTGGTAGGATAGAAATAGGTCTATAGTTGCCAGGTAAATTTTTTGTTCCTTTTTTGAAAATGGGAGTCACACTTGCTATCTTTAATCTATCCGGAAAGATACCGGATGTAAAAGATGTGTTTAAGATATAAGAAAGGGGTTCACTAACAAAATCAACAGCCGCAACTAAAAGCTTGGCTGGCAAATCGTCATATCCACATGCTTTGTTTTGGTCTAAATTAAGAATTGTATCCCTAATTTCTGAATTAGTAATTGGTGAAAAGAAAAACGTACTGCTTTGGCGGGTACCCAAGTAGTGGTCGTAACTAAGGTTAGAATCCTTAATTTTTTTTGCTAACTTTTGACCAACATTTACAAAAAAATCATTAAAGACATTGGCAATATCTGTTGGTTCAGTAACAGTGTTAATTGCACCATCGGAATCAACTTTACATAGTTCAAACACTTTAGTATCTTTTTTAGAAGTGTTTCTTTTGTCTAATAAATTATTTATGTGTTTCCAGGTCTTTTTAGAATTGGTTTTGTCCCTTTCAAACAATTCATTGAAATACATTTGTTTTGCACTTCTTAATACTGTGGTTAGGATATTCCTGTATCTTTTATACTTTTCTACAGATTCTTTCTCATAATGTGATTTCAAAACTTTGGAGTACAGTTTGTGTTTTTTTGAAATTGATTTTTTGATAGCTCGTGTGATCCACGGTTTTGAATTCTTTTTGCTTACTGCACTTTTAGTTTCAATCGGAGCATGTTTATCACAGATATTCAAAAAGAGCGTGAGAAATTTATTATATGCTTCATTTGGATCTGTGCATTCATATACATCTAGCCATTGGACATCATTTAATTCATCACGAAAAGATTCTAATGAAAATTTTCGATAGTTTCTGTAGGTAAAGGTTTTCTTCTTTGTTGTACTTGCAAAATTCTCAAATATACCATATACAGGTAAGTGGTCAGAGATACCAACTTCAATACATCCAGACTGGATATGATAAGAGGAAATGTTTGAATATATATGGTCAATAAGTGACGAGCTTGTGTTAGAAATTCTAGTTGGGCTAGAGATTAATTGGCGCATACCAAAACATTCTGTCATGTATAAAAAATCATTTGTTTTCTCATTACCAGTCAAGAGGTTAATGTTGAAATCTCCTAGAATTATACAACGATTTCTATCTAGATTCATATTCTGTAGTAATGAATTAAATTCAGCTTTGAAATCTTCAAAATTGCTATCGGGTTTTCTATAAATGACACCGACAGTTATTTTAGTATTTTGTATATACACTTGCATCCATAAAGATTCAGCATTATTCAAAGACAAAGTGGGAATCCTAGAATAAGTTAAAGAAGAATGGATATAAACTCCCACTCCTCCCCCTCTCTGATTAGTCCTACATTGTAACTCTAGATTATAACCGGTCATGTTGAATTGATTAGGTTCTCTTACGTTCCATACTTCTGATAAACCTATTATATTGAATTTGGATTTGAATTCGTCTTCATACAATTCTCTAAATGCATTATAATTTCTGTTTAAAGATCGTATATTTATGTGAGAAACATTCAAGGACGACAGAAACAGCTCTTCCATCGTAACATTAAAATTATTTGGAGAGATTTGTGAATTGGTTACAGTAAATGGGTCGTTGATTCCAATATCATCGATAGTCGTTCGTATTTGACTTACATCGGTATCATTTGAATTAGGGTCAAACATGAAAAAAATTGATATTTACAAAGGACATATTGACAACATTGAATATTTACTTGATCTTGGCAATGTCTGCCCTGGTGTGGACGATGACAGGAGACTCCTTTTCATTCTTTCGCAGATAGATCTTCCCATTATAAGTCCACAAGAACTTGAATCCGGCCTTCCTCCTTGCCACGTTCACCTCTCCTATCAGCGCCCGAGTCGCAGGAATGAGATTCTCATTGATGAAAATCTTTCCTGGTGCTCCATGAAGTCCAACATCCTTGGTGGAGACACCCTTCAGCTTGCGCCTCCCCTCATAGACAGCATTCCTTGATCGTCGATTAGAGAACCTTACGATGATAGGCCTTGCTTGTCGGTTTTTCGGCGAGCCAATCCGGTGGGCGATGTCGATATCCCTTTCTGTGATTGCCTCAGCTTGATTTTAGAAAGTCTTTGCAATCGTGTTTTCTGTTTCACTCAATCATATTTTCAAAGACTAAACAAAAAAAAAATAACTCCAGACATGCTTTCATCACAAAGATGTATAGTTATGATTTATCGACTTATATTTCTGTGATACATTTTTGGGATACAAGGACTTACATATCATTGTTTGGTCGTACATATATCATACACGTGCAGCGGCGTCGATCTGTGTTCATGATTGGGGGGGGGGGGGGAGAACGGCGAGGAAGCGAAGCCAGTGGCGTATCTAGGGATTATGGCGCCTGGGGCAAACGATGAAGTTACGCCCCTCCTCAGAGTGCCCAAACCTATCTACGTTATTGTACAAGTGAGGAAGCAAAGCGACCGAGCGGCAAGTTTTTCAATTTCTACCATAAAAAACACAATTTGCATTTTATACCCAGGAAATTTTGCAATTGACCACCGCAGTTGAGCGGTAGAGAAGCTCGAATTTTATACATTGATAAGCGGTTTTCTATTCACTCACTTCTACGATAGGGAGCAAAACTAACGAAAATCCTATAGGCTTGAGAAAGAGTCGCGAAAATCAGCAAGGCGACGTGAAGTTGAGATTTCTTTCAAAAGTAGAACCTTTGCAACTTCTGTTTTATACACTTTATCCTATATTGGGGGCGCAACATTTAGCTGGAGTCATATGAAACTTACATGATATTGTCAGCAAAGCAATAATTACTTCTTTATTTTTATCAAACTTTTTGCTTTTTAAGGACTTTACACTGGGGGCACGAATTTACGAGCTTCTGCAAGAAAATAGATATGTGAGGGAGCAAAGCGACCGAGCTTCGGAAAGTGTTCGCATTTCCAACCTTCAAAATTTAGATTTCTAGTGCATTTACCATAGTTTGCAGAAACCCTGGTCAGTCGCAGTGTCAGCACTATAAGACTATCATATGCCATGTACTGTAGCTGCTCCTGACCAGTCGATAGCTGGGCTGGGCTTCTCCCATGACAAAATTGTTTTCTGATAAAGTGTCAAATAAGGGTATGTGCTTGCAGACTATATTTACCCTGCGGATTAGGCGGCGCACATTCCGTAAGGATTATGATTTTTCTTCATTTCCCCCTTTTTCTTTTCTTTCTCGCCTTTGTTTTTTTTTGCGCCAACTCCAAGTGCTGCCTGGGGCACGTGCCCCTCCCCCCATACGCCACTGAGCGAAGCGACCGAGCGCAGGAGGTGTGGAAGGAGCTATCCCCCTCCCAAACCAGGGGCTTTTCAAAAATCTGTCTATAAAACTTGCATTTTAGAGAATCCCGAAATGGTTTTTAATGAAAAGAAGAAATGGACGCATCCACGCCAATGGACGGAATCCGATTTTTTTTCGATATTTTCATATTGAAAATATTTTTGCTGGTTAATTTTTAACAATTGATAATGTTTTCATAATGATTTTTTACAAGAAAAAACAACAACTGCACTTTCGTTCGATAATGCAATCTGGGGTTTACATGAAAAACTCTGCCCAAGTCTTTAATCTGATTTTTTTCATCTTCAGATGCCTAATTTGTCATTCGAATTCATCGCGATCTTTCAATGCAATTTCATGAATTAAAATACAGTTATGGGCCAGTACATGAACTGAAGAATGGAATAGAATCCACATGTACACCCTGTATTGAAACGCAAGGGGCAACTTTTTTCATCGTACGAACTGCAATATTTACTATATACATATTTACATATACTTTGCTTTTTAGATAATCATATTTCATTAAATGCTTCTCGAATTATATTGAAAAGTGTCATAGGGGAACTTATTTTGGTAGAGTATATAAAGTATGATGCCTTTACCTAATACCGGCCTCTTAACGATGTTCCCAACGACTACGGCAAAGATTCTTCATGAAACGTAATGAAAATTCATCAGACTATTACCCAAATACTGGGGCCAAATACTGGGGAACAAGATCCAGGTACTGACGAGCGATAATACTTGCGCGTTCTTGTAGAAATGACGTCGCAATAGAGTCATCTCATTTTACGCCTCGTCGAGAAGTGCGTCTTATTTCCGACCCCTGCACATAGTCAATGGCAATTTATGAAAAGTGATTATTTTAATGAAAATATGAAAAATTAACAAAAAATTGATAATAATTACGTTTTTATTCCTCATCTTGCTCTATTTTGCCTGTTCTCAAAGTTGCTAGACATTCTACGCGTAGTCCCATGGGTTGATTTGCAAGACGCGCGCTAGATGCCATGATACGCTTAGTGGTCGGTATTATGACATGGCCGGTATTAGGTGAAGTGATCATACTTCAAACACAATTAATCATTTTGCAGCTAGAACATATATTGCAAAATAACAAAAGTGCACTGATACGGCCTAAAATAGTTTGCTAAAGAGACATCTAGTAATTTCAAAGTAAATTAACAACTTGTTTCTAAAATTCTGACTTAAACAAAATATCCCTGTGTTGGTAAACTATTCGTTTATTTTTGCAGAAAATCTAATGAGCACAGCATTAATATTTATTGAGAAACATAACTTTAAAGATGACCATGCGATACAGCCGACTGGGTGCAGGGAGAGCGTCCATTTCGGGCACTGGAAATAAAATGCGCGATATTTGCGCATTTGCGCACGACTTGCGGTTTACGCACACGTACGTGCATGCGCAGGTAAACAGTAGAAATGCCTTAAATGAACTAAGTTAAAGGGCACTGACATTATTATAATAAATTCAACATGGGGTGCGCGCGCGTCTAAAGAATTACCAAAGCGCAAAATTTGAAAATACTTAATAATGGTCTACGTCTAGGATCAATTCTGAACATGTTTCACGCCATTTTATGCAATTGAAAATTAAACGCGCGTGCCAATGAACCACTTCTGTGCCTCAAATGGTACAGAAGTTTTTAACATTACTTTATCTCGCATTTGGTTTAACTTATATAATACGAGCCTTTGAGTTGCAGTTTCGCCTAGATATGAACATTGTAAATATTTGGCTTTCCGGAGATCTTACCATCTCCACGTGCTGCGACAGAACTCTCCTTGGTTTGAAAAGAACTCTCGTCATTGCTCGTGCTTTTTGAGTTACGAGATATTTCGTCATCAGCATTGCTCGCTTTGCAACAACGAAGCCCTCCGAGCAGCCGGCGAAACTCTGTTAGCCGGGTCCAGTAAATAATCGGATTCAGACAAGCATTGAAACCCAGAAGGCAGAGTGCAATGTTTTCGACAACTTTATACCAGAATGCATAATCAAGGTAAATGCCAACCTTGACTGTTACCCAGTCTGATCGTGTGTAGCCGATGAATAAAAGCACACAGTACGGGGCACAAAATAAATTGGTTCCCATAATGATCGCGAAGGTAATCAATATTTTCTTATTTTGCTTGATACGCTGTACTAATACTTCTCCAGAGAGACCCGCTTTACGCGCGGCGCCGGCAATCGTCGAATATACGACAACATAGCAGACAGCGCAAAGACTGTGCGATCCAACCGTAACAGCGGGTAAAACGAAGATGTCGATACGCACATTCATGTCAATGTTGAGGAAAACTATGCTTGGGATTGCCCAGAAGATTACACAGATAATGATGCAGCGAGGAGCGGTCACAAGATGGCGCTTGTTGAATGGATCGAAGCGAATAACGATGAAGCGATGAATAGCCACGGCCAAAGTGCTACATATTCCCGTTATGCAAGTTGATCGATAAATAAGGTAGACCTCTGCAATCTTTAAATAAAAAGAACAAATGAAATTTCTGTATTTAGTACCAAAAACTTAAAATACGGAAATTGTGTGGTCAATGGACTGGATAACAAGGACTTAAATTACCTTTTCCCCCTTTATTAATGATTGGTAAACCACTGAATGAATTTAGTAGTCCTTTATAAGAAAATGCTTCCAAATCGGTATCCAGTTTTACTCACCTTCGGATATGTCAGAAGGCCTTAAATTCATTAGGGCCTGCAAGCCGCTGCTAAAATGTGCTCATTTGAGAAATTATTTGTCATCCTTCCCCTTCCCTCTCACGTACTCGAAGCAGAACCGATTAAATAAATGTGATATCGTGAGGAGTTGTGAATTCATAATAATGTCGCAGGTTCAATGTCATGATCACAAAAAACGTTGGAGGCAGCCCTGGGCCTGTGACCATCTGATCAATTTGAATAAAACTTTGTAGGTATTGTTTTTAGAGTATAATCTAGATTTTAAATGAATTTCACTAATTTTGCGAAAGAACTAAATGTTTTTTTTCTGTACAAGACCTTGAATTAATCTTGAATATGAGGATGCTGACACACGGCCCGCCTAATGATTTTCCGTATTGCTTCAAATGTATGCAGGTTTGCCTAAAGACGAATTATTGCATTCTGACTATATAAATTCAGGATGTCTCAGAAGAAAAATGCAACGAGAATTAGGTTTGTAAAATCTCTAAAAGCATCTGATCAATTTGAATAGAACTTTGAAAGTTTTGGTTTTAGAGTATTATCTAGATTTTAAATGAATTTCACAATAATTTCGCGAAAGAATTTTTTTGTGTGTGAGACCTTAATTTTTTTTCTTCAAACGTTGCAGAATAATTCACAATAGTTCACAATATGTGTACACATTATTCCAAAAATCTCAAAAAGTTGGAGTGACAACTTTTTCAAAATTGTAGATTTTAATTTTTTGAACATGCTGGGTCCAACATTATGAAGGTTGGATCAAAGATTTAAAAAAATTTGATTTACCATTTCGAAAATTTTGTCACCCCTCCATCCTCTTAAATGTTGATTTAAAATTTGATACTTTAGTTAATAGTCTCAACATGACATGGCAAGCATTCACATGAAAGCATTCTATGTAATAATTTCTTGATAAAAACATCTCAATATTGATAACAGTAACTTGTGAATATGCAAAGAAGTGAGTTAATACGAGTAAGACGCAGAAGAAACATTACTAGAAGTACTGGATTAAATTGATGATTTACTTGCTTTTACAGCCCACGTTAGTCTTATTATTATTCTTATATTAGCAATGCATTATAGAAAATAACCAATAACCAAGCCGTGTTCTAAAGAAGATAACCATTATTGTATCATTTTTCACTTAGATTTGCTGAACAAACGCAAACATTTTTTTCATGACATCCATTCTTAGAACATCTATAAATGTTGATAGACATGTAAGAAATGCGCTTTAGGTTTTTATGCATTTGATTCTATTTTTATGGCCATTATCATGCCTCTAATTTAACAGAATATACTACCTTTACGTTTGTGTACATGATATAAAGCTTTTAATTAACGTTCATAAAACATTCTTTTTCACAAGAAATTAAATTAATTTGTGTACTTACTATGAAAAATTCAAGCGAAATGGATACACATATTGTGAAATTACTACGCTCTCTTGGTAACAAAGTATTAATTATATAAAAAAGTCTCTTGGTAACGTTTGAAACAGGCTACGCAAAATTAATCCAAACCTTCATTTTTGAAGAATCTTTGTGAAATTCATACACTGTATAGAATATACTACACTAACATTCTCTACGAAGATTTATTGACAATTGTGGAGTGCCTTTTAAGATACTACCAATTAAAAAATATCGTTGCATTTTTAGATATCCCTATTTAATAACATGTTAGTGTAATAGTTTGTCACTCGGCACTTGTCAAAGAAGTGTGTATTAAATTTCAGTGCACAACAATATGGTCCATTTTGACGTTCCGTTGTGAATGGAAGTGATAATGTTGGAACACCAGGATTCTCTAAAAATGAGTTTTTCTATTGAGTGTTTCCTTCTGACGTTAAAATATGTGTTATATAGTAAATATCAATAAAATAGAAAAAGGCGAAAACTAAAAACATGGGGAAAGCGATGGTTGCTTTGGGAATTTCAAGAACAAATAAAGACAAATCACTATAAGAAAATGAATTTGTTTCTTTGCATATATATATATATATATAACAAAATTGAGAGAAGGGAAAAAAGATGCATTGGATGAAAAGCTGGAGACAGGATTGACATTACGATTAGAATTTAGCCCTCCTTTTTGAAAATCTATGGCATAATGACAGCCCCAATTTATGCCCCTAACCAGTAAAAAATTTGACCAATCTTAAAAAATGAAATTTTCTTTACAAATAAAACGAATAAATCTCATATGTCGTCAACAAAATAAAGTATTATTTGAACGTTTTCCACCAAAATGCATACTTAGCACATGACATTGTGGCAGCATCGTTACTTGCAAATGAACAGTCCAACTTACATTTCTGCCTTCCAGGAAAGTCTGCTCAAAGGTGAGGATGACAAGAAAAGAAGATATGCAGTCGGCCAAAGCGATGTTACACACAAATATGTTTTGTGTCTTCCGAAGCTTCCTGTTAACAATGAATGCGACCATCGTGATCAGGTTGAGAATGACAGCAAGACCGTGAAGGAACAGGAGAACGATGTAGGCGAGGATTTCAGACATGCTGACAAATCTGTAGATGTCGATGATGCCAATGATGATTGTACCGATGTTGATTTATCGCAATTATTGTTCCTTTTCAAAATGCGCTAACAAGCAAACCCGACTATTGATCATAAAAATACGATGATGAAAACCTCCACGTCTGTAGCATGATAGGTGAAACATGAATCTTTGAGAATAAAACGGTCGCAATGCTTCTTTTAATACGTCGACACTGGTTATCAGATTGAACATATATAGTTAATTTATGTAGTATGGAAGCTATGTCTCGCTTTTAAGAAATTATTTGGTTGTTAATAGGTTCTTTTCTTATCTCCTGCTTATTTGAATCATTAAATTTTCTCCTTTTAGCTTTCCATGATGTCAATTTTTAACAGTTTTTCTTTTTCCCTTCCGAAAGTGCATTCACTTTAACCACTTCAAATTCTTTCTACAACTTAGTTCTGAAAGGTTAAAGTTTCTGAAAAAAGTAAGAAAATGTGAGAAGATGAGGGAGGCTGAATGAAACGTTATTGCCATATGCCGCATTATATTATTTCCAAGAGTGTGTCCTTTTAGCAACTGACAATGAGCCATTAGACAACCTCGGTTGAAAAGCTGTCAGAAAAAGGGAATACCATTAGCGATGGAACTCACTAGTAATTGATGAAGTATGAGTTGTCGTCAAGAAAAGAAGTAATTTCTTGTATCGCATTAGCAATTTCCATTCCTTTGTTAACATCCTATCTCTCCCTTTCCTCTGGAAAAAAAAAATTGCAGCGAAAATCGATAAGAAACCGTCCTGGATATTGATTAGAAAAATATTTTCTTTCATCCGAGGAAGTCAAAGTAACATCATAATGCCTTATTAATTACCCCTATTTTGATTCGGCGTAAACAATATTTTAATCAATAAGCGCTATCTGCACTTTCAGTCTAAGATCAGGATGTCATTTTCAGATGACATAATATATAAGCCATACTAGACATATATTTTCTACGTATGGATATATATATATATATTTCTGGGAGGGGGGGGGGGCATTATAGAGGTGATGCATTTTCGAATAAGCCTTAGATGGCTCTCTATTAAAATTACATGATGAAAGATGATAACATAAAGGATATATGCGGATTTTTCTGAATCTGCAAAGCCAGATCCGGTTTTTATTTTGCATATGTAATATGTACATGTTTCCTTAGTTTATTGTCAATTGTAAGTCCGAGGAATCTTGTAGATAATAATTTTTCAAAAGGTGTGCCTTCCGGAAAGACATCTCCGGGTAAATTTTGCAACGTGTTACTAAACAGCATTAAAATTTGTTTTTCGGATATTTCTGGATAACCTGTTTGCTTTTATCCATTTTTACTACGTCTTTAAGTTCTTTTTTATTGTTGAAAGAAGGGCATTGGGGCTTACATAAGAATAGAATAGGTTTGAATTGTCTGCAAATAGTAATTGGAAACATTCCAACCGTAGTGCGATTTATGTACTCTCTAAATTTAAATCTTAAATACTTACTTTTAAATCTAACAGAGACTGATATTAGTGACGAAACCTTTGGGATTTAAAATAAGTCTTTATTAAGACTTAAAATTATAAAACCACAAAAGACTTAAAACATAAGTCTTTTAGATTTAAAATTTAAATCTTTTCAGTTTTACCTTTAAATCTTTGGAGATTTAAATTTTCAGAGGAAGTGGGACTGGAGAAAAACAACAACATAGACTCAAAATGTGCAATTTATTCCGGCAAACATTAATTTATTTGAGTGCAACTCCATAACAAACACATTAAATGACATTCAAACATAATATCATAATAATTGCAAGTGTCAAATGCAAAAATAGAGACCGGCCTTATTAAGGTGTATGGTTGATCCCAACGAAAAGTGTATACACGGCAATGTCGATCCGACTTATCTGAAAAACAGTAATCACACTATGAACATGGCGAACAAAGAAGCGGACAAAATATACAGCTCCTCATTGTACCTTCCACAATTACCCTGGTGGACAAAAGAACATCCCTTCATTGCTATTATGTAAAAATATGTAGAACAGGTGTCACATGTATTTTCACCTGTTCTGCTTATTTTACATAATAGTAATGAAGGGATGTTCTTTTGTCTACCAGAGCAATTGTGGAGGGTACAATGAGGAGCTGTATATTTTGTCCGCTCTCTTTGTCATCGTGTTCATAGTGTCATCTGGCTCTCACTTTTGTGTTGCAGTTACGTGCAAGATTCACACAACCGCAAAAAGAAAGATGTCGTCGATCGCGCGCTTGGCTTGAATGTTCGATCACGTGTTGCATCATCGTAAATCTGATTGGCTTAAAGCTTAAATCTCCTTAAAAGATTTAAACAGGAGATTTTGTTCGCGGTCTCGATAGAAAAATTTAATCAAAGAACGTGGAAAATAAGTCTTGGAAAATAAGTCTTAAAGACTTGGATTATTGTAAGTCTCAATTAAGATTTAAATTTTAAGTCTTTCAAATTTAGAGAGTATTTGTACAATTTATGTGCAAGAATATGATGGTTGATAGTGTCGAAAGCCTTGCAGAACTCAAGGAATTTGCTTTTATGTAAACGCTGGTCAGTGACATAGGGTATAGTATCCATACATGTTAATATTGCCTGCGTTGTACTTTGGTTGGCTCAGAAGCCAAACTGGGAATCACTGAAAATAAAGGTTGCTTCTCTGGTAAATATAATTATTTTCTAAAACTTTGGAGAGGGAAGGCAATAATGAACTTAGTCTGTAATTACGGTACTTCCGGTATTTTTGCACTATTTGGTACTATACCCGTAGCTAGCGATAACTTAATATAATGAACAAAATAATTTGCAATTGAAGGGATAATTGACTTGAGCCGACAATATATTAATTTTGTTCCAGTTTTGTCTTTTTTTTTGTGGGGGGGGGGGGGGGCGGGATGGAACAATGAGTGTGGATTACGGTAACAGAGGAAAGTTCGAAATTTTGGTATTCGGTAATTTTTATGATTTCTGCCAGGTTTTTCCAATTTCTGAGAAGGTTTTGGGAACGGATTGAGGGTCTTCGGCCACCGTATTAGCGTTAGATTTATTTTTTTTATATTTTACTTTTTATGTCTTACCGTTTTGGTTTTTAGCTCACCTGAGCCTAAGGCTCGAGTGAGCTATTGCGATGGAAATTTGTCCGTCGTCCGTCGTGCGTCGTCCGTTAACTTTTTACATTTTCATCTTCTTCTCCAAAACCCATGATCGGAATTCAACCAAACTTGGTAGGAATCATCCTTAGGTGTAGGGTAAGTTGCTAAAATGGTACCTGTGGCCCCCAGGGGGCCCATGGGGAGGGCCCCCAATTGTAAAAGCTATGTAAATTTCAAACGTCTTCTTCTCCATAACCAGGCATAGCTCAGACTTGGTATTGTGTATGGAGATACCTCTATAGATGAAGAATGAATGTTGTTCATGAAATTTCTCTGAGTGGCCCTATAGGGGCCCTGTGGGGGTAACATACTGGAGGGGGGGGGGGGGCGCTGCCAGGCAAAATGTGCATTCTGATCTTCTTCTCCAAAACACATGATCGGAATTCAACCAAACTTGGTAGGAATCATCCTTAGGGGTAGGGGACCCAAAGTTGCTAAAATGGTACATGTGGCCCCCAGGGGGGTCCAGGGGGAGGGCCCCCAATTGTAAAAGCTATGTAAATTTCAAACATCTTCTTCTCCAGAACCATGCATAGCTCAGACTTGGTATTGTGTATGGAGATACCTCTATGAAGAATGAATGTTGTTCATGAAATTTCTCTGAGTGGCCCTATAGGGGCCCTGTGGGGTAACATACTGGGGGGGGGGGGGGGTGCTGCCAGGCAAAATGTACATTTTGATCTTCTCCAAAACACATGATCGGAATTCAACCAAACTTGGTAGGAATCATCCTTAGGGGTAGGGGATCCAAAGTTGCTAAAATGGTACATGTGGCCCCCAGGGGGGCCCAGGGGGAGGGCCCCCAAGTGTAAAAGCTATGTAAATTTTAAACATCTTCTTCTCCAGAACCAGGAATAGCTCAGACTTGGTATTGTGTATGGAGATACCTCTATAGATGAAAAATGAAAGTTGTTCATGAATTTTTTCTGGGTGGCCCTATAGGGGGTCTGTGGGGGTAACATACTGGGGGGGGGGGGCGCTGCCAGGCAAAATGTACATTCTGATCTTCTCCAAAACACATGATCGGAATTCAACCAAACTTGGTAGGAATCATCCTTAGGGGTAGGGGATCCAAAGTTGCTAAAATGGTACATGTGGCCCCAGGGGGCCCAGAGGGAGGGCCCCCAAGTGTAAAAGCTATGTAAATTTCAAACATCTTCTTCTCCAGAACCAGGAATAGCTCAGACTTGGTATTGTGTATGGAGATACCTCTATAGATGAAAAATGAAAGTTGTTCATGAATTTTTTCTGGGTGGCCCTATAGGGAGTCTGTGGGGGTAACATACTGGAGGGGGGGGGGGGGGGGGGGGGGGGTGGGGGGGGGTGGGGCAAGTTGTCCGCCATCCATAAACTTTTTACAAAATCAGCTTCTTCTCCAAAACCCATGATTGGAATTTAACCGAACTTGGTAGGAAGCTCAGACTGGGGGGGGGGGGGAATTATGTTAATTTCTAACATCTCACGTACATCCTCCTAGTTGTTTCAATTTCTAACATATCTCCTGGTGGTGCTGGAGAGAACATGCACCAGATGTGAATTGATCCACCTCAGGTGAGCGTCATGCCCCCTGGGGCTCTTGTTTATTATTATTTTCCATGTATTTAAATCTAATTTTTAAGTTTTTTTTATAACAAGTGCATTTTTTGTGGGACGTATGAGTTGGATTGGCTTCATATTTATAAGACATTTTTTTTTTTTTATTGACCTTGGTATGGACTTAGCTACCCAAGGAAATCGTTGATTCTTTTTTATATTTACAAATTCGTTCTCCAGTGGTATTGAAATATCAAACTGACCTGTAAGAATGTTTAAAAGGTTATCATAGGCTTTATTTATATCTTCAGAATAATATATGTGTTGCCAGGGATTTTGAACTATCGTTAAGATAATATCGAATAGGTACAATTGGGAGCATGGTTTTACTAAAAGTAGATGGTTCACATTCATGCGTATGTTGTTTTGCCAACTCCGTTCACACAAACACACGTATGCACGCACACACGTTTACATGGCTTTACTTCCGAGGACAACTACTGTATTGTTCCTCTATTGTTACTCGTCCTCGGACAGTCGACGGAATAAAGCACAAATTCATTGTTCGACGTTCGAGGACTATTGTCCGGCTTCCGAGGACCATTGTTGTCATGATTTTTTTTTTGTTCTCTGTCCGAAAATGTCCTCGGACATAATGCTAAACAAACGCACCCACACACACACACACACACACACACACACCTCCACACACACCCGAGCACGTGACCGACAGCCAACTTTTTAATCAGTATTATATAAAGGCCATTTCGGAACGTTATATACAGCTTTCTTCAGCTTCTGGAAATGTTGAGGTACCCTTTTTCCTGGATTTTTTTCTTCTCTTCTTTGTTAAGCGGGATTGGTGGGGGAAGGGGGCATTGTTTACATCTGCTCAGGTCGCCAGTTGTATTTTTTCCACAGAATATTACAAGAATATTATCGCAAATTACATGACATCAATGAACATAATGCAAAATTTTCACTAATTCCATAGAGATATCGTGGCCGCCGAGTTGAGGGCTTGGTCATACAAGAACGATAACTATACTTTGTTGTTCGTGTAATGTAACGATAAAAATAAACTTGGCCACACCTGAACGATAAAATTGTTGAGGTTCTGTCAATCAAGCACGATGGACAATAGAAAGCGATTATAACATGCACTTGCATTATCGGTAAGTTGAATTTCCATTTACTGTAAGATATAGCAGAACAAAATATGAAAATATAGTCATAAATATCGAAAATTATTTCAAACATAACTTGAGTAATAATTCAATTTCAATTATTATGATATTTACATATTTGTTAATATTATAGACGACGGAAATTGATGCTTATGTGCAAACCGAGTGTGCGAACATACAAAACGTGAGGAGACCAGTCACCGAAAACAATATGGCTCTGTTTGTAAGGAGTTCTTATCTCCTATGCTGTATTCTAATCGCGGGATTCTGTTACTACTTAATAAAGATATACTGCAAGTGTAAATACACTCTAAATAGCCGTAAAAACGATTTGTGAGTAGTGTGATCGACGCACTCCCATACGCACTCCTATAGATTGGCGCGTACGGAACTCAAGTCTTACTTGGGTTTCCTGCACCGTTCCGTTTCATATTAGCTATATATCGCTTCACTGTATGTATGCAAAGTACAGTACAAGCGCGCTATTAGTAAACACGTGTACCGCGGGAGCGGTATACGGTTTCCAATTTACGCGGGGGTCACCGAATGCAGACCGGCCTAAATCACTGCGATCGTTTATACTGGAGTACGGGCGCCCCTGGACCGGTCATGAGACAATCCTTTGAGCGTCCTAACTTTGGGCGCCCTAAATTCTTCTTTCCCATTTATACTGGGAGTTAGACCACCCCAGGACCGGTCTTAGGGCGGCCTAAGTCCCAGCACAAATGGACTATAAAAACTGCGGTACGTACTTTAATACATTTGTGCATTAGAGTACGGATGTACATTAAAAAATGTTATACTTAAATCCGAAAAATCGGATCAGAAACACTAATTAATTTAAAATAAAGTTCATAGCAAATATTTATATATAGAATACGCATTTTGTTCAAGATATGAGAAAAAGTTCTTAAATATCATTCTTAAGCAATTTATAAAATACGGGCCCAAAAGTAAATTATATAATTATCATACACAACATAATAATTTAACCGGGCAATCATGCATAACATGCCAGAAAAGGGTAATAGGAAGAAGAATATAAAAGACGGAAGTAAAGAAAGAATAAAAATACATGGCAATGGAAAATAAACAAATCATAAACAAAACAAACATATAACAGAACAAAGTTTTATCAAAGAAGATATTGTAAAAACAAAAAGTTTGAAAAGTAAAGATTGAATGGAGTATACTTAACAAAAGACAGAACACGAAGGACAGTGTGATAGTAAACTGAGTAAACTCTAAGCTTTTTTGGTTACATGGATTACATGAATTCCATTAATCATTACTCTCTGTAGAATCGTCCTCGCTACTGGTGTCCCTTGTCGTTGATTACCGGACGAATCTTCATCTCAGTCGTCTTGGCGTAGTACCGGACATGCCTGAGGCCCTGCTGAGGTCGCCATAGCACACCCTTGGAATGCTTACCAGTCTGATAGACTCCGTTCGGGTTAAACTGAAAGCAATTCTTGAACCACCAGCCTGATCGGTGAGCGCGGGCGCAGTGTCCTGGGGAACCATCATTGTCCTGGTCCGGAGTGCTGAATCGAGACCCGTTTTGATACGCAAGAATGTCGCCTACAAATCAAGGAATATTGAGGAAAAGAATTAAGTCGACTTTCACCCCATTTCTTCTAAACACGTATTGTAACAGTAACTAACTGAATGGATGTTTGCCAGAACATCGTTTACGGGCTATTGAGTGCTGCTGGTGCTAGTCACTATTCATCAAACTGTTACCAATAATTATCAATGTCTTTGTTTTGGTTTCGGTTTGGGTTTTTTTAAATTGCGAAATAGAATTGAACACCCCCCCCCCCCCCCCCTCCTGAAATTGTTCGCCATGGTAATCCACATTTTTGTTGAAAATTTATTGTAAAATGAAAGAAAATTTGGTTTGATTTTTTTTTAAATCAGTGGTAAATTAACGAATTCTACTTATCTTTAAAAAAGAAGAAGATTAAACACGGCTTACCATAATGATTTTTAAAACCCTTTCAACAGTCAACAGACCATTTGATATGAGTATAGATGACCAATGTTAATTCTTCTAGGGAGTGACTTTTTTGGGAGCATACTTTAAAGATACACATACGTGTGTAATACCTTTTTTATTGAACATAATTTCTATTATTCCCATAATTTGCCAATGCAGCTTATTTTTTTCTGTCAAACATATACATGTATATGGGCATTTCCTCTCCTTCTCTGATTTTTTTTCCTTTTAAAAAATGCGCAAGCAACACACACGCGCGCACACACACACACGCACACTTGAATCCATCATAACCAATTGCGTTTGCGGAAAAGTAATAGTGTTCATTCACTAAAAGAAATCAATTCCAGTGAGCCCATTTTTTGAAAACATGTAAATAGGATAATAGCAATCTTATGACGTGAATTCCCTGAATTACAAATCTGATATACGTGCACAACACGTTTGGCATCTTTCAGAACAAAATAGTTGAACACAGAATTAGGTTTCACATGCCCCTAAACTCTCTTTATCTCTCCTGTCCTCTGTTTTCCCTTTTATACCGTTTTTCCCTCCCGTGTGCCATGTGCCTTCATCCTCTCGGTAACCCTATTCGCTTCCCAGCTTTTTTAAATGTACTTTTTTTACCTTTTATTCTTACTTCATTCTTCGTTATGTTACTGTCACGTTCCTTCCGTTGTGATCCTCACACGCTTTCTTCTTTCTAACATTTTTTACAGTTTTATTACGTCGTGATATAGGAAGATCAATCTTGTAAAAACTATTTTTCCCCTAAAGTGAAGGTGTTTATTAGAGAGGGTGCTAGTCACTATTCATCAAACTGTTACCAATAATTATCAATTTCTTTGTTTTGGTTTCGATTTGGGGTTTTTTTAATTGCGAAATAGAATTGAACAAAAAAAACCCGCGAAATTGTTCGCAATGGTAATCCACATTTTTGTTGAAAATTTATTGTAAAATGAAAGAAAGTTTGGTTTATTTTTTTTAAATCAGTGGTAGATTAACGAATTCTACTTATCTTTAAAAAAAAAAGAAGATTGACGTGAATGCCCTGAATTACAAATCTGATATACGTGCACAACACGTTTGGCATCTTTCAGAACAAAATAGTTGAACACGGAATTAGGTTTCACATGCCCCTACTCTCTTTATCCCTCCTGTCCTCTGTTTTCCTTTTTATACCGTTTTCCCCTTCCGTGTGCCATATGCCTTCATCCTCTCGGTAACCCTTTTCGCTTCCCAGCTTTTTAAAATGTACCTTTTTTACCTTTTTTTCTTACTTCATTCTTCGTTCGTTATGTTTTTGTCACGTTCTTTCCGTTGTGATGCTTGCATTCTTTCTTCTTTCTAACATTTTTTACAGTTTTATTACGTCGTGATATACGAAGATCAATCTTGTAAAAACTATTTCCCCCCCTACTCATTTTGGGGGATCTTCGTTATCATGATTATCTTTTGAAGTCGTGAGCTCTTTACTCGTGACTCAAGTAATTATACCTGAGAGCAGATATCGCATTTTCTTCAATATTGCTCTTTATATGTTGCCGTCATTCTGGGAATACTACAGACGGGATACCAAAACAGAGTACCCCGCTACTATCCCGGTTTAAACAACTATGAAGACGCTCTGATTTGAAGTTCGATTCTTAGAACTTGACCTATCTCATTCATGCTGTACACAGTCATTTTAATCAGGGGTGGTATTCTGAGATTTATTTCACAATATTTATCTCCATTAACTTTGGAAGATGAACAATTTGGGCCTACTCAGTCTTTTTATACTCTTGACGAATTTAATACTCACAATTATGATTTATGTTCTCCTGACAATGTGCATAAAAGATTCTCTACTGTCCATATGAACTGTAGAAGTTTACACAGGAATTTTGATAACATGGTATCTACTCTTGATATGCTTGATGTTCAATTTTCTACCATAGCCATTACTGAAACATGGATTAGGGTAAATGATCCATTTTTCAATATCGATAGTTATACTTTTTTTAGTTAATGGTAGAGAGACACAAAGAGGAGGTGGTGTTGGCTTATATATTAAAAATGATTTACAATTCATATCAAGAACTGACTTAGATACAAATAATTCTACCGTTGAATCTTTATTTGTCGAGATACAAAATTTTAATCGCAATAATATTATTGTCGGTGTTGTTTATCGTCCACCAAATCAGTCAGTCCAGTCTTTTATTGAAATTATACATAACCTTTTACATACTATAAATGTTGAAAATAAATATATATATTTAAGTGGAGATTTCAATCTTGATTTATTAAAGGTTCAGTCTTGCCAACATGTAAATAACTTTTTAGATGTATGTATGATGAACTCCTTGTATCCTTTGATTCATAATCCAACACGTGTTACACCTCAATCTGCAACTTTATTAGACAACATTTTTACAAATGTACTTGATCAAGAGTTCTCTGGTGTCCTTTTAGCAGATATTAGTGATCATTTTCCTGTGTTTTCCATAAATAATCTTCCAGTGAATCGATTACCTAAAATTGTACAATTGTAAAATTGTACATGAAATTAGTTATACTTGTTGGGATATTTTTGATGATGATCCAAATATAGCATACAATAACTTTATTGATAAGGTTCAAACTATATATAATGGTTGTTTTCCGATCAAACGTATTGTATGTAAAAAGAAATTTAAACATAAGCCTTGGTTTACTTCATCTTTACGTAAATTATGCAATAAGAAGTGTTTACTTTATAAAAAAATATGTTAATAATCCAACATCATATCGGCATTTGAAATATAAACAATTCAGAAATAAGGTTATTGAAGAAATAAAAGATGCGAAAAAAGAATATTTTAAACATAAATTTGTATTAGCTGCGGGTAATACTAAAATACTTGGAATATAATTAATGGTATGTTGGGTGTAGGTTCCAGGAAGAATCTTTGCCAACTTCTATTAAGTGCAATGATATTTAAGTTACGGGAAAAGATACAATACGTTGTGCTTTTAACCAGTTTTCTGCATTATGTAAAATATCTGGTGACTACCTGAGTAACATACAAATAAATAATTTCTTTAAACCATGTACACCTAAGGACATAATTGATATTGTATGTAATCTTAAAAATGACAAAAGTCTAAAAGAGTCATTCATGTATTATGTTTTCCATTATGTGCAATATTCAATTTATCAATAACCAAGGGAATTTCCCGGACAGTCTAAAAGTTGCAAAGGTGATTCCCATTTATAAAAATGAAGCAAAAGAAGATATGTCAAATTATCGTCCAATATCTGTGCTTTCTACATTTTCTAAGATTCTTGCAAAAATGTATTTTTACTCGTTTAATGGGTTTTTTACAAAAGTGCCATATAATTAGTGATAATCAGTTTCATTGGTTTTAGGCCAAAATATTCCACATCTTTTGCTGTCATTGAATTTCCACATAAAGTTTTAACTGTCTTCAATAAAAAGAATTTACTATCGGATTATTTCTGGACTTTTCTAAGGCCTTTGATTTACTTAATCATACTATCTTATTAGATAAATTGTATCGCTACGGTATAAGAGGTGTTTTTCATAAATGGTTCCAAAGTTATTTAAGCAAACGAAAACAATTTGTATATATATAAATGGTTTTAAGTCTGAACTTAAGACAGTTACATGTGGTGTACCTCAAGGTTCGATTTTGGGTCCTTGCTGTTTATATTATATGTCAATGATACGTGTAATGTTTCTCATAAATCAAAAATGATATTATATGCCTATGATACTAGTGTGTTTATGTCCGATACAGACATTAATATGCTTGAACAACAATTCATAACTGGATTTGATAAAGTTGTATTATGGTTAGAAATTAATAAACTTGTTTTGAATTTAAAGAAAACTAACTTTATGATATTTTCTAATCAGAATGTAAATCGTGATGCAGTTTGTTTAACTATTAAAGACACACATATAGAGCATGTAACACATGTTAAATTCATTGGTGTAACAATAGATGAGAAATTAACATGGAACCAACACACTGGCTTTGTTTGTAATAAATTAGCAAAAAATATTGGTGTACTATATAAACTACGTTCATATCATAAAGAAATACTGTTTTCACTTTTTGATTCATTAATTTTAATACATAGACTTGACGATCCCCACCCTTTCTTAGTAACCTCGACTGGCTCCCTATAAGCAAACGAATTCATTTCAAGATTCTCCTCCAAGTTCCTCGTTTCCATACCCAGTACTACGGCAATAGCTCATTCGTCTTCAATGCACACACCCTCTGGAACTCTCTCCCCCTCGGCATTCGTACTGCACCAACAGCACTCATGACCTCCTTATTCAAGAATCAATTATGTTAATGTTGTATTGATTTGCTTTTTGAACTGTTGATATTGTTAGGCTTATAATTTTGATGTAATTAAATAAAACGTATATGTTCTATAATTCATAGCTTATGTATATGGATTTGATTACCACTTATTTCCCTAGTAGATACTACTAAGGCCTACCATAATGCTTTCCTTTTCTTTACTAGTTTTATGATTGTTATGCAGTTGATTAAGTTAATTCATTACATTCATTTTAACATAGTATTACTATTATTATTATTATCATCATCATCAAAGGAATTACCGGCATTACTGCGAAAGAGACCGCCCAGTGTCAGCTTGTAATTTTCGGTCTCATTTCCCAAGTTGAAAAAATCGTAAATTACATAATGGGTTGGCCCAGTAAAAACTTCGATATCGAGACGTAGTTCGTAAGACTTCTGGGTTGATAGATGATAAATATTTTGGTTCCCAAGCCAGTGTTCGGAAGAGACGCTTCCGAAGCCGTTTTTGTATTCCAACCAATTTCGAGAGAAGTCCACGGAACCGTCCGTCCTTCGTTGGATGACCTATGAATGGACAAAGGGGAAATTGAACTGTAGTGGAGGCATACCACTATGCCCTTGAGCAAGGCATTTTATATACATTGCTCCTCTCCACCCAGGTGTCAAATAGGTACCCGGGAGGATGCGAACGTCATTGTGCTTGGATTAGCATGTGCGCGCTTGGAAACAGGCGACTGGCTGGAATGCTCCCCAGAGGAGTGGAGAATGTGCACTGTAATGTGCAGAATCGCAACTGAATCCAGTGACCGGGGTAATAATGCTGTAAGCGCTTTGGTCGGTTACATTGTAACCGGTAAGGCGCTATGAAAGAAAAAGCTATTATTATACGCTTTCCCTTCGTATCTACATTTTTAAAGTCCACCGTGAAAACATATACGATCCTACGGCGATCCGACTTTTGAAGACGTTGCAATATCATACTGAATGAAAATTCCAAAGGGATAAATCTTCCTGATCCTTTTCCAAAAATCATACTTATTATACATGTAGTTTAATTGAAAATAGTGGTGTTTGGGGCCTATTCATAGAAAATGCCTGATCGGCTGCAAATCTTAGGGACGTCCGACAAGTAGCAAGATTAGCTCCAATTTGAAGCCGACGGCCCGCAAGCCCGACAGCAAACGAGTCCAAAAGCATGAAAAATGTTGGTCTCGTAAGTCTTCTAGCCATTTTTACACTAAAGCGACGGCCAACAAGGCGTACAATGTCGGTATCGGTACCTGTCGGCCGCATGGAGCTCTTCTGGTCACTTTTCAGAGGGGTCAATATACCATTGTTTTATACCCTCTTCTCTTCTATATTTGTGATATATTTCTTTGGTTTTCCTTCTTTCACCATCTTTTTGGGAGTGCTACCTTTGTTTATGTATTTATATGATTTGTTGGCCTCGTGGGCTATCTGTGTCTTGGACCTTTTGAAACTGTCTCCCTAAGGGCCCTGCAATTATTTATTACTCCTGACTTAGCCTAGCTGTCATGATCACTGAGGCGCTAAAGCATTTAAGGAATTTCTTCCTACCGGGCACCCATTTATACTTCACCTCGAAAATGTATAAATTAGAGTGCGGCAAATGTAAATTAATGGCTTGCCAAAGACATTAAAATACAGTGATGTGGCAGGGATTCGAACCCCGCAGTATAATTATGGTCCACAAGCTGATGACTCGTGGTTACCTCCGCTTCACATCCCCATGCACCTACTCACTGTCCACCCAGCGCCATCCTTTTCCATGTCGCAGTAGACGTTGAGAGGCCTACCGGGGTAGATGCCATAGATACCACTGACATTCATCCCTCTATCTTTGACTTCAGCGCAGTCGTGTGGTTGTCCAGGAAATATTGAAGGGGATCTTTGCATGTCTGTTTGACAGTAATAAAGGGATAAAAGGTTTTTAATTACCAGAAGGAAGGTGATATTTCGTGACTTGCTTACGATTGGCATGTGAAAAATACTATTTGTTAAAATAATTTTCCATTAAAGTAAAAAATATAAAATTGCATTTATATGCCGATTTTTTTTAATTGATTTTTCACATCGTATGCGCATGAAAAAAGCATGTATAAATTGCCTTTAAATAATAATCGATGCAGTAAAAGATAAGATACAATTTAGAAAAGCTGCACAATACCGCGCAATTAAGCACATCAACAACCAGGGTTCAAGTTTAGAAAGAACAAACTGCAATTTCCTGGCTTTTCTCAAGAGACACTTTCTTTTAAAAATATTATAATTTATAATTATACATTAAATGACATAAATACAACTTCCCTTTATCATTGCCTTTCAAGTAAATCAGTCATACGCTATAAGTGAAATTCCTAACCATAACGGCTTTGCAACATCGGAAAAACAATTACAACAGAGAATTACGACTTCTAAAAGAAGGATACGTTTTAAGTTAAATATATTACCCCCTTTTCGCGTTCATCTTCTTCCTACAGTTAACAATAAAATTATTCATACCCCTTGGAAAATTATAGTTTTTTGCATTTTTCCTAAAAGTCAATTGCTAAATGAAGTTACTTGCACATCACTTGAATACATTTAGTTATCATCTGCAAATGAATGCCGTTTCCGGTTTCACCTCATTTGCATAACAATAGAAAAGGTGAGTTATCCAAACTGGGCGATGTTCAAAATTATTCATACCCTTGGTGATTTATTGACTTTGTCAATCAGTATGAATCCGATCCTTGTGATTAATGCTTGTAATTCACTTTATTTTAATACACCGTCACAAGGCTTCCGGAGGGGTCTCTGCTGGGATATCAGGCCAGTACCTGTTCTCCAATGGCTCAATCTCCTTGAGGATGTGTCCACACATGCCTTCACCTGACCTTCAGGGAGTTCATTAGATTTCGTGTCCTACAGGTGATGCAGTTATCGACTTCATGATGACAGGACTATGATATTGAAATTTTCGGTCATTTATTCCATGCATTTTAATGAAAATTCTGTATCTACTTATGAAGCAAAGCACCATTCCTGAAGAGCCCTTCCCTTTGCACTGCCTGTGGGAGGGTTCACCTTTATTCATTGGCCCCATTCTTAATCAGAGTGCTCAGGAAGGCCATGTTGGTGATATTAAAGTCATTGCATGACTCTAACGTCAGGTCACCATGAATAACAGTATGTAACCTTTGAGTTACTGTATATGATTACTGTATATCAATCTTCATATGGTATATTCTTTGTATCTTTGGTATGAAAGCTACAATCCTTGATATCAAAATGAATGTAAACCAAATTTATACCATATGCCCTCCATGTTACCAGCTGCAGTGCACAAAATGCTACCACTTTGACAGTGCACTGGAACATAAAGATCAGTATTTTAAGCTTCACTAGAGTACCCACTTGCAGGTGTCCATATCAAAAATGTGTCAATCAGTGTAACTGAATAAACTGATAAAATTGGCACCATCCAACCTTTAGACAACTACCATGGCCTCCTTAAACATTCTTAATAATAATGGAACAAAAGTATCAGGAAATACCTTCCCTTGACAGCAACAGTGAATGCCTCTAGGGAAGTCTCTCCAGGAAGAGTGCTTTGTTTCAACTTAGATACAGAATTGTCATCAAAATGTAAGGAATATTAACGAAAATATCAATATCATAGTCCTATCCTCATGACGTCTAAAACTACACCACCTGCAAACACAAAATCTGCTTTAAATCCATCGAATCCCCTGAAGACCAGGTGATGGCATGTGTGGACAACATCCTCAAGGAGATTGGGCCATTGGAGACCAGGTATTGGCCTGATATCTCAGTAGAGACCTCCAGAAGCATTGTGACAGTGTGACGAAAGTGTTACGAGCATTAATCACAAGATCTGGATTCATACTGATTGACAAAGTCAATAGATCACCAAGGGTATGAATAATTTTGAACATCACCCAGTTTGGATAATTCACCTTTTTTATTGTTATGCAAATGAGCTGAAACCAGAAATAGCATTAATTTGCAGATGATACTAAATGTATTCAAGTGATGTGCAATTAAATTCAGTTAGCCATTCATTTTTAGGAAAAATGCAAAAAAATAGAATTTTCCAAGGGGTATGAATAATTTTGTTGTTAACTGTATATCTCTTCTTCTTCTTTTTCCCCCGCGCATTTATTGACATTCTGGAACCATCATTTTGCACATCAGAGATGCTTTCGCTGTTAGTCAGGGGAATTTACTGACCGCCGTTTCTTTTGACCTAAGTTTTGGGTAGTTTTGAATATTTGTTAAGAAGACATTTTGGGTTTATAAGGCTAAAGTTTCAGTTTCACAGCTGTAATACCAAATGTCAGTTTTATAAACTCGTTATGGATACTTTAGGCATATTAACCTAAAAGCGACATTATTCTTGAAAAGAATGATTAATGTTCTCTCAATATTAACGAAGTCAGATTATGTATGCTTTAAGGACGAAGTCGGTATTGAATGTCTCCTGACATCATTGGATACCATGCAAATGATGATATCTTACCGTTTTCACAATGCTTCCGCTGAAGCTGAGACTCGTTTCCAGGCTTTCCGTATGAGCGTTTGTAATCTGCACGGTATGTCATCTTTTGAGGAACCTCCTTCCCGGCCTGAATGACTGGTTCGCAACCGTCACTATCGTGTCCGATCTGAGAGGGCGTTTTCATAGCTGAAATACAAACTGAAAAGAATATGAAAAAAACAATTAAGCCTAAACATATTATATATATATATATATATATATATATATATATATATATATGTGTGTGTTCTTTTTTCTACTTTAAAAAAAAAGAGTTTTAAAGTGTTATTGTGGAAAGTACAGGCATTTCACTGGCTCTATCCTAGCTGCCATGAAAATGCTCTGAAGCAATAAGGAATATTTTCCTCCCAGTACCTATTTCCTAAACATCTATTTTTTTTGTGTGTAAAGTGTGGCAATTAAATGTTTTTTTTTTTTTAAAATATATGGTCATAGTCATAAGTTGAGGTGTGTGATGGACTTTACATGTCTGAAGGATTAATATTAATTGTTTAAAGGTGCTAATCCTTTAACTTGATAGTCCTGCATTGAAATTTTTGCTTTGAGCTGCCTTTTGATCCAGTACTTTTGCACAAGCCTGTTTGATATCAATTAGTGTAGCAAATGTAATTTATAGTTAATCGATTTTCATAATAGGTCAAATCTCTCCCATGATCCTGATAATAGGAATAGCTTGCATGTTTATTCCGAAAACAATCAGCCATTCCTATTCTAACATGTCTAAAATAATTGATTTGATTTCTGACAGGCCATTGCTTTTCAAAATTAACAATTCATTGCAAAGAAAACAAGTTGGTAATGCATTGTGAATTACGCCTATAGTAGACGCAAATCTTAAGGAAATTCCGTTAACGGCGGGAATTCTATTCAACAGAATTAAAGTGTTGCTTATCCGCCCGACACTGCAAAACACATGTAAGGCTTTGTAAACGAATTTTTAGGCATTTTACTCCCAGTGTTAAGAAGAGGATCTTGGGTATTTGATTCCAGTTCATCGTGACTTGGCCGTGAACCAGAATAGCCTGGTTGTTAAGTCGCTGCCCGGCAAGCAGTAGATGACAGGTTCGAGTCCCGCTGGTTCCAATTTTTTCTGACTTGTGTTTTTTCATTACAGATCGAGCATACGATCTTTAACACTGGGAGTAAAATGCCTAAAAATTTGTTTACAAATTAAAATTCCTCCCATCAAGCTTCTTTGTTTACTAACATGTAACGCTTATCTGCCACCCTGGGCTTTCATTCACTGTTTAAATTCAATAAATTTTGGGGATGTACCGGGGCATATATTTTCATCAAATTTACAAAATATAATGGTGGAACAACATGTCAAATACCATTTTCCCAGCGGAAGGCCATTACGAGAGGTTTGTTAAAAAACTGGATGTAATATTCAAACTCAATATTCTACTTACCATAGTTTAACAGCACAATAAAGCTGACAATGGCAACGAGAGCTCTACATCTAAATTTTATTTCCATAACGAGAGCTTGAGTTGAAATAAACGTGACGCTGTGGTAAAATTCAGAATATTTTGAAAAAGATGATCTTCAAAGCGCAACATTTATTCCGCCACCTTAATGTCTATATTCACAATCCTTTTTATAAGTTAAACTACAGAAATTGGCTTTGGCACCTACCCAGACCGAATAACTCTGGCGCCCTTCAGACCCTCGCAAACAAAGTTACAATATAATAATGAGATGGATTATACAACGCATAATAAGTACATCTACGATGTCTATAAGCGTTTTGGAGATATAATTATTTAACTACTCTTACTACTAGACTATTAAACCACCCGACTACACCTCTTGATCCATACACACTCAAACACCGCAGACACACACACGCCGAAAGACATATCAGGCCCCCGTTGCATAAAACTTACCATTAACGGTTACTTTGCCATCAATGGTAACTCCCATGGAAACCTTGATTTTGATTGGCTGTTGAGTGATGTTACCATGGTAGTTGCCATTGATAGCAGAGTTACAATTAATGGCCCAGATGTTAATGCACGGTGATGATGAAGCTCACACAGGCGTCATATTGAAGACACTTCGTAATACCATTACTTTTTTTGGTTTGTATACTTTAGATATTTTTGTAAGGGATATCGTCGAGTGGCTTTAACACATGACTGGATATGTAAAGGTCGTGGGTTTGAACCCTGTCAAGGCAATTATGTTCTTGGCATGGCTTGCTCTCATATATGGCTTGCTCATATCTACACAGGCGTATAAGTGGGAAAGATGTGAATTTTTAGTGTTTCGATGTGTTTCAAGTCCACTGTCTGGTATCCCGCCCCCCAAAAAAAAAAAAAAAAAAAAAGTGGAGAGCGTTCACTGCTTGTGCGAAATAGCAATTGAATGCAATGACAAAGCGCATAGAAATTTGGTGTTATGCAATTGGAACTATTTTCAATGTTTTCATAATTATTTCCGAACATTTCCTGGTTATCTACTGTTATTATTTTTTATATGTGATACAACAAGAAAAAAAGGACACAAAAAATTGGCATTTTTGTTTTTGAAATACAACGTATAGTAGAAAATTGATTTTCTTCTGTAAATTGGTGTGCCCAACCGGTCATGTCAAAGGTTATTTCGTGACACTGTTTTCTAAGAGATAGCATACAAGATTAATTAAATTAATTTTATTTAGCATTTTCATACATAGGATCATGGAATATATACGATGCCATGTTTAATGATTAATGACGATTTCAAGATATTTCGTCATTTGCTGTTCCACACGTTACCAAGAATACAGAAATCTAAACAAAAATTAATATCTCAAGTGTTATTTTTGTTCATTTGGTCTGATTAAAGGTGTAGCAGGGCTATCAACTTTAAAGAATTTTCGGGTATACTAAAACTTATGATGATGTTGGTAACGTGTATATGAGACAATACCTTGGAATTGCCCTTAAATATTTGTATATGTTAGTAATGAAGGTTAGGATACTTTACATCATTTATTTCATCTTTATGCATGAGGAACCTTTAATATTAATGTTGCCTGCAACAAATATTATCTCTCTCTCTCCTCCACAGAAATATACCGTTTCACTCTCTTTTCTTTGTACTCCCTTTCGTGTTCATATCTCTCTCTCTCCTCTTGTCCTCTTGTCTCTTGCTTTTCCATATACCCTCATCTCTCTTTCTTGATCCTGACTCCTCGTTTCTCCTTAAATCTGTATTCCTTTTCCGTACTATTCTTGATATGTATCCATTGTAAATGGCTATTATCACCATTAAGTTAAGCGTATTGGTTAGTATAGAATTCGAATAATGTCTTTTCCCGCTATAACTCCAAGTTGTTGATGTTACCCCGGGATGTTATTATTTCAAGGCCTATCATTACCAGGCTAAGCGTATTGGTTAGTTAAGAATTCGAATAATTCATTTTTCCCCTACATGTATATCTCAAGTTTGCTAATGTTACTATGACTTAGTATACTCGTCATTATATATACTGCCTACATTGAAGTCTTTGGTTAAAATATGGTACCTTCGGTGAGGTGAAGACGACCATTTTCCTTCGGGCCTGCGCCCCTCATGAAAATAGTCTTGGTTCACGTCACCTCGGGGACCATATTTTCAGCCAGACCCTTTTATGCTAGTATATATTTGTATACTATTCGAGTTGACATGAACGTGTTTGTTTGCTTTTTTGTTTTGTTTTTCTAAAGAACACGTACACGTGGCAGGCATCAAAAAGGATGAAGCCACCATGAGTCTAATGTCAGCATCTGGGAGAGACAAAGCACAGACAAGCCGCCATAAACTATGTGGCCCATAGTACCGCCTGGAGTTACGATATTGACAGTCACAAAATAATGGTTCGTGGTGACGGGGAGTTCAATCATAATATATAATAATATTATTATATTAACATTGAAAAATAAATCAAACACATTGTGAATCAGTTAATCAATCTGATGAGAATTTTTATTCATTGCATTCGGAATTAATATTGAATATAAACATATCCTTTTCACATCGCCTATTATATAGTGTGAGGAAAAACAACCCCATAAATTATTGAAGTCTCTTTATCTTAACAACCAAGTAGTAAAGGCCACATTACGATCGGTCTGCGATCCGATTTGTGAAATAAATCGCTATGGCATTAAATATTGGCATTTTAACAAATTATATCTATCATATTCAGCTTCTGAAAAGTAATATGAATAGTCAACATAGGGGTTTGGTGAGCTATCAGCTTTCTACAGAGAATAGGGGCAAATTAGTTTCAAATCGTAGGCAGTCGTAGGATTTTTGTGACGTCACTACGACTCGGAGCCGATTTGACCATTTCACCGACTAGAAATGCATGACTCAATCAAAAATATATTTCGTTTTTAAATGATTTGTCAAATGATATTACATTTTATTCTGAAATCGGATAGTAATTCTGATTGTAAGGTGTGCGGTGGCCTTAAAATATATTATAATGGCATGGTAGTTAAACATTTCCTCTTCTAATTGATAGGCTGCTCACGAAAATGAAATCGTGGACATTGGTGGATGATTGAATACTTTCATTTTCAAAAACGTGTCAAAATCGCCTTAGCCGTAGTTGGGATGAATGATGTTACTTTCGTTACAGGGGCGGATCCAGGATTTAGTAAAAGAGGGGGCACAAAAATGAAAGTTTGTGAAAAGGTAGACCCGTATTTTTTTGGTCTCGCCAGCTTCTCGAAAAGTCGCTCAGTGGGGGGGGGGGGGGGGGGGGGGGGGGGGGGGGGGGGGGGGTAGGGACAAAAAAAAAAATTTCGCCAAACCTTCCAAAATGGCTTAGTAAGGGGTTATGGGGTCCAGTTTCCCTCCATAATTCCCTGACAAGCAAAAAAAAAAAAAAAAAAAAAAGGTCTTCACTCTAAAAGGGGGGGGGGGGGCACAATAGAGAAAATGGCGGATCGTCTATGGTAAAAATTCAAACTTCGCTTCCAAAAGGGGGGGCACGGGCCGGCTGTGCCCCCCCTGGATCCGCCAATGCGTTAGATGCGAAAGCATTCAGCTGGAATCGAGACCATTCAACCAAACATTGGGGTTGATAATCAATTTCATTATGAGCATGGGCCGAGACAAATTGACCTGAACTTTGAAAATACTGCAGTATCTCGTTAGATTTTATTGATCAATTATGGCTCTCCCTTTTTCAGACTCACAGTGATTTCTTGTTCTCTAATTTTTTAATTTCTATTTCACAATTTAAACCAAGATATCAAATATTTTATCAAAATAAAAAGTTTTTATAGCTACAGTGATTAACACTTATATTCAAGCAAATTATATATGTAATATAATTAACAAATAAAAAGTAACAATATAATTTGAACATTTGAGAGGAAACGTTCTAAAGTCGGACTCACTGTAACATTTTGAGATCTTAGCAAAGAAGTAGTTTGCTATTTACTAGGGATATTGATTTACATTCTGTAGAGTCAGAAAATGTTTTTCTAAATCGCACGGCTTTAATCAGGCTTTTGTTTATTCATATAAAGACCATGCTCACAAAATGAAAGATGAAGACACATTACTAATTACACTAAAACCCAAACCAGGTAGACATTTACTATAAATACACCGATAATCTAATGTGACACTTTAAAAGATATGTCTTTAATAAATATCTTGTCTAAACCGTAAATTCGTGTTTTCTCTTTACCAGCAAAATGCACTTTGATTATTGTCTTTGTACTGAGACAGTGCATAAAACCCATGAACACGTTAAGCATTGCAACTAAATTAGATAATTTTTAAAACAAGTATTTTGGCCCTCTCTTTCTGATAATCTTGGATAGGTGGGTGTTTACCACCATCTATCAGAGTGCTTGCCTAGTACCGCCTTGGGAAAGCGTCCATCTATAGTGGAACAGTATAGATACCCGTCTTCCCGGATGTTTCGCGGCCATCTTGAGGGTCTGAAAAAGAACTCTCCTGAGGTTGGAGAGAACTCTCATTCTTTCCGTTCTTAGATTCTTTGCAGGGACGTTTATTGCAGCAACTAAGCAGCTTGCGAAATTCGGTTAGCCGAGTCCAGTAAATGATTGGATTTATAATTCCGTTTAACCCCCATAGGGCCCAAGAAAAGTTTGATAAAAAGAGAAACCAAAAATAAAATACAGAGGTGCTAATGTTGAAAGTCCAGTCTAATCGCACGTAATTAATAAAGAAACAAAAACTAAGGGGTAAGAAACAGACGAAATTTGTCCCAACAACAAGGGCAAAAGTCGTCAGCACTTTCTTATTCTGTTTGACTCGCTGTTCCAACATATGACCTGATAGACCTGCATTACGCGCTGCGCCTGCAATTGTCCGATACACGACAGCATAGCAAACAACGCAAAGACCATACGATATAACGGTCGCAATGGATATCATGAGATTTTGGAAACGTGAATTCTGGTTGATTGATTCAGTACCGAAGAAAGCTGCGATGGGGATAGCCCAAGTGAGCACACAGGCGGCGATACAGCGACGAGCCGAGACGAGATTACGCTTGTTGAATGGGTCGAAACGGATGATGATGAAACGTTGAATAGCCACAGATATGGTATTGCATATCCCGATTATGATCAATGCTCGTAAAACCAAGCCAACGTCTCTTATCTGAAAAGATAGAAGGATTAAATATTTCTCCTTCAATCCACATGCGTATATACGAATATGTAGGTCATACAGGACTGTACCCTTATAGCCTGGGATATTGTCGCGAAATAGTCACCCAAAACGTATGACCCCTTAAAATTACTTAGGTCACCTAAGCCATTGCCCCTCCCCCCCCCCCCAAAAAAAAAAGGGGGGGGGGGGAAAAAAAAAAAAAGAAAAGAAAAGGGTTTACAGCTTTGGGTTTGGCCTAGATCGGAACTCCCAAAACAGAATCACAAGTCGGGTCAATTTCACCCCATCTCCCCCTTGCAGCAATTTGTTTTTTTTTCAAAAAGGATGTAGTATGAATGCGCATGAACGCGAAAAATCTTACAAAAATTTCCACCGGGATGGGGTGTCAGACACCCCTAACAATTGCGTTCATTTTTACCCATTGACCAACACCTTGTCGGAAGGAAGAGCTATCGTAATTGCTGTACATTTCAAAATTTAAAAACGGACGTTCTGTCGGGGTCCACAAATCCCAAGCAGTGCTTTTTAGCGGACCCCCCAATCTATATTTATATGCATAGTGTACTTGTACACCAATCAAGAAAAAATGAATATGTACATATATTTGTTTCTCGTATTTTCTGTAATAATAACTGTTATGCCATTGTTTTTCTTTCCGTTGGAAATGAAATAGATATGAATTTGAATTTTAAAAAGTGTATATTATGCAAATTTAGATAAGGCATTTGCCAAACAGTCGGGTAGTGTCGGTTTGCGATGGTCTAAATTAGCAGCAAATTTGTGTATGGTATCTACTCGTGTGGGGGGGGGGGGGGGGGGGAGTTAGTGGTTGACAGCCCCCGTCAGGTACGCCCACGAATAAATAAATCAAGAATATATGAATACATGTACATTTCAACCCTCCCCCCATTTCTGTTTTGTAAGTTGTTCAACGTGGTTGCGCGGGGCTTGTAACACGAGTATAACTAGTGGGTTGGCTGAAGTTAGACGTCTAAGAAGATCGATTACAAGACGGGTAAGTTGCGGGGCCTGTATCACGATATTGCCTCTTTTTAAACACATGCAAGCTAAATTCCACGTTCAGTTAGAAAATAGATGAGATTTCGTTATTTTAATTTTATTATAAACAACTGATGTGGAAGACTAGTTAACGCACCCTTTCGAGAAAAGCCCCCCCCCCGGCTTGTCTCGTAAGGGTGCGTTAACGCGCCACTCCGTTCTCAACGCACCCTTTCGAGACAAGCGGGGGGGGGACTTTTCTCGAAAGGGTGCGTTGAACGCTCCCCACCGCGCCGCTCCGCACCGCACCCTTTCGAGATAAGCCTTCCCGCCCAGTTTTGTGAAAATTGCATCCGATTTAACAATGCGATCATTAAATTTCGAGGGAATTTGAGTGAGCACCGAGATCAAGTGGTTCATTCAATTTAATTTTTTATTAGCATGCAATTTCATAATTTTCTCACATAAACGTGTAAAAAGCGCGTTCAAATTAAAAATGCATGATAAATGTATTCAAATTCGCATTGTTTCAGAGCTGAAAACGTGACAGTACGCTTGAATTTAATAATCATTTGAAATAGTGCACATGGGAGATGGGAGCAGAATATAATATAGGTTTTCCCGGTCAAATTCATCAAAACAGCAGCCAAATTGATATACAATCGCTCGATTTCATTTGAATTTGAATACTCATCAAGATCAACATTCAATTGCCTAAAATGAGCATTAAATTTGATTTTTAGGGCAAGCGATCGCATACTTCCATCGTGCAATTTGATAAAATGAGCATTCAAATTAGAATTTTACCCAGTGAGCAATCATATTCACGGGAGCTTTGGGTCGTGAACATTTGGAAATTCGATTTCATGAACAGACAAGCATGTTCGCGATTTAAGCCATGGATTTAACAATACAATCCTTCCCTTCGAATTTTCAAATGTGACCCAACGCCTCAAAACCTACAATAAGTCGCCATCGTTATTATTTTTGTTTTATACATTTTCTGAAAGTAGAGATTCTCAGCTTGATAGAATGATAATGAAACTACCCATTTCTAACAAAAACAGAAAATCGACTGATCCAAGCAAATTTACTATTTTGGGCTGTTTGCTACGTTGTGGTCCGTGCGACTTATTGTAGGTTTTGAGGCGGCGGGTCACAAATTGTCTTTACAAGATAAGATTTAAAAACAAAATGTAAGTCATGCTTATACAGTGTCATAGATAGGAATAATATTTTGAATAATATGAAAACTTATGTTTAATACAGGTTTTCCCGCCCGGCTTATCTCGAAAGGGTGCGGTGCGGAGCGGCGCGGTGGGGAGCGTTCAACGAACCCTTTCGAGAAAAGCCCCCCCCCCCCGCTTGTCTCGAAAGGGTGCGTTGAGAACGGAGTGGCGCGTTAACGCACCCTTTCGAGACAAGCTGGGGGCTTTTCTCGAAAGGGTGCGTTAACTAGTCTTCCACATCAGTCGTTTATAATAAAATTAAAATAACGAAATATCATCTATTTTCTAACTGAACGTGGAATTTAGCTTGCATGTGTTTAAAAAGAGGCAATATCGTGATACAGACCCCGCAACTTACCCGTCTTGTAATCGATCTTCTTAGACGTCTAACTTCAGCCAACTCACTAGTTATACTCGTGTTACAAGCCCCGCGCAACCACGTTGAACAACTTACAAAACGGAAATGGGGCCTGTATCACGATTTAACATTATAAACTCGTGAACAAAATGAAGACAGACAACATGGTAGTGGGGCTTCACGATTACATATAAGGGCATAGTTGCAAGGGAGGGGATAAAGGCAGGGACGGATCCGAATCGGCCGGGGCCCCCTTTTGAAACCCTTAAGTAAACAATAAAACAAATTGGGGGGGGGGCGGAGGGGGGAATTGCAAGGGAGGGGTTCAAGGGATATAAGGGGATACTTTCCCCAATATCTATTTTTTTTAATGGGAGACTCCCCCAATATATATTTTTGAGGGAGTAATGGCGGGGGGGGGGGGGGGTAATTGCAAGGGAGGGGATAAAGGTATGGGCATCCGGATCCAGGGGCTAAAGCGGCTGTGCCCCCCTTTAAAATCCAAGTGGCATGCCTATAACGAAATAATTGCCTCTTTTTTGGCGGTGGTGGGGGGATTGCAAGGGAGGGGTTACAATGATATATAAGGGGATACTTCCCCCAATATTTAAACCTTTTTTTTTGGGGGGGGGGGGTGATTGCAAGGGAGGGGATAAAGGCTTGGGCGGATCCCGGGGGAGGCAGAATAGGCCGCGGCCCCCTTTTGAAACCCTTAACTACACAAAACAAATTACCCCCGGAAATTACCTCCTTAATTTATTTTTATTTGGAGGACAGGCGGAGGGGGAATTGCAAAGGAGGGGCTAAAACGATATAAGGGGATACTTTCCTCCAATATTTTATTAAGTATAAAGCGGAGATAAAGAGATATACTTTCCCCCAGTATTAAACATTTTTTTTTTTTTTTTTTTTTGTGGGGGGGGGTAATGGCTAGGGAGGGAATAAGGGGGTACATGTAATTGCAAGGGAGGGGATAAAGGCATGGACAGATCCAGGGGGAGGCAGAATAGGACGTGCCCCCTCCCCCTTTTAGTTGATCTGGGTTTTTTATGCTTTATTCATTTCAATTAACATGTACAGATTAATCAGAACAATGGTCAAAAAGAAAAAGAAACAAAAGGAGAAAAAAATGGGGGGTGGGGGTGGGGGGGGGGGGGGAATGGTTGTTCTTTTTGGGGGAGATTGTGTGGGGGTAGTTGCCCCGGTACATCATGCGTTATTATTTAAATGAACAGATGAATAAAATGACGTAATATTTTTTTTTTTTTTTTTTTTTTTTTTGGGGGGGGGGTACTGCGCTGAAGTGGCAGATAAAAATTAAATTAAATTAAAAGGGGGTCCAACTGAAAAGCAAAGCAAAAACAAAAAAAGGCGAGGGGTGTCCTCAGGAACAAAAGAGGGGTTGTGGGGGGGGGGGGGGAGTTAGTGGTTGACAGCCCCCGTCAGGTACGCCCACGAATAAATAAATCAAGAATATATGAATACATGTACATTTCAACCCCCCCCCCCCATTTCTGTTTTGTAAGTTGTTCAACGTGGTTGCGCGGGGCTTGTAAAACGAGTATAACTAGTGGGTTGGCTGAAGTTAGACGTCTAAGAAGATCGATTACAAGACGGGTAAGTTGCGGGGCCTGTATCACGATATTGCCTCTTTTTAAACACATGCAAGCTTAATTCACGTTCAGTTAGAAAATAGATGAGATTTCGTTATTTTATTATAAACAACTGATGTGGAAGACTAGTTAACGCACCCTTTCGAGAAAAGCCCCCCCCCCCGCTTGTCTCGTAAGGGTGCGTTAACGCGCCACTCCGTTCTCAACGCACCCTTTCGAGACAAGCGGGGGGGGGGACTTTTCTCGAAAGGGTGCGTTGAACGCTCCCCACCGCGCCGCTCCGCACCGCACCTTTCGAGATAAGCCTTCCCGCCCAGTTTTGTGAAAATTGCATCCGATTTAACAATGCGATCATTAAATTTCGAGGGAATTTGAATGAGCACCGAGATCAAGTGGTTCATTCAATTAAATTTTTTTTTAGCATGCAATTTCATAATTTTCTCACATAAACGTGTAAAAAGCGCGTTCAAATTAAAAATGCATGAAAAATGTATACAAATTCGCACCAGCACCGCCCTGATGGACATTAAGGAATTCAAATTCATTAATTGGCTATCATTTATTGCATTTGGGCAGTGTTTTTCGTTACTACTTATGTTCTATGTAATCTGCATCTGTTTGAATAAATTATGCCAACTTTATGTACTTTGAAATGGAAACTTTCCTATTCATCTGACAAACCGTCATCGAAGCAACAACTCGTATAACTCCACTATACACATACAATTCATTTATACACGACTATCGCGGCGGATCGAGGTGAGTACATGAATATCTCGAATACGGACAGAGCTTGGTTGGCTGAAACATTTGACAACCAGCAAGACTACTTCTAACTGGTCGACACTCTAGGAATAAACATGAAATATGATTAAAATAAACTTTGAAAATGAAAGTTTGAAAATGAGAAGGAAATTATATAACCAAAAACAGTGAAAAGGGGTGCATATGACATGAAGAGAATGAAGTAAGAATTACATAAAACTACAGTTAATATGTTAACTGAATTCAAACGTTCAAAGTGGGAACGTGTGTGCCAAATAAATGAAATTGAAATTGGTATGTGGGACGAAATTGAACGTCTATCCAGCTGGCGCGAAATTTAGTGACAACTTCGCGTCGTTAATTTGAATGAATTTCTCTCTAAATGAAATAAAAGTTAAAAGGAATGATATAAAACGAGATTGAATGCTCAAAGAATGGAAATGAACCATGAGAGCAGAGAGTTGACGAAAATCGTTCGAACTGGAACGCCTATTCATGAATTCGAATGCAACACTGTATTGTTATAATCAAATGTATTGTCTTATATTATGTTGATAATTTACTTATTTTGTGATATGAGAAATATGAGAACAAATTCAAATCAAATCAAATCAAATCAAAATCAAACTCTGATGAAATTGGGTGGGAAACCTATACTCTAAAAAATGTAAAATGATGGATCATAAGAAAGTTGATAAACAAACGCAAGCGCCGCGGAATGATTTCTGACTATGAAGTACAGTGGGGTTGCTCGAGCCTCGTTAGCACCCCTCCTATTTTGGGGACCCTGTAGTTATCAAAAACAAAAATAAGAAATGACGAAGCGAATGGTTGAACTGAAAAAATAAGATTAGACAAAATAAACAAGACAGACCATATGATGTGAAAGGCTTCTTTGAATATGCTGTAGAATGCTGTACACATTTGAAACTATACAGTAGACGAACAATTATGGGAAGTCCAATAATTCGTTTTTAACCATTAGATGAATTCATCATTTTGAAGAAAAAACCACATTACATTTGAAAACAGAATGCTTACATTTCGAGGGGGGAAATGGAGAAGTTAGATGCATAAAAGGCAATGCCCTGCTAATTTCTGTACTTCTTGTACCCGTTTGGAAATTAACTTGCTAACTTGACTGCCTATTAACGAAACGGTAATTAAAACTCGAGCAAGATTCCGCACCCAAGTCGTCGTATATTAATTTGACCAAGGAGGTACTAGGCAAGCTTGTACCTCCTTGATTTGACTGAAGCTTTGGCCTCTTTAAATTGAACGACGATAAATTAATTTTGATGATCGAAGCACAATTTTCGACGTGGGAAAATGAATTTGAACGCCTGAAAACTAATATGAACCAAAGGAGTAAACGGGTATAAATGAGTAAATGATTTGGAGTGAAAGTGTAAATGTTGGAAGAATGAAATTAATTCCGGTTGCATCACTCTTTCACTTTGTCATTTCTTGTTTTATTACGAAACTTCAATAACATTGTGCATCAATATTTCTTTTGTATAATACAGATCATACGCATAAGGAATATTAACAATCACATAAAAAATATAATTTAACGATTTGGGTCGACACTCCTTCCTCTTTTTTCAGATGAGTGATGAGCTTGAAAATGAATATGAGTGTGGTGCAAGAAATTTCCTACATCGCACTATGGTAATTATTTTCCTGCCTGTTGTTAGTTTAACCAACTTCATGGGTTAAAGCACGTTATTCCGAAGGTTCATAATTCTAAAACTTTATTATTCTAAATGTTTATTACTCCGACTGTTGATCCGGAAAGGAACTAGAGGTTAGTTGGTTTTAAAATGAAATAATGTTCGTTATTCCAAAAATTAAAACGGGTTTCTATATCCTTAATTAAACAAGAAAATTCGGTAATCTTAGCATGTTACTTATAGTGTAGTATCAGTATGCTTAGACACGGGTTGTACTTTTGCATTTATTGATTTTTTCTCTCAATTTAGGTTATCCCATTCCAGACAAATAATGAGAACAAAACAAGGTTATATGCGGTATTCCGTGGTTTAATAATTCGAGTAGCATTATCAAGATAATTCCATAATCATTCACGATAATCATGACATTATTGATTGTTGAGGCCTCCTGAGATATATTTCCAACGAGCCCAGGCTCTTTGATTTTCATTGTATATCAATCTAGGATTCGTAATGAAACTTCCTCAATTTAAAACTAGTGGCAAGATTTCTCAGCTTGCCGCAATAAATCCCATTTTTAGAAAATAATTGGTTAACTAATTCAGGAACAAAAGGCAAGATTTCTCAGCTTGCAAAGTCTCCAAAATTAATGGCAAGATTTCTCGGCTTGCCAAATCCATGGCAAGATTTCTCAGCTCGCCCTTCCCACGTAAATTTCGTGGCAAGATTTCTCAGTTGTCACGTGGCCAACGTAGGGCAATACTAATCAAAATCCATCCACAGCCAATTTGCGACAAGATTTCTCAGCTTGTCACAACCTACCTGGCAAACGTGGGATATAATATGCATTCTTTTTCGATTGTTCCAAAACCAAATTCGAACCCTTCATCTCAGGAAGCCTCTTGTTATACACTGTTTTGATTTACAAAATAATGTAAGCGTACTGAATATCAGAATGTGGTGTGGCCAAAAATGCAATTTCGCCAAACGGGCTGGCTCAAACTGCCAGGAGAGTCAGCCCGCCGCCACAACACAGGATGAACATTTTGGAAAGTTTCGCTAAAACTTTATGAAAAGTGCATAGAAATAGAAAATGAATATGGTAACGACGATAGTATTAGATCAATAACTATGATGATAAAATAATGATAATTATATTGATATAATAAACACGAAAATGAAGAAATTAAAGAATATAACAAACAGTACGATAGGATGATGATGATGACAATGATGCCCCTGCATAAGCTGCCCCAGCTAAAGGCGTCAAAAGTAAAACATAACAACCCTGAAGCTGACGAAATAACAATAACGAAACGAAGAGGTGGAAAGGTAGTAATGAGTACAATCACAATCCTCAACGGACTGAAATAATTGGAGCATCATCATCATCATCATTTAACTCTTAAGAACAGAAGCAAACAAGTAGCAAAATAAAGTATCGCCAGATAAAAAAAAGGGGGGGGGGGAGGCAAGGCAGAGATCGCTAGCTAAAATTATAAACTGATGAAGAAGGAAAGGTCCAGGGACTTCTCAATACAGATGCGAGCGAGGCTTGGCCCAAGATAAATGAGAGCTAGCACTGGCCGGGTTCGTGGACACCAGCTTTCATTCAACATGTTCATTCAATGAGTATTCCAAACCTCGTTATCCGCTACCTCTGTAAAGCGCCTCGGCCTCATCAAATAGTGCGATGACCCAAAGGTCAGTGGTTAGGTCGCGTGCCGAACTAGTGCCTCGTCGCGTGGATGACCCAAAATAAAACAAGCTTCCAGTAGAAGGCATAATCAAACTTGTGTGTGATGACACTAGCCCGTCGTTTAACTGCAATGGGAGATATAAAAGAGAAAAGGCAAGCAGCAGGGATGACTGTGGACACCAGTGAGTAAAGCTGATATATACTTCTTTTATATGTCGCTGTGGGAAACTGGAAAAAAGACATTATAAGAACCCTTAAATGGCCGTTTAGAACGGTTGTGTCAGCACGAATATATCGCCGGTGAGTGTTAGAAACCCACCGGCCCATATTTTGGATGCAAACATCAGGTACGCCCGCCATCGCGGCAGACGTTGCGGCCCCAATACGAAAGGAATGAGAGGAATAAAAGGCAACAGGTAAACCGATAAAGTTTATCACTCGCTTCAACTTTCCACTGAACTCATGCCTCGTTAACGGATGCGTGTCGAAATGCCGAAAAAAGGCGACCCCAGTACCACTACGGATAGATAGGTAATCTTCCACGGCTCGTACTGGACACATGAGAGCCATGTCGTTGGGAGGAATTACAATGCGACACCCCCTCCCTGTTTGATCCGTTTTAGACCTACGAACTGTTAGATGCAAATTTCTGTTACTGTTTGTACCCCATATGTGAACGTCCTCCTGTGATAAGGGAAAGGGACCCCTTTTGGATTTTGCTGTGAACTCCCCCACCCGAAGAAAACCAAAAAAACGCTACCAGAAATGCGGCTCGAAATAACGCCTGGTCGTAGGTACTCTTGCAAACGTGTGAAATGGAATTGATAATTGATTTGAGAATGGGCAAAGTTATGGGACATCGTGTATCATGGCGGGCATTTCTGCGCCTACATCCGTCAACCAATCGACGAATTACAAAACCGTTTGTTATATCGGGCCATCCTAATGCCTGCATACCGAAAGCTATACCAGAAATATATGTACTAATAGTTGCCCCTGCATAGCCATGCCATGAAAGAAAAGATATAAATTGAGCGACTTGCTCAACATCTGGTTTAATACTTATATCGTAGTGATATCGCAACCTAAACTGCTGGAATGCAGACCAGGCTTTCTCGTAAGTAGAGTGAGTACTCGGCGCTCGAGAGGCAAACAGGAGGCGATTCCTTTCTATAAGAAGCTCTGCCATAGATGGGTGGGTAGGTCGCATCCTAGCCGATCTGCGCCCGGCGCCAGGTGACGAAACCTGTCCATCTGAAAACGAGAGAGGGAGTCAGCTATTTCGTTGCGAGAGCCAGGCACATAGCGAGCTTTGAACAAAATACATGTGAAATATTGAACTTCAAGCAAAGCCCGACCAACCTTCTTACTAACTTCATGATGTGGGGGCACTTAGACGTTTGGGAATTGACGACATGCACGACTTTGTTGTTAGCTAAATGCACCCCCACAGACGGATACCCGCGACGATCGGAAAGAGCTCCAAGAAAGCGATGGAGAATTTTCTATCCGAAATTTCCGCGGGCCATCTGCCCTGAGCCCACTTGTTCTGGAAGAAAATTCCAAAACCAATGCTAGCGGCTGCATCGGTGAAGAATTGAAATTGAGTATTCGTGAGCCAGTCGGGGTGTGAAAACATGACGGTACCATTGAACTCGGATAAAAACAAAGACCATGCTTGCATATCGGCCTTTGCCCCGAGCGTTATGCGAATTCGGTGTTCCGGACGGCGGACCCCTCTTGTCAGATCGATAAGACGCCTAAGAAAGGCTCTCCCAGGAGCCACGGCTTTACACACAAAGTTAAGGCTGCCTATCAGCGATTGTAATTGCCTCAAAGTAAGTTTCTGCTGTGCCTCGAAATTACGCAACATTGTCTGCAAGGTTTCTACCTTTTGTCTTGGTACGCGAACTCTGAGCGCCGCTGCATCGATTTCCAAACCTAAAAACGTGATAGTGGAAACAGGTCCCTCGGTTTTCTCGCTCGCTATTGGGACCCCAAAAGCTTCGCACATAGCCATGAAGTGTCCCATAGACGATTCGCACTCTTTCCGCGTCGCGCCCGCGAAAAAGAAATCGTCCAAGTAATGTAGGACCCGCTCAGTCCCGGCAACTTTACGACAACAAGACTCCAGAAATGTACTAAATCGCTCAAAGTGCGCACATGAGATTGAGCAGCCCATAGGCAAGCACCTATCATAGTAATATTTGCCGTCTAAGCAAAAGCCGAGGAGTTCGAAATCCGAAGGGTGGACCGGCAGCAATCGAAAGGCCGATTTAATATCCGCCTTCCCCATAAGCGCTCTACGCCCAAGCTGTGAAACGAGATTCACAGCCTCATCAAACGAAGTGTATGACACGGAACACAGGTCCGAATCAATGAATTCATTGACCGAGGACCCGCGAGGCGCCGACAGATGTTGAATAAGGCGAAATTCCCCAGGGGTCCGCTTGGGGACAAGCCCAATAGGCGAGCAACGAAAATTCGGAAAGGGTGGGGATTGAAAAGGACCAGAAATTCTGCCGAGGCTAATTTCTTTCTCAATTTTAGCTACTAAGATCTCTTTATGTTCTCCGGCAGATTTTAGGTTCCGCGACGACACGGGACGACGCGTACCAGTAAAACCAAGTGAAAAACCATATTGAAAACCTGAAATAAGCTGCGCAGCATCTTGACGATTGTTGTAGGTACTCAGAAAAGGAAGCATTCTTTTTAAGTTAATTGGCGTTCGGGCCAGCCCTTTGCCTCTTGTTTGGGGCACTGGTTTGCTTAGTGCATGAGCTGGAGCCGTGCGTGGTTGCCGCACAGTTTCCGCAGATGTGCGCATAGCGGCAGTTGGTACGGCTACATGACCCGGTGCCATTGAAAGCGAAGCAGAGCAAGGTGGACGTGGGCCGACTCCACGGAGCGACCCATATTGCCGCGAGGGAAAAACGCGCCTTGGCTCGATGTCGCGATTGTGAGCCATAACTCCATATCAATAGTCGCCCACGACCGGTGTGGTTGCCGAGCTTGACGGAGGCGGAATTGCACATCGTATGAGCGCCAATTATACCCCCATACCGGACTATCGAACGCACGATATCCATGTATTTTAGCAACTCGCGCGCTCGCGCCGGGTGACGTTCTAAATAGATGGACGCAAAGACCAGAAAAGCAGACGTCCACTGCCCAATATCATAAATCGCTTGAGCCTTGCTTTGCGGGCGCAGAACTACCGATGACCCCGCGGAACAAAAACTAAAAGTTTGAATCGAAGTGTCTTGGGCACTATCCCTTTTCAGCAAAAGACCCAGCTCTATGAATTCGCCCCTCCAGATCTTCTCCTTAATAGTAGCCGGTACCTCTCCGCCTAGCTCATCGCAAACACAGCTCAGCATAGCCGGCTGTGGAGAGAGGTCGATGCCCGAAGTAACAGGCAGTGAGTGGGCTGAAGGAGGAGGTGGGGATCGAACAGAATTAGGGGGAACATTTTCAAGAGTAGGATATGCTCCAGCATGCGTATTTATGGCATCGAGTGGGTTTACAAAGGGCCAAGGGGCCCCAATATTATTAGACTCACCGTTTCCTGACTCGCCTGGTCGACCTTTGCTTCCCCTGCTTAGGCATTATACTCCAAAACACAAACCCGGTCCAAAAGTCAAGACTAACGAGGCAAGGAAATAGACGAATGTAGCTGATCAGTATTCCAAAAGAAATTCGCAGACAGGCATTCGATGAAACTGAGTGCACGATCAGCAGCTATCGGCGAAGCGTTCTAGATACTATTGTCACATAAATCGTGGAACATGAAAAATTGCTGTACACACACTCGTTCTAAAAGCTGTGTTGAAACACTGATTTAAATCCGAACCGCGAAGCGTTCTAAAATAAATGAATCAGTCAGCCTATGTACCGATTTCAGCTGCCAAGAAGACCTGAACTCAAAACTTTGGTATTGCAGGAAAGGTACTAAAGCAACGATGATTCCACAAATTTATTGTAAATAAAAAAAATTGGTAGTAGCAAGCAAGGAAAGTAAAAACATGCTACTCGAATAAGACCACGAAGAAAAGTGGGAGAGAAGTTGGAAATCTCCACCGCCGAGCCGGGTTTGCATAAACAAGCTCGTAAAAAGGAGCACCTGTTCCGCCCGGCCTTGGCTGGCAGTGGGACTTCCAACCTCATCCTTGGTGTCTAGACTTGGGATAACGGCTTATTAACGCATTTCATACGTTAAAAGGTATTAATTCAACTATAAATTAACAAACGTTCAGAATAATGCAACAAGCGCAACGAATCTTATTTTGGATATGTAATGAACCCTCTGAAAAAGGGCGACGACTTCCATTGTTGTTGAAAGCATGCAACATGGAAACATAAGACGAACCTTACCTTCTAACAGTTTACTTTTTCTCAAATACATTAATGTTTTATGTTTACATATAGGCGTATGGACAAATTTTGGCGAACAGAGGAAGGGCTGGCGCCTTTTAACTATATCGACTTTATGCAGTTGCTGTATTTTGAAGAAAAGAAAAAAATCATACATTTTTGTGTTAATTAGATATGTACGCAAATTAGATGTTTGGGTACCTCCTAGTTCGGGCCACAGGCTGCCTGTTTTGCGAAATGCATCTTTTTTCTTAGAAATATTTTTTAACGAAATACGTTTTTTTTTCTTTTCGCGTTGATATTTACGATTTGCGTTGTTTCTGCGAAACATGCTCGTACAAAGCTCGCCAGAAATCGTCAGAAATTTTGATGAATTGATGAATTGATGAATTTACACCTAATACCTGAATTTAAGGCTCTAAGCATGGACTGTTGGCGGAGGCAGCACCAGCGCGCCCAGGGAAGTGTGAGTCCAGCCCCCGGGTGATCACAGGCCAGGCTTTACCCTCCCGCACCGACGATGCACCTTTCTATGAATGTATTTATGTTTCTGGATGTAACTTTACCATGTGAATATCGCGAATTTCCATTGCTCTTGAAGTGCAATAAAGATATACCTTATGAAAAAAGAATCAGAGCTTACATATTTGTATTGAATATATTCATGCAGCCTGAGGATGATGACGATGGATGATGACATGCAATCAACAATATCTCATTGCTATAATGTTTGTAGCTATAGATGGCAGCATCAGAAACAATGTGATTGACTTTTGACCGATAATATAGGCTCCTGATTTTACCCTGCATAAATTAGTGTCATGTGTGTTGATTCGCCGTCGGAATTTGTCTATTTCTCCCTTATAAGTAGAAAACGATATAGATCAACATGGTGGCAGCGCAATTTGGATGTTTGTCGCTGTAATGGACGCTATGCAGTTTAGCCAGAATGTAATGGCTTGTCAGGATCCAACTTTTAAGTTTTGACATCGGGCTCCGATGTTGTGTGACGGTGACTGTGAGCGCCGCTGTTGCCAGTTGACTGTACCCGTGTGCGGCCCCGGCCCGTACGTGTGATGATGTGTGCGCTGGAGTTTGGTGAAATCGTACGTGATCGAGATCAGACGTCAATGACTGCGCCGGTTTGTTCATTGGAGTTTGCTTTCAATAGTCTCATCTTTGATTTGGTGATGTGGGATCATGAGCGTGTCGCCTTGTAGATTGTGTGCTACATCTACCATGTCTACTACGTACTGTAGCTGGGCTTGATGAGCTATGTGTAGTCTGTGCTCAGACTAGAGCTGCATGATCGAGAATCGCCGCCAAGCAGATGAGATAGAAAGTCTGCATATAATTATGTGCAAGGATTCTGGATGGGACTCGCAAGGTACTCGTCGAGCATTGGTTCATCTTCGTCCTTGCGTAAAGTGAGCAGTAGCTGAGACACAGAGTGCAAGTGACTGCATCTGCTGTGCTGATGAACGTCTTGACCATCCAGAAATGTGTGTGCCTGTTCATCACCAAGTCTACTGAGCTATCTGGAGAGTGCAAGAACTATTAAAGCTGAGAGAAGTGGCCACTTGTACAGATACTCTGGTGAACGGTTAGGGCATCGAGAGTGGCTGAGACGGAGAACAGGTGACTACTCCTACAGTGCGCGATTTGTGACTTTAAAGGGAAATTAACCTCAGCGTATGAATTAGCTTATTTTGAATGGTGTAGTATATGCCTCTTATTTGATACATGCAATTTCATGTAAAAACACAGGATATAGATATAAATCACTATTTTCCAGCCAAGTTATCGTCTGCTAGCAATAATAAGGGGCTGCCATTACTTTATGTGTACACGAACATATTTTTCATCCCAAGTAAAATTTCCTTCATCGTTAACTTGTAATTGATTTTTAGAGGACAAATATATATTAGATAAAGTCACATATTCTGAAATGTAAGTTTAGTTTTATATATTTTTTAAAAGGTCTTAATTTGTTCATAAAAAATATACTTCATAAAAAATATACGTCAAGGACGGAGAATTGACGTCAAGGACGGAGACAATCGTAACAATACCAAAACAAAGCGAGGAATCTGCTTTACAGGATGGCTATTAGAACTCATGGGTCGTCAATTATCTAGGCCCATGGCCAATAACAATCGTAATACAATCAGAACAAAGCGACGTATCTGTTGTAAAGGTAGGCTATTATCAATGCATATGGTACCTAATGATCCGTGTCATGCACAAAATGGCAGCCTCCATGGAAAGACGTAGCAGACAATAGGTGCATCTAGAATATCACGTGGGGTTAATTGTCCTTTAACTTGACGGTGAACATCTCACAAGATTTGAAATTCGTGGTCCAGTGAGACTTTTTGGAATGGATTGAACTGGACTCGGTTACGACATGCTACCAAACTGTTGTGTAGTATTTTGTATTGCACATTGCTATGTATAGGTACAATATGAGTTTTTGCATGTAAATGTCTATATATTTATATTTGCAACGCAGTGTTGAAATATTTTATGCAAGCACAATCTACATGTAATTTCCATGTGCATATTATAATTGGCACTGTTGTGCGGTGAGTCAGGATTATTACAAGTGTTACTGATTTATATCGTGTGTTAGGGGTGAAGCATTATGGCACAGGCACCACTCAATGTTTATGTAACTCCACCACCTCCTCTTAGGTTAAAGGAGGATAGGGTTGATGAGTGGAAGATTTTCAAGCAAATGTTTAACAACTATGCTGTTATCACTGAATTGTCTAAGAAGCCTAAAGATTACCAAAAGGCGGTGTTATTACACACGTTAGGGCCAGAAGGGCTCAAAGTATACAACAGCCTGACGTACACGGTGGGCGAAGACAAGGATGACATAAAACTCATTGTTGAAAAAATGTCTGAGATGATTGTTGGTCAAACAAATGAGACGTATGAGCGTTTTATCTTTAACAAGCGGGACCAACGTCCTGGAGAAACCACTGAGGAGTATGTAGCAGATTTGAGGGAACTCGCTAAGACCTGCAACTTTTGTCATTGTCTTCATGATAGTCTCATTCGTGACCGCATCATACTCGGAATCTCAGATTCCGCCACGCGGAAAAGACTGTTGCAGAAGAGGGATTTGAAGCTCCCTGATGCTGTAGATATTTGCAAGTCATTTGAACAGTCCCGTACTCAGTTGCAGATGATTGGAGATGAACCTGTGATAGTACACAAGGTAGAGAAGTTCAATCCGAAAGGTCGGAGAAAGAAGACCCAAGAAACACAAGAGTCGTCAAAGGCGAGACAAGTGAAGTGCAAGTTCTGTGCCAGGACACACGTTGCTAAGAAGCAGGAGTGTCCAGCGTGCGGGAAGGAGTGCAATAAGTGCCACAGACAGAATCACTTCGCCGTATGCTGTAAACAAAAGAGTTCCAAGCCGAACAAACTACATAGAGTTTGTGAAGAACATTCCAGTCAATCTTCATCAGATACAGAGTCTGTCAAGTGCATTGAGGTGTATGCCACAGGGACAAAACCCCTGAAAGGACTGTATGTTCTGCTGAGGGTGGGAACCAAGAAGAAGAGTTTCAAATAGACTCTGGAGCCAGTGTAAGTGTGGTCCCCAGAGGAATGGTTCCTGACGTAGATATTGTCAGAGAGAGAATTATTCTGAAGATGTATAATGAATCAACTCTCCCAGCTCTAGGTCGAGCCAAGATCAGAGTGAAGAATGAGAAGACCGGTAATAAGTACAATGTGCACTGTATTGTAGTCAAAGAAGAGTTGACACCTCTTCTGAGTCGGCGTGCAGCGGAACAGATGAAGCTTATCACTGTTAACTATGAGAACTTTGAGACGGTGAACGTAGTGCAATCACAAGATGTGATGGATGAGTATCCAGAGGTGTTCGACTGCTCAAAGGTGGGCAGTTTGCAAGGAAAGAAGATCCACTTGACGCTGACAGAGGATGCAAGATCGACAGTAAGACCAGCTAGGGTAGTTCCAGAATCACTTAGGGACAAAGTGAAACGTGAACTGGATGAGTTGGTGAGCCGAGGAATTATCTCAGAAGTGACAGAGCCCACAGATTGGGTCAGCCAAATGGCCGTAGTCCAGAAGAAATCTGGGAAGGTGCGCCTTTGTCTTGATCCTCGACCTCTGAATCAAGCGCTGATGAGAGAGCACTACTCATTGCCAGTGCTAGATGACATTCTACCTCAGCTGTCCCATGCAAAGGTTTTTTCCATCTGCGATTTGAAGGATGGATACCTTCACTGTCTTCTAGATGAAGAATCAAGCCTGCTAACAACGTTTGCTACGCCGTGGGGAAGGTACAAGTACAAGAGGCTCCCATTTGGCTTGAATGTTAGCAGTGAGGTGTTCCAGAGGCGTCTACATCAAGCGCTTGATGGCTTGGATGGCGTACGGTGCGTTGCAGACGACATCATAGTCTGGGGCACTGATGTGAAGGAGCATGATAGTCGTCTTCGCAGCCTTCTACAGAGATGTCAGGAGATTGGCATCGTACTTAACAGGGACAAGTGTCAGTTCTGACTAGCAGAGATCCAATTCCTGGGTCATGTCATCTCGAGTGATGGGTTGAAGGTAGATCCATCGAAGACTGAGGCCATACTCAACATGGAACCTCCACAGAACAAAGATGACATAGATAGACTTCGAGGAATGGTGAATTACCTGTCCCGGTTTCTTCCAAGATTGGCAGACGTGATGCAACCCTTGAATGAGCTCTCCGCAAGCATGTAGTATGGACTTGGGATGCCAACCATGATATGGCAATGCAGAAGCTGAAGCAGCTGATGACTGAAGCACCAGTATTGATGTACTACGACCAGACAAAGCCACTGGTGATTCACACTGATGCTAGTGCAAGGGGACTGGGTGCTGTCATGACTCAAGATGGCAAGCCCGTAGCATATGCCAGTAGGGCATTGAGAGACGCGGAACTTCGCTACTCTGTCATAGAGAAAGAGCTGTTAGCCATAGTGTTCGCCCTTGAAAAGTGGAACCAGTTCACTTTTGGTCGCAAGGTTAGTCTTCTCAGATCATAAGCCTCTCCATAGCATCACAAGAAAGCCGCTGGATCGAGCCCCCAAACGGCTCCAGGGTTTGTTGCTTCGAGCACTTGCGTATGACGTTGGTCAGTGCATCAAGGGGAAAGAGAATCACTTGGCAGACCCCTTGAGTCGATCATTCTTGAAGTCTCATGACGGCCAGGAAGACATCGAGCTGGTGAATGCAGTTAGTCATCTGTCTTTGCCGGAAGAAGAAGTTGTCAAGATGAGAAAGCACACGGCTGAGGATGAAAGCTTACAAGCACTGAAGAATACCATCATGGCTGGGTGGCCTGAGAGTAAGGCACAGCTCTCACCACATGTGACACCCTCTTTCAACATGAGAGATGAGCTCACTGTTGTTGATGGCTTGATCTTCAGAGGAGAGCGACTTGTTGTACCCAAGGCAATGAGAAGAGACATCAAGACTGATCTTCATATAGGCCATAGTGGGGTCGAAGCAACACTACGACGTGCGCGAGAGTATGTATTCTGGCCGCAGATGACCCAAGATATAACTGAGTGGATTCAGACATGCGCAACATGCATGGAGTACTCAAGTGCCCAACCTCAACAACCTCTGATGTCGCATGATGTATCCAATCGACCATGGGAAAAGATCGGAGTTGATCTTATGTCTCTTGAGGGTGAAGAGTATCTCGTGACAGTTTGCTACAGATCGAACTTCTGGGAAGTTGATCGATTGTACAAGTCGACCGCAAGGAGTGTGATCAATAAGTTGACCAACCACTTCGCTAGGTATGGGATCCCGGATGTGATGGTGAGCGATAATGGACCTCCGTTCTCTTCAAGAGAGTTTGCAACCTTCATAAAGGAGTTGAACATCAAGCACCAAACCATCTCACCCTATAACAGCAAAGCGAATGGCCAGGTCGAGTCTGCAGTCAAATCAGCAAAGAAAGTCATGAAAAAATGTTGGAGGTCTGGTGAAGACCTACATCTCGCATTGCTGAATCTGAGGAACACTCCTACGCAAGGTGTCGATTCCAGCCCTTCACAGAGATTCCTCGGAAGGCGTACTAAGACAAGAGTTCCAACCATGTCCTCGCTTCTGAAACCTCAGAGACATGAGACGAAGCACGAGACACGACAGCTCAAGCTAAACAAGAAGCGACAGGCCAAATACTTTGATAGGCATGCAAAGGAGCTGCCTGACCTTGTTCAAGGCGACGTTGTCGGGATGAAGCCGTTCCGACTAGGGGAGGATCGCTGGAAAAAAGGAACAGTACTTCGTCGCTTGGATGAGAGATCTTATGAAGTGGACGTTGATGGCGCAGTGTTCGGGCAAGTAAGGAATCTCCTGACCCAGAGAGATCTACAGTTGCTGCTGAGCCTGAGGGATGCAACCTGTCTACCAGCCCACAAGGTACACTCCCACAAGCAGACAACCCCGTAGAAGACACCGATGGTTCCCACGGCCAAGGTCAAGAAAGTGTCTTTAAAGACGTACAGGATAAACCACCTAATGGGTCGAACTCTTTGAGACGTTCAGCAAGACACCGACGTCTCCCGGAGAAGCTGAAGGGTTTCCTTATTTCTTAATACAAAATAAGAAATGCATCACAGAAACACAAAAATACCAACTCACACATATAAAAGTGAGGGATTATTTTTGAAATGAACACAAACGGCTACAAAATGATTTACAGGTCTTGGTTATATACTGTATTAAGTGGACACAAAATAAGAGATCGGAAACAATCATCATTGAATAGATGCTTATGACACATTTATTGATTCTGACAGTTATTCAAACTATTCATACCTCGTGAGTAATATCTGTACTCAGATCTGTACCACAGATAAATCGATCTACATTTAGCATTGGAAATAACTGTTTAAAAATGAAAATCGATACCCATTGAAACAATCTTATATTAGCGAGCTTGTAGATTCATTTTACAAATGAGCTGATAAGTTGTTTTGTATATTTGGACTCATGTGAAGCTTCTTAGTTTCTCATAAACTTGTTAAGCAGGAAGATCCATGTTATCGGAAATTGTGTTTTATAACGTGGACATGCATTATGATGCAAAACAGACTGACATGTATCAAAATTGCATACTAAACTCTAGTGACACAAGGTAGTGACATAACTCTTATTTTGTTGATGTCTGGACATTAAGTCCGGAATGTTTATAAACTATTGTCATATTGCGTATGATTACACTGTATTAGGCTATTTTAATCTACTAGTTGAGTTTACCAAAAGAACCATTTTCTTTTTTTAAACAGGGAAGGATGTGACAATATTGTATCCATGTCATTACAATATCTCATTGCTATAATGTTTGTAACTATAGATGGCAGCATCAGAAACAATGTGATTGACTTTTGACAGATAATATAGGCTCCTGATTTTACCCTGTATAAATTAGTGTCATGTGTGTTGATTCGCCGTCGGAATTTGTCTATTTCTCCCTTATAAGTAGAAAACGATATAGATCAACATATGACTTCCTCAGCCTCCTAACTGCGCTGATGACGACTACTGTGGCGAGGTTCGAGACGACACTTATGCAGTGTACGGCTGGGATGATCATATTTGGGTCCAATAGACCTGTTTACTAAGTGATTCAAATTTTATGCATACTTTTGAAAAAAAGGTTGTTCTTGACAACCTGAAAGCTTGCCAGAGGCTTGTCAGACATAACAACAAATATGTATGCAAACTGGATTCCAAGTATTGTAGTTTATTCATTAATAACAGGTTAATGGAATACCTCGTTACTAGGTCCCCAGGAAAGAAATATCCATAAATTTGAATCACTTAGTAAACAGGTCTATTGATACATTACGAGTACTGGGAATTGCACACACTTCGAGTAGAAAATGTGTTGGTGAAAAAAACCAAGACCTGACTGTCTTAAAATTATTCTTCTTCAAATACTGTTAGATTTCGATATAGGATGGACAACATAATATTTTTATATATTTAGAGAGAGATAAAAAAAAATATCATTAAAATAAGACGACGACGTGAATGCAAAAAGCACCAAAACTTACAAAAAATAGAAGTGCTTATGCAGTTACAGACATGCCAACCAAAAAACGTATTCCTTACTTTTTCTATTTTCTTTTGCTTCATAAGGGGGTACTAAGATCTATAGATGTCTATAATCAATTCGGAACACCAAAATACCATAATACATCGCACCTGTATCCTTGCATAACATTTTATTATCCACTGATTTTAACTATTCATGGCTCTGATTTGCATGAAATTTTTGTCTGTGGTACACAAAAACGAACCTGTGAAATTGTATGGCTTATTCGCATTGTGCTCTAGTGGAAATGAGTGGATAATAAAGGTTGTTCTGGTACAGAGGTGGATGCACAATAGCATTTTTATGTTCTGAATAATTACCGATGTCCATAGCGTTTGGTACCACTTATCCAAGCGTAATAGGCAAAGAATACGGTTTTAGGTTGGCATCCCTGCAGTTATCGATGAATCTTTCCCTTTTGTCGTTGAACCCTTGACCTTTCGTTCTAATAGAATTTTTCCCGAGTGAACCTAAGCTCTTTAAGGACAGTGTTCTTAATTTCAGACATCTTTACTTTGTACTACTCCTTGTAAAAGTTTTATTCAAACTTTTCAGCCTTTGAAAGAGGTCCTTTTTGTATTTTCAATATCTTTAAGAATGAAATAGAATTATGGTATAACACCACAGGCATAATAGTTATTTAAACGTTATATCGTTTAAAATAATACATGAAATTCACTACCCACTCATACATTGATTTCCTTCATCCTTGAATTCTATTGGTTGAGTCAACAAGCACTATGAACATGGCGAACAAAGAAGCGGACAAAATATACAGCTCCTCATTGTACCTTCCACACTTGCTCTGGTAGTCAAAAGAACATCCCTTCGTTGCTATTATGTAAGAATATGTAGAACATGTGTCACATGCATATTCACCCGTTCTACTTAGTTTACATAATAGGCTGCTTTAGATCTGCGACGCTAATGCTATGACGCGCCAATTCCCTGGTTGCGTTAACGTTCTCCTCTTTCACCGCGTCGTGTTGAAAAGAGGCTTTAGATTTTGGGAAGACGCGCAACCTCAATCCATAGTGCAAATCAGACAAAACAAGGGGGTACGGGAGGCTCAACTCCGCTTCTGCGTCCCACTTTCTCTGGGACAATTTTCTGGCGGGTCAAAAGTGCACACTGCTCCAAATCTTCATGTATATACTAGCCTATATTAAGCCGATTTTTTTTTAAAAAGAGGATCAACTAAATGAGATTTTGTCCTACGAATAATGAGGTTTTTTTAATGATAGTAAAAGACACTAGACTATGCCGCCATCACAGTGGGAGAGGAAGGACCAGCTAAAAAAAAAAAAATGTTATGGTCGGGGGGGGGGGGGGGTACGACGCATATTAGCTATGTTTCCATGACCAAGGGCAGAACGTTGTTCTCCTTTTTAGGCAAACTAAATTTTCTCCCTCAAGCCGTTCCCTATTGAATTATTTGCTTTCCTAAATTTGATGATTTATAATTCGATTGAATTCGCCTTTTTCATTTTGCCCCTTTCATTGTTTTTGTTGAAAAAATTTAATTGCCACCTTCTACATCAATTGGCACCACCTATCATTTTGTCATTCTGTTCTTTCATTCTCCCCCCCCCCCCCCATTACAGCACTGATTTGTTTTGTACCCTTCCTTAAATAATATTGAATCCCTCTTCTATTCAGAATTATTCACGCGACGTCTGCTGAGAGGTATAGGCTATGACATATACCATTTCATCTGGCTCGCTTATCCAAGGAAAAGGAAAAAGGAGAAGAAAAAGATGAATAAATGCACTTATAATAAGTAGATAGAATTGAAAAATAAATATATAAAAAATATAAGAGACATTGCGGCAGTTGCACTGCGGCACACGCATCTGTATACCCCCCCCCCCCCCCCGCCTCCTCCCTTCCGACAGCAACAAAACCAGATCATGCACCAGCAGCCAGATAATCCCCTGCCCCCTCCCCCCAAAAAAAAAAAAAATAAAAAAATAACAAGAGCCCCAGGGGCAAGATGCTCACCTGATATGGATCAATTCACATCTGGTGCATGTTCTCTCTAGCACCACCAGGAGATATGTTAGAAATTGAAACAACTAGGAGGATGTACATGAGATGATGTTAGAAATTAACATAATTCCCCCCCCCCCCACCCCCATGGTCTACTTTGGATCCCCTACCCCTAAGGATGATTCCTACCAAGTTTGGTTGAATTCCGATCATGTGTTTTGGAGAAGATCAGAATGTACATTTTGCCTGGCAGCGCCCCCCCCCCCTCCAGTATGTTACCCCCACAGGGCCCCTATAGGGCCACTCAGAGAAATTTCATGAACATTCATTCTTTCTTCATCTATAGAGGTATCTCCATACACAATACCAAGTCTGAGCTATGCCTGGTTCTGGAGAAGATGTTTGAAATTTACATAGCTTTTACAATTGGGGGCCCTCCCCCTGGGCCCCCTGGGGGCCACATGTACCATTTTAGCAACTTTGGGTCCCCTACCCCTAAGGATGATTCCTTCCAAGTTTGGTTGAATTCCGATCATGTGTTTTGGAGAAGAAGATCAGAATGTACATTTTGCCTGGCAGCGCCCCCCCCCCCCTCCAGTATGTTACCCCCACAGGGCCCCTATAGGGCCACTCAGAGAAATTTCATGAACAACATTCATTCTTCATCTATAGAGGTATCTCCATACACAATACCAAGTCTGAGCTATATGCCTGGTTCTGGAGAAGATGTTTGAAATTTACATAGCTTTTACAATTGGGGGCCCTCCCCCTGGGCCCCTGGGGGCCACATGTACCATTTTAGCAACTTTGGGTCCCCTACCCCTAAGGATGATTCCTTCCAAGTTTGGTTGAATTCCGATCATGTGTTTTGGAGAAGAAGATCAGAATGTACATTTTGCCTGGCAGCGCCCCCCCCCCCCCTCCAGTATGTTACCCCCACAGGGCCCCTATAGGGCCACTCAGAGAAATTTCATGAACAACATTCATTCTTCATCTATAGAGGTATCTCCATACACAATACCAAGTCTGAGCTATGCCTGGTTCTGGAGAAGATGTTTGAAATTTACATAGCTTTTACAATTGGGGGCCTTCCCCCTGGGCCCCCTGGGGGCCACATGTACCATTTTAGCAACTTTGGGTCCCCTACCCCTAAGGATGATTCCTACCAAGTTTGGTTGAATTCCGATCATGTGTTTTGGAGAAGAAGATCAGAATGTACATTTTGCCTGGTAGCGCCCCCCCCCCCTCCAGTATGTTACCCCCTCAGGGCCCCTATAGGGCCACTCAGAGAAATTTCATGAACAACATACATTCTTCATCTATAGAGGTATCTCCATACACAATACCAAGTCTGAGATATGCCTGGTTCTGGAGAAGAAGATGTTTGAAATTTACATAGCTTTTACAATTGGGGGCCCTCCCCCTGAGCCCCCCTGGGGGCCACATGTACCATTTTAGCAACTTTGGGTCCCCTACCCCTAAGGATGATTCCTACCAAGTTTGGTTGAATTCCGATCATGGGTTTTGGAGAAGAAGATGAAAATGTAAAAAGTTAACGGACGACGCACGACGCACGACGGACGACGGACGACGGACAAATTTCCATCGCAATAGCTCACTCGAGCCTTAGGCTCAGGTGAGCTAAAAAAAAAGTCTATTAAAACAAAATAATAAAATTAATAATTTTTTTTTTTTTTTTAATGGGTCTTTTTTTGTTTCTTGTTAGAGAATTTTCACTTGTCCCCCGCCCACTTCCAGGACCAGATAATCTTGGATCCACCACTGCCTAAACACTAAACTTCAGTAATAGACAGTATCAACAGAACCCCCTCCCACACACATACACAAAACACACAATTATTATAGCCCTTCTAAACAAAAATCAAACATCCAGCAATTAAAGGTTGCAATCCACCATTACACTTCATTCAATTGAATTGAATTGAATTGAATTGAATTCTTTAAGCACAGTCCTTCTAAAGAAAATTATTGTGCCTGCATCTCTATCACCATCACCACATCTTTCACAAAATTATGGAAAATATAACAAGAAATGTTCCTCAGTGTGAAATGACCTTTATTAAGATAACTCAATTATCAACATCATTAAAAAAAACAATGCTCTCTTCAAATGCAATATCAGAATAGATTACAATGTTTGGTTCATGGGCAACAACTCATGAGGTGGGGTCTATACTAATATCCATTTTTGTAATTTTACAAGCAAACAATTCTACATCTTTTAGTGACATAAAAGTGGATTGTAGTGTATATCCATGTGCAGCCTTTCATAATTTAAAAGACATAACATTACAGCCCAAACTAATATGAGCAGATGGTTCAAACAGTTGTTTTAGCAATTTGGGGGTGGGGCTGAAACTCCCTAGCCATTGACTTATCTGCCTAGAAAATGCCCCAGAATGGTGAAAGGGATTACCACTTCAAGGTTCAAAGTTCAAGATTATATAAAATTCGCTTCAATTCAATTCAATTTTATTTTTCATTTCATCAGAATCACACAATATTTTATATTGTATGATTATAACAGAATAAAATACGATAACAGAATAAAATACGAGAATGACTTTTTGTTGACATCACGAAATTCATTATGTAAAATGTCATGATTAAATCGGAATGCACTATTTCTGCTTACAATTATTGATACAATAAGCATTAATGATGATTTAAAAAAAAATTTTTTTTTACTAATGTAGTCATGCCACAATTTTCAAAAACTTTTTCTAATGTACAATGGAAATAAAAAGAAAATTATTTAATTTATTCGTTTTATTCACAGACTAAAACAGCATTAGCTTGAGGTGACATGACAATTGACCGTGCCTAACATTAAAAAGTTTTGATGAAATATGTGAAGTATGAAAAGAATGTCAAACTATGTGTACCTATAAGAGGGACACTGGTAGTCAATGTCACGGCTTTTTTATCGTATCAAAAATACTTATTTTTGGGTGTATCTATAAAGAGGATATAGGAGTGAAATGTTAACTGCCTGCAATACCCCACCCCCTCCCCCCAAAAAAAAGGTCAGATTTATTGGTCTAGTTGGACAAACACTTAGGTTTTTGCAATTGACCCACATTTTGACATTCAATGTCCAGCTCAGAAATATATGCATTCCTTAGATTTAAAATATTCGTCATTATGTTAACTAGCAATAAAGCTCAAAAAAATATCATTTAACACTTGAAGTATATTTAAGAATACTTTGATCCTTTGTGACCTCAACAAGCCATGTACCGTAACTGAGCTTCATTGGGCAACCTGTATAATGAAGACAAAAAGAAAGGGAAAGAAATATTAAACTTGATGTAAACTGTAGACTTGGTTTTCGGGAAGAAAAAAAGAATTGGTACATTTCTAGTTTTATGCCACATATGTTTTTGTTTTCTTATTTTTTCCTTGATAGTCTACATGTAGTAGACATGTACATTTAGGTTTAAATCTTAACAGAAGTAAATATTTTTATCTTCTATTCCAAATTAGATCCTAGACCTAGACCTCTAGTAACTAAACAGGTACTCTCAACATAATCTACATTACTTTTTTGAACGTAGACTATACTCTATAGAGTCTACAGAAAACATGTACATGTCTATTAAACTTAAGTCTAAAAATTATAATCTAATCTAGTAACAGAGCTTACTGGACTAGGCTATGACTATGTCAAAATTAAAGAAACAAATCATAAGGTTTTAGAGGTCTCTATTTTCCAAAATCAAGTTTACCTTGCCAGTTCAACTTGGGTTTCCTGCAGTGAGTAGATGACAAAGTCTACAGGTATCACGATATAGGATGATCTGGTCCTGGTCCCATTGCATTACTTTAGTCCATTTTACCATAGATAGCTCTGTAATTAAAAGAGAACAGATAAGATTCTGGTGGTAATAAAAGCATAGTACAGTCTAGATTATCATAATTACAGATATTTCACTTATTAACATAAATCATAAGCCTGGGGTGCCCTAAGTTTAACCCTTACTAGGGTTTAATACTAGTGGTAGACTAAATTTACCGGTATGCCTAATGCCATGGTGCTTAATTTTTAGGATAATTAAGCACCATGGCATTAGGACCCAGGCATAAATCTAGTCGACCGAGGGCCCTGGCCCCTGGACCTGCACAGATTAACCCTCTCATTCTTATCTTACTCTCAGACTTCTTGGAGGATCACATTTCACTTTGTTTTGAATTGATCTTGACTTCAGTAAAACAAAAAGTGTCAGTATAAAATATTTGCTGAGGAAAAGTGAGAGGATCAATTGATGGAAGCTTGGGCTTTTAGTTTTACTTTTAGCCTTTTCAAGATATTGCACAGAAATAGGACAGACTGAAATAAAATCACACTATGAATTAGACAGAAATAACCGTCAGTTATGGGGAATTATTCATATTTAAAACGTATTTGTCAACCTTCCCCATAGTGAGCCATACGTAGTCTCAGACTCAGCGGCACAACCGACATACAGAGTCAGACTCAGAGAGACCGAGACTGTCAATGTGACTCCAAGTCTGATTGAAGACAGCTTTTGGTCTAACTCTAAGTGGGGAGGGGGGTTCGCAATATACAAGCCTTGCTTTTTAGCGAATCCCCTATTTCCACAGGTAGTTTCCAGTCACTATTTTTTTTTAAGAGTAGGCCTAGGCCTACCTTTGCTAATTACTATTGAAAATCTATTTTTGTTCACTTTATTTTTTATATACATATACATGTATTATATATATAATACTGAATGTAAACCATGTCATGACTTCTATTGTCTGTTGGAAATGAATAAACAAGAATTTGAATTTGAATTTAAGTTAACTACAAATTAGCCTACCACTGGCCTAGCAGCTCTTTGACTTTATCAAGTATTGACCAAAAGCTTCAGTCTCTCTGTATCGTCGGTTGTTCAACTTAGGCTAAATCTGGCTCCACTGCATTGACCTCCGTGGAAGCTTGACAATTTTGTCAATTTTAATAAATGATTCTCTACAACATAGTCATAGGGCTAGGCCTAGCCCTAGCCTAGGCCCTACTTCTGGTTCTGTCTAGATATCAAGTAGGCCTAGGCCTACAACGTGAAAATCAATGGGACCATCATCTTGTCATCGCTAGCGGTGTTTCATTTTCCCCGACCAATGGGATAATTGGAATAAATAAAAATTATATCTTTATTCACATTATGCAGCATAATCAAAATATACTTCAAAACTTTCTGCAGCCATTGGTAACAAACATATCACAAGAAATAACTTAAATCGACATAAAAACACAACTTTGTAACTTACCAAAGAGATGTTCGTCGAGCTTTTCTCAATTTCAACAAATGACAAAAGTGCACTCAATTGTGACGTCATATTTATAGCAAAATCAGTTTAGCGTCGAGATATTTGAGCGGACGGTAAAATGGGCCAGAACCATAGACAAATTAAAACTTATAGACGGAAAGGTAGCACCGCGGATTTCCCTCATTTGCATATAAGCTGTAGCGTCACCATTCAGGCTAAGCGTATTCGGCCCTGATTCGGCCACGCCCATTTGGTAACATTTCATTTTCCCGAAGCCCCCGATACCAAGAAAATATCGAAAAGTATCGAGAAACTCCTTATGCATTATTCATTTTTGTTTTGCATACTCGATTTATCAAACTTTGATTGGACCGGACCTTATGAATATGAATGTGATTGAAAAGGGACGATTTGACCTCTCTTCGTCACTTCCGCTGTGAATTTGACGTCACCCGCACAAAGTAAAAAAAGTTGTGGAAAGTTTAGAGGTGAGTACACCTGTATTTATGCTTAATTTTCGAAAATCAGATTATATTTATAACAAGTTCTGCCATTGTGAGTAATCTATTTCAATTTCTCTACATTTTGAAGGGATTCTACAGAGCTGTATGTCATGAAACAATGTGTAATCTACTCTCGAACTTTCAATTCAATTTTCATCGTCATGAGCTAAATGTTGCAGCTCGATTCCCCTTACCACCCTGTCACTCGTGACGGCTTACCCGGACTTTCGGGCGGGACTATCTAGATACGTTTCGATAGATGATCTATTGATTGATGTCAATGCCAATGGCTGACAGATTTCGTAAACCTCGAAATAGATCGAACTTAGTCTGTATTTCGATGATTTGGTTATCTAAGTTAGATGTAGACGCATAGACCGCGTTATATTCTGAAAGACAAACACAAAGGGCCCAGGTGAGACCCTTTCTAATTAATTGATTCTGTAGCGTAGGCTGTTCTTGTCAGGATTTTTTTTTTGAGAATGAAGAGGGGGTTTCATGTTGATACTAGTATTTTCCAGAGACCAGTCCAGGTCAAGGTTTACTTTGTGTACATGTACAGAGTTTGGTAATGCAGGGTTGTAATTTTAACGTAGGCCTAGTGGTTCTTAGTAAAAGTTAATTTGCTTAGGTGTACTAATGTTGAGCCAAGGCCAAAGCCAAGGCTAGCTAGGCAAGCATCTAATGATCTAGACCGAACGAGAGAGAAATTTCGGTCTAGGCTAGCATCATGGTGATGAGGTTTTATATTTTTTACATTTCAAGAGAGAGAGAGAGAAGGGGGTACATAAATTAGTGTTGATTATAGACCAGAATCAAAGGCCTTTTTAAAGAGGTAATAAATCTCCCCTGAGTATTAAATAGCTGGATGGCCTTTGTTTCAGTATTGCATTCATTAGTCTCATTCATGTTGACTTTGATTTCCATCAGATAAACATGGCAAGGAACTAACCTGTGGCTGATCTACTTGAAGATCTACTAGGTCTCCTTACATAACTTAACTGTTGGAGGTGCCGGATGAAGTGGAAAGTCCTACTTGATGAGACATGAGAAATAAACAGGTAAGTCTAGACCTTACTGCGGCAGCCTGAACGCATAGCGTTCGTGGCAGCATCCCTGGGCTAGGGACTAGACCTAACTAGTTAGACCTATACCTATTACAGCTAAAAATTATAGACTAGGTCTGGTGGTGGTAGTGGATCCAGGATCAGTTAACTGGGGAGGGAGGGGTGGGGGGGGGGGGGTGATGATGTGTTCACAATAAAGAGTGGCATTTTTAGTTAACATTGTCGAACCAAAACAATTTTTTTTTCTTTTTTCTGAGGAATGGACAATTCATTTGTCATTTTTCCTTTATCCACCACTGAGATCTGTTTTCAGTGTAATATGAAATTAGCTGTTTAGTGTCTTTAAATATCAATTATGATATATTTAAGGGATGTTCAGTGGGATGTCATAAATACAAATTTTAGTCCCCTTAATTATTACATTTAACATTTCATTAATTCCTGCAAACAGAAACAAATCAAAATAAGATGGGTGAATGTATGTTAATGATGATATTATTATTTTCATTATTATTGTTATCATTATGATCATTATTATTGTTAGTAGTAGTAGTAGTAGTAGTAGTAATATTAGGGCCAAATATGACACTATTGATTACAGTCCATAAATCTATTGTAGTTAGTCTCCTCTTTGAAAAGATGAAGATGGTGAGGATGAGTGTTTGTGTGATTTTTTTTCTTAATACAGGGTAATGCTTCTCTACTTCATCTATTCTACAACAGATGATTATGATGATGAAGAGGAATGCTTACCTACTGAGAATGAAGACAAATTCTGAGAGGAACAATTACTACTTAGCTGCTTCAGTTTTGCATGGTAGGCATATGCTTTAAGAGTAAGATTGCTATCAGCCTTCAGGGGCGTCAATGTGTTTTTCGGAGGGGGGGGGGGGGCAAAACAGCCTAATAGCACCCTTCATGATTTTTTCAATGCCTCTTAATTGCCAGCTTCTCCAAGGTAACATGAGTCAGGGAAATATAATTTTTTTTTTTTTTTTTTTTTTTTGGTGGGGGGGGGGGGGGGCAAAACTATATTATTTGCCCTCCTACTGCCCACTTACCACCCCATAATCAACGCCCTTGGTTGCTATTAGTACCTCAATACAATCAAGGTACACACTTTTTGGTTTAAGAAGCCATTTTCTTGTGACTTTACTAATTTAGTTTCTTTTGAATAGCCTTGAAAATTTTATCTGTCCAACTGGAAAAAACTTTTTTCCTCTTTAAATACTTTTGAGAATTCCCACTTATAATATCATTTAAAGAGTCGATGTTAACTATTAATAGGAAACTCTAAATTTCAGTCTTTTTGCAAATTCTAATTATTGCTTGCTAAATTATAAAATACACAATGGATGCTATTTTCTAAACTCTTTCCTCTTTTCTTTCAACAGACATGGATTTCTACTTCAACTCTTCAGTGAATAGACCCCTGCTTTGATAAACATCTAAATTTCTTCATATTGAAATCATACCTGGATTCCAGTCTAATATGCATCATTAGAATGGCGGAAGAGGAGTTTTAAACGGGCGCCGCGGAACGTCTTGGAAAGTGGAGGGGCTTAGTTGGGGGGGGGGGGGGGCTGCGTGTATTACCACATTTTTTGCACGTGTTTACTGAAAAAGGTGGGGGGCTGCAGGCCCCCCCCCCCCCCCACCGGTTCCGCGGTCCCTGTTAAAGTTCTTCAATTATATCTTAACCATCTTACCCACCCCTCCCCGTGTCAAATGTTGCAGTCACATGCAGCCATTTTGTGTAGTAACTCGTTATTGTGAGGAGGTCTTCCTCTTCTATGTGGCCTAGTGACATTACATGGCCCCTAATGAAATAAAGATAAGCACTGCCACAGCCACTTGGCCTCTCCTTTATTAAATCTTCTCACCATGTATAACAAATTAATAATAATAATTAACTGATTCTGTGAATTTGTGCTAATTTAATTACTATTCTATTATTGATCTTCAGAGAAAATCCATACTATTCAACACTTTATTTCAGGGATGCCACTGTTCAGACAAAAGTAGCAATTCCTACTTTTTCAACATAATTTTAGCCATATAAAACCACTGTTTATGTAGTACCCAAGGGCCCATTCTAGATGATTTTCCCACTTTTTTATCAATTCTAATTGGCATCCTGTTATTTAGATTCAAACTATAGAATTAGATCTCTGTGTGTGTTTCTCCCGCCCCCCTTTTTATTCAGACTTTTAATACTATTAATATGCAATATACATGTACCAACTAAAAGGAAGATGAATCATTTGATTTATATTTCTTAGAAGTGTCAACAAGACTCACATTAAACAAATTTGTATGCATTTTACTCCCAGTGTTAAAGATCGTATGCTCGATCTGTAATGAAAAACACAAGTCAGAAAAAAATGGAACCAGCGGGATTCGAACCTGTCATCTACTGCTTTCCGGGCAACGACTTAACCACCAGGCTATTCTGGTTCACGGCCAAGTCACGATGAACTGGAAATAAATACCTAAGATCCTCTTCTTTCTGACTCATTAATATTCAACAGTCCGCCGTAGACAATGGTTAGTAAACGAAGAAGCTTGATGGGAGGAATTTTAATTTGTAAACAAATTAAAATAGGCATTTTACTCCCAGTGTTAAAGATCTTATGCTCGATTTGTAATGAAAAACACAAGTCAGACATTTTTTTTCTGACTTGTGTTTTTCATTACAGATCGAGCATACGATCTTTAACACTGGGAGTAAAATGCCTAAAAAATTGTTTACAAATTAAAATTCCTCCCATCAAGGTTCTTCGTTTAAAGACTCACATTATCTGTTTTTCAAGAGTAACATGGTGTGCATATTGAACATGGAAATTAGATGGTCATTTATTTCTTTTATTATTTCTTCTTTTGTGGGGTGTAGTGGTAAAAAGTTAATAGTATCTATTTCTCCAGTGTAAATTCAATAATTTACCTCTTGAATAGGGATTGAAATTAATAATGTATGATTCATTTATATTGAAATTCATTTTTTTAATGCATGTACATATTTGTACTACTGTCAAGAAAAGAATGATATTATTTGACCATGACAAGTCAGTTGTAATAGAACTCATGAAAGAGTATGACTGCAGATAAATGATGGGTTTATTTAAGAAGCAGTATAATGTCTAAACATCTCTAAAGACTGTTATCATTTCTGCATGTACAAAAATATTCATTAAAAAGTGAGCAAATCTAACTATTCCCGAATTGACGTGGGCATAAAATTGCACCTTAAATCTTGATTGTAAGAAAGATAATTGTTATTGAAAATTTGCATGTGAACATGATAAAGGTCCTCTCACGTTATATCAATGACATGAACCATATGGGGATGGGGGTGTGATCGAGGTGCGTATGAGAGAGAGAGAGAGAGAGATAAAAAAGAGAGAGAGGGAAGAAAAAAAGATGAGAAAATAGAAGATTTTATGATTTTTTTTTTTTTTGGGGGGGGGGGGGGTTAGCCAGCCCTCCAAGATTTTTTCCCCTCCAAAATGAACCAGGACGTGTGATCGAGGTGTGTGTATGAGAGAGAGAGAGAGGGAGAGAGAAAGGGGAGGGAAGAAAAAAGATGAGGAAAGGTGAAAGAAGATTTGATGAAAATGGGGGAGGGGATTTTTTTTTTTAGCTAGCCCTTCGAGAATTTGTTTTCCTCCTCCAAAATTCGGGGGGTGGGGCGGGGGTTACCATATTTGATGAGGTCCAGTTTCCTCCATAATTCTCTGACAAGCAAAATATGAATTTCAAAAAAGGTTACATGTTATAAAAGAAAGGGGTGGCACACTTAAATAGGCTTATACTTGTCTTTCAAAAAAAAATAGAGGGGGGGGGGTCAAAAGCTGTTAGGGGGCAGTCTGTGCCCACCCCCACCCCGGGTATGCTAGTGGGGGGGGGGGGGGTTGAGAAAGAGGGAAAGAAAGTAAAGAATAAAAATGTAATAGTTTTCGGGTCAACTAAAATGGCCGAATTTTCAACGTTCATAATTCTCTTTGAAAGGTACAATTATAAGATTCACAAATTGGTATCAATGCGAAAGTTGCCCCTCAAGAAAATCAAAGGATACCTCTTCTTCTACACCGGCTGATATTTTATTCTTACCTTAATTTGGCCTTCAATTATTATACACACTCCCCCCCCCCCCCTTTTTTTTTTATAACATTATCCTACTGGTCAAAGATAGTAAATTTATTAAAAAGTAATTTGAAAAATTACTTATTATGAATGTAAAAGTTTTTTCTCTTAATTCATGAGATGTGATAAATTTAATGTGAACAACATGTATTTATCTTCTTCATAACTACGGTATACAACTCATTGAACTCGACCAAGTAACGTTATTTAAGTGGAACGACGTTAACCCTTTTGTGCTGACTGATCACATGTTGGGACCTAATTATCATAAAGATTTAATGACACCATATGAATGACGCCCATTCGTCAATTATCGATGCACCGTCATTAGCCAAGTGATGAATACATTAGCATACATGAATAGATTAGGCGGATTTGACCTTTCTTAATGCGCATGCGTGACACTGATCCACATTTATATTTTACCTGTGTGTAAAGCATATACACTGTAGGGGAGCATCGTACAAAATGAATAATGCATCGGGGGCTTCGGGCGCGTTCAAATCGTGCCCAAATGTTACAGCGTAATGGCGGCCGCTTTAGGGGCTTGGCCAGAACCGTCCTGAAAATTGGAGGACGCGAGATCGATTGGGAAAAATTGTCTCGCGCATGCGCAGAACAACCTCTCTTGGCTAATAGGCGCGTCACAGAAGTAGCGTCGCAGATCTAAAGCAGCGTAATAGCAATGAAGGTATGTTCTCTTGTCTAACAGAACGATTGTGGAGGGTACTATGAGGAGCTGTATATTTTGTCCGCTCTCTTTTTTCATCGTGTTCATAGTGAAGAAGCCTACCCTGGACTCTATTTACTGCAGACTACTTATAGAAAACAAGTAACATAGTTAGAGGCACCTAAGCATTGATATCAAATGTCAATTTATTACTTTCGTGCCTTGAACAAAGCCCTTTAAACTGAAAGCATGATCCTCAGTCTACACCCACTTCCAACTCCCTCTTTTCTCCTTACGCTCTGCCTTTCTGTCTCTCTCACAAATTTCTGATGATCAGTGAGCAAACAATCATTAACGTTAACGTAGTCAACGTATTATTTTTTTATACGTGAAGATATCACGAAGAAATGGACAGAATATTACGCGACAGTATTTCTTAAAGGAGAAATCGAGCATTTTTTCTGCAATACCTAGCCATCTACACGACCTTTTGAAAGGTTCAGACAAATATTTAAAGCATGGGCCTAACGATGTACCAAAGTATACTTTGCCCTCAAGCAGTTGATGACTAAGGTTAACTTATACGAAAAAATACGAAAAAATGACTGACATACACACTAGTTAAATAGTCCGTTGATAAAATTATTGAGACATTAAAAAAAATTTGCATGAAATACATCCAAGCAGGATAGCTTGAACGTTACCAAGCACGTACTTACCTTAAACTTCAAACAGATTGTGTATTTGCCAGAATTGTGTGCCAGGTTAAATGGGATAATAAGCCCATTGTAAAAAAAAAAGACAGAGATGGGGAAAAGGCTGAGGCACTTGATTCTATTCACTCATTTCACTGTTTGGTACAAAGACATATTTTTGTAAAGCAAGCTCTCAATTTAAACTAAAATTGCAGTCTAAATAGATGACGATGCATCATCGTGGTATACCGCCGCATTTGTGAAAAGTTAATGAATAGTTCATAGCCTATCTTAAAGAACGATGAAATATAATGTTGTTGTTATTGTCGATGAAAAGAGAGGATGACTTGTGATTCCTTCAAGCTCTTGGTTTTTCAGCGAATGATATGTCATTTGATTTTATTCTGAATCTTTCGACAGTGCTTTGATGGGACGGTATTAATGTTTGGTTTGTTTGCATATCAATTACGTTGTGGCAAATTGAACTGAAAATGTTCACTTGTCAAAAGTAATAAAATTGGTGATAATTAGTCCAGGAATATTAGTGCTACCGTGACAAATTATGTATCAAACAAACGACGCCATAGTGTTTATCAGAGTACCTTTATATACAGAGTAGCGACATAGACGTCTGACTTTTCGGGAAACAAAATGGCGTTTGAATTCTTTCTATTGAGAACACCCAGGTGCTCATCGGAAATGAATAGAAATGTTGCATAGCAGTGGAAACAAAATGGCATTCAAATCATGTGTTGTCGCTACTCTCTTTATGTGGGTACTCTAGTGTTTATTAGAGTACCTTTATTTTGAGAGTAGCGACATTGACGTCTGACTTTTCGGGAAACAAAATGGCGTTTAAATTTGAGCGCCATTTTGTTTCCACTACTATGCAACATTTCTATTCAATTCCGATGAGCACCTGGGTGTTCTCAATAGAAAGAATTCAAACGCCATTTTGTTTCCCGAAAAGTCAGACGTCTATGTCGCTACTCTCTATATAAAGGTACTCTAGAGTTGATCATTGTCTCATTAAAGGAGAATTACGCTCAAAAATAAAGACGATAGTGTTCAAAGGTGTTATTTATTCCTACTTGTTAGACTATATGGCTTCGCGTCAAAATATACGAGATCGATACGAATCAATTTTTTCTGAGCAAAATTTACCATCTGCTAGCAATATGTATCGTCTGCTAGCAGCACATGGGGGCTGCCATTTTGTTTATGTGTACAAGAAGATTTTCTTAATCCAAATGCTCAATTGCCTTTTTCAAAATTAAAAACCCATTTAAGATTAAAAATATAGAATAGATATGTCAATTTATTTTTAAACTGAAGATTTCCTTATATATTTCTGTTGAAAATCGATATTCGCTTAATAGAAATCTATTTTCTCGATACTGGACGTATGGGACGGAGCAAATTAATTCAAATTTTATGGATGCTTCTTCCCTGAGCATCTATAGGGGCAAACTATGCATTCACCTGCTTTCGGATAATGGACTTGAAAAGTCAGAATGCATGCTACATATATTATGTTCTGCTCTGTTTGGCAAACCCAAGAAAATAGATTTTTGTTAAGCAAAACCAGACAATTTAAAAGTATCATTATAAAGATTTAATTTTTATAATACATGTAAACACCCACTTTATATTTTCCGTCACATATAGGATTTTAGGTAATGAAGAAAATCAATTTAGGATTTGGATTCAAAATATCTTCCTGACTGGAACATTTCTCAATGGTTCATGTACAACTCCAAATCAGCAAGAAAATGGCAGCCCCCATGTAAATGAGTAGGAGACGATACCGGGTGTTGGAATATCTTTATTTATACCCTTTTCTGATATCTTATTAGAAAATGATTTAGGCCAATAAGTAGGAATATATTACACCTTCCAATATAAGTAAATTTGTAATCAGGGCTTAATTCTCCTTTAAACTGAGGTAACTTAAGCCCTTATTGTGATTGGAGTGTCTTCCTTTATGGCGTGGTGGCAGCGGGATTCGAATCTTTGTCCACTCCACATTCGGTTGACCACTGCAAGACATGCATTCAGTGGGTCAGAAAAGCATTTTGTGATAAATGCTAGGTTGGTCTGTTCAGTTGCAGCTATACAATGCCCCTAGTCCCATCCATGGACATTCGCGATGGCATATTCACTTTACACGTACCGGTATGCTCATTGTCCCCAGGCCCCTCCCCAATCCCCATTCCCTGTTGTAGATAATACTTGTAGTTACGTCGATTCCCATGGAGCTTTCCATCAATATAATCATAAACTAATCAATGGTAGTTAGAAGGAGACTGATGATGAGAGTGATTATCATATTGATAACAGTCGTGATGAGAATGATTTTACCGACTGTGGATGTGATAATGATACTGAGTATCTACGGGCTCAGGATAGGTATCCCTACCAACCTCCTTCCCATGATGGTTTGTCGTACAGTGTCGGTGAGAAGTATCTTCGGGACAGTTACCAACCTCTTTCCCAGGATATTGGTACCCTTCGCGACAAACCTACTATCCCCTCTATTTGATTTTTGATTTTTTGATTTTATTTGTTTCCACAATCGGTTTACATATATACATGAGAAAGCAAAATATAAACATATACATATGGCATAATACAAAGGATAATACATATATCATAACAACTCAGTATAATAAATATCTTCCAGTAGATGTAATAAACGCATACAGTATATACACTTGTGGGGGAACCTATTAAAAGCGAGGCTTGTCGAGTTAGGTCCCCATTTAGCGAGAAAAGGAGCTGGAAAGTAGAATGGGGAGATTAAGATGAGAAGAAACAAAGAAAGGACGGAAATCAGCAGATGGAAACAAAAGAGAACATAAAAAATTAAGTAGTTATAGAGTGAAAGAGAGATAGAGAGAGAGAGTGTGTGTGTGTGTGGAGAGAGAGAAAAGAAAAGAGAAGAGAGAAGAAAGAAGAGAGAAGAAAGAAGAGAGAAGAGAGAAGCGAAGTACAGATCGAGATCAGCAACCAACCAGCATTTTAGTACATGGTTTCAGCAAAAGAGATTTCAATTGGGGTTTTTTTTAAATGGTGCAGTCTCTCTATTCCCTTAAGGTCTGGATCGAGACTGTTCCAAAATTTGGGACCTGTAAAGACCAATGTTTTGTGTGCTAGGAGTGTTCTCGTGCGGGGAAGATGGAAAAAGTTTGATTGTCTCGTTGGGTAGTTGTGGGGTGTATTGTTAGTTGTAAAAAGGTCTGAGAGAGCATTCGGAAGTTCATTATTTATTAGTTGGAACATAAATTGACCCAGATTATAAAGGTATAAGTCAGACAATTTGAGAACTTTATTACAATGAAAGAGCTGGTCATTATGTGAGAGATAACCTGTAAGAGATACAATCTTCATGGCCTTTTGTGAAGTAATAGTAATCTGTTTAGTTGTTGCGCGGTAGAGTTGCCCCATGCTAAAATTCCATAATTAAGATGTGGACAACATAAGGTTAGGTAAAGAGACAACAAACTAAAGGAAGGGAATTGATATTTCAACTTATTAATTACTCCTATGTTTCGCGAAATCAATTTTGACAATTTATCAGTATGTGGTTTCCAAAAGAGCTTATCGTCAATTATTATACCTAAGAATTTGTAGTTTTCACTTTTTCGATAGGTATGTTATCAAAAAGAATATTACCAGGCAGGGATTGAAGAGTATTGCTGAAGAGCATGTAATTTGTTTTCTTTAGGTTTAGAGACAACTTATTCGCTTTTATCCAATCCGTAACACGTTTCAGCTCGGAATTGACTGTTGAAAGTAAAACTGCAGGGTCTCAATGTGAAAAAGAGAGATTGGAATCGTCAGCAAACAATATGAAAGATACAATGGAGGAAGATTTATAAAAGTCATTGATGTATAAGATAAAAAGCAAGGGTCCAAGGAGAGATCCCTGTGGTACTCCACAATTTACTGGTTTAATAGAAGAACTGTGCCCGTTGAGTGATACATATTGGTTTCTATTAGAAAGGTAGTTCCTGAACCACTCCAAGGCCTTTCTTCTAATCCCGTAGTGGGATAATTTCTATAATAAATAGTGTGATCAATAGTGTCAAAGGCCTTGGAGAAGTCCAGGGAGATTCCAACCGTGTGTGATGCTTTATCGATGGCGCTGGTTATTGTGTTAATAAGAGTTAAGACTGCTTGGGAAGTGCTGTGTTTTTCTCTGAATCCAAATTGGAAATTGCCAAAAATATTGTTGTCTTTAAGAAAGGATACCGTATGTTTGTATATAATTTTTTAAGGATTTTTGATAGTGAAGTTAGGAGTAAGATGAGTCTGTAATTACTAAGGCTGAGTTTATTTCCTTTTTTAAAAATAAGGACGACTTTTGCAGTTTTCATTTTGATGGGAACCACACCCGAGTTTAGAGACAGATTAAAAATGTGCATTTAGGGGTTCTGCTATTTGAAATACTATAGGTTTTCCCGGTCAATTTCGCAGATTTGTCATTCAATTTGATAAGGGAGTCATTCAAATTCGCGAAAAAGATCTGTGCCATGAAATTTATCATTCAAATTCATTTTGAGGTCATTCAAATTCGCACTTCGGTCAAAACATTTAGCGTTTACATCATTCAAATTCAAATATGCGTGGAGAGCATTCAAATTCGCTACCTCGCTTGGAAGCGTCTTTTCGAGCATTCAAATTCGCACGTGGGCATTCGAATTCGTAATGAGTTCATTCAATTTAGCATGTATTTAGCGTTTGTGTGTTTTTGCTCATCTATAAATAAAGAGATACATTGCCCAACATGACATAGGCCTACTATACAAAGGAAACATTATATATATAACATAATTCATGATAACTACATGTACGTTATGAATAACATTTTTCAGAGTATACATTGACAGCCAACACAGTGACACACTCACTATATATATATATATAGTTAGACATGAAAAAACAGATTATGAAAAAGAATAAAAATCAATCAAGAAAATAAATGAAAAAAAAAAGATTATGAAAAAGAATAAAAATCAATCAAGAAAATAAATGAAAAAACAAGATTATGAAAAAAAATAAAAATCAATCAAGAAAATCTGCAATTCTGCAGGCACTATAAACGTTAGAAATGAAGAACAAAAATTCCTAGAACTAAATTTCAAAATGATGATAAATCAGAAGAAAATAAATTAAAAATAATAAATCAGAAGAAAAATAAAAGAATGTTATTGATTATAGAAAAACACACCCATGTGTGCAGAAAACTCATAAGGAAAGAATGAAAATACCAAATAATTATCAACTGACAAAATTTACTGGAACTACATTTGATTTTGAATGCTCAACGTGTTAAGTTGAATGATCCGAAATGAAATTGAATGCTGGAATAACAGTATTGCGCAATTCCCTTGCCATTCTTTGCTAAATTGAATGAACGTTTTGCGAACTAGGTGCATTTAGTGCGAATTTGATTGACAAAAACTTAGATTCAAATGACATAAATACAAATTCGAATGATATGAAAATGAATTTGAATTACAAATCGGCTGTGCGCGACCTAAATCCTTGAAATTGAATGCACGCAAAATGAAATTGACTGACGATCTTACGAAATTGACCGGGAAAACCTATATTAAATCCTTCGCAAACAGTGACGGGAGTGAAAAATATCGTGTTTGAGACTGGGTTATCCAGATAATTGAGAAATGATTTATTTATAGGAGGAATGTTTTTGGCCAAGTCTTCTCCAATGTTTGCAAAGTATGTGTTAAAAATTTCGGCTAGACGGTTAGGTTCAGAAATGACAGAACCGCTTTGTTCAATTTGTGAGATCTGAGCTTTAGGTGAGTACGTTGTTGATAATTTTCCATGTTTGTTTAATGTCGTTTTTATGTTCATTAAATTTATTTGTAAAATAATTTTTTTTTTCTAGATGGAGAATACGAGTAAGAGTGTTCCTGCAGCTTTCATACTTTTTCTTTAGTGATGGATGGGTTTTTGATTTATAAAACATGTTATTTTTCGGTTGATTGATTTCAATAAAGATTTTGTGAGCCAAGGCGCTCTCGGTACTTTTTTTGTAGCTGGAGCAATTCTTTTCACGGAGGGGGATGTGTGTATTGAGCACGTATGTTTGCACCGCTCACTTCGTGGGATGGGCCATTTTGAAATGTTAATGAGGGAATCACTGAACCGGTTCAGTGAGCACCGCCGGGCAGACTTACATCTATAATTACCACCTTCCATGCGATAATGAGCCAATACACCCCTCGAAATATGATTCAGCCAATTAATGCCCCGACAAATGTCATAGATGTATGAATATTTATAAAAATGTATGAATCAAGCTCTTTCATTGAAGCTAACTTATATCACATAAATATATCAAAAATAACTTTAATTTTGGAATGTATAAATGTTTTAAAACTTTATGAATAATCATGAATTAATTGTGTGCCCATTTTCATCGGCTAATATTTTTATTTTTGCAATTTTTAAAAACTAAACTGACCTATTTCTGTGATCGATGGATATGTAATCTAGATATTTTCACCATTTTTAGCCGAGGGGCAAGTACGACATCGACGTAGCCAGCACGGGAAAACAAGTTAATTTTTCAGAAAAGTTCAAGTGTGCTGACCATGTATCTGTTCGTTACATATATCTATACCGTATTTTACATGCTGTAAAATGAGCAACAATGGGATACAAATGTTGTTTATTAAAAATATATATGTTTTTATTTCGATATCGACTCTTTCATGTTTTTTTTAAAAGGCAAAACCAATCCAGCCAGGTACGGTACTGCGTACCGTTCCATACCTGCGGCATAGAGCGTACATATAACTACATGTACGGTAGAGATATATCATTACAGTGAGAGAGAGAAAATAGATCGTACAACTACAACAAGACTTGCCAGATCACCCACCACAGACATATTTAATTGTACAGTCGATTTGATGGACGAGATAGATTCCCTACAACTAGTACTAGTATTACTTAAATCAGTATTATATGATTGCTTCCAATCTATTCTAACTCCAGCTATGTACAATATTTAGATCTTGTGACCAAAAAGGCATTAGGCCTACTAGTATTATCCACTACTCAGACACTAGATAGACCCTCATGGAAACCCCAAATCTGAAGTCCAAAATTTTTGCTGATAAGGAGAAGAAAAAACTTTTATTGTATTACTTCACAGATGAAGATGAGCCAACCCTCATCAGAGATGGAGATAAGCCATTTCTTCTCCTTATCAGCAAAAATTTTGGACTTCAGATTTGGGGTTTCCACGAGGGTCTATCTAGTGTCTGAGTAGTGGATAATACTAGTAGGCCTAATGCCTTTTTGGTCACAAGATCTAAATATTGTACATAGCTGGAGTTAGTAAGAGTAATTGAGTTGATAAATCAAGTCAAGAAAAAAATATATGCCATATGATTTGGGGCTTTGGGCAAGGGGAATGCCGTCAAGGGGGGGGGGGTGGCTTATCTCCATCTCTGATGAGGGTTGGCTCATCTTCATCTGTGATGAGGGGTGGTTTATCTCCATCTCTGATGAGGGTTGGCCCATCTTCATCTCTGATGAGGGTTGACACATCTTCACCTCGGATGGGGGATGGCTCATCTTCCTCTATTTGGAGAGGTGGCTCATTTTCAACTCTGAAGCGGGGTGGCTCATCTTCATCTGTGATGAGAGGTGGTTCATCTCTGATGAGGGTTGGCTCATTTTCCACTCGGAAGGGGGTGGCTCATCTTCTCTGACGAGGGATGGCTCATCTTCATCTCTTATTGGCGATGCATTTGGCATTACAATTACGTGCACTCATGATACATAAAAAGGGTTTAATTCAAAAGACGTGCGCCGAATGAAAAATGTCTGTTCTGACCAAAGGAATCCTATACCTCTAGCACAATCTCTCCCCCAGAATGGTGAATATCCCTAGAAATCAAATATCTTGCCCCTTTGTGAAAAAAAATTGCTTGCATGAAATATGGAGTATTAATGTTTAGTATTATGACAATGGAGATGTTAATGACCTTCCCTCACGAATGATGATCGGGAAATGAGCTTAAATGTGCGATATGGATGATTTAAATCTATTATATGGAAGGTTTGGGCACAGAAACACACGCATCCTGAACTATAACATGCCTAACCCATTTCAACTACTTAATTTGGATTTTTAAACCATTTTTTTAAGCATTGGAAAGTAAAATACAAAACATTTTGTTTGCGCCCTCATGTGACCTTATTAAGCAGAATCGGCAAATAATCTCGCGCCAGCGCCCGCACATTCTGTCAAAATGTCGGCGCCCTCGAAGCGCCTACTGGTCGTGTATTCAACGAACATACGTGTGAGGTGCGACATGATTGTGTTCATAAAAGCGTTAAACGCTTCGTTAGCGCCGGTCGAGTTAAATACTGCCGTCTAGTCATTATTCGTTAAACCATCTTTAAACAAGGACAAATTCAGTTCATTTATAATTCGTACTTTTTCTCTTGTCGAACATTTTGAGTGATCACTCGCCATATGCATATGACAAAAAACAGGAAAATGATCAGTGAGATCAGATAGAAGTATGACGGATTCGGGGAGAGGTTGAACATTAGTGAGAATATTGTCTATTAGAGTGGCTGATTGCTTAGCCTTTGGACAAGGCCTCGCGCGCTGCTTGTCTGCCGAGCAGGGTCTGAAAATAGACTGCGTTTACAGCAGTGATCGCTGGACCGAGCCGCGTCAGCGGCGAGGCCTTTGCTAACTTGCGGAGCTCATCATATATTTGCATATGCATGAGGGTCTTACATATACATCAGCTAGTGACGATCTTTATCGTGGCCAATCGTAACTTGCCATTAAGGTTGGATTTCTTAGTAAAATTATGTATTGTGTAGAAAACTTGCAATCATTTCTTTATGTCATGTCCACAACAATTACGATTAAATTATTACATACCTCATCCTTCATTAAAGAATGAGAGGTGAAATGATAAACTTCAATGGACAGTGCAGTGCGAGTAGTCCCTCCCGCCGAACTCTGGGCAGTTTCGGTAGGAGACGCCGACGGGGATGGTGTGCTCGCAGCGACTGTGGCCGTGCGCACGAAGAAGTCCTTGCACAGTGGAATGGCTTGAAAAATTGCAGATTTGCCATAACCGGTTGGAAGATTAACAAATACATCTTCCCCTTTCAATGCTGATCTTATAGCTTTTGATTGTAACTCCTTAAAAGATGAAATTTCAACCTTTCAGCCGCATATTCAAGGCTCTTTGATAGGAGATCTTCTTCGCCGCTCGCCATGTTCGTCGGGCAGAGATATGATCGCTCAAAACTTTATTTATGAATATGTATGTTAATAATGAATATTCATAAAATTCTCTCGAATTGTCTACTCTGATTGGTGCATCGGATTGGAAAGGGTGTTTGGCCGGCTTTCTGGGTAAGCTACTTAGCATCTAATTATCTACGGATTTGGGAACGGAAATATAATACAAAACAAAAGAAATAAACTACAACAACCACTCAGGTTAGTAAAGGCCTCAGTGCTGACGCACCGCACCTCGTATTCAGGCGCGTTTAGGGAAATAACAGCACCGAGTGCCTTGGCTAAAGGCTACTGATTGCTCCGCTATTTGAGTCGGTTTTACTATGGGGGGCAAAGGAATTACTTAATATTATTTCGAGAAAATCTTGGGATACCGAATTAGAATGAGAATGCAACATATTAATATTAAAGTCTCCCAATATGAAACATTGTTTATCTTTTCGGATCGGAAGCGATAGCATTTCATTAAAATATGTAGTAAAATCGTTTGGATTGGATTGAGGAGGTCTGTAAATTACTCTAATTATGATGTTCTTACTTCTCATTATGTTGATTTCAATGAAGAGAGTTTCCATTGTGTTATTCAATGTGGTCAAATCTTTGATTTTCATGTAATTATATTTTGTATGGATGTATAAGGCCACTCCACCTCCCATTTTATTGACCCTACTATTCGTGACTAATTCATAATTGGGAAGAAGATGCAATGAAGTTGGAATGTCGGTGAGCCACGTTTCTGTCAGGCCATTAATTAATGGGTTGAATCGGAGGTTTTCTAGAAGTTTTTTAAGATGTTCAGAATTCCTATTCAAGCTGCGAATATTAAAATGTGCTAGTGCGAATTCCTTAAGATGTGGATTTAAAGTGTTAACAAATTGATTTTCTGTGTAATATCTAGACGTTACTGATTCTAATAAAGGGTCATTTGGATCTACGATATATTGTAATTCATTTACTTTAGAGTTTAAAGCATTCACGATCTGGTTGTCATAGAGCAAATCGTACAGGTGAAAATCGTTCGCATGCGCAAATAATTCATAAAATCCGGTGTCATCTAAATGTTGGAAGGGGAAGTTATTCAGCGAAGCCATAGAGCAGGCGTGTCATTACGAAATCTGTAAAATCGTGAATTGAGCAAACAATTGCTTATGCATGAACAATGAGTATGAGTGCTGCATAGTTGCGAGAAATCGTAGAATAGGTTGAAGAAGGAGAAGAAGACAGGTGAGAAAGCATGAAGATGGACAAACATGAGAAGGGGAAACAACGAAAGAACATAGGTCAGCCTAATCGGCTGCGAGCGAATTCTTGAATAAATACTTTTATGAACAATGACCCCCTCTAACTTGATGATTTTTCCTCAGGTATTGTTGGCGAGACATAACTTCTGTTTGAACTTCATGGCAAGGAGTTTTTCTTTCCTGGGTGGGTAGTTGAGACTCTAGACGTAGAAGTGCAAGCCGGCATTCCTTTCATGGAGATGCATGATGTTACCTTTCGACCAGCGAAACGTCAGATTCGTATCGGTGATTGTCTAGCATTCACCTATGGGCCTCCACACGTTAGCCTGGTCTCTCTTCCGGTTGAGATGTAAGCATGAGGTCAATCTTATACCTCAGCTAGCTGTTGAGGGTAATCTGGCCCTTAATTTACACCCCTTTCATATCGAGTGTTCCTAACAGACTACTACCAGCTCTACTGAGAGTTCAACCAATCCAATACTGCAGTTGTGGACACAATTCTTACCAGCTGTCAGGATTCCTTTACAAGGACTCATGTATTTCCATCATACCCTCTCCGGACTATGATATGTGCCAACGAGACGACACAACTTCTCTTCCCTGTGACATGACGTTCAAAGACCTCCCTTGTCATAGCTGTCATGATACTTCAGTTGGGTCATCGGCCTCTGTCAACACTACCTTTGCTCTCGCAGGTCACCGTCCTTATACGGTGAAGATCGACACCCCTCCTGGTCGTCCACCAGATGCTGAACTGTCCACCCCTGTAGACACATCTGCATCTCTCGCAGATCGAGCCCGGCCGTTCCCTGGTAAGAGATGAATCTCCTGTTCTACCACCGGTCACTTGCATGCTGATGTTTGGCTGTGACATCGCATCCCCTCTAAGGAGTCGACCATGCCACCCCTATGGCTCGAAGGGCAGACCTCGTCCTAACCGCGCTCCGGATTGGTTCAGCAAGCGTTTTCACCTTGTTGCCATCAGTTACGCCAGCGTACTGCCCCCGATCCCGACATCGTGAGAAAGACAATCAATCAATCAGGGCACGGCGTCCAGCTCAGTTGCCTTATTTGCTGCTGACCTCATATTGACTTTTTGTATTATTGACAATCTCTACTGAGCTTGCCTGTATGATTGCATTGTCTGGTTCCCTCCATAGTTTCCAATGTTTTCCGGTACACTGTAACCTCGGATTAATCTACATTTTTTATGTCATTTTCTTTCAGGCAGGAGATTAGGGGGGGGGGGGTTGTACATGAATGCTTTATGTACTATACGAGATGATTTTCGGTGTATATTTTCATGTTTTTATGTGTGATTTTGTCGATATCCATTTTTATTTTTTCTTACGCTCTATAGTGAGGGAAGCAAGGTTATAAATTACATGGTTTTATGTCAGGGAAGACTTAGTTCTTCTCATGTATTTTGTGACTTGTTTTTTTCTATGTCGTTACGCTTGTATTAAACTCCAGATACTATTGCCTACACAGTGCTGTGTCATTTTCATGATTTATATCTATGTGGAGGGATGTTCATGGTACATACTCATTTTATTGGTATGATATATATTGTTTTGGCTAAGCAGGTACAAGCTCTTTGTGAAGGGATGTTCATGGTACATACTCATTTATGGTGGCATGAATTATAATGTTTCGACTAAGCATGTGCAACCTTTTTGCTCTCTTATAGTTCTGACAGAGCAGGAAGTTCTGATTTTATCCATGTCTTTGTTTTGGCTATGCTACGTACTGTATGGGTCGTACTGATGTGTTACACTTGATGCGCTACATATCCATTTTTCTACTTCTGGGCTTAGCCCCCATATATGTACTTGTACGTATGTTTATTTTGATGTACTTGCTAGCTGATCTTAAATCTTGCTCAAATTTTCTCCCTTGTAAGTAGCTTGCTATCGAAATGAAAAGCAACTTGTTCTCTTCTTTTGTTTTTTTGTTGTTTTATTTTTCATATCAGGGAACATTAGTGATTGTGGTATGATTCGTAGCCTTGTTACGTTTACACACGTCACGTTCACGTCACGTTCACGTCGCGTTTTGAGCAGTTTCGTAGAAATACCCGATCTGATATACGAATCGTAATGTCTGTGGTTTCGTTGATTAGACCCTGGCTAATCTACGAATACTCACGTTTTCACGTCAGGTTACGTGAGTGTTTTAAGAAACCTGCAACGGCTGATATTGAGGCTAGTATGACGTCATTATCGTTTATCGATATCCAAGCCCCGAATTTCAGTCGCTGCAATGCGCTTTACAAAGTATATAAACATAAAGAAATATTTACATACACAAAACTCATTAGAAAGAAAAATAATTACATATTACAAAGATAGAAGAACATACTGTAAATACTGTAAATATTTTATTGTAATGGCAAGAAGACGATTTGTAAAGCGTTTATCGAGACACAAGCCCGCATTTGCATGAAATGCAGGAATGGATGAGGGACTAAACATATAATCAAGATGTTCAATCAAATTGTGAGAGATAGAATGCGTCTCATTAATGAATTTCTTATTTCTTAATTTGCTAAAAGATATTTATATTTAATTTTTCCTTTTCTTTAAAATGTTTCTCTTCTTTCATCCCCCTCTTTCTGTCCCTCCCCTTTTTTGACAACCGACGGTGGGATATGTGCCCCCTGTGCCCCCCCCCCCCGCCCCGGCGTTACGACTCCGACCCTCGTCACACTCTCAGCAAAGGCCCCACAGACCCCCTCCCCCCCCCAACCACCACACGATCCGAAGAGAGAATCAGGACTGACCCTCGACCCCCCCCCCCCCCCGATCCCAAGAAAGAATTCAGGACAGATGGGGGAACATTGAAGATTTTTAATTAAATATTAAAAAGTTTGTTTTTCAACTTAACCATTTGCGGCAACAATTTGCTGATATTATTAATTAGTCTCTACTCCAGGATCATCCTAGAGTAATTTTCTTAATGAAACGTGACTAATCGAGGTTTACTGATAGTATTTCTACGAATTGTTGCGTTTATGTAACCAAACACTTCATAGATTAGATGTCCCTTTTCTACAAAATATCACGTTACATGATTATATGACGTGAACGTGACGTGAACGTGACGTGTGTAAACGTAACAAGCCGATCTGCAACTGTATTTGTATACTCGATCCTCACTGTGTTGAAGGTGATAGGAATGGTGCCATATTAGTACATATACATGTAACAGTTGGTTTAATATTAGGTCTAGATTTATTGTGGTCTGATTTTAACATATTGTCACATGTGGTTAATGTTTATTAGAATATAGTGCCGGTCAGCTTGCTTTTTAAGATTATCTACATTAATGTGTATGTTTGTTACAGACGCATCCCTTCGGCATACATATATTTCAAGAACAAATTTTTATTTTCTTTTAGTTTCAACTTTAATGTATAATTATGTATTATGTATACATGTACATGCATCACCTCTTTTGTTGTTTCTCAATTAAGTAAACTTGTGAGAAATTATTTATCATACCATCTATGTACTTCATTGTTATCTTGAGATGTGAATCATTGGCCTTTGAGTTTTACTCAACTTTGTTTTTGAATAGGAAAGAAAAAAGAAAGGAAAAATAAGGGATATCACGCCACTGGATTAGAGTTACTTTATAATACTCTACATTGGGTTGTTTTACGCTGCCACCTTGTGGCAAAGTTATGCTATATGATCGTTTATATGCAATCACCCCTTAGCGGCGCCGCGATTGAAAGTTAACCATTGTCTCATTAAACTGAGGTAACTTAAGCCTTTATTGTGAATGGAGTGTCTTCCCTTATGGCGCTAGCGGTACGCATACTCCCATCTCAGCCGTGCATTATCACTTTTTGCTGCGCACTTTTTGCACTCCCGTGCATGTTAGCGAAAAATAAAGAGCGCACACGTGACTCCTTTCAGCGCATCTGCTTGGATACATTCTTGTATCCATTTTATAAACCATTATAACGCTTTCGCGTTCATTTACTACACTATTGGTAATTGGTTTTAGAAGTAGCAATGAGTACAATTTATAAGACTGATTCAAGAATGTAGACAATGTTATTGCTAAAATGACATCAAGTGATCGTGCATTATTCTTTCACACTGTGAAAAACGTTACCATCAAATATCTCGCGATATCATCGATATCGCTTACGCGTGAAGATTATTTACGTTGAATCAAAGTACTTCAAGATCCTGCGAGCTTTGTAAGGGGTAGGGGAATGTAGGGGAATGCCATTTGTTCAGTCACCATAGGAGGACACTACAGAATCATATCGCAGAGGATAAAGAGTTGGCAACGGTATCAGAGTACTTTGATGAACAGGACCCACGGCAAAATTCATAATTTCTGTTTTCTTCCTCCCGACATATCCCTGCCTATCTTGTCTAGAAACAGCCTAAAGTAAAACTACTTAGGCGTAAAGCGGGGTAATATTTGACACCCATGGCAATATGGACACACCACGTATCACGAAACCACGCTACTTAGCATGCGGAAACTATGCCTCCTGTTGAAGTACGAGACTTGTGAATGGTCCGAAGTTTCATGGCCAGCGACATCCCTGGATAGAACGGTAAATATTTATGCTATAAGAATTCCCAATTTCTCTTATTTTGTGAGCATGATGTATAAACATGTATAGCTTGGCTATATGTTTGGGTGCATGATTGGGCAAGTAGGCCTACTAAGTATAGAACCAGAGGCATAACTAGTAAGGCATATATTGTTGGGATCAAATATTGTTGTAGTTAATATTATCTTTTCTTTTTTTTTTCTTTTTGTTGTTCGCCTCTGAGAGTGGGACCCTGCCTCACGACTGTAGGCACTAGCTTCAAAAGTAATTTTGAATAGTAGTCTTACTAGAATGTATTTTAAAATTGCATTTGATGAGACGATCTTCATTAACCTTAAACTGAAACTTAAAATAGCAACAACAAATAGGCCTGAACATCTATCAATAAGTACGCTACAAAGTCAATGATAACCGGTGCCTTGATTGATTTCAAGATTTTAAATACCTGAACACTCATTACTCATCCTTTTTTTCATAACTGCAGATGGTGCGACATCGTGAGGTACAACACCTTCGGGCAACTTGGGACATAGAAAGCAGCAGCAAATGCTGTTATAAGTGGCATAACTTTGAAAAGGGCATCAAGAAATTATGCTATTCCAAGGTAAACTCTTCGACGTCATGTTGAATGTGTCCAGCGAGGAGTAAAAATTACGCAAAAACTGGGCAGGAATCCTGTACCCACGGAAAGACAGGAGAATGAACTAGTTGAAGTTATTTTGGATATGGAGCGGAGACTCTTCGGGTTAACTTTGGTGAACATCAGACATTTGGTGTACCAGTTCTGTGAACAAAACGAGATTACGCATCCGTTCAATAAAGAAGAAAGAATGGCAGGTCCTGACTGGGCACCAATTTCTACGAAGACATTCTGATTTGTCAATTAGAGTACCTGAGGCAACGTCAATGGCCGTCCTACTGGATTCAACAAAACTAAAGTGGACCATTTTTTAGATACCCTAGAATCTATTTGTTTAAAGAAGTTAAAAGGGTTGTACCAGAGATGAACATTTAAAACGGTGACGAATCCCGGTATACCGTTGTCCACAAGCCTTCCAAAGTTGTGGCAATGAAAGGCAAAAGGTGTGTTGGTGCAGTAACTATTGTTGAAAGGGGAAAAAATGTAACCTCTTTGTGTTGCGTTAGCGCAACAGGCCACTACATACCACCCATGCTGATTTTTCCCAGAGTCAGAATGAAGCCAGACCTAATGGACAAGGCGATGCCCAGTGCCTTAGGAGTAGCAAACAAAAGTGGTTGGAACAATGAAGATCTATTTATGGTGTGGTTCGATCACTTTCTCAAATGTGTGCAGCCTAAATCAAGACCAGAGCCAACACTTCTCATGTTTGATGGTCACAAATCTCATACAAATAACCTTAACCTCATATTCAAGGCACAGGAAAACAATGTTCTCCTCCTGTCACTTCCTTCGAAATGCACCCATAAGCTACAGCCATTAGATGTATCATTCTTCAAGAGCTTCAATGCCTTCTACAACAAAGAGGCCCAAACATGGCTTCGTACGCATCCCGGACGGATAATTACTGAGTTCCAGGTTCCTGAGTTGCTTGACCTGGCATACAGCAAGGCGGCGACCATGAGTACTGCTCTAAGTGGCTTCCGAAAAAGCGGCATTAACCCATTCAGGCCTAATGTGTTTATGGCTACTTTGACTACTATGTTTACAGTCTATGTCATCATATATAGCATGTCTTAATTGTATTAGGTTATTTTATCATGACTTGTGTATCATTTGGTAGTTTGATGGTGTGCAAAAATGTTATGTCAATTTTGTATATGTAGCATAAGATATCTTCACTGTATTTCATTTACAAATAATTTCTTGGTACTGCAAAATTTCAATATGGCACGAAAAAGAGACATGATAACGAAGCTTTTCGACCTGCACTCATCAGGTTATCACGCAGGTATATAACAAATTACTTGAAATCAACTATATTATACTCGGTGAACCCGGACGCAACCTAGACGCCGTAATTTCAGAACAATCGCAAAGCTTGGACGAACTCCTTTTGTCTGCACAGAAGAGGTTCATGCGATTGAATGTAAGCAGCTTCCAGAAAGCGTAAATGCGCTGAGCTTCTGGCCCGGGACATAATTGAGAATTGATCGTCGGCATAGCTTTGTGCGCAAGCTGGATTGTTCAGCAAGTGGAGACCAATCGCTGAATCGCATTTGGCTATCTTTGGTCTGTTAGCGTGCATTTCAGATTTGCAGGCACGGACGGGCTGCGTGCGCTGATTGGTTGTACGGTTCCGAATAATCGAGGGGATGTGTTGTTTAATGCGATCAGCCAACCGCTGTGAGGTTTTCCTTACACAACTGAACCGGCTCCATCCCGCGCTAAAATTCACATGTGAAATTGAACTGTCCAATGCGCTCCCATTTCTCGACGTTCTCGTTGAGAGAAGTGATGGGAAATTCATCACTTCCGTCTACCGCAAGCCCACATTCACCGGGCAATACACGAGGTGGGACTCGTACAGTGCAACTTCATACAAGATTGGGCTCATTAGAAACTTAGTGTGCCGCGCCCTTAGGATTTGCTCTGCGTGCAAATTAGCTCCCGAAATCGCGAAAATCAAAACTATTCTCCTTGACAATGGTTACCCTGAGCATGTTATATCTCGCACCATAACACGGACGCTGGAGGCACAATCCAAATCTGACACCAGATTTGGACCTGCCAAATGCCCCGTGTATCTCAAACTACCCTGGAGGGGTAAGGTATCTGACAAATACGCCAGTCAGATCAAACACGCAGTGTCACGTTGCTATTACGCGGTTTCGACACGCATTGTGTTTTCTACACACAGGATGCTACCGTCAACTAGCAAGGATGTACTACCCACCCCCCACTTGAGTAATGTTATTTATCAATTTCAGTGCCGGTGCGATGCCAGGTACGTGGGCCGTACTTCTCAGCGGTTGGCTGATCGCATTAAACAACACATCCCCTCGATTATTCGGAACCGTACAACCAATCAGCGCACGCAGCCCGTCCGTGCCTGCAAATCTGAAATGCACGCTAACAGACCAAAGATAGCCAAATGCGATTCAGCGATTGGTCTCCACTTGCTGAACAATCCAGCTTGCGCACAAAGCTATGCCCACGATCAATTCTCAATTATGTCCCGGGCCAGAAGCTCAGCGCATTTACGCTTTCTGGAAGATGCTTACATTCAATCGCATGAACCTCTTCTGTGCAGACAAAAGGAGTTCGTCCAAGCTTTGCGATTGTTCTGAAATTACGGCGTCTAGGTTGCGTCCGGGTTCACCGAGTATAATATAGTTGATTTCAAGTAATTTGTTATATACCTGCGTGATAACCTGATGAGTGCAGGTCGAAAAGCTTCGTTATCATGTCTCTTTTTCGTGCCATATTGAAAGTATTTCATTTAATAAAATGAGAAACATAACCGTTACAACTTTTGAATCAGGCTGTGTTAATACTATACAAATTATATACAAAAAGATCGAAATTAATATACAAGCTGAATTCAATATTCATATATTGAACCTTTTTCATTGACAAAAAAGGTAATTAGGCCTTGTATTTGCTGATTATTTGTAATTCCACAGGAATGACCTTGAAAGCGACTCGGTTTACATAGTATTGGTGGGAAGTAATAAAATGATGTATTTGTGAAACTCGTTCAAATAATTCTATTATTCATGACCTCTGTACGTCGACATGAAAAATTGTAACAAATATAATTCATTTACATTCCGTATTGTGACTCAAACGTGCCTCCCCAACACCATGCACCGCACTTGCACGATCATGGTGTTGCATTGGTCTCGTTGGTTAATAGTAAAATTTTTAAGTGGACTAATTCTAATTGTCTTTATAGAAAATGGATGTTTATATGCCATTTGGACATTTAAGGTGGAGTATCTGTTTTACTAAAGGTGTATTAGTTTGTTTTTTTCTTAATGTTATATCCCAATGTCAAGTTCAAATGTTGCTGATTTTAGCTTTATCCGTTATATTCAGTATCGTAATACGATTTCCGCTCCGCTGTACTATAATATACATGCCTATACCTCATAATCTTGCATATATGTTATGTAGTGTTGTTATTGGTTAACACGTCATTTTGACAATTAGAGTGGAAGTTTGTTTTCAGAAGCAATTGTTTATTTATGTCCTATTGACATTTAAGGTTGAGTAACCCTTTTCATCTAAAATGTACATTTTTCTGAGGTTTCTACATTGTTGCTGCCAAACAATAAATTAAAAATCTAACAATTTGAAATAATAGTAAGTTGCATTAGTGATACGATTACATGTAGTATGTCCCTTCAGGTCCCCACCCCCCCCCCCCCCTTCTTGGGCTGAGGTCCGCTTTTTCATGAAAAAAACCCCACACACACCTTTAGTCGGACCCCTAGCTAGGACCTGCCGAACGTATTGATTATGACAAAAAGGTCCACTTTTGCCAAAAACGACCCACCGCTTTAGAAACCCTGGCTACGGGCCTGCCCTTTCCAAATCTTCCCAACTCGTATTTTATAAGCCACAGAACTATTTTGTAGGCTGTGCATGTTCATTTTTATAGTTAAAAGTAGGCCTACTTCAAGAATTCAATTACCGAAAAAAAATACTTCTACACATTAAACGCACATTTTTTTTGCTGTAGAAAATTTCAGATTTCATAGAAACAAAATTCACTGAATTAAAAGAGCCTTAGGCAGTTGCACAATATATAGATATATGTTTACAGTCATATAATTCCATAAAACGTCAATTTAATGACATATATTTTGAGGGAGGTTCCTAAATGTTCCCAAATACGTCATATTAATTGTATTTACTCTAAGGTATGTAAAAGGGACACCCCAATAGTTATTTATCATGATAAAGACTGAAAAGTTAAGACCGTGTTGAATTGATAGTTCAGACAATAATTGTGATAATGGAACTGTTTGATTTTGTGTGCTTTTCACCAAAACTGCATTCAAAGTTAAGCCTTATTAAAGATTTGGAAAAAAAACCCCAAAGAGTTCAGTGCATTATGTTAAAATTGGTACCCGGTACTAATGAAGACTCGACTAGTACAATCACAATTTTAAGAAACAAGTATAATGCGTAGCATGTGCACACATTTTGAGGAAATGGGTAATATGGACACCCATGTTGGGGTAATACGGACACACATGTCCATATTCCCAACCACCAGGGGTAATATGGACACCCTAAAATAAAAATAATTGCAAGCCTGTAGTCCTTATTTACCTGGAGATGGGTGGATATGTGATGGTGTATCGTGTAAATGTATCTAACATCTGTTACTTCATTATTATAACCTCTGATTATTGAACAGTTTCTTATGAACTGACCAAATTGCTTAAGGTTCCATATTACCCCGGTTTTACCCTATCTTAAAGTTCCTGCACAAAATGGATCTCTCTCGCTCTATCTTACTCTCTCTTCAAATTGTGTAACTAATATACTAACTTGAAAAGTATGACGGCATCTGCCGCCCGCCAACTATCATCATATTTAACACCAAATGTCAAATTATTGCCAAAATATTGTAGTTTTCTAAATACATGAAAAGCTTCATTGTTTTATAAACGTACGATTTCGAGTCAGTTTGATATGGGGTTACATTCGAATTAAGTGGGAAAACGTGATTTCTTGGTAAAAAGTCAGATCACGAAGGCATAATATACTGCTCGCGCGCGCGGAAAACATATCCCAGAATGCATTACACGTCGCTGGGCCCAGTAAAGGTCCTTTACATGTATATTACTTGGAATGTACACGTACATTATAATCCCACTCTCCTACTTTTATACAAGCTGTGATCACAATGTAGTAAATACATAACAGAAAGTATCCTGGGCTTATAATACAAAAACTCCATCCTATAGGCATTTCTACGACAGGAAATTGAACAAAGGAGCGTTATGTAATAGGACAAAGAGGCAGGGTTCTGCAAAGACTTTTTGTCAAAGAAAAGACACATTCAAGTCCAGACACTATGAACAGAAAGCTCTCAGCTGAGATTATCTCCCTGTAATACCTCCCTGAATGGTGATCAATTTGAATGCATTTTCAAAATGGACTGTAAAACTGTACAATATATTTTGTAGGGAACATGGTATCATCCTAATAATTTATTCTTCGTATTTTTTGTAATGCTAGCCCCTCTGTACATTTCTGACAGAACCCCTATTTTTCACTTGGATTGGTCCAATGAACTTGCTAATGCAACACCCCTATTTTTCCTGAATGGAACATTCCTATTATTCGTGCTCTGAAATGGGTCAATAGGTTTTACATGTATGAATAGAGAAGAAAATGAGAGTTTTGACCTCAAAAAGTAAGATTTTTATATCATTTAGTTTGTGAATTTAGGGGTGGAAAATGAATTGCTTTTAATGTTTTCATTGAAAGCATATATATTAGAGAATATATTTTGTGTAGAAATTAATTGTGTAGGATGAAGAGAAGGTATGATAAAATGGTGATAAACATGCATGAAGGTTAAAGTCTGACTTTGCCTTTTTTGGGTGGCCAGACAAGGGGGGAATGTACAGAATGGGTGGCACGGTAGGGGTTAAGTTAACTGTAATTTAGATCTAACTAGATCTATCTAGATCTCGCTAACTTTGTTAGAAATAACGTTAGGTCTAGTCTAACTTATTCTTAGCCTACTCTAACGTTAGACTATGTTAACTTCACCGAGACTTGTCTTAACGTTAACTTTTAAGTTTCAGATTCCTGACTTAAATCTACTCGGTCGATGGGTACTTTTTGGGCGACACAATCCGGTCCGTGAATTGTAAAAAAAAAAAGGGGGGGGGGGTTTATCTTTCACCCAGAGATTTCATTAAAAAGGGGGTGTTTTTCTTTCTCTCTCTCTCTCTCTCTCTCTCTTCGACACCTGAGAAATTAAAAAAGGGGGGTTATGAAATATCTTGAAAAATTGATCAAATCCCAGGATCAAATTCCTGAAATTCCTGCTAGTTTTGATAGCTCATTCAGCCAGGATTATTTCATTTTGAAAAGTAGAAAAACTGGCCCCCAGTCCCACCCAGTCCTCCCTCGACTCGATATAGTACGGACTTTACTTGGGAGGGGTTGGTGTCTGTCCTGAGATAATGGGGTTGGAATGAGAGCTCACCTGAGATAGGGGGTACATTGGGCAGTGTTCTGAATTTAGGGGGGTCTCCAAGGCAGGAAAAGCCCGCGCAAAGCCCGCGATAGGGGGTTCAGAAATTTTGGCAGCCCTGAGATAGGGGGGGGGGATGCTTTCAAAGGGAGGGAACAAGCATACGCGTACCCTAAATAATACTCAGTGGGGCCGGGCCTAACACACAATCAACAGTGCATTATTAGTGAGATTACGAATGTGTCGACTTGAAAGCCGTTCTAGATTCTCCCAGCTACAATGGACTGCTTTGTGTTAGCTGCATACCGCGCTTTGTGCACTGGCTTCTCCCTCGTCCACTAGTCAGATCGAGAACGCGTCAAACATGGTTTTGCCGTCTCCTCTAAAACGTGAACTCTTCACCTATTGTTAGCTTCATGCTTCACCTACTTTGTATGCAGTCAGCACAAAGCAGTCCATTGTCGCTAGGAGGATCGAGGACGGCGTTCTAGTCGACACATCCAAAAACTCCTTAATTGTAAACTAGTGCAAAGTACAAAGTCCTCATTCATAAAGAAAAAGATCAACGTAGAAATGTATACATAAGTTTGTATACGCCTTATACATGCAGTACAGCAGAAGCCTCAGTCAAAACTACCATTTCCCGATCTTTGCATCAGTAAACCAACGATTTATAGAACAATTCGCTTAGTCTGGTCAATATGTGTAATATCCATTTGGCAGAAAAAGTTTTAGCAACAGATGTGGAAATAAGTTTATGCGACTATTCAAGTATAGTTTCATGGAATATTTTTCGGTTTGAAGCAGAAAATCTGTAAAAGTCATTTGGAAATCGTGGATAATGAAGTAGACATGGAAAAGACAGACAATGCTAGATTGACAACTCTTCACAAGGCTTCACAAGAAGGTCATTTGAAAATCGTTAAAGATCTAGTGGAGAAAGGAGCAGATATTGATAAGACAGACAATGACGGATCGACACCTCTTCACTTGGCTTCAGAAAAATGTCATTTGGATATCGTTCAGTATCTTTTGAATAAAGAAGGAGACATTGATAAGACAGACAATGATGGATTAACATCTCTTCACTTGGCATCCCAAAATGGTCATCTTGATATCGTTCAATATCTCGTGAATAAAGGAACATACATTGATAAGACAGACAATGATGGATTAACATCTCTCCACTTGGCATCACAAAATGGTCATCTTGATATCGTTCAATATCTTGTGAATAAAGGAGGAGACATTGATAAGACAGACAATGATGGATTGACATCTCTTCACTTGGCATCCCAAAATGGTCATCTTGATATCGTTCAATATCTCGTGAATAAAGGAACAGACATTGATAAGACAGACAATGATGGATTAACTTCTCTCCACTTGGCATCACAAAATGGTCATCTTGATATCGTTCAATATCTCGTGAATAAAGGAACAGACATTGATAAGACAGACAATGATGGATTAACTTCTCTCCACTTGGCATCACAAAATGGTCATCTTGATATCGTTCAATATCTCGTGAATAAAGGAACAGACATTGATAAGACAGATAATGATGGATTAACTTCTCTCCACTTGGCATCACAAAAAGGTCATCTTGATATCGTTCAATATCTCGTGAATAAAGGAGTAGACACGGATAAACAAACCACTACTGGATTAACATCTCTTCACTTGGCATCCCAAAATGGTCATTTTAATATAGTTCAGTATCTAGTGGAGAAAGGAGCAGACATGAATAAGGCAGACGATGCTGGGATTAACACTCTTCACTGGGCTTCAGTCTCTGGTTGCCTAAACATTGTTAGATATCTTCATAGTTTAGGGGCATGTATATATAATAGTGATAATAGAGGCCGTACACCTCTTCATTTTGCTGCCCAACATGGCCATCTGGATATTGTCGAGTATCTAGCGGATAAAGGAGCAAACCCTAGTGAACTTAGTAAGGATGGAACACCTCTTCATCAAGCATCATACTTCGGTCATCTGAATGTTGTTGAATACATAGTAAACAATGGAGGAGAAGTTAACGAGACTGACTATAATGGTTGGGTTCCTCTTCAGTTTTCTTCAAGAGAAGGTCATCTTGATATCGTTCAATATCTCGTGAGTAAAGGAGCAGACATGAATAAACCAACCAATGATGGATTGACACCTCTTCACTTGGCTTCAAGAAATGGTCATCTTGATATCGTTCAATATCTCGTGAGGAAAGGAGCAGACATGAATAAGGCAGACAATGGTGGATTAACACCTCTTCACTTGGCATCCCGAAATGGTCATCTTGATATCGTTCAACATCTAGTGGAGAAAGGAGCAGACATTGATAAGACAGACAATGATGGATGGACATCTCTTCACTCGGCTTCAGAAAACGGTCATCTGAATATAGTTCAGTATCTAGTGGAGAAAGGAGCAGACATGAATAAGGCAGACGATGCTGGGTTTAACCCTCTTCACAGGGCTTCATTCTCTGGTTACCTAAACATTGTTAGATATCTTCATAGTTTAGGGGCATGTATACATAATAGTGATAATATAGGCCGTACACCTCTTCATTTTGCTGCACAACAAGGCCATCTGGATATTGTCGAGTATCTAGTGGATAAAGGAGCAAACCTTAGTGGACACAGTAAGGAAGGAACACCTCTTCATCAAGCATCATACTTCGGTCATCTGAATGTTGTTGAATACATAGTAAACAATGGAGGAGAAGTTAACGAGACAGACTATAATGGTTGGGTTCCTCTTCACTTGGCATCCCAAAATGGTCATCTTGATATCGTTCAATATCTCGTGAGTAAAGGAGCAGACATGAATAAACCAACCAATGATGGATTGACACCTCTTCACTTGGCTTCAAAAAAAGGGCATCTTGATATAGTTCAGTATCTAGTGGAGAAAGGAGCAGACATGAATAAGGCAGACGATGCTGGGATTAACCCTCTTCACTGGGCTTCAATCCGTGGTTACCTAAACATTGTTAGATATCTTCATAGTTTAGGGGCATGTATACATAATAGTGAAAATAGAGGCCGTACACCTCTTCATTTTGCTGCACAACATGGCCATCTGGATATTGTCGAGTTTCTAGTGGATAAAGGAGCACACATTAGTGAACTTAGTGAGGATGGAACACCACTTCATCAAGCATCATACTTCGGTCATCTTAATGTTGTTGAATACATAGTAAACAATGGAGGAGAAGTTAACGAGATTGACTATAATGGTAGGGTTCCTCTTCAGTTGTCTTCTAGAAAAGGTCATCTTGATATCGTTCAACATCTTGTGAGTAAAGGAGCAGACATTGATAAGACAGACAATGATGGATTAACATCTCTTCACTTAGCATCCCAAAATGGTCATCTTGATATCGTTCAACATCTAGTAGAGAAAGGAGCAGACATTAATAGGACAGACAATGATGGATTGACTTCTCTTCACTTGCAATCCCAAAATGGTCATCTTGATATCGTTCAATATCTCGTGAATAAAGGAGTAGACATGAATAAACCAACCATTGATGGATTGACACCTCTTCACTTGGCTTCAAAAAAAGGTCATCTGGATATCGTTCAACATCTAGTGGAGAAAGGAGCAGACATTGATAAGACAGACAATGATGGATTTACATCTCTTCACTTAGCATCCCAAAATGGTCATCTTGATATCGTTCAGCATCTAGTGGAGAAAGGAGCAGACATGAATAAGGCAGACGATGCTGGGTTTAACCCTCTTCACTGGGCTTCATTCTCTGGTTGCCTAAACATTGTTAGATATCTTCATAGTTTAGGGGCATGTATACATAATAGTGATAATAAAGGCCGTACACCTCTTCATATTGCTGCACAAAAAGGCCATCTGGATATTGTCGAGTATCTCGTGGATAAAGGAGCAAACCTTAGTGAACCCAGTAAGGATGGAACACCTCTTCATCAAGCATCATACTTCGGTCATCTGAATGTTGTTGAATACATAGTAAACAATGGAGGAGAAGTTAACGAGACAGACTATAATGGTATGGTTCCTCTTCAGTTGTCTTCAAGAGAAGGTCATCTTGATATCGTTCAATATCTTGTGAGTAAAGGAGCAGACATGAATAAACCAACCAATGATGGATTGACACCTCTTCACTTGGCTTCAAAAAAAGGTCATCTGGATATCGTTCAACATCTAGTGGAGAAAGGAGCAGACATTGATAAGACAGACAATGATGGATGGACATCTCTTCACTCGGCTTCAGAAAACGGTCATCTGAATATAGTTCAGTATCTAGTGGAGAAAGGAGCAGACATGAATAAGGCAGACGATGCTGGGATTAACCCTCTTCACTGGGCTTCATTCTCTGGTTACCTAAACATTGTTAGATATCTTCATAGTTTAGGGGCATGTATACATAATAGTGATAATAAAGGCCGTACACCTCTTCATTTTGCTGCACAACAAGGCCATCTGGATATTGTCGAGTATCTAGTGGATAAAGGAGCAAACCTTAGTGGACACAGTAAGGAAGGAACACCTCTTCATCAAGCATCATACTTCGGTCATCTGAATGTTGTTGAATATATAGTAAACAATGGAGGAGAAGTTAACGAGACAGACTATAATGGTTGGGTTCCTCTTCACTTGGCATCCCAAAATGGTCATCTTGATATCGTTCAATATCTCGTGAGTAAAGGAGCAGACATGAATAAACCAACCAATGATGGATTGACACCTCTTCACTTGGCTTCAAAAAAAGGGCATCTTGATATAGTTCAGTATCTAGTGGAGAAAGGAGCAGACATGAATAAGGCAGACGATGCTGGGATTAACCCTCTTCACTGGGCTTCAATCCGTGGTTACCTAAACATTGTTAGATATCTTCATAGTTTAGGGGCATGTATACATAATAGTGATAATAAAGGCCGTACACCTCTTCATTTTGCTGCACAAAAAGGCCATCTGGATATTGTCGAGTATCTAGTGGATAAAGGAGCACACCTTAGTGGACCCAGTAAGGATGGAACACCACTTCATCAAGCATCATACTTCGGTCATCTAAATGTTGTTGAATACATAGTAAACAATGGAGGAGAAGTTAACGAGATTGACTATAATGGTAGGGTTCCTCTTCAGTTGTCTTCTAGAAAAGGTCATCTTGATATCGTTCAACATCTTGTGAGTAAAGGAGCAGACATTGATAAGACAGACAATGATGGATTAACATCTCTTCACTTAGCATCCCAAAATGGTCATCTTGATATCGTTCAACATCTAGTAGAGAAAGGAGCAGACATTAATAGGACAGACAATGATGGATTGACTTCTCTTCACTTGCAATCCCAAAATGGTCATCTTGATATCGTTCAATATCTCGTGAATAAAGGAGTAGACATGAATAAACCAACCATTGATGGATTGACACCTCTTCACTTGGCTTCAAAAAAAGGTCATCTGGATATCGTTCAACATCTAGTGGAGAAAGGAGCAGACATTGATAAGACAGACAATGATGGATTTACATCTCTTCACTTAGCATCCCAAAATGGTCATCTTGATATCGTTCAGCATCTAGTGGAGAAAGGAGCAGACATGAATAAGGCAGACGATGCTGGGTTTAAACCTCTTCATTGGGCTTCATTCTCTGGTTGCCTACACATTGTTAGATATCTTCATAGTTTAGGGGCATGTATACATAATAGTGATAATAAAGGCCGTACACCTCTTCATATTTCTGCACAAAAAGGCCATCTGGATATTGTCGAGTTTCTAGTGGATAAAGGAGCACACATTAGTGAACTTAGTGAGGATGGAACACCACTTCATCAAGCATCATACTTCGGTCATCTAAATGTCGTTGAATACATAGTAAACAATGGAGGAGAAGTTAACGAGATTGACTATAATGGTAGGGTTCCTCTTCAGTTGTCTTCTAGAGAAGGTCATCTTGATATCGTTCAATATCTTGTGAGTAAAGGAGCAGACATGAATAAACCAACCAATTATGGATTGACACCTCTTCACTTGGCTTCAAGAGAAGGTCATCTGGATATCGTTCAACATCTAGTGGAGAAAGGAGCAGGCATGAATAAGGCAGACAATGGTGGATTAACACCTCTTCACTTGGCATCGCGTAATGGTCATCTGGATATCGTTCAACATCTAGTGGAGAAAGGAGCAGACATTGATAAGACAGACAATGATGGATGGACATCTCTTCACTCGGCTTCAGAAAACGGTCATCTGAATATAGTTCAGTATCTAGTGGAGAAAGGAGCAGACATGAATAAGGCAGACGATGCTGGGATTAACCCTCTTCACAGGGCTTCATTCTCTGGTTACCTAAACATTGTTAGATATCTTCATAGTTTAGGGGCATGTATACATAATAGTGATAATAGAGGCCGTACACCTCTTCATTTTGCTGCACAACAAGGCCATCTGGATATTGTCGAGTATCTAGTGGATAAAGGAGCAAACCTTAGTGGACACAGTAAGGAAGGAACACCTCTTCATCAAGCATCATACTTCGGTCATCTGAATGTTGTTGAATACATAGTAAACAATGGAGGAGAAGTTAACGAGACAGACTATAATGGTTTGGTTCCTCTTCACTTGGCATCCCAAAATGGTCATCTTGATATCGTTCAATATCTCGTGAGTAAAGGAGCAGACATGAATAAACCAACCAATGATGGATTGACACCTCTTCACTTGGCTTCAAAAAAAGGTCATCTTGATATAGTTCAGTATCTAGTGGAGAAAGGAGCAGACATGAATAAGGCAGACGATGCTGGGATTAACCCTCTTCACTGGGCTTCAATCCGTGGTTACCTAAACATTGTTAGATATCTTCATAGTTTAGGGGCATGTATACATAATAGTGAAAATAGAGGCCGTACACCTCTTCATTTTGCTGCACAACATGGCCATCTGGATATTGTCGAGTTTCTAGTGGATAAAGGAGCACACATTAGTGAACTTAGTGAGGATGGAACACCACTTCATCAAGCATCATACTTCGGTCATCTAAATGTTGTTGAATACATAGTAAACAATGGAGGAGAAGTTAACGAGATTGACTATAATGGTAGGGTTCCTCTTCAGTTGTCTTCTAGAAAAGGTCATCTTGATATCGTTCAACATCTTGTGAGTAAAGGAGCAGACATTGATAAGACAGACAATGATGGATTAACATCTCTTCACTTAGCATCCCAAAATGGTCATCTTGATATCGTTCAACATCTAGTAGAGAAAGGAGCAGACATTAATAGGACAGACAATGATGGATTGACTTCTCTTCACTTGGCATCCCAAAATGGTCATCTTGATATCGTTCAATATCTCGTGAATAAAGGAGCAGACATGAATAAACCAACCATTGATGGATTGACACCTCTTCACTTGGCTTCAAAAAAAGGTCATCTAGTGGAGAAAGGAGCAGACATTGATAAGACAGACAATGATGGATTGACATCTCTTCACTTAGCATCCCAAAATGGTCATCTTGATATCGTTCAGCATCTAGTGGAGAAAGGAGCAGACATGAATAAGGCAGACGATGCTGGGTTTAACCCTCTTCACTGGGCTTCATTCTCTGGTTGCCTAAACATTGTTAGATATCTTCATAGTTTAGGGGCATGTATACATAATAGTGATAATAAAGGCCGTACACCTCTTCATATTGCTGCACAAAAAGGCCATCTGGATATTGTCGAGTATCTCGTGGATAAAGGAGCAAACATTAGTGAACTTAGTGAGGATGGAACACCACTTCATCAAGCATCATACTTCGGTCATCTAAATGTTGTTGAATACATAGTAAACAATGGAGGAGAAGTTAACGAGATTGACTATAATGGTAGGGTTCCTCTTCAGTTGTCTTCTAGAAAAGGTCATCTTGATATCGTTCAACATCTAGTAGAGAAAGGAGCAGACATTGATAAGACAGACAATGATGGATTGACATCTCTTCACTTAGTATCCCAAAATGGTCATCTTAATATCGTTCAACATCTAGTGGAGAATGGAGGAGAAGTTAACGAGGCAGACTATAATGGTATGGTTCCTCTTCAGTTGTCTTCAAGAGAAGGTCATCTTGATATCGTTCAATATCTCGTGAGTAAAGGAGCATGTATACATAATAGTGATAATAAAGGCCGTACACCTCTTCATTTTGCTGCACAACGTGGCCATCTGGATATCGTTCAATATCTCGTGAGTAAAGAAGCAGACATGAATAAACCGATCAATGATGGATTGACACCTCTTCACTTGGCTTCAAAAAAAGGTCATCTGGATATCGTTCAACATCTAGTGGAGAAAGGAGCAGACATTGATAAGACAGACAATGATGGATTTACATCTCTTCACTTAGCATCCCAAAATGGTCATCTTGATATCGTTCAACATCTAGTTGGGAAAGGAGCAGACATGAATAAGGCAGACGATGCTGGGGTTAACCCTCTTCACTGGGCTTCAAAGTCTGGTTGCCTAAACATTGTTAGATATCTTCATAGTTTAGGGGCATGTATACATAATAGTGATAATAAAGGCCGTACACCTCTTCATATTTCTGCACAAAAAGGCCATCTGGATATTGTCAAGTATCTCGTGGATAAAGGAGCAAACCTTAGTGGACAAAGTAAGGATGGAACAGCTCTTCATCAAGCATCATACTTCGGTCATCTGAATGTTGTTGAATACATAGTAAACAATGGAGGAGAAGTTAACGAGGCAGACTATAATGGTATGGTTCCACTTCAGTTGTCTTCAAGAAAAGGTCATCTTGATATCGTTCAATATCTCGTGAGTAAAGGAGCAGACATTGATAAGGCAGACAATGGTGGATTAACACCTCTTCACTTGGCATCCAGAAATGGTCATCTTGCTATCGTTCAGTATCTAGTGGAGAAAGGAGCAGACATGGATAAACAAACCACTACTGGATTAGCATCTATTCACTTGGCATCCCGAAATGGTCATTTTGATATCGTTCAATATCTCGGGAGTAAAGGAGCGGACATGAATAAGGCAGACGATGCTGGGGTTAACCCTCTTCACGGGGCTTCAATCTCTGGTTGCCTAAACATTGTTAGATATCTTCAGAGTTTAGGGGCATGTATACATAATAGTGATAATAGAGGCCATACACCTCTTCATTTTGCTGCACAAAAAGGTCATCTGGATATTGTCGAGTATCTAGTGGATAAAGGAGCAAACCTTAGTGGACTTAGTAAAGATGGAACACCTCTTCATCAAGCATCATACTTCGGTCATCTGAGTGTTGTTGAATACATAGTAAACAATGGAGGAGAAGTTAACGGGATTGACTATACAGGTATGGTTCCACTTCAGTTGTCTTCAAGAAAAGGTCATCTTGATATCGTTCAATATCTCGTGAGTAAAGGAGCAGACATTGATAAGGCAGACAATGGTGGATTAACACCTCTTCACTTGGCATCCCGAAATGGTCATCTTGCTATCGTTCAGTATCTAGTGGAGAAAGGAGCAGACATGGATAAACAAACCACTACTGGATTAACATCTATTCACTTGGCATCCCGAAATGGTCATCTTGATATCGTTCAATATTTCGTGAGTAAAGGAGCAGACATGAATAAACCAACCAATGATGGATTGACACCCCTTTACTTGGCATCCCGAAATGATCATCTGATTATCGTTCAACATCTAATTTGCCATGGCGCAGACATGAATAAAGCAGACAGAAATGGAGAAACACCCCTTTGTGTTGCCTTAGTTATGGGTCATCTTGCCATAATAAAGTATCTTGTTAGTCATGGAGCAGATATTAGAAACAATGACTTATCAGGCTATTCACCCCTTCATCTAGCATCCATAAAAGGCGATGTTGATTTTTTACACTATTCTTTATCAGAAGGTGCAAATCTTTCTTCAACAACGAGTAGAGGATTTAACCCTCTTCATCTTGCAGCTGAAAGAGGTCACCATCTTCTTTCAGTTTTCTTGCTACGGAATGGTGCAGATATCAATCAGCAGGTCAGTTGCTTTTCAAGAAAATAATGACTATTCGTGCTTAACTGCTTATGTGTGTTCAACTTCAATCTATGTTACGATAATATTCTTATTGTATTGTAATGTTTCATACAAAATTCCATCAGATCACAAATATTTCGGATTCCATTTCCAATATTCCTACCACAAGACTGCCGTGAATGCATACGGCAGGATCACGCAGTGAACACAGTGGTATATTCTTCTTTATGACGGGAATAGAGAAAGTAATGGCGGATACATGTTGATGCATTTCAATGTTTCTGTTATTTCATTAAGCCTGAAGACAATTTTCGGACATACTTTTACAGACTCCTAGAGGTGTAACACCACTGATGCTCTCAGCGAAGTCAGGATATTCAGAATGTGTTGGATTGTTACTTGATAGCAACGCAGACGTGGAGATAGAGGATCAAGAAGGATTGACGGCGCTCCACTATGCAGCAGTAAGGTACACAATCAGTATTTATCACCCTTTTGGGTAATAAGTATGTGCTTTTTTTTTTTTTTAATCATTAACGTTGTTTTAGAATTTTTTATCTGTTGGAAGAAATTTTTTTATAAGAGAACAATAGAAGTGATAATGACATGTCAAGCAGGGATAGTTTTTTAAATGACATATTATATCGCTTCCGTCTCTTAGTGCTATGTCATATGAACGAGGAAAAATAGAAGAAAAAATTGTGGCTTGAGTAATGGTTTCGATGAACCTTTGATAATAAGGAACTAGATGTGACCAGACGCCTCAAAACCTACAATAAGTCGCCAAAATTATTTTTTTTCTTGTTTTATACATTTTCTGAAAGTAGAGATTATCAGCTTTCCAATGGTATATCACTTGTCTAGTTTACTCAATGATAACACCTTTAAAGTAGAACTTTAATGATTTTAAATATTGGCTTAATAATTATTATTGCATAGATGGCATAAATTAAACAAGGTTATCCAAATTCAACGCTTGGAAACATTTGAAGTAATGATTATTATCAATTATAAAACGGTGAAATACAGCCCCCGATATAGCAGCTGAAGAGCTCCTCGAACGCTGCTGAGATATGTGACGACACACCATGGACCAGTCCTGTCTAAGCAGACGATGTCCCATAACATCTTACACATTTTTCAGAGCCTATTTTGTCATCTCCTCTTCACTTATTTCTCTTCCTTCACTAGCGTCAGTCTTAATGTTAGTCTGTTGCCTCACTCTTAACTTCGTGTATGGTATTATTTTGATGAAAAATGCAGCGTTAAAAAAAATAAAGGAATCAGTCACTTGTAAACAAAATAAGACGCCATTGTATTTTCAGCTGCTTGCACCGGGGCATGTTCCGCGTTTCAAGAGGGAACGAATACCATCCTGCTATTATTCGGAGGGCTTTTCAATTTGAAAGTGGGGTTTATTTCATTGATCATTGACCCTTCTCCTGTGTATTTACAATCAAACGGTTCTGGCTATCAGAATCAGTTGGTGTGAAATAAGGTCATGTTTAAATACACCAAACTCTTTATAATTTGATAAATAATTGCATTGCAATTACGTTCATTCATTATAGGACGTCGTCTGCTTAAGCAGGATCGATCCCGAGTGTGACGACATCAAAACATCGCTATATTTCTGGCGAATCCTCGGATATTCCAGATGCTGAGAAGAGCTTTTATTTGTGTTATATAAAACTATAAAACTTATACGATTGCCATCTGTAAGCTTCCCAGTTTCTAGTGATACATTAATTGCCATATTTGTGATTTTCTTTGAATAGCTACTTTAAACATCACATTTAAAATCAGTATGTAACCAGCAATCAATAAATCCTATTCAGAGAAAATGGCCATTAAAGTTCGGAACAAAAGAGTGCTAAACCTTCGCTCTCTGTGTGCGCCCAAGTAAAACTGGGTATTCAAATGGCCATAGCAACCGGTATGAAGGGATTATCAGATTAGGCTGAATTTTGACACGTTGCTCCAAGAGGACCTATTCATTACTCAATCCAAAAATCAATTTAATACTTTTAGAAGTAAAGTAGTAATTTGGCATTGAATAAAAGTATTACAAAAGCTCTCCAAACATTCATTAGCTGGACAGGTGAAAAAAGGAGTCATTTTAAAATGCCCTAAAAACATATTTTAAGTCGAATTACGACTCACAAACTTGAGACATGATAATGAAACTACCCATTTGTATCAAAAACACAAAATCGACTGATCCAAGAACCTACTTATTGTAGGTTTTGAGGTTTTGAATTTCCCATGTTCTAACGATTATAAAAATGTATAGTTTTGCTAATCTCTGAAAATTTTGAACGAAAGCCCATTTTCTTCCATAATGAATCAGACTAACCAAAGCAAACTGATTTAGTCTGACACTCCTATGTAGTCAATAGCGAACCTAGAAAAGTTGCGTACACTGAAGTTGATTTTTGTTTGTAAAAAATAAAAAATTCTACGCCCCTCGAAACCCCTATACACTAGCATGTAGTTCCAAAGTTCGGTTTCAATATGGCTACCAGGCGCCATTTTGGATTTATGCAAATTATGAAAATTGCTCAAGGTTGCCATTTGGGCAACAAACCTGAAATTGTTTTAGGACCACATAAGATCACAAATATATATTTAAAAAAACCTTCAGTGTACGCAACTTTTCTACGTTCATGAAATGTCAAACCTAAAAAATTTTCGTGTTGCCTTTCTACAGCGTGAACGAAGAAGTGATTCAGCATTTGATAGATCGAAAAGCAACGATCTTGAGACAAAACAGGAGAGGGCAGTTACCTCTTCACTTAGCGATACTTGCCAGGAATACAGGATCGGCACGTATATTACTCTGTCAAATGTCATCTGTCAAGGTGAAATAACGTTTCCTAACATATTTTAACTGCATTAATTATCTTTTCGATTCGAATTGCTGTAACATAAATGCAGTAAGATTACGAATACATAATAAACCAAAGTCTATTCGTCTTCCTGGGTCATGTGAAATTAATATACTGAGACAAATACCAAAACAGGTGAGAGTGTGAGATTGGATTCCTAAGTAAGTGAAATATCAATATCGAAATTGCTCCAATATAATCTTATAATAGTGACGAATCCATGGGGACTTTTGGCCAATAATGAGAAAAGGAGGGAAAATGGGGAAAGAAAGTAATAAGGGGAGGGGCTATTCTCGGTGGGGGGGGGGGGGGTAGCTATAGAAAATACAGCCCGAACCTTCACTTCTTATGATCATGAAAATGACCCCGGCCTGTCACCTAATTCCGTTATACCCTATTACATGATTCAACAACATTACTAGTCAATTTTGTATATCGAACAAATATTAACTAAAGTATCGAAATTCAACTTAGTTATTTTAGGACCTTTTCTAATTATTTGGATCAGTAATTTATGTAATTGTCTTAGGGTAAAGCCAAATGTACCATTATTTTTTCCTTTGAAAGATAGGAAATATCATCATAATACACCTGGGGGTCATTCTCATTCTGAGAATCCGCAGTCTCTAAATGAAAGGTTGGGGAGCTCTTCGTGTACTGATTTATCCATACATTTTCTTTCAAAAGTTAGTACAATTTTGTGCATTATGTAGGCCTACGCCTTGAGATGTCTGAATTTCCTCAGGTTGGGATGGGACCCAGCCCCCTCAAACCCCAGCCCCCATATGTATCTATTGTGTATATATTATTTTTAATGTTTAAATATAAACACACAAACACATATATATATCCCCCCAAGAATCCCTAATCCGCAACTGATCATTTAAAAAAAAAATAAAGATATGAAAGTTAGTGTTATACTTTGATTAGGCTTTCAAGGTGCAGTTATTACTTTCTCATTTTCTTTTGATAAATTACACTTTGCATACATACAAGGAACGTGTGGGTCGTTCGGAAAAGTTGTGCTCTTTTGGGGCTCTAATTTGTGCTCTAGCTCAGTTTATGGATGTGTATGTGGATATTTGATAAATTAATCACGATTCATTCAAATTAATCATATTTGATAAAGCCCTAAGGGCGAAACTTCGTTTGAAAATGTCATCTTAAAAAGCAACTCGACTAACACTTACTTCCTGATAAAGATCATAGATTGAAAGACTCCGAATAAAGGAGGATAATATAAGCTACTACCGTCTCACAGTGATCGTTTCTCCCACTCTACTTTCCACTAAGCAATAAGTGAGCACCAGCGTTGTGTTAGAGGAACATTTCTCTCATTATATATATATATATATATATATATATATATATATATACTTATACATGTATATATATATATGTATACTTATATTTGACTAACGGGTACATTAAGTCGACACCTAACAATGCAGTTTATTCCGTCATAATAGCGACCCCTACATTAGGTCGACAGTTGGTACATTAGGTCGACAGTTGAACAAAGAAAAAGAACAAAAACTGTCCTCCTAATGTACCCATTAGTCGTTTATATATATGTATATATCACTGGATGGTACGTTAGCGGGACAGTGAACAATGAGGTTTATTCCGTCACAATACATTGCTGTACATTAGCAGGACACTCGCGGACATTAGCAGGACATTCAGACAATGCTCCTAACAAAGCACTGTCCTGCTAAGGTACATATAGAGTTATATATATATATATATATATATATATATATATATATATGTAGTTGTAAAGAAATGTAGATGGGAGAACGTATAGAAAAAATAATTTAAAGTAAGATAAAGTTCCCTCCGGGAATAAAGACATAGTAGATATCCGTAGGTTTGCTTCCACAAGCGCTTTCGTTTAATTCTTCAGGTGGAATGATTAACCTGTTAGTTACATGCGTTTATATATCGTACAAATAGAAGTTACAAACATTTTACAAGTCTTTCAAATCTCCGTTGTTAAAGTTAGGAGATCTATTCAATGGACGGATAGTTGCTGGTAGATGAAAGCTAGAAGAATGAGTTGTGATAGCATGGAGGATGTTGAATAATTGGCCTGGTGAGCGGGGGAAGAAGGATTATGGCATTTGGAGTCAATGGAACAGTGGATTATTGTTTGGCACAGTACACAATAGAGTAGAGTGATTACAATAGCTTAAACCGGGTATAGACTTGTTTGGTTATTCTGAGATAAAAGAGTATGTAGACTTCGAAATTAAATAGTCTGACGCATTTCTTAAGTTAATATGATACATAAAGACCCTTCGTGTAAAATGCAGTCAAGGAACATGGTAAGGATTCTACAAGATTGACTGTTGAATGTATATACACATAATAGTACATGCAACATTATATAATATAATATACACTGTATACTATGTGGTAGTTAGAGTAAGGAACAGCAATTCATATAGCGTTCAGTGAAGGTTTAAATTTATTAATGAAATGTTCTTCTTTTAGGCAACGTTTAGTTTTGTCATCATCATTCATTTTATAAAAAGGTGTAATTAAGAAATTGGGTTCTACGGAACGAGCACACCTTTCTATATGTTCACTCAATTTTAGTTGTCTGTATTCTTTCTGTCTTATTTGTTGACGATGAACCCTTACTCTGTTAGAAGCACATCTCCTGTTTCACCAATATATTGTTCTTTACATCCTTGACACGTTATACAATAAATCAAGTTTTTTGTTTGACATGTAAATGGAAATTTAATTAAAAACTCCGTGTTGTTTATTCCAATGTTGATTCTATTTGTCACTTCCACATGGGGGCAGGTTTTGCATCTTTTGTCGTCGCATCTTTTCACCCCACCTTTTGAATTGTTGTTTCGGGAAAATCTGGCTGTGGTTAATATTTGTTTCAGATTAGGGCTTTGTCGGTTGCTTGATATAACTTTTACATTTTCAGAGACTGCTTTCAGGTTTCATCGGTCTTGATGAGAGGCAACGAATCATGAATAATTTGAAACATGTTTGTGTTATTTGGGTTGAATGTGTGGACAAATGGAACTATCTCCTCTTCATTTCTTTCTTTTTTAGACATCAACTCTTGCTTACTGAGTGCATTTGCCTTAGAAATACCGGTTGTAATAATTTCCTTAGGGTAATGTCTAATCAAAACGATATGCTTTAGTTCTTCCAACCGTTTCTCTTTAGTTTCTTCATCGGATACAATTGTACATATTCTCATAGCTAAATTATACGGGACATTATTTTTACACTGCTTAGGGTGACAAGATTTAAAATGCAAATATTGGTGGGTGTCTGTGGTTTAAATTTATTAATGAAATGTTCTTCTTTTAGGCAACAATAATTCACTGTTCCATTGACTCCAAATGCCATAATCCTTCTTCCCCCGCTCACCAGGCCAATTATTCAACATCCTCCATGCTATCACAACTCATTTTTCTAGCTTTCTTCTACCAGCAACTATCCGTCCATTGAACAGATCCCCTAACTTTAACAACGGAGATTTGAAAGACTTGTAAAATGTTTGTAACTTCTATTTGTACGATATATAAACGCATGTAACTAACAGGTTAATCATTCCACCTGAAGAATTAAACGAAAGCGCTTGTGGAAGCAAACCTACGGATATCTACTATGTCTTTATTCTCGGAGTGAACTTTATCTTACTTTAAATTATATATATGCATATATATATAGGGAGAGAGAGACACACAGAATAAATTACTCCGTTAGACACAAATGGTTAAATATTTCGCCTATAAGGCTTCTTCAGGAAATGATGCCAAGTACAAAAAATGCACCAAGGATATAGTTAGTGCATAGTGCGTAATTATTGTCAATTATTGTCAAAACAACAAGCGTTCAGCTGAACGGTGGTACTTTCTACACCCAGCTCGATGTAAACCCTACATGCCCTACAGAGGAGCAGCAACAAATATAGTGAAAGACACCGTACGGGATCTCATCGAGAATGAACATCTACCGCCAAGCGCTACTAATCTAAATTCAAAGGAACCCTAAACTCTCTACGTTCTATTTGCTGCCTAAGACACATAAGCAGGGCAACCCAGTGAGACCTATTGTTTCGACAATCGGTTGTCCGACTGAACTCATTAGCCGATATCTCGATAGCATTTTCTCCCCTCTGGTGAAGTCACTACCTACATATGTGAGGGATTCGTCAGATGCTATTCGACGTGTACAGAACATCACTCTACCACAGGGTATGGATCACTTCCTCTTCACCATGGATGTTTCGGCATTGTATACTAACATACCTTCACTTGACTGCTTGGCCCCTGTCGGGGAATCTGCAAGACAGTCGGGTCTCTCTGATAGAGCCGCAGACTTTTTAATGTCGTAGAGTTTCTACTAGGGAAATTTATATTTCCCGTATTTCGGTCTTTTTCCTTTGGTGTAAAGAGCGAAATCAAACCCGGTCTAAGGCTCCTATTGGTTCAATTGCGGATTTTCTAATCTCGCTATTTGACAAAGGGATATCCATCTCTACTGTCCGAGGCTACCGATCGGCGATCGGGGCCATTCATTCGGGGTCCTCAGATGGTTCGGGGATTTCTAATTCCCCGCTGTTGAGTGGTTTGCTTCGGTCTTTCTTTCTGAAACGTCCTCCTCGTTCTAAGTTAGTCCCGTCTTGGAGTTTGCCTTAGGTCTTAGAAGCCCTGGCAAAGCCTCCTTTTGAGCCGTTAGGTGAAGCTTCGTTTCACCATCTTGCGGTTAAGACGTTCTTCTTGGTAGCCATTGCCTCTGGGCAGAGGCGCAGTACCCTTCATGCCCTCTGTCTTACTCCTGGTCATGTTTGCTGGGGGAAAAAAGGTGTTAGATTGATTCCTAAGGCTTCTTTCTTTGCCAAGAATCAAACGGCTTCCTCTGTTGATATTTTTCTTTGTCAGCTTTCTGAATTTTCGTCAGTGCGCGAGGATAAGGTTTGGTGTCCTGTTAGGGCTCTCAAATGGTATATTGATAAGACTAAGTCTTATCGTAAGGATGATCAGTTGTTCCTGATCACTCGAAAGCCTTTTTCTCCTGCTTCTCTTGATTCCATTTCTAGATGGATTGTCGAGGCTATTAGGGCTGCTGGCACAGAGGCTCTTTTGTCTGACAGTAAGCCTCATGCTCATGACACTCGTAGTGTCAGCACTTCTTGGGCTCTGTTTCAAGGTGTGGCGCTTGATGATATTTTGAAGGCTGCTTATTGGCGTTCGTCCAATTCCTTCATTTCTTGCTAGGGATGTCCCTGCAGGTGAGGCTATTTTTGCGTCAGCCACCTTGAAGGCCGCTGTGTCTTCTTTGTAATCCTGTACCCTTCTGCTCTTGAAACATGCCTCCCGGTCTTTGGCTGGCGCTGGACTAGCATAATAGGTCGGTATATATGATTTATTACAGTAAATTTGTAAAATCAGCACTGATTTTCTTATTTACTATATAAATCTATATACCTACCTATGACCCTCCCTCCTTCCCCTCACCTTGCAAGCAACATGTTTCTACTTGGGGTTGCTCGCAAAAGAGGAAGATGGCCGTTGCGTGTTGCCGCGCGTGAGTGGAGAAGGGGAACAATAGGATTACGGGGGTGCGCACAATATTGTGACTCATTTGTGTTAAGTTCTCGAAGGGGTTCGCGTAGTCAAGCTACTAGCATAATAGGTAGGTATATAGATTTATATAGTAAATAAGAAAATCAGTGGTGATTTTACAATTCTCATGTAACGGATGCCACCACCATCACTGGACCTAAGGGATCATGGAATGTGACCAAAACTTTCTCCTGCACTTGTACAAACATTATATTTTGCATAACTTGCATTTCGTGCAGAAAGTTGTACGTAGGGGAGACGAAACGGAGACTGGCTGATCGAGTGACGGAGCATCTTCGTTCGATTCGCCTCAACACTAGTGGTCTCCCTGTTGCCCAACACTTCAATCTTGCTAATCACACGATCAACGATCTCAAAGTTTGTGACCTTAAGCAGTGCTGGGTAATAGATAATGAAAGGAAGATCCAGGAGGAAAGGATCATCTTTCAGCTTGGCACGCTCCAACCTCATGGTACCAATGCCAGTTTCCGTTCATTTCCTTCTTCGTAATTTTGTAATGCTTCTTTCTTTCTCCTTCCTTTTTGTACTTTGCTTTTGTTCCCTTCCCTTGTTTCTTTTTTTTTCTCTCTCTCCCTCACTTTCTTCTTTCGTTTCTTTTCTTATCTCCCCTCCTTTTTCATTTTTTTTTCATCTTTTTTTCTTCTTCTTCTTCTTCTTCTTAGTGGAAGGACGTGTCTAGTGTGAGCTCCGTAAGTTTTCGCTTAAAAACCGTTTGTTAGACCCTTTCTGGTCCTATTTGTTGTGATAAGTGTGTGTATAGTCATTACTTAAGACAAAACCAGTTTAGTCCACCATTATTGGGTTCTTATTTTATGTAAAATTGTGTAATTTTAAGTGTTGTGTTTCTTGTCTCTGTGTAAGGTGGCCATGGCTGCTGATGCTGGGCTGGAGGCACGGGATCTTCCCGGGACCTCAGCCCAACAATCGGCGAGGCAACACTCGGGCGTTCTGCCTTCTCGAGTCAGTCGAAAGAATGGAATTTCTTTTGTTTCGACACCGACTTTTTCAATTCATGAATATGTAAAGGAATTTGCTAGCTCATGTGTACCAGCCGACTGTATTGTCTCGGCATCTCGGATCAGCCAACAGAGAATTGCAATCTATTTGAATTCTCGCGCGGCGGTCCAAGATGCTGTAGACAAAGGCTTCACTTTTCAGAACACGTTTATTGAGGTGTCACCGCTTACATTGCCCACAACCCGTTTGACTCTCTCGAATGTTTACACTGAAATACCCAATGACATATTAGTGAAACAAATTGCTGCTTTTTGCAAGGTTGTATCACAAGTTCGTTCCATTCCTTTAGGCTTCAAAGATAAGGCCTTTTCACATATCATGTCCTTCCGGCGACAGGTTCAGGTGCTTATTACTCCTAATGTTACCCCACCTGCCCATCTTGATTTCACTCATGAAGGTGTGAACTATCGTGTTTTTGTCTCGACGGACGAGGTGCGCTGTTTTGAATGCGGAGAAGTGGGCCATCTTAGCCGGTCTTGCAAAAAGACAGACCGTCAAAGACAGAGCGAGAGAGTCTCGGAAAGGGGCAAAGTTGGCCCAAAACACCACCCCAAGGGCTTAAAACCACAAGTCACGCAAACTGAGCCTAAAACAGTTGAGTCTGCCCCAGTACAGAACATCCCCTCTGAAGGGCCTTCCCACCACGCCCAAACTGAAAGTCCCCGGATGGTTTCCGAAACAAATAAGACCGGTTTTTCTAAATCCCAAAATGCCCCAGAACAATCATTGCCAACTCCACCACCCCCCACTAGACTTTTCTCGGACATTGTTGCCAAAAGAAAAAGAACTCCCACAAAAACCCCTACAGCTTCTCCCACTTTTACCCCCCTCACTTCGCTTACACCACCACGTAAAGTTCGGAAAACACCCCCTTCTACACCGAGAATATTGGGTACCCCATCCTCCCCTGTCATCCTGTCCTCCCCATCTCCATCCTCACCTACTCCATCCACCCCTTCTTCGATGTGGGATGACGCCCAGTCGACTGATGATGATTCAGCTGAGTGGGCGTCGTCTTTTCCATCGAGTCAGGGCCCTTTGTCTGACAAGGATTTGTTGAAGTTCCTTAAGGTGGTCAAGGCAAGGAAAAAACCTGTTGAAATTGCCCGGAAATTTACTTCGAATGTACCTGGCCTTGTAAGACAATTGATCCCTTTACGGAATAGTCCAGTTTTTAAGAAAAGTACTCAACAGCGGGTACAAAAATTAATCAAGAAATTAGAAGAGTGTGCCTAATTTTCAACATGTTTTATATGGCCCTGCATACTCTCTCCCTCGTAATGACTTTGTCATTCCTCACGCTGAACACAGGAGGATGTTCTAGTTCAGCGAAAAACGCCTCCATACATTCATATATTGACAATATTGCTCTCAAACCTGATATTATTTTTCTGCAAGAAACTTATAATTTAACGCCACGTTCTTCTTGTTGGAACTTATGGAAATCATATCATGTAAATTGCACTGCCGGTACCTCACGAGGATCCGGCATAACAACACTTGTGAAGAAGAACTTGGTTGGCTCGTTTGATAGCTTTGCTATAGTTGATAGTCATGTTTTATACTCAAAGATTAGCATTGATGATACCTTTTATCACTTGTATAATATTTTGATACCACATGATGATAATCATGCCCTAATAGCCATTAAATCACTTCATGCTCATTTACGTACAATAAATAATGGCACTATTGTGTTAGGGGGAGATTTTAATTGTACCCTTAATCCAGCGCTTGATCGCCTGAGCATGCCAAAAGAACATAGACCTAAAATTTCTACAAATCTTGATAATACGATTGAACATTTTTCCCTATGCGATGCATGGCGCAGATTCAATCCCTCCCAAAAAGCCTATACTTGGCATCGGACCAACCCAAGCAATATTCATGGCGTCTCACGAGCCAGACTAGATCGCTTTTATCTGCCTGTTAGTCTCATACCATCTTTTCACAAATGCAGTATTTTACCATGCTCTCTTTCTGACCATGATGCAGGGTACTTAGAATTAAAACCTCCCCACCAAAAACCCAGGGGCAGTGCCTACTGGCATTTCAACAACTCTCTACTTGAAGATGAGAATTTTAGAAATATCATATTACTTTTTTGGAGCGATTGGAGGCTACACAAACATGAATATGTAAATATTTTGATGTGGTGGGATGCAGGTAAATCCAAAATCAAAAAAATTGCTCAGATGTATGGAAAAAAGATGGCTAATGAAAAACGGGCAGCCCTTTTGAACATTAACAACACCATTGAAAAGCTCCAATCTCTCTCAAGTTTGTCAAGTGACACAAAACAAGAAATAAATAGAAACAGAAATGAACTTAATAATTTATTAAAACATGATGCGAAGGGAGCTCTGATTAGATCACGCTTTAAACTAATTCAAGAGATTGATACAAGCTCATCCTTCTTTTATAATTTAGAGAAGTCGAACTCATCACGGAAAAGAATATCTCGTATCCGTCTCCCTTCGGGTCATATCACAGAAAACGAAAATGAAATTAAAAACCATGTATACTCTTTTTACAAGGAACTTTATAGCTTTTCTCCCATTGATAATAATTCTGCTGAATTTCTATCCAACATTAAATGTCTGGAACAAGAAGAACAGAAAGACCTCGATACGCCTTTCTCATTAGAAGAATTAACACAAGCTGTTAAACAACTAGGAAAAAGTAAAACACCGGGTATGGATGGCCTTACTACAGAATTTTACCAAATTTTCTGGCCCACACTTAAGAATGATTTTTTTGAAGTCTTACAATATTCTAGTTTATGTGGTAGTCTACCACGTTCTTTTCGTAGAGCCATTATTAGTTTGATACCAAAAAAGGGAGATCTCGCCGATATTACCAACTGGCGTCCTGTCTCCCTCCTAAACGTTGACTATAAGATTTTTGCAAAAACACTTGCCAATAGACTGAAACTATGCATTGGGAGTGTAATTCATGAGGACCAAACATATTGTATTCCGGGTCGTACCATTTATGATAACATAATTTTAGTAAGAGACATTATTCATTATGCAAATTCTGCTGATGTCCCTCTTGCTGTGGTCAATCTCGATCAAAAGAAAGCTTTTGATAATGTATCCCATGAATATCTTTTTGATACAATGAAGGCAATGGGGTTTGGGGACTCTTTCATATCTAGTGTCAAATTATTGTATTGTCATGCAGAAAGCTTTGTTAAAGTATGCGGTTCTCTAACCGCGCCTTTCTGTTTCCAAAAGGGAATTCGTCAAGGATGCCCTCTGTCGGGCATGCTATACTCAATAGCACTTGAACCTTTTCTCCATTTACTTAGACAAAATTTAGTACAATGTAATTTCAAAATACCTAAAGTCAATTTGAATGTTTCTGTATCTGCATATGCGGATGATGTAATGATATTTTTATCTTCTAATATTGGTTTTAATATTATTCAGGATGTTTATAATACCTACAGTAAGTCTTCTAATGCTTGTTTAAATTACAGTAAGTCAAAAGGCCTGTGGGCTGGTTCATGGTCCAGGCGAAGTGAAAAACCACTTGGCTGCCAGTGGAGTACTGAAGGACTAACTTTTCTTGGAGTTCACTTAGGTAATACTAATATATATAATCAGCAAAATTGGACGATTTGTAAAAATAAACTAAAGAAAACACTTTCTCGGTGGACCCCTCTTTCTAATTATCTGTCTTTTAAAGGCAAGGTTCTTGTAGCTAACCAATTAGCCGCTACAAAAGTTTTTCATTTTTTGGCGACCCTATCGGTCCCCCATCACACACTCAATGAACTCCAAGACATGTTAGTCAATTTTGTTTGGTCTAACAAACGGCATCTTATTAAGAAACAAATCTTATTCAGTGAACCCGGTAATGGTGGACTTGGTTTAGCTTTTCTCCAAGCACGAGTTTATACTTTTCGTTTTTGTTTTTTACAACGTTTTCTTAACCAATGCACTCACCCGGCCTATTTATTGTGCTCTCTCAATCTAAAGAATTATAGGGGTCTAAATTTTGATTCTCAATTATGTTTTATTGATTTAGACCCGAAATACTTCACAACTCTTCAGTGTTTTTACTCAGAAATACTAGTTGCTTGGAGGGCCTCAGGAGCTCACATCGACACTGCTTCCCTGTCAGTTAATCATGTTTTAAATGTACCACTTAATTATTTTCCTTTAATTCCTCCATCGCTAGAAGGCAGCGCAGCTTTCCCTGCACGGCTTTTTGTGTGTGGAATCAGGCTCATCAAAAACATCATTGACCCCATCAATGGCAAGTGGCGCACAGCTGACAGTCTTCCACTGCACCCAGTCTACAACACAACTCGTCAACGCTTATCTCGACGTTTGATATGCCAAGAACTCTCCATCTTAAAATGTCGTCTTTCTGCCACCTTTCCTACTGTTTTTACGTCGACCGGACTCAAAAACCCACTTTGTCAACATTTCAGCACAACCACCCCCTTCGTGACCAAACTGGGAAACTTCGGAACTTCTACTTTATCTACAAAATCTACATACCGCATTATGAAACTTCGATTGAACTGTCACGACCCAGCAAGCCCATCTTTTTGGCATGAAAGCGGAGTCATCTCGAGTGATAGGAAAATAAATTGGACAGAAATATATACCCCACCAACCATTAAAAAGGACGGTGATACACAGTATAAACTGCTCCACAATGTTTTGCCTTCACTACCGGTCCTTCACCATTTTAATCATGACATTCCAACACAATGCGGTTGGTGCGGTGATACTGGAACTATCATCCATCTCTTCATACGGTGTCCAGCCATCCAGGAATCGCTCAACGTTCTCCATCATCTCATTCATGAACTGGTCAAAAACATCAATGTTGACTTTGATCTGTACTGGGCCCTGGTTCCTCATGCTTCAGGTCGTTGCAGGGAAGCTGTGCGCTTATGTAATTTTTTAATAATTAGTTTCAAAAGTACAATTTATTGGCTATACCGCACGTTGAATTTTTTAGATCTTCTAGTAGTTTGGAAATCCAAATTAAAAAACAGAATTATTCTCGACTTTGAATTTTTCAAGTTACAAAATAATGTTACAGCCTTCACAAAGCGATGGTGTATAAATAGTGCATTGTGCTCTGTGAGCAATTCTTTTGACCTAATTTGGTCAATATAATTTAAGCATGTAATACTTGTATTTGAAATTGTTTGTAACGAACGTTATTGTCTTAAACAAAACAACGTCGCTCTTTGATCTGTTGACATTAGTTTTACATTGTAATTGTATTCTGTTTTCATTATTACTGGTTCTATGGCATGCGGTCTTACACACTTAATATATCATTGCAATATTTTATTTGTAGATAATTTGTATTTAGATTGTAAATAAAGTTTCATTTTGAAAAGTCAAAAGTCTTCTTTTTCTTTTCTCCTTTTTGTCTTCCTTTTCAGTTTTCTAACCCTTTATCCTCATTCTTCCCACCTTTTTTTCCCTGTCTCTCTCCTTATTTTTCTCTTCCTCCTTTACTTCCCCCTCTCTCTCTCTCTCTCGCTCTCTTTCTTTTTCTTCCTATCCTTTGCTTTCTTTATCTTTCTTCATCACTGTGTGTTTGTGTCTGTCTCCCTCTCTCTCTCTCTTTCTCCTTTCCCCTCTCTCTCTCTCCTCTCTCTCTATCTTTATCGCGCCTTGACTCTGTTTATTTACGCTTGTTGTTTTGACAATTACGCGCTATGCACTAACTATATCCTTGGTGCATTTTTTGTACTTGGTATCATTTCCTGAAGAAGCCTTATAGGCGAAATATTGAACCTTTTGTGTTTAACGGAGTAATTTATTCTGTGTCTCTCTCTCTACTCCGTCGCAGAACTTTTGAACTTTATATATATATATATATATACAGCCATGGAAAAATATTAGACCAAGAATGGTTACTAATAGTGTTATTTTTGTGGTAGCAAGGAAATGAAATATCATAAAAGCAAGGTGTAATTGCTGGAATTAGGTATTTATTCAATGAAGTACAAAGACAAATCATTTTGATAATTTTGTATGCATATTATAGTACCCTTATAATACAGAAGCTTGGTCTAATCATTTTTTCCAGGGCTGTATATATATATATATATATAGAAGTCAAAATTATTATAACACTTTTTTTTTCAGCATTTTGTTCGATATCTACATTTTTATAAAGTATAACCGTTCCAGGTGGGAAAGTTGGGTCATTTTCAAGTCTGCAGGTATTTTTACATACCCCCCCCCCCCCCAAAGCAGAAATTATAACTTGATATCTTCTGACATATGTCAGTGTTCTTATTTCTTTGAACACCTGAGCTGTTTTATGAAGATATCTAGCTGTTTGAAAGAGTAGCTGAATCAGAGAAATTGGTTACAGTATGGTGAAAAGCGGAAGAAAAGTCGGATTCTTCAAAGACACCCCTCAAAGGCTATTGTGGAAATGAAGTGTGTTGAGTACTCTGAAGAAATCAAATTAAATGCGAAATACTCAGAACAGATTATTGGGTGAGAGGCATTTTGATGAATATTTCTGTCTACTGTCATTAACTGTCAGCCACAGTCCAGCATGGATTTTGGTACATAATGTTCTGGAGACATCTTTATAGTGTTAGAACCGAAGAAATTTCCAAAAGAAATGGACAAATTAAGAAAGTGTACCAGAAATTTGCTCATATGGCATGAAATTCTATCAGATCTAGTTCAAGGGTCAGGATCAATTTATCACTTATATTTGATTGAGGAACAATTGATTGAGGCACCCAGGGTTCAAAAAATGATGAAGGGGTTACCCATAATGGGCCAAGATCAAGAACTTAACCTTTCATTCGGAGCCAGTGCCAGTTGGCAGAGTCCCTCATTTGCCGTACGTGCCGATCGGCACAAACCAATAGGCACCAATTAACACAAGGATTGTTTTGTGATAAACAAAAGCTTAGCTAAATTATCCATTTCCGGCCTTGATTAGCTACGTGTACATGACAACCCTTTTAAAACTTGTATAGATTAGTGTGACACTGGAAACATTAAGATAATTTCAAAGCAATTGGTACAAGTATCCCAAAAGTATTAAAACGCGGCACAGAGATATTATTGGCGTAACACATAAAGAGTTAAACCTGATCAACAAACTTAGGGATTTACCGAATCACCAAAATGACCAACAGAATATCTCACAAAGAATCACTTTATAATAAACTTTAGAAAAGCTAAAATTTTGAAAGTGGGGATATTTCGGCTCCCTTGCTTCGCTCATTCGCAAAAACTTGGAAACCTGAAAAGTTGATATTCAGGCAAAAGGCGTCAGCCCTCTCGCGAAAATGTACCTGTACGCCTATGACAACATCCTGGAGAGATTTTAAAGGTGTTACTCGGAGACGTAGAAACAAATCAAAATGCAATAAATTTGGTATCAACGGAAAGGGGAAGATGCCCTAAAACATTTCATCAACATTCGAAATCCATAGGTTTTCATAAATTAATATTATTCTGTTTCAAATGTGTGCCAAAATATTCGCATATTTTCGCCCCGCGAGCAGTTTCTGTTTTAATCTTGGAAATGTGACGTAATACTCGGGACACACTTGCTTGCTTCTAGCACGTCAATACAGCGCGCGCACATAACGTTCACGGTTTTAGGTAAGCTACTGATTTCTTCCAATCTTTGAAAATCTTTGGTATAGAATTAATCAGTTGGGTAACATGAAATAATGAAGTTAATTATTCAATTGTCTCCAACGGCCACCAGAAGGTGGTAACACACGCAACTGCTGTGTGATGGGTTGCTCGACTGCTGTGAAAAAAATCACAGGCAGACCGAGCGGGATTCAAACCCGCGACCTCTGGGTTACTAGACCAGCGTTATAACCACTAGACCACCGGAGTGCCCTTAGTGGTATAGGTTCGAACTATCCCATTCGTATGATGTCAAATCAATGGTATAGAATTAATCAGTTGGGTAACATGAAATAATGAAGTTAATTATTCAATTGTCTCCAACGGCCACCAGAAGGTGGTAACACACGCAACTGCTGTGTGATAGGTTGCTCGACTGCTGTGAAAAAAATCACAGGCAGACCGAGCGGGATTCGAACCCGACAATTGAATAATTAACTTCATTATTTCATGTTACCCAACTGATTAATTCTATACCATTGATTTGACATCATACGAATGGGATAGTTCGAACCTATACCACTAAGGGCACTTCATGATTATCTAGGGCTTTCTTAATGTCTGTCAATACCAATTTTCTTAATTTATCAACCAGAAATTGTGGTAATAAAGAACTGTTATGCTGATGAACATTAAATTTGTTCATTTAACAGGTGTTCTAAAAATTTGCATATATGTATCCAGGATCTGGCCGGCTTCATAGACCTCAGGGACAAGGATGGCCTCACACCTCTTCACCTTGCGACCAAAAGAGGGCTCACTTCAATCATCGAAATGCTTCTATCATTCGGTGCTGATCTAAACCATCAATCAAATGATGGTCAGACAGCTCTACATCTAGCGATCAGGATGTGCTGCCATAGGAACAGATGGGTGGATTCGACACCAGCCCTCGAGAAAGTACGCTATTTGTTACATAAATATGATGTTTGTTTTTCCCTTTGTATTTTATCATATTTCAGTAAGAAGTAAGAAATACACCCGCCCCCTCCCCTTTTAATGAAATCTGATTCCTCTTTTTTTCGCAATTCACAAATCAAGAAAACTGGCAAATAGTTATCGTTGTTCAAAGACATAGAGAGAGGAAGAAAAAAAACATACTTTGGGGACAAGCAGTTTGAATGTCAGTTTCATGAGTTTTTTTTTTTTGTTTTTTTTTTTTGGGGGGGGGTGTTTTTGTTTTTGTTTTTTACTCTCTGATGGGCCATTTTATTTTAAGTCTATCTTTGAACAACATAATTGAATACATATACAAAAGAATAATGTATATTACATCAAATAAGTTATACATAATGAATGTCAGCAGTTATAAGCGTTTTCTAAAGAGCATGACGTAATCACTATGAAGAAGACGACAAAGATAGCGGACAAAATACACTGCCCCCCCCCCCCCCCCACAACCGCTCCGGCAGACAAAAAACATCTCTCCACCGCCACCGTGCAAAACAAGTAGAACAGGTGAACATGCGAATATGCATGTAACACACAATAGCAACGAAGGGACACACAACAGCATGAAGGGACACACAATAGCATTGCAGGGACACACAATAGCAATGAAAGGACACACAATAGTGATGAAGGGACACACAATAGTGATGAAGGGATACATATGTAACTGTCACATGCATAATAATGAAGCGCCAGGAGCGTCACAACGTGACGGACATGAGCGCTATACAAGAAGCCACCATTATTCATTATTATTATTCACCTATTCTACATAATCAGTAAAGGATGTTATTTTGTCTACCAGAACCATTGTGAAGGGTAGAATGACGGGTTGTTTATTTTGTCCACTCTCTTTATCCATCAGGGGGTCGTTTCATCAAACCGTCATAACGACAAGATCAGCGACATCTCGACACTGTCGCTCAGCTTGTCCGCTAAGTGTTTCACAAAGCCGTCTTTGCCAAGACCAGCGACAACTTCGCTGACAAGTGACTTGTCGGTGCTCCAGACCTGTCATATCTTTTTAGAACGCCATCACAAGCCAGCTTTTAGTTAGCCTATGGGCTGCGAAAAAATAACAAATGTAAATTAAGAGAACATTCATTTCCTGATAGTATTACTAATGTCCGTATTATAATATTGTACAGACGAACAATATGTTCTTATGGCTTCTTGACCCCCAACAAGTAAATGAGATTAATATTAAAAATACCCACATCCGTCTACCATAGAATCAGCATCGAAAACGGAACAGTCTGTATATACAGACCCATGTGAACGACGACAATTTATCATGTATGTATTTTCGCTTTTTTTTTTCGTTTTCACGCAATGGTTTGATATTAATGATATTATATGTATCATTTAATGAATAAATATTTAAAATTGGGCCATAAGATATCTTAATTTAATCATTTTTTCTAAAATGAACACGATTTGGGTCTTCTTTCCGTAATTAGTCAATTACGGTATCCTCTTACCTACAAATCTAGATTCGTATATCGCAAAAGCCTCCTCGAGTTTTCTCAATTTTATAAATTCTAAGATGCCATAAGAAACACATCTTTTCATGTAAACGGGATGTTTGTATCACAAGCATTCATCTTCGCTGCTATTTTTTAAATTTTGGAATAGTTTGGGGAAAACTGAGCCTCAAAATCTGTTTGGGTAATTGACGATAATTCAAATGGACTGTGATATAGACTGTGTTTTTCCGCCGATGAGTATCGATATCATTGAGTTGTCGTTTATCATGTCTTCGTGAAACAGTTTTTTCTGGTCCATGACATTTCCGTAGATCGCCGACAACAGTTATGACTGTCATGGAGTTGATTTGATGAAACGACCCCCATGTTCGCAGCTATAGTGCCCCTTTCCCAACCCAGACTGTTAGATAGTAACGTTAAATGCGCAGTCATTGGGGGCTTTTGTGTGTGTGCGTATGTGCGCGCGTGCATCTGCAAATAACCTATTCTTATACAATATCTTAGGACAAGCTAGTCCCACTTTTTATATCACGAATGGCATAATGTTAGTTAATACATGAATCTTTTTTTTTTTTAACAAAGTCTGTGTTATGCATCATCCACAGATACTCAAAGATAGGGACCATGATGAACTCTCAACTGACGAGGCACTTGTACAATTCTTCCTGGAACAAGGATCTGATATCAATGTTCAGGACTTAGATGGCTACACAGCAGCTCAATACACACGGAGCGAAGTGGTACAACGAATGGTGTTTGACAGGTAGGAAGATATCTTTTTAAAAAATACAAACACGCATACATAAATATACACACATCCACACACACACACACACCAACAACACAAACGAACATTTTCTGCAAATATAGTCTAGTCAGAAAGGGAGGTTCCCGTTCGCGAACTTTTTTTTCCCACGAACTTTTGTCACTATCGTACGCATGCGCAACATTGAAATAGCCCTACAATGCTTGGAGTTGGATGGGGTTTCAAAGTTTCATCCTACTTTTAGTAATAATAAAAATACAACACGTTATTTTTGTAATGTCCAAACTGGGAGTCGAACCCACATACCTCAGGTTAAACATAGGAGGATTTTTTTTTTTTTTTAAACTTGTCAGGGAATTATGGAGGGAAACAGGACACCATACTGACCCCTTACTGAGCGATTTTTGAAGGTTTTTGAAGGTTTGGCGAAAAAAAAAAAAAAATTCCCTCACCCCCCCCCCCCCCAAACCCCCCCCCCCCCCCCCCCCCCCCCCACTGCACTATAAGTGCAGAATCGTAATAGGATGCAATAACCGGTGTAATAATACACTGTAAAGCGCTTTGAGCAGTTACTAACTGGAAATGCGCCATATAAATACAGATTATTATTATTATTATTTTGAATTAGACATCATGCATGAATAAATAAAACAGCTTTTTTGAGTAATAATAGGATGATAAATCGATTCAGAGATTTATTTTTGTGATTTGAGTAACCTGGATTTTGATTTTGGAATGCATCGAAAAGATAATTTTATGATTTATAACCGTAGGTGGATCACTTTGTAAACATACAAGAGCAAAATATACCCGAATGGCAAGATTAAGTAGGCCTACATTTTCAGATGGTTAATAAAATTACACAAAGTTAAGCCTATGTACATGATCCAGATTTTCGGCAAGTAAAATCACCTCCCTGCCCGAATATAAGGTGTCGACGCCATTATAGGTAATTAATACGCCTATGAAGATATTCATAATAATTATAATTCCGTATAATTTTACAATTATCTAAATTCTGCTGCTGGTAATGATGATTATTTTCTTTGATAGTGACTGATGGTTATCAGGTTTTATGATGATGGTTGGTCATAGTACTTGCATACTGTGATTACTCTTACTAAGAGTATTATGCTTAAAGTTTGTTAACATCATCCTTTTTTGAGCAGTATGTTCATCTCTTCTCTCATATCTCACCTCCCTATCTCTTTCTTTCCTTCTCTCTCTCTCCCTCTCTGTTCTTGTCTCTTGCACACTTCCTCCCCTTCCTTTCTCAATTCTCCCTCTCTCTATTTCTCTATCTTCGTTTCTCCATCTCCCCTCTCTTTTCCGCACTGTTCTTTTATGTTCCTAGCTATCCTACCTTCTTCTATTTATCTTCCAAGTCTCTCCATGTCCACCTTCTTCCTTCGTAATTTGTTCTGTCCTTCTGTCCATGCAACATCTCTCATCTCTGTTTCTGTCTAAACTCCACTTCTTTCTGTCTCTGTCTGTCTTTCTATTCCCCTCCCCTTGTTTTCTCCCCGTCTCTCTCGTCTGCCATCTTCTTTCCCCTCCTTCTCTAAAATAGCTGCTCTCACTCCCCTCCCACCCACTTCCTTGTCCCATCTCCCCTTTCTCCCCACTTTTTCTGCTTGTCTGTTTTTATGTCTGTCTCTCTCTCTCTCTCTCTCTCTGCATGCCTTTCTCTTTCTCTCTATCCCCACCTCTTATTTCCCCCTGTCATGCCTGTGTCTCTCCATGTCTCCCTCACTTTATTTCTCTCCCTTTCATCTCAATAATCTGTTCTGTCTCCATATTCACTCCCTACCTCGCCCCCTCTTCATCCCCTCTCTCCCCATCACTAATTTGATCCTCCCCCCCCCCCCCAGCGCTCCCTCCTCCCCCTCACCTTTCCACCCACTCCCTTGTACCATCTACCCGTCTCTCTGCTTGTCTGTTTCTCTGAATCTGTCTGTCTGTCTTTTGCTCTCAATCATCCCTGTATCTCCTTTCTTCCCTGTCTTGCCTTGCCTTGCCTTCTTTTCTCTCTCCTTCTCCTCTACTTTCTCTCCCCGTCCTTCTCAGTCACTGTCTTCCCCTCACGTCCTTTATCCCTCTTTTTTCCCTGTCTCCCACTACCTGCCTCTGCATCCTCTCTTCCATCTTCTGATCCCTCTCCCTCTCTATCTAATTCACTCTCTCTCCTCCTCACTCTCTCTCTCCTCCCCTCTCTCTAAACCTCTCCTTTCGTGTTATCCCTGTCTCTCTCTCTCCGTCTCTGCATCTTCATTCCCTTTGTCATGTCTCTAATCTGACATCTTAGTTAATTTTGAGATAATCATCTCCGTTACTCGAGAACTATATACGCTATTAACTGATTTCATCAAATCATTCCCAGTAAAATAGGTTTTAAAATCGTCATAATATATAATTGAAAGATTATTACCATCAAACCCAATGGAACACTCATCAAGTACAAAAATTGGTGGGAAAACTGCTGTCAATATCAAGTATTGTGGGATAAGATCTTTAAATTAAAATTACATTTTCATCTTGATAGGTTGTTGACTCTCTATTCTAAAACTATATTGCATAATGTATATATTTCTAAAACAAAATGTAAGGGAAAAGGCAATTTTCCAAGTAAAGATGTCAATAACTTCATGTATGAGAAGCCCATGACATGAGAAACAGATAGACTAACCGTCAAGATAAGAACAGAATCGTTACCCTAATCCACTGCAATATGTATTTATGTTCGATTTCGTCTCAAATGATTAATTTAATGTATTTGAGAATAAAACACCAAGCACAACAAAGTTCTCAATGTCTATTATTTAAAAAAAATCAAATTGAAATCCGTCATTTATTCACATTCAATTCAATTCAATTCAATTAACATAACGTATAACGCTTACCAAGGAGGTACTAGGCAAGCCTAGTACCTCCTTGCTCTTACCAATCATCCTGGTAAAGGGTCTCAACTGTGCCGCATCTAACACACAGAAATCTATGGAGTTTCACACACAATAAGCAACGGGCCTCGATTGTGCATGGAAAACGCACGTATTTCCTTATCTGAGAGGTGTCATTAAAGGAGAATTAACCCCTGAGTACAAATTTACTTATATTGAAAGGTGTAATATATTCCTACTTATTGGCCTAAATCATTTTCTAATAAGATATTAGAAAAGGGTATAAATAAAGATATTCCAACACCCGGTATCGTCTCCTACTCATTTACATGGGGGCTGCCATTTTCTTGCTGATTTGGATTTGTACATGAACCATTGAGAAATGTTCCGGTCAGGAAGATATTTTGAATCCAAGACCTAAATTGATTTTCTTCATTACCTAAAATCCCATATGTGACGAAAAATATAAAGTGGGTGTTTACATGATTTATAAAAATTAAATCTTTATAATGATACTTTTAAATTGTCTGGTTTTGCTTAACAAAAATCTATTTTCTTGGGTTTGCCAAACAGAGCAGAACATAATATATGCAGCATGCATTCTGACTTTTGAAGTCCCATTATCCGAAAGCAGGTGAATGCATAGTTTGCCGCTATAGATGCTCAGGGAAGAAGCATTCATAAAATTTGAATTAATTTGCTCCGTCCATTGCGTCACAGTATCTAGAAAATAGATTTATATTAAGCGAATATCGATTTTCAACAGAAATATATAAGGAAATCTTCAGTTTAAAAATAAATTGACATATCTATTCTATATTTTTAATCTCAAATGGGTTTTTAATTTTGAAAAAGGCAATTGGGCATTTGGATTAAGAAAATCTTCTTGTACACATAAAAAAATGGCAGCCCCCATGTATTGCTAGCAGACGATACATATTGCTAGCAGATGATAAATTTTGCTCAGAAAATCTTGATTCGTATCGATCTCGTATATTTTGACGCGAAGCCATATAGTCTAACAAGTGGGAATAAATAACACCTTTGATCACTATCGTCTTTATTGTTTGAGGTTAATTCTCCTTTAAGCTGACTATACTGGTACATTTTTAAGCTATATGTGTAAATTTATGCATAAAAATCATGATTATATCCCTCTCAACATATTTTAGTAAAAATTAGCAGGTTATCATTGTTTTTACAAGTTGAAAAATAAGATGTTAGGATGCACAATTTTTTTGTGCAAATTTTATCACTTTTTCACACTTTTTTATTTTTTGTGGAATCCAGGTTACTCAAATCACACAAAAATAACTCTCTGAATCGATTCCTCATCCTGTTATTACTCAAAAAAAATTTGAACCCCATGGGACACGATATGGCAATGGGAACATCAAAATTCATTAACTAGACTCTTCAGGCATCATAAAAAAGTTGGTTAAAAAATGTATCTCCATGGTGCACGGGAACCCCCCCCCCCCCCCCCCCCCCCCCACCGCCCTTTTGACTAGACTAATTCAATCCAATTCAAAATGGTATCTATTTAAAATAATTATACGTCGCAACATAACGTTGAATTGGGCACAATTTACAAATATAAAATATACATCGTAGATAATACATTCAAATGAATAATTTGATGAGCTATTAATTATTAATTTATTTAGATGAGTGTAGGTAAGAAAATTGCAAACTAAGGAAATAGAAATAATAAAAAATGTAATAAGTTTCATTAATCGTACAAACATGTGATGTTATCAATATTAACGTAAATTTATAAAAAGAAATTATCTGTTATTCAGTACTGATTTATGCGAAGAAAGGAAATAAACAGCAAATTATCGACTGATATGAACTTTCATTAATAGTGATAACAGTATTGGCCATACTAATGAGAATAGATGGCATGTAATTATAGTTGTAAAAAAAGAGAACTGATTGCATAAGAATGATAAACAAATACATAACAATGCAATGAAAATTCCCGAATCTTGAAAACTTTTCACCGAGAATAGCAAGAGTATTACGTAGAGTAAGAAAGATAGAGAAAGAGGGAGAGGATAGTTGAAGATTAAAGGGAGAGCTTTGAGTAGTCAGGGCAAGTTAAAGAAAGAGAGTAAGAAAAAAGGAGAGATTGGAAGGGTAAATGACACTATGACAGGGAAAAGGATAGACAATATATACTGCTATGAAGAGAGAACAGAGTATGCATATACCAGTAATTAAAAATCTAACTATTTAATCAGTTTTGGGGATCCACCATGAGATTACTTGCATTGGTTAAGTGTACGAATTAATTACGAAATTGCGCTATTTTGCATACGTTTAGTAATGTTTTACATCGCAGTTCAGGTATTTATTTTTAGCTGGAAAATACTGTTTAAATTGGGTGGTGCATTGCAGGCTCTTTTGGAAGAATGAAAAGCACAAGCCTTTTCTTCGGTCAGCTAGGGATTCTATGTTGAATTGATCTAGGACGTAGTGTAACCTCTTCTCCTCCTTTGCTTTTTTTTTTAATTGCAAAAGGACTGTTTTCTCTCTTTCTTGACAGAGTTGATGAGGACGCTGTGCACAAATTTCGGGGTAAGTATGCATATGTATATATATATATATATATTTTATCTGTGGGTCATGACTACGGTATACCATTTATCTTAATAATAATACCTTGCATTTATGAATCGCCTTTCCCAAACTGGATCAAAGCGCTGATATATATTATTACCCCGGTCATTGGATTCTGGCACGCCCGCACACATTCTCCACTCCCTGGGGAGCATTCCAGCCAGTCGCCTGTTAAGCGCACACATGCTAAGCAAATGGTACCCATTTAACACCTGGGTGGAGAGTGGCAAATGTAGATTAACTCCTTGCCAAAGGGCGCTAGTGCTGCGGTGGGATTCGAACCCCGGACCTCGCGGTTCACAGTCCGGGGACTTATCCACTGATCCACAACACCTCTGCTGATCTTACATGCAGCGAAGCCGATTATATTTAACATGTACCCTCGATTTCCATTTTACTGAATTGGCTTCGTCGACTGGCATTATAAATTAAGGCTCCACAGAATGATTTAAAAAGTGTGCTCAAAGTGAGCGACCTGCATGAATTAATTTTTTTTCTATTTCATGTTCAGGCTTTCGCTTGCATCTTAGGAAGCCATATTGCTAAGTAAAGATAGAAGCAAGAGATTCTGTCCTACATTACGTAATCAAGGATATTAAAGGGAATTAAAATAGGCCTATAAGATAGTAATATAGCGATAAGGATGATAGAAAAGGAAAATTATAAGAAGAGTAAAGTTCCTAAACATGTTTCATAGAACTAAGTTATGAGAAAACATTTCTTGTTGTTGATTGTTTTGCATTGTATGGCCTATTTAAAACAGAAACGTATTTTAGTGCTACTGTTTCATTGAATGTATGATATTAAACAAAATGTCATTATTCCTTAATTTCGTTGAATAATGATTGATATTTAAAGGATCTTTGGGGTTTAAGAATTAAAAAAAATATTGATTATGTGCTTTACGTAGACTATACGCAGTGCTGTAGAACATGCAGACCACCTTCTTCTAGTGGGTGGGAACGAAAGGACAGCACGTCTTACTGCTCCGTGATTGAAAGGACCATCGTATTATGGAACTAACATTTTTATAAAGGGAACTGAAATAGGTGAATCATATTCCGGAATGAACTCATTTTCATGGGAATATTTCTTTTCCTACATTGAGTAGATGCATGTCAAAAAAAAATGGACGTGGCCTGATTTGGAACTAACTCCACATATGATTTTTTTATGCAGGAGGTATTCTGGATCATGGATAAATTTAACGATGATACTTAAAATTAAACAAAAGACAAATATGCATTAATATTATGTACTGAAGATTTATTTCACACCCAGTGAGTTGGGAAAAGGTGGAAACTGCAGTTACCAAAGAGTTGGGGTGCACGGGCTTGCAAAATTTTCCTTTATGCAATTGTGACCGAGGACATTTTCTTTCAGCTCTACGGAAGGCCAGGCCAGTTAGCAGTATATCAGGCAGAGTTGGGTTTGAAGGAAGAGAGCTGTACATCGATGGCTATGACGTCAGTGTGACCATTCCACCAGGGTCAGTAGAGCCTGGTACTAGTCAACATGCCTCTATCAGCATTACAGATGCTCTTCATGGTATAAACCTTCACGAGAATGAGTTCATTGCTTCTCCTGGATTACAGTATAGCCTCCCAGAGCTCTGGGATCCGTACAAGGTTCTACGCGAATGCTATGACGAACTACAAATAGACCAGCCTAAGACATTTGCATTGTCGATCCCACACAACGCTTCTGTGACGCAATCTGCAGAATCTTCGTGCGACATTTTCGTGCGAAACTCGAAAACTAATGCAGGTATAACTTCACATTATATTTCAAATATATTGTACCTATTCAATCATTTATTTTCTGGCTTTAAAGAAATTGGCGTTTAATTAATGAACTAAAGAGGTATTATCTCTCATTTTTTTAAAATTTAATATTTGTATTGATCAAATCCTTTGTAATCGGTTCATTGGTATCTATGCCTATAATAATAGATCAATCAATCAATCAATTTTATTTTCATTTCCAACAGAAAGGTACATATCAAAGTGCATTTTAACAAAAAAACACGATATACAATAATTATGACATTTAAATAAATGGAAAATAACAGTATTATAATTAAGAGGGAAAAAAACATTGCATTTTTTCTACTTTCTGCGGAAATGGAGGAATCCACTAAAAAGCACTGCTTGTAAATCGTGGATCCCTCAAAAAATATTAACATAGTAAAAAATAAGACAAAAGAAAAGCAAAACTGATCACTGAATTTCATTGGTTGTTAGGTTATATAATATGTTAAGAGGCCAACAGAGACACAACGCATAATTTCTATGGGATATGAACCTGGTGGAATTCGGACGATATACATGATAGGACGGTACATGACAAAACAAGAGAAAACAAGAGAAAACAAAACAAAACACAGCAAAATATAACAGTTGAGAAAAAATGGAGATGTAATAAGAGAGATAGGGGGGGGAGAGATAGGGGGAGAGAGAGAGAGAGAGAAGGCTGCATATACAAGTTTAAAAAGGAGCAAAATTAATAAAGGAAGCGGAGAGAGGTGGATAGAAGCACCCAACTACAGTAGATTGTGAAAAACTTGACGACCTAAGACAAAATGAAACAAGTAGGTTGGAATCTTGGAAATTAATCATGAGGCAGTGTACGATTGCAATAGGAATGATTTTAATTTTCTTTTAAATGAAAAAATAGATGGTGAACTTTTGATATTATTTAAGTTGTTACAAAATTGTGGGCCTTTATAGAAGAGTGTGCTTTGGGCAAAGTGTGTTCTTAAAAGGGGTAGATGGAATTCAACACTGTGCCTCGTTGGGTAAGTGTGGACGGACTGATTTTTAAAAAACATATCATTGAAAATGGATGGTAAACAATTTTTGTTATAGTTATACATAAATTGTCCTAATTGAAAAAGGTATAAATCATTTATCTTTAATATCTTAGTTTTAAGGAACAAAGGATCAGAATGAGAACGGAAATTAGAATTACAAATAATGCGAATGACCCTTTTTTGTAATAATAGTATTCTTTCCAGAAAGGTCGAATGTGCACTGCCCCAGGCAAGCAAGCTGTAATTTAAATAAGGTAGGATCATAGAATAGTATAGTATTAATAAAGATTCTAACGGGAGATGTGATTTGACTCTATTTATGACACCAATGTTGCGGGATATTGTTTTGCATGTCTTGTCTATGTGATCTTTCCATGATAATTTGTTATCAACAGTTACTCCTAGAAACTTGATAGAAGATACAGATTCCAGTAAAGTTTCTCCAAAATATATATTAAGGGGTAAAACATTTATAGAATTGCTGAACAGCATATATTTTGTTTTTTGAAAATTAAGCGATAATTTATTAGCTCGTATCCATTGTAAAACCATATTCAATTCATTATTTACTATTTTAGCAAGTGAAAGGGAATCTTTGTGAGAAAAAAAATAGATTTCTATCATCAGCGAAAAGAACGAATGATAAAATATCAGATGATCTGGAGAAATCGTGAATGTATATGATAAATAATAATGGACCAAGTAGACTTCTTTGTGGCACTCCACATGTTATGCTACATAATTCAGATGACTGGTCATTCAAATAAACGCGAATTGCTTGCGGTTAGAAAGATAGCTCCTGAACCACTCCAAGGCCATCCCACGAACACCATAATGAGCAAGTTTAGAAAGTAAAATGTCGTGATTTATCGTGTCGAAGGCCTTGGAATAGTCCAGGAAAATACCTATCATATGTGAAGAATGATCAATGGAATGGGCAGCTTTTTGAAAAAAAGATAAGGAATGTACAGTATTGTGTTTTTCCCTAAAACCAAATTGCGTGTCAGAGAGTATGTTGTGTTTTTAAAAAAATGAAACCATTTCGAGTGTAAATTATTTTTTCCAAATTTTTTGAGAAAACGTACTGAAAAAGAAGAGATATGGGGCGATAATTATTAACATCTAGTGCATCTCCTTTTTTATAAAGGGGAATAACTTTTGCAATCTTCATAGGCGTGGGAAATTGACCAATTGATAAAGTCAAATTAAATATATGAACCAACGGGTCAACTATCAAAGGAATGATACGTTTTAAAATGAAATTGTTAAACCCATCATATCCAGAGCTTTTCTTATTGTCTAGGTGAGAAACGAAAGATATAATCTCGGATTTGTGTGTTGGATTAAGAAATATGGAATTTTGAATACGAGGACCTAAAAAATCTGCACAAGTTTAATTAGATGGAGGAATATTATGCGCAAGGTTGTCTCCAATCGAGGTAAAATGATTATTAAAAATATTAGCTATGTGAGAGGGTCTTCAATAATTGCGTTATTACATTTTATTTGAGTAATATTACTATTCGATACATTCATTGCTTGTTTTAACATTTTCCAAGTTCCTTGCATGTCATGTTTATGTAATGCTAATCGATTTACAAAGTATTTCTTCTTTTCAAAACGAATAATTGACAATAAAGCATTTTTATATGTAGTGTATTTCTTGCATGGTATATCTTTACCAGTGGATTTATATTTATAATAATTATAGTATTCAGGAGTATTCTTTTTGTTAATTGAACGTAGAAGCGATTTGCTGATCCATGGGAGTCTAGGAGATTTCTTGTAGTTATCACGGTTATCTCTTTGTAAAGGAATACGATTGTCTAGCTTTTCATTTAAGATATGGCAAAAATTCTCATTACTTGAATCAACGTCATTATCATTATAAACAGACGACCAATTTGTGTTTTCAAGACTAGCTCCTAAACGAGCAACACTTTCATGAGTGACTTTACGCCGGAGGTGATGGGAACGGGGGTTAAAGGCAGATTGTGAAATATTATAATAAGTCATAATGGGATAGTGGTCTGTAATGTCAGAAAGAATAATGCGAGTTAGGATGAGGGATGACGTTAGAAAATATGTTATAATAAGGGTGGCTGAATTATTTGAGACACGGGTAGGTTTAGAGATAAGGGGCAAGAACGAGGCGGCTAAAAATGTTTCAAGAAAGTCATGAGAAACGCGAGTATCATTATTCAATAAGTTTATATTATAATCTCCCATGATAAAACAATCTTTGTTAATGAAAATGGGATCATCAAGCAAGTTAGATAAATACACTAGGAAATCATTAACATTAGAATTTGGGGGACGATAAACCACGCCAACTATATTCTTTCTCCCAGGAATTATGATCTCGATAAATAGTGATTCTACAACGTTATTACTTACAGAAATATTATTATGAGTTATGTAATTGAACTTTTTAAGCAAGTAGATTGAGACACCACCCCAACTCTCCCTTGCCTGTTATTGAAAATGAGATTGTAATTATCGAGAGAAAAGGGTTGGTTAACATCATGGGACAACCAGGTTTCAGTTAGACCGATTATAGAGAGTTGTTTAGGGGAATTATTTAAAAGTAATTGTAATTCATCAAAATGCTTTTTCAGACTTCTAATATTAAGATGTAGTAAGGAAAATGTATTTACATTAAAATCTTTGGTAATATTATGAAACTGATTATTTGTAATATATGTTGAAAGAGCACCTTGGGCTGGGTCACTATCATCAAGATTAAGGACAAGTTCATCAGAGGATGTATTGATATTATCTGCAGTACAATCATATTTATATGTAGTATGAGTGCTATTATCAGAATTATCTGGTCTTAACAAATTAAATAGGTCGTCATTAATGAGGGAATCAAAAGACGTATTGAAGTTCATCATGTTGACAAAGGAAATTCCCAAAAAAGAATAAGTAATAACAAAACGACATTATAAACTAAGGTACTGGCGCTATCTCCATTCAAGAGCACACTTTGCCGTGTAAGGTTAAGTAAGCGTAAGTATTGAAGCAGGAACATGCAGCTAATAGAAACAGAAGTAAAACACAAAAGGAACATGAGACAAACATGATAACAACATAAAACAAGCCTGAAAACATAAAAAGTGTCTCTGTTGGCGTAAATAAGCGTTGAAATATGACGAGACTACGACTACACACGAAATACGGCATGGTGGTTGCGACTGCCCACTGGAAATTTGAGTATGTAGTGAATTTGAGGAAAAAAATATGACATTGCAATAAGGTGAAAACAAAGAAGAATTATCTAAATTATTTAAATTATCTCTTTTTTCATCAATTTCATACATACATACCGACTGGCTAATTTTACTTTAACCTTTGTAAAAGTTGAAATTTTATGACGACATATCTCTTTAATACATTTTCCTTCATACACTGCCTCAATGAATATACAACATTTGTACATGTATTTAATTAAATCCGTGTACTAAACTGAACTTTTCCACATGTATAGTCACGCGAATAGATTCTTCTGACGGAGAGAACTGCTGCGAAGTTGAGGAAAAGAAGTTCAACTTAACCATCAAGAACATCAATCAGACAGAACTGTGGATTCCACTTGAGCTTCACAAACACACCAATGGTAAACGGTTTGTGTGTACACCCTTTCTTCCGAATAGCATACAACGTGGTGAAGATATCACTCTGCATGTCTATGTTCATCAAGACTTACCTGGTGTCTTAGGGGTAAGGCTGACTGAAATACGTTAAAGATTTTTAGGATAAATGACGGAACGCGAAATTCAGTAATATGGCAAAATGTTCGCACATATTTTCGTTGATGAATTAAAAACAGCAGTTCATAGACAATAACTTTATTGCTGCATTGATGAATAATATCTAAAGAGATTTTATTACTAATAACTTCATGACTTCTTTGTCTTGATTTGTAGTAGTATTTGTATTCACAGGATATTTAATTGATTGTTATTTTTAGAGGATATGATGATACAAAAACAAAAATATAACGCAAACAATAATCAGCTATGAATTTGTAAAAATAAGACAGGTCGAAACTTAATCTTTCAGGCAATTTTAGTTACGTAATCAATATATATTTATATAAATATCTTAAGGTTTCACGTATTGGCTCAAACAAATCGACTCTACTCAAATTTTGACGGCTTCCTCCGTCTTCGTCAGGAGTATACAATGCGGTATCAAAACAAAAATTGAGGATGCAGAGTGCGCATTCTCAGACAGATAGGGCTAGGGTTGCTATGAGAACTGGCTGAAGATGGGCACCCTTCACAGTGATACAGCCAATGACAATTTATGACATTAATGAAAATGTAGCCATGACTGCAGACATAAGTTACGTTCACACGATGGGAGCTAAACTATAAGATTCGCTTATAGTTTCAAAGCTTTAAGTTAACTTGTAGTTATCTTGTAGTTTCAGACCGTATGAACGGACTCGTAGTTTCGAAACTTGAAGATTTCTAGGATTGGCGTCATGAATAAATTAATCCGACTCAAAACACGAGTGCGTCTTCACCTGGAGATTAGCGGGCAAATTCTTCAAATAGCACGCTCTTTCACAAAAAAACCCGAGTTGACTTGGGTTCGTAAGCTCGAGATGAAACCCACGAAATAGCCCACTATTCACTATGAACATGGTGAACAAAGAAGCGGACAAAATATACAGCTCCTCATTGTACCTTCCACAATTGCTCTGGTAGACAAAAAAACATCCCTTCATTGCTATTATGTAAAAATATGTAGAACAGGTGTCACATACATATTCAGCTGTTCTACTTATTTTACATAACAGCAATGAAGGGATGTTCTTTTGTCTACCAGAGCAATTGTGGAGGGTACAATGAGCTGTATATTTTGTCCGCTCTCTTTGTCATCGTGTTCATAGTGATTTGCATCTTCATAACAAACTAGCTCGAGCTAGCTCTGATCGGTTAGTTTCTTGGATCAGAATTAGCGGGCTATTTTGGAAACTCAAGCTGCTGAATCGAAACCACGAGTCCCGTATGAACGTAGCTACAATTAAGTCATGGTGATGCAACCTGGGCCCTATTTCATAATACTTATCAATAACAACTGCCCAATTTCTATGACAAATTTGTTCTGAACCAATCAGATTCAAGAATTTCAGTAGCTTATAACAATTACTGTAACTTCAGAGTGTTATTGATAACAAGTTTTACGAAATGGGGCCCTGAGCGTGCACGGCCAACACAGATGGTGGGGATGATCAGGTGGTGGTTGCGCGCGCTTTACAGTAACTCGTATATTACGTAACAATTAAACATGACAAAGAAGGATAGTGATGAGTGCAACTATATTGTGAGAAGAAGTGAAAGAAAAATAGAATATGACTCAGTCTGGATAAACATTTGGGAAAATGTCGAGATTAAAATTGTCACTGACTGCAAAGTTCAATTCATGCATCAAGCTTACAGAAATTTCCAAATAAATTCATCATGATTGAATGATGAGATACCGAACAATTGTAGCACTTGTAAATGTATAAGTAAGTTGACGAAAGAACGAGTATCCACTGAGGAATGACAGATCACTGAGAGATCTTCCTCAGCGTTAACTTTTTTTTATATTTTGTCTACTCAAATTTTTGACGGCTTCCTCCGTCTTCACCAGGAGTATACAAGGCGGTATCAAAGCAAAACAATATTTGAAGATGCATTGCATCTGCATCTTTATTTTTTGTTTTGTTTTGATACCGCATTGTATGTATATATATATATACATATATATACATATATATATATATATATATATATATAAGTTCTGCGTCGGTGTGTAAACAGTAGATATCGAAGAAAGAGTCAAATAAAAACACCGCAGGAGTTTTGGCTCCTGCGGTGTTTTTATTTGACTCCCGAGTATTTATTTACTCTTTCTTCGATATATATATATATACATGTATATATCCCAATTTCCGATCATAGGGGGAATCTTAACAATGCGGTTTATTTCGTTTAAGGGGAATTTCGATGGGCGTTACGGGGAATGATAACAATAGGCCGAGATAAAAGGATTCCCCCTATGGCTGCGAATAGAGTAATATATATATATATATATTTATGTATGTATATATATATATATATATATACGCGTTTGGATGTATGAGTGCCTGTAATGATCATTTGAACATTTGGAGAGAAGTAATGTTGTGAATTAATCAAAAGACCTACAGACCAACATATCTTCTTATGATCAGGAGATCGAGATAGACGAGGAAATAGCATCTTTCCGTCATGTACATCCTTCAAAAATCTTCCTCCTGGAACCTGAGTCACGTGACGTATTCATTACTTGCGGCGATAACGAGATGGTAATAATATCTCTTTCTTTCCTGTTCAAGGAAACAATCATGATCAACAAATATTTTCATCGTTCATCATTTTCATGTCAGAAAATATATTGTTACGAATATTTGCAAAATGATTTAGAAATAATGTGATACATAGTGTAGCGATTTTTCCCGAATTAACCAGTAAAAAGTACAATTGTAGTGTTCATGAGTTCGATGTAAATCGTAACTCAGTCCTTGGGAACTTTTATAACTTTGTTTTTCGGCCTTGCCTGCGCGCAGGGGCGTCGCTAGCGGGGGGGGGGGGCATTCAAAATTGTCGGCAAATGCGCCACCTCTGTTGGCAAAAAAGGAAGGGTAAAAAAAAAGCCAGGGAGAAGAGGAAAGAGAAAAGGAAGAGGAAAGAAAAAAGGAAAATGAGGAAAACGGCGTTGAAGAGAGACATACTGAAGGTTTTCGTCTTTTCTGCGCGAAAATGGCTATCCTGAGCATGTTATCGAATGCCACGTTACGCGGAAATTGAACAAACCGACAAAGACGCCGGTCTTTGGACCAAACATATGTCCTGTCTATCTGAAACTGCCGTGGCGAGGAAAAGCATCCCAAAAGTTTGAGAAAAAGGTCAAGCAAGCCGTATGTATCGTTGAGCCTCGCCAGGTATTTACCACATACAAAATGATCTCGTCGGTCCGAAAAGATGTACTCCCTGTCACGCAGATTTCCAATGATATTTACGAATTCAAGTGCCGATGTGAAGCTTGGTACATAGGGCGTACGACTCAAAGACCAGCAGATCGCATAAAGCAGCACGTACCTTCCTCTATTCGGAATCGCCAGGCTAGCACGCGGTCACAACCCCCGCGCTCGTGAAGACAAACAATTGTGTGCAACACAGCAGATAATGCCAATTCTGCTATCGCTCAACACTTTACTTAAAGTAGAACGTTAATGATTTTAAATATTGGCTTAATACTTATTATTGCATAGATGGCATAAATTAAACAAGGTTATCCAAATTCAACGCTTGGAAACATTTGAAGTAATGATTATTATCAATTATAAAACGGTAAAATACAGCCCCCGATATAGCAGCTGAAGAGCTCCTCGAACGCTGCTGAGATATGTGACGACACACCCTGGACCAGTCCTGTCTAAGCAGACGATGTCCCATAACATCTTACACATTTTTCAGAGCCTATTTTGTCATCTCCTCTTCACTTATTTCTCTTCCTTCACTAGGGTCAGTCTTAATGTTAGTCTGTTGCCTCACTCTTAACTTCGTGTATGGTATTATTTTGATGAAAAATGCAGCGTTAAAAAAATAAAGGAATCAGTCACTTGTAAACAAAATAAGACGCCATTGTATTTTCAGCTGCTTGCACCGGGCCATGTTCGGCGTTTCAAGAGGGAACGAATACCATCCTGCTATTATTCGGAGGGCTTTTCAATTTGAAAGTGGGGTTTATTTCATTGATCATTGACCCTTCTCCTATGTATTTACAATCAAACGGTTTTAGCTATCAGAATCAGTTTCACTTTCCCTTTATAATGGTGTGAAATAAGGTCATGTTTAAATACACCAAACTCTTTATAATTTCATAAATAATTGCATTGCAATTACGTTCATTCATTATAGGACGTCGTCTGCTTAAGCAGGATCGATCCCGTGTGTGACGACATCAAAACATCGCTATATTTCTGGCGAATCCTCGGATATTCCAGATGCTGAGAAGAGCTTTTATTTGTGTTGTTTTTATAATCACCAGATACGCAGTTGACATAAAACTTATACGATTGCCATCTGTAAGCTTCCCAGTTTCTAGTGATACATTAATTGCCATATTTGTGATTTTCTTTGAATATCTACTTTAATAATCCCGAGTGCGCTGAACAATACTCTTCATCTTGGTTCAAAATTCTTAGCCGAGCGAGAAACTTTACACATCTGCACATGCTCGAAACCACATACATTCAGCTCACCGACCCTATTCTGTGCCGACAGAAGAGTTCGTGAGGACGCTCGTATTATTTTAGCTCCCGTTATTACAAAACCGGCTGGCAATAAGCCTAATTTCCCGTTATGTTCAGGCAGCCAATGAAAATCTGTTTAGTATTTAGCGCGCTTTGTTCCTTTATTTTCCGGTTATATTGTTCCATTTCGGCTTTCTGTTCATTCTTGCGGTATACTTATCAGAGTGCAAGACGAAAAGCCTCAATATGTCTCTCTTCAACGCCGTTTTCCGATTCTGTAGTACCAAACATCTTTTTATAAAAGGAGGAAAGAGAAAGGATAAGAAAAAAAGAAAAGGGAAAAAACAGAAAAGAAGGAAAGGAAAACGGGGGAAAAGAAAAAGAAGGAAAAACTGGACAATTTTTTTGCTCGCTCGCTTCGCCTTCTCACAGAAACACTGGATTATTAATATTCGGGCAAACGGTGTCCCCTTTGGCAATGGGCTGCAACCCTCCCCCCCTCCCTGGATTTTCAAAGTTCCGATTGTCATATTCAGGCAGCGAGGTGCTAGAATATCCACATAATTAGGAAGGTTCCCAGATATGTAACTTGTGTATGTAACTTCTGTACATATTCACTACGAAAAGTTCTAAAAATTTAGAAATTGAAAATTTGATAGTCGGGCAAAAGGCGTTCTACGGCAATGGGCTCCAGCCGCCGCCCCCACTCCCTCCCCCCCCCCCCCCCCCTCCCCCCAGGGATTTTCAAAGTTTCGATATTCGGGAAATCACCACTTCATATTCGGGCAGCGAGGTGCCAGAATAGCCACATATTTCGGCCGCGAGGTTCTCAGATAATGTAACTAATGTAGGCCTATGTAACTTTTGTACATTTTCACTACGAAAAGTTCAACTACAATAAAAATTATAGCTCGCTTCGCTCGCAAAAATTTAGAAATTGAAAAATTTGTATTCGGGAAAAAGGCGTGCTACTTCGGTATTAGACTGCATCCCACCTCCCCCCCCCCCCCCCCCCACCTCCCCGAGGATTTTCAAAGTTCCGATATTCGGGCAACCACCACTTCATATTTTAGGAGTGAGGTGCCAGAATAAATTGGGCAGCGAGGTCCCAGATAATTATCTAAATTCTGTACATTTTCGCTACGAAGTGTTAAAAAAAAATCTCATTCGATTCGCTCGCTCGCAAAAATTGCAAAAATTGCAAATTTATATATTTTTATTTGGGCAAAAGGCGTCAGGCCCCTCCTTGCGAAAATGGGCCCGTATGATCAAGATCTCTACGTCTGCGATTGTCTTTCATTATTATGGGGGGATGCAGCTTATATGACAAGGCTAGAGCACTGTTAGAAGAGAGGTTCGGCAGTAAATTCAAGATTAGCCAAGCCTGGATGAAGAAGGTCACAAGTGGACCAAACTTGCGACCAAGCGACAGGTCTGGTTTGCAGAGGATTGCTGATGAACTCAAAATCTGCAATCATACGCTGGCAGCACTGGGAATGATGTCTGAGATGAGTAATCAAGAATATACGATGAAGATCATAGAGAGATTGCCGCATTACCTCAAGGGTAGATGGCTTAGAGTTGTGAAGGACATTCGTCACCATGATCGTGCACCGAACATCACTGATGTAGTGCAGTTTATTTCAGATGCTGCTGAGGAGGTCAATGACCCTGTGTTTGGTGCCTTAGTAGACGTGAAGAAAGATAATCCTCTTTCCAGACGAGAACCTATGAAACAGAAGACTACTAGTTCTTTCACAACGTCTACAGATGACAAGGACAACAGGAACAATAACACTTACAAGCGCGGTTGTTATTTGTGCAATGCAGAACACAGTCTCTTTGGATGTGATGCATTTAAAAAGATGACAGCTACAGAAAGATTGCAGTTTGCTAAGAAAGCAGGCATCTGCTTTAATTGTCTAGTCAAGGGACACATGTCAAGGGAGTGTAACCTAAAGAGGACTTGTTCAGTTGCAGGATGTAGCATGAAGCATACAAAGTTTCTACACACAGCTTCTGGTAGACAGCAACAGACAGGAAGTCTTCAGCCTCAATCACAACCTCCATCTGAGTCTCGAGCCCAGCCTGAAGAGCGACCACTTGATACACAAAGTCATGTCACAGGGGCCGGGAAGTTGAAGGTAGCTCTACCGATTATACCAGTACGGGTCTATTCATGTGAAGATAACGTCACTGTAGATACGTTTGCGATGCTTGATCCTGGTTCAACGACTTCCTTCTGTACTGAAGACTTATCTACGAGGCTTCATGCTACTGGAAGAAAATGCACACTCTCCTTGTCAACATTGGATCATGCAAACAGTCAGAGTGTCTTGACATTAGTCCTCAGGGCGTAACACTGATGAGGTAATCATTCTTCCTCATGTCTACACCAAGAAGGCTATTAACATCAGCTGGTCCTTGTGCCATTAAGACGAAACTTGGTTGGACACCAAATGGGCCGTTGGTAAAAACAGATAACACAGAAGATAAAAGTAAGCAAGCATCATCCAACTTCATCTCCAATGATGACAGTCTAGAGGCCCAAATGAAACTGTTCTGGTCCCTAGAATCCATTCAGGGACTAGAAGAAACAAGAGCAATGTCCGTCAGCGACAGGAAGGCACTTAACATTTGGGACAAATCAGTTTGTCTCAAGGATGGACATTATGAACTTTCTATTCCTTTCAAGGAAGATCCTCTCAGACTGCCAGATAGTCGTCCCATGGCTGAATCGAGACTTAAGTCACTTCATAGACGATTGACAAAGGATGAGCAACTTCATATCAAGTATAAAGAAGGAATTACAGATCTGCTCCAGCAAAATTATGCAGAATAGGTGACAGACGAGGATGAAGATAATATACCGACTTGGTATCTGCCCCACCATCCTGTCTTCAACCCAAAGAAGCCTGACAAAACGAGAACTGTTTTTGACTGTGCTGCGAAGTGGCAAGGAAGATCCTTGAACGATGCCATCATGCCAGGTACAGACATGACAAATAAGTTGCTTGGAGTTCTACTTAGATTCAGACAAGAACCTATTGCCATGATGGCTGATATTCAGGCTATGTTTCACTAAGGTTTCTCTGGTGGCCAGAAGGTAACTTGACGCTTGAACCCAGGGTTTTCAGAATGTGTGTTCATTTGTTTGGAGGGACCTGGAGCCCAAGTGTTTGTAGTTACGCCCTGAAAAGGACGGCAGAAGACCACCAGGAAGAATATAGTCCTGAAGTAGTGACAATAAATGTTGCCACATAGTTAAGGAGTCTACTCGACAAGAGCGGTTTCAAGCTACTGAAGTGGGCAAGAAATAGTGTGAAGGTCCTTGCATCGATTCCGGAAAGTGATAGAGCCAAGCAAGTAAAAGGGTTGGATTTTAACTGCAAAGCTTTGCCTGTAGAGAGAGCTCTTGGGGTTGAATGGAATACTGAAATGGACTGCTTCAGTTATAAGATAACTCCCAAAGAGAAGCCGCTAACTCGGCGAGGTATATTGAGTGAAGTAGCCTCTGTGTATGATCCCTATGGATTTGCTGGCCCATTCGTCTTGTATGCTAAAAGGTTACTTCAAGGACTGACTGCCATGACGTTAGGATGGGATGATCCTATCCCTGAAGAATATCGGGCCAGATGGCAAAAATGGAAGGCAGAGCTTCCTAAAATGGAAGAAGTCGAGGTAAGACGATGCTACAGGAGTTCTGACTTTGGACAAGTGATGGAGAATCAACTCCATCATTTCTGTGATGCTTCCAAGAAGGCGTATGGAGTAGTGACATATCTTCGCATGAAGAATGCTGAGGAAGAAGTCAGCTGCAACATAGTCATGGTCAAGTCTCGTCTGGCACCCCTCAAGAAGGTGACACTTCCAAGATTAGAACTCATGGCTGCAACCTTAGCAGTAGCCATGGATAGAATGATCAGACACGAACTTGATCTACAACTGGGAGAATCAGTCTTCTGGACAGATAGAGCCATTGTACTACATTACTAGCTAATAGGGTTGCCACATAAGAGAGGTATCAAATCCAAGCCAGTGGAGACATGTGAACTCATCCTTGAATCCTGCAGATGACATCACTCGAGGATTGACTCCAGATGAGTTGAATGGGAGGTGGCTTAAAGAACCAGAATTCCTGTATGCTGCTGAAGAACATTGGCCTAAATGTCTCGTGCTCCAAGAAAGCAAGTTGGAAAATGACCCAGAAGTGAAACAAGGTCATACTCAAGGAATGTTCTCTTCTACACACTCAGAAGAAGTTGTCGAAGCTTTGATGGGAAGATACTCATCATGGTTTCGCTTGAAGACAGCGGTGGCATACATACTGAGACTCAGGTACTATCTGAGATGGAAAGCAGGTCATGAAGTTACGTTCGAAGAATATCGTATGAATCAACCTTTGTCCGTGACAGAGATTATGGAAGCAGAGGAAGCTGTCATATGCTATGTACAAAGGAAATATTTCAAGACTGAGTATGAATGCCTTGAAGGAGTGCTGAAAGAAAACAAAGAATGTGACGAGTCAAACCCAAGGAAGTGTAAGATGTTGAAGTCAAGTTCTTTGTCCAAACTGAGTCCAGAGTTGACAGAAAGGGGACTCCTTTGTGTCGGAGGTCGATTGCCGTACAGCAGGGTTGATGAAGTTTACAAGCATCCTCTGATTCTTCCCAAGAAGCATTGTGTGGTTAAGGTGCTTATAAGATACTATCATGAACTTACTGGTCACTCTGGGCAGGAACATGTTCTAGCACGCATGAAACGCTACTGGATAGTAGGAGGACGCTCTGCAGTGAAAGAGGTACTGCGCAGATGTTTTGTCTGCAAACGACAATCGTCGCAGCCCATGGAGCAGAAGATGTCTGACCTGCCTCGAGAGAGAATCACCCCTGATAAACCTCCATTCAGTTTTGTAGGGGTAGATTGCTTTGGCCCATTTACTGTAAAGCAGGGAAGAAAGGATGTCAAGAGATATGGGTGCATTCACCTCTGACACCTAATCACCTCATCTTGAGTAGGCCAAATGCTGAGTTACCACCAGGGATATTCGATCAGAGCGATCTCTACTCGCGCAGAAGGTAGAGACAGGTACAACACATGACCGATGTGTTTTGGAGGCGATGGACTAAAGAGTATCTGCCGACATTGCAACAACGCCAGAAGTGGATCAAAGAAAAGAGAAGCATCGTGATCAATGACATCGTACCTGTTGTTGAAGACATGCCTCGTAATAAATGGATGATGTAGTTGAAATCTATCCTGGAAAGGATATTCTTGTGCGGTCAGCAAAGGTGAAAGTTGCCACGGGAGAGTTGACGCGACCTATCCACAAATTGTGCTTGTTGGAGTCAGTGGAAAGTGATGAAAAGTGATATCTTGTTTCAAATATGAAATTGAAATTTCATCATTCTTAGAATAGCGCATTGTTAGCATTGGAGCAAGTGATATCATGTTTATGTTTTATGAAAGAAAGAAAAAAAGAATTTCATGGTGCCAAAAATTTAATCCTAGTTTACATCATAAGCAAGTTACTGTTTGATAGCTTGAAGCAATTTGGATGTCAGTTTGTGAATTTTATTTTGGATCTTGGAGATTCGCATAACTTTGAGTCTGGATACACATGTTTAGATCGCCATCAAATGATTTGCGAACATCTTCAAGGGAAAGGAAGAATGATGCATGGAGATGACTTTGAGATGAAACTTAATTTTGAACTCTAAAGGAACTCACAGACTCTAAAGATCACAGCCGAAGGATTAACTTTGTAACGTTAATTCTGAACTCGGAACTTTGTTGAACTTCTTGACATTCAATTAGTTGAAACAATAAATTCATTGAAGTATACAGGTAAGAAAATGCATTCAATTATATAGTTAAAAATACTGATGAGAAATGCATAAATTTTCGTCCTATATTTGTAACTCATCATTGAGACAAAACAAAACAAACCAAAATAACTATTTTCAATAATTTGGGCATTGAAAATGCTTAGGATAAAAGTGGATGCCTTTTCATTAGTTTGATGTAATGTTTGCATCATAAGTGCATGGGTTGTCATAATGTCATTCTATATTGACATCTTGAAATAGTTATTTGGTGTAATATGCATTTTCTAGTTTGAAACTGCATATTTTGTGTTTCAAAGCGTCTGCGAAGTTTGAAAGATACCTTTACTTTGATTTATACAATAAAAAGAAGCGGGGGAAATAGAATTATGTTTTTTTCAGGCAAGTAATTTATATCCAAAGGCAAAATGATCGAGTCTAGATTCGTTCATGAACAAGATTGCAGTTGGCAAATTTTCAAAAATTTACTTGGAGAAAATGTTATAAATGTTCAGTCATTTTGGACTTCGCATTTAAGGGGCCGGGATGTAAATTGCCAAAGCTTTCTTTTATTATCAGTTGATAAAATGAGTGATTTGATTCGTTTAGAAATTGATGACGTCAGAAGCGAGGATCTTCTCGTGAATTCTTTAATTTGTCACTAGGAGGCGCTCTAATTTTCGCTGCATGATGTACACGTGTGTTGATACACCTTCATTCTAAAGACTCGCCGTTATTTGTTAAATTTTGTGATGAACCCAATGTTGTTGAACCTTGCCAACAGATACACTGGTGGTCTTTAGAAATTAGATTACTAAACGTCACTTACACCCCCCCCCCCCCCCCGATGTATCCTAAATGGTAATTACATAATAAAACTATTTGAAGCTTAAACCCACATTCTGGCAATGCTGGGGCATTTATTAAAGGGCTCTCAGGAAGAGAATTATTAATACTGATGAGGTCACCATGGGTAAATAAGCCATGATAATTATTATTATCATTATCATTAATTATTGTTATCATCACCATCATCACCATTACCATCATCATTATTGCTGATGTAAGCCATATCACAGTTCACCTGCAGTTTTGTATTACTTACGTTGCGATTTGCTTTAAAATTTAACCTTTAAAAATGTGATGTGAAACGTTTTAATACTTCTTTCAAAACACGCACCCCCCCCCCCCCCAAAAAAAAAAAAAAAAAAATAATAATAAAATAAAATACAGAATCTTCTTTCAAATACGTCGTTCACAGACCTTGCCAACGAGAGATGTATTTGACAAGCGCAACGCCTTCATCTCATTTTCAATTGCGACTCCTTCTGAGGTCCAACCAAAGATGATTACTCTCACTCTTGGAACGAATACCGGCAATGAAAAACTCTCTACGATGTCCTTCCTGGCCTTGTGTGATGGTTTGTTGAATAGAATATTTATTACATTTGTTCGTCTTTAGGTTAATTAATGTAGGACTGTATAATGTTAAATGGTGCAAGATATAGAAAATTGGCCTATGTTCTCCTTTTATTGAGGTATTTAATGTTCAGCAAATGTGCAATGAAACCCTTAACTGAAGATCTGTGAGACGAAGTCCGCCGAGACCCACCTCCCCCAAAATCGAAAATGTCCGCCTTGTGAACTTCTGGTCTAAATTACCTTGGATCTCGTGGACCTTCGAGATAGTTGTTAGATCAAGGTCAAGCATGAGTAGCATGTCAGATCTAATGGTAGAAGTCAGACGTTGTCCTAGGTGAGGCTTAAATTCTAAATTGCAGAGCACGTTTGTAGAGACGTAATACTAACCGGATACTGTATCTCCTGTTCTATTGATGTAGCAGATAGCGTTTCAACAGAAGAGGGCAAGACACAAGAACAAACCAACCCACTTCAGTAAGTACTCATCAAAAATAGGCACAAACAAAACGATTTTATGCATAAATATCTACTATACCCTTCAGCACATCAGCGAGAGGACCAATCGTAGCGCCATGCGTCAACGTAATTTGATAAGAGGTTTGCAAGGCGAACTTAACGTTTAACTCGAGTCGGTTAATATTTCTCAATAAAGAATCTTAATACATTATCTAGCATTTATGGATAATAAAGACGTAAATGATTCTGTTATGGCCCCCCTTCAAGTATAGAAGTTTTTTCTAAACATGGTTTATTCCGATTATTGAAATATCTTTCCCTTTTGTTTTCCTTTCAGACCCGACGATAGAAAGCAAGTGGATGAAGATATCGTACAAAAGATGACAATTCCTTTGTACTACCATCTCGGGGTGGCACTCGGGTTATCTTACCGTACACTTGACGGCATCCAATATCAAGCTCGCAAAGCAGAAGGATCCGAAACAGATGACTCGAGTCCTACTGGCAGTCGATCTCAAAGAGCAGCCAACCTATTGATTCGACTCTGGAGAAGCATGTTTTCCTCGAACTCTGCAGTCAGTAATCATCTCAAAACGGTTTGGGCATCAGTCATAGATGATGAAACAACAGAAACGATAGAAATGAATACAGGTATAAGATGATAATGAGAATAAAATTGCGATTACGCCCATCCAATATATTGCAACGAATTGTTTTATAGTACTATTTGTCATTTTTTACAAGTTAAATAAGAAAAATCTTTAACTTTGATTTGTTTGGAATTCGTTCAGTTCTTTTAGGAATTATTGTTCTATTGTCAGTATCTACTAAAATATTGAACAACTTTATGCCAACGTGGAGAAGGTTTACGGTTCACCATGTGTTAGTCCTGATAAGGACTGTTGGGGTATTGAAATGAGGGTAGAGAATGATGAGAGAAGGGGAAAAAAAGAGAAATTGGTAGTCGAGAGAGAAACAAGGTATAAGAAATTATCTTTCGTGAGAGTGAAGTCCTTAGAAGGACTGTTAACCAGATGGGAAAGGTGGCTGGAAGAGAAGAGTAGGTGAGGTGACGAGTCTCGGCGGTGGAGAGTAGATCCGGTGAGAAGTCTCGGCGATGAAGTAGGAGAGATGAGGCGTCTCGACGTTCCGGGCAGGTTGACTGCCCGTCATCAGGAGTGAGTGAGCACTGTTGTTGTTGTTGTTGTTTTAAAATAGGCAAACTAGTCAATTTTGACTATTGTTGCCTTGCTAAATGGGTTTTTACAGACGTGTATCAATCAGATATGATTATTTACGTCTGGGACCTACCTTTAAGTTAACGTCACCATCCGAAAGTCGTGACTCAGTCTCGAACCTGGGTCCGCTGAATCAGTTTATAACTTCCACTGGTAGCTGGATTACAGGCGCACGCCACAACGCCCACCGCTGGCGGCGGCGGGGTATATTAAGTGCGTGGGTTGCGGACCTGGGGGAACAAAGGGTGATCGGCGGGTGGGCGGGCCTGTCGGGGCGGGAGGCTGACGGTGGAGGCGCTGTTGTGCGTAGTGGCGGGGAGAGGTCGGGGGGTGTCGTGGATAGCGATGTGAAGGTGATTACCCAAGTCGAAATGAAATAGGGTAAAAATAGGAAAAAAATAGGAAAAAATTACCAACGGAAATATATTTTTTCCTATTTTTTTCCTATTTTGTATAGCGTAGAGATAGCTACTTTTAATAGGATAAAAATAGGATTGAAACACATTTTTCCTATTTTTTTCCCTATTTTTCCCTATTTTTATTCCAAGAAAATAGGATAAAACCAGAAAGAAAATAGTCCTTCGAAATTATTCCGGAAATAGGAAAAAAACAAAAATAGGATGGAAATAGGATTAAATTAGGTGAAAACTAGGTAGAAAATAGGGGAAAACACGTTGAAGAAAATAGTGGGAGATGGAAAATAGGAAAAATATAGAAATAAAATAGTGGAAAACTAGGCAGAAAATAGGATAAAATTTGACTGAGAAATAGGATAAAATAGGAGGAAATAGGAATTGAATAATGGGAAACTACAGAAAAAATAGGACAAAAACAGGAATAAAATAGTGGAAAACTAAGCAGAAAATAGATTGAATCTAATTGAGAAAATGCAATGTAATAGGGAAAAACTAGGGAGAAAATAGGAAAAATCTACAAAACCAATAAGAAAATAATTAACTATAAGATTAATGTAAGAAGAAATGCTGTGGGTGTCTACAGGAACAATCACATGATATTATTGATTATTATTTTATTAATCCTATCTTGTAATCATATCCTATCCTATCCTAGCCTACATCCTATGTCCTATACCTAGCTACTAAGCAATTGTATCACATTCATTATATATAGGGACATAGTTGTAGTGCTATAAAAAAATGGTTACTGACTAGATTACACTTTTATTATTAAAATTGATTTACACTTTTATTAATGAAATATGAAAATGCCTTTTGAAATTGTGTACAACATTACAATAGTTTAATGGAAGTAAAATTTCTATCAAAGTTCAAATCTTAATCCCAAATCTAAATGTATTTATCTATTTCCACTAGTTTTCATATTTTAGATTGTTATTCATGAATATTCATGATTGATTAGGACCTATAGAAACCAATAGTTGGGAAACTAGAATAAAACTAGTGCTGGAAAAGATAAAGTTTGGAAAATAGTATAAAAATAGTGCTGGAAAAGATAAAGTTTGGAAAATATGATAAAACTAGTGTTAGCAAAAGTACAGAAGTCAGGAAACTAGAATAAAACTATAGTGCTGGAAAAAATAAAGTTTGGAAAATAGGATAAAACTAGTGCTGGATCATGGGGAAAGATAAAAGTTTGGAAAATAGTACAAAACTAGTTTTAGAATAATGAGAAAACTAGGATGAAACTAGAGCTAGTCTGAAAAATAGGATAAAAATATTTTTTTGACAAAAATGAAAAGTGCAAAAACTAGGGAAAAATAGTCCGGAGAGAAATGAGGTCTAAAAAATAGGAAAAAATCAGAAAATAGCCTCAAAATAGGCCTATTTCTATTATATTTTCCATGGGAAATAGGATAAAAATAGGCCTATTTTCCTGAAATACGAATAAAATAGGTGAAAAATAAAAAAATAGCCTAAAATTACTTCCATTTTCTTCCTATTTCCGAGGGAAATACAATAAAAATAGGCCTATTTTCCTTAGAATAGGAAGAAAATAGGTGAAAAATTAAAAAAATAGCCTAAAATTACTTCTATTTTCTTCCTACTTCCGAGGGAAATACAATAAAAATAGGCCTATTTTCCTTAGAATAGGAATTAAATAGGGAAAAAATAAAAAAATAGCCAAAAAATAGATCTAATTTTTTCATATTTTCCAAAGAAAATAGGAAAAAAATAGGCCTATTTTCGTTTAAATAGGAATAAAATGGGGAAAAAATAGGGAAAAATATATTTTCACACTTCCGAAAACTACTGGGGTAGCGGCGGGAGTGACTGTTGCGTGGGCGGAGATTATACCGTGAGGTTTGGGTAGGTGGCGACTTGGTTGGTGAATTGGTCGAGCTGGAGTTAAGTGATGTGGTGGGATGGGATGAATTTTGAGTGCTGGTATTGATTGGGTGGTGGGGTGTATCGTCGTAGGATTGGGTGCCATATATTATATATATTATTATTATATATTATCTTGGGGTACGGTGTCGTGTCGATGGATCTCGATAGCTTCCCGGATTCGTCTTGAGTGCCGGTGTGGTATGTTGGTTACGAGATGGCTCCTATCCCAGTTGATGCAGTGGTTCTCTTGTTGTGCGTGTTTAACGATGGCCGATTTGTCCCAGTCACTAAGTCGATGGTAGGTCTTGTGTTCCTTAAAGGTTGACTAAATTAGAGAGAAAATTGGTGCTCTTTCCATGTAGTTTTGCCTTCTAATCACGTATCTGCCAATCGATTGTCCAAATTATGTCTCGTTTTGGCGAAAAAGGGGGAAAAGTAGAGGTTTTGGGACCGTTCCTTAACACTCGTGAGCTGATTGGCTAACCCCCAAGTGACGTATGAAAAGTAAGAGGCACAAGATCTGCAGGCTGCAGCATATAGTATTGTATACAGAATGCGGTATTTGACCCCTCTGTTCAACGGACAATTTATGAAAATAGGAAATTAATCAATATAATCTTAGGAGTGAATAATCATTAGCAATATATTTTCTACAAGATCAGAAAACGCTTTTGCCCAAATATACAGCTCTTGTTTTGTTTTTTAGTTTATCTTTTGAACAATGTTCTCATCCATCTGAGCTTGCCGAACGAAAGTTTTGCATTGGTCATAAACGCGTGCACAGCCGTTTTATGCGTCTGTATGTACAATGTCCTACACATCTTTAGTACGGCAGTGACTATGTTCCCCTCGTTTTGTTTATTTCACTTACGGCTTTTTTTTTTTACTTCGATTTACATAGTACGTTAGTACTGACTTAGATTTTGGCTGAATTCGAGTAACTTATAAAGAGAGAGGAAAAGTGCCCGCGATTCCGAGTTGGAGGACTTTTCTGAGCCATGCAGATACGAACTCTGATTTATCAGATGATTTATCAGACACCGAAGGCAAAGAAGCTCGAGTGGCAAGGGGAAATTCGACCATATTATATATTTGAACCCCTCGCAGAATACGGTGAAGGGCCGTGGGTGAAGTAACTCCAGGGAGCCCCAACGCATTGGAGCTCCCTGGAGTTACGGGTGAAGTAGGCCGAAAATGCTGTCTCTCGTTCGGTCGTCTTAGCTAACGAACGAGAGACAGAATTTTCGGTCTACGGGTGAAGCTGCTGCAGCTGCTGTCGTTGAAAAACAGTTTGGAAGACTTGACTCCAAGTCTGATCGATGGAATAGCTGATCTTTTAGCTAGCTTATCCTTCTCTTCATGCCAAATTCGGAATACAGGCCAGGATCCTCAAAATCATCTTCGGCAAAGTGATCGCAGATTGTACTTCACTCACTTGGCCGGCCCTTGCCACTCTGCCCGCGTGAGCTTTACATTTGCGACCCACAATTTCCGTAGATTTTCATCTTTAGGAAAATGATGTAGGCTTATACCATCTTTAGGGGTCTTGCTACAGCCCGCAACTATACACCGATTAGGCATTATTGGTGAAACTGTGTCCCAAAATCAAAGTTATTGTGAGGAATTAAACACACGAAAATACGCAATGCAAATGGTCGATGCGGTGAATATCATGCTCGGCACCGGGCTGGGCCTGCCTGGGGCCTCCGGGCGCGCACGGTATAGGTTAGTGTAATATTTTCCCTTACTTTTCATGCGTCACAGATCACGTGATCACGATGTCGCTTCGATGGGTTTTTTTAGGGGCGGGGCTTATGACTGTGTAAATCAGCAAAAATGTACTTTTCAAACGATTATAAATACGACTGAATGCATTAAAAATTGTGTGATGGATATTTTTTGGCTCCTGATGACACCTTCCTACGAAAAATGGACAATTATTTTTTTATTTTAGTGACCCTTTAAGTCTGGTGTCGAAGTCTCTTCCGGTTTCCCCGATGTAAACTTTGCCGCAGTCGCATGGAGTTTTGTATACGCCTGGTTGTTTGTTGGGTGGGTGTTTGTCCTTGTGGGAGTGGAGGCTTGAGGATAGCTTGTTCGAGGATCGGTGTCTGACCATAATGTTGGCGGAGCGAAGGATGCGCTGTAGTCGGTGAGAGGTTTTTCCGAGATAGGGAAGTACAACGGTGACAGGTCGGTTGGTCGAAAGTTGGTCGTTGGTGGTGCTATTGTTGTTGTAGTTGAATATGATGGCGCACTTCAATCTCTCTAGATTATACGCACCAGCCACTTTCGTCAGCGGGACTTCGGCTAAGGAAGGCCCACGTATAACGTCGATCCATTTGGTGATTATTAGTTGCATGAAATCATTAGTGAAAAACAAATTATATATATATATATATATATCCATCACCTTAATTAGTACACGAAAGCCGAAGCGAATTAGCAAAAATTCAATAATCCAGTTTAAGAATTGTGAGATAAATGCAATGCGCGCGATACTAACTGTTTATGGAAAAAAAACCAGACTAACCAAAACGGTTAGTGGCATGTACATAACATAATAATTCCCGAATATAATCAGGGTTAGTCAAAAGTTGCTTAAGGGTTGGGTTATTGAATTTTAACTTTCTGATCATTATGTGTCTCTCTTTTGCGTATTTTGAACAACGTAAAATGAAATTTCGATAGTTTCAAATACTTTACACACTTCGCAAAGACCGGAAGAATGCTGATTGATTTGAAACATATACAAATTTAATCTACACTTACCTACTCTCAGTTGTTGGATCAGGCATTCATCTCTCCGAGACAAGCCTTTTCTGTTGGCCTGCTCGGTAACCTTGTCCTGCAGAGCATATAGAAATCTTCCCTTTTCTGAACTATTCCATTCATTTTGCCAAATATTTTTATAATAAACCAACCGAGAGCATGCAAGTTCGCTTGTAGTGTTAGATAAAACAATGTCTAAATGGTTTTTCAGAGCGCCTTTCTTGGCAGCCCTATCAACTATTTCATTGCCGTTAATATCACAGTGAGATGGAATCCATTAAAAAAAGACAAGAATATCCTTCGACAAAACATTATGAATTTTGTGTAAGATTTCATTGACAATAGCGCATCTAATAAAGTATGAGTCGATCATTTGAAGGGCTGACAATGAGTCGCTAAAAATGACCACTGAACAGGACTTTGCGAAACTGTCTAACCACTCCAGAGCCATTATAATGGCTACGAGTTCCGCTCTCATGATACATACATGTGACAATCTAAAAGATTTAATCACCTGATATTGGGGAACATAAAACGCAGCTCATGTTCTGAGATCTTCAAGTTTAGACCCATCTGTATATACATGCAAATATCCTTTCCATATTATTCCTATTCTGTCCTGAACAATGGATTTCATCTCGGCTGCAAGCCTATCCCTTTTTGGTATTTTGCCTCGAGTATCAAATGACACAAGAGGACGGGATAATCGCCATTCGGGAATTTTCGGTATTAAATTGTCTTGATTTTCTACATTTATTTCGTCTCGACTGGCTCTAAGGCTAAATGGTCCTTTCCTACCATTCCATTCACTTCTATTCATGGTATAATGATCACCAAGAATTTCTTTAGAAGGATGACTGGATGAGCTAAACAACAAATAATATCTAAATGTTTCATTAAATAATTTTCTCCGAAGTTCCAGCGGCAATTCTCCGGTTAACACCTGTAGAGCCTCCAAGGATACATTATGTATAGTCCCTGTAATAATTTTAGTGCTCTATATTGTATAGCGTCTAGCTTTTTCTTCAGAGATATACACGCAGAATCATACATTTCACTGCCATAGTCTAAAACAGATAAAATAAGTCCTTTATATATCATCATCAAAATTTCATACTTATTTCCCCATGTAGTACATGAAACGCACCGTAATAAATTTAATCTTTTCTTACACTTCTCAATAAGTGCGTTAATATGGACCGACCAAGTTAGTTTATAATCCAGCCACATACCAAGAAACTTAAACTGCTCGCAATGAGGCAAAACATGCCCATTTATTTTCAAAGCAATGTCTTTCTTTTGTTTATTGGTAAATACCAAAACTACCGACTTGGTGTGTGAAATCTTTAATTTTCACCTCCAGCACCAAATTTCAATTTCATGGAGGGCTTCCTGTGGTCTCTGGCGAACCAGATCTAAGTTGGAACCAGAAAACCAAATTGCAATATCATCGGCATAACATGATAATTTAACTCCACTTTCGTTAATCTTTAAGTCATTCAACATCAAAGTAAAAAGTACAGGACTTAAAGAGCTCCCTTGTGGGATACCGTTTTCTTACACATAATATTCCGACAAACAATTGTTAACCTTAACATTACAATATCTATTCTTTAAGAATGCTTTAATAAAACACAATAATTTTCCATGAATTTCTAACCTTGACAATTTTTTTAAGAGACCTCCTTTCCATAACGAGTCATATGCCTTTTCCAAGTCTAGAAAAACAGCTACAGTATTTGTTTTTCTCACTCAATGCTGAGTGTATGTCGGTCTCGAGTCTGATTAAATGATCTTTGACATTTCGATATTTACGGAATCCTGATTGAATTGGGTTTAAAAGTTTATTTTTATCTAAATACCAAGTCAGCGGATTTTTAATCATTTTGCCATGACTTTAAAGAGGGAAGATAATAACGAAATTGGTCTGTAAGATGACACATCCGTCGGTTCTTTTCCAGGTTTCAAAATAGGTATCTGGACAACTTCATACCACTGGCTTGGAAAACATGAATTTTCCCAGATTTCATTATATAACTCTAATATGTAAACAAGTGCTATTGGGGGCAAGTTTTTTAACATAATCACATAAATGTCATCCTTACCTGGAGCGGAGTTTCTCATTTCTTTTAAAACGTTCCTCAACTCATTCATATTAAAATCATCATTAATACAGTCATCATCCATAATGTGGGTAAATAGAGCATCATCAATTTCATTATCGTTTACGGAAAATGATCTATCAATAGATTTGAAAAAGGATGCCACGGCGTTTGCTTTATCTTTAGACTCACTTACCATATTACCATCGACGATTAGATTGTGAAAAATGTTTCCCTATGTCTGTAAATCTATTCATTCTAGCACAGTATTGAGACCAATAGTCGAAACGAGCCCTTCTCTGTACCTTCTGTGCAAAGGCTTTCTTTCGTAAGTATTGTTTAACATCATTTATGTCATAATACCTTTTTAATCTGTTTTTAATATGATTCCTCTCCGCAACTGCTTTTTGACACTCCTCGTTCCACCAGGGAGTTATTTTACTTCTTTTCCCCCCTCCTAGTCGAACTCGACGAATGTACCTGTTTGACGCATTCAGAATAACATTAACAATGGCGTTGTATCGACTTTCAATATATAATTTAAAGTCACTATTATACTCTTGATTTAATAATTCCTCTTTTATTGCATTTCTATACCCTTCCCAATTTACATTTCTAAAACTCCATCTAAATCCGATATCTGTGTATTCATGTATAATCGTATTGCCCGACTGTTTCAATTTAATAACAATCGCATTGTGATCACTGCCAAAGTTGTTAGACCGTACTTCCCACTCCATTTTACACGCTAGTTCCTTGGAAACTATAGATAAATCTAACATTGAATATGTTCCAAAATGAGGGTCTAACCTCGTTGGAGAACCGTCATTTAGCAATGCTAGATCCTGATCTTCCATAAAAGTCTCTACGGTTCTGCCGTTTGCATCTAATTTACTGCTCCCCCAGAGTGGGTTGTGGCTATTAAAGTCGCCCATGCAGAATTACAATCCTCACTGGCACATTTCTAACCATCTCATTTAATTCTTCCACTTCAATCTTTTTACATGGATTATAATAATTAAAAATTGAAATGATCCCTTTCTTTGAAAAAATATCAACTCTTTGGTATTCGATATTCCCTTTAACGTTCATAACCTGGAAAGTAATATCCTTTTTTAAATATATAACTAGACCACCTCTTCTACCATCCGGTCTATTTCTACAGACACAAATGTAATTCGGAATAAAAGACACATTATAATCATTAAACCATGTTTCCTGAATGCACATAATATCTGGGTTAGAACCCAATAAATTATTATAAAAATAATATTGACGTTAAAAAGTCCGCACCGTGTGAAATCATACCTTGTGCATTCCATTGTATTATAGTTATATCTGAAACGGGCTGTGTCATTTAAGGCGGATTTTTACCATTTTTTTTTTGCCTTTAAAAAATCTTTACCAGCTTTGACAGCAGCTTCCACAAATTGATCATCGTTCTCAGAAAGAAGTAACTTATGTATCGCAACCAGAATGAACATAATCAAATCTGATGATGTCACATTACTGGGAAAGCCAGTTTGATTATTATTTGAAGAACCCTGCTCAGACTCCCCGTCACTTTCCCGCCTTTTCTCTTGTCTACTCGAGCCGCGGGTGGAATATGGGATTGAGGGCTTGTTTCATGTCCAGGACTCTGTAAATTTAAGTTGGAATCTAATTTGTTCCGTTACTTTGAGGGTTCTCTTTGGAGTTACTCGTGGTGACTGTGTTATTAGTCGTCTAAACCAGCCAACTGTGTTAACTGTGTGGGAAAAGTGGCACTTGCGTGTGCACCGATAAAAATATGCCATTGTTGTAAACAGGGTGCGTGGATTTGAAGTGCCATTTTCCCTTTTTTTGTCTAGGTCTACGTGGAAAGACAAACAGGTACAAATAAATCAAAGAACAGGAATATTCTCTTTTCGTTATGTTTTTTATAAAAATAGATAATTGAAATGACGAATAATTGCACAATAATAAATATCGATATACCAAGTATCTAGCAGAATGATTAGCAGAGGAGTATTATCGTGCTAAAATGTTAATGAACAAGCTAGAGACTAGGCAATCGAATAAATGCAATGCAGTTACAAGACAAGATAAAAGTACATGCTTACAATGACGAACGAATAAATGAAGCACGTAATGAATTACAAATGAAGTGTCCTATGTGTCCGTGAGTCTGTGATAAGGTGAACGATAAAACGTGCAGGAAAAAGTCCAGCTATCGCGACCAAAAGACTAGTGTAGACGAACGAGGGCAGCGAGAGATGAAGGAGAAAGGGCGCTCGACGAGAAGTCAGTTCATGGAGACGATTAGCTCAGACGCGATGACGATCTCGGAGTCTTTGCGGGATGCGACGCTCTGCCATGTCGGGGCTGAAGAGCCTGGCGGAGGTAAAGAGATGACTAAATGAAGACGAAGTCGACGATACACGGGACGGTGAGTCGCCCGAAGAAAGTCGTTTGGAAACGGCCTTTAAAGGAAGTGCTGACGGTCTCAGTGTTCGTGGCGTTGGCGGCTGAATGATCCATGAGAGACATTGCGAGTTGAAGGCAGCAGTGGGTCGTGCCGGTTGATACAATACATAATCTCTGGAGATGAGGCGGGAAGACGCCGAACAAGCTGAGGTATGACAAAGTGTTTATCTGTGCTGGGCTAGTGCTTTGAAGCTTCAGTGCCGAAATCTTCGATGAGGAAGATGGACTGCGGCCGGCGATGAAACATCTCAGCTAGCGTTGATGCAAGGCACGAAGATAGGTGTGTGTAAGACTCGAGCAAGCAGAGTTGCGAGTTGTTGATTCTAGCGTAGTTGTAATGCGAGTAACGAGAAAAGTGTAAAACTGTCCAAATGGAAATTCGCGGCGGAGTTACGCGATACATGATTGGACCACAAAATAGCGTATTCAAATATAAGACGCTACAGGTCATGACATGAACTGAACATGATTAACAATAACAATGAACAACATCGTGAATTAACATAAGACGCAGGACGATCACGCGATGTTCATGTGATATAATCAAAAGAGTTTAGAAAACCGGTCTAGACCAGAATTGAAGCTAGACGGTCAATGAACTTTCTGTTGATACAAATTAAATAACAATTTTGCCAAAAGTTCAATGAGTGACAGATTGAGGTCACTACAACTGTAACAGGGTTATAATTTGTTTCTCATTCTCACATGTCATAATCAACATATTTTTTTCTTTAACCAACGAGGTCATGAATTTCTCTGTAAACCCGCACTTGGTTAGCACTGCATACATTTTTTTCCAGACCAACAATGACCACCTTCCTACTTGAATGCGTTGGAGTTGAGAATTTAGGAATCTTGTTGTTCTTCGTATTTAACATACCATCGCTATTGCTTCTTCCCCTTGCCCTTTTCTTGGATCTGAAAGAATTTCTGTTCATTACCGTTTTCCATGAACAATTTGAATCGTCATCACTCTCCTCACGGAGAGTGTGACCATCGGAAGATAATACCTCCGGTGTATCCCGAAATTTTGCTGCGTTATTGTAATCCTCTTCTCCTGAGGACAAAGAACTAGACTACGCCATTTCTCATGCGCATGTTAATGAATTAATAAACCTCTTACCTGTTATTGTAATGTTATTAATACGTGGAGAAAAGTATGAAAATGAGTGACAATATCACCATGGGAACGCCTGTAGGTAACCCCAGCCTCAGCCTCCACTAACTAGGCGACTGGAACGATGTCGGATTTCGCCAGAGTATAAGAAGTAGACTGGACAGAAGCCAAAGATGGGTGTAGGCCGAAGGGCTGGTGGCGGTTACTTGTTGGCACCGTTGCCGCTGGGTGTAGTGGAGGAGCAGATTTAATTTTCCCGCCAAAATGTCTATGGATAAATAACGCAGCTACGGAGCTCATGAAAAAAGTCGCCCGCTCTTGTACTTGTTCTCTGTCAATTCACCGATTGGTTCCATCGGTGTGGTGGTGGATTGGTCGTTGGTGGCGCTGTTAGGATTGGTGGTGGTTTGGTCGTTGGAGCACTTGGGACGATTGGTGTTAATCTTCTTTCTGGGGTATTGGTTGATGGAAGTAAGGGCGTTGGTCACGTGTCTGAGTTCCTGTTGTAGATGGTCCTGGTCACTGAGTTGGTAGGCTTGTTTGATGAGGGTGTTGGGTACTGATTGAAGGATGGAGGGATGGTGATGAGATCTACAGTTGCGGTTTGCGGTACACTTGGTGGAATGGGAGGCCTGATTGTGTCTTCTTGATGAGGACGTCTAGGAAAGGGATTGAGTCGTCTTGCTGAGTTTCCATGGTGAACTTCATGTCAGGGTGTTGGTTGTTGATGTGATCCAGGAATTGGTGGAGGTCGGGTGTGCTGTGTGGCCAGATGACAAAGGTGTCATCGACATATCTAAGCCAGAGAGAAGGGCATTTGTCGGCAGTCTTGAGAGCTTGGTGTTCGAGGTGTTCCATAAAGATGTTGGCGATGATGGGTGAGAGACTTGATCCCATGGCTGTTCCCTTAAGTTGGCCGTAGTAGTTGGTGCGCCATCTAAATGAGTTGGAGTTCAGGCAGGTGAGGAGGAGGTCGTGAATTTGGTCCGGAGTGAGATTGGTTCTGGTATTGAGATCTGGGTCGGAGATGAGTCGTTGTTTAATGATGTCACATGCTTCGTGGATGGGGACGCTGGTAAAGATAGAGACTACATCAAAGCTGACTAGGCGTACCAACCAACCAACGTCGAGACGCCCCATCTCTCCTACTCTTCATCGCCGAGACTTCTCACCGGATCTACTCTCCACCGCCGAGACTCGTCACCTCACCTACTCTTCTCTTCCAGCCACCTTTCTCATCTGGTTTACAGTCCTTCTAAGGACTTCACTCTCATGAAAGATAATGTCTTATACCTCGTTTCTCTCTCGACTATCAATTTCTCTTTTTTTTTCTCCCCTTCTCTCATCATTCTCTACCCTCATTTCAATACCCCAACAGTCCTTACCAGGTCTAACACATGGTAAACCGAAAATCTTCTCCACGTTAGCTATTCCACCATGCAAACTTTATGCCAATCATCCATTTTCCCTATCTTATTTCAGGCAGTTACGAAGTTGTCATTCTCCCACCTTAAAATGCAATAACATGTATTTCAATAATAAGCAACTGTGTTCTTTTTGTCCTTTTCTCTCTATAATCTCCAGGGAAAATTATAATAGACATATTTAAATGTTAGATTCAAAATCCTCCATTAAATTTGAATTATCGAGTTCGGATTTTCATTAACATTAACAGATTCTTTTAAATTTATTAAGAGTAAAAAAACAATATATTGAAATTATCTGACTTCGGGATGAATGAATTATTTGAAATTACACACGTTTGCACTTTTATTTCATGTTTAGGTGAACCCTCAGTACAACGTGATGTGGGTTTTGAGGATGAAGATATTGAACTTACTGGAGAACGAGAACAAAAAACATTGCCAAAGGAAAAGCGACCTAGACGGGTCTGTACATCAGTGTAATAGTAGAAGTAGTCATAATGGTAGTAGTAATAGTAGTTAGTAGTACTACAGTTAGTCAGAAAGAATGTTACTATTTTTCAATTGAGTATTGTTTTAAAAATGTGGAATTAACAGAGTATTTATTTAGCGTGTATGGATTAAGTATATATTCCCTTGTTGTTTGGTAACATTTTTATCAAAGTTGCTGTTACTGTTCAGTGCACAACAGCCATTGTTTGAAAGAGGGTAAAAACTCATACGCAGTGCCCTCAGGGAGAACAGTATTAAGTACTGATGGGGCTACCCTGGGTAAACAAGACATATTATTATTATTATTATTATTTGCGCCAAGTCGTATGATTACCTGCTAAAAGAGAGACAACAACACTCAAGCAAACAATCAGGTAAAGTTTATACATTACGTTTAATTAAGAGAAATAAATATGAGAATCAATAAATAAATCAACAAATAAATAAATCCAGAAATCATAACATTCATTGATCCTCACTGAAAAGTCCCTTTTCATAGTCATTTTGGGAAACTTGGACATAGCTTTCAGTCCGTTTCTCTCGATGCATTTCTGAGCGCGATGGAGCATCACTGCCATGGTCCTACGAATTATCTGCCTGTCTTCTCGCAGGCTTTCTCGCTCATTGTGCAGTGGAATCCAAATCAGGCAAAGCATAGAGTACCGAAGTGTGACGTCATACCGGCAAAGTTGTCAAGGTTGCTGGTTCTAAACAATTGTGTGCTAAACAATGACGTGGTGATCACACCAGCGCCAAACACTGAAATTGCCCGCTCCAGCCCGTTGCTCGAATGACTTCGCAGTGAACCTCATGGGCGGGCTCGGTTGTTTGGATCCAGTATCCTGGACGACGAGCGAATATGACGTCAGCACTTCGGTACTCTATTGTTAATTGATCTTGGCGCAAATGGGTTTTCACCCAGACAAATTAATTGATTCCTTTCCAGTAAATTCATTACTGATTCCCCACAAATGTGGTATCAAATGAAACTGGAAGAGTTATTCTAATTGTGGTGCAAGTAGATGTATTATGATATTTCTTATTTGTAATGTAAGCATTTTTCAAAAGTGTAACATTTTTTCTGACTCGCACTGTAGTAGTAGTAGTAGCCATGGGCGCAAATCCAGGGGATAGGAGGACATGACCCCCTTTCCCCCTCCCCCACAAATTTAGGAATAGGGGATCTTTTTTTTTTCTTTTTAATTTTTTGTTGCTTGTCAGAGTTTTGGAGGAAAACTAGACCCCCAAAATGTGATAACTTTTTTTTTGGGGGGGGGGGGGGGGGCGGGGGGGTGTCACAAAATTTCGAACAGGTACAAAGGTTAAGTCATGTGGTAACCGCCCCCCCCCCCCCCCCCCCGTATAGCAGTAGCACTACTACTACTACTACTATTACTACTACTAATGATAATAAATACAGCATTTTTAATGCACAATCGATATAGTACACTATTCTGGGGCACAGATGGATATCAATAGGAATGACTTACATATAAAAATTAGTGAAGTCAATTCTATTCAAAGCACATGAAAATGAGGAGTGCAGATACTTTAAGGTAATTCTGTGAAAACATTGATATCCTAAAAGTTCTTTAACTTCTAATTGTATTTATCATGTTTATGAGGGTATTGGGTAAATTACTTTTAAAAAAAAATCATCTATAATTATATTATGCCGATTCGATTGTAGATAACAATTCATCGACAGGTATTTCTGTATTTCTCTATCGAACCTTGTTGGTTACATTGCATTTTTCTTGCCTTGATCGTCGTAATAATATACTTGCTTCCATTGAAAGCAATAAATTGCGTGTTCTCGTTTTACTAAATATATAGTAGGCTTAGCGTTCACTTCTAACCGATATTTCGGATCATGCAGTCGATGATTTGTATTTTTCTTCAGAAACCCACAAGGAGAGGAAAATCACCAGGTCGCCGAAAGTCAATTTCCAAACTTTTCAGACCAAGAAAGATGATGTCTCTTCTAGAGCTGTAAGCATATGCCTTTTTTTTTAATATTTCTATTATTTCTAATTTTTCATTCATGCATCAGACCTAATGGCTTTTAAATGATAACCTCAGTCACACCGTCAAACTGACTCCATGCCGACTCCAAACCGACCGATTCTTGTCCATATGATTTCATGTTCGGTCTGGTGTCCGTCTGGTGTCAGTCTCGTTGGTGTGATGGGGTATAAACTTATTCTACTTATATTTCGCTTAGTCCCATTTTGATGAAAAAAATATCTGTGACATTACACAAATCTATGAGTTATCTGTATAGATTTTGTAATCGAAATATTTCATAACTCTGGTTTCGGCAATGGATGAAAGTTGGTTTTCTCACAAAAGGAGAGAACGATAGGAATATAGACAGAGCAAGAACGAGAAGATAAGGAGAGAGAGGGAGATTAAATATTTTTTTAAAAATAAAATTGATCGTTAATGCCTCAAAAGTTATACCTCGTATCAGACCGAGGTTTTCCCGTTGTAAAGTTGAAGAATGTCAAATTTATTTGGCGTATAAGTTTTGTCACATCTCTACGAATACTTTTAGTTTAATTAGATTGTCTTGAATTATATTTCGAAAAAATTGCTCTGAATATTTCATTAGATGTTCACCTTTTAAATATCAATTTCTACACAATATGTGTGCATCAGCAATTAATTCAGAGCACAATTGTCATTGTGCATTGCAGCTGAAATTCCAGAGGACCTATTTTAACCTAGAGTCATGAATCATTAATGACACCGGATAGAAAAAGTGAAGCAGAAATGACAGGTACGATGCACAATAGTATTGCTGTGTTCTGAATTAATTACAGATACACATAGATTTAATGTCCTTGATTTTTTTTCAAAACGTGAAATTTTAATTAAAATATCCACAGCATTATTTTGGAAATATAATTCAAGATAATTTCATAAAATTACCCTGAATGAATTTGACATCCTTCAACGTTACAATGTGAAAACCTTAGTGTGAAACGAGTTTCAACTTTTGAGCTATTAACAATCAAAGGTATCAAATCTTTTATTAAACCTGGTGCATTGCCATTATAGGTATCGCCCTATCCCTTCACATAAAAGGAATAACAATAGAAATAAAATAATATCATTAAAGTTAGTCGGCAAAGAGTACCAAAACGTGTTTTTTTTGGGGTTTTTTTGGTCATTTTTTTATGGGGGCTAGTTTCTTTACGAGTGAGCTTCATTTTGAAAACTGACTAATTTTCCCACAAACCACGGCATGCTAAGACCACTGAACTCATCACGAAATGCCTTTTTGTTTTACTTCTAATTTTTTTTTGGGTAAATTTCCTTATCAAATTTTATCATCAACCTGCAGGTCACCAATCATCGAAGATATCAGCTACCGAACTGACGAGATAGAGTTGACAAGTTAATGTCTTCATTTACATATTTCAGTTTATGTTTATTACACAGTAATGAAGAGTTATGCCTATTTTCAACAACATCATCCTGCAAAACGTAACTTAAAAGGTTCCCAGGTTTATAGAATATTTCGTTGGAGTTTAATATCAGTGTAAAAAAAAGCCTAGTTTTGGGGAACTTTATGTAAAGAATAGTCTTGACCTAGGTTTTTATGTTAAGAATAGGATTGTGTGTTAAGATAAACATCGTTGAAGCCTTTTCTTTCATCAATACATATACTTTATTTCCTTTTAGATTATAAATTCTCGTATTTTCCACATAACTAGAAACAGTGTTTTCCTTTTTAAACTAATTTGATCACTGAATTAAACATAAATTAAACATAAAAAAGTTTATCAACACTTTCCAAATTTGTTATACCTTTATGCATTACCTAGAAATGGCCTTACTAGAGGCATACTACAGTCTGGATTTAGAAACCAATCCCGTTGAAGATATCTATCGCGAACTGACGGTATACAGGGTTTCTTCTTCAAATGAGAGTGATGCACTAGTGACATCCTTGCCATCTATATATAAACCCATTAGTGATCTGGAAAAGAGCCACAACGAGCCTCAAGAACTCCACGAAGAGTCTACTGAGATTCCAAAGGTCATTCGACTTGAAGAACACCATATCGAAGTTAGCTTCCCACCAAATGCATGTCCCGACAGTCAGAATATCATCGTACAAGCCATCACAGAGGTTCCTCCTGAAATCGTTCTGGAGGAAGACGAGGCAATCATCTCAGTAGGCCTCAGGTTTTCGCCGTCTGGTCTTAGGTTCAGCACTCCAGTCAAGGTCACTTTACCGCATTGTGCTATTTTCTCAAAAGCAGCAAAAGCAAAGATCATCCTTTACGCATGGGGCAACAGTAAGAACTTTTACGCATTTCCCTTTCAGTCTTTTTCTGAAGATAAACTTAGCTCAAAATAATTGAATATAAACTAAGGATAGTCAAAATTTCTTTTGTGAATGTAAAATCTTGTTTGTCGACTTAAATGCTCAGAAAGAAACATAAGTATACTGATTGGGTCTAATAATTGAATGACTTTCATATTTGTGACATTCGATAATCAGTTCCTCTTAAGAACATAGTTCTTTTTTAATGAAAGCTATTCTTTGAACATTTTTTTTTATTAACTACAGGTTTAGAAAAGTTCTCATCAGTTTCCTCTTCGACCAAAGAGATGCCGCGATGCATCGTAAGACAACGAGACCTTGACGTCTACATAGATCACTTCTCTGATTGGTGGATCATTGCTCGTCTGAAATCATGGAGTGACAACATACTCCGAACAAACTTCATTGGAAAGCGTCTGATCTGTACACCGTACAGACCAATATCAAGACCAAGAAATACTGAGAGATGCATTTTCCTCTGTCTTAGAGATGACTTAAACGGAAGACCAGAGGTATATAAAATCTTGTTCGAATATAGGGTTTCCCGCCCACATTCGTCAAAATTGCATCCGATATAACATGCGATCATTCAATTTCGAGCGAATTTGAATGATCACCGATATCAACATTCAAAAAGCTAACTAGTTCATTCAATTTAATTTCATTAGCATGCGATTTCATAATTTTCTTACCTAAACCTGTAAAAAGCGCGTTCAAATTAAGAATGGACGTAAAATGCATTCAAATTCGCACCAGCACCGCCCTGATGAACGTTAAAGGAGAATTAACCTCAAACAATAAAGACCATAGGCCCGTATTCTGAACTCCGGTTTAGCTTAAACTCGAGTCTAAGTGTAGTTTAAATCTGCCCTTTAGACCGGAGTTTAAGAAAATTACATTCTGAACTCTGGTTTAACTTAAACTCCAGTCTAAGCGTGGTTTAACTTTGTACAGAAAGTTAGACTGCAGCTAGGGGTAGTTTAAGCCCGGTTTAACTTGTCTTCACGCACGGCCACCGCAGGATAATGTTTGCAACTAAGGCGAAGACTAATATTAACAAAGGATTTAAAGTCTGCTGACACCACCTCAGAGAAAGGTAAACTTACCTCCGTAAAGAGGAAAATCTTCTTTTTCTTTTTCTTTTTACCTGGATCCCGGATCGAAGTTGGATCTAACGTTAACGGCAATATTCATGGCAAGCGCTGTCATTATCGCAGAACCGACTTTGCAACAATCTTTCGCGCTCGCGCGCGAGCAAGCATAGCTCTTTACACCCTGACCCGAGCCGGGCCGGCCGGCCCAGTCGACGCGACCTATACCCTCTCATCCCATCACACGCAGTAGGTCAGAGCTGTTGTTGGGAAGTTGGGTTCCGAAGTTACACAGCTACAGAAAAAACATTCAACGAAACTACAAAACAAGTAGAACATTAAAAGCCCAGCTCCAGAGATTATTGCAATTCCGACTGCAATTTGACCCTCAGATTTAACGTTAAAACTCGACTCTCCTCCACCTCTAAGTAACGTTACTTATAGCCAATATCTAACATCAACCTTCGTTAGTAAAATAGGGTCTAACTTTTAGAATATATATAGTACAGTACTACCAGCAGAATTAGTCTTAGACTAGTAACAAACGTAGTTTATTCTTTAAAACTTATACTATGTCTAATGTTGGAATATCTATTTAGAGTCGAGATGCTGTCTTGGAAACTAGAGAAACATGAATAACAAAGTTAGTCCAGGAACTTACCAATGGCAATCCATTGTCACCAGATTATTTTTGTAGGCCAGCAGCTAGTATTAGTAGCAGCTAATGTCATGTTCTAAAGTAACATAGTGCCCTTCTTTATTATACATCTATGATATAGGCCTCTAGATCTATAGATGTCAAAGTAGATCTAGCTATAGTCTTGTTTACTTGCATTCAAAGTGCAAACTATTTTATCTCCGAAAATGTGCCCTTCATATGGTCCCCGGTAAAGTGAATTGACTTTTCAATGAAACGAAACGAACAAGTTTGTTTTTGGTCTAAGAGTACTGTATAGATAGGGTATAGGCCTAGCTCTAACTGTTATAATTTACCTCTGGATGTAGATACGGTATATCATATTTTTTGTTTGTTTTGTTTTTGTTTTCAAAATGCCCCCCTGTGCCTCATAACATAATAGATCTAGAGTTAAATATCTAATCTCTCAGGCTAGTATAAAGAGGTCTATAGCCAGGGGGGGGGGGGGGGGGGGGGGTTGCTTCATAATGGTAAAGTTACGAATGACTTTACGAACGACTGGAACATGTTCTTGGGTGCTATACTAATCAGATTCTCGATCATTTAGCACAAGAACTGATCACCAGTCGTGCGTAACTTACGAACAGCTTTGTGAAACACCCCCCAGGTCCTTTCCTTTTGCTTTGAATCTAGTCAAATTTGCAAAGTGACGGTGTTGCGTTTGCCTCACCAATCAGGGGCAGTTGGGGATCACGAGGTCCGGACAACCCCCCCCCCCCCCCCCCACACACACATTTTTTATTTTCTTAATTTGCTTTAAATGTCAGACGTAACTAAGTCATCAAACTCCCCCCCCCCCCCCCCATCAACGCCCCAAATCTGATGCTTTTTGTGTTTTGTTGTGTGTCAATTGCTTGAGCCCCTTTTTCGAAATACAAAATCCTTGATCCGCTCCCACATGATATGGACATTGCAGGCCTAACTGTTAGATAATGTAGCTATAACTTTTAGATCTAGAGTCTGCCATGATTGTTTTTGCGCCAGCCCTCAAAAAGTCTCTCAGTGGGGGCAGAGGTTATCAGATGTTTTCCTCCATAATTATCCGACAAGCCGAAAAAGGGGGGTTTATCGCCGGGTTTGCCCCTAGCAGTATTTGCCCCCAAACCTATACGCTAGTGATCCAGCCATTTTGAAATGGAATCTAAGAAGGAGCTGAATAAAGAGGGGTTTAGTGCCTGCGTTCAGAAGGCCTATCTTCCCTAGGACTACACCTGTAGGTATCCCTCTAAGCAATACAGTAGGATAAACTGACCAACCTAACCTTAAATAGTCGTTCATTTAAGATCCAGAAAACTCCAGTAGGCCAATCATGACAAATGAATTGCCAAATGGTATGCCTTTAATTTGTGTATAAAGTATTTCATGACATTTCTTGATTAAACATCTTAAAAATGAATGGAATAGGCAAAGTTCAGCCTTCTTGAAGATAAATTGAGCTCTACTGAGCATGTACAGTAGCAGCAGACTACGGCTCCATGGCAACTAAACCACAGTTTAACTTAGACTGGACTTAAACTCGAGTTTAACTAAACTGGACTTTCAGAAACAGAAATGGAGTTAAACCCGACATGCAGTCTAAGTCGAGTTTAGTTAGACTCTGGTTTAACTTAGACTGGAGTTTAAGTTAAACCGGAGTTCAGAATACGGGCCTATAGTGTTCAAAGGTTTTATTTATTCCTACTTGTTAGACTATATGGCTTCGCGTAAAAATATACGAGATCGATACGAATCAAGATTTCCTGAGCAAAATTAATCATCTGCTAGCAATATGTATCGTCTGCTAGCAATACATGGGGGCTGCCATTTTTTTTATGTGTACAAGAAGATTTTCTTAATCCAAATGCCCAGTTGCCTTTTTCAAAATTAAAAACCCATTTGAGATAAAAAATATAGAATAGATACGTCAATTTATTTTTAAACTGAAGATTTCCTTATATATTTCTGTTGAAAATCGATATTCGCTTAATAGAAATCTATTTTCTCGATACTGGACGTATGGGACGGAGCAAATTAATTCAAATTTTATGGATGCTTCTTCCCTGAGCATCTATAGCCGCAAACTATGCATTCACCTGTTTTTGGATAATGGGACTTGAAAAGTCAGAATGCATGCTACATATATTATGTTCTGCTCTGTTTGACAAACCCAAGAAAATAGATTTTTGTTAAGCAAAACCAGACAATTTAAAAGTATCATTATAAAGATTTAATTTTAATAATACATGTAAACACCCACTTTATATTTTTCGTCACATATGGGATTTCAGGTATTGAAGAAAATCAATTTAGGTCTTGGATTCAAAATATCTTCCTGACTGGAACATTTCTCAATGGTTCATGTACAACTCCAAATCAGCAAGAAAATGGCAGCCCCCATGTAAATGAGTAGGAGACGATACCGGGTGTTGGAATATCTTTATTTATACCCTTTTCTGATATCTTATTGGAAAATGATTTAGGCCAATAAGTAGGAATATATTACACCTTTCAATATAATTAAACTTCTAATCAGGGGTTAATTCTCCTTTAAGGAATTCAAATTCACGAATAGGCAAACATTTATAGCATTTGGGCAGTGTTTTCGTTACTGCCTATGTTCTTTTTAATCTGCATCTGTTTGAATAAATTATGCAAACTTCATGTACTTTGAAATGGAACCTTTGCCAATATATTGAACTTTCTCATTCCTCTGACAAACCGTCATCGAAGCAACAGCTCGTATAACTCCACTTTCATACACATACACTTCAGTTATACACGACTATGGCGGCGGCTCGAGGAGAGTACATGAATATCTCGAATACGGACAAAGCTTGGTTGGCTGAGGCATTTGACAACATGCAAGAGTACCTAGAACTGGCCGACACTCTATAATAAACATGAAATATGATTAAAATAAACTTTCATATGGAAAGTTTGAAAATGAGAAGGAAATTATATAATCAATACTGAAAAAGGGTGCATATGACGTGAAAAATTGAGGTAAGAATTACATAGAACTACAGAACTTGTTAATGTAAATTGAATTCGAACGTTAAAAGTGCGAAGGTGTGTGCATATAAATGAAATTGAAATTGGTATTTGGGAAGAAATTCAATTTACAAAAACTAACACCTCTACTTTTTATATATAAATACACACTTATAATACATATAAACATTCGATAAATTGATCAGTTAGAATCCTTTGCGGAAATGAACAGGTACGAAGGGGCCCCGAAACGGGGTTATACATGCCAGTGGCGGATCCGGGGGGGGGGGCACAGCCGGCCCGTGCCCCCCCCCCCCCCCCTTGGAAGAGAAGTATGAATTTTGACCATAGACGATCCGCCATTTTCTCGATTGTGCCCCCCCCCCCCCCCTTTAGACTGAGGACCTTTTTTTTCTTTTTTTTTTTTTTTGCTTGTCAGGGAATTATGGAGGGAAACTGGGCCCCATAACCCCTTACAGAGCGATTTTTGAAGGTTTGGCGAATTTCTTTTTTGTCCCTAAATATAAAATTAAATGTTCATTTTAGGCAATTGAATGTTGTTGGGCATTCAAATGAAACTGAGCGACTGCTCATCAATTTGGCTGCTGTTGTGATGAATTTGACCGGGAAAACCTATATTTGATGTAAGAACAAGAATCCCCTTTCTGCTTTGTCCTCGTTTTCTGATGCTTATTTCATTAGAGTATGTCAAAGTGAGTGTTTATTCTTTTCCATCAAGGAACCTATGAAGGACTATGAAGTTGCCCTTTCAGGCGAGCAGTACCTTGTTAGATGGGGCTGTGGAGATCTCAACATCTCGTTTCTTGTTGATAAAGGGAACGTATCAAACAAGGTTCGTTTTCTACAAATAATGGAACGATATCTGAACTTGTCTTACATTAGATCCAAATTAAAGGGTTAGAACTGAAATGGGACTGTTATTTATTATTGAGTTGACATTTCTTTAATCAATTTCAAATAATTAATTTTAAAGCTACAATGAAGGAACTTTAGAGCATTATCACGTTTGAGATCGTGAAAGCAGGCCCTTGGGAGCCGGGGATGCTACAGCACCCCCTAGACGGTTGCTAGGTGTGCTGCAGCACCCCTAACTCCAGGGAGCTCCAACGCAGCGTTGGAGCTCCCTGGAGTTACAGCACCCCCAAATCTCTATGGGGGCACTTGCCCCAGGCGGTACTTAAAACAGGGGCGCAAAAACGCAAAAGAGAGAATGAAAACAAAAAATTATGGTGCAGAATTATTCGCCCCCAATCTGCAGTTTAAAGTGGATTAGCAATGGAGGTACAAAATGTGATCATTTTCTAAAGCTCGGTCTCTTTGCTCCCTCGCATCTATTGCTTCAGGATCTATTTTCGTACTCCAATATTGGCTATATAAACAACATTTAAAAAACGTTCAAAATTGAAGGGAAAAAATGTTATTCTCATTGCTTTCCCCTATTATTATCAGTCTCTTTTTTGTTTAATTGTGCCACCCCTCCCCATATAAAATAAGTGTATAAGATACATGTAGTATTTTCAAAGTTTCACTATTTGAAAGAAATTTAACAATATCTTTTATATATAGCTACATTCTTCGACTATATTTCTCCTCAATTTTTGTTAATTGCGTCCCATTGTGGAAGAAGTTATGCAAGACCATTAACTCTTTCAGTGCCGATGTCACATAATAATTATGTGACAGATTTGTCATTTTTATTCACCAATTGCTCGACCACAGAAAAAGTACATGGTGGTCAATATATGTATCCAACATTCTAAATATATGTTTATAATTATATGCTACCATTGAAATTTTCAGAGAAAATTACAGATTTTTAAAAAGATATTAATAGTGAACAGATGAAAAACCCCAAAATTATGGACACAAAAGAAACTCAAATGTAATGTTCAATAATTCTTACGCATAAAGTTGGATAAAGTAATAATGTTTGGTATCATAAGAAATGGTAATGCATTTCCTAAAAGTTTTATACACAATAGTTGGTGAAATTATAGATGGTTAATGAAGTGCAGACATTTGCAAATAATAAGCATTTATCACATTTTGGTAAAATTTTGAAGAGAGCTAAACCCCTTGTCACAGTGGTTCGGTGTAAAATATGCCAGAGGTAAAAATGCCAGAGGAAAAAATGCCAGAGGAAAAAATGCCAGAGGTAAAAATGCCAGAGGAAAATATGCCAGAGGTAAAAATGCCAGAGGAAAAAATGCCAGGTGTAAAAATGCCAGAGGAAAAAATGCCAGAGGTAAAAATGCATGAGCACCCCCCCCCCCCCCCCCCCTTGTATTAATGTTGACGAGGCTGTAATGCTCGATGTTTGTGTGACGACCTGTACATTTGTTGTGAAGAAGAGAGAACTGAAAAAAAAAGTGCAGGTACAAGTACAGATAACGAAAAGCAAACTAGTCAAGATCATTTGGTAAAGTTATTTACTACAGGTACGAGTATTGTGTCCTTAAGTTATACAATTAGTATCATGATGCAGGGGGCATCCCGTTTTTCCGAAGGTTCGTATTTCCGAAACACTAATTTCCCATGCCTGGGGGTTCGAAATTCCAAACATTTGTTGCATTATTCCGAAAGATCGTTTATCCAAAGGTTCATAATTTCGAAAAGGTTCATATTTACACACAAAAGGACTGTCCCACATTATGGTGATGTCATTTTTGCATACCTCCGCTCCCTTCTCTAAACCTAAAATTAAGTTGCAGACTTCCTTCTTGTTCCAAATTCCATTCGGGATAATGAAATCGTACGTTCATTAAAAAAAGCCGGGTCTCCGATCTGGAGTCCAGAGTCCAACAGTTCGACAAGAAAAACGTGTCAAACCAAATAGTCTAAAAAGTAAAATGCAAACAGATGTCAGGTCTGCTTCTTGACCTTCTTTATATTTCATCTCTTGATTTTTCACCTATATTCTCCTAGTATGCAGCTGGCATATTTTGCCTCTTTACGTTTTGTTCCTGACATCACCCATCGCGTGTCTATCTGACATTTTTTACCTCTGGCAATTTTTTCCTCTGGCATTTTTACCTCTGGCATTTTTTCCTCTGGCATCTTTATCTCTGGCGTTTTTTTTTTCCTCTGGCATTTTTACCTCTGGCATTATTTCCTCTGGCATTTTTACCTCTGGCATTTTTACCACTGGCATTTTTACCTCTGGCAATTTTACCTCTGGCATTTTTACCTCTGGCATTTTTCCCTCTGGCATTTTTACCTCTGGCATTTTTTCCTCTGGCATTTTTACCTCTGGCATTATTTCCTCTGGCATTTTTACCTCTGGCATTTTTACCACTGGCATTTTCACCTCTGGCATTTTTACCTCTGGCATTTTTACCTCTCGCATTTATTCCTCTGGCATTTTTACCTCTGGCATTTTTACCTGGCACCGTCACAGTAAACGTTAATTCTATCAATTTCCAAAACTCCAAACTGTACCGGTTGATGCAGTGCTCACTTGCAACCTTTTTTGCTGTAAGTAAAATGCTTAAGAAATCGCTTTTATTAGGCTTAAAAATGAACACAAAATTTAAGTTTGGTGTAAATATGATTTTTGTGCCCAGAGCAATAATACAGAAAGTGCCTTTGGAATCTAAAATTTAAATTCACATTTGCCGTTGCGTTCGCTCGCTTCGCACACTTGCACAAACAATTAGGACAACACATTGTGTCATGTTATGAATGCATTTTATTCCTTATTTCCACCTACATTATAATTACATAAAGAATATAGTGTGTACTGTGGGGTTGAAAAAACAGATTTATTTAAGTTAAATCGATTTATAGCCTTTAATGCTGTTCTTTCCGCCCCCCCCCCCCAAAAAAAAAAAAAAAAAAAAAAAAAATTAAATAAATTAAAAAAAAATAAATAAATAAACGATGATTTTTTTTAGTGTTCTCTTTTTATATTGCATCAGCAAAATCAATAATTAATTTTCTTATTTTCGAAAAATAAACTCAAGAGCAAATTCAAACCCAAAGTGATCGTAAATGAACATGAATTTATCATATTACCCTCAATTTTGTAAGCTCCACAGGACTCACCTCTCACAAATTGAAAGGCTAATTCCTGGACAACGCAATTGTCATACCCTTTACAAAAGTGAGCAGTGCTCATCCAAGCATGAATTATTATAGCCTTTTTTGTGTCATATGTAAGTTGAGTCCATGAGCTATGCATACATATCAACGTTTTCCCCCAGAATCATATATTTTTTTTTATTTGGCAGCCATTTCAAATGTTGTTGTTTTTTTTGGAGACGCACGGTATAGGATTAAGTGTATAAAATCGTATGGGCACAGGCTCAACATTCAAAAGAAATCTCAACATTTGGTTCCCTTTCTAAATTTTCGACTTATTTCTGAAATGGTTTTTGTTCGTTTTGCGCCCCAATTGAGAAGGAAGTAAACAGAAATGTTCAAAATTTGGATCTCTCCCCCTCATATTACTCAACTGCAAATTTCCCTGTGTAAATTACTTAAGAAATTGCGTTTTAGGGATTAAATAATGCAACAATAAAAAAAAATCTAACGCTCGGTCGCTTTGCTCCTTCACTTGTATAATGATGTCGATAAGTGTAAGTGGGAGGGGGGGGGGGAGTAGGAGCGCAACTACATTGTGTGCCCTATCGAATACAAACAAAAATCTGCTCACAACACTCCCAGTTAAAAAATCCTTACCAGGGCCCTGCGTGAAAGGAAATTGACTGAAGGCATCTTATCTCTAATTAAATAAATATTTATATTGCTTCTCCATCAATCTACTTGCCAATTTATTCTCCATTGCAGTTGTATGCACTGTGGTATTTGACGTTAAACGGGAAGATCGTTGGATCGGATATCACTTTGCTTTCTACGTTCATGGACACCATTTTATCCACATCTGCACTCTGGCTCCCAGTATGGTATAAAACGACGACAATAATATTATGCCACGCATACAGACAACTTTTATATGAGTATAAATCGGTAAAATGATTGGAATTGTTTTGTCCGATCGGCCTTTGGTTTGTCCACTTAATCTTACTCATATTCATGTTTCAACAGAACAAATTTCGCGGGTACCCCCTCCCTCGCCACTCACCCACTGAAACAAAAGTTTGTATAATCACTTTATATGGCACCTTACAGATATGTATTGAACTTCTATATTATACAATACTCTTCCGTATTATCTTCAGACTTTAAAGGAATATATGCCTTTAAGATAGAAAAAAAAATATCATATTTGTCACTCTTCCAGACTCTAAAGGAGCGAATGTTCTACAATCTCACCAGTCATCATATACCGTTCGTGTTGGATCCAAAAGGAAATCATGTATCCCAAGTACTTGTCTCGTTCGTCTTGAATCAGGATATAGATAAGGAGATCATGTTTCATCTAATATTTGATGGTAATTTATGTTATAATAATAATTAAGACATCAGGTCCTTCAACTAAATGCCAATAGTCACCCGAGCAGAACGAAATAATTTTAAAGAAGTCCGGTCCAAGATGTACTTGGTTTTAATAGAGGCAGAAAAGTCAGACAAACGGATCAACAACAAAAAAGTAGAGGAATATCGGACAACTAATAAAGTTATGAAAAAGTAGGGAGAAAAGTAGAAAATCAATAGACTAATTGGCAAATCCCGTTATGATTTTGTGACGTAATTCCCTCATAACTCACCAATTATTTTGTTTATTTTGATAATACAAATTTTCAATTTTTGTCCCAGAAAATGATTTCCACATAGCTTGAACCATGTTAAATTTATGGTAATATGTTTTTGAATATACACACCAGTCCTTCACAAAATATTTCATGAACTCAAAATTAGATATTGAGATTACATTACATATTCATGTAGGCCTGTACGGTGTACAAAACTTCAAATTTTAATGATTTTTACTTAAATTTGTTTTAACTTTTTTAGTGTAAACATGCAAAAACAAATGAATAGACTTTCACCGGTCCAAATATAATATTATAAAAACAGTTCATGAAGGTATTGTTGTGCATTCTTATTTTTTTTTGGAAATTGTCCAAAATTTGTTCACAATTTCATTATAGTTCCTGTATACCTTTTGTTCCGAATGGCAGCTGCGCCGATTCGTGAAACATGCCTTGCTGACTCAGGGGAAGTGACGGACGAACACATCCTCAAGCTTTCCAAGCTTCTAAATCCTGACAGCTTTAACGATCTGCACGTTGCCTTGGGTATAGAGTACAGCATCGCTGTTGGTTTTAGGAGAAGCTCAACCCTTTTCTCTGACGTGTATATACAACTTTTCCAATGCTGGAAAGCTAGATCCAAAAGGACCTTGAAAGATCTGGATGATGCCCTTTTCAGATCTGATGTAGGAGGGCTGACATCAAAGTATAGATGAGACGGATATGCACTAGTAGGGTTCGTCTTAATTAAAGATAATACCTTTTACACCTTAGAAAGCTTAATAATGACTTCCTTATCGTGGATAATGCTGTAAAGCTCCCATACAGATTAGACTAGCATACTCTTACCGCAAACGTGTTAATTTCTGCAAAATATAGAAGGCAGAATCAAAAGAGGTCTGGAAAATGTTCTTTCGAGTGCTAAGACAGTGTGCTTCTCAAAGAACAGATAAAAACAAAAATGCCAATTACATATTAATTAAGTCTTCATAATGAATAGGTCTTCATTATTATGATGGGACGTTCAAAAGTAACCCAAAGAGAAGAAGAAATCTATTGGAACCGGTGCATGAGTCTGCACAATATGGCATCAAGATCAAAACGTTTGAAAACCATTAACATGTCTTAGTACTGCACAACAACAGTACGACTAAGAAGGATTTTACATTGTTGATATAATTAACTTGCTAAAGAACTGTATGATTGGCTTCATTTCATATAATCCATGATTGGCTTCATTTCATATAGTCCGTTGTCAAGTGTACAAAAATAGTTTTGGGGGAAATTTTGTGAGGACTTTTGGAAACATACATTTTTAGAAAGATAATGTCATGACAAACTATAAACGTCCAAATTTTGAAATGGGTCTAAAGTTACTTTTCATGTATTTTGGTCAAATTTATGATTTTTGAAATTATTCTTTTTTTAATGTTTGTATAGAAATGATATTGGACATGAAAAAATAATGCAGAAAAATATGTGGTTATAACAATTATAGGTTAATAATTTACATCTTATTTTATACGCCCTGTACTATAATTATGAAACATTGGCTTCTGTTCTATTGACTGTAGTTTCCGACAGTGTTGAACTTACATCAAATCGCATAATAGTGACAAATAATCCATCAATGACATAATTCTTTACATTATATACTTTGAAAATGTGTTGGCAAATGGAGTGACAGTCCAAACAACAGTGGTATAAAAAAGAATTAGAATAGTGATATGCAACACGATCGCTTTAAGTATTATTATCTCCTCCTTTTCATCTTTCGTCACAATGTTATCTGTCATTCCATCCTGGCGTTGTGCGTATAATGAGAACCTGCCCTTTTCATGAACCTAAAATCTCAGCCCTTCGGCATGCGACAACACAAACATGAACTTCAGATTTCAGATTTAGATTTTATTTCATTACTTTTTCATTTTATATTTTTCAAAGTATATAACAATAAGTATTTTTCAATTAACAATATAAAACATAATTGACAACACAACTTAGTGCAGAAAAATTTTCGATCATTACAAGCAAAAGAAAGATCATTAAGTTTGAGTTGTAAGAAAAAAAATAACAGTAATGAAGACTACATTAGATACATTTTATGAAAATGAGAATGAAAACAGAGACCAGCATAGAATCAGAGCTTGTAGAAGCGCTGGTCCCTAGCAAAAGGTAAATCATGAATACAATACATTACAAAAATAGACTGGGCAATCATGCATAAAATGCCCAATAAAAGAAGAAAAGAAGAAGACAGATACATGGCCATGTAAAGCACACAAATCATTGACATAGCACACTTTCTATCGGAGAGAAAGCATTGACAAATATTATAAACACAAAAAGCTGGGAATAGTAATGATTTAAAGGAGTAAACTTTACAAAAGACGGAACAAGAAGGACAAAGTGGCAGGTGGGGGTTAGGAAGGGAGGGTGGGAAAGGGCCAGGATCTTTAGTCTATAGATTTTACAACACAGGTAAATAAAAATCATCATAGAGGGGTCAATGTCCATGAAAAAAAAATTAGTGATTTTTAAAATCAAATTTACATTATTTTGACTGTGTTCAAACTTACACTGTCTCGTATATTTAAAGGGAGGGAATTCCAAAATTTAGGAGCAGTAAATGAAAAAGTATTCTGGGTTAATGCGGTACGAGTTCTTGGCAAGTGATACAGATTGATTTGTCTAGTGGGATAATGATGGATTTCGTTATTTACTGTAAATATATTATTGAATAAAGTGGGCAATTCATGATTATACTGAAACATAAGTACAGCAAGATTAAGGCGGTAAATATCCTAAATATTCAGTACATAATTAGAGTGAAACAGACCATCAGTGTGGTGGCGATAATTAACATTACTTATATTTCGCATAGCCTTTTTTTGTAATAAAAAAACTCTGTCTAACAGGCATGCCGCATTGTTTCCCTAGCCTAATATTCCAAAATTTTGATATGGTAAAACTAGTGTGGAGTACAGTGATAAAAGAATGTTTGGCGGTAAAGACCATTTGAGTTTATTAATCATACCAATGTTTCTGGATATCAATTTATATACATTATCAATATGATGCTTCCATGAAAGTTTATTTTCTATTATAGTGACTAGAAATTTTGTTTCAATCACCTTCTCTATTTGTATATTATCTATTAAAATCAGATGAGGTAGTTCGTTTAAAGTAGTTATGAAGGTCATTTATATACACAATAAAAAGGAAACGGCCTAGAATAAAACCCTGTGGAACGCCACAATTAATATTTCTTAATTGCGACGTGCAATTTTCAATACAGATATATTGCTTATAAATAATTTCGAAACCAATCTAAGACAATGCCCCTAATGCCATAATGTGAAAGTTCGCTTTAAGAGAATTTCATGATCTATAGTGTCGAATGCCTTAGAGAAATCTAAGAACATTCCTACTGTATGGGTACCGTTATCAATAGAACTTGTAATATTATTAGGAGAGAATGTGTTGTATCATGGTGTTTTCTAAATCCGAACTGAGATTCATGTAAAATCATTATCATTCAAAATAGCCATTGTACGAGTAATAACTACTTTTCCAACTACTTTGGAAAACGTGGTTAACAAAGATATTGGCCTGTAATTTGATAGCGATAAGGGGTTACCCTTTTAAAAAAATTGTTGGCTAATTTCATTTTGTAAGGAAAAACACCCGTGCTCAGAAATAGATTACATATATTAGTGAATGGTTCAACAATACTTGATATAATTTTCTTAATTATAAAATTATCCAGACCATCATGTCCACAACTGCATTCACTTATAAAATTGTTAACAATATCAAAGACTTCACCTTCATTTACAGGAGTAAAGAACATAGAATTAGGGTTAGGGTTTTGTTTACTAAGTAATCATCAAAATTTTTATCACAGTTTGGTGTCTTACTTGCTAAATTTGAGCCTATTTCAACAAAATAATCATTACAGTGATCAACAATATCTTGTAACCCATCAATAATTCTTTCATCAATTTGTATCTTAGAAATGTTACTTTTATTTTCTGTTTATTCAGAACTTCATTGATTAATTTCCATGTGTTTTAGCATCTTTGTTACAATTCATAAATTGACATGAAAAATATGGGGTTTTTTCTCTACGTAGTAACCCTGTCAGAATATTTTTATAATTCAAATATTTCGACTTGGAACTTTCAGTGGGATTCGCTTTATATTTCGCTTTATATTTCAAATAATAATTATTTTTTCTTATTTATTAATATTTATAAGCCTGGAGTTATTCATGGAGGTTTTGGAATTCTTTTCCTATTTTGAAGATTGATTTTTATCATAGGAAAACATTCATTAAACAAACCAGTTAATTTAGCCATAAATTCATCAAAACTACTATTTACATCAATCACATCATAAATATCATTCCAATCTACTATGCTTAGTCTCTCTTTGAAAGTGTTAATATTTCCTTCAGCCAAATTCCGTTTGGATATTTGCTGCAAGATGGGAAAATGTTCAAATATGGGAAAGTGATCCGTCACTGATATTACAACGTCAGCTTGGGGAAAGGATGCATGTTATAATAATAATAATAATATTCCGTTCTTGTATAGCGCGCAACACGTTATAATACATACGTCTCTATGCGCTTCCAAAGGGTTTTGATATTATTACCCTGGCTTTAGCTCCGGCAGCCGTAATCAGCGCAAGTGCATTTCAAGGAATAAATCCTGCCAGGTACCCATTTACTACACCTGGGTGGATATATTGTAAATTAAGGTGGAAGATTTTTCTGCGATGCGAGTTGGTTTAGAAATAAGTGGTATAAATGAGGAAGTTAGAAGCGTTCCATAGAATTCATGAACGAAAGCATCAGAATCGTAGTTCAATAAATTAACATTTAAGTCACCCATTAAAAGCTTACCCCGCAGTATTTGGTTTGAGAGAATATTTTGAAGGCTTATTTAAAAATCATTGTGGCTAGATTTGGGAGGCCTATATATGACTCCAATAACGATATTTTTTCTATTAACAAAATCAATTTCTACAAAAAGCGTTTCTATGGAATCATTCACATAATTCAATACAGGTCTATTATTATAGTTCAATTCTGATGAAATATATAAAGCAACGCCGCCCCTATTAAATTGGTTCTATTATTTACTATTAAGTCAAAACCTTGGATAGAAAACAAAGAATCTAAAAAGTGAGAAACCAATTGATTTTCAGAGTAATAAGAGGATAATTTTGTTCATTGTCATCAAAAGGTACATCAAAATCTTTGGCATTCGAATTTAAAGTAGTGGTCATATCATTAACAAATTTAGTATCGGGAATGCGAGTTTGAGAATGTAATAGCGTTTGGAAGGCATCTAAGAATTCATCATTGGTTAGGTTATTAACAGGTATGTTATCGTTATTACCGTTATTTACCATTATCTAAGATTATCATCACCGTAAAGAGATAGATCTTAGGCCACCTGAGGGGAAGGGGGTAGGAGCGGGGTATGGTAGGAAGGGATACTGTCACAACGTACATGAATACACCATTTAGAAAACAGATATTTAAGAGACAAGAGAACATGACTTTAAAAAAAGCAACAAACAAACAAAAACAAAGACAAAGACTGTACAAAACGAGTCTAAGGACATGACCATGCATCTAACAGTGAGTATCTAGAAATAGTAATACGAGTTTAAAATACACGTTGTGTTCTGAAAGTAATAAATTTGCATGAGGAAATGGTTTGATGGTAGGCACTAGATAATCGACTGGGCAAAAGTAACCAAAGACAAAACAGTAACAACAACATAATCAATAAGCATGGAAGCGTGGAGGTCATGCGTTGTACGTCAAGCACTAATACAAATTTACAACAAAAATTATCATTAGCTGACCATTATGACCATGGGCCATCGAACAAAAAGACAACCGATGGGTCGATGACCGCTTGTATGATTGATGGCAGAAGCATCTTATTGTGAATGTTGCATATTTAAACGTGTCTCTCTTTGAAAGTGTTAATATTTCCTTCAGCCAAATTCCGTTTGGATATTTGCTGCAAGATGGGAAAATGTTCAAATATGGGAAAGTGATCCGTCACTGATATTACAACGTCAGCTTGGGGAAAGGATGCATGTTATAATAATAATAATAATAATATTCCGTTCTTGTATAGCGCGCAACACGTTATAATACATACGTCTCTATGCATATTTATTATCTCATATTTAAACGTGTAGGGGCATGCTTCAGTAAGAAAGGGGCTCTTTTGATAAATCTGGAACAAACAGTGGGTTGGGGTTCTGTATTCGTGCTTGACCTTATCGGCCAAAAGATCTATTCAACAATAATTCCAAAATATATTGATTGTTACTGACAATAAAACAAGCAACAAGAAACGTATTTGTGCATATAAAACATAATGGTATTCAAGAAGGAAAGGAATTTCGATATTATCAAGTACAAAAACAGAAGCCATGTTTTCAACAGAAACTGAGCATGCATTTAAAATTGCGATGAACGAGTATAGAGTACCAAAGTGAAGGTGTCACATTCTTTTGTTAAAGCCAAACATTGAATCTAAACAAAATATCCTTGCACAAGCTATCCAATAGCGTTCCCGGACAATGATGTTGTTGTCACCCTTTTTTAAAGGAACTTCCATTTCATTTAAGAATGATCCAGAGGAGATATAAGTCTGTCATACTTTGAGCTAAACATCAAGGTAACTCGTGATATATAACATCAACTCCTTAAAGGAGAATGAAACTCAACAAACAGCTGATAATCATGTGGAAAATCGTCAGCCTGTAATAATGTCTAGCAAGAAAACTGCAACTCTGTTCTCCTTCTTAAATAATCAAATAGGAGTAATTTCAACATATTTGTAATAGGCTGGCAATTAGCCACATGATTATAGGCTGTTTGTCGCCTTTTATTCCCCTTTAATTCTTGGATCTCATATTCAAATTTAGGTAGATGATAATTTCTTTCGAATCTCATAAAGCTGTGAAATTTACCATTGCTACACAAGTGATTGTATTCAAGTGCGCCAATTTTCTTGTAAAGCACATTGAGATATCATAATGTTAAGCTATTAATAGAATTCCCCCTCCTCATTTTGTTTTATAACGATCTCTCTCTCTCTCTCTCTTTCCTTTCTTTTCTTCTTCTTCTTCTTCTTCTTCTTCTTCTTCTTCTTCTTCTTCTTCGTCTTCGTTTTCTTCTCCTCCTTTTTCCTCTTCTTTTCTCTTCTTCTTCTTCCTCTATTTTTTTATTCATTTTCCTATTTCGTTTCTCTTTAACCCTAATTTTTCTTTAATTCTAGCTATGTCATTTTCAGAACGTACTGAATATCTTCAAGTATGCATGTAATGTACTTGCAGATCTATTCTACCGGATATATAAAGGACACCTTCAAGACAAGGTTTCGTATGATGTTCTGCAAAGTTGGTCTGACAACCCCGCATCCTTTCCACCCCCCCCCCCCCACCCCCCCCCCCCCCCCCATGCCCATGGCTCTATTACCATTATCTTACCAAGCGTTAATTCTGAATCATATTGATAATTTTTCCTTTTAAAAGTCTTTACAGATAGATGGATGTTAAGTTTAGTATATATACTATCATAATTCTGAGATGACGGAATTCCTATACGAAACACGCTTAAACGCTTAAACAACTAAGGTTAATGATTACTATACAATAAAAGAAATTTTAAAAAAATCTTTTAGTATAATATACCTATTCTATACAAATGAAAAGGCAATATTTAATTCATAGCGAGTAGCGTGGAGTTGAAAAACATGAGAATTACATGCATTTGCAATGATTTGGGGGAAAGTTAAGGAGAGAGAGAGAGAGAGTTAGCGAGGTGGAAGGGGAATTCTAATAGCGCATTAAGATAAAAACAAAATAATTCTAAAAAATAGTTTTTTTATGACATATTACATTTTTAAGAGACTCGTACACTTTAACATTTCCTACAGTCAATCACTGCTGTAATGAAGATTTATTTAAAAGCTTCATGAGATTTGAAAGAACATAATGTGAGTTGTGTGAGGTCCAAGAATGCAGGCGCTGATGGTATAAGTTACAGCTCAAGAGACCAAAATTCCAAGAGACCAACAACCCACCAGATCTCCCGGGTTTTTTAGGGTTTACTAGACGGATGGCCAATACGAGACAGAAATGTTCCCTTTTATGTCAGCCTATTTTTTTTGTTTTGCGGTTCTCGTAGGCTATCAGTCTCGTGGGCTGTCGGTCTAGTGAACCCTTTTTAAATGCGGTCTCGTGGGCTGTCAGTCTACTGAGATGAACCCGATGTAATTATAAGGCCAGGGGAGCATTTCATCAAGCGTTTTGTCAGTGATTTCTACCAACAATTGTTATAAGCTACTGAAATCCTGGCATCTGATTGGCTGAGAACAAATTTGTTAGTAAAAATGACTGACAAAACACTTTATGAAATGCTCCCCTGTTCTCATTTGCAAATATAACGCCTTGTGCAAGAGATTATTAGAAGCCAAATAGAAATAAGGAGGGGAAGAGTACGCTGATACAAAAAAGAAATATTAAGAGGAAAAAGTTAGTAAAACTGTGAAGAAGATAATTTTTGGTTTAAGTGTGGATCGTGTTGCATATCACTCTTTTAGTTATTCTTTATAACTTTTGATAATGCTTATTTTATTATATTATTTAATATATATTTAACCCTTTCAATCCCAAATTATGGTGAAATGTTCAGATATGTTCTGTGATTTTTTTCTGCACTATTTTCATACTAAATATGACAGAAATTTTTTAAAAAGTGGAAAAAAAATGTAGTGTTAATTAAATCACTGAATAGGGACTCAAAAGTCCCATCAGACAGGAAAGGGGTGAAGAATGCATGGCATTTTTTTACAAACAAGCTTAGTCTGATCTGGGACTGAAAAGTCCCGTCGGCCTTGAAAGGGTTAATATTATCCCACTGATCGATTAATTTTTCACTGATATACGATTTCATGTAGGTTCAACGTTGTCGGAAACAGCCATAGAGCAGAAGACAATGTTTCATAATTATCGTAGAGGGTGTATAAAATAAAATATGAATAAAAGCCTATATTTGCTATAATTATATATTATGTATATTTATTAAAGTCATCTGCAATATAATTTTATACAAATATTTGGAACTATCCCTATTGCAATTAATAGTATTTTCTGAAAATAATTTAAGAATCATATATTTGACCAAAGTCAGCATTCTAAAAATACCTGAAAAGTAACTTTACATCCATTTAGAATTTGGAAACAAAGTTTAAAGTTAAAGTTGTAGTCATGACATTATATTTCTAAAAATGTATGTTTCCAAAAACCCTCAAAAAATTTCGATTTATGACCTTTGATAATGGACTAATATATAATTGTTGAAATTGTTTTGAGATTGAATCAGTCTCCACAAATTTAATATGAATTTCGATATAAAGAAAAAAAGATGATTACTGGTAAAGGTAAGGCTGATTTGTGAGCTTTCTTATTGTGTGCGGGTTTTTTTTTTTTTTTTTTTTTGGTTTTTGGCTGTTTTGTGTATAGTCCCAAGTGAAATAATATCACAGTAGCAATGTTAAGTGGAGTTTGATTGCTCTTGAAATTCTCGAGTATGATTCGAAGAAGTTGAATAGTTTGGACCAAATATTGCTGGCACATAGGCCTATGTGTGTCCCATGTACCCATATCTGTTGGCGATACTTTTCCTATGTAATTTTCAGCAATCTTACTTTTATCATCGTTCTGATGATTCAAAACCTAACAATACACACATTAACTTATACATTATCAACCGTTCCTATGAATTTATTGACAGTAATTGTTCGACCATGACTCAACGTTGAATTTAAGTGCGTTTTTATATCACACTATTGTAAATGTGATTGTAATTGTGATTAGTTCTAAATTTATAACTTATCCAAAACACGATAAAAAAACTACTTTGGAAAAATAAACTCTAAGACATTTGCAATAGCCCTGTCTATCACCTTTAGAAATGTGCGAACATTACACTGGTGTATTACATAATCCGAACCTGATTGCTTTGGGCAGTACAATAGGCCTTTGAAATTGCCCTTGAGTTTATTTTTCTTTTTTCTTAAGTAGTAGAATCGTGTTCCAACTATTTGCTTTGCATTAGCGTAGACAAATTTGAAAAATTACACCAACATTTTGAGCTAATTATGGGACTTACTGTTTATCAATCGAACTATATTGGAATTTCATCCTAGTGCATTAGTCTGCAGGATGTTATGACGCATTTTCATTGTGAAATTTGTTTGTTCTATATCATAAGTTACGAGCGTAAGAGGCTGCAAAAATTCCGTGATGAATATCTTTGTAAATATGATTTCCTTTTACATCCTGTCCTGCTGTTTATATTTCGCGAATGTTCATACATCTGCACATTCTCATGATGCAGATTTCTTTTTTAAATGTGTTTTCCTCCGTTTCATACAAAGCAGTTTGAATCGCAGTTAAGTGCATAGATCTCCACAATGTCATGTATTATTATTATTTTACTTTTAGTTTGCCCTGTATTATACTTTTGTTTTGGAATGACTTTACATGGTGTATACCATTTTATATTACACCAAATATGAAATAAGCTTCGGTTGTAATTGTTTATTTCATATCATATTCAACTATTTGAATTTGTTAAACAGTTTATAATAAAATATCAATTGCATAGTTCCAATTATTCATACCGATTGTGTATACAATACCGTACTATGGCTCAGTGGTAGAGCAGTTGTTTCGTAACTGGGAGGACCCGGGTTTGAGACCAAGTGGATGCGCTATAGTGCCCTTTGGTAAGGTATTAATCCCTTATTACAAGGTCCCTCGGAGAGGACTTAAAGTCGTCGCGACGACCGACGCGTCGGTCACCTGGTTGCTTACAAGCATACGCATGCTTTCTTTACCCATTGCCCACGGGAACCGGATGGTCTCTTTGCAAAGTATATGGGAATAAGATAATTCAGTAGTCAAAGGGTTAACAGTCAAGTAAAGTATACAATCAACCCTATAACATATCCAACTGTTTCAGTTCTATACCCAGTTCTTGCATTTGCAATCAGAGTGAATTGATTTGCACAAGTATATTTTGAATATGCGTTGTTTATCAAATTAGTTTTATATAACATAAAGTTCCGGAAATTGAGCTACAGTGCATTAAGTCTGCAAAATTATATGATGAATATTCAATTATATTAATGTTTGGTGGGGGTTTTTTGTATCATATTCAGCTTTTAGTATTGCATTTTAGAGCATTGAGGTGCAAATTTCTCTGATCATTTCCCTTTGCAAGTTTGATGTGTTCTCTGTCATAGACTAAATGCTTGAATTGCGCGATATAGTCTATGGGCCAATGTAGACCCCCCCCCCCCCCCTTAGGCACAATTTTTTGTGATGTTTTCCTGGTAGCTAGGACCCTAGGCTATCAGAATCTGCCTGTTTGCCAAAGAGTTAGTGGTGGGTGTGGACACCAGGGCCGTTACCATGGCAACGCATCAAGGAAATATAGGAATTTACTAAAATACCTAATATTTCTAATTCAGAAATTTGAAAAATGACCGGTAACCATCTAAATATATGTATTTTGAGTTTCCTGATTGATTGAAACCAAAATCTAGGTCATTTGTGACCCGCCGCCTCAAAACCTATAATAAGTCGCACGGACCACAACGTAGCAAACAGCCCAAAATAGTTAATTTGCTTGGATCAGTCGATTTTCTATTTTTGATAGAAATGGGTAGTTTCATTATCATTCTATCATGTCTCAAGTTTGTGAGTCGTAATTCGACTTAGAAATATGTTTTTGGGGCATTTTAAAATGACTCTTTTTTTCACCTGTCCAGCTAATGAATGTTTGGAGAGCTTTTGTAATACTTTCCTTCAATGCCAAATTACTACTTTACCTCCAAATGTATTAAATTGATTTTTGGAGTGAGTAATGAATAGGTCCTCCTGGAGCAGCTTGCCAAAATTCAGCCTAATCTGATAATCCCTTCATACCGGTTGCTATGGCCATTTGAATACCCAGTTTTACTTGGGCGCACACAGAGAGCGAAGGTTTAGCACTCTTTTGTTCCAAACTTAAATGGCCATTTTCTCTGAATAGGAGTTATTGATTGCTGGTTACATACTGATTCTAAATGTGATATTTAAAGGTGTTATCATTGAGTAAACTAGGCAAGTGCTATACCATTGGAAAGCTGAGAATCTCTACTTTCAGAAAATGTTTAAAACAAAAAAATAATTTTGGCGACTTATTGTAGGTTTTGAGGCGTCGGGTCACATTTAAAGTCACGGTCATGTCAAAAAATGACCGTTACTATGGAAACGGTAACATAAAAAGTTTATATTTTGGAAAAATATCTAAACTTATCAGTATAAAATAGACAGAGAGAAGTCTACACAATCTTAGATTATATTTTTCTGTTAGCTAGGACCCTCAGCTCTCATAATCCGCCTGTTTTCCATAGAGTTCATGGTGGGCGTGGCCACTAGGGCCGTTACCATGGCAACACATAACGAAATACTGGAAATTAATAAATACCGTATATTTGTCATTTAACAGCATAAAATATATGGTAAAGCCTCTAATATATGTATTTCAACCTGCCCCACTGACTCCAACTACAATCTGAGCCATTTGAAGTCATGGGCGTGTAAAAAAGGGCCGTTGCTATGGAAACGGTCCCACAAAATGCTTATATTTGTGTAAAATATCTATGATTTATCAATACAAAATAGAAAACAACTGTCTGCACAATCTTAAATCATGTTTTTCTGTTAGCTAGGACCCTCAGCTCTCATAATCTGCCGGTTTTCCATAGATTTCATGATGGGCGTGGCCGCTAGGGCTGTTACCATGGTAACATAACGAAATACTGGAATTTAGAAAATACTGTATATTTGTCATTTAGCAGCATGAAATATACATAGTAAGGACTCTAATATATGTATTTTAAGCTGCCCCACTGATTCCAACCACAATCTGAGTCATTTGAAGTCATGGGCGTGTAAAAAAAGGGCCGTTGCTATGGAAACGGTCCCACAAAATGCTGCTATTTGTGGAAAATATCTATGATTTATCAATACAAAAAAGAAAACAACTGTCTGCACAATCTTAAATCATGTTTTTCTGTTAGCTAGGACACTCAGCTCTCATATTTTTCCTATTTTACATAAAGTTAGTCGTGGGCGTGACCACTAGGGTTGTTACCGTGGTAACACACCATGGAATTGAATTTTAGAAAATACTATATATCTGTAATTCAACATCACAAAAACAAATTGTAACCATCTAACTATATGTATTTTGGGGTGCCCGTTTGATTGCAAGTAGAATCAGAGACAGTGGAAGGCACCGTCATGTCAAAACATGGCTGTTGCTATAGAAACAGTATGATAAAAATTGAATATTTCTGTAACTAATCAACACAAAACAAAGAACAGGTGTATGTACACCCTAAAATGGTGTTTATCTGTCAGCTAAATCTGAGTCATTGGAAGTCACCGTCATGTCAAAACATGGTTGTTATGGTGAATTAATAAATATCAGTGAAAAAATATGTAACTATCCAATGCACTTTATAAAGTAAGGGTCTCCACAACCTGAAATGATGTTTTTCCCCTGTACGTTAGCTAGGACCCTGGATATCATATCCTCCCTGACTGCCACAAAGCTGGATACTGGGCGACCACTCGGGCTGTTACCATGGTAATAAGATAGGAAATAACATATATGTCTAATTCAACAACGTGAAAATATTTAGTAGGCATTACATCTATTTCAAGCAGCTCTTTTGAGTGCAATTTTTTTGCGTGCTTTCAAGGTCACAGTCAGGTACACGATTATAATTCTTATTATCCGTTTGGTCTCAAACTGCCGCCGATGGTGGGTGTGAGCACCAGTCCCATTACTATGGCAACGCACCATCAAAATATTGGAAATTGTTTGAAAATTACATATATATATATATATATATTCTGTTTCAACAATAAAAAAAAAACAAAAAATATTAGTCTGGATATACATATTATAAACTTCCAGAGTTATTACACTAAAATACAGTCATAATCCGAATCACTTAAGGCCATAGTAATGTCAAAACATGGTTGTTGCCATGGTAGTATTATTATGAAAACTGAGCAATTTAAAAAAAAAGGTGACAGATTTTTGTTATTACACAGCAGCAATTATGTTGCAAAGACATTTTTAATTGTTCGCCGTGTTCGGATAGCTCCGGGCAAGATGTGGGAGTCCATGTGGGGGACCGTTGCAGTAACAACAGCTGATCCTAACTGGTTAGCTGTACTTGAGTAGTTATGCTTCCACCTCTATCCTTGGCGTTGGGAGGGAAGCAATGGAGGCTTAATAAATGGATTCACCTCAGTCACAGAACCTAATGTATTCATAAGATGATAAACTTGTCGGTCTGTAGCTAAACCTGTCTACTTGAAATAAATCTGAGAAGATTGGAATAGAATTTAGCATATTTTCCCCTAATCCTACCCATAAGAAATCTGCATGTTCATTAAGGATTAACAGCATGGCCAAGGTGGTCTAGGATTTGGACTTCATCAGAAACAGGACCAAAGAATTGAATTTTTGGGTGCCTCATCAAAGATCAAGTCCAGTGTTGATACCTGCCTGGAGTTTTTTATATTTGCTAGAAGGTATTCAAAAGAGTCACTGAGAAGGCCTGTGGTGCAATTGCAGCTCAGCATTCTCATGACTTGCATGATTGGGGTACATGTATATTAGCCATGGACTTGATGTGTTGGGGACCATAAGGCTATAAGTTTACATATTGGTTGCCCTTACAGTTAAGCTGCAGTTCTTTTGGCTTTAGAGGAGATATGGCCTATAGTTTGTGAGATTGTTCCTCTAATACTATTTTGCCTTAAGCATGGTTGGATAAAGGATGGGGTATATTTTTGGCAGAGTTTAGTGGCTAAGTCCATAATTTTTTGAAATTAGTGAACACCAGCGGGTTTGTCTATCTATCTTTTACAGCTTTAAGGCGTTCTGCAGCCTTACTTGAACTGAGTATTCTCTTATTAAAACTTGGTTGACTTTCTTACAAGTCTGATATGGTGAGGCACTCTTATCTGGCTTGAATCACAGGCTAAGAAGGTCATGGTGAGGAGATTTTCCAACCCTCATCCGGTTTGGTTTGGCAGAATAAAGTCAGAACTCAGGATGGAGATATAGGTGTCATCTATACCTGCACCACTATGTTAGAAGAGAATACATTTTTTGCAATACTTGAGTAATGTCTCTATAGCTAGGCTGAAGATGATGAGTGAATCCTCACTTCACCCTAGAGGGAATTCAAATTTACTTAGTATAGTTTGGTATGTAATTCTGAAGTCTGTCAATGCCTTATTGTATCTGTTCTTCACGATAACTCTGATGGGTAATCCTCAGCCTCATCCAAAGTAGCGGGTATTGCTGCAAGAGGAATTCTGCTGAAAATGTTCCGTACCTCTATCCCAAGGATGCTCTGTAACTTCTGATTCCTAATGGCATCCATTTATAAAACTCCTTGAAGGGGCAAAGTGGAATACAATAGCCCTCACTCATGTCAACTGGGTGTGGACACTTATGTACCTCAGTTATCATTTCACAGATGACTGTGAACTCAAAACCGACACATTAATTGCAGTTAGCAGTACAGTCAGAAATTAACTTTATAAAAATATATCATCACTAACATTATCTTTCGTGTTGTGAAATCACAGAAATATGCCACTATTTTCTAAATATAGATTTCTCGATCATAATCTGCCTTAGCAGCGACCATGTTTGGGTATGATCATTGGGAATAAATGATTAACATTTTCAATGCAATCATTCAGGCTGCTTGCAATGGAGATATCTAGCATGTCTATACTGTTTTATTGTTTTAAAATAATGTTAAACTAAAACAATGCCACTTTCTGAAATGCCAATATTTTAAAGATGCTTTTGGTGCCACAGCCACAGTACAACACCTACCAAGGGGTCAAAGTTAATACTGTAATACGACAGCACAGTAGATGAGAGTATCTCTAAGTACAGTGGTACCTTTTTAATATGAATTGGCTTATAAAATACAATGAATTTTCAGAAGCCTTGCATATCTATTTGAACATTTACATCTTCGTTTGTCATAGAAAGTGTCCTACCAGGCACGAACTTGAGGCCTCCAACCTGGAAACAGTTACACTTGTTTATAATTCATTATTTAGATACATATATATCCCTTTCTTAAAAATCAATATTAGCTTTCTTATCATTCTTTTCCTTTAGCAACGGCATATTTTTATATGACTGACCTAAACTAATCCGGCTTTTGATTGCAATTAAAGGCGCAGCTTCAATTGTGTATAATTAGATGCCTACATTGTACCTCGTTACATTACAAATACATGGTGGAAGCACTGTGGTATATTGGTGAAGGCCTTTCACTCTCATACGAGAGCTCTTGGATTCGATCCTTGATCGGTGCTTACATTCCTGGGCAAGGTGTTCTGCCCACATTTGTTTTGCTTCACCCAGATGTATGAAATGTGTACAAGGCAATGATAGTTGCAGGGCAGTAATATTACTGATGTGGTTATCCTGGGTAAGATCAATTTATTATTATCTATTATTCTAAAACTCTTGTTTTTTGGTGCCTTACCATGGTAGCTACCTTGACAGTCTCACCCACAACCAACTTTGTGGCTACTAGGAAGCTTTTGATTATGATAGCTGAGGGTCCTAGCTGACAGATAAACACCATTTTAAGCTGTATATACCACTTGTTCTTTGTTTTTTTTTGTTGAAATATTCAAATTTTATCATACTGTTTCCATAGCAACAGCCATGTTTTGACATGACGGTGACTTCCAATGACTCTGATTCTACTTGAAATCAGACGGGCACCCCAAAATACATATAGTTATATGGGTACAATTTGTTTTTGTGATGTTGAATTACAGATATATAGTATTGTCTAAAATTCAATTCCTTGGTGTGTTACCATGGTAACAACCCTAGTGGTCACGCCCACTACCAACTTTATGTAAAATAGGAAGAATATGAGGGCTGAAGGTCCTAGCTAACAGAAAAACATGATTTAAGATTGTGCCAACAGTTGTTTTCTTTTTTGTATTGATAAATCATAGATATTTTCCACAAATAGCAGCATTTTGTGGGACCGTTTCCATAGCAACGGCCCTCTTTTACATGCCCATGACTTCAAATGACTCAGATTGTGGTTGGAATCAGTGGGACAGCTTGAAATACAGATATTAGAGGCCTTACCATATATTTTATGCTGCTAAATGACAAATATACGGTATTTTCTAAATTCCAGTATTTCGCTATGTGTTTCCATGGTAACGGCCCTAGCGGCCACGCCCACCACCACTTTGATGTCAAACAAGCAAATTATGATAGCTGAGGGTCATAACTAATATAAAAACATTATCAAAGACTGTGCAGACATTTTTTTCTTTCTATTTTGTAATGGTTAGTTATAGATTTTTTCACAAATAACAGCTTTTTGTTGGACCGTTTCCATAGCAACGGCCTTTTTTGACACGCCCATGACTTTAAATGGCTCAGATTGTGCTTGCAATCTATCAGGCAGCTTGAAATACACATAATGGGATACTTACCATATATTTTATAGCTATTGAATTACAAAGATGCAGTATTTTCTAAGAATCCAGTATTTTTGGTGTGTTACCATAGTAACGGTCCTACAGGCCACACTCACCACCAACTGTACATGAAATAGGCAGATTATGCTCGCTGAGGGTCCTAGCTAATAGAAAAACATACTTTAGGCTTGTGCATACACATTTTTGGCTAGTTCATATTTATAAGTTTAGAAAGTTGTCCAAAAAACCCGCTTTTTATGGTACCGTTTCCATAGTAACGGCCATTTTTTGACACGCCCATGACTTTAAATGGCTCTGATTATGGTTGCAATCGATTGGGCACCTTAAAATACATATATTAGGATGCTTACCAAGTATTCTTATATTCGTGAATTGGAATTATATGACTTTTCCTAAAATTCATATTTTTCTTGATCCGTTACCATGGTAACGGCCCTGGTGGCCACACCCACCACCAACTTTATGGCAAACAAGCAGATTCTGATAGCTGAGGGTCCTAGCTAACAGAAAAACATCATTTAAAATTGTGCCTAAGGGGGGGGGGACCTTTTCGGTTTCTGGCCCATGGACTAATAGTGTTATGTCTGTGAAATTATCACCTTAAATTTCGATTTTTATGATACCCAATATCATGAATCTGTTGGAATTCCAGCTGAGTGCATAATTCTGCACGTCATTCCCTCACTGCACAAGTTATTAATGTCTAGCAAGGAAAACAAAAGGGGAGGGGCACAAAATGGGGGCACGTTTTCATTTTACAATTGATGTTTATTTATTATATGCATAATTGGATTTGAATTACTCTTGGGTACATATGGGCTGCAAAGTTTGCATTGAATTTACAACGTAAATTTCATGGAATGGTGTATGTTCTTTATGTATAATTCAGCTTGATTTAATGTTTATTTTCTTCGTAGAGTTAACCATACGTGTATGTGTCGTATAAAACTTTTGGAATTGGAATTGCAGTGTGTTAGAGATCTACATGACTAAATTTTGTACATTCATTTTAATGTTGATTTACTCTTCAACACAACTATTTAACTATCAGAATTTCCTTTGAGTGCAAAATTCTGAACAAGTTGTATGTACATGTATATATTTCAAGTGTAAAATGGGTGATTACGTGAGAGTTCATAGGTATGCAAAATAATTAGAAATTTCAAGTGTTGATATCACATAGACCTGAATCTGCACAATGCTATGATGTTTTTCCATTGCAACTTCATACCTTTCTATATAATATTATTATTATTATTATTAAGTATTTGGCGTCACATGTGCCTGGGAAGGGAAAAGTGAACTGAATCACTGTAACCCTTAGGTCTCTCCTCCCGATATAACTGATAATATGCGACTAATGGAAATAATTTAGTGTACAAAGCTTCACCATTATGAAATGTATTTCTCCTTTAAATTTGAAATATTTTCATATTAGAATGGGAAGTGCATAAGCCTGCACATGTCCGTTTTGAATATCAATTGTTTACATAATGTCGTTTTTACTTTTTGGAACTGTTGAAATTTCTTTATAAGTGTGCAGATCTAGACTTCAGCGAACTGAATCACTGTAACCCTTAGGTCTCTCCTTCCGATATAACATGTGCAAGTAATATCCTATGTGTCAAATCCAACTATTAGAATTTCAGTTGAGTGCATAAGCCTGCAACTCAATCAGTTGAATGCATAAGCCTGTATAATTCAGTGACCAATAGTTGTCTATCGCCTGTATATATATATATACACTCAACCAAAAAAGTAAGTTCCCCCCTAGCATTTTTGGATATATCTCAAAAAATAGTTTACCGATTTTCATAATTCAAACGGGAATGGATAGGGAATTTTATTACTCATAACATGAATGGCATATCATTGCCACCAGACATTATTGGTGTGAAAAAATGCATTTTATGTCAAAATGCATGGAAAAAAAAGTTGCACTTTAGTGATTTGCATTGACTTTTACACAAATAATCAAACAATCACTCATGATTCTGAACTTTTAAGCATGGTTTATTGCATATTTCTCTACCTCTTTCTTTTCATGAGCATACAGTTTAATAGGGAAGCATATTGTACCTGAAGAAATTCCTGAGAATTACATAATTTAAAAAATGTCATTTGCTAACTTGCATAGGAAATGTACACAATATGCTTCATATAACCTTAAAGTGCAACTTTTTTTCCCATGCATTTTGACATAAAATGCATTTTTTTTCACACCAATAATGATATCTGGTGGCAATGATATGACATTCATGTTATGAGTAATAAATTTTCCTATCCATTCCCGTTTGAATTATGAAAATCGGTAAAATACTTTTTGAGATATATCCAAAAATGCTAGGGGGGAACTTACTTTTTTGGTTGAGTGTATATATCAAATATTCCATATTTCATATTTAAATACCTCAGCCTGACCCAAAACAACCATATATTGACCTAAAGCTTAGTAAACAAAGAATATAATTACCCTGGGTATTCATAAATTTTCGTCTCCGTTTATCCATAAAAAATAAAAAAGATAATTTTTTTGGTCCGCCCCCTCCCTATGGCGTAACAACAGAGGAAACTGCAGGGGGTCGCTAGACGTGTGACGACATGTCATGTATACAGCTCCGAGTGCGTCTACACGATATGTCGTCATCAAATTTTCACCCCCCGCAAAGTAGCGTTCCTCAGAGACGGGGCCCTCGTCAGAAAAACCACCGGGGCTCAACATTCGGGACGCTCTTACTCATTCCACAGGAAACGGAATCTCATGAAGTTGGTTTCAATTTGTTCAGAAAATATATAGCTCCCCGTGGATGAATAAAGGGTATATTTCAAAATTCGGTCAGGCTGAGGTCTTTAACTATTGGCATTTCAGTTGAGTGCATAAGTCTGCACAATGTGTGAGTGCATAAGTCTGCAACTCAATCAGTTGAATGCATAAGTCTGTATAATTCAGTGACTAACAGTTGTCTGTCGCCTGTATATGTATATATATATATATATAATGGTCCATATTTTCATATTTAACTATTGGCATTTCAGTTGAGTGCATAGGTCTGCACAATGTGTGAGTGCATAAGTCTGCAACTCAATCAGTTGAATGCATAAGCCTGTATAATTCAGTGACTAATAGTTTTCTATCGCCTGTATATATAATATTCCATATTTTCATATTTAACTATTGGCATTTTAGTTGAGTGCATAGGTCTGCACAATGTGTGAGTGTATAAGTCTGCAACTCATTCAGTTGAATGCATAAACCTGTGTAAATCAGTTACTAATAGTTGTCTATCGCCTGTATATTTAATATTTCATATTTTCATATTTAACTATTGGCATTTCAGTTGAGTGCATAAGTCTGCACAATGTGTGAGTGCATAAGTCTGCAACTCAATCAGTTGAATGCATAAGTCTGTATAATTCAGTGACTAATAGTTGTCTGTCGCCTGTATTTGTATATATATATATAATAGTCCATATTTTCATATTTAACTATTGGCATTTCAGTTGAGTGCACAGGTCTGCACAATGTGTGAGTGCATAAGTTGAATGCATAAACCTGTATAATATATAATATTCCATATTTTCATATTTAACTATTGGCATTTCAGTTGAGTGCATAGGTCTGCACAATGTGTGAGTGCATAAGTCTGCAACTCATTCAGTTGAATGCATAAACCTGTATAATTCAGTGACTAATGGTTGTCTATCGCCTGTATATATAATATTCCATATTTTCATATTTAACTATTGGCATTTCAGTTGAGTGCATAGGTCTGCACAATGTATGAGTGCATAAGTCTGCAACTCATTCAGTTGAATGCATAAACCTGTATAATTCAGTGACTAATAGTTGTCTATCGCCTGTATATATAATATTCCATATTTTCATATTTAACTATTGGCATTTCAGTTGAGTGCATAGGTCTGCACAATGTGTGAGTGCATAAGTCTGCAACTCAATCAGCTGAATGCATAAGCCTGTATAATTCAGTGACTAATAGCTGTAAGTCGCCTGTATATATAATATTCCATATTTTCATATTTAACTATTGGCATTTCAGTTGAGTGCATAGGTCTGCACAATGTGTGAGTGCATAAGTCTGCAACTCAATCAGCTGAATGCATAAGCCTGTATAATTCAGTGACTAATAGCTGTAAGTCGCCTGTATATATAATATTCCATATTTTCATATTTAACTATTGGCATTTCAGTTGAGTGCATAGGTCTGCACAATGTGTGAGTGCATAAGTCTGCAACTCAATCAGTTGAATGCATAAGTCTGTATAATTCAGTGACTAATAGTTGTCTGTCGCCTGTATATGTATATATATATATAATGGTCCATATTTTCATATTTAACTATTGGCATTTCAGTTGAGTGCATAGGTCTGCACAATGTGTGAGTGCATAAGTCTGCAACTCAATCAGTTGAATGCATAAGCCTGTATAATTCAGTGACTAATAGTTTTCTATCGCCTGTATATATAATATTCCATATTTTCATATTTAACTATTGGCATTTTAGTTGAGTGCATAGGTCTGCACAATGTGTGAGTGTATAAGTCTGCAACTCATTCAGTTGAATGCATAAACCTGTGTAAATCAGTTACTAATAGTTGTCTATCGCCTGTATATTTAATATTTCATATTTTCATATTTAACTATTGGCATTTCAGTCGAGTGCATAAGTCTGCACAATGTGTGAGTGTATAAGTCTGCAACTCATTCAGTTGAATGCATAAACCTGTATAATTCAGTGACTAATAGTTGTCTGTCGCCTGTATATGTATATATATATAATAGTCCATATTTTCATATTTAACTATTGGCATTTCAGTTGAGTGCACAGGTCTGCACAATGTGTGAGTGCATAAGTTGAATGCATAAACCTGTATAATATATAATATTCCATATTTTCATATTTAACTATTGGCATTTCAGTTGAGTGCATAGGTCTGCACAATGTGTGAGTGCATAAGTCTGCAACTCATTCAGTTGAATGCATAAACCTGTATAATTCAGTGACTAATGGTTGTCTATCGCCTGTATATATAATATTCCATATTTTCATATTTAACTATTGGCATTTCAGTTGAGTGCATAGGTCTGCACAATGTATGAGTGCATAAGTCTGCAACTCATTCAGTTGAATGCATAAACCTGTATAATTCAGTGACTAATAGTTGTCTATCGCCTGTATATATAATATTCCATATTTTCATATTTACCTATTGGCATTTCAGTTGAGTGCATAGGTCTGCACAATGTGTGAGTGCATAAGTCTGCAACTCAATCAGCTGAATGCATAAGCCTGTATAATTCAGTGACTAATAGCTGTAAGTCGCCTGTATATATAATATTCCATATTTTCATATTTAACTATTGGCATTTCAGTTGAGTGCATAGGTCTGCACAATGTGTGAGTGCATAAGTCTGCAACTCAATCAGTTGAATGCATAAGCCTGTATAATTCAGTGACTAATAGTTTTCTATCGCCTGTATATATAATATTCCATATTTTCATATTTAACTATTGGCATTTTAGTTGAGTGCATAAGTCTGCACAATGTGTGAGTGCATAAGTCTGCAACTCAATCAGTTGAATGCATAAGTCTGTATAATTCAGTGACTAATAGTTGTCTATCGCCTGTATATATAATATTCCATATTTTCATATTTAACTATTGGCATTTCAGTTGAGTGCATAGGTCTGCACAATGTGTGAGTGCATAAGTCTGCAACTCAATCAGCTGAATGCATAAGCCTGTATAATTCAGTGACTAATAGCTGTAAGTCGCCTGTATATATAATATTCCATATTTTCATATTTAACTATTGGCATTTCAGTTGAGTGCATAGGTCTGCACAATGTGTGAGTGCATAAGTCTGCAACTCATTCAGTTGAATGCATAAACCTGTATAATTCAGTGACTAATGGTTGTCTATCGCCTGTATATATAATATTCTATATTTTCATCCTCAACTATTGGCATTTCAGTTGAGTGCATAGGTCTGCACAATGTGTGAGTGCATAAGTCTGCAACTCATTCAGTTGAATGCATAAACCTGTATAATTCAGTGACTAATAGTTGTCGATCGCCTGTATATATAATATTCCATATTTTCATATTTAACTATTGGCATTTCAGTTGAGTGCATAGGTCTGCATAATGTGTGAGTGCATAAGTCTGCAACTCATTCAGCTGAATGCATAAGCCTGTATAATTCAGTGACTAATAGATGTAAGTCGCCTGTATATATAATATTCCATATTTTCATATTTAACTATTGGCATTTCAGTTGAGTGCATAGGTCTGCACAATGTGTGAGTGCATAAGTCTGCAACTCATTCAGTTGAATGCATAAACCTGTATAATTCAGTGACTAATAGTTGTCTATCGCCTGTATATATAATATTCCATATTTTCATATTTAACTAATGGCATTTCAGTTGAGTACATAGGTCTGCACAATGTGTGAGTGCATAAGTCTGCAACTCAATCAGTTGAATGCATAAGCCTGTATAATTCAGTGACTAATAGTTGTCTATCGCCTGTATTTATAATATTCCATATTTTCATATTTAACTATTGGCATTTCAGTTGAGTGCATAAGTCTGCATAATGTGTGAGTGCATAAGTCTGCAACTCATTCAGTTGAATGCATAAACCTGTATAATTCAGTGACTAATAGTTGTCTATCGCCTGTATTTATAATATTCCATATTTTCATATTTAACTATTGGAATTTCAGTTGAGTGCATAGGTCTGCAACTCATTCAGTTGAATGCATAAACCTGTATAATTCAGTGACTAATAGTTGTCAGTTGCCTGTATATATATTATTCCATATTTTCATATTTAACTATTGGCATTTCGGTTGAGTGCATAGGTCTGCACAATGTGTGAGTGCATAAGTCTGCAACTCAATCAGTTGAATGCATAAGCCTGTATAATTCAGTGACTAATAGTTGTCTATCGCCTGTATATATAATATTCCATATTTTCATATTTCACTATTGGCAATTTAGTTGAGTGCATAGGTCTGCACAATGTTAGGGTGTCTAAGTCTGCAACTCAATCAGTTGAATGCATAAGCCTGTAGAATTCAGTGATCAATAGTTGTCTATCGTCATATTCAATTTTTGGAAGTTCAGTTGAGTGAATAAGTTTGCACAATATTTGAGTGAATAAATCTGCAACTCAGTTAGTTCAAGGCATAAGTCTGTATAGTTCAGTGGCTAATAGATGTTTATCTATCGCGCATATATACTACTGTATATCATATTCAACTATTGGCACGTCAGTTGATTGCGTAATGTCTGCATAATGTTTGAGTGCATAAGTCTGCAATTCATTCAGTTGAATGCGTAAGCCTGTGTATAGTTCATTGACTAATAGCTGTCTGTCGCCTTTGTATATAAAATTCTATATGTTCATATTCAATTATTGGCATTTAATTTGATTGCATAAGTTTGAACAATTTTTGAGTGCATAAGTCTGCAACTTAATCAGTTGAACGCTTAAATCTGCAAGGTTCAGTGATCAGTATTTATTCTTTTGACTGTGTATATAATATTCTATTTGTTCATATTGAACTAATGGTATATCAGTTGAATGCATAAGTCTGTAGAGTTCAGTGACCAATAGTTGTATATCGCCTGTGTATATAATATTCTATATTTTCATCCTCAACTATTGGCATTTCAGTTGAAATGAGTCTGCAGAATGTGTGAGTACATGAGTCTGCAACTCGATCACTTAAATGCCTTAATATGCAATGATAGTTGCCTATCGATCGTGTATACAATATCTTTTATATAATATATTACTACTGGAATTTCAATTGAGTGCATAAGCCTACACAATGTTATGTTACAAACACCATTCCAAATGATATTTGCTTTGTATCTTATCCGACAGTCAAAATGTTTTTAGTTTACATTCTTAGCTATATTCTTTGAATTTGTAATGTAAATTTGATAGAATCGTGTGACAGTGCATAGGTCTGCACAAGTATTTCTTTTATTGCAAATGTAATTCGCTGTATATCGTCTCTACATTACTAAACGTTTGATATCCAATAAAAATTTGATGAAGGGGCGTTCATACTTAAGTCAGCAAAGTTTCATAACAAATTCCTTTAATATTAGTGATATAATATCCAACTTAGTAAACGAAGAAGCTTGACTGGGGAGGAATTTTTTAATTTGTAAACAAATCTTTTGGCATATTAAAAAAATTCCTCCCCAGTCAAGCTTGTTCGTTTACTAACCATTGTCTACGGCGGACCGTTTGAATATTAATGAGTCAGAAAGAAGAGGATCTTGGGTATTTGATTCTAGTTCGTCGTGACTTGGCCGTGAACCAGAATAGCCTGGTGGTTAAGTCGCTGCCCGGCAAGCAGTAGATGACAGGTTCGAATCCCGCTGGTTCCAATTTTTTCTGACTTGTGTTTTTCATTACAGATCGAGCTTACGATCTTTAACACTGGGAGTAATATGCCGAAAGATTTGTTTACAAATTAAAAAAATATCCAACTTGTTTGAATCGCTCCTGTTCATTCGATTTAATGGCAAGTATGCTTTGCTATATCCGTTTTAATTCTGGATCGTTCAATATAATATAATTGCAATTGCATTACTGTGTGCGTGCATAAGGCAGCGCAATTTTGTGATGTATTATTTATTGTATGTTTTCTGTTAAATATCAAACTTTTAGTATAGCCTTTTTAGTGCATTATTCTGCACATGACCACTCTGGACATCGAAGTTGCAAATATGTTCTCCATCATAATCTAACTGCTTGAAATGCATAAGTCTGCACACCCATGACACATTACTATGTTTTAGTTGTAAATAATGTCATTTTTATCATTATGATACCAAACTGCTAAAACTATCGTTGAGTTGACATATCTTAGTTGCATTTTCATTGCACTTGTATATCACAACCGACCACTTTAATTGCTTTGTTGTATAGATTTTGAATTTGCACCATTATGAAATACATTTCTACTGTAAGTGGGATATATTTTCTTATTATATTCATGGAATTTCGCTCAGTATATTTATATCATGAATACCCAGTTCGTAATCGATTGTGTATATAATATCCTAGTTTAGTGCATAGGTCTAAATAATATGTTACATCTCAATGCAAATACAATATGCTCTATATCATATCCCAAAATTATTTTGAATGTTCAATCTAAATCTTATGACATTGCTTGCGGGTGCTTAATATGCAGATTTTCATGATAGAAGTGTGATATCTGACAGTGATATCACATCCAACTGTTTGAATTACTCTTGTCATGCTTGTGTTCATAAGACTGCGTATAGTTTCATGTCGAATTTAAAATGTACATTAGATGCAATGGCAAATGATTAGTGTACACGGCTTCACGCTTTCGTGTTAATTTCCATTGGATATACTGTATATCATCTTTATCATATCAAACTCTTTGAGGTGGATTTGGAATTTTAGAATGCAGATATCTGCACAACTATATTTTGAATATCCAGAATAATATTGACTTTCTTATCACACCTGTCTATCAGAATTTTATTTTGTAATGATTCAAAACTAGACAAGTTTATTGCCAGTTTGTAGTTTGCACTTTATTACTCTATGATGATTGCGTTGTCTGTACCATATATCCATGAACTTAGTCGAACAATACAAACTGATAAAGTATGGTAGCGTTAACAGATCAAACGATACTACATTCCTCCTAACCTTTGAGATGTGAGTGTACGTTATCTAATTTAACATTATACTGACACGTTAACTTCATATTTATGTGTACAACTAAACTTAGCTTGAGTAACCAATACATGTATTATTATGTTTGCAACCAATTGTTTCGGTACTTCACTGGCATATTAGTAAACCAACATTTTGAACTGTAACACAAGAACTCCAACGGTAAACAATGACTTCATTGTTTCCACTGCATTCTTATACATATAGATGCAATATAAAACAAGAAACATATTATGCATACGTGAATGCTTCTTTTTTTCCATAGCTGAACTGTACTTGAGTAATAAATCATTTCACTAAAGCATTTATGTGTGTGTTTACTATATGGTTGATAAAACAAACATTACAGCTGTCAAATTTTATGTAATGGAATAAAACATACTACAATAAAACAATTTGTATCAAGCATCTTCATTGTTGTGCATTTTCTTTTGAAGTGCTATCTTCTTATCAGTACTCTCTCTTATGCTGTAAAGTTTACACGGCCTTGAGGGTTCCAAACCTTGATAATCTCCAAAAATGTCAAGGCATTTTCAAGGCATATGGAACTTTGCTACTTTTGCAAGTTATTTTGTTTGTAATGTTTTGATTGTGCAGTAACACTATATCATTTAGCTACAAGGTAGGTTTTCATAACAGATGTGGAATATTAATTCTTACTTTATAAAAATGACAATCGTAATAATGATAATATAGCTGTCTTGGTCTTGGAATGAGCAGTACATCAGAAAAAAGGGCGGGGTCAAAAAGCGAAAAGTCGCAAAATGAACACTGGTATTGGTATGCAAAGCACTCTTCTTTACTTTATATAAGAGAGTGTTATTTTGTTAATGAATTGGGGGGGGGTATTAATCCCAACTGGTTATCCATGAATGCCAAATTCTAAATAATCCTGAAAATAAAATTCAAGCACTATTTGGCATGTCAGGAAAGATTGTTTGGTCATCAACTTTCCAAAAGCATCATGCCTATTATATAAGGTTAACAAAGTTAATGTTGAAAAGGCCCGGGCAATAGGGCAACTCGAAGATGGGGTTCTCCAAAAAGATGTTGAAGTGCGGTTTTGAGCAAGTCTTAGCACCATATCCAAATGGAAAACAAAAGTTCCGAAAAACTGGCGGTGTCAAAGACAGATCATCTGAAAACACAACAGCCCTACGCACTGCAAAGAAAGAAGAATGCAAGGCCGAACCAAGGAGTTATCACAGAACAATTAAGAGCAGTGCATTTTACAACTTTTCACTTTTAGTGCATTTAACAGTCCTATTTAGCCTGTATTAAACTTAGAAAAATTCTGTCCGTTGAACTTTTATTTGTTGATTTGTGATTCCATGTGGTCGCCGAACAATTTCAGCTTTGTTGCCGGAAAATTAACTTTGGGCAATTTGCATAATTTGCATAAATCTAAATTATCCCCTCTGGCCCGAATTCACAATGGAGGTTTAACCCTAAACCATGGTTTAAACCTCGGTAAGCGTACTGAAATAAGCGTAATAATTGCACATTGCCCATGCGCGCGCTCAAATAAAATACATGATTGGATCGGATTCCGTGCGTACGTACGCTTAAAATACCCAGGAGGGGGTTTAAACCATGGTTTAAACCAAACCTCCTTTGTGAATTCGGGCCTTTGTGTTTAGTAGCGGAAGACAACTTACGCGGAATGTGTCAACTGATATATCTACGTACTGTTCTATATGCGCGATGATACGTGACTGCAATTGTGTTGTTTATCTTATGCATGCAACCTTTGAGAAAATCGAAAGGAGGTGACAGAGTAATATCCGATAATAATGTATGATACCTCTATTTAGGGGTTTGGTGGGGCGTAGAATCCATTTCAATGTTATTTTTCACTTCTAGTCACGTAAATTCCATGTAAATAGGCTCTACCAACTTAATTATGCTTGAACAACTTAAAGTGCATCTTTTTCAACATGTATAAAGAATGGAAGTATACGCCTACTGTTATAAGTAAAGGGGTTTAGAGTGACTATCTTATTATTTCTTTTTAGCTTTAAAAAAAAGGGGGGAAATCCTGTCCGTTTATTTTATTTTATTTTTATCTTATTGGTCTTTTTTACCCAGGGTAACCTAGTCAGTGGTTAAACACTGTTATACTTTACGGCCCTGCACGAAAACACATATAAATATTGTACAACATAATACATAAATGTGAAATTATAGACAATATTAGACAATATTTTAAAACAAACTGAAACCGTTTCAGCCAAAAGAGGTTAAAGGGTCATGAACATAATTATGAAAATTTGTATTGACAAGAAGCAGAAAACTAGGGGAGAATAGTGAAAATGTTAGAAAACTGAAAAAGAATTTATAAATTAAAAGATTTTTAAAAGCTGAGATTACTAATATATACTAACGATATAGGGAATCTCATTTTGGCAATGCGATCATTATGTGTGAACCCCAAAACACCCCTTTGTCCATTTTAATGACAGAACAAACTGTCCATGATTCATTATGGGTAACATAATTATTTGTTGACATGCCCTCCCATCGAAAATGGTCTTTTTTATGATAAGAGCTATGAAAAGGGATACTTTGTGTGATTTATGTAACTTCCAAAACAAATGGGAAAATTCTCTCCATGACATCACACATCAATGGAAAGATCGCCATATCATAGTGATCTGAACTTTCAAAAATTCATAATTTACTTTTTCTTTGTCCGGTTTACCTCATACTATCACATAATATGGAATATTTTGTCTGCTGTCATCCAAACTCATTAACATGTTAAATAAACCATCAAACCAACCAACCATAGTTAAGCTATTCAAGCCAATTTCTTATGAAAGGGTTAATTCCCGTTTAATTCAACGTCATTATTACACTGTAAAAACTAAAGTGCTGTATATAGCACTTTTTGAGGGCATGCATAGGGACTGCACTCAGAGTGCTATTGAATGCCCTCAGCGTGCTATTTCAGCACTTTCACGGGAGCTGGACCGGCTCCTTAAACTGCTAAACATTCCAAAAAAAAATCGTGATTTTTACATGAATTTACGACACCGCATAGTTCATGTTATCTACTTGAATCCCATGACTAAAATAGATTGCAAGAAGCGTTCGTTAGTCCATTGGTAACGTCAGCGCCTCTCAATCAGCGGAACCTGGTTCGAGGCTCGCCACGGTCACATTTTTTTGGCTGGTAAATTAGCACACTACAAGTGCTATAAACAGCATTTCAGGTGCAGTCACTATACATGCCCCTAAAAGTAGCACTTTAGTGTTTACAGTGTAATACCCCAAAACCCTTTTACTTACATTATTTTATACAAAGCCATAAGGAGTGGTACTTTCATAACCAGGGAATTGTAGGTCCATGTATGTAAGAAATACACTTTCAGTTCTTCAAATATAACTTATGGTATTCACATGGAATTTACGTGATATTTAATTGCAACAAAAAAATAACATTGAAATGGATTCTACGCCCCATAAACCCCTAAATAGAGGTATCATACATTATTATCGGAAATTACTCCGGAACCTCCTTTCGATGCCTCACAGGTTGCATGCGTAAGATGAACAATACAATTGCAGTCACGTATCATCGACAATGTATGACATTTCCTCCTGCAACTATTGTTCCTGCCACAATTGCTCCGTCGACATTTGCTTCGAGCGACAACTGCTCTGCGACAACTGATCCGTCGATAAAAAATGAATGTATACGACATTTGCTCCTGCGACAATTGCTCCGCCGACCTTTGCTCCAAAAAAATCGATTATTGCTCCGTCGATGAAAATGAAAATGCGACAATAAACTCGGTAGATAGAAATGAACAGCGACATTTTGCTCCGCGACAATTGCTCCGTGGTTAGTTTAACCATAATTTCTTGCAGTTTGAGCAAAATATAAGGTGCTAACTTTGATTTATTTGATTTGATTTATTTATTTCTGCTTGATTTCTCAATTCATCAAATAATGGAATGCATACGTTATACCAATTATGCGATATGCAATACAATGGAACATCATGACATTAATATATCTTAAACTACAAGGCTAACAGTAAGATTATATAAAGAAAAATCAAACAAGAGGGTTTTCATAATAAGCCGAGGCTTGACAGCATGAAAGCCCTTTGAGATAAAATAATGAGAGAGAGAAAGAGAAGACACAGAGAGAAATAGGGATGAAGAGAGGAGGATAAAGTGAGGCAATTGTACCTTTCCAAATATCTTAAATAACAACTGTATTAACAATAGAGAGTTAATCATCCGGTTTGAGAGGCAGACATGATATTAACATAATAGCAAGTGGTAAACTCGTTTTGTAAACGAATATCATATCTGCCTCCCAAAGAGGTGAAAATATGAAAATGTGCCAAGTCATGAGTCCTATTTACATAATTATACAAGGTATTATGGGTGTAGTACAAAATCATTATCCATAATATTTTTTGAATAAAGCCTGAAAAAATCGTAGCGCCTCGACGGGGAAACTAACCCGGGCCACTGGCTTAACGTACCAATGCTCTACCTACCACTGAGCTACCGAGACACAGCCAGAAGGTACAATCATTTCAGGCTTATAGTCACTTGTTTTTACCAAACTATACAGGGAAGGCATCCACCATTCATTCTTGACCGTATAGCAGGCCTCCTTCAATTTAAGTGACGGCCACATAGAAGCGGTGAAATTCATCACCTTTATACCCCTATGCAGAAGTTTTAGTATAAATTGTAATTATAAAGAGGAGATTATCAATAATCATAATATTTTTTGAATAAAGCCTGAAAAAATCGTAGCGCCTCGACCGGGAATCGAACCCGGGCCACTGGCTTAACGTACCAATGCTCTACCACTGAGCTACCGAGACACGGCCGGACGGTACAATCATTTCAGGCTTATATAGTCACTTGTTTTTACCAAACTATACAGGGAAGGCATCCACCATTCATTCTTGACCGTACAGCAGGCCTCCTCCAATTTAAGTGAAGGCCACATTGAAGCGGTGAAATCCATCACCTTTGGCCCGGGTTCGATTCCCGGTCGAGGCGCTACGATTTTTTCAGGCTTTATTCAAAAGATATTATGATTACTGATAATCTTCTCTTTATAATTACAAAATCATTATTGTGGGGAATATTGCTTAATTAGGTGATGTTTTGTTGCTCGCTTGAAAGAGTACATTAAAGTCATGTTTTGTTTTTATTTCGGGAGGAAGGGAATTCCATACATCAGTGCCAGAGCGTCTAATAGAATTATGTGCAAGAGCAGTCCTGGGGTTAAATAAATGCACATTTTTTGATTAACATTAACTTTGATTATTTCAAGTTCATTTTTTCTCAAATTAATGCTTCTGTGTGGGTGGTCTTAAAATATTGCAAATGGATGTGTATATAATTGTATATATGGAGCAAGAAAGGGAGAGAATAACTATAAACAGCCTATAAAAGAAAAAACTATATCAACGAAAATTCTACGGCTAGTAATGAATTTGATAATAGAAATATGAATGACAGTTTCTTGTCTTCTTTGCACTTTTTGTATACATTATTACCGCTAACTGACTCTTTTTTTCAGCTAAATATGCTTTTTTACAATTTACGTATTTTGTATAAATTTATTGTAGTTTCTGTATGTAACTTTTTCATGTTAATATCACGATTTTCGTGTTGCCGGTAAATATGTTGTATGTCTTCCTCAGCGTCCTAACTGCGATGATGATGACCACCGTGGCGAAGTTCAGGATGATACTTATGCAATGTACGGCAGGGATGCTCATATATGGGTTTAATTGGTACATGACGAATGCTGGGCCTCGCAAACATTTCCAGTAGAAAATGTATTGGTGAAAATGGTAATGCCAGATTGGCTAATGGGGTGTTGCAAGAAAGTTGCGATTGATTGCAAGTTGCAACTGATCGGTACTGACCAATCAAAATCAAAATCATTGTTGCAAGCGCATCTTCTTGAATGGGCAGACACTGAACCATTCAGAATGATTGTTCTAATTTGTTTTACAATTTGCAATTGATTGCAACTTTCTTGCAACACCCCATAAGATGATTATTTTCTTCTAGTACAAATGCTGTTCGACTTCATAGTGAATCTAAAGCTTTTTTAAGACCTGCTTTTACTTTAGACATTTATACTCTTTATGAAAGTTATATTCAAATTCAGCTTTTGAAAGGTCCTTTTTGTACTGTCAATATTTTCAAAAAGAAATCAAAATATTGATATCTCATATCAGGCATAAGAATTATTTGAAGCATGATATCGTTTAAACTAATACATGGAATTCACTGCTCTCTCAGCTCTTGATTTCCTTTATTCTTGAATTGTATATAGGTTGAATGGATAATAAGCCTACCCTGGACTCTACTTAACGCTGACCACTAGAACACAAAGCACAGCATTAGGGGCACCCAGGAATAGATATCAAATATCCATTTATTACCTTGTTGCCTTGAACAAAGCCCTTTGAAATAAAAGAATGATCCTCATTCTGCACGCACTTCCAACTCTCTCTTTTCTCCTTTTCTCTTTCAAGCTCTCTCTTTTTCTGTCTCTTTCACAACAATGAGCAAATATTTATAAATACCACGGAAAGGTAATGGATTCTTCTATTTTTATTTCATGAAAATTAAGGACTGAATATGATATGTTAGTATTTTTTAAAAGGAGAAATCGCGATTTCATTTTCATATTTTTGAATATTCTATATACATGAATATCGAGAGGTTTCAGATAAATATTTAAAGGAGAAGGCTGTAGGTACCCTTTGCCCTTATATACGTGCAGGTCATGGCAACAATCGACTTAAAGAGTACTAATCACAAATATATATATTTGCTCTGTATGTTTGGGGTTCATTGTCGCCATACACTAATAAACATATGAGCGTCAAATATTATTGCAGCAGCTGTAACTTTAATGACTCAGTTAACATGGAATTAACTTGTGAGTAGACTATTCGACGAACCCTTACCCTAAACCAAGTACGACTTGCATTCTGTGCCTGGGATTTTATGCTATTCCTATTTTTATGCGGTTCTGGTAACCACGTTCTCCTGGAAAATACGAAATCTTAGCTTGTTTCTAGGACCTTGCTGGCTTAATTCGTTTTTATATGAATTGTCACGGTGACGTTTAATTGCATTGAATACTAAAATATTAACTTGCAATCACTTGGATTTGATTTAAATGAACTTGGTTTCCAGTGCCTAATTTTCTTCTTGGTTTTTGTGTGTGTGTGTGTAATTGGGTTTTTACAGACGTGTATCAATCAGATATGATTATTTACGTCTGGGACCGACCTTTAACGTCACCATCCGAAAGACGTGACTCAGTCTCGAACCTGGGTCCGCTGAATCAGTTTGTAACTTCCACTGGTAGCTGGATTACAGGCGCACGCCACAGCGCCCAGTTTTCTTGGTTTTTCCATCCACTGTACTCTTTTATACCCTCGATATTTGCTTACTAAGAATCCAAGATGTAAGGAAATGTATTCATAAAATGTTGTTCTTTATTTAATATTCTTCATATACCGTTGTTTAATAGACCGCTTCTGTAATGTATACAAATTTATTGCACATATATTCTCTGAGCACCTGGTGACGAGCTATTCCATGAACCTGCTTTTTATAAATGAGCCTCAATGCTTGGAATCCAGTTTGCATACATTATTTGTAGTTATGTCCGGCAAGCTTTCAGGTTTGAAAGGTATGCATAAATTTGCATATATTACCGAAGCGGTCTATTGGACAATAAAACAGTTCATACCGGTAAAAGAGAATCGGAAGAAAAAGGGCGGATGCATTTCATTTTATTTATTTTGTGGTACAATTATAGTTTCCTAAAGAATGCTCAAGCTTTAGGTGACGAGATGAAGATGAATCATGTGGAATACTGTGGAATATAGGCTGGCTCAAGTTTATTTCTGTAATTACGATTGTGCAGACTTACACAAGTAACTTTTACTTTTTACTTCTTTCATCTACAGTCCACACAAACCCGTCTCCGCCCCCCCCCCCACACACACACATAAACACACGCTCGCGCGCGCGCGCACACATACCTCTATGTTTTCTATTGTTCGAATTTCAACCGATGACTCCACTATTGAATTGCGTCACAAAATTCATTGACGGAATAAACCTCACCAATTGTTGACAACCGATGACCTATTGAATTACTACCGATGACCCATTGTTCTCTTTGTTCGATGTCATCGGTTTGAATGCGAAAACATGTACACACACATACACACACCCCACTCTTCCCCTCTCTTCTTATCTCCCGTCTCTTACAAATTGCTAACGATCAAGGTAAAATTCAAATGAAATGATGGTGGAAGCAGGCCATCAGTATTGATATGTTTTCAGAGGAATCAGGAAACTTACTATAATTCAAAATAGGGGGCAGTAAATCAGTCGTAGAATTATTATTTTCTGCATGGCTGTTTACAAATTAAATCAATCTTCTGATGTTTTTAATTTGCTACCTACTCGCTTCCCGGTCCTGTAGTATGTAGTAGGTTAGTGTCTCTTACTTTCTCTTATTTTCCCTACACTAGTATTTTTCATAGTCTATCTCTTTTTTTTTTTTTGGTTTTGTTTTAGGAATCAAAATAAATGACAGTTCTTTCCTGTCTCCCAGAAAACCTGAATAAAAACAATGATATATGTAATATTTTGTCCAAAAAGTACCTGTATCAGTATCTTTCGAAAAGTAATTTGCGTGGACTTTATATCAGTATAATAGTATTTTGACATTATTCGTATTCAGTGCTTTAAAATTTCAAAAGTGTGCGCTTCATCTTTATCCAGAGCAATGGGCATTTCTGAGCAATAAATGGAAAATATTCTCAAATCTTATGGAGATGACAAGTTTAGTTATAAAATTCTTCCTATTCTTTAGGCTGTATAGAATTCACAAAGCACTCACGTATTTTTATGAGGCGTTAAGCTCTACAGAATTCACATTATTTTTGTTGTGAATTGAGTAGAAAAAAACAATAAACAAACGTAGTTGTACAATCATCTTCAGGTATTGAACTATTTTTAATCAATCGGAATATATGTAGCAAAAAAAATTGTGCATAAGATGTCCGAAAGTAGTATGTCATTTCCTGAATGTCCATGAGAAAAGGGAAACAAATTCGATAACTACACCCAATAATGGCAAAAATTACACGGCTCCTTTGAATAAGATTTTTACAAATCAAATTTACATGGCACAGCCATTTCTAAAATAATTTCATTCTTTACTGCAAAAAAATTCAAACCATTACAATTGATCGATATCTTGAGAAATATTTATTTAACACGTGCATTTAATGAATGAAATCATTTCGTCAGTAAATAAATTAATCGGGCATGTAAAAATGAGAAATCATTAAATCTCAAACCTGAATACAAGCTCCACCACAAAACAACAAACATTACACATGTTCACAGAACTATTACAGTATATTTTATTTACTTGTACATGCTGTAAGAACTCTACACTGTTCATTAATATATCTTTTCATGTTTCAGTTTATCGTTTCATATTTCACATCTACAATGTGTTTTTACAGTATAAATGATACAAACAAGATAAATAGTACAAACAAACATGAGATATATTGTCAGAGAAAATAAAAGAAGATGAGTACCTCATATCTTTACGTTTGCATGCAATATTAATTGAAAAGACTGGGCTAGAATAAAAGTGAAATATTGAGGAGCCTAAGGAGAAAGTCTTTAAAAATAGTGGGAACGACCAATGCATGATACAGCAATATGAGTATATCAATAAAAATATTGAGTCGCAGTAATCAAAATCGCATTCAAAGAAATAGTATTGGATGGTTTTGTCACTTTCATTACAGCAATGATATTACAATTCACGTTTTTAGGGTAAATTAGCATTTCCTGTACGCCGTGGCAATTTCAATTTCAATTTTCAATTTTTACCGATTTTTACGTAAGTAAAGACATATAAAACAACAACCACGTACGCACCAATGTAACGGGATTTTGGTGTCAGAATTTCGGCTTGAATAAATAGAACATTTTATCAATAACAGGAAAAAAGCCATCTCACAGCACCCAGCGACCGGCCACCACACCCGCCCGCAACGAGCTGCACCCCATAAGTCAGAACAATGGCTACTGAGGCCACAGAATTCAAAACTTTGAGTTCGTTGACTGAGGCGCAGCAACTCGCCGCGGGCGAGTGAATTGGCCCGTCCCCTGCCACTCGGAGAAAAGACATACAATCATAATAAACTGTATTAGTGTGGTATGAAAATGGAAGATGGACTATTTAAAAGATTCTTTTGACAGCACTACATGTCGGCTTCTGCCTGTATGGCATAACCATTTAGGAGAAGAAGTTTTAATTTCCGTTGACATAATTATAAACAATGTGGAATCAAACGAAGAAGCTTGACTGGGGAGGAATTTTTAATTTGTAAACAAATGTGGAATCAGTAATTTCATTTGGGAGTTCATTCCAATACTTTGACCTGAAAATGTAACGGTTTTCTTTGCAAATATTGTTCGAGTTCGTGGCAAATGGAAAGAGTTACATTGACGTGTGGGGTATGGGTGGATAGCGTTGTTTGGTTTTTTTACAAACAGTGCAGAAACCATCGCAGGTAAATCATTTATATACACTCTAAAAAATAAAGTGCTATTTTTAGCACCTCAAGATTTTGAGGCAGCACCTGTAAGGGCACGCATAGGGACTGCACAAATTGTGCTAAAGTAGCACTTGTGCAAGTGCTATAATTCAACACCAGTCCAAGTGCTACTTTAACACTTTAAGTGTAAGCCTTTTTACACTTCTGGTGCTATTAGACGCATGCAGCTCGCAAAAACCACACTTCTAGTGCATTGAATAACCCATTTTAGAGCCCCCAAAACGGCACTACTAGTGCTAACACTTTTGCACCCAATATAGTGCTAAAGAACACACACAAACAGTATGCACAAAATTACACCTGTAGTGCTGAAAACTCACCCTTCTATATCTGTTAAAAGTGTTAAATAGCCCTACACTAAGGTCTAGATTTTATTTTTAGATTGATATGAACTGGTTGTATACATAGATGATGTGGACTAAAACCATGGCATGTGGATTTAATCATCTGAGAATTACTTCAGACCAAGAAGTGGCAATTTCGGAGATTTAATTGTTCCATTTCGGCAATCCACAATCGTGACGAAAAAAAGCACACACACCGCCTTAAAACTTCCCAGGCCCGGTCGGTGCGGTCGATCGCGCCCATGCATGCCTGGTTGACCCCGCATGATCAACAATTTTCATGTCAACGACAACGCGAACCGTAGACGGTTGGCCACACCACACATGCTGAAACATGGCATTTCCACTTCATTGCTTTTCATCATGTTTCATATCCACCACCACAAAAATTAATGTAAATATCATATTATTTGATACCTTTATTCGCATAAAATTACAGAAGTTCTAAATTTAATGTCTTAAAATTTTTACTTACCACGCCATGCCTGTGCAGCAGATGATGGCTCTTGCACTACAGTTGCGTAATAAGCGATTTCGTAATTGGCCCATGAGCAACTTTTCGCAAATGACCTTTCCCTTTGTTCATTTGGATAGGCATCTTTTCAAAGAAATATAATACGTAAGCTTGCCCGACATAGCAACCTACAGAATTCAAACTCTATGAAAGAAAGACATCGTAGACCAGGTGACTAGAATAGCACGTCAATGAACACTTGGGAAAGCGCATTGTTTGCAAGTTGGCTATCATTTGGCAGACTGTCAAATACCAACCATCAATGAACACTCTGTTGCTTTTCAGTGGATTTAATGAAAAGTATAATTAAATGAATATATGAATAATCATTACACAGTCGATGCTTATCTCAGTGAATTTTAAACGAACATGCCAGTTTATGTCAAATGACCTTTATCTGCTCATGCGCAAATCCTAATTACGAAATCGCTTATTAGCACAGAATTGTGCAGGTGCTAAAATCACGGGACGTTGGTCAGCACTTGAAGTGTAAAACGAGCGTCCTAACATTCAGCACTTACTTTTAGCACTCAATTGTCTGCACCTTATCATCTCCCAGACGCAAATGGCACGTGAGGTGTTAGAAATAGCATGTCAAGTGCAAACTTCCAGTTAGCACTCGTTTTTCAGCACTTTATAACTGATACATGAATATCCCTAAGTTGTACACATAAATATCTGATATCTGATATCTAGTATGAGAGAGAAATCCAGTGTTATTAATATTTCTTATGGCCCATTTTTGAATGGTGAGTATCTTGTCAAGTTGAATTTTGGTCACATTCCCCAGGCAAGAATTCCGTAATTGACTATACAAGTGGTATACAAGGATAACAAAATTTTGGGAGGGAACTCGTGTTTGGGTTTATTCAAGATGTCTGTATTTCTGGAAAATAACTTACATAAATTTTTGATGTGTACCTTCCATGATAAGTCACTGTCAATGTACCAAGAAATTTTGTGGAATCCACTTGGCTTAGGTTTGTATTGTCAATTAATATGTTCCCTGGTAAGGATTTCATATAATTACTGAATTAGTTTTTTTAACATTCAAAGATAGTTTGTAAGCATTTATCCACGCTTGGACCAGTTTCAGTTCATCATTAACAATTACTCGATAATACAAAAAAAAATCATGAAACAAACTGGAATACCCAGATATTACTTTATTAAAAATAAAAAACAAAATAGTGATTCATATAGCCAAACTATCAATCTTAAATTGTATCCATAATATAATCTCAGCGATGTAAACATGTATCAATTCACATGTAATTAGAGCTTTGGATTTAAATATACTAATATTTATTTTTTAATCAAAACGTGAGGTCAGTCCACTAGATAGTCAATAATAAAAAGCAAGATAATGTGTGGCGACAATAACAAAGGATCATTTCTCAACAAACAACGGAATCTTTGGCTTTTAGGGATATTCGTAAGGCAGATAATAAAATAATATTTTGGTTTAATTCATTTAAAAGAAACATATTGATCTGTCTTGTTCTTATCTTTCTTAAATATTAAAGGATTGTGTCATTCATTTACTTTTGTTTACACTAATAAAAAGTACGAATATGTCAATATGTTTAATGACACCTACACTCTAAAAACAGAAGTGCTGTTTTAGCACTTGGAGGGCTATAATTAAGCACTTTTTCGGTGCTCGCATAGGGACAGCACAGCCTGTGCTACTATAGCACCAGTGCAGGAGCTACTTATTACAGCACCCCAAAAAGTGCTACTAATTTGCGCTAAGTAGCGTAAAATTAGCACCGGGAGAGCTTTTTTCAGCACTTTCCAAGTGCTTGTAGAGTGACTGCACTAGTAGTGCTGATTTACTACCAGTGCAGGTGCTACTTGTTACAGTACGTACTGTACCCAGATGTGCTATTAATTAATTAACTTTACACTAAGGGTGCTTATGAACAGACATAGGGGTTCTTTAATAGCACCTACAGTGAGCATTACATCAAATTCATATATATGTACAATTCTTATTTATTGTGATTAAAAATGGTTAGTAAATCATAAGAGATAGATCAGTAATTACAAACTCATGTGCAGTGACCAATTTCTGAATCACTTTTCCTTTTGTTTATTAACCGAGTATATATATTTGAGACGCTGACCGAGACAATATTATCTGAAATAGACAAATACCTAAAAAATGTGTATTTTCTTCAAACAATATGCAAATAATATGCAAAATTGCCAAAGCTCTTCAGGTGCATTGGTTCATTTGACTCTTGTTTGCACTTGTTTTTAGCACCCATTTCTTCTGCACCACAAAATCTTTTTGTCAAAAATAGCACTTTATGTGCTAAATTTAGCACGGCAGGTGAAACTCCTTGTCAGCGCCTGTTTTTAGCACTTAGATTGTTAAAGTATACATAACCTGTCGGATTTAACAGTATACCGACAATTGTTCAGGCGACAATTGTTCCGGCGACAATTGCTCCGTGCTGCATTTCGTAAAACAGATCAAGTTAGGGTTAGGTTGCACTTAGGTTGGAGGTTAGGATTTACGGTTAGGTTGATGGTTGGGAGATTTTGGACAGGGGCTGACGTTAGGGATTCGACTAGTGTACTAGTGTACGGAAATGGCGCTAGAGCATGTGTGGCACAACCGATTTACCCACGCACCACCAGGCCAAAAGGCTGCGGGAGAGTTCCCTTGAATTTGAAAAATCAAGTCGACTATAATTCTGACTTAAGTCGAGGTGGTCTTGAGGAACGGTTCTTAGGCAGTTTGAAGCGAAAGCGATCCTAATGCGTACTTCAACCGGAAGTGAGTGTGTGTGTGTGTGTGTTCCGCGGGAAATCTCGTGTGATTTTCCTTGATTGTCCTATAAGTGCAGGCCATCGCTGCATTTAAAGGTAGCGAAGACGATAGAAAGAAAACACAAGGAAAGATAGAAGAGGAAATGATAGAAGATAGAAAGGGAAAATGATATAATGAATAAAAACAAAGAAAAACATAAGAAATTTAAAGAAAGAGAAGACGATAGAAAGAAAACATAAAGATAGAAAGAGGAATTGATAGAATGATGAAAAGAAAGAACAGATAGAAAGAGAAAATGATAGAGTCACTAAAAACAAAGAAAGACAAAAGAAAACAAAGAAACGATATAATGATAAAAAAAGGAAAGATGGAAAGATAAAAAGACAGAATGATAAAAACAAAGGAAAACAAAGGAAAACAAGGAAAGATAGAAAAGGAAATGAGAAAAACAGAGAACAACAAAAGAAAACAAGGAAAGATAGAAGAGAAAATGATAAAAACAAAGAAAAACTTAAGAAATCTAAAGAAAGAAAAGACGATAGAATGATGAAAAGAAAGAAAAACAAAAGAAAACATGGAAAGATAGAAAGATAAAATAATTGAATGATAAAAGCAAAGAAAAACGTAAGAAATTTAAAGAAAGAGAAGACGATAGAAAGAAAACAAAAGGAAAGATAGAAAGAGGAAATGATAGAATGATGAAAAAGAACAGACAGGAAGGGAAAATGATAGAGTCACTAAAAACAAACAAAGACAAAAGAAAACAAAGAAAGATAGAAAGAGAAACGATGGAATGATTAAAACAAGGAAAGACAGAAAGATAAAATGACAGAATGACAAAAACAAAGAAAAACAAATGAAAACATGGAAAGATAGAAAGATAAAATGATAAAAACAAAGAAAACATAAGAGATCTATAGAAAGAAAAGACGATAGAATGATGAAAACAAAGAAAAACAAAAGAAAACAAGGAAAGATAGAAAGATATGACAGAATGATAAAAAACAAAGAAAAACATAAAAAATCTAAAGAAAGAAAAGACGATAGAATGATGAAAACAAAGAAAAACAAAAGCAAACAAGGAAAGATAGAAAGATAAAATGATGGAATGATAAAAAACAAGGAAAGTTAGAAAGATACAATGACAGAATGATGAAAACAAAGAAAAACAAAAGATAGAAAGATAAAATGATAAAAACAAAGAAAACAAGGAAAGATAAAAAGATACAATGATAGAATGATAAAAACAAAGAAATACTAAAAAAAAAAGAGAAGCCTTGGAAAGATATAGAGATAAATGCATCAGGCAAGCAGTATACGGTTTGATTTCCGCGCGTAAAAATTGACCCGCTGAACTGAGCTGCCATAGCAACAAGACCACTTTGACTCGTTGAGCGATTTGAGACATCAAAAAGGCACGGACTGTGAAAGCAAACAAACCGTTCTTCAAGAACCGTTCCTCTAGAGCGGTCTAACTTAGAGCGGTCCAGCAGGGAGTGTGAAAGGCCTCTATGTAGGAACAGTATATATAGATCTAGATACATTGTCAGCTGAAGACCTATCGCCATCTTGAAGGTCAGTGATAGAACTCTTTTGAGTTTGGAGAGAACCTTCATTCTTCGCGCCACGAGGTTCCCCGCTAGCATTGCAGGAAAGTAGGTTATTGACATGACTGATGAGGTTGCGAAAGTCGGTTAATCGAGTCCAGTAAATGATCGGATTTATAATTCCGTTTAGTCCCAAGAGGCTGCGGGACAAGATGCCAAAATTCTCAAACCAAGGCTTTGTTTTAAAGGTATTGTAATTGAAAATCCAGTCTGGACGTATGTAGCTAATGAAGAAACTTAGACTAAGCGGAAGGAAACAGACGAAATTTGTCCCTACAACGAGCGCGAAGGTAGTAAGTATTTTCTTATTTTGCTTAATGCGCTGTACCAACATGCGATCTGACAGGCCGGCTTTGCGCGCTGCGCTTGCTATTGTCCAATACACGACTGCATAGCAGACAACGCAAAGGCAATTTGATGCAGCAGTCACAATGGGTAAAATGAGCGTTACGACGCGTGTTTTCTGGAATGATCTGATGGACATGACTGAGCTCATGGGGAGGATCCACAGGATGATACAGACGGCGATGCAGCGAGGACCCGTGACGAGGTTGCGCTTGTTAAATGGATCGAAACGGATGATGATGAAACGATGAATAGCAACTGCTAATGTACTGCAAATTCCGGTTATGAAGGATGCTCGCATTACGTAGTTAACCACTCCTATCTGAAACGAGAGAATAAAGGTCACATGTAAAAGTACGAGTGCCTGGGTCATATACATGTACATACTGCTTCTTCATGGGGGGTTATATTTCCAAAGGTTCACTATTTATTCATTACTTAAAACAAACAAAAGATATTCCGAAGGTTCGTTACTCCGACGGTTCGTAATTCTGAAGGTTCATAATTTCGAAAACGAAAAAGGGTTCATAATTTCGAAAATGAAATAGGGTTCGTAATTCCGAAAATGAAAGAAGGTTCATAATTCTGAAGGATCGTAATTCCGAAAAGTTATGTAGGACTCTATTGCATTTTGGGAATCACGAACCTCCCAGAATTTTAAACCCTCTTTCATTTTCGGAATTATGAACCCTATTTCGTTTTCGGAATTATGAACCCCTTTTTCATTTTCGGAATTACGAACCCTATTTCATTTTCGGAATTATGAACCCCCTTCTATGGGAAATTTGTGTTTCGGAATTACGAACCTTATGAACCGTCGGAAAAACGAACCTTCGGAAAAACGAGTACCCCCCTTCTATGGGAATTTTGGTTATCCTAGGGGCCTCTATTTTTTTTTTTGTCTTGCCATCGGCACATAACTACCACTTTTGGGGTCGAGTGGGGAGGGGGGCGGTGAGCTCGTTTTGTTTATATTACATGGCTATTATTTCTGTGAATCCGCTTAATTACATTCTGTAGTTCGTAATAATTATAAAAGTCAAATTTATTACAGTATGAATGCGAGTGGGCTGAGTGGTACTCCACATGTTACTGGTTTCAGTTAGAATGCTTGGTTGCAGGTCTAAACAAATTGTTCATGATTGGTGAGATAATTCTTGAAACACTCCAAGGTTTTCAACAGGTACCGAAATGGAGCAGTTTTGGCCAGTGGTGTCAAGCCTTTGAGAAATCCAGGAAAATGCCGACCGTGTGGGATAAATTATCGACGTTTGCTACTTTCATTAGAGCATGAGTGGTTAATTCTCTTCGGAAGTCAAATTTGTCATTCAGATAGGGTGAGGTATTGGGTTTTTTGACGAACCAAACTGTACGAACGTTGACTCATTCAGATTCAGATATATTGACTGTTTTCAATCATAATCAACATAATACTATAGTGCATAACATAAAATAAATACAATAACAACAATGATATGACAATGATGTTTTCATAGATATGGGCACGTAATTAAATATCAATAAGTAAAGTATATGATAGCATTATATTGACCTAAGTGATGTTGAAAACAGTTGGACACGTTTAAAAGCAAAGCTTGTATTTTACATGTCTCGAAACTTATATAACCTAACCCATTTCCTACGGGAAACGGATGGTCCTGTATTAACCCATAGAAAATTCAGTAGTCAATGGCTTAATCACTATTAAGTTCATTTCATTAATATTAATTTTATAAAGTGTGAAAGTAAACTGAAAGTTGCAAGACGGTGTGGAATCAAAATGAAAATGAAGAGAAGGAGGATGGAGGAAGGAGGCCGGAATGAGGAAAATAAAAGAATTCAAAGTGAGTGTCATTCAATTTAGCGTTTCGAGCAAGGGATTTAGGTTTTGCATTATTCAATTTCATTTCCGTGCATTCAACTTAGCACGTTTGTAGGAATCATTCAAATTCATCGGCAACTGCCGAAAGGACTCTTCGGGCATTCAAATTCACGAATGGGTAGTCAAATTCGGAACATGTTCATTCAATTTAACACGCAAGTTATGAATCCCCCTGTTTTGTTATAATTCCCCCTAAATAAGGCTGGTTTCGAATTTCATTTCCTTCTTGAGTCCATAATAAACGGCAGTATACCTTATTGTCATGTAGGTTACTTGTAAATTCAATTTCTATAGATGTCCCAAAGCCACGCAAATAGGGAAATATACCTGAAGGTTTAAGTTGAAAATATAGGCCTACTCTGAACGAGAAAATCCATGCACCTAAGCATGGGCGACAATCTCCCCCCAGGAAGGGTGGACAACAAAATGTCAGAAAACCAGCATTTCCTTATACTGTATATGTTTGGGTTTTTTTAATCATCTAGCTATAGGCAATTAGGCTAACTTTTGAAATTCTTCTATCGTTTTAGAAGATAGGGCTACTTTTCTTAATCATCAATCAGGTACAGCGCGCCCCAGTGGATGGCAGCACTGTCATATCTCTCCTCATTCTTTTGCATGCAAATAGCTGTTTGGAACTGTTTTGAATTGGAATTTTGTGTTAAATTTATATTGATTAACCTTGGATCCTAATGGAACACTCATAAGTCTGATTTTTGACTGCACTTCTGAGAAATTGGTTGTAATATGTTTCATTTTTTATTCTGGAAATCTACTTTGGCTCATGGAGATACTGCCTGTAGCAAGTTCTGACAATAGACACTGGAATGTCTATTGATTGACTGCTCTCTTATTGTCAGGAGGTGTAACTGTTTCTTTTCTTCTGAGAGGCTTATTAGTAATTCTTCACAATGGATATGTTCTCCTGGACTCTGTTCATCTCCATGCTGATTGTCTGCCAGCCTATGCCAAGTCCCCTGTTGTTGGATGGGAGGACAAACACCTTTGTTACCTCAAGCACTTGAAATACTTTACATCAAGAGTTCCCTATTGTGTGAATGATACTGCTACTTTCCAGATTGAGCTGATGAAGTGTATGGACATTAACCCTAACCCTGGACCAAGCTCTAGTGATTCGATTCCCAATAGCTTGTCTAAGACTGTAAAACCCCCGAACACAGAAATATTCATCTACGGCATGGATGAGATGAGATCATTAGACCCATGTTCTGATGTTACCAGGATGCCCCGTGTTCCTCTTGAAACTTGGAATATGATTCAAACTTTGAAAATTTACAGATATCCCATACATCGTCGTGGAAAGAGAGGAGGTAGACGCAAGTCAAATAACGTCACTCGTCTTAATGAATTAGGTCCTATTCCAGTGCTCACACCATCAAGAAGGCCCGAACGTAGTTATGCTGATCAACCCAAAGGACCTAATCAGAACAATCTAATACAATTGTGTAAATCTGATACAATCGTAAACTCTAAATGAATGTGTTGTTTGTGGAATGCTCATTCAATCAGGAATAAGACCACTGAGCTTGTTGATTATATCTGTGAATATGATACTGATGTAATGATTTTAACTGAGACATGGCTTAACAAAGATGATAGTGTTATAATAGGAGAATGTACCCCTCCTGGGTACACTTTCTTTAAATGTCCCTCGTAACTCCGCTAGTCGAGGTGGAGGAATTGCCATGGTGTTCAAGGCACCACTGAAGATGCTGATTAGACATCATGCTGATTTAGTTTATACGACATTTGAGTATGTGCATATTACAAATAGTTCTTACTCTGTCAATATCATTGTAGTATATAGACCTCCACCATCGACCATTAATGGCTTCACAAATACAGCATTTCTTAAGGAATTTGATGATTTTGTAAATGAGATATCTCTCTTTGCAAGGAAATTAATTGTAATTGGAGATTTTAATGTTCATTGGGATGATCCTTCCAAACAAGATGTTATTCAGTTTTCTTCATCCACAAGTTCTGCTGGATTAGTTCAGTATGTTAAAGGTCCAACACATAATCGTGGACATACACTAGATTTGGTTTTTACTCGCTGTGACGAATCATTTTTGGTAGATTGTTATACTAATGACACAAGTATGTCAGATCACCATGTAGTGTGTTTCAAGTTACAATTACAAAAAACAAGACATATGCAAACTGTATCAACCCTCCGTAACTACCGGAAGATTGACAAGAATCAATTTCAAAAAATCAATCAAAAAAAATCAATTAAAATCACTCTCAGAGCTCATTTCCCAACCTCACCCTGATGGTGTTGATGCATTTTTTGAGTGGTATGATTCTAGTATGGGTAAACTACTTGACAAATTTGCTCCTGTAAAAATTAAGACCCGCATAGTAAAGAACAGAGTACCCTGGTACAATGACTCAATTCATATTGCTCGTCAAGAACGACGGCGAGCTGAAAGAAAGTGGCAGAAATCAAGATCCGACCCTGATCGTGAATCATTTCTGATTGCTAAGAAAGCTGTTTGTGCACTTACTGTAACTGCTAAACAAGACTATTTTAAAAACAAATTGTCTTCTTGTAGCGACAAGGATGTTTACCGAACTATTAATTCTCTTTTGAACAAGCAAAAGTCTGATCTTCCATTTTATGATTCGCCTTTTCTATTAAGCAACCAATTTTCCCAATATTTTGTAGATAAGATCCAGAATATAAGAGACGAACTTGATAACACACATGTTATGCCAGTTAGGTTCAAGGACAATATCTGCGAAGGGTTTAAGATACTTGAGGTCTTCCGACCTGTTTCTCAAGACGAGTTAATGACAGTTATTTCAAGATGTCCCAGCAAAAGTAGTAAATTGGACCCACTCCCAACTTGGTTAGTGAAAGACTATATTGATCATCTTCTCCCAATACTAACTGAACTTGTAAATTCTTCTTTGTCATGTGGTGTCTTTCCACAGAAGACTCACCATGCAATCATAAGACCTCTTTTGAAAAATTCATCTTTAGATAAAAACAATTTGAAGAATTATAGGCCTGTATCCAATTTATCGTTTGTTGGCAAACTTATCAAGAAAATTGCTTGCTCAAGACTGGTGGAACATTATTATGTTTTCATTGAACTCAAACAAAGTAGTTCTTGTGGTACTTGTAGATTTATCAGCAGCCTTCGATACGATTGACCACAAAATTTTTATTTGTCGTTTGTCAAAGAGAATTGGTGTTAGGGGAACTGCGTTGAATTGGTTTCAGTCTTAAGCCCGCCTCACACTGTGCGATTTCCTGCGATATCGCCTCGCATCGCAGGAAATCGCACGATATCGTGCAGTGTGAGAGGTCTTGCGACGCAACAGCTTGCGATTTTCCCAATATCGCAAGCAATCGCCTCGCATCGCAGGGTTTTGAACATGTTCAAAAATTTTGTTGCGATGCGATGCGATGCGATGCGATTTCCATCTAGTGGACAGAGGAACAACGGATAAAGGGCAGGAGGTTCTCCTTCAAATGTGGCAGGATAGCCGCATAGGCCATCATTATTTAACATCAGCCTACCGGCCTATCACAATGGCGTGACAAAAGACAGAATGAAGACGGAAACATGTTACGAGATTGGATATAACCGTAAGTAATTTGATGAAATTGTGCACTATGCATTTTTTATCGCACAAATTTTTTGCATATGTAGTCCCGTACATAGGATTTAATTGGAGTGTGATTTCATCGTTTTGCGCAGTGCAGGAATGCAATGGGTCGAACTCGAAGATCTGACTTGACTCTTGAGTATGGCTGTCACTTTGGATGGGAATTTTACCCTGAAAATTTAACTTTATCGTTTTGGCGAACCTCATTTGGTCTGGGATTCTCATTGCCAAATCATACCAGAACTTGAAGTCTGATGCACACATTTGTACATTATAAATTATCTAGGCCTAAGTCAAAGATCATGAAGATTAACTAGGTACCTAATTGTGGGACGCTTTGACTTACTACTTAAGTTAGGCCTACTTTGTAACTCTAATTAAATCTAATTGAAATCTAAAAAGGAATCTAATTAACCTAAAACTATAATAGTAAAGTAAAACAAATTAAAGTAAAACAAAGAAAGTTACAAGGCACTAGATTTAAATTACTTACAGATAAATAAATGTAAAAACCCCATGCATATTACTGACCTCAAGTCTAACAGTCTAAGTCTAACTTTAGGGACTACTATTTGAAGGTCCTTATTCCCCCGAAATTCGGAGTCCTTTCATCTCAATTCTAACCCACAAAGTACACTCAACAGCGGCAGAAGCAGTGACAAGAGTAACCCTACACATCCCTGTCGCGCCGTCTGGTCGGGCTATGACATGAGTTGTACTAGGCCTACTAGTAGTCTAGGTCTAGTCTACGTTGTGGGCACAAGAATAAATAATATGTAAGTTGTTCATAGTTGCCTCGTCTAACTCTAAGTTAGAAGAGAGAGAGTTGCAGCTGGCAGCTGGCCGAAGAAGTACGGTATGTACGGTTATTAAAATTATTTGGCCCTTAGGGCGCTGGACCGACGCTTGCCTCGTTTCGGTACCTCAACTTCCCTGAGATATGGGCTCGGCAGCCATGTCCATCAGTGCTTTATACATGCGTCGTAAACAGCATACAAATTTTAGGTAGCTGCTTTTCTCTGTATTTTTTTTCAATGTATTTTACTTCCCATTATTCAAACATAATCTCTTTTTCAGTTAACCCATTGCCTTCTTGAATCAGGTGGGTCCTGTATCAAGTTTTGAGCAAACTTTAGGGAATAAGAGAATTCAGCAGTCAACAGCTACATGTTAATACTTTGAAAGTTATTGTGAGATCTACTTTATATGATCATGATTATGTTGTACTATTTGTTTCAGAATATTCATATTGATAAGTTAAGAATGTATTTTAAAATGTCACTCATAAATCACAAGTAAGCTGGCTACTGATGTCAAGAATGTAAGAAAGTTTGTAACATGTTTCTGGCTTTTGTTCCCCCACTTATTTTTTTGCATAGCTCATTTTCTAATTGAAACTTATTTTACTATCTTTTCATAGGATTTTTCAAGCTGTCTCTTGGAAGCTGTTCTGCAAGCAGTATACCATCCATGAGAAACGCAGTGCTATCAACCCTCGATCTTTCCGACAATGCACGCACTGTAATGTCAAAGAAATTGCCTTGGAAAAGTTACTGGTAAGAATTGTTTTTGAAAACAGACTTTTAAAGAAAATTATAACTTGTCATGCAGGTTCCTTTTTTTAACTTTTACCTTGTCTTTTTTCTTTTATTTTGATTGAATTTACTTGTTCAAAAAGATAGTCGTATAATTTGCAGAGAAATGACATGAACACAACAGATATCATAGAGACGTCACTTTTCATTCAAATAAAATGCTTAATTTTGATTTAATCTGTCAAAACATATTTTTTATAAATGAATAGATTTTCATTTTAATTGCAACTGCACAAAATTATTTTGAATGATTTGCATTCAGGCTGAGCGAAGCAAAGAAATCCCTGAATCAGTTTTTATTCCTTGTCAAACATCTATCCAGTAAAGTGTATTCAAGTACAGTATAATGCTGATAATTTGTTTGCTGTTTGATTTAAGCCGGGAAATGTAATTAACTCTTAGTTACATTTCCCTGATTTAAGCCAGTGAGAATGAGTTTGATTGTAGAGTAATCAAGGGTGTTACTAAACTGATGGATTTAGTTAATGTACCCTTTGTTTCTTTTTATTATTAGCTCTTTATTACTTATCATTGTACCTCTCATGTTTTATTAATGAAGCTGTAAACATCAGATGAAATCTACCAGATGACCATCCTATAGAAGCTATAAATGCCTCACCCAATATCCACCTTGCCAGAGAGTTTCTATGAACTGTCATCCCTCAGAATTTTAGATTTGAGTGACAATGAAATCACAGGTATGTTCTCTTATTTCTCACTCATATGTCTGAATAAATATGAAATGTGAATACATGAATAATAAGGATTGAAAACCAGGAATGAATTCAGCTTGTGCTGGACTTTGCTGGATTTCTGTCTTGTATCGAGCAAAACAAAATTCCCTATTTATTCCCGGTAATTATGATTTTTGGAATCCAGCTGCCAGCCCTTCCCAGGTAAATTACATCCAGGGTTATAACATTATTTAGTCCAAAAGGGGGCTGCAGGAAAAAAAAATCCTCAAAAAGCCCTTTTATGTCTTTGTTTTTCTCTAAGGGTGGGGGGGGGGGGGGGGGGTTGGCCTCTTCAGTTTTCACTTCACCCCATGAATCTGCCTGCATGTATGTTTGAGTAATACTGGCATCCATAATTTCATGATTCACAAATTAAAATCCATATTTGAATATTAATAAGAACAAATGAAATGACAATACATTTGGTTTTTCTATCAATGAAAAATTAAATACCGTACATGAATTTCAAGCAAATGTGTTGATAAATAAGAACATCTATTTTGATCCCTCGATTACCTTGCAGATCTGGATGCAAGCAACTCTTTGGCATGTCTGTCATTGAAGAAATCAACTTGGAGCACAATCCCATACCTGGTGATACCTACTCAGAACTGTTACAACATCAAACCGTTAATATCTGAGCCGTCTCCTTCAGATCATATGGATTGAAGGTGGTATTTTCTTCGTTCAATCACCCCCACACTTGGAAATTATGTTGTCTGCAAACACAGACCCTAATTTGACACTTAATCAGAAAATCATTGTCTTGAGAGAAGCCTAATTCAGCTACCTTCTGGTCATGTCAGGAGCAGCTATAGTACATGACATATGGTAGTCTTACAGTGCAGACACTCTTTTACAACTGACCAGGGTTTCTGCATGCAAACTATCAGTATAGGGGCATTCACAAACAGGGCAATGTTGATTTTCGAAAATCGGTACTAGTTTTTGAGACATTATTCAAAGCTTTTTATGTATGTGGACATGAAATCTCTGAAAATAGTGAGATTCTAGTTGTTATTCAAATTGTGATTACTAACTTTACAGTTAAATTACTTTGCAGGCACAAAAACTTTGTCAATTAGCATAATTCAATATCCAGATTTGACCCCTCATAGTTCATAAGGCTTTCCTATACTAAAGGTTTTCTTGACACAGACGGTGACATAGCCAGCATATGGTGAAAGCCTATACCCCTTGGCTCAAACTATTTGGAGACGATTCCACTGTCCTGATCAACAGCCTCCAGACCAACTTTGACGGACCCTGGTTTAAAACTGAATCCTGTCTTTCAGATGGCATTTTTATTTCCCCCAAAGTAAATAATCATGTCTGAACAGTCTGATTAATATGTGTCTGTAAAAACCCACTTGTAAACATTGGTGCAATCATAGCTAACAGAAGCAGTGGCAGATTTAGGGGGGGGGGCACATCTGGCCCGTACCCCCACCCTTTTTGGAAGAAAAATGTGCATTGTGCCTCCCTTTTTAGAACGGAAACCTTTCTATTATATGATAATTGTATTGTTTGTTATACAGTATACTATATATTGATGATTCAAGCAAAATTTGCATTTGAAAAATGTAGTTACTTGAAAATTGGGAGATGAAACGTTTTTATTTTCAACAAATCATGTGAACTACTGAGAATCCATGAAATAAATGTACAATCAGGAACAACATCTAATAGCACAACTCTCTGTCTCAGCTAGTTGTGATTCAAATGGAAAAAAAAAACAACAACACCAAATCCATGCATGAGCAGGGGAAAAATGATTGTCTTTCAATTACATGTATTTTTCTTTTGTTGGGGGGGGGGGTAAACTATGGTTTCATTACATGTTACAGGTTTTTAATAATTACTGAATTTCTTTTCTGTTTGTATTGCTGAAAGAAGAAAAAAATATTCTAGTGTGCTTGCACTTCCTTTATACAATGACTGGAAGGCATTCTATGCAATGCATTTTGTTTAGCCTCTGCTATAAAAAGAAAGTGCGAATTGTAATTCTTTAGTTATCAGACAAGTATAATAATGATTAACAATTATTAACAATCTTGTGAAATGAAATTTAAATTTGGGTTTATTGGAATCACTGTGACAAAATACAAAATTTGTATTTCATATTTAATAATAGGTTAACTATTATGTATGTATAAACTGTACTTCAAAAAAACATGTTTATAGACTTGATAAATAATTGTCGATTTTTTTTCTTCATTCATAACCAGAATATTTATATAAATAAGGATTCACAACTTCAACAAACAACTGAATATTTTTATACAACTTGTTAAATGTCATCAATTTCCAATTTGGTTTTTAGCAGAAAGAAAAAAAAAAAAAAATCCACTCAGTATTATTCACCCGCTTGTACCTTATTTGGGTTATTTAGAGTTTCGCTCTAATAGAAGACCTCAAAAAAGTGCTCTCCAAATGTCAACATAAGATATGATTGCTTATATCATGTTTGTGCAGAAATATAATTTGATATTTTCGAATCATTGATAATGAAAAAGGTGAGAATGAAAAAAGTGAGAGAGGGGGAAAAGGATACAGAAACATATGAAGGAATTTTATTTAATACTGGATCTACGATGTGTTCTCATGAAAGTGATTATACATGTTATGTAAATTTTGATCAAGAAATTATATTATATTTGTATAGCTAATTTGTGTTAAGATACTAATTAAGATCATGATGTGCATAAAACAAGTAAAAAATGGTTGACAATGACAAATGTATTGAAATGCTCCCCCAGATAGACAATTATGTTACTATACATGTAATTTGTATACTAATATTTGTTATAATATTGGTAATGTTTTTTGAGGTATTGATTTGCTATTAAGCAGATATTCCACTAAATGTAATGCACATGGTTTGTTTGTTAAAATGTATACATACACAGAGGTGGGGTTGTGTCTTCATTTCAGGAAAATGGACCTTGTGTGTTTACTGGAACTATGCTTGACTCACTGTAAGCACATTCTCTCTCTCTCCCTTTCCCTCTTTCTTTCTGTCTTTTCTTTTCTTTTATCAAAATCATTTCATTTGTATTTCCCATAAAATAGAGTAACTTTTCTTTAACATGCAGCTTTCATCTTTCTATTGTAAGGGATATTCAGCACGTCTCCAATAAAGATGCATGATACCTATGTCACGAACAGCTCGGTGTTTCACTCAGTCCTATGTGAATATTGTTTACTGAGAGGGGATGTGAGAGAGTTCCAGAGAGAGAGGGGGAGGGGGTGGAAATAATTATAGTTCTAATAGTCATTGAGAAATATTAAGAGAGCAATAGCGGGGGACAGGAGAGAGAAAGTGATGTGGAGATTTGAGAAAAGATAAGAGAAGCAAAGAAAGAATGATATAGATAGAGAACGGGGGAGGGGCAAAGATCAGGGCACATCCAAACTTTTAAAGGGGCGTGGCACACACAGAAAATACCTGACAATCAAACAGAAGAAAAATTTAAAAAAGATGAATGCTCGGAAACCATTACCCTATTAAACCCATACTTCTGATGAAATAACGCCCAGAGCAATTGTCACAGAAGCAAATGCTGGATCACCGCTTAATTAAAACAATGAACTGATTCTATTATTATATTCTATTATTGACCATAGACGATCCGCCCTTTTCTTACTGAGCGAAATTTGAAGGTTTGGCGAAAATTTGTCGCCTCCCCCTCCACTGAGCAACTTTTCGAGAAGCCGGCGAGAACCAAAAAAATAGGGTCTACTTTTTGACAAACTTTCATTTGCGTGCCCCCTCTTTTTACTCAATCCTGGATCCGCCCCTGATTCATATTATCAATATTTCATTCTGCCAAGAAAAAACCAACAAATCGGTGAATCCAAAATAAACAGAGTTCAAGAGAAGTCAAATGGATGTCGGGGAAAAAAATAACTTAACTAAATAACTATAACCCGAAGTTCATCTTTTCTTTTCCAATCCATCTAACTTTACGTAGCATAAAAATGTATCTCTCCCCTAAATGTTGGTTACCTCATTTATAATTATAAGTCTCTATACTAATTTCAATTACTACATAGGCTACACATTCGTTACACATGCGTTTCATGTCATTTTTATTTAAAAAACATAATTACCTTTCAAGTTTTAGGAATTTTGTTTACGTGTGTCAGTTAATACTACTACAAATCGCGTTATCTGTAATAAAGTACGCATGCGCGAAATACTAAAATCGCACAGTGTGAGACATGCATCGCAGATCCTGTGGTAGCCTGCGATGGCCTGCGATATCGCTTTGCATCGCATCGCATCGCATCGCAAGTGATCGCTTGAAAAATCGCACAGTGTGAGGCGGGCTTTATCTTGATGGCTGGTCAGCACAAGTCGACATAGATGGGGAACTTTCAGATCCAACCATTTCTAGGTTTGGTTTACCCCAGGGCTCAGTTGTAGGTCCCACTGGTTTCACAGTTTATATTCTCCCAGTTGGCGACATCGCCCGGTACCATAATGTTTCGTATCATGTTTATGCTGATGACATTCAGTTGTATGTAGCATTTGATCCTAAAATTCCTGGGGAACTGGATAAGGCCATGTTTTCACTACAATCTTGTATATCAGATATAAGGAACTGGCTGACAGCAAATAAGTTAAAACTCAGTGATAGTAATTTTTCATTGCTGCATCACCATACAATTACAAAAATTTGCCAGATTTAACACTGTCAGTTGGTGAAGTTTCTATACATCCATCGGATTCAATAAGGAATCTGGGTGCCTTTTTTGATGTTAACATGACTATGTCAACACACATTAACAATGTTTGCCGCAGTGTGATTTTTCATTTGAGGAACATATCTAGGATTCGTAAATTTATTGATCAAACTACTTGTCATCATGCTGTAAGGTCACTTATTCTTTCCAGACTAGACTATTGTAATGGGCTTCTTTCCTCTATACCAAAATCTCATGTAAACCGTCTACAGCGTCTGCAGAATTGGGCTGCACGTCTTGTTTTTGAGGTTGGCAGAAGTCATTCTTCCCAACCTTTACTTCGTTCCCTTCACTGGCTGCCCATTCAAAAACGTATCATCTTCAAATTAGTTCTTTATGTTTATAAATCTATCAATAACCAGGCTCCAGGGTACATATCTGAATGCTTAAATGTATATACACCTAGTAGAAATCTCAGATCCTCAAATCACAACCTTCAGCTCAGCTACCCAATGACCCGAAATTTGTCAGGTGATAGGACTTTCACAGTTACTGCATCGAGGCTATGGAATAATCTCCCCTTTTAGACAGTCAGCATCCATAAAGACCTTTAAAAATGCTGTGAAATCATATTTATTTTAAATCCGCTATCAAACTTTGTAACAGGTACATTCATTACATTTTGTCTCCATAAAACCACCTGGTAGTTCCCACATGGAGGATTGAAGAGTTTTCTGATTTGTGTTTATATAAAAATTATAATGTGTTCTATTACTTAAATATTTTGTAAACGCTCCGAGCCTTATGGGAAGGGTGTACTAAATGCTTATTGTATTGTATTGTATTGTAATCATCTCCTCCTTGAAATAACGGTGAAAGAGCTTTCATTTGTCGTCTTCTCTTCTAAAATGTAATTTTTAAATTTAGTGTATCCTCCATTACAAATAAATTATATATTAGTTCTTTCTCGCGACCTACAGTTGTTTCATGTCTATACATCTACGCCACAAAACTGAATAGACCTTTATTGGATCTATGTCATATACGCCATAAAGAAAAAACATGTAGGCCCTATCTTGAATGGCAAATATCATTACAAATTCATAACACAAGACAACAGAAACAATTATGATGGGGGAAATTGTTAAATTGAATGCACAACACGCTATAACTTGGATGCTCAAAAATGAATTCGAATGTAGGAACGGGTTTGTTGCGTGATCACGTGACCATGCGATGCTTAATGCTTTTATATGAATTACGTGTGTGACCTATGAATTTGAATAAAAAAGATGCGAATTTGAATGCGTCCGAGATTAATTCAAATGCACAAGATCATGAATTTGAACTGCCGAATAGCGCGGCATGGCGAAAATCGTTTAAATTGAATGCTCGTAAAATGAATTAGACTGACAAAGTTGCGAAATTGGCCGGGGAAACCTATATATTTGTGAAAAATATAGTTTTGGAAGGTGTTACTATATAACAGCATAAAATATGTCTTCAGTGATAAATTATTTGCTTTTACCTATTTTACTATGCATTTAAGTTCATTGTTTATTGCTGAAAGAAGGGCATTAGGGTTAGATGAGAATGAAATAGATTGGAATCGTCTGCAAATAGAACAAATGATAGCATATCGGGGAATTTATAGAATTTATTCAGGTACATGATGAGGAAAAAAAATAAGGGACCAAGTACTTCCCTCTGGAACATTACAGGGTCGTAACGATGAACTATGATTATCTATTTTACAAATTGTTTTCTATTCGATAAATAATTCCTGAACCATTTCAAGGCTTTCCCTCGAACACCGTAGTGCGATGAATTATGTAGGAGAATATTATGGTTTATATTATCGAAATGCCTTGGAAAAGTCCAGGGAGGGTATGCAAGCGGTGAACAGTGACATGGGTTGCATGTCAATATTGCCTGTGTCAGTGGCGGATCCGGGGGGGGGATTTTCGGCCCGTGTCCCCCCCCCCCCCCCCCCCGAAAATTGCATTGTGCATTGACTTGAGAAGGTAATTGTCAATGTCGTCATGCCCTGATCTTTTCTTCCCTTTCAATCTGTTTACTATACCAATAGTTTCCTCGCGGTTTGTTGGGACAAACAACAGTGAAGATGGGTTTTGGTTATTTAAAAATTTGTGGAATTTTCTTTCGGCTGTCGCCGAATCTGCTAGATTTTATTCCTATTTTGAAGGAGTATGAGTTGGAATTTTCAGCCCGGTAGCTTGAGGGTTATTTCTGTGTTTTAGCGCTTCTGTTAAGATTCTATTTATCATTTTCCATGTACATGTATTTTAGTGTCATTTTTGTTAATTTCTACTTCCGTTGTGTAAAAAAAATGATATTTTTTGCGTGTCGTAGTACATTAGTTAGAACATTTATATTCCGTGTATTTCTCACTGGTATTATTAGTTGAATTGGTTTTGTAATTATAGATTGTTCTTTTCCAGTTTACTGATCTTAAGATAGATTTGGTTACCCAAGGAGATCTTGGGGTCTTTTTTTAATAGTTATTAACTTGTTTTCTTAATGGTATACAAATGGCAAAGTGACCCTTGAGAATATTTAAAAATTCATCGTAAGCTTCATTCATATCTTTAGAAATAAATATTTGTTGCTAATCAAGGGTACTTCAATTTTCATTTAGGCGTTATAAGCTTCTGGCAGCTTGAGGGTTATTTCTGTGTCTTATCGCTTCTGTTAAGATTCTATTTATCATTTTCCATGTACATGTATTTTAGTGTCATTTTTGTTAATTTCTACTTCCGTTGTGTAAAAAAAATGATATTTTTTGCGTGTCGTAGTACATTAGTTAGAACATTTATATTCCGTGTATTTCTCACTGGTATTATTAGTTGAATTGGTTTTGTAATTATAGATTGTTCTTTTCCAGTTTATTGACCTTAAGATAGATTGGAGAGGGCGATATATGACACCTATTATTACATGTTTACTCTCCTTCATTTCTATCTCTATAAAAGTGATTCAAAAGGATATGTCATGTGTGTCGAATCAGTTAAAAGAGGACTCGAGTCTGTTTGGCAAAATACATTCCTACGCCGCCTCCTGGTTTTACTGTCTAATTACTGTGTAATTATCAATTTTTAGAAGAGATTTGCCAGACTAGTGTAACCAGATTTCAATGAGTCCAATTACTGGGATATTTTCTGGATTAAAAAGATCAAGAAGTAGATTAACTTGATCATTTCTCCTTTTTTTTTTCGAGTACATTTGAAAATTAATGAAACTGGGTGGTGATTTCTTACATCTATAAAATTTAATCTTAAACAATTAAAAAAAATAAAACATGAAATGAAATCAATAATGAAATGCATTTTACTGCTAATTTGCCTACTTTCATTATCTCTCATGTCTTGAGAAAGAAAGAGAGAGAGAGAGAAAGAGCCAAGACTTACCTTTTTGTCTCCGAGATATGTATTCAGGGTATCGTAAAGGACGATGGAAGATGCCACGCAATCTACGAAGGCAATGTTCCATGTGAAGATGTTCTGCATCTTCCTCAGCTTCCTACTTGCGATGATAACGAACATCGTGATCGCGTTGAGAAGGATTGAGAGACCGTGCAGAACTACAGGTACGAGGGAGGTAATGGGTGCGGGCATGTTGAGTACTGCTACTGGCAAAAAACTTCGAATGCAAAATGTGTTGGTGAAATGAAAATGCCTAAATACAGATAAAGATGCCAATGATTTGTAATTCAATACTACTGTACGTTAAATATAATGAGAGTTAAAAGGAAAAAAAAGAACATGCAGTGGATAGCTCGATGTCACTGCAATTAGTTCTGAGTGAAATTCTTCTAGAAGTCGTTTGCTTTTATGCTAAAATTCATTTTCTTTTTATTATATTATTTCGTCGTTGCGCAATACTTGACCTTGCTTTTCTAGTACCATAATTTCCTTCCAAGGAGTAAATTTCATCTCTTTTCGGATCCCCTATTATTTCTGTGTTTACTGTTTCTTTTGAAAGCTATATCTTAATTGAACTATTCAAATGTCGTTTTTTATTCATACTTTTGTAAGAGAGACAGAATGATGTTTCATCAAAGGCCAATGTGTTTAATATGTGAGCGTGCGAGTACAAATTTCACCTCCCCGTTTTACTGTGATTTTCTTTATTCCGGAACAGTTTGCTAGGTTTAATCAATGGTAAGCCTACCGTTGACCTTGAGAAAACAAGAAAACCAGCCACAGCATTAGGGTTGCCAGGAAAAAATACCTGATATGACAACAGAGCGGGTTTCTTTTATTCATTTTGTTGCCTAGTACAAGGGCTCTTTTTTCATAGAATTATCCACAGTCCATATCACATTCCCTTCTCTCTTTTCTCTTTCAATAAGACAATCTCTTTCTCTGTCACAAAAAAAAAGATTTGACCAGCTAGCAATGATAAAAATAGGTAATCGTGATTTCGTTTTCTATGAACATGATGAAAGAAAATCAGAGCATAATAAATGCATTAGTGGTTCTCAAAGGGGAAGGCTAGAATTTCTATTTTTTTCTAATTTTAATATTTCATTGATATAAAGTTATCCACGCAAATTCGTCTAAAGATACGGACAAATATTCAGACGAAGAGGAAAGTGATATTACAAGTACTATGTGGCATGAATAGTTTTCTCACAAGCAGCAGACAACGAAAGTCGGTTAACCGACACCAGTATGTGCGGGTTTAGAATTACATTCGCCTCGTCAAGGTCTGTTCTCTGATATCAAGATATAATTATGCCGAACGGTGACATGGTTACAAGGGTGTTTTATTTATCGCCATCTTGAGGGTCTGTCAGAGAATTCTCCTGAGTTTAGAGAGAACTCTCATTCTTCCGGTTTTTAATGCCGGTGCGCAGGAGGCGTTGTCTCTCTACGTCAATACATTGTTCAATTCAATAGAATTCACGCCGCAGTAAGTGGTGAACAATAGGTCCATACAGACATATGGAGCGTCGAGCGTTCGCTTGTAAAGTCCGTCCATGTTTACACCATTTTCGTACGAAATCCACTTTGTTTTGTACAAAATGCAATTCCGTTCACGAAATGGATTTCGCAGTGACGAAATACACTTTCTGTGGTACGAAATGAATTTCGTACCATACGAAATGGATTCCGTTGCGACGAAATCCATTTCGTGGTCACGAAATCAATTCCGTACACGAAATGGATTTCGCACCGTACGAAATCCACTGTCTGTGGTACGTAATTCATTTCGTACCGCACGAAATAAATTACGTGTGCTACTCAACGCAATTCCGTACACGAAATAGATTTCGTACCATACGAAATGGCTTTCGTTGAACGAAATCCATTATGTGTGGTACTTAACGCAATTCCGTACACGAAATTTATTTCGTACCATACGGAATACATTTCGTTGTAACGCAATGGATTTTCCAAATTCATTTCGTGGACGCAATGCTTTCTGTCAAGTACGGGATATAAGAAGGTCGCTGATTGGCCGCCTTGTTGATCATAGCATCAAGCTCTGCCCCCTATTTGCATACCGAGCTCAAGTTTATAGCATGCCTAGGCCTATGCCACGCCACGATCTGGCCCGCGCCTAACTCGATTGTGCATGCATACTGGTATTTAGTGGTATCGTTTCGAGGTTTGAATTCGCATTATTCAGTTATTAACGTACCGTAAGTTTAGCTCATTATTTTTTTGTTAGTAATTAATAATTTAATGAATATTAGTTTTAGTTTGATTGCTTTTTCTTGGTTAGAGAAAGTTAAAGTAAATGCCAGTTGGTCATGTTGGTGCAGCAAACAATGATTTCATGAGAAAGACCTAGGCCTAAAATCGAGATTAATTCTCACCATATCAACGTAGATCTAGATCTGATACATTTACATAAACCTAACTTTGTTAAATCATGGAATCTAAGCTGAAAAACAACCAGAACAACCAGACTGAAGATCGCCAACACAGATAAGTATATAATCATAATTATTTAATTTTATCATACATGCGTATAACATGTCTTCCTTGTAACTCAGCAAAAGTGATGATCTTACACATTAAATCAGCATTCAGTTCAATTTTTACATTCTTGGAGGAGAAATTTTGAATAATTATAATTTTATATAATAAATTACAAAGGTACAAGTGGGGGTACGATGTCATCGGGTAGCTCGTTCCTGACAGAACTTTGTCACCAAAATAATGCAAAAAAGTTTAAACTGTCATAACTTCGTTATCCGATTTTGATAATTTTTTTTAATGTTTTGCTTGTTTGATTTTACTCTGTCTATTCAAATGACATAATTTTCAGCCTGGAGTACCCCTTTATGAAGCAAAGAGTGCCACAACGCAATTCTTGTCGCTCTCTCCTCATGGTTAGAGTTAAGGGATGCCGAGACAACTCGGTGGCGAGTCGACTTGCATCCGAGTTTGATGTAGGATCCCAGTCCAAGATACACGTGGCACGATATACGGAGATAATTCTTTCCGTACAGATAAGTGGCACGTGGTCATAGCAAAGCACGATCAACACGGCAGCCAATCAGCGACCTTCTTATATCCCTTACTTGACAGACACAGACAAATTAATGGATTTGGGTGTACCACAAAATACATTTTGTGTACAGAATTACGCTAAGTAGCGCACGAAATAAATTTCGTTGCATCGAAATGTATTTTGTGTACGGAATTGCGTTAGGTACCACACAAAATAGATTTCGTTCAACGAAAGCCATTTCGTATGGCACAAAATCTATTTCGTGTACGGAAATGCGTTAAGAACAAAACGAAATGGCTTTCGTTGCAACGAAAGTCATTTCGTATGGTACGAAATGAATGTCGTGTACGCAATTTACATTTCGTACCGCGAAAGTGTATTTCGTGGTGACGAAATTAATTTCGTATGGCGGGAAATTAATTTCGTGCACGCAATTACATGACGTACCACCGAAAGAAGATTTCGTCACAACGAAATTTCGCATGGGTCAAAAAGAATTTCATGTACGGAATTGCATTTTGTAAAAAAGCAAAGTGAATTTCGTACGAAATTGTATAAACTTGCACAGACTTAACAAGCGAACACTTAGGCGCCCCAGACAGTGACGACTGCATTTGGCTGCGCTCGCATTCAGAACACTATTGCTCTGTCCGCATTCATTGACTTGTGTAGAATGCTACGCTTGTGGTCCGCTGAACTCTGTTTTTGGACTTTTCCAAAAACAGAGCGCCATAATCCCTAGATAATAATAATATATATAACTTATATAGCGCCAAATCCACTCTGTGGAGTGCCCAAGGCGCATGTAGAAATTAATTAAACAGAAATGTTTTTACATGATTGTTAAAAGAATCAGATGTTATGCACTTTTTGATGTCTTCAGGATATGCTATCTCTCTCTCTCTCCCTCTCTCCATCTCTTGTTGTTTAAACCTGGCGTCCACTAGGGTGCGGACAAGACGCGGAATGCAAAATTAGTAAATCCGCATTCATTCAGCAACCTTTCTGCATATTCTTGAAAGATTCCGTTCACTGTCTTTATCATTCCTAAACACTTTCGGGAGAGGGCAAAATTTCGGTCGCGACCAAAATTTGGACGCGGAAATGAACTTCCTGACACCTTCGGTAACTGGTTTGCATTGTCGTGCGGACATCGTCAGGACACCCCGCCTTTCTTTAACACTTCTGCCTCCTCCGCAAAACGTTCCTGAAAGCCTCCGCGGTGCGGGCAGCTTCGCGAATGACGGCTAGCAGGCATATGAGAGGGGGAAAACAGTCAGCGCCGAATTCATAATTTTGCATTATTCTCTGATATTGTCCGCATATCTAAGTGGTTGTCGGAAAATCATCCCGATTGTCCTAGTCCGTGATTTTACCATTCCTGGTGTGATCCTATATGTGTCCGCGCCTTCCTGCTACGATCAGCATTTTCTGGGGCATTTCGCAACCTTTCCGATTGATTCCTAGGTATGACTCTAGTGAATACGCAGAGATTCGTAGTAATGTCCCAAGAAACGATGATTTACACCAAGAATGCCGAAATGACATAATTT